>OX459191.1:14452419-15772927 GCA_949775195.1 Diarsia dahlii
GCCCTTGTGAACGAGATCGTCACGGTCGGGACATACTTCTCGCCCAACAAGAGTCTCACCGACTTGGGAGAGTTTGTCGGCCGGTCTAACCGTCGACCTACTTTGCTACTCGGTGATCTCAACCCCAAAGTCTGCGGCGTGAGGATCCCCGGTCACGGACCCGAGAGGCGAAGTGCTGGAGGAGTGCGCCATTACCACGGGCCTTGCCATCTTAAATCTGGGTTCGGCGTTCACGTGTGTGCGGCAGCGAGGCGGGTTGATAGTGAACGTCTCGTTCGGTAGTCTCGCTGTTGTCCACCGCGTTCGTGATTGGGGCACGTTGAAGCGGAGATGGAGACGCTATTATAGGAAATAGTGCGCCAGCGCAACGAGCGAGACTGCCGCGGTAAAGCTATTGCATAGCATTTTTTATCAACTTAAGCAAATAATTAATTATTTAATTTGACAACCTCAGTTGACAACCTTGTTATTTTCCGTAACCATAGCAACCTGGTTGAATATTTTCGTTACGGAATTTCTGGATTCGCTCTCCACGCTCAAGGCCCGCGATAGAAGCTATGCAATAGCTTAAAACAAAATCACAAAAAAATAAAAATTAACTTAAATTACAAAACTCAGCTTCTGATGTCGGTGACAATAAAAACTAAATCAAACGTACGTAGTACATTATACCTCAATGAATCAAACAAACAAATGTCACGACTCACGACTTCTGAGTTCTTAAGGTCCTGACTTGGTGACAATGGGACCATCTCGGGAGTATACCCTTTTAACACAAAAATAATTTTGAAAATCGGTCCACAATTCACGGAGATATGCGCTGACATACATAAAAAAATATACATACACGAATAGAGAACCTTCTCCTTTTTGGAAGTCGGTTAAAAAATACGGCAACCTCGTTGGCCGCAAGTAGAGGTCGCAAGCGCGACTGCTGAGCATGAGGTTCTTGGTTCGATTCCCGGGTCGGGCAATGTCATCATTTCAGCCAAGAGACATCCACTGCAGGACATAGGCCTCCCCCAGGTGTCGCCACATTGACAGGTCCCGTGCGTCTCTCATCCAGCGGGTTCCCGCAAGTCGCAACCTTCACACCAGGACACCAGGTCATCGGTCCACCTAGTGGGAGGCCTTCCAACGCAACGTCTTCCGGTTCGCGATCGCCACTCCAAAACTTTTCGGCCCCATCGGCCATCCGTTCTGCGAGCAATGTGCCCTGCCCATTGCCAATTAAGTCTGGCGATTCTTCGGGCTACGTCGGTAACATTGGTTCTCATACGGATGTCCTCATTTCTGATTCGATCACGCAAGGAAACTCCGAGCATAGCCCTCTCCATTGCCCTTTGGGCACAGATTACCAGATACTACACTCCATGTACTTACGCGCGCTAACTACCTACCGGGCGCCGGTCTATCGATGACCATAGCACAGAGGGTTTTCAACAGCCGCGCGGCGCGTACACACGCAATATTTAGTACTCTGTGCAATACGCATAGTTATTATAATTATTTCGGTCGATTTGACGCGAGTTTTAAAATCCTAAGTAATAGCTACAACTGGTGTATTATGTGCAGTGGATGTAGATTCAGCAAGAGAAACGATAAAAACTTATCTTTTTTCGGTTTTCCTCGTGAATTCGTGATACAGAAATATAAGTTTTAATTTGTTATGAAAAAATGTACTTACCTACAATTATTTAATTAAATGACAAATATACCACTTAACTCCCCTTGCCCTTGTTTCCCCCAAGATTACCTAATAAAATTGTTTGTTCGATTTAGAATATTCTATACGTAAAAGTTTAACAATCGGGAATTTAAAGAAAGGAAAAAAAAACATTGCATCAAAATAAAACACTATTAAAAAAAAGTAAAATTAACTATTCTTTTTAAATACCTATAAATTTCGTTTTATACTTATTTTTTAAAACAATTTAATCTGATACATTAAAAAGCTTGTTTTATTTTATAAAGTATACTACAAAACCCTATTATAGAGGAGCTCGTGGCTTACTAAGAACTGCCACTCGGGTCGATCTTTAGGTAAAGCTGTCCTTGCCTAGGTCGGTCTGTGGATGGGTGACCACCCGACATACCGGGTTTCCTCCGTGCCTCGGAAAGCACGTTAAGCTGTTGGTCCCGGCTGCCATATATAGATCTTTGGTAGTCGTTACAGATAGTCAGTGACCTGAAATTCTGACATCCAGTCTTACCAAAGGGCTATTATACAGTCACCTTCAAAAATGCATGGACAGTTCTGAACTCTATTCACAAGTAATAAAGACTAAAAGTATCCATGCAATTTTACAGGTGACTGTACCTAGTATTAACTGGGTTGTGGAGGTCAGATAGGCAGTCGCTCCATGTAAAATACTGGTAGTCAGCTGCATCCGGTTAGACTGGAAACCGACCCCAATATACTTGGGAAAAGGCTAGGCAGATGATGACTACAAAACCCTATTATCATATTTGTCGATAGAGGCAGCCCTGGCAATTCACAATATCCACGCGGCGGCGGCGCGGCGCGCATCTACAAAGCAAAACTCACTTTACGTTTGTAAGGTTAGGGTACATTTTCGTTCGCAGCGTCTGTTGACTTGAAAGTGTAGGCTATTATAGCGGTAGGCATTGAACATTTTGTATGGAGTGTAATATCTGGTAATCTGTGCTTTGGGTGACTTCGAGCTTTCTGATAAGGCCCATTGTGAGCGACCACGTTTCGGTCCCGTATGTAATCACTGGCAACACACACTAGTCATAGACTTTCGTCTTGAAACACTGTGGTAAGTTGGACGAGAAGATATCGCGCAACTTTCCGAACGCTGCCCAGCCAAGTCGGATTCGACGATTGATCTCTTTCTCGAAGTTAGATCTACTCAACTGGACCGTTTGTCCCAGGTAAACATAATGGTCCACAACTTCCAGTGTTGAGTCTCCGATCTTGATAGGAGTGGGTGTTACATGAACATTCAACATAACCTTGGTTTTGTCCGTGTTCATTTTAAGACCCACTCTTTTTCGGAGGTCGGGCAATGTGTTATAGAGATATTCCATCAAGAAATTCTCAGTAGCCAGTCAGTCAGCCATGGAGTTGCGATTTGTACCCTGTTGATGTCAAAAGGCTCGCACCTCATTAAATGGGACTTAAACATAACTGGCGAAATGTGGGTGTACTATTAGGTACAACCTTTGCCTAACCTTTCGTGGATTACAGGCGAGATGTTATGTAAAAAAAATGGATAAAAACCAACAAAAATCATTTAGGGTTCAACTAAAAAATGTACTGTGCAGGATTTCTCTCCAGTCCGTCACCAGGACTTTGGTTTGAGACTAGAGTCTTAGCGTCCCAATCCAAGTCAAATGATAATGTGTAAATGTAAAGTTTGATAGTAGAAATAAGCAGCATAATACATAATATGTCATTATTATTTTCCTCAGGAAACATTTTGTATCCAGCAACAGCAAGACACTGTCAGTTCAAGCCAACAAGCTCCTGAAACCGTAGAACCAGAACAACCTACCAACCAGACAACAAATGAACCATATAAATCTAAAAAGAACAAATCAAAGAGGAAAAGACAGTTACTGCACTCGTCTTCATCTGGTGATTCTGAATCGGAGCAATCATTCCAAACTTCAAAATCTCAAAAGCAGAAATCCTCATGGCGTGTAGGTGAAATTTCAATGCCATGGGAGTTAGATTACAAGAAAATGATAGCATGTAAGCTGTGCAACAGTCTTTGGTCGAATAGAAAATCTCTTGCAATTCATAACCGCAGTCATGATCACCTCAGAGAGAGATATAAAAATATATTCAACAGAGAATGTACACTCAATTTAACCAAAATTGATGATAAACCTAATATAACGGGATCAAGTGACATGGTAGTTCACACTAGCAACAAAATTATTGCACCCGGTGACCCCGGCTCTTATTTTTATACCATTTATTCCAAAGATGATGATAGTGCTAACCAAAGCAAAGATAATTTTCTTCAAAATGAAGATGAAAACAAATGTCTTATTCAGGAGTCTTCAGATGAGGAGGAAAGAATTGCATTTAAACCAACTCAAAGAAAAAGACGTCTTATATCGAGAAGTTCTTCCAATGAAACAGTTGTTATAGAAAGTAATAGCAACAAATTGTTATCTGACGAAGAGGATTCTGTACAGGAAAGTAAAAGTACAGCACGAAATAGTATTGAAACACCATTAAATAATGGTCAATGCATAAACATTGACGATTCATCTGACGGTGAATCTGACCAAGACAAATTGGAAAAGAGTGGAAAGGTTAAACAACCTATAGCGGCAAAACTTAGCGATTATAAAGTAATACAAGGAATTATATCAATGTGTGTAAAATCATACATGAGCAAAAATAATGAGAATGAGATGGTGGATAACCAAAATAAGATAAAAGAAATGGACACAAGCAATGAATCTCAACTAAAACATAAACTATTAAGCATTGGAAGAAAAATTATTAATAAACAAGGTTTTAGTTGTACGGGTTTGCTTCGGTATATGGAGCATAGAAATCTTGATATCGTGTGGATAGCGCAGCCACCGTCGTCGCATTCTAAAGATACAAATTACATACGAATTTTAACAAAGCTACGCGGCGACCTAAACTTAGATGATGAGCCTGGATGGGTTAGCGTATCTGAAATGCCTCAATGGAAATCATCTTCTAATTCGGCTTCACTCAATAATACTAAGAAAGTTGCTGCCCCTAGCAAAACTTTGAGTAATGTTCCAGCACAAGCAGCAAAGGTTCCAATACCTCTGCTAAAATCAAGCATAGAAACAAGTCAGCCAGTCACTCAAATCCACAACCAGACTCAATTGGACGTAATGCCGGCCATGTTGTCAATTGTAGATAGTAATGCAAACACTTCTGATTCTCAAAAACTGTTAAATGCCAGCCCTGTAGCAAACCCCAAGAAACTACCTAAAAAATTAGGCATTGAATCAAGATGTAATAAAGCGGTTGCCAAACAAAGCTTAAGCCATACTACTGAAGATGATGATAGTAACTTCTGTATGCCTATCATTACTTCTACTACTTCCTTGGCACCAATTCAAACCAAACAACAAACCCAAGATGCTGATAAGAAAAAAAGTGTTAGCTCTGAAGAAGTAAATAGAACTGAAACACCTGCCGCTCCAAGAATTAAAGTTAAACCAGTATCTGAGTTAATGTCAGAAAGTGCTTTAGTTAAAATGAAAGAACACGCAATATCTAATAATACCAGTAACATGCTAGTGCTCGTAAGCCCACAACCAAATGTTTGGCCGCGCCAAGAGGCGGTAAATGTTTTTGTTCCGAATATTACACCAAACCTACTAAGTACCGGCCCACTATTACAAATTCCACAACTAACAAGTGTTAATACAGGAACGGCATACCAACCAATGGCTGGCCCAATGACGGGCCCAATGGCATCAAATATTAATACTAGTATAATATTAGATACACCTGCTTTTCCGAACACAAAAACGAATTCACCCCTTAAGTATGTGAGGAATCTTTTGCAGTTACATAAAATATGTTTATTGGATCCTACTAAAATAGAAGCAAACAAATTTGTTTGTCTTATCAAATTCAAAGTTAAATTCAAGCAAGATCACCAAACAGATCCACCAGTTACATTACAATTATCATTATTATGTTGTAAAGATCAATTTTGTTTTCAAGTTAGAGATCAGAATCTGGAGCTTGTAGATTTGACACAAATATCTGCTAATTGGCAATGGGAAATACTTCAAACATATCGTGGAGACGTAAGCAACAAAGTGTTACAAAATGCTCGAAAGTCTGGTCAAGAGTTATTTGACATAACCAATAATTTCTTTTGCTTGCTCAAATCAATCAACTGTCGTAAGATTGTTGAAGAACCAATAGAATGAGTTGAAACATTGAACATGGTGACTAAACCTTACACCTTAAGAATCGATTTTCATGTACAATAGCAAATATGTGATGGGAAGTTAAATCCAGTTTACAAGTCGATAAGGCCCCTTATTCATAACATAACGATTCGACTCGACAAGTCGTATGTCTATCTTTGTTTGGCACTATTGTGAGCGAGATAGACATACGACTTTCCGTATCGAAATCGAATTGAAGTGTTTGTGAATAAGGATAAGGTTCATGATATCCCACTGATTGACTAACAGTTGAGGAATATGATAAACTGAACGCATGTTATACACATATTGTATATGTTACGGATAAATATGGGTGTAAAAATAAACTAATTTAAGTTTATCCGCAACTAAGTCAACTTACATAGTTGACGCCGTCAAGTCCTGATGCAGAACCTATATTGGTTAGCACGAACCGTTTCTAAGATCAAGAAATAGAACCTCGAAAAAGTTAGTTATGTTTGGAAAGAGTGCCCGGTTGATGGCAATAGTCTCACCATCTTACATGGGATGTAAAACATACTTAACTGGCAAAATATGGGTGTACTATTAAGCTATACCTCTGCCTTGACCCTACGAGAATCACAGGCGTGATGCTTATGTTATGTATTGAAAAGAGTGCAAGTGACGTCGATGAAGAAGCCAAAACTACCCTTAACGCAATGACATTATGAAACACATAACCCTCCTTTTGGGCTTCGCCGCAGTCGGGTAATAAAAAGAGGTAGATATCGCATTAGCACGCACAAATTGTTGAGGACAAACTAATGCGCCTACCACACGCTCACACTTCACCACACCTGCGTAAACTGGCTTGAACACGGAACACCGTGGGTGTGGTTGGGAAAACTGAATCACGCGCAAACCCCACGGCGCGGCCTGCGCAAAATTCGACTTGCTGAAATTTTACTTGCGAGCCCGGCCTGCGCGTACTTTGTGCGGTTGGGCGTTCAGTGCCACACCTCAGTCGAGGCTAGTCGCCGGTCGATGAGGTACGTTTACGTACATCAAAAATGTAATTAAAAAATGGTAGACCTACGTACGTATGATCGCGACTTTTTAACTGATTTTTTAAGTCTATATAAATCTCTGCCTGCAATTTGGAAAATTAAATCGAAGGATTGAAGAAATAGTTCTTCACTGGGAAACGTTGTTTACACGACGACGATTTCGACAAAAATGAGACCTGCGCGTACTTAACTGAGCGTGTGGTAGCGCCGGGACCGTTCAGTTTTTTTCGTGAGGTAAGCTCGCGCAGGCCGAGACTGTGGTGAAGTGTGAGCGTGTAGTAGGCCCATAAGGCAATTGTTGCAGTTAATGCGCCTACCATACGCTCACACTTCACCACAGTCTTGCCTGCGCGATTACACGGTGCACACAGTACATTGCGAGTGTGTTTGGTAATGGTAAAACTGTTTTACCAACCATCCGCGCAATGTACAGTGAAGTGTGAACCAAGAGTGTGGTGAAGCTTGAGCGTGTGGTAGACCCATAACGAGCCGATAGATACTTATTCGCCCCGTGATAGCGATTTTTTTGGTCGAGAATCTAGTTTGGAGATATTGTAGGTCTTTCCAACATTTCACAAGTTTTTTTTTAATGTATCCATAAAATAACTTACGACCCCCGTACTATTTAATAACCACCCATCAGCACAATGTTTTGGATGCGTTACATTATGATCTACAATATAACGAGATTTTTCACGCCAAGTCTTTTCCCAGTTATAGGTAATGTTGTGTGCGTGGTCGCAGCGGATTTAAAATTAAGAAAATCGTCATTTTTCCGCTGCGACTATTTACGCACAATAGTTTGCGTAGTTTGATGTAAAAACTACAAAATCTTTGGTTGTCGGCTTCGTGAAGGGCCCGTTTACACCTTGATGGTCGGCAAATGTGATGCCGAGAAATTGATTGCGGAAAAGTGGCCGGTGAACACTTGAGTCTATTGAACATGAACACATTGAATATGAAGATGATTTCAATGTAAATGATTGTTCATCATTGGAAGATGATTCGAAACGTCCAGTTTTTGGCTATCGCTCGCATCAATCCTTGCCTCTTTCTTTCCACAGTACACTCAAATTTTAGTACCGCGGGCTATATAAATGAAATCGATTCTTAAGAACTAGGAGTAAGCTCCTTTTACGTTGGAGCGATTAATTGGTTATATTTTTTTCTGTGATAAATGAATTTAGACAGGCTAGTTGACTGCGGGAAGTGCACCAAGTGCGTCCGAAACAAGTAAATATCTTTGGGAATACCTAGTCTGATCTTGATGAGATTTATTGTTGCTATGTACCTTACCTACATACATTTTCATGGCGCTTTTTAAGTTTTCATTGAAGTTTGAATTATGAAACTAGAAAGGGATAGGCGGTGACGTGGGTGATAATAGCTATTTGCATTCCGGCAAATAGTTAAGATACACAGTCACGGTTATAAATAAATAGTTATGTTTTAAGTAATTTTTAGTTTAGACCAAGTCTGAAAACAGTTTATTCTAAATAACTAGTACATGAGTGTATTACGGAAAATTGTTGATCGTCATTTAGCCCAGATATCGGTCTCCTGGGCCGGTAAGTTAAGTGACATGGTAGGTCGAACCTATCCACATGATAGACCGAGTAAGAGATACCACACGATGCGTTGTCGGTTGAACGTTGGAGCGAGACCGCATTGCTCGTGTCACGTGTGACACTCGGTATGCTGAATCCTAGCGTTTGGACAACGTAACGCACCGGCAACGCCCGTGTGGCTTCACTTTTACTCTGCGGGTAGCTGCTGACGCTCGTGCTGTTTACTAAGTGACTGAAACATTTACGGCATCAGCTAGGTATTTGCCTTGTTGTTACTTTGAAATTATGTTTATCGCTAGTTTAAATTAACTAGACTTTTCCACCTACGGTTTTTTTTCAACTGAACTTTTTATTTGTGGTTCTGTCAACTATAAATAACTGTGTGTGTCAACTTATTTAATAGTACCTATTCTGTACGAAGAATTAGTTATGTATGTTAATTTAGTCATTTGTTTATGCTCCTTTTATGCCATTACAAGTACAGAGCGACCGTTGTAGGCCGTGTTATTATAAATTGTTGGCAAGTTTTATAAGTTTAATAATTATTAAGTATGTTATGTTATACTAGATTTTGCCATCGACCCAGGGGACCATCCATATGGTCAATTTCATCGAAATCTGTTCAAATGTTAGGGCATGAAAAACTCACTTTAACATATTATTTAGTATTCTTACATTGTTACTTATAGTTTACTCATAATAATGTTGTAGTTTCTAAAACTATACAAATATATCTCTATTTCTCTAACAGTTGTTTATTCTGACGATTCAATGAAATTTCAGATTACATTATGTATAATAATATTAACAATAAAAGAACTGCAACAATTTGTTTTTTTTTTTTCTATTAGGTACCTAGAATGTTTCACTTCGTCAAACAATTTTAAAGTGTCCATATGGTTTTTACATCTAATAAAACTTCTTCAGGTGGTGAATGCTTGTGGAACATAAAATATCCTTGAATTTGGGCTGGGCTCACCAGTTTCTTCTGCTCCAAAACCCTAACCAAAATAAAAATTATAAATAAGTAAGTACCTGCATAGGTAAACACATAATACCAATAGCTAAGTAAAATTCACATACCCTTTTGCAAATGTTTTTGCATGCTCCGGCGCTTTTTCTCCTTTGTAAAATCTTAAAAACATAAGCTCTATTTGTTCTTGATCACAATATCCTACGAACTCTTTCAAATCTACTCTGCCTGGTCTAACTAAAGCAGGATCCAATCTGAAAAATGAATAAGCACAAATTGGCAACCGTCTTGCATTACATTTACTAGGTAACACACACCTAATGACACAATAAACGAAATGGTTTTTCGAAAATTGCTGACAAAATACATGGGAACACTGGAGTTTGTTATCTTTATAATTAGGTATTTGAACACTGATAAAAATTCACGAAAATGTTTCAAAGAACTAACAGAAATAACACGATGTGTGAAAAAGTGATAAAATTGATAAAATATTGGAGCTACCTACATGCTTTCATAGTTTTTGGTGGGGGCACTTAAGCACTTTCTATTCTTTTGTCGTGCGAAACTAAGTAATTTTTTGATCGACCTAAGTAATTTTTTTTTTAATACATCGTATTATTTCTGTTAAAGTTCTTTGAAATAACATAACATTTTCGTGAATTTTTAACAGTAGTTATGTAGTCAAATTTTAATTTCGGTAAATAAAGTTCAGCGGTTACAATACCTTATTTGAACTTGTTTGATTTTTGAACTGCAAGTTTAGTAGATAGGTATGTATAAAAACCAATTATAACAAAAAACGGCACAGTGTGGGTATCATGCTGCTTTCTTACCTTTCTAGATAATTTGTGGTCATAAAAACTATTCTGGCCTCAGTGGAAGCAACACCATCAAGGCAATTGAGGAGTCCACTAAAAGTTACGCGATTAAGACCTTCGTACGCCGACTTTTGTGCAGATGTATCTTCTCGGGAGATAAAGGCAGCATCAACGTCTTCTAGCAATATTATTGACTGCTGTGGTGCAACACTGAAAAACAATTAAATAATAAATCATGTGTAAATAGGCAATGTTAAAACAAAAACAAGTTAAACCAGGTACCTAAGAAGGTGATTTAGCCTGTCATCAGTAAGTCCTCTTTCAGATAAATTTAGAACACAGATGTTGTATTCCAATTCTCCTGCTAATGCCATGATGAATGAAGATTTTCCGCATCCTGGTGGCCCATGCAGCAAATAACCTGAAATCCAATTAATTTGTCTAAAGTAATTTCATCAGCATGATTTTCCAGCACTCGACTCAATTTATTTGGGGTCGGCGCAGCATTATGCTCATTTTTAAATATTATTATTTCTTAAAAAAACAACGAGCGTTTCGTCCCGTCTGATTCGGTGCAGATACCTCCCGAAACAACCGTGTCTGGTGAAGACCTGCGTCAAACGAAAGGTGAGGGCGCCGTGGCGGCTCTTTGGCCACTCCTCAAAGAGGGGACCACATTATGGCCATTATCGTGGCGTGCCCTGTACGGGGTTGCGACAGTCGCTCTTCATGTCGCCATGAGATCGAATCGGAGCGGAGGTCTGTCCGCTGAGCGGCGATTTGCCGCGGCAGCGAAGATACCCTGGTGCAGCGCCTCCGCGCCTTTTATGCAGGTGCGCGAGGGCTATCGCCTCCAGATCCCATGGCGGCAATACGGCAAGGAGGCTGGCCGCCTCGCCAGAGATCGTGCGGTACCACCGGATTAGCCTGACGGCTAACACCTTTTGGGGTGCGTTCAGGTAGAGGGCGGCTCGTCGCCTCAAAGAACGAGCGCACGTCGCCAAACGTAGTAAGTGCTCCACTGTGTTCCACCGGCTGTCGAGGACGGGTCCTATGTCCTTTAACCCCAGCTGCCTAATGAGAGGATCTTGGTAATTAAGCACTTGGTTGAAACGTGTTGACAACCTCATAAGCCAAGTCAAGATCCTTGATTTGCTTATCTAGCACAGATTTCACGAGGTTCCTGTCATGTGGGACCATTTTATCAACAATCATTGTGTGCCCCTCTGGTCGATCTACCACTATTATATCTGGCATATTGGCTATGCTATAATAGTCCTTTCAGTGATGGTGGTATGATCCCTGTACAATTTGATATTGCTATTTCTGAGAACTAGGTAGATTCTTTAGGTATGTGCTTGACCATGAACATACCTAAAGAATGGTACTTCCATTTCTACAGGGCTGTATTATTCATAAATATTATTATTTGTGGAGTAAATTTATTTCTTTTTATATTGGAATGTCAGTGATTTGAGCAGACAAGATATTTTGTGCATTCATAAGTTTCATTAATTACCTCTTCGATATGGGATGCCTCTGTCTGTATACCAGTGGGGACTATTAATAAAGTCCAAACAGTCTTCAAGGATTTTGTCTGCCAAGCCAGCACGGAGTACAACACTGTGAAGGGGACGCCGTCTTCTTGGATGGCCAAATGGACGCCAATCTGAACCCATGGCTGTGTACATGATTGTCATCCCTTCATGTTGCTTCAGAGCCATTGTTCTAGCTGTAAAACAAAATGATGTCATGTTTATTAAGAAGCTTAAAAAAGTCAAGAATATTACGGTAATTGCAAAATAAAATTATGTAACAGGGATGCAATAATTTTAAGTTAAAATAATATCTTACCTTCTTCTAAAATGTTAAAATATAACTCCTTGCTTCTTCCGAATGCCGTTAGGGTTACAGTCTCCCATGGAACACCCATATGAAGATCTAATGTATGTTGTTCTCTTACGCGGTCTACTTTGATCCATGTGCCACCATACCTGAAATAAATCAGATTAATTTTGTAATTTTACAACAACAACAACAACAGCACAAAACCACTGCTTTGAAACTTGAATGGCTTACTTAAAAAAATGTTGACCAACACTAGGAATGAAGTCGTATTTGGTTTTTATTTGGCCAGTGTCTTTTTGGAGGAAAGATGTTTCTACACTCAAGTGCTGAGTTTGTTTGGCACCTTTGTGTGTTATCCACTGCAGCAGCCATTGGTACGATTTGTCTCTACATGGAACTTCAAGAGTGATCATACAATGCCTTCGAAATAGTATTACAGACGTCTGATAACCGCGTCGTAATATTGCTGCACCAGCACCGATACCAAATAAACCAAAACCAGCGCCAAAATAAGGATTATTCGCCAGAGAAGCTATATATTCCGCGATGGCCATATTTGATATATTACATGTATCTCATTAATAGGCCAATAAAAGGTTTAAATTAAATAAACCATAGGGTTTTTCAGATAGCTTCGTTCGATTCTTGGATTATATTTGATTTTATTTGTGACAGGCTGACAGTCAATAGCTGACATTGACATTTAATATTTTTTTGGCAATCAGCTGTTTGTAATGTTACCATTCAGCAAAATGTAAATAAATACCAATGACTAATAAAAAGTATGGACTGGAAATACCTACAGAAAAAAGGTGCATACCTACGGAGCATAAAATGGCTGCCAATGCTAGGGTTGTGGCAATCATGAAACATAGTACTACTGTAACGAGTATCGATACTAGTATTACGAGTATTATTAGATATCACGGTTGAATTAAAATGAACAGTCCGTTGTAAAGTTGTAACAGAAAAATATGAGTAAATTTACTTACCTACAACCACTTTGAATAAAAAAAATTCTCAGGTATCGGATACCTGAGAATAAAATTTATTCAAAGTGGTTTTTCTGAATACAATAAATAAAGAATACTTTTTACCCGACTACGGAAAAGCCAAAAGGAAGGGTAATGATTTTGGCAGTGTATGTATTATGTTTGTATGTTCCAGCATAGCGCCTAAACTACTGAACACTTGTTCTCCCCACCACTGCGATTTTTTTTTTTTGTTCTAGACCATACCTAGGAACCCCCTAGTTACGGAGATATTGGTCAAAGTTCCAAATATTTCACAGTTGTTTTTGTAAATACTAGTTTTTCAGGTTATAACTTTACTTAAATTACCTCCATCACCCGTTTACTATTCATAGCATCCACTAGCCCAATGTGTTGCTACATTGAGTTTTACCGTAAAATATGATATTTGACCCCAATAAAAAATCGTTTCCCAGCAAAAAAATTGCGTAGGGGGGTACTTAGTTTGATGTTTCTGTACATCAAACTAAGTACCACCCTTGCTTGGTTGACGGCTGTGTTATGGGTTAATTTACACCCTGTATACGTTTAGATTGCGGTCAAACAGTTGTCGCGGTTAAGTCTTTGTTATTTACTCGTATTATATAACAAACCAACATTAAATTAGAATGTAACTAAAACTCAACTACGAATTAAATCGCAAACTAATAAGATCCTAGTGAAGAACAAATCTTCTAATAGTAAGAAGATTGTTTCTATTATGATTGACTGACTGACAGGCGGAGTAAAATAAAAGGGGACTTTGTTTCTTGTCGCCAAAATTTGTATTCGTTACCAAGTTGTATCACATAGTAAATAGATCTATCGCCACGAAATATTTTCGTTCTCAGATAAACAAAAAGTGTTCAAAGATATGAATGATCAAATTAATGTTAATATAATAATGTGTAAATAAGAGATGGATCACCAATAAAATTGTAGTGCAATAATAGGGTTTGTCAAACCCTATTATTCTACTGACTAAAAACCACCCATGTTCCTTCTTCGCTCTTGTGCCAAGGCCGCGTTATCTCTTTCGATAATCCTCAGGGCGGTCCCGCGCCCTGACCGGACCTGGCACGGTCACTCGACCAGATATCGTTTCAGCGCAGCGAAGGAACTAGTATCGGAAACTATTACGCAACGGTACAACACTATCCATGTTTGTAAACAAACGAATCAAATGATGAAATAACAAAAAGGTCTCTGGGACGGAAATAAACCCAATTATTAACACTTTAGCAATAAATTAATGATCACTTAGCATTTTTTCATCGAAAATGTATTACTCCTAGATACTATTGCATGAAAACGACTACTAACCTATGCAAAGTCAATTGAGGTTGATTTTCAGTCCTTCTTGCACCACACTTCACAATACAACACGCAGGCATATTGAATTGCTGTTTCCTAACATATACACGCAGTTTAAGAGATAATCTCGTCGTAATTTTGTCACAAATCGCAATTTAACAAAAAGTAAACAACTATTTGACAGCACAACTGCCACGAAACTCATCGCCATCTTGTATCACAATATGTCGAAAACGGCACCCTACCTACTAGTCTGTGACTCGCATATCCAAATGTTGCCATTGTGAGAAACAACTGAAATATTGTTGTCTCTTTCATCAAATACGAATAGTGCATTAGAAAGAACGAACCAAAACTATATTTTACATTCTGTCTCCTATTTCACTCATATTTGTATAAGCAAGTGTGTATATAGAACATCGCGGCGCCTCCATAGGATCCTATCTCAATGATAAATACAGCTTGGCAAAAAAGTCTAGAAACGGAACTAATTTTTTTATTTGCTGGCAACAATTAAAAACTTATGACGTTTGGTGTAAACAAAGTTCGAAAGTTTATTAAAATAATTGTGCCCTAAACACGTGATTAAAGCAACGTAGAGTAATACAAAATGAATAAAACCATCCGAAGTGCTGGCAGAGCGATAATTTATAAGGTATATAAGCGATGTTTGGCAGAAAAAGAGGCCAAAACCATTCTCTCCGATCTCAACGATGTTTACATAAGAACCGCTGAAATGACAGGTATGTAACTGTTTCTTTTATTGTTTTTAGATGAATTAAGTGTTAATTTATGAACCCCATTCTGTTTTGACTTGCTTGCATACGAAATAAGTGGAATTTTGAACAATAATCATCGAGCACATAGGTTATGTTTACATTTTGTCTGACATTACCTTGGTATAGCGTGTCAGATTAAGTTGATACTTGAGTGGCGTGCTGTGCACTATGTGAATTTAAATTCGATTTCTACATAACTTTATTGTTGAATGTGATTTCCAAGGTGATAACTGTTTGTTATATCATTAGAATTACAAATGTACCAAAAATGTATTATTTTTAATTTGTTATTTATTAAAGCAAAATGCATTTTTTTATGTATATTTATTTATTCACTTTAGGTAAATCAGTAAGCACCATAAGAAGAGTCGTCCTGGAAGGAGATCGAAACAAAGGCGTATTTTCTACACCCGGAAAACATAGAAAAGGTCGTCCCAAAAAAGAGTTGGAAGATTTATTAGAATAAATTACAATAATTATTTTTACGCCTTTTTTAATCCCAAAAAATTTTAAAAACAGTGCTACTAACATATATTTATTTTTAGGTAGTTACATGAGGAGAATAAATTCTGGTTCAATAAATAAATAAGTATAAAAAAATAGTAATAAAAGTATCAAGACGATAGGTTGTTACGCGATACGGTCACAACGGGTTGCCATATGAACAGCACAGTGGCGCCCCCCGGATTTTCTACTCTTTTTTGCCAAGCTGTACGTCCGAACGATTAGATATTCTCAAGGACGTTATAGATATTCTCGATATCATTGCTTGTTGTCGTTATTATTTTCATAACCTACCCACCTGAGCTACCCACATTTAATACGTATCTTATGGTGAAGGTGACAAGGCCCTGTCGGGGCTGCGGATTCCTGTCGGGGCTGCGGATTATCGAAAGAGATAACGCGGCCTAAGCACAAGGGCGAAGAAGGAACATGGGTGGTTTTTAGTCAGTAGAAGTCTGACACTCCCTTCAGCTCTGCCCAAGGGCGGGGGGGGGGGGGGGCTATTTGATAATTTTCCACCCACAAAAAAAAAGGTGACAAGGTAGCCCGCGAAATTCGAATTTTCTTACTGAACCGGAAATTTTACACAATTGTTTTACTTACGTCAGAGAAGATTTGTGAAAAATATTGTAACGCATGGCGCGTAACGCATGCCGGTCGGGCAAAACTAACAAAAAATAGTGCCTTCACCTCGAATGCAATAACTTTCCCATAATAACAAACGCCACTATTGATCCGATTCCAGGACGAGAGCACGAAACCAATCCAATTGCAAAGAGGCGTGAGACAGGGAGACGTTATTTCTCCGAGACTGTTCATGAACACATTGGAGGATGTTTTCAAGCTATATATTGAACTGGGACGGATTCGGCATCAATATCAATAGCGAATATATCACTTACCTTCGTTTTGCCGATGATATAGTCATCATGGCTGAATCGCTGGAGGATATGAACACATTGCTCAGAGACCTCAGTAACGTTTCTCAACAGGTGGGTCTTAAAATGAACATGGACAAGACAAAGCTATGTCGAATGTCCGTGTTCCACCCGTACCGGTAATTGTTGGGGAGCGATACTCTCGAAGTTGTCGCTAGATAGGTGTACCTTGGACAAACTGTTAAACTAGGTAGATCTAACTTCGACAAAGAGGTCGCTCGTAGAATCCAAGTCGGATGGGCAGCGTTCGGGAAACTACAGTGCGATCAAATTATCTTGGCAGCTCCGAACTTCGTGCAGGTCATTTTGTTACAACGAATGTATACAAGTGTTATGATATTTATTTTATTTGTATTTCTCACTGTTTAAATTAGATATTTTCTGATCGTTTAAGTATTGGTTTATCTGGCAATAACAGTTTTATTCCCAAGTTTACAGTGCGATCAAATTATCTTGGCAGCTCTGAACATAGGCTTTGCGAAATTTTACGCATGTAAACTTGGGAATAAAACTATTATTGCCAGATAAACCAATACTTAAACGATCAGAAAATATCTAATTTAAACAGTGAGAAATACAAATAAAATAAATATCATAACACTTATAAACATTTGTTGTAACAAAATGACCTGCACGAAGTTCGGAGCTGCCAAGATAATTTGATCGCACTGTACATGCGTAAAATTTCGCAAAGCCTATTAGTGGGAGAGCCGGCTGCAAAAATACCTACCTCATCAGGTACCCCAATAGGCTATGTTTAGATCGTTAACCGACACTTAAACACGTAAAAAAAATCAGGTCTGCCAGTGCCGATCTTGCCGGGTCATGGAAATAATTCATATTTTTTGTCGTTTTATTTTAGTGAAAATTACGTCATAAGGTACCCGAATTAAAGTGCTGGCAACAGTTTACCATTGATTAATTACGTAAAAAAAAGTAGGTCTGCCATTGCGCACTCTGCCGGAAGTACTTGGCAGACCTCTAAAATATGGCCCCTCCAGCACCATGGACCTACCTCATCGAGTACCCTGATGGAACCTACGCCAAATAATAGCCAAGATGCCCTCGATAGAGGATCAAAAGGTCTGCCAGGTCTAATCTTGCCGGAACTTAGTGTTCAAAGCATTCGAAGTTGGTATGGTAAGTAGGCAGCATTATTTCATACAAAGAAGAAGGGGTGAAATGTCCCTTAGAACACTTTCTCCTATACATCAAATGAAAGAGCGTAAAAAATAGATCATTTTATTCTAAAACAGTAAATGTGTGAATAATAGGGAAAAAAGT
Source organism: Diarsia dahlii (assembly GCA_949775195.1). Taxonomy (NCBI): domain Eukaryota; kingdom Metazoa; phylum Arthropoda; class Insecta; order Lepidoptera; family Noctuidae; genus Diarsia; species Diarsia dahlii. Next base: position 14,470,400 of record OX459191.1, read on the forward strand.
TATTCACCGATAAAGAGAGAAAATATTTTTTTAAATTTTTTTTCATCGGACCTACTTGAGTGGGATGTCTATTGATAGGTCTTTCAAAATGACACTGATGTTTCTAAGATCATTTTTTCTCAAAGTCAATCGTTTGAAAGATAGACAGTTTCATAGTGCTAAAATGTGTCCCCACCCCCTCTAACTTTTAAACTAAGAAAGTGAAAACTCTAAAAAAAATATATGCTGTAGATCGCAATGAAAACTTATAACCAAGATTAGTTTAAACGAGATAAAGTTAGCCGTTTTTGAGATATAGCACATTTAAAAAACCGCAAATATAACTTTGCCATTCATACAATTATTATGAAAAACAAACTTATCACAAAATGTGTATTTCTGTTGCCGCTTTCATCATCATCATCATCAGCCTATTAATGTTCCCACTGCTGGGACACAGGCCTCCTCTCTTTGAGAGGGAATGGGCTATAATCTACCACGCGGGCCCAGTGCGGATTGGTAGATGTCACATGTCTTCGAATTTTTGGTTCTAAGACATGCCGGTTTCCTCACGATGTTTTCCTTCACCGTTTTGAGAGCAGCGGAGATGAAATAAATTACACACAGTAATGTGCCTGCCTGGGTTCGAACCCACGACCTACTGTTCGTAAGTCGGGGCCGCCACCACTGGGCCACCGCTGCTGTCAGCCGCTGTGTTGCCGCTTTAACTAAAAATAATACAAATTAAAGGTGGCTCCTACGATGGTACGGAACCCTTCATGTGCGAGTCCGACTCACACTTGGCCAGTTTTTTTTTTAAATCCAATTTGTTTTAATCTCCAATTATTCACGTTTACTGCGTGAATAATTGGAGATAAAAATTATTCACCTATAAAGAAATGATTTTTTTATTTTGTTTTTTAGTAGTGACCCGCCCCGGCTTTGCAAGGGTGCAATGCGTAGACCTGTATGACCTTCAGCACACATCTTGAGGATATTCTGAGTATAAGGTACACCACCCTGGTCGATACACTCTCGATCTTCACCACGTTATTCATGAGGGACTTGTGGACGATAATCCCAACACCACCCTGGGACTGCCGGTAACCCTCTCGGAAGTAGAGCCGGATTTCAGGATTATCGTGTCCTCCCCCTCTCTTCGGACCTCAAAAAATTCCACAATACTCCATCGCAATCTGCTCAATTCCTCTTCGAGTTCCGTTATCATCTCGTCAGTCCGCAGTGAACGCGTATTGTATGTTGCCAGGTCAAGTCGTCGGTATGTTTTGGGGTAGCCTGACCTTTTCCCTTGCCATGCCGCTGCCTCGACCGTAGTCGAGGGTAGACGGGCTGCCGGGTACTAGGGGCCATTTTTGTGCGCTCATTTTCATTTGGAAGAGTTTGCCATAATCGCCACGCTTGGCAGACGGGTTGGAATTGTTGGCAAGCGCAGTAAGGTCATAACAAAGCACAGTAGAATGCTGCTGCCCATTCTCTGGTATGTCCCTTAGTCGCCTCTTGCGACACTCACGGGTAGATATGGGATGGTGCTATTCTTTACGTCCGACACCATATGGAATGCGTTTCTACGTTTAGATCTTGTAAACTACGCAATGGATTTTAATGCAGTTTTTAGAAATAGACAGAGTAATTCAAGAGGAAGGTTTATATTCAGCACATTGCAACTGTGCAAAGGGCGGGGCGGGTCGTCGTCTTTCGGCTGAAATAATGATGATGAGAAATTCGGACGATGTCATCGTAATAAGTGCGAATACTATTTTGAGTCTAAAAAAATAAAAAATCATTTCTTTATAGGTGAATAACTTTTCTCTCCAATTATTCACACAGTAAACGTGTGAAAAATTGGAAAAAAATAAATCAATTTCACTCACACAGTAAACGTGTGAATAATTGGAAAAAATAAATTGAATTAAAAAAAAACTGGCCAAGTATGAGTCGGACTCGCACATAAAGGGTTCCGTACCATCGTAGGAGCCACCTTTAATTTGTATTATTTTTTGTTAAAGCGGCAACAGAAATACACATTTTGTGATAAGTTTGTTTTTCATAGTAACTGTATGAATGACAAAGTTATATTTGCGGTTTTTTAAATGTGCTATATCTCAAAAACGGCTAACTTTATCTCGTTTAAACTAATCTTCGTTGTAAGTTTTTATTGCGATCTACAGCATATATTTTTTTTAGAGTTTTCACTCTCTTAGTTTAAAAGTTAGAGGGGGTGGGGACACATTTTAGCACTTTGAAACTGTCAATCTTTCAAACGATTGACTTTGAGAAAAAATGATCTTAGAAACATCAGTGTCATTTTGAAAGACCTATCAATAGACATCCCACTCAAGTAGGTCCGATGAAAAAAAAATTAAAAAAAATATTTTCTCTCTTTATCGGTGAATAACTTTTTTCCCTATTATTCACACATTTACTGTTTTAGAATAAAATGATCTATTTTTTACGCTCTTTCATTTTATATATAGGAGAAAGTGTTACAAGGGACATTTCGTACCCTTTTTCTCTGTATGAAATAATGCTGCCTACTTACCATACCACCCCCTCTAACTTTTAAACTAAGAGAGTGAAAACTCTAAAAAAAAATATATGCTGTAGATCGCAATAAAAACTTCCAACGAAGATTAGTTTAAACGTGATAAAGTTAGCCGTTTTTGAGATATAGCACATTTAAAAAACCGCAAATATAACTTTGTCATTCATACAGTTACTATGAAAAACAAACTTCTCACAAAATGTGTATTTCTGTTGCCGCTTTAACAAAAAATAATACAAATTAAAGGTGGCTCCTACGATGGTACGGAACCCTTCATGTGCGAGTCCGACTCATACTTGGCCAGTTTTTTTTTTCTTCAATTTATTTTTTCCAATTATTCACACGTTTACTGTGTGAGTGAATAATTGATTTATTTTTTCCAATTTTTCACACGTTTACTGTGTGAATAATTGGAGAGAAAAGTTATTCACCTATAAAAAAATGATTTTTTAATTTTTTAGACTCGAATAGTATTCGCACTTTTTACGATGACATCGTCCGAATTTCTCATCATCATTATTTCAGCCGAAAGTCGACGACCCGCCCCGCCAACGGTTTTATTCAGTAAGATTTGCTAAAATGTTTATCTTTGTTATGTGGACTGAGGGACCACAGTTCAGTCGTTATATTTTTTTTATCTTTAATGCTTTGTGGTCTGTTATTTTGTAAATATCTTTTCAAATTCTCTACTAAATGTCTGTATTCACAAAATCTTGTTCTTTAAGATACTTTCCGAGATCTGGCTAATCGTCTGTGAGAACTGAGGGACCACACTTTATGGGTCGTAGTTTTCGATATATTTGTTTACAAATTCCCAGATTCCTTCTACAATTGTTTTAAGTGTACTACTAAATCCTAGGATATTCATTTTGCGGATTTATTTTTGGTCCCTCAGTTCACACGCACATCCCTTTGCACAGTTGCAATGTGCTGAATATAAACCTTCCTCTTGAATTACTCTGTCTATTTCTAAAAACTGCATTAAAATCCATTGCGTAGTTTACAAGATCTAAACGTAGAAACGCGTTCCATATGGTGTCGGACGTAAAGAATAGCACCATCCCATATCTACCCGTGAGTGTCGCAAGAGGCGACTAAGGGACATACCAGAGAATGGTCAGCAGCATTCTACTGTGCTTTGTTATGACCTTACTGCGCTTGCCAACAATGCCAACCCGTCTGCCAAGCGTGGCGATTATGGCAAACTCTTCCAAATGAAAATGAGCGCACAAAAATGGCCCCTAGTACCCGGCAGCCCGTCTACCCTCGACTACGGTCGAGGCAGCGGCGTGGCAAGGGAAAAGGTCCGGTCAATGTGCAGGCCACATCGCTCGAAGAAACGACAACCGATGGGTAAGAAAGGTTCTCGAGTGGCGACCACGAACCGGAAGACGCAGCGTTGGTAGGCCGTCCACCAGGTGGACCGACGAAATCGTGAAAGTCGCGGGCAACCGGTGGATGCAAACGGCAGGCTGCCGTTCTATATGGCGTTCTATGGGGGAGGCCTTTGTCCAGCAGTGGACGTCTTATGGCTGATGATGTATAATAAAATGCCATATCTTTCTAATTTGCAATTCTAATCGATTAGAAAGTCCTAACTCGAAGTCTTGATCCACCGTTGACTACAGTAGGTAGGTTCTTGTAACATTCCAACCTTAGTTCATAGTAAGTACCTACCTACATATTAACTTCTATTTCTGTACAAATGTTCAAAAGAACATCTTAAATTCTCACCACTTAAACCTACCAGATTAATATTTTTACATACTTTACCTAAACCAATGTTATCTACCGAATTGCATCGTACACCAACCTACAGACTGCCCCATTGTACTGTGCCCATTGCCCTCTATAATATTATTTTGTAATAAAAAATGAAGTGGCGTGACGTTGCCGTGCGCCGCCGCGCCGGCCGGGACAATGATAGGGGTCGCGTGACCCGCACCGCATCACATCAAAGCAGTTTAAAAGCGCAAGGGAGACGATGAAGGTACCTACTCATATAAGTTAGACCCGCAACTTCATAAACCATTTAATATTTTTAATAATAATTTATTTTCTCTAAAAACTTAGTAATATTGTACAGAAAATATTTTGGCAGGAGTAATGTCTAATAAATGGGTGCGCCAAAGTTCACCTAAAATTTCAACTCCGATAATTGGAAATCCGAAAATGTTCTTCCTAACATTTTTCATCCTAACAATCGCAATTCCTAACTTCTCTGTCTCTAATGTTTTAATTCCGAAGCATTCGACTTCATAATGTCTGTAGCAATAAACATCTATTACACTATTATTTGTTTTCCTATATTTTCTAAACATAACCATCTTTTACACTATTATTCAAAGTCATATCTTTTTTTTTGTTTATATTACTTTTTATTCATAATAATCAGTAGGTATTATAAAAGGTCCCATTAAAATAGGTGGACAAAATTTTAGAAATCATTCAGACCGCTAAAATAAGGACAATAGCAAAAAAAAAAATAAGAATAAGAAATAAAATACCTACTTTTATAGGATGAGTTTGTTCTAGAGTGCCGGCAATTTATTATTTTAAGTCAAAATAAAATCACTTTGTATATAGTTTTTTTTTTTTGTTTAGATGTCTTTAGTTAGGCTTACTAAACGCTGTGTTAAAATTTGTCCACCCATTTTAATGGGACCTTATATACTATGCAAAGATATCCATAGGTTAGGTTAGGTTAGAACGGTGACCAACTACGCGCGAGCCGAGCGAGCGAAGCGAGCGGTGCCGCGGCAGCGGCCGGCGAGCGCTACCTCGAAATTGGTCGCGAAATTTTTCTAAGTATTTTTTTCATAGTGCCCCCAAGACGACACTCTGACCTGAATTTCATTCATTTATTTTATTTCAAGACAAAAATCAGTGAAACGACCTTTAATCATTCTAAACAGTTGTATGAGTGAAAATATTATGGTAATTATGTTTAGGAATAAAAGCGTTAGGATAAAAAACAGTAGGAGTTTAAATATATTTACAATAATGATATTATGAATTCCAATTTTCGGAAACATGAGTGTTATGAACATCGTCGGTAGGACTACAAATAGTATGAATGAAAACTTTAGGATGAAAAATTTTAGGAAGAGTGATCATTCGGATTACAAATCGTTAGGAAGAACAATTTCGGATAAAGAACTTTAGGTGAGCCAATATGGACCCCTAATAAATGGATGTAGCCACTGTAACCGAACTAGGCAATGCCTGTATTTCGGTTTCCAGTGCCGTTACCCTCGATATTTAAAAAGTATGCCAACAAAACAAAAAATATGGTTGGTTGTAATGTAATAGTGAATGACTGACTTAAAACTAACTTAATGATACATTTTAAATTGATTATGTTTATTACGTGTGTGAATTGTTTATGAGCATGTGTGTACTGTGTAGTAGATGGTGTATGTAGAGTTTAAGTGATAATGATGTGTGTGTGTCTTTTTGTGTGTGTGTGTGGAGGTATGTGAGGGTTTGCAAGTGTAGGGATGTGTGTGTGCGTGATTGTGAGTGCATGAGCATGTTTATATCTAAGATTATTTTGGCTAATTGAAATACCAAACATTCCAATTACTGTACAACGTGTAATAATAACTCCGTTTCTTCATAATTTAGTTGTTGCAGGTATTCAATTACTCTTTGTCTACATTTAGATTTCGTAAGAGGATAAATGTTTATTTTTTTATTAATTTTATTATAAAGAAACGGACCAAGAAATTCTATAAATCTCTCACTATTTGGTTTTGCTAGTGGTTCGTTCCAGACATACTTTTTTATTTCGACGTTTTTGGGAAAGGGGGTCATAAGGTAATCTTATATATGTTGTTTTAGGATAATGTTGAGGATGAAAAGTTGTCTTACGGTCAGAACTCCACAAATCTGATATAGAGATACAGTAGGAAACAGGATGGGTTTAAAAATACACACCTTTAGAATTGCGCGCTGAGCGATTTCAATGGTCTTTATAGTAGTTTTACAAGGGTCCCCTACGTTGTTTCGAACGCCGCTGTTGCGACACACGCTGTTGCGAATTAATTTTCCACTGCCTCACAGGTTCGAAAGCTCGAGTCGAATGAAGTAGTCGCGAAATACGCTGTTTTGAAAAACATTTTCACTGCCTCATACGCTCGAATGCTTTCGATTTATTTAGTCATAAAGTTACAGAAAAATATTTAAGCAGTAATTAAATTAACAAAGTAACAATCAAAAATATTAGTACCTCAACTGTACATTTTTTTTCTATGAGTACTTAACACAAAATCTAACACTGATCTTTATAAAAAAATTGTTATAGGTAGTAAAGTCCCACAAACTACCAGGAGAACAGAAGTAGGAAGGAGGTATTGAAAACTGGAATGTTTTCTTAAAATAGGTAGCTCATTTAGTAAAGTTCCACAAACTACCAGGAGAACAAAAGTAGGCAGGAGGTATTAGAATCTTTAAATCAAATCTATACTATGCCTTTCACCCCTTTCTAATATCGAAATCACAAGCATTCGAGCGTATGAGGCAGTGAAAATGTTTTTCAAAACAGCGTATTTCGCGACTACTTCATTCGACTCCATGAGCTTTCGAACCTGTGAGGCAGTGGAAAATTAATTCGCAACAGCGTGTGTCGCAACAGCGGGGTTCGAAACAACGTAGGGGACCCGTTTTAGGGTCCCCTACGTTGTTTCGAACGCCGCTGTTGTTGAGCGTATGAGGCAGTGAAAATGTTTTTCGAAACAGCGTCTTTCGCGACTACTTCATTCGACTCCATGAGCTTTCGAACCTGTGAGGCAGTGGAAAATTAATTCGCAACAGCGTGTGTCGCAACAGCGGGGTTCGAAACAACGTAGGGGACCCGTTTTACAAGTACCCCCCCAGGATGCAATGCAATAGTTTAATATTGACTGACCTAGGGCATAATAAACTTGTTTAAGGAGGTAAGGCTCAGCAGCGTGCCGCAAGTTCTTAAAAACATATATGAGTTTGCGCACTCGTGCACTAAGCCGCTTGACATGTTCTTTAAAAGGAGATGGCTAAATGACTGCCTCCAGCAAGTATAGGATTCCCACACTGACTCGTAGTATTTAAACAATCAAACATTAATTATTTAGTGTTTAAAAATTTCCTAGAAGTTGCGTGAACTAAAGAAAAAGCAAAAATAAAATCTTTTTTTTCATTGACATAAAATGGTGAAATACTCGTAATACAGCTGCTAGTTGCTATAGCAACTGCAAGCTAAGGATGGTCCACATCGCTTTTCAGAATGTTAATTCGAAGCAGTACTTAAATCGATACTTAATAATAGTTATCAAAACGATTTATTTTCTGAAACTAAGAAGTGGTAATCAGAGTTTTTGGTGGGAATCTATGGCGTGCAATTCAGTGTCTTGTTTAGTTCCTTGTGTTTTGAAAACGGGGTTGTTTGAAAGTGACTGTCGATTCTACCCAATTCAACTTAATTAAATCAAAATCAAATAAAACAAGGGATAGCTTCGAATTATGGTTATTCATTTAATCGTGCTACATATTTTGCGAAAAATATGAACTGATGAATAGTGATCGGCAAAAAGTAGTTCTTTTAATTGTTTCGATTATTTTATTTCATCTCTAAAAAAAGCACACGTCATAGTCAGACGTCGTTTTAACGCTTTGCCGTTTATTTGTTCGTTGTGCTTCTATATTTTGGATTTCCACCCTCGCTTTGACCCTTTTGCTTCTCAACGCGGACTTGACTTGCAGTATATTCACCATGCTATACATGAACTGCGGTAGGTTTAACCACGCAAAGACTGCGGCGGCATATCATCACTTCGTTGCCTGCTGCTCTACTTACTATCCTAAATGTAGATGACTCACCTTTTTTTTTGCGCCTGGGAAATCATCAAATAACTCCTCCCGCTCTTGGGCAGAGCGGAAGGGAGTGTCAAACTTCTACTGACGAAAAACCACCCATGTTCCTTCTTCGCCCTTGTGCCGAGGCCGCGTTATCTCTTTCGATAATCCGCAGCCCCGACGGGCGTCGGCCCTTGCGGGCCCCTCCTTGCTGACATCTCTTTGAGGCGCGCGTGGAACACGAACGCGCCGTCGACACGGTCTGCTGCCGTCATAAGACGGCCGGACGGCGAGCTAGCCCATTACTCACCGTCCACAGGCCCGCGTCTACGGTGGCCGGAAGCCATTACGTGGCCCCCGACGCCCGAAGCTTCTCCCGCGGCGGCTGGGACGAGAAGTTCTCTCCCTCTCACGTTCCGCCACCTCCTTCGCTAGCATAACTGCTTCGCAGAAGGAGGCGATGGCGTCCCATTCCTCCTCGCCCCGGACCATGGCTTGCACCAGGACCGGACGCGAGAGGTCGCCGCCGCCGATCGCCGCTACGAGAACACGGCGGGGCTCCGCCCAAGCAGGGCACACCTCCACAGTGTGCTCCACCGTGTCCTCCGGTCGATCCTCGCAGTGAAAGCATCCGGGCGCGTTCCTCCCGTCTGATTTGGTACAAGTACCTCCCGAAACATTGGTGTCCGGTGAGAACCTGCGTAAGACGGAAGGTGGGGGCGTCGTGGCTACCTACTCTCTAGTCACTCCCCAAAGAGCCCTAGATGACTTACCTTAATTGTTAACCATCGTGAGTTAACTATTATGTAGGTTATTGAGGTAAGTCATCTACAGTTAGAATTATTCTAGAACTAATTAAGAAACATCGAACAAATGACTTCCATTTAGGGGGATGAAGACCTCAACTTTTAAGTCAAAAAATATACTACGTGTATATTTTATATAAAAGCCAAACTACAAATAATCCCCTGGATGACATACTGTCATATTACTGCAGCTGTAATGTGGGGAACAGAACTCTGGGCTGTTGTCATGTAATGACAGTGATCTGGTATCTGGGATGGGCGAGACCAGAACACGCTATCCGCTCCGGCTTTATTTTTAGGCAAGAATAACAGAAAAGAATAAAGTCATTCAAGTTTTTGCTGTTTTATTTTCAATATTTTTTAAGTTAAAAACTTTAGATTATTATTGTATCGATTCTGTTACACTTGAATTTCAATCCCATCTCTATAAAAATCAAACGTCATATGTCAGATGTCGTTTGAACGCTTTGCCGTTTGCATGTTCGTTTGGATTTTTTATTTTGGATTTTCAATGACCCTCGCTCGCCTACCTACGGACCTCTCGATACTCGACACAGACAGAACACTACCTATGAACATTGTCTGTGAAAACCGTCTTTATTTTACTCATTTGGATGAGTAAGTTAGGTTTTACAAGAGTAAACACGCGGGTGGGAGTAATTTTTGCGCGGATTGCAAAAAAGCCCGTTGTATTACATTTTTAGGTGCAATTACCCCTTTGTGTATATTTACTTAAGTACCACCATGCGAAATCGGGGTGGCTCGTTTAGTCTTTAATACAATTATATCAATATCAATGCAGATACATCCAAATGCCTAAGTAAAAGTTCATAGCAATGACATTTGTTTGCAGTTTTTATACGTATTGACGTAGGAGCCAAACGATTTCATTTTCAGGATTTTCAACATATGATCAACTTCCGAAAGTGTTTTTTATATGAAATACTAATATTCAGCTATTCAGCGTTGCATTTTGCTAGGTGCCATGTTTATACATGCTTGGTTCAGTCGTCCTAACTGAATTTAGCCATCTCCAGATTTCTATCTATAGTAACACCTAAGTACGTGATGGCGTCGACACGTTCCAGTGATGGACATCATGCTCAGTTGGCTTTCAGGGTGCAGTCATGAGAGATTATTTTATGGTTGTTACTGAGACTTGAATTGTTTTTTTATGCTAAATGAAATATATTTAGTTTTTGTCACATTTAAAGTCAAAATATTTGCCTGAAGCCAACTTTTAGTGATATTATATCCCCGCTGAGCAGCATCAAATACCTCATCCCACGTATTGGCAGCAAAAACCAATGCTGTGTCGTCTGCGAAGGAGATGATTTCACCTTGGGTGAGTTTAAGATTCGTCAGTTGGTTTATGTACACTAGAAATAAGGTGGGTCCTAAGATGCTGCTCTGTGGCACGCCATGCGTAACTGGAAGGTGGGTACTTTTGTATTTACCTACACGGACACATTGATTTCGCCCAGACAAATAACTCCTAAACAGTTTAAGTTGAGTACCTCTGATTCCCATCTTTTCGAGTTTAGCCAATATGAGGGAGACAGAAATCGTATCGAATGCCTTGGCGAGATCGAGAAATATTGAAAGACATTTTTTACCTTTATCTAAATTTGAGGCAACAAAGCTGGTGAGTTTGTTCACTGCTTGTTCTGTGGACTTTCCATGCCGAAAACCAAACTGATTTTCAGACAGTAGGTTATTTTTCTCGAGATAATGTACCAGGCGGGTGTTGATGATTTTTTCCAATATTTTTGATACCGCCGGTAGTATGGATATTGGCCTATAGTTATTCATTTGATTTCTGTCCCCACTCTTATAGATTGGGCATACTTCGGACTTTTTCAGGGAAACAGGGAATACACCGGAATGTAAGCTATCATTGATTATTTTAGTAATAGGTAGTATAAGAATATTTTTGTATAATTTTAGAAATTTACTACTAATTTTATCACAAACAACCTGATGCACAATCTGTTTTGAGACCATTTATAATCCTTCAACTTCTTGCTCATCAGTGTCCATCCAAACAAATGAATTACTCTGCTGGCTACACTCGTCTACGTGATATTGAGAATGTGCAACAGATGTGCTTGTTTTTTGACAAATTTTATCTGCTAGAGAGGCTCCAACATTAATGAAATAATTATTGATTTTATCTAAAGATTGCTCCGGAGAAGTAGAGAATGTTAGGAGTTCTTTTGTGTGTTGTGTTGGTTTTGTTGTGTTAGTGATGTTTCGAATGGCTTTCCATAACTTTTTACTGTCTGTCTGTGCATCACTAATTAGGGTTTTCTCGTACTCTCTTTTAATTTTTCGTAACAAAGCGTTACAAAAATTCCTGTAACGTCTGTAAGTTATTTGAAAGTTTTCGTTATTTGGTGATAATTTAGCTTTTCTGTGTAACTTATCCCTGTTTCGCATGCATCGCAGTAAACCCTGAGTAATCCAGGGCTTTATTACTTTTGAACGTCTTGGTAAAGTTTTTGTTTCTGTATTTTTTTCAATAATATTTTGAAGGGACTGCGTCAAATAATCAAGTGTAAGGTTAGGATCTACCGACTGATAAATTGGATCTAATTCAAGTTGTATTAGATCTTGTACTATTCCTTCATTGTTAACTTTAGTTATAGTTGTAGTTGAATAATGCCATGTTTGTTTTAGCTGTAGGCATAGTAAAACCGGATAATGATCTGTTAGCGTTGAAAAAGGGACTATTGCAGTAGCAGTGTTTATAGTTTTTATTAAAGCGTGATCCAAGCCGGTTTCACTGTCACTACGTGTTATGAGACTATGTGCTGGAAGTAATCCGTGTGTAGCAACTAGTGTTAAGTATCGTTCTCCATTTATGTCTATTTTATTTGAATTTATAGGTATGTTTATGTCATCCATTATCACATTGTGTTTATAGCTCGATACAAGTTGAAGTATTTTATCTAGGGAAGAGAGGAATGGATCTATGTTGGTATATGATGGCGATCTGTATAAACCTATAATAGCGACTTGTTCCTCTAAAACAGCCACTAGACAATTGTAATCCTGAAAGTCAGGTTCCTCTATGCGGACATTAAGGTTCTCTTTATAATAAATAACTACACCATCATTTTGCTTGTTGTTATTTTTTGTTAATACATGACAATATCCCTCTAGTTTAGGAATCTCCGATGCACAAGAGAGCCAACACTCTGTCAGTATTAGAATGTCACATTCTAGTTTTAATCTGCTTATTAAGATTTCAAAGCCGGCCATATTGCAGTTTATACTACGGATATTCTGCGTAATTATAAGTATTTTATTAGAACTATTAGTGATGATAGTGTGACATTCTTCTATGTCCGCAGTCTGCGAATGGGATACAGATAAACTATCGATGTTAGCAGTAAGGTCGATTATATCACCGAATTTTTATAAAGTAACACAATTTTGTAATGTTTTTTATCAGGGATTTAACGTAATCATAGACAGCATAAAGAAGATTAGAGGAGTGAGATGCTTTTATAATGTGTATTGTTTTTGTGTGGAAGTGTTTGTATAGTATGATTGTATGTTTGATTGTGTGTATGTTTATTTGTAGTATTATTTTGACCATAAGTGTTTGAGTTATTTTAAAACTACAACTAAACGTATGTTGATAGAGATGTGTTAATAAGTTATGGAGTAACTGTGTTTTGAAGAGTGTATTACAAAGGGCAGAATAAATAGTACATTGTTAACTTAGGGGTGAAAGTAACTTATTTAGTCCCCGAGACGGGGTTTGGCGCCTGAGCGCAGCGAGGGCGCTAATAGTTCGAGGGACTAAATAAGTCTTTAACCCGAGGTAAACACTGTTCTTTTCATTACGAATACAAGGAAAGTTGATGGAAATAGGCTTGCGATCAATTACCTAAATCGAAAGAAAGAAAAAAGAAAAAACAAATTGACAAAAAAATTTAAAAGTAAACATAAGAGAAACACTTAAAATCGGTTAAATCTAATCGGTGGATGGCAATAGGCTTGCTCCTAATTACATCGGTTGATGGCAATAGGATTGCTCATAATTAGATTGGTTGATGGCAATAGTCTTGCTCCTAATTACATCGGTTGGGGGCAATAGGCTTGCCCCCAATTACATCAATTGATGGCAATAGGCTTGCTCCTAATTAAATCGGTTGATGGCATTAGGCTTGCTCCTAATTAGATTGGTTGATGGCAATAGGCGCGCTCCTAATTACATCGGTTGATGGTAATAGGCTTGCTCCTAATTAGATTGGTTGATGGCAATAGGCTTGCTCCTAATTAAATTGGTTGATGGCAATAGGCTTCCTCCCAATTACCTAAATCGGTGGACAGCAATAGGCTTGCTCCTAATTAGATTGGTTGATGCCAATAGGCTTGCTCCTAATTACATTTATTGATGGCAATATGCTTGCACCTAATCACATCAGTTGGTGGCAATAGGCTTGCTCCCAATTACATCAAATAATTTGACAGCTGTCAGTAGAAAGCGATTCTCCCTAGGGCTGAAAAGTAGTACTTTCAACCCGCTCCGCAGGCATGTCATGACCTACTTTCAGAGTATGAGTAATGAAAAATATTATAATGTTCATGTTCATATCAGCTTTGTTAGGTATTTATTAGCCAGGTATTGTGTGTGTGTAGTATATATAGTTATTTCATGTTTCTATATTTGACCTACCGTTTCAGTTAGCGGATTTTACAAAAACTATTCACTTGTTGAACTCGCTTCCCTAGTAGGTAGGTACATTAAAACAAGTTTGGAAACAAGAAGATTTAGGAAAAATATATAGGTACATACTTAATTGATATTAATTTACTCTCACGGCCATGCAGTGTGTAACTCAGTAAGTTTCGCACTGGTAGGTACATGCTTACCTACCAATCTTTTTTTTTTGAATTAGGTATCTACTAAAGTACCTACCTATCTACAGGGCTACGACAGCTTACAGTATTGTCGTGAAATTGTATTAATTGTAAACAAAAATGTATTGTTTGAAACTCTTATTAGTGCTCCTATTGTTTGTAAAACGGGAAGTGGATTTAGCATTATTACGTCACAAGTTCGTCTATGAGAAGGATATGTCAGAACATTGCCGGCAACGCGTCATGCCGTCCATGTTCCTCGGTCGACAAGTCACCGATGCTTACTCACAAATTCTGCAGTTTTCACGACATGAACTGCCTTACACTTGCTTTGTTAGTATTAGGTTTGTATAAAATGCAAGTATCTTTTCAGTAAGCGATATTTGTATTATAAGTTACATCGACATCTTCATTCTGTTTTGTATCTAATAAGTTTAATAAAATCTCAGGGGGTCCTAATGTTGTTCGGGCAAGATGTATTCTATTTATTCTATTTATCTTCGGGGACGCCGGCAGACACCAGACGGGCGATCAGTCCTTTCGTTGTGGATTATTTCGCCCAGTTCCCCATTTTGGTGGATCCCCTTCATGGGTTACTGGTGGTCGGCATCGCGAATCTTCCTGTTGCCTTGCAGAAGCTCACCAGTTGTTCGTTAGAGATTTCTGCGAGCTTCTCTTCATTAATCTCATCTGTTCCTAGGATTTCCCATCTGAGTGGCTCATACATTGTGCATTCCGCCACAAGGTGGAAACTTGTTTCTTCTGCTTCTCCACATGCTGGGCATATGGGATCTTCCTTTACTTTCATAATCGTCAGGTGTCTATTGAGTCCACAGTGTCCTGTTGCGATCCCTACTACTAGTCTTATGTTTCAACTGCTCATTTTGAGTAGCTTGTGGGATTTCTTTTAATCATATGACTGTGTCCGTTTCGACCGCGCGGCCACGACGTTTTTTTTAAAAAAAAAATGTACCAAGTTTATGTAAAAGTTTGTAAAAGTTGATTCCCAAAACCATAAATTTGTCAAAGTTATGGTTACAAAGTTATAAGGGTATGAACGTGGCCGCGCCATCGAAACGCGGAGAACCGCGCGGCCACGGAGATCTTTAAAACTAAGCGTTGCAGAGACCTGCAATTTAGGTAAATAACAGATTCAATATGTAAAAAATTTGTAAAAATATAGAAAAAAATCCTAGGTTTATATTTTAGGAGCTGTAACACTAAAACCCCATGGCCGCGCCATTGAAACGGTGAAAACCACGTTATCGCCGATATCTCGCTGAAAAAGCATCGTAGAGGTCTGGAGTTTCTTGTAAAACATAGATTTGAATTTGTCAAATCATGTAAAAATACAAAAAAAAAACCTTAGGTTTATATTTTAGGTGCTACAAGAATAAAACGCCATGGCCGCGCCATTGAAACGGTGAAAAATACGTTATCGCCGATATCTCGCTGAAAAAGCGTCGTAGAGGTCTGAAGTTTCTTGTAAAACATAGATTTGAATTTGTCAAATCATGTAAAAATACAAAAAAAAACTCTAGGTTTATTGTTTAGGTGCTATAAGACTAAAACGCCATGGCCGCGCCATTGAAACGGTAAAAAAACACGTTATCGCCGATATCTCGCTGAAAAAGCGTCGTAGAGGTCTGAAGTTTCTTGTAAAACATAGATTTGAATTTGTCAAATCATGTAAAAATACAAAAAAAAACCCTAGGTTTATATATCAGGAGCTGAAGTACGATATCGCTTAGAACCTTTGTTGTTTCGATAGGGTGACCATGACTTTGTGTTTACAGAAAACTTTATCCATAATGTTTGGAAATTATTTCTCAAGCATTCTAAATTAAATTAAAATGATAAGTTCTTTCATTGGTTCGTTCTTTAATTGAAATGTTTCTTATAAACATTATTATATTTTTGCTTCATATCGTTTCATTTTAGTTTACTTTTTTTTAATTATAAAAAAACATAATAAATCACCGATTATTCACTAAAAAAAGTGATTGTATTGAATTTGTCTAAAGGATTTGAAATAATGAATTATGCCTGAAATAACCCCTGTAATTAACTCACGGATTCCAACATCAATTTATTTTGTTTCTGCAACAAATATTTTTTTATCTTTCTTTCTTCCTTTCCATGATAGAGCATGACGTATATACTTATTGTACATAAAAAAAATGTAGTGTGGCTAGTTTTGAACTTTACCACCGTTACTACTTTGTCTTGTAGGTACAAGATAAGTATTTTCAACTGAAAAATCTTTCAATTCTAAGCGTGTTTAAAAATATGCACACGATATGCTAAAGAAGATGCCAGCGGGTCACGTACCAGTCGATGTTGATAAGAATTTTAATGATGATGAGCAAGTTGGAGTTATGGTGGAAAATCGAGTAAGGGTTTCTATAGGCCCTATTGTGTTCGACCGTACCAGTAGTTGTTACGTAGTCGTAGCCCGGTAGAAATCGGTGTCTTTTGTTTGTTGAACGTGGGTGCGCGGTGCGCGTTCAACTCTGGCGGAGATCGTGGTCTGGAAAGACCATAGTGTGTAGTCATGCGTGATGCACACGGGCGATCCATGTGATGGATGCGCAGGCAACGCGATTGTTGATCGGCTTGAGAGTCCGTGAGAACAATGCGATTGCTGGTCGGCTGGAGTGCCGTGTGAGGGCAACGCGATTGCTGATCGGCTGGAGAGTCCGTGAGAGCAATGCGTTTGCTGGTCGGCTATGGTGCCGTGTGTGGGCAACGCGATTACTGATCGGCTGGAGAGTCCGTGCGAGTAATGCGTTTGCTGGTCGGCTGGAGTGCCTTGTGAGAGCAATGTGATTGCTGGTCGGCTGGAGAGCCGTGGCGTTAGTGGTCTTACTCGAGGGTTTCTGTAAGCTTGGCAGTTTTTGTCGCAGTAGAGTTTAAAAGGTAGAATCGAGCGATGGTACGTGGCCCAGGGTGTTGTATTTTGGATTATTTTTAATTTTCCGTTATTATGTTTGATGTAATTGAAGGGTTTTGATTTAAATTAAAAAAGGGGGTTTGAATTTCTTATTTTCAACGATTTTATGAATTTGAGTTTGTTCAGGAGTGACCGAGTGGAACAAAGCAAACTTGTGGAAGTGTGTGTGCAAGCGTTTGTTCGCAGAGTAATGATCACACGAGGACGTGTGAAAGCAGGATGGCCGTGTCGGCATCGTGTCGTATTAAGTACGCCAGCGCCATCTGGTGGCGCTTGATGGAGTCATTGATGAGCGCGCGCGTGGGCCGGTCGCGTCGGTACGTCACTATTGAGTAGACAGGCGCGAGCGGCGGGCGCGTGAAACCGCTGAAACCATCGTGTGTTCTGAAATACGTACCTACCTACAGAGTTTGTGTGTCTAACTATCTAGATCTACTGTGCTTAGGACTATTGATTGACTGTACGAGTCTAGTTTCTTCATCCAACACTACCCACCGACGCCCACTGTTAACCAACGAATATTGCTAAAAATTATTCCGTTAGCCGACATATATATTTTTTTATCTTATCGTTATATGGTCTAATAGATGATTAAGATGTTAAATAATTATATAATTTAAAAAATCTTAGTTTAAGTAAACGATCTGTGATTTATATGATTTTTAATAAGAAATAAATATAATTATATGTTTTTGTATCTTATCGTTTCATTTTAATTTAATTTAGAAGCATTTAGAAATAATTTCTGGGGAAATGCAATAGGTGGAAAGTTTTGCTGTAAACACAAAGTCATGGTCACCCTATCGAAACAACAAAGGTTCTAAACGATATCGTACCTGTGCTCCTGATATATAAACCTAGGATTATTTTGTGTATTTTTAAAAAATTTGATAAATTCAAATCTTGGTTTTACAAGAAACTTCAAACCTCTACGATGCTTTTTCAGCGAGATATCGGCGATAACGTGATTTTCACCGTTTCGGCCATGGGGTTTTAGCCTTACTGCTCCTAAAATATAAACCTAGAATTGTATTGTGTATTTTTCAAATTTTTGACAAATTCAAATCATTGCTTTACAAACAACTTCAGCCCTCTTCGATGCTTTTTCAGCGAGATATCGGCGATAACGTGTTTTTTTACCGTTTCAATGGCGCGGCCATGGCGTTTTAGTCTTATAGCACCTAAACAATAAACCTAGAGTTTTTTTTTGTATTTTTACATGATTTGACAAATTCAAATCTATGTTTTACAAGAAACTTCAGACCTCTACGACGCTTTTTCAGTGAGATATCGGCGATAACGTATTTTTCACCGTTTCAATGGCGCGGCCATGGCGTTTTAGTCTTATAGCACCTAAACAATAAACCTAGAGTTTTTTTTTGTATTTTTACATGATTTGACAAGTTCAAATCTATGTTTTACAAGAAACTTCAGACCTCTACGACGCTTTTTCAGTGAGATATCGGCGATAACGTATTTTTCACCGTTTCAATGGCGCGGCCATGGCGTTTTACTCTTATAGCACCTAAAATATAAACCTAAGGTTTTTTTTTGTATTTTTACATGATTTGACAAATTCAAATCTATGTTTTACAAGAAACTCCAGACCTCTACGATGCTTTTTCAGCGAGATATCGGCGATAACGTGGTTTTCACCGTTTCAATGGCGCGGCCATGGGGTTTTAGTGTTACAGCTCCTAAAATATAAACCTAGGATTTTTTTCTATATTTTTACAAAATTTTTTACATAATGAATCTGTTATTTACCTAAATTGCAGGTCTCTGCAACGCTTAGTTTTAAAGATCTCCGTGGCCGCGCGGTTCTCCGCGTTTCGATGGCGCGGCCACGTTCAAACCCTTATGACTTTGTAACCATAACTTTGACAAATTTATGGTTTTGGGAATCAACTTATACAAACTTTTACATAAACTTGGTACATTTTTTTTTAAAAAAAAACGTCGTGGCCGCGCGGTCGAAACGGACACATATGACTTTAAGAAGATTTTCGATTGTCGACAACCTTCTGTGGCATTCCATCTTTTATTTGACTCTCTTTTAAGTAGTTATTCTATGGATGATTCCTTTTGTTATATTATGTGGGATCGGTAGCCTAGGCTCTGGTCCCACAAAGGTTTCATCTGCTCCTTTTCTGGCTAATTCATCTGCTATCTCATTCCCTTCGTATCCTTGATGACCAGGGACCCATGCGACTGTTACTTCTGCTTTTTCCGCTAGTTGGTTGAGTGCTTCCTTACACTCTTTAACCAGTGCAGATGTGACTTCCACTTTGTTCAGTGCTTTGAGTGCTGCTTGACAGTGACTATCACTGTATATAACTATTTTGGAAAGATCACCTGTAAGGGCGTTTCCAATTATTCTGGTACATTCCATATTGGCATGTATTTCTGTCTGGAACACACTAGCGCCTGTTCCTAGTGAGAATGATCTATTTATTTCCAGTCTTGGTATGTGAATCCCAGAGCCGGATAGCTTAGTTGATTCTTTCCTTGATCCATCTGTATAGCAGACCGCCATAGATGGATCACTCTCGATTGTCCATTCTCCTCTTGTGCCTTTATGTATTCTATACTTTTTGTCGAAGATCTTCTCTTTTTTGATTAAGTCATTGTTGGCCATAATCATTGATAGATTGTCTTCGTACAGATTTGCTATCTCCGAGTGACCTTTGTCCATAAAATTGCCTTTCCAGAGGTTCAAGCTTTTCAGTTTGAACCACTGCTCCAAGGCTCTTTTCTTGACTTGTAGACTAAGCGGTATCATTCCTAGTATGACATCCAGGGCCGCTGAGGGAGTCGTCCTCATTGCCCCAGAGATCATTAACCCGGCCATTCTTTGAACTTTTGCTAGCTCTGTGCTGTTAGTCTTGATTTGTGTTCTGTGCCACCATACTATTGCTCCGTGTATAACTCTAGGTATGATGATGGCATTATATATCCAGGCTACTATGGCCGGTTTCATTCCCCAGGTTCTACCAATAGCTCTTCTGCATTGTAGTAATGCAATTTTTGCTTTCTCACATGTTTCTTTTGTATGTGTCTTGTATGACATGGTTTTGTCTAAGATCACTCCTAAGTATTTTATTTCCTTAGTTACTTCTATCCGTTCACCGTCTATGTATATTGGTGATAACAATAAATAAAAATGTTTATTTCATCACTTAAGATTAATAACTATGTTAGGTTTGGAGTCACCTTTTAAGCAAAGATTTGCTTGTATTAGGTGGTTCCGCTCCTCCAATTTACAATAATATTCCACAAATGTGTGTGGTGTGAAATAAGCAAAAAGATTTATTTAAAACTAATACTAACCAATTTAAAACTAATTAACATTTCATAACCTATATATGTATAAGAAATGGAGCGCACTGGGTGTAGGGTATGTTTGTGAGTGTGTGTATGTGTGCGAGTGTGTGTTTGTGTAGGTGTCGGATGTAGTGGGTGGGCATGTGTGTAATTATGATATGTGGTATGTGTAGTGTATGGGTGTGTAGGTGAGGTGTGTATATGTGTACATACTAAATTTGTTTCTTAATTATGTGATCTTAGGATATCTTCGATTTCTTGGTAACTTTTGCTCTTGAGCCATTCAGTTAGGGTTTTTTTGCAGTCGCGGTATGTCATAGAGTAGATGGCACATTGGTCATTGAGAGTGTTATATACACGGGAAGATTGTTTAGTAAATTGCCTTGTAGCAAATGTAGTATTCACTGGGCAATCTTCAGCTACTTTATTCTTTCTCCTAGAATGTGTCTTAGAAATTATGAAGGGAAGAGATTTGTGCTTTTTTAATGCAATCTGTAGGACATAGAGTTTCCTAACAGACAAAAGGTTTGAGGTTAAGTATAAACTTTCCGTGGGGAATCTAATTGGTTTAAAGTACATTACTTTTAGTAAAGCTCTCTGTGCCCTCTCCAGCTCCAAAAACTTTGTTTTAGATGCTCCGCCCCAAATTGGCAAACAGTACGTAACTATAGATTGACCCAGGGAGAGATAAATTTGCTTGATAAGATCCTTAGTAGTCACGTGTCGAAGATTTTTGAACGTCCAAATCAATTTCCTCACTCTGTTCATTATTAATTCTAGGTGCAAGTGCCACGATAGCCTTTGATCAAGTATAACACCAAGGTATTTAGTACTGGATACTTTATTGATTTTTAGACAAGAGCAGGTAGTGTTAGTGGAGCTGGAGCAGGTATGGATTTTAATCTGAAGATCTTGTGATGGCTGGGCACGGTCAAATATGGAAAAGCAGATGTAGTTGGTCTTTGAAATATTCAAGGTTAAAAGGTTCTGATCGAGCCAGGTAGCTATTGTAGATAGACCACGTTCGGCGATCCGACCGACGCTGTCCCAAGTTTTTCCCGAGAAAACAATTGCTGTATCGTCAGCATAAGAGAATATGTGAGCACCATCGATACTCATGTTACACAGGGTGTTTATATAAATGAGAAACAGCGGTGGCCCGAGAACACTGCCCTGTCCTACTCCGTAAGTCACTATTTCTTCGGAACTAGTGACTGATCCTATTTTAACTACGTACCTGCGCTCACTCAGGTATTCCGTGAAAAGTTTAAGTGGTACTCCTCTTATACCAATGTCTTCTAGCCTGTGTAAAAGCGTGGGGACAGACACTGTGTCGAAGGCTTTTTTGATGTCTAGAAAGACGGCCAGACACTTATCACGATTGTCCACTCTTTCAGTGACGATAGATGTCAGCGCTAGGACTGCGTCTTCAGTAGACTTTCCCTGCCTAAAGCCAAACTGTGAGGATGAAATTATTTTATTTTGTGTTAAATATGTATTTAAGCGTTGATTTATTAATCTCTCGACGATTTTAGACATGGACGGGAGGACGGATATCGGCCTATAGTTGGACGGATCAGTCTTGTCACCACTCTTATACACAGGTGTTATTACAGCTTGTTTCAGGGCCGTGGGAAAGCTTCCTTGTTCAAAACATAGGTTAACTAGGTGTGAAATTATTGGTGAGATAATGAACTTGGCAGATTTTAAAAAACTTACGGGGATTTTGTCCCAGCCAGTAGCACTGTCGGATTTTAGGCTCGTAATTACGGTTGCTACTTCTTCAGCGTCAGAATTCAGCAGTACAAACGATGAGACCGGCGGGTTTAGAACGTTGGTAGGTATGTTGGGGTCGTTGTTAGCCTGTCTCTCAGGATTATTTATTATTTCGTCAGCAAGATGCTTTCCAATGGTTTAGAAGTATTCATTCACTTTATTCACAGAATCGAGAGGGGTAGCAGCTGATTCTAGTAATTCTGTGTTTTGTGTCTTAGGTGGTTTTCGTTGGGTAATATTGTTTATTGTTTTCCATAGCTTTTTGGAGTTTTTGTGTGTCTTATAAAGCTGTTCGAGATCGTATTTACGCTTTTGTTTCTTAATGATGCTGTTGCAGTAGTTCCTGTGTCTCCTATAAGTGATTTTTAGTATCTCATTATGAGGGTCTAGTTTTAACTTTTTTTGCATATTGTTGCGGTTATGTATACAGCGCAGCAAGCCAATGGTCATCCAAGGTTTGATTAATCTGTTTTTAAGGGGGATTTTTATTATAAGTGTACCGGCAGTGAGACATTTTTGTAGTAAAGTTATTAAGTTATTAATTAGTAAATTGGGGTTGTTTAGGTCTAAAAGGTCGTGAATGTTACTATTTTTTAAGAGCTCGAGTGAATATTCTTCGTTAATTGAGGTTTTAGTTTTAAATGATTTGTGTTTGTTCACCAATTCAGACAGTTTTAGGAAAATCATAGAGTGATCGGTGATAGTGGTCTCGATAATTGCAATGAATGCTGATTTTTTATTAGGTTTAAGCTTCAGAATGAAATGATCTAGACAGCTTTTGTCTCGAGTGGGATGCGTATGTCCAGGTAGTAGGCCGTGCATTGCTAACATGTTTAAATAATTAAGTCGATTCGATCTTTCGTATGATTGCTCTTCTTGCTTGTGTATTAAATTTATATTGATGTCACCCGTTATAATTACATTTTTATTTGAAGAAAGGGTTGCTAAGTGTTGAGATAAAGAGTTAATGAAATCATCTGCGTTTGTCTTTGATGGAGAGCGATATATCCCTATGACTATGAGATCGGGTTTGATTTCTACCTGTAGACAAGAAGCGTGGGTTAATTTTATCTCTTTTAGAACTCCGTGTATTTCTTTTTTTGTAAAAAGGATTAGCTTCGTTTTAGTGGGGTTGAGGTTCAGTCCCCTTTCCCTACACCATTCGAGGGTAGCCCTAATTCCTTTCTTCATTACGTCACTTATGGTGCTAAGTACTTTTCCAGTAATTAATAGCACTCCATCGTCCGAGTATGCTTGTATATATATGTGCATCTTGTTTAGCTTCTTAAGCAAATCGTCAAGTAGCAAACACCATAAGAGCGGCGACATGCAGCCTCCCTGGGGAAAGCCCCTCACCGCTCTCACTGTGATGGTATTGTTACCTAATTCGGCCTGAATTGCTCTGTGTCTTAGTACGTTTTCTATCCATCTTGACATGTAGCTTGCTATGCCTTCCCTTTGTAAAGCGGCCTTGATCGCTGTGGAGTTGGCTTTGTCAAAAGCTCCCTCCACGTCGAAAAAGCAGCCCAATGCAAATTCTTTGTTTTCTAACGCTCTTTCGATTCTTACCGCTATGTTATGGAGAGCTGTCTCCGTGGACTTGCCCTCCATACATGCATGTCGATTTCTCTGTAGCGGTGTGTCACTTTTTTCCACTTTGTTTCTAATGTGTCTGTCTATTATTTTCTCTAGGGCAAGATGTAGGTAAACTTCCTTTTTAACCGACTTCTTCTATGTAAAAACAGTCATACTTACCTCTTATTTGTTGGTACCTATATAATAAAGAGCAGGTATGAATGACAGAGATGACGAGTATGAAATAAAATAAAAATATAGAGTAAGAAGACAAATGTTGCGCCGACCCTAAACAAATTGATATAGAGGCAGAAGAATGAGAAGAGTAGGTACCTAGTTAATTCCATCGATCCATCTATCTTACAGCGTGTAGGCTCATAGGCTGTTATTGACTCCGACTACTTAACAGGCAACAACTTCAGGGGGCGTAAAATTCAAGTTCCCAATTCAAAAACCCAGCCACTCTTTGCCAGAAACAGAGTTGAAAATCAAATCTAGATTAGATTTTTTTTTTGTTAGCCTACATGGTGTCCCACTGCTGAGCAAAGGCCTCCCCTTTCTCCTTCCACACCTTTCTATCCTGTGCGATCTCTGGCCATGTTAGCCCCGCAAACATGATCAAATCGTCACGCCACCTTCGCCGTGGTCTACCTCGACGGCGTTGTCTCTGCTCAGGCGTCCAGTGTGTGACGATCCTTGCCACTTCAGCCTGGCTTTCTTTTTTCTCCAACATCAGCTATTAGAGTCATGGAGCGCAGGGTGGTGTTTCTAACGCGATCTGGGCCCAGAGTCTGCTATTCAATAGTGTCAGAATGGTCAATCATTGATCTCATAATTTTTGATTTTGACAAGTTTGTTGTTGTCAAAATCAACAATTATGAGATCAATGATTGACCATTCTGACACTATTGAATAGCAGACTCGGGGCACTGTTCGCCTGAGGCGGCGTCCTAATTGGCAACGATCGTACGATCGAACGATGCGTTTTCGTCGCACGACGATGAGATTAAACACACAATTTCTTTAGTGTCCTAATAGATCTTACAAGTAATCACACGAAAACAGTGAATTGTTTAAAAACTATCGTTTTTATGCGAAAATAGGTATTTTAAATGGGAAATTAGTGTGTTTAATTTCATCGTGCGACGAAAAAAAAGGCATCGTTCAATCGTACGATCGTCGCCAATTAGGACGCCCGTGCCGCCTGACGCCTATTATGATAATTTAATACGATTACTTGTAAGATCTATTAGGACACACTAAAAAAATAACCTTCTTAAATGATTGTCTATTTACACAGGACAGAGTCAGGAAGTAACATAATATTGGTAATTAACCTTACGACTGACAAGAGCTTGATAGACTCCTGTCAGAAAAATAAAGATCAACTGCTTGTGTACGAAATAGGAGAGACGTTCGGCGGGTACTGGGGTGCCTTGCCGGATGATTTGATGACAGCTCAACCATCCATGAAAGCCAATCATGTTTACACATTGAAAACAACGCATCCCACGACAACCACAACGAGGAGGTAAGGAGATAGTTAATAATGATATCCAACCAGTTCCGAACCGGGGCCCAGTTCCGAACTGGGCCCCGAGTCCGCTATTCAATAGTGTCAGAATGGTCTATCATTGATCTCTTAATTGTTGATTTTGACAAGTAGACGACTTTTTGGCTTGTTGTCAATCAACAATTATGAGATCAATGATAGACCATTCTGACACTATTGAATAGCAGACTCGGGGCCCAGTTCGGAAGTTTTTACGTACCTACCCACTACCTAGTAGATATTACTTCAACCAATCAACCAACCAAACAAACCAAGCATATCAAGTTATCATCGGGGTTACTGGAGTTTCGCGTCACATAGACACATAGGTACCTACTTATTCACTGAGGGCGTTAAAACAATGACTGTTAGCAGCTGTCAAGGCCCAATCAGGACTCAGGTTCAAGGGTCAAAGCACTACGCGTATAAAAAGCAAAATTAAAATTAAAAATTTGAAGAGGTTGAGGTGTCCCTATCAGAAGCACTCCGTGACTTAACCACATACTACCACGCTAACTCACTGAAACCTAATCCGAGCAAAACGCAGTCTTGCGTATTCCATCTTCGCAATAGAGAGGCGAGCCGCAAACTCAACATCGTTTGGGATGGGGTACCTATCGAGCACAGCAACTTCCCAAAATATCTCGGTGTTACTCTGGACAGGTCGCTTACATTCTCCAAGAACTGCAACAACATCAAGCGCAGAAGGTGCACTCCCGCAACAGTCTTTTACAGCGACTAGTTTCGTCAAAGTGGGTGCTTCGCCAGACGTTATGCGGACTACTGGACTGGCGCTATCCTTCTCTGCGGGTGAATTTGCATGCCCCGTGTGGAGTCGATCAGCCCATGCAAAGTTAGTGGATACAGCACTGAATGAAACGTGCCGTATAATCACTGGCTGCCTCCAGGTGACCCCGGTACAGATGCTGTATCCATTGGCAGGCATGGCGCCACCAGTAGTTTGCAGAGCGGTGGCGAGCTCTAGTGAAAGAACCAAAATGGTCTCCGACGCTAGACACCCTCTGCACAGTAACATCATAGTTCCGCAAAGGCTGAAAAGCCGCAACAGCTTCATGAAGTGTGTACCCCCGCTCACTGGCGAACGCTCTAAGGAAAGACTTAAGTTGTGGCGAGATAGTGTTGCCTTACCCAACCCATTTGTGCCACTTGCCGAAAATCTTGCACCTGGACACGAGTTGCCATGGTTAACCTGGAAGTCTCTAAACAGACTCCGGACACAGGTAGGCCGAAGCAAGGAAAACCTGTTCAGGTGGAGATTCATAGACGACTCAGCCCTGGAGTGTAAATGTGGTCTTGCCCCACAGACTATGGAGCACTTGATATCGTGTCCAGCCTGTCCTGCTACTTGCACATCACAGGAGTTGATGGAGGCTACTGAAAGTGCCGAACTCGTCGCCAAATTTTGGGCCGACTCAATTTAAATTGTCATCGATACGCTAAGAAGAAGAAGCAAAATTAAAATTTTTGAAAAAACCCACGACGGTTAAAATTAATTGAAAAAAGGATAAAATAACATAAAACACCCGCCTTAAAAAAGCTCAAGAATGTCCGTCGGGGGCTGCCATTAAATGAACTAGTTTTGTAATGTTCAGCTCCCAATTCCTATGTCGCGCGTTCTCGTGTCGTGCATTCCTGTGTTGGGCATTGCTGGTTCCCAAAATGGTTTTATGAAAGAGGTTTTTGTTTGTCCAGTACATTTGGTGTTATCGTATCGTATTTATCTAATGTTAAAGTAATTATTATAGGTAAGTAGTTCAAATAAACTACATACCTACCTAGGTACATAAGTATAAAAGCCAAAGTCAAGAAAAAATTAAATAAATTCTCCTCCTTACATGAGGACTACAACATGGAAAACAACACCTTCTACAACAGAGGATTTGGAAGCCGCTGCGAGGAAGTTTACCAAGCGAGTAGATGAGATCGTCGTGGAGATGCCCCTCGTGAATGTGTCTGCTGTCTTCGTGCCCGGCGAGCTGAAAGGAAGCGCGTTTGATGTAGACGAGAATTTCGATACCATGATTGACGTCCAACCTAGGTACCTACAACTTATTAACATAACCTATATTTTTTATCTAATACTGTAGTGGCTGTTACCAACTTTGGCGATATCAGCCTCAGGTTGTTGATCAGTTGGAATTCTTCATTAAAAAAGTAATTTGGATGAAAAAAATAATTTTTAAACCGACTTCAAAACACACAAAAATGCGAAAAATAAACTTCAGAAGAAAAAACCAGCTAATGAAGTCGGTGGCAAAAAAAACGAAATCAAACCAACAAAAGAAGTTATTAGGTAGGTAGTCGCTTATGAAGTTGATTTTATTTTTTGGAAAAAATCATGTTGTAATATCCTATACCTATTTACAAATATTGGCTTTGCATTTATTTCCCAAAATTTTTAGATACCTATTTGTCGATTTTTCAAAAACCGATTTCACCGATTTCGATAAAATTGTAATGGATTCTCGTGGGAAGTATAAGCAGTACTCAAAGTACTCAAATATTGTATTATAATATTTTCCTATGCTGTCTACTGTGTGTACATAAATAGTAAAATAAATAAACTATGAAAAAATAAGTGCCCTATCCATTCGAGGGGGTGGTAGCGCGGCTCTGCCATGTTTCTTGGGTACAGCAGTCACATTTCAATATAATATATCAGCGCTTGTGGATCTCTTTCTGCCACAATATAGAATAGTGTGATGCACATTTAGGCCTGGTGGTAGCTACAACACTAAGGTCGTGCCGCTGGTGCAATTCGCGATGGACAAGATGAGCGGACCGCGCACCGGCGACGCTGAAGAGGCAGTCGCGCCGCGGTACGAGGTTGACCTGAATGTCAACTTGTTCACTCCGGACGCCAGGTGACACCATGTTGATTGATATATTACACTAAGCAATAGGCTCGACTTTTATTACATGGGTCTTAAACATAACTGGCGAAATGTTGGTGTACAATTAACCTTACATCTATCTACGAACCTTCAGAGAAATACCGCCTGTATTTCTTAAAAAATAAGTGCCCTATCCATTCGAGGGGGTGGTAGCGCGGCTCTGCCATGTTTCTTGGGTACAGCAGTCACATTTCAATATAATATATCATATTAATATAATTAATATACAATTAACCTTACATCTATCTACGAACCTTCAGAGAAATACAGGCGTGCTGTTATGTTTATGTAAAAATACTAAATCTACCCTACCGCGGATCTTTATGAATAGGCTAAATGGTTAATAAGTTTATAAAAAAAATAACTGACCAAAATTGTTGATAGAATCTGAAAAACTCAATAAGGTGACCGCGATAGACTGGAAGTGGAGGAAATGCACAAAAACGGGTGTTGTGGTGTAGCTGGGTGACGCATCACCTCAGCATAAGTACTGAGCAATGTGGTTGCTGAGCTGATTAGAATGTTAAAGATGTTACCTAATTGAAAAAACTTTCACATTTTTCAGATTGTCATACCCTCTACTGCGCCTATCTACCCGGAGTAAACAACGAGGGAAATATAAAAACTATGTTAACAGCAGACTCGACTTTAAGAAGATCAAGAAATTGTGGGCTGAAAAGGAAGCCTTATTCCATAGGTCGTAATAACCTAAATACAAACCTACTTAAAGATTTTTTTTCATAACCTGAATAACTTAAACACATTTAAATTACATTTTCAGGTCACAGTCTTCATATAAACAAGCCACATTTGACACACACCAAAGTTACGTATTCCCAAGACCAGGTTTTGTGGAAACTTCATCAAAGAAAGAAACAGAACATATTTCTAATCCATATGAAATAGTGGACGCTATTTTGAAAAACCTCAGCAAAACTAAAGACCGCGTCGTCGTTCCAAAAACGAACGCGAAAATTGACAAACACGTTGAGAGTCTTTTACAAGGGCTTGCTAAAATTGGACACAATGAAAGCGGTCGGTATAATTTACTGGCGGGACATTCATTATTAACAACTGCTCTTGCAGGTGCTGAAAACCTCACACGGGACTGTTACGTGATCTTGAAATATGCTACGTCGAATAACACGGTACCGAGTGTTTGAAAGTTTGTAACAACGAATGCGTTAATTTCGAGATCACGTATCGCACTCCTCACACGGGGCAGATACAATAACTTAATTGGTAGTAATGTGTTTGAACCGTTTGGGGTTGAATCACTAGGGCCATTGGGCCCGAGTGCCCACCTGCTACGTTGTCTTTCGGGATACCGCGATTGGTGAACTCTTCACGTGACTTTATTACCATTGAACCTTACTTTTTAGAATTCCGCAGCCGAATGCCAAAAAACGGAACCGTTATATTCGTCATGTATTTCTGTCTGTCCGTCCGTATGTCACAGGCAGTCACAGCCACTTGGCGAGTTTTTTAACAATCGTTTCCAGCTCAGGTTTCCAGACTCTAGATTTGTAATTGAGAATTTTATTATGGAATACTCACCTCCTGCCTCGAGAATCGAACCCAGCTGTAGCACCTCACACTCAACAGGCGCCCTACGTGCCAGAATATATGAATTACATCTTAATCTCATTGAAATCAGTCGCGAAGCAACCTAATTGCGTAGCTCAGAGATTATTTGATTAATATCTCAATGTGTCCGTTCATTCACACGATGTTCATACGTAGGTAGATTCATTCATATTATGAATGACTTTTTAATTGATACAGTCATTCTTGTTATATCTGCTGGCTCCAGTTAGCACTTATACCCATCCGGTACCTACTTGGTGAGTTTCTTCGTGTATACCATTACCAGGATCCTACGTCTGATACCTATTACCTATTTTTGAATTGAGCAGCCCCTTACCGACTTGCTCTATGATCTCTTTCAACGTTGCTTTACCACAGGGTCCCTGGTCCCAAACGCCTCTCGGTACACACGACGTCCGACGAGCACGGCCCGCCACATCTCCAAAAAGTACAGAACTGACTCCATCACGTGGAGACAACCACCAGCCAGCTATAGGTACCTATATCTTCTTGTCTCGAACAGTATGAGTTAGGTGATGTCGATATACTTATCAGAAAACCTAATACTGTGATGGAAAAGTTCAGGGAATTTCTCTGATGTAATGTGACTACTTACTTGAATGGCTTTGGTTAAGGAATTACGGCGGTAGAAACGGTATATAAACGTGATTCATGATTTTAAAGATGTGTTTACCCGTTAACGTTTGCACATTGAATGTTGATACATATTATTGACAGTACTCTGTAGCTTTCTGAAAGAGGAGGTGGTCCAAATCCCAACTAATTGGTTCTACAGTAGAATCTCGATTATTCGGACCAATTAAAACCAGACGTATTCCGGATAATCGATTTGTAAGTAAAAACAAACAATATTAAAACTTCTTATTATTGAAAGTGTTTCATTTAAGTACGAGTACGTCATTTAGAGAAAAGGATATAAAAATACGGTAATTAGAGCCGTGGACAATGAGTCCGGATAATCGGATATCCAGGATTATACTATACTTTGTTTGAATTAGGGTACTTGTTCAAATAAAAAATCAAACATAAAAATAAATATTTTACTTTTAATAATGTACGCAACATATAAATTTACAGGACAAATTATTTAGACGAAGAAGAAGACACAACAACCGCGGAGGGATCGTCACAACTATCACAAGACGACAATAAATCGTTTAGTTCAAAGCAGACTATGAATAACAATGATTCTGTTATTATCGATGTTGAGAGGAGAGGACCTCTACTGCCACCAGCTTTAGATGTCGACCGAATTTTATTAAACGGTATCCATCTTAAATTACCAAATATCTATATAATTAATTACAACTTGTTGTTATTACAGTAGGTATCTAATACAACAACATGCAGTCCTTCACCGTTCATTTTCACAGAACAATTACTCAAAAAAAAAATACTTTATTACATTTATTCTAGAATATACTTATGTAAGTAGGTAAGCATTCTACAAACTACTCAGTAGCGTGTCGTCATCTTCTTGTCATTTTCAATGAAATTGGTTTATTTTCAGTTACACAACAAATTAATGAAATGGAGAAAAGTACTATTATTGTTAATCCAGAAACGTTAGCTTCAGAAGTGAGTGGAACTACCACTACTGCTACTACTCCTGAAATGTATGTTGCTGACAATAATTTTCCTAAATATTAAGTATAGCTTTATCATCTGTGTAGCTTATTGTTCCGAAATGCTAGGGGAAAAGGTTTTCTTTAAAACAGGGTTCATGACTAACTTATTATATTTATCCTTATAGATTCAAACTGCAATTAGATGATAGAAATTCTGAGAATGAAGAGTAGCCTATGGCATGTCCTTTCCTTAGATCTGTTTGATAACGTTCGGTAGAGTGTTTTCTGTAACAGACAGACAGAGCTACTTTCACATTTAAACAATTACCTATGTATGGATGAAAACAATTATATTCAACTATAAATAAATCTTTAATTTCGCAAATTACATTATCTCGATATTAAATAACATATTCATAATCACTAAAAAAAAGCTAGAACTATAAAACAATCTAACATTTAGAATAATTACAAAACTATATAAATTAACAACAAGACGCTTAGGCGCCTAAGTACCTACCTACTCCTCCACGTCGATGTCATCTAGAAACATGCCCAGAAGACTGGCAGCACTACCACGTAGAATGGCAAAACTAATTCTTGGACGAAAATGAACATGTGTCTCGAATTCAGATAACTACTAAGATGTGACAGGAAATAAATGCACTGTAGATATACCTACATTTTTAATCGAAATTTGATGGAATCATCACCCCATAGAACGATATCTACATCATAAGAACTATAGACTATTTAATAGTCAAACGAACTTACCTATAAGTGAAGTTCGATGGTAATTATACTTGTTGTTGTATTGTCCGAAGATGATTAGGAAGACTAATGTAGTCTCGGCTTTTTAGTCACCGACGCCTACATAAGTTTAAAGAAAAAAGTTTCTTTCCGAACGCAAATGCCTCCTGTCATCCGCTTCTGAAAATAGGTTCATTAAGTTCATAGCAATTTATTGGTTTTACAACATAGGGTTCATGCTCATATGACTATATAGCATGAAGATTCTGGGTCGGGTGGGACTAATCATCTTCGGACAATACAACAACAAGTATAATTACCATCGAACTTCACTTATAGGTAAGTTCGTTTGACTATTAAATTATACTTGTTGTTGTATTGTCCTCGATGATTAGGAAGACTAATGTAGATGTTTAAAGACTAGTTGTAAAATCAACAAACATTTATATAAAATCAATAATCATTTATATAAAAGCATTAAGCATTCATATAAAATCAACAAACATTTATATAAAAACATTAAACATTCATATAAAATAGGTAAACATTTATATAAAACCTATAAACATTTATACAAAATCAATAAACATTTAATTAATAAACATCTGTATAAAGTCAATAAACATTCAGATGAATATAAAATAACTAATAAGTCATTTTTTACAGTTCTGGTTTAATCATTACCAGTGTTATTAAAAATTGCTTCAGAGAATTTTCTATTGTTCACTATTGGTAAATTTTTAACTAATTCATTCTGTCATATCCACAGCTGTAGCTGGGCTTTCATACTCCATATTCTATTGCTAGAGAAAGGAACAGTTATAAAAGGTTGGCATTTGTTTGGCCCAGAAAAGTTAGCATATCAATCCTTAAAGTAATACGATTTTGTGTAATCACTACATAATAAATATATATTAGAGATATTGTTTGCACTTTTCCACTTGTGGTTATTTATTTATTTATTCAATAGTTGTACAATTACATTTATATAATAAGTTGGTGCAAACATAAACTCATTCGAGCAACAGTAATAACAGCAACAGTGGTAACAGTAGCAGTTAGTAGTTCTACTTCTAACAGTAATATAGTTACCGCTTTCTTGATAACAATTTGTAAATCACTTTGTTGAATGTAATCTAGTAGAGAGAGAATAAAACACTGAAATCATCCCAATTCCCAAGAATTCTCTGGATCTTGGAGGACTTAACTTAAAAAAGTCTCTGAACAGTATTTTGATATTTCATCTGTACCTTTATGTGGTCTTATAGTTAGAGATAGAGCTGAACTAACAGAATATGAAAATAGAGGAAAAAACCTTTATTAATCCTCAAAACGAAAAGACTGAATAACTTCAGTGATGGTTTGCTAATGCATATAATATTTTAATTACTTACAGTATCTTGTCTATACAATTGCAGGTAATGAGGCAAGCATTAATATTCTGTATTTTTAATTATTGAATTCCTAATAATATCAACAGCTTCATTACTAGTTCCAGAAAACCTAAAATATATTCCTGATAATACTCCTGCCATCAATCCCAGTTTTTTGTGAAAAAAGGGATGTAACTATTTGAAATTATGTAAAGTGCAGGTTCCTGTATCACAAAAGTATTAAATTAAATAATGGAAAAGACCATGGTTGAGTAAGGTATCTATTTCCTATAATACTTACCAGTTGTTTGTCTTTATTTATCTTTTCTATAGTTTCCAGAGCCATAGAGAATTTGAAAAAAGTATAGAATAAATGATATTGGTCTCAATACCATTCCTTCCATTGCCACCTTGTATTGGCAAGGAGCATCCACCACTTATCACCGCGCAACCCCTGGAGATCCCAGGGTCATGATGCATAAGTGTGATACTTTGTGTTAGTCCATGATACAATTATTAATCAATTGGAGGTTCACCCAATACGGATATAATATTTTGATAATTTAAAAACACCTAAGATTCCCTTCCACATTCAAAATCTGCTATCATAATTGGATATTTATGTAAATTTGGTATTTATGTAAGTAATATCGAGTAAGTAACCATATATACTTAGATTCGCACCAATGCTTTTCAGAAATGTATGTAATAGCTCATCATAAAAAAGAGTATAATAATGTATCCATTATGTACTATACCTATGTTTAATAAATAAAAATTTTGATTCTGTAGTTATATTTTCAATTCTTGAAAAATTTCAATAACTAGTAAATGACTGACTGAACACTTAAGCCCAGAAAAAAGGGGCAGCACTCAATTTTGATATGAAAAAACTGAGCTGAATCTACAGTTCATAGTATAATAGCAATCTATGGGCCACACCATGCGGGAGAAGCATCTGTGAATATTTTTATTAACTCAAAAGAACTGGCTATGTTTATAGACCACGCCAAACGATATGATATATTCATTGCAGTGTTCATATCATAATTATCATAAAAACAAACTGGCAAAAAAGAGGGTGTACTATTAGGTACCTCTCTGCCTAATCCTTCGGGGATTACAGGTTTGATGTTATTTTACCTTAACTATCTCTTAGAACAAGGTATTTGTTCCATTCGAGTTTCTTAGTGAATAGAATCCTATAGTAATGGCTGGACAATATTAAAGTTTTAAAACCTTAAAAACAATTTTAATTCGACTTTTTATCAATAAATTCTAAATTATTTTTTTTCTCTTCAGTGATGTTTAGGCTTGTCTTGACTTGTTAAGCTATGTGAGTAGTATTAAGAAGTAAACCTAGAAGTTTACAGTGTCGGATAGGTATGAAATCACATTTCTCTTTGGTTCTGGTGATTGCATGTTTTCTAAACATTATACATCTCTTAAAAAATTAAAAGGCCTCTCTAAGGGTCCTTTGAAACCTGTAATGGGTTTCAATGTTTTTGTTATTTATGTTTATGGGGCTGAACATAATATTGAAAACATAGCATTTGCCTTGTCATGAGACAAACAATAAGCATCCAATCCAATGTGACAAGAAAAAACCATCATTCTGTAAAAATTGGTATACTGTTGTATACTAGGTCATCTCCAAGTAAACTAAACATATGTAACGCCTTTTACATAAAAAACGGAAAGCTATATTTTTGTGCCTTTGACAAGGAAAAAATGGTAAGCAAAATTGTTTTTGTAAACATGCCTTTGGGTAACAAAATTCCATTGCTATGAAAGCAATTCACTTCTCTATTTCAGATACTATCTGAATAAATTCAAGTATAGAGATTTTATCATCTAGAGGAGTATCACTCCATCACCACCATCCAATTAAGAATAACTGGGTCGCTTGAGTGACTAGTTTCCAATCATAAATTATATTTTAGTCCACCAACCTGTGAATTTAGGGGGATGATTTCTCCTGGCCACCTGTCTGCTGCACTCGTACTCTTGATGACACCCCCCCCCCTTTTTTTTTGCATTTCTGCCAGAGGAGGGCCCCGCCAGTTTTAAAAATTTATTGTTAATTTTAGGAGCATTTGCTCTGGGCACCCATGTGCTCTCTAGGAGTGAATTTTATGTTACACTCATCTTTAATCCTCAACAAGATTTATTTATAGATTTTTCTCAGATTAGTTTCTCAGCGTTTTCACCCAAAATATATGTTTCCGTCTATGAATGCAACAAACTCTTGAATGTCTTTGTTGTTTACCAACAATAAGAGTGATCTGTGTCCCCTTGCTTGTATCTAAATGTATACACAAATAACAGAAGCATCATTCAGCTTCTTCTTCATCATCATCATCGGTCTATAATGTTCCCACTGTAGGGACTCAGGCCTCCTCTCTAGGAGAGGGATGGGCTATATATAATCCACCACACCAGCCCAGTGCGGGTTGGTAGATTCAGCTTGTAAGTTGTATGTAATGAATGTAAATCTTCTCTTCTTTCTCTGGGTGTATATCCACATAAAGTATTTCAAGAAACTTGATTATATAATAATTCTGTCTATGGTACTTACTTCATTTAATTCTTGATCTGCATTTTCAACTTCTATTGTGGTTATCCATATACCAATTCCGGGCAATCATTCTCAACTGATAACGGGAGGATATTTTCTAATCACTGTGGAGGGACAATTTTACTGTCTTCACCCACATAAGGTGACCTCCTATGGTATTTCACCTTCTCGAAGAAAAAACATAATGCATGTTGAAGAACAACTACACATAAATAACCTGTAAGTTCCCAAAAAACTTCCCGTGAAGGTTATTATATAACAGTCAACCACGTGTACTCCCACAGAGCACCCTGTGAAGGTTGCTGAGTTCTCGACATAGCCTTTTAGACCGCGTACGCCCCAGGCCAGGCAAGTCGTCCATAATGTATCCATTTTGGACTTCATAGTCCGTTGCAAGTCGTTCACTTTCCTTGCAGGTTATAATAGAACAGTCAACCGCGTGTGTTCCTACCGAACACCCCCCAGGTTGCTTACGGCATTGCCGGTGTAGGCCATAAGGCCAGGCAAGTTGTTCATAATGTATCCATTTTGGACTTCATAGTCTGTTGCAAGTTCCAACGGAGCGGTCTCAGGTCATGTTAATAGCCAACAAGGGCAAACATTTTAAACTCTCTGTACTCCGATGTAGTGCCCACATGGCAATCATGCCGTTAGTTGCAAATAGGTACGTGCAAAGCGCAAGGCATAAAAAACATACAATATTTTAGATGTAGCGATTATTGCCACATAACAGAGCTTTAGGCTTTTGATTCCAATTCTTCAGCAGTAGGCAAAAAACAAATTAATGTCACACAAGTGAAGCCATTTTGGTTTCTTACTTCTAGCACTCAAAACAGAGCTAATAGCATTTTATGCGCTTTCCGCAATATCTTTAATATCTTCAGTAGCTTCGACTTTGTTAACACCAACTTTACTTTCCCATTTAAACGTTAAAATAAGACTTATCAACCTAAAAAATAAATAAAAATAATTGGAAAGAATGGCGCCGGTATGACATAAAATCCGAATGAACCTATTTTCAGAAGCGGATGACAGGAGGCATTTGCGTTCGGAAAGAAACTTTTTTCTTTAAACTTATGTAGGCGTCGGTGACTAAAAAGCCGAGACTACATTAGTCTTCCTAATCATCGAGGACAATACAACAACAAGTATAATTACATATGAGTACCTTTATAATGTATTACAGTGTGTACGTACATACCTACTAGATTGCAATGATAGAAATAAAACATTGCTAAGCGATCGCCTACTCGTATGATAATGGCCTATTTCCTTTAGTCGAAGCGGAAATCTATGCCTTGGAATGGAATCAGAATATTTTGTAGGTATCTCTATCTATTGCTTCGTTCATTGTTGGTATGCCCTAACTTATTAATACAGTTATTTTCATAAAGTGCTTTAATAACTTAAAGCACTTTATGAAAATAACTCAAAAAAAAAGAAAAAGAAAAAATAAAAAGATTTCATTCATTTTGGTCATTAACATGACCAAAATGAATGAAATCTTTTTATTTTTCGGCAGTCACCAACGAAATTTTATAATTACATGGCCGGTCTATGAAAACTGTTTATGTTCCAGCTTACCTATGACATTAGTTGACCACGAATCATGGGAGAACATGGTACAAGCGGCGTCTTTAATGGCTGTAGTGTTGAACCAATCAATCACATCGAGTGTGGGTGAAGAACAACAGGGTATAAACGTAACGCTATTGCCACCAGAGATACCAGGGTAAGTACCTGTTGACCTGATACCTGTTGACATTACTTTAACAAAGCGTTAATATGGTTAACTTGCTGATTAGGTTGTTTGGTTTTGGCTGAACAAAGTGCTATGAATGTGATAGAGCATAATGGATGACACTGACCAAACGATACAATATAGTTGAACTATGCGTAAGATAATGTGACGAAGATGAAAAAGTGATAGTTGATAGAAACAGGGTGCCCAATAAAATGTGGTGTATAGATCAGGGCTCGGAACCGGTTTAAAAAGAGCGGTTAATTTCGGTTAAATACCGGTAAATATATCGTTCCTCCATTTACCGGTTAACCCTTAAATTGGGAAATGAATTTATTTCTAAAATTTAATGTTTTATTGTTATTTCCTGGTTTATTATGATACCGGAAGACTGAAAAAAATTGTGGAAAAAATCTGAATATTACAATTTTCGCGAAAATCTATGTTCTCCCGGGAGTACATTGCCAACTATAGTGTGAAATATGTTTTCTTGTATTTGTACTACATGGAGTGAAAAGCGAAAATTAAAAGCTACTTGCGTTTAGATCTAGACATTGGCACAGGTGAAGCTTCCAATGTGCTTTGGAACTAGTGACAGTAAAAATTCTACAGATGGAGTAGATAATGGTTGAATTGAATTCCATGTTGGTATGGCATTATAATATTGATGGATGAATACGGAAAAACCTCTTGAAGCATTGGTGTTAGGAGTACGTTACAACGTTGTATGTGTACCTATTTGACTTTGAAAGACTGGACATTCTAGTGGGTAAGAGTTGAGCTTGGTGGAGGAAGTGTGATTCGTCATCAAAACAAGAACTGTCATCGGATCATGCATTTTCTTTCGATCAAAGCTTGAATAAATGTGATCGTGTCAGGTTCAAGCGCTGCAGGAAAAGAGAAAATAACATGCTATACGACATAAAATCGATATAATTTTATAAGAAAACAAACAAAAATAGGCCTTTTGTATTTCTTTGTATACTTGGCAATGTACTTCGTGTATACCGAAGTCTATTTTGCGCGTACTTGGCAACGGTATTCAGGGAGTACACACAAAGTTTCAAACTCATAAAATTGCAATTACGTAATTTACACACAAAATTATGGACGATTGATGTTGTTTATAATGTCCCTGTGCAATGTAAAGCCTAATAACTACAAGTCCTAACCAAAAAAGCGCAGAAAAACTTAAAAAGGTTTCATGTGACACAGAGACGTCAGATCGCTTCAAAGATATTTTGAATTTGACGGATAATTATTGATTTTATCACATCCTATTATTTTATCTACTAAAATAAACAATTATAGCAAGCAAAAAATGATAATAACAGGTATTTTTTTTTAGATTACTACCACAATCGATTTTTTCAAAGTGTATGTCTTTGGTGGAGTACACTGCCAATTTTGACTGGCCTGTTGGTCTAGTGGTTAGTGACCCTAACTGCTATGCTGGAGGTCGTGGGTTCGATTCCCACCCAGGACAAGTGTTTGTGTGATGAGCACGATCATTTGTTCTGTGTCTGGGTGTAATTTATCTATAATATGTATGTATTTAGAAATATATAAGTATGTTTATCAGTTGTCTAGTACCCATAACACAAGCTCTGCTTAGCTTGGGACTAGATGGCGTTGTGTGATAGTTGTGGAATATTAAAAAAAAATTTAAGGGTTAAACAAGTGAACTGTTTTTTGTAAACCAAATGATAAAGGTTACCGGTTACATAACCACAAACGATGTTAACAAACCAACTGTAATTAACCGTAATTATTTTGTTTCGTTTACATTTTTAACACTTCTAACAAGTTACAGTGACATTATGAAAGAAGAAAGAAAAAGAGAAAATGCATTTATTTGGCACAGGCGACAAATACACACAATGTAAAACAAAAATAATATAAAAAAAGAACTTAAAACTAAACAAATCGTCCCACTGTGTGCGTCACGGCTGCGCCAAAAAGGCCCAGTTCAGCAAAATGCCGGGCAACTAGTGCCCGACGCTGGTTTTCAACTGAACCTAAAATTAGAGTGGTTACGGATGTTAATCAGTTTTATATGCTGTGATTGACACAGCATATAAAACTGATTAACATCCGTTGGGGGTTATATTATCGGTAAAATATAACCGGGGAACATGAATGGTGTGGGTAGATTCGTGTTTCGACTTGGCGGTGCCCGGGGACCCTATCAAACTTGGGTTTAACCGGTTTATTTCCAAAAACAAAACCTAAATTAGTGAAACACCGGTTAGACGCAAAAACCGGTTAAAACCGGTAAAGTGCAACCTTTAACCTAAATCGATTTCGCTTTGGGGACAATGACCGTAACCGGTTAAGAATTTTAACCGGTTTCCGAGCCTTGGTATAGATATGAATACAAAAGAATCGATGTATAAACTGTGTAAAGAATGATATGCCAAGAAAGGAGCTGTCTGATGAGATGACGAATTGACGAGTAATAGAAAAGTATGGAAGAAGAAGAAATGCTGCACCGACCTAATCGGCACTGATGGCACGGTTGGCGCAGTGGCTGAGCGATTGGACTGCTGCGCTGCGTGTCGCGGGTTCGATCCCCGCACGGAACAAATATTTGTATGGCCTACAGATAGTTGTTTCGGGTCTGGGTATTTGTGTATGTGAGTTTAAATGTTTGTGAACGCACCCACGATACAGGAGAAATTCCTAGTGTGGGGCAAAGTTTAAAAAAAAAAAAAATCATCGACAACTTCAGTGAACTAAGACTGGAAAGAATGTTGCCCTTATGTCTACATAATTTCTCAATTTTGTCCATTGCGGGGGACGGGTCCACTGTACACTGATTATATCAGACTATAATATGTATTACAAATGCGAAAGTGTAAGTAATACGTAATGCGGTGTTTAGGAGATTTATAGATGCTTCTTCTGTTTCATGCAAAAAAACTACTAACCTGGATTTAGACATAGGATACTTTTTATCCTGGTAGGATAAAAAGGCTAGCTTGAGGAGCTCGTGGCCTAATAAGAACGGCCACTCAGGTCGATCTTTAGATAGAGCTGTGCTTGCCTAGGTCGGTCTGTGGATGGGTGACCACCCAACATACCGAGTTTCCTCCGTGCATCGGCAAGCACGTTAAGCTGTTGGTACCGGCTGTCATATATAGATCTTTGACAGTCGTTACAGGTAATCAGTGACCTGAAATTCTGACATCCAGTCTTACCAAAGGGTATTGTAATACCTAGTATTAACTGGGTTGTGGAGGTCAGATAGGCAGTCGCTCCATGTAAAATACTGGTATTCAGCTGCATCCGGTTAGACTGGAAGCCGACCCCAATATAGTTGGGAAAAGGCTAGGCAGATGATGATACTTTTTATCCTGGTAGTACGATCCCGTGTGACATTTACCAAACGCCGCGGGTATCGGCTAGTATAGGTACCTACATATAAAAAATACGAATGAAACTGAATAAGCTCTTGGTGAGATACAATGGGCCGTAGTTCACCAGGCGTGTCCAGTGCAGGTCGGAATGTTACTTCACGTGTATTTACTCCTTAACAACCAGCACTTTGATGCGGCGAAAGAAGCGTTCCATGAGCGCGATCCCCATCTATTTCGCTAAGCCTCGCCACCTGCCGGCCAGGACCGAAGTCCCCTCGTCCACTGGGCGCACGGTGGACTTGATATCTGATGCTCAGGAGTTTCAGCGGCTTATTGAAATGCAGGACGATGAGGTCTGTAACTATTCAATTTATAACATAACATAATCCCCGAAGGGTTTGGTAGAGGTATATTCAGAGTAACACTTCCCCATTTTGGGGTCCCAATCGTGGGCCAGCCTATTACCATCAACAGGGCACAAATCCAGACTCAGTGGCTGCTACTGAGAAATTCCTAAATGAAAAACCCAATAACACTTTTCCCGACCCGGGAATCGAACCCAGGACCTCATGCATAGAAGTCTACTAGACCAACGAGACAGTTTATAGTTAATCTACTGATTTAATTGTGTCACAAAACGACGTAATGATTAAAATTCAGAACTGCATTCAGTACTGTAATAATAATTATGTACCTACATTATAAAGTGAATTCTACCAAGTATCAATGTATAAAAGAGACAACTTTTTATGCCCTCGTCAATTTGATGCTCAAAGGAAATTGAATGACAATAAATTGCAAACTGCAAATATTTATGATTCGTTTGGTGCGTTTATTCCCGTTGTCCCCGTACGCAGTGTC
Organism: Diarsia dahlii; assembly: GCA_949775195.1. Lineage (NCBI taxonomy): Eukaryota > Metazoa > Arthropoda > Insecta > Lepidoptera > Noctuidae > Diarsia > Diarsia dahlii. The sequence continues at coordinate 14,512,388 of OX459191.1, forward strand.
CCCGTCCTACAGGGACAGCGGTACTTCAATTAAATATTTAAAAATACTTCCCGTTGTCCCCGTACTTTGTCCTCGTTAATATAGTTGAATAAAATAGAAGGAAGAACCTGGGCCTGCTGACGGAAACGCTAACCCTATACGGTCGACGTCAGGGGCACCCCGAGGTTCGGTTAGTTAGGTGCTGCAGACAGAAACGCTAACCCTGAACGTGAAGGAAGAACTTTTTTAGCCTAGGCTGTTTGTCCTGAAATCGGGTTTGGCCGGTACCAACTATAAGTTTCTATAGAATTGCATGACTTCCCCCGTTAGCCGAATGTACGTTTTGGGGACAACGGGAAATAAATTAAATCACGTCCCGCTGTTCCCATGACGGGGATATGGCATACGGGGACAACGGGAATAAATGGTATAGTGTCGTTTAAGTATCGCATGGTGCTGAAGGTTGAATGGACGTGGCTACTTGCATATGACTATAATGAAACCTTCAGCAATAAAAAAATTAAGTTCAAAAATCTAAAACCCGACTACTAACAAAATCGCAGTCTTAAAAGTAGAAAACAAGAAAATAATTCTTCTCTGATATTCTTCGTAGTCGCATGCCACTGATACCTGATGCTCCTTCATGGCGTTCTCATTGATACAGAAGCCAGCTGCTAATTGCCATTAGCAAGGTGGCATGCGACTACGAAGAATATCAGACAATAATTATTTTCTTGTTTTCTACTTTTAAGACTGCGATTTTGTTAGTAGTCGGCTTTTAGATTTTTGAACTTAATTTTTTTATTTGAATTTTATTTTTGTGTGTACTTAAACTATAATGTAATACATATTTGTAATGTGCTCGCCAAGACCTTTCATTTGATACCAAACTTGCTATGATTATCTCAATTTAATATTGTTTGAGATAAGTTTTTAGTTTTTGACATTTAAATTTCGTCATAAAAAGAATTTATAAAATTTACTAGCTGAACCCGCGCATGCGTTGCAATGCGTTTTTCCTACCTACCTACTACCCTTCCTACTACCCTACCTACTACCCTACCTACTACCCTACCTACTACCCTACCTACTACCCTACCTACCTACTACCCTACCTACCTACTACCCTACCTACCTACTACCCTACCTACTACCCTACCTACCTACTACCCTACCTACCTACTACCCTACCTACCTACTACCCTACCTACCTACTACCCTACCTACCTACTACCCTACCTACCTACTACCCTACCTACCTACTACCCTACCTACCTACTACCCTACCTACCTACTACCCTACCTACTACCCTACCTACTACCCTACCTACTACTCTACCTACTACCCTACCTACCTACTACCCTACCTACTACCCTACCTACCTACTACCCTACCTACCTACTACCCTACCTACCTACTACCCTACCTACCTACCTACTACCCTACCTACCTACTACCCTACCTACCTACCTACCTACCTACTACCCTACAAAAAAAAAAAAAAAAATATCCTATGTCCTTCTCCTGGTTCTTAGCTACCTCCCTACCAATTTTCAGCTAAATCCGTCCAGCCGTTCTTGAGTTATAAATGGAGTAACTAACACGACTTTCTTTTATATACATAGATATATAGATATAGATATACTAGCTGAACCCGCGCATGCGTTGCAATGCGTTTTTCCTACCTACCCATCTACTACCCTACGTACTACCCTACCTACTACCCTACCTACTACCCTACCTACTACCCATCTACTACCCTATACCTACTACCCTATACCTACTACCCTACCTACTACCCTACCTACTACCCATCTACTACCCTACCTACTACCCTATACCTACTACCCTACCTACTACCCTACCTACTACCCTACCTACTACCCTACCTACTACCCTACCTACTACCCTACCTACTACCCTACCTACTACCCTACCTACTACCCTACCTACTACCCTACCTACTACCCTACCTACTACCCTACCTACTACCCTACCTACTACCCTACCTACTACCCTACCTACTACCCTACCTACTACCCTACCTACTACCCTACCTACTACCCTACCTACTACCCTACCTACTACCCTACCTACTACCCTACCTACTACCCTACCTACTACCCTACCTACTACCCTACCTACTACCCTACCTACTACCCTACCTACTACCCTACCTACTACCCTACCTACTACCCTACCTACTACCCTACCTACTACCCTACCTACTACCCTACCTACTACCCTACCTACTACCCTACCTACTACCCTACCTACTACCCTACCTACTACCCTACCTACTACCCTACCTACTACCCTACCTACTACCCTACCTACTACCCTACCTACTACCCTACCTACTACCCTACCTACTACCCTACCTACTACCCTACCTACTACCCTACCTACTACCCTACCTACTACCCTACCTACTACCCTACCTACTACCCTACCTACTACCCTACCTACTACCCTACCTACTACCCTACCTACTACCCTACCTACTACCCTACCTACTACCCTACCTACTACCCTACCTACTACCCTACCTACTACCCTACCTACTACCCTACCTACTACCCTACCTACTACCCTACCTACTACCCTACCTACTACCCTACCTACTACCCTACCTACTACCCTACCTACTACCCTACCTACTACCCTACCTACTACCCTACCTACTACCCTACCTACTACCCTACCTACTACCCTACCTACTACCCTACCTACTACCCTACCTACTACCCTACCTACTACCCTACCTACTACCCTACCTACTACCCTACCTACTACCCTACCTACTACCCTACCTACTACCCTACCTACTACCCTACCTACTACCCTACCTACTACCCTACCTACTACCCTACCTACTACCCTAGCTACCTACTACCCTAGCTACCTACTACCCTAGCTACCTACTACCCTAGCTACCTACTACCCTACCTACTACCCTACCTACTACCCTACCTACTACCCTACCTACTACCCTACCTACTACCCTACCTACTACCCTACCTACTACCCTACCTACTACCCTACCTACTACCCTACCTACTACCCTACCTACTACCCTACCTACTACCCTACCTACTACCCTACCTACTACCCTACCTACTACCCTACCTACTACCCTACCTACTACCCTACCTACTACCCTACCTACCTACTACGCTACCTAAAAAAAAAAAAAAAGTAGTAGTAAAGAGTAACTAACACGACTTTCTAATAAATAAGATATAGATAGATATAGATATATAGAAGAAGATAGATATAGCCTATGTCACCCTATGTATTCTTACGAATCTATTGACACCTAATTTATTAAAATCCGTTCAGTAGTTTAGGCGCTACGGTCACGGTAATATTTATACTGTGCTACGGTGGAACATACATACATACATACCTATACCTACATAGACTGCCAAAATCATTACCCTTCCTTTTGGCTTCGCCGTAGTCGGGTAAAAAGCCTCTCCTGCAAGTTAATGAATAGTGGTATCTTAAACTCGAAGCCTTTAAACGAGCAATTCTTGTATATCCTATTATATATATATTATGTTAGGTTAAACGGGAGACTTATTGAGGGAAGGTTTTCAGTATTCGATTCTCGTCCCAAATATGTAAAAAAACTATAACCTTAATTTGTGATGTAGCCGCGTAGTTGTAACATAGCCCACAATTTCACTACGTTTCTTTGCGCCATTGTCATATACCACTTTTTAAAATTTGAAGGGAAATGCGGGTTTAATTATTTTATGTCCTTCGTTTAAAGTAATATACTGAATAATCTGAATCTCGGAAACGGCTACAACAATTTTCATGTAGTATTCACCAAAAAAAGACACAAACTATCATCCAGGTAGGTACTAAAGTCATGATGAGTGTTTGCTCAGGTCCACGACCGCGTGGCGCTTCGCTATCTGCACCAGTACGTGGGGCCGCCGTTGTTCAACATCTGCGACTTCACGGACGCGACTTCCAAACACGTCTACCTATTCAACTCGTCCAGGATTGTGCTCGCCCTCACCAACTTTACTGTTAGTTTCCATCTGTATTTTATCAAGCGACTTCCAAAAAGGAGGAGGTCTTTCAATCATTTTGTAGGTCGTTTGTAGGAGGCTCTTAGCCGTTATGTGTTCCTAAGCCGCGGTATACCTATAGGTTTTTCGAAAAGTCGGACTGGCTCCGATTATTGCGTCTTCACAGACCGGCTGTGTGAAAGAACACAAACGCGCCGTAATGGTTAGACTTAGAACTACGAACTGTTGGCGAAACAAGATACCTCTAAGTTTCATCAGGCCCATTTTTGTTCAGACCTGGAATTAGTTATTTCATGTTACTCGAAGGCAAACAAACTATAATACACAACTTAAGCACATTATGATTAGATTGTGCTGGTTCAAATCAATGATTTTGTCTCTGAAGGCGGTCACACGCCTTAAAAGTTCCTAGATATTGTCACTCAATTATCAAAGAGGATAATCGGCAACGTTAGAACTAGAAAAAGTTTTCTTCTATGTATGAATGCAGTTGGAACGCATGACGGTGGTGATGACGCCTGCGCGCACGCTGCTGACGACTGACGCGCGATGTGGGCCTGCGCACCTCGAGTGCCAAGTGTCCGGCGCGCGCGTCTGCATTGACTCACTCTGCGCCTGCGACGGCGTGCCCAACTGCGGTCAATACGGTAAGGGCGGGACTCCACCAAAGCGGAGATGTGCCAAGCGGAGAGGAGATGTGCCAAATTCGACCAATCTCAGTTACATCTGGTCTTTCGCTTTCCTCCCTGTGATTGGTCGAATTTGGCGCATCTCCTCTCTGCTTGGCACATCTCCGCTTTGGTGGAGTCCCGCCCTGAAGCTGCGCTAAGGATCTTTCATATGACCTTTATTAAATGAGAGATAACCGTGTGAGTTAGCCCTCTTGTTCTCTTGTTGGTTCCAACTTGTACTTCTTACCTGTAGATGTTCTCCTCCTCGCATTTAAGCACCATACCACATTGGCAAAATGGTGTGTTCAACTAGAATTCGTTGGACTTGTTTGAACAACAGAGAATTGATAAAAAAGTCTAATTAGTCCATCAGATAGATTTCCAAAAAATATTGAGCACGTTTTTTTTCTTTTTTCACGTAAACAAAAAAGAAGACGATACAGAGCTTCGAAAAGTGGATACCTACTTCACTGCGACAAACGTTTCATCGAGTATAAAAGACGTGCAACGTCACATTTTGTTCCATTTTTACCAGACTATGACGTCAAAAGCCCCCCTCTCCATGATCTTTGACAAGCTTTATTTTCGTAATAATATTTTTTTATTAATTTGATAAAACAAAAAACACGTATCCAATATTTCTCGATAATATAACTGACGGACTAAACAGAATCATATTTTTTTTAGTCAGTCAACTACCCTACCTACCACTATTTGCGGCACAGCACAATTAATTCGGAAAATCAACATTTTTATGATGAGTTTTAGTGAAATGATGTACCTGATAAATGTCCAAAAGTAGCGATATAAGCAACGGCTTATATCGCTACTTTTACAGCGTTTTTTTTTTCTTTTTTATGTTGTTTTTTTTTTCTTTTATATGAAGTTTTATATGTTGTTATGTTCACGTTGTGTGTTTTATATGTTGTTTGTTAACGGGAAATTAGAATTCAGTGTTCAAAATATCAGAAATACTGTGATTATGTCCGCTTCCAATTGTTTCAGAATTATATGATGAAGACCGCCTGTCGTGCGGGGGCTCGCCAGGGCTCCAGCACAACGTGTATCTCGCAGCCATCACGTTTCTAGCGGTGCTACTCACTGTATTGTACACCGTGCATTACTGGCTCAAGCGATGTGTGCCCAAAGTCTCCGATGCATTCTTCATATACACTGATGCTGCTGAGAATATGTGGGTTGATTTGAATATTGGTACCTACCGAGGTCTAGGGTTATCGCTGTATAGCACTTGATGTATTACCCGATTAGGTAGGTGTTCTCAGTAAAAAAAAATCAGCCAAGTTCGAGTTGAATTCGACATAGTAATTAATTAATTAATTAATTAATTCACATAGCACCAAGCAATATTCAATATAACAAACGGAATATTCCTCCAATAATGACGTATTCGTGACGTATCGCCTCGACTCACCTCCACTCGACACTCATTCGAGGGACCTCATAATTTCCTCAATCTGACTACTATGAAAACCTACCGATTTTGAGGATCTTTCGAGGCACTCCTTGAGGTCTCCTCGAATGAGTGGTGAGTCGAGTAGCTTTCGAGGTTACAATCTATATAAATAAAGAGAGAAGTCCTGACTGACTGACTGACTGACTGACTGACTGACTCATCAACGCCCAGTCCAAACCCTTGGACCTAGAAAGCTGAAATTTTGCACAGAGGTTCCTTTAATGATGTAGACAAGGAATAAGGAAGGATTTTTCAAAGTTCAACCCCTAAGGGAGTTAAATAGGGGATGAAAGTTTGTATGGAAAATCGTCATTTTCACGCGGGCGAAGCCGCTGGCAAAAGCTAGTTATGAATATGGGTGATAGTGCTGCACAAACAATATAACATTCTTATTACAAGAGTATCATAGTTTCATAGTAGGGCCAAAGATATATTGGAAAGTTTAAGACGTTTTAAAGGACCTTTTTAATTTTTTATGCTTCGAACTTTTTTTTTCAGACTAACTTTAATGGTAAAACTGTATTATAACAAGAAACGTAAATTACACCTGAATCATGCATTGACTGGTTTTAAAAGGTGCACTGTTTGTATTCATACTGATACACTGCTTGTATTTTAACTAAACTAAACGACAATTTTTGAAGTGAAAACTTCTTTAGCGGCGCTGAGCACTTTTTTTTGTATGTGTAAAAACTTTCAAACTCGCGTCAGGGCCACGTGATGCTGATCGAAAAAGCGTAAGATTTTTCGATCAGCATCACGTGACCCTGTCGCGAGTTTGAAAGTTAATATTGAAGTTTTCACTTCTGCCGGCACTCCCGGAGTGCTACCTTTTTTTTTTGTTCGTATTATTATATGCGATAATATACTGATTGTTATCATTTATTTTTAACCGACTTCAAAATAGGAGAAGGTTCTCAACTCAATTGTATGTTTTTTTTTGTATGTCTGTTATCAAGTGTTATCTCAGAAAGTCAGAACTTCGTCAGTAATGAACTGATTAGTTTTTTTTTATCTTCAAGGACATGCTTTTTCTGATTGGTTCCATAGAAATTTCATCAAAATCGGTTCAGTATCTACTCTAGTTTTTTTATCCTCCTGGCCGTTGTAATAAGAAGTTATTAAGGACATCATGTCAACATGATGTACTTAATAACTTCTGGTTACAATGTAAAAAATATATATATTACTTTGTGTGTCTCATAAATCAAAATAAACTTTTTGTAAATGAAAGAACGCTAAAAAATGTCTAAAATAACTTTACTTTCGGACTTCGGTGAAAGTCAACGAAACAAACAAAGTCACGGAGTTCCGAAAGTAAAGTTATTATAAACTTCTTTTGCGTTTTTTTTGTATCCATCTTGCTAACGGATTGATATTTGAATTGGTCTACAGTTTGTACTTGGACTCTATAATGCGGTCTCCACATGATACCGATGATCCAAAAGACTTTTACCGCAGCACTGTCCCGCTGCATGGAATATTTAATATGGAATGCGCAGATATTGATATAATAACGAAAAAGACTGTCGGCTCCTTTTTTAGTAGATTGTGCCAAATTTTGAAGTGCAAACGTAAGAAAAAACAATCACGAATTTCAGACGATCAAATTAATGCTGAGGCATATGATGTGATAAACACAGCTAGAGATCAGCGGATGTATTCGTTTGCCGAAGTAGAATTAGCTAAAATAGGATCTCTTTACATGGTTGATGCCGCAGTTCAAACAGGATCAAGTTTTGAAATTCATTTAATGAATGAACCCCTAATAAAAGAGAAAATAACTAAAGAAGATTCGGACAGCGAAGATATAGTGGCTCATTACGAAGGAAAACCAAGATCGACTGTTGGTCAACCACCATTTCTCGATTTATCAAAAGAAACTTCGGAGGAATTGAGCATTTTAAATTTTTTTAAACGGGCTAGGTCAGTTTCCATGCAAGTGAATGATATTCGTGACGTAAGGAAGTCAGTTCAGACGCAAGCTAAGTATACATCTCCTGTTAAAACAGAAGAGAAGGAGATTAAATCTCTTGAATATGACAGAATTTCACTAGTGACTGGAAGTGTAGCAACGGTCAGTGCTGATACAAGTGATAAAAAACCAGAAAGCCTTGTGAAGAAATTAAGATTTGAGGAAGAAATGACCAAACATGGTAGTGACGATGATGTCGTGGAAGAAGACCCTGCACCTGATCAGCGTGTCGCGCCTCGGCGGAGCGTCGCATACGGAGGTGGTAAAACTATCCGCTCAGACGAAACCGACTCAAATACCAATGCTGATGAACCAAGCACTAGTACGGGTAACAGGGAGTTTAAATCGTACTTTTGGGGCAGCGGTAAAAATAAACCTAAGCCCACTAAAAAGAAGGGCTAGCAGCTAAATATACGTTTAAGTAATTTTTAAATTGTTTTTAGCTTTTAAAATAATACGTAATAAACTTCCTTCATTATGCTTTATAATACTTACTTAGATTATTATTAATTACTTACTATAGTCAGGTAGGAGAACGCGTTAGTTATTGAATTAATATAGTGAATAACTGTGTATTTAGATACTACACTTTAATAAAAGCTTTTTGATATGGGTATTTAAAAGGTAATTATTTACGAGTAGCTTTGTCGTCGGTTGAAGATGGTCGGCACAGCGGCGTCTGCGCCCGCGCCGCTATTTCCTAATTAAGACCAATTGTGTACCGGATAGAACACGTGCCAAAATGTGTGATGTCTTTTTAATGCCATTCCGTCATCATGCATACCTACTGTTGTTATTTTCAGTTTGAATAATGAACTATTTAATTATTTATACGTGCAATCGTGCATAACATTTTAAACCTTTATATTATATTCGTCCAGTTGTTTACCTATAGTGCGTGGCTGGCACAAAAGCGTGGAGCTTGGCACAAGCAAACAGAGGCATATATACCCAGCAGTGGATGAAGTCGGGCCGTGGATGATGTCTAGGAGCCAACAATACGGCATTATGGAGAGAGCAGGTTATAATTGCAAGCCAAGCTTTAGGGCTTGTGTAACAGTACTGTCGCAATATTCGTCATCAGAGATGTGACTTATCTTACTATCTACTACTGACTATTAATATAATGATAAAAAGGTTAATTTATACTACCTGCGTCTTCACAGATTAGTTTAAAATTTTGGTTAAGTACAAAATATGGTGGAACATCAATGTACATTTTATATTATACGGATTATTATCATGCGTCTTAAAAGTGAAAACGAGTTTTAAAATTTTCTTAAATATTCTGACGAGATTCGACCAATATAATTAGGTATCAACATTAACACTATTTTCGTTAAAATCCGTCGAGTAGTTTTTGTTTCTATAAGGAACGTATAGACAGACAGACAGACAGACAGACAAAAATTTTACTGATTGCATTTTTGGCATCAGTATCGATCACTAATTACCCCCTGATAGTTATTTTGAAAATATATATAATAGCGGACGTCCCGCGGTTTCACCCGCGTAGATCCCGTTCCCGTGGGAATACAGGGATAAAAAGTAGCCTATGTTACTCAGGGTGAATGTAGCTTTCCAAGGGTGAAAGAATTTTTGAAATCGGCCCAGTACTTTTTGAGCCTATTCATTACAAACATACAAACATACAAAAATAGGTACAAATCTTTCCTCTTTATAATATTAGTGTAGATGTAGATGTAGATGTACAGAATTGACCTCTCTACAGATTTATTATAAGTAGGTAAGATAAGAAGATGAGTGTACACCAAATGATTTTCGGCGAAATGAAGTTTCTGCCATCCACTATTATGCAAAACAAAATTCGGAAATAAAAAGTTCTACTATAAAAGGTAGACCCGTTCGTGTGTATGTATTTTTTTTTATGTATGTTACCTAATTTCTCCCCCATTTGGAGACTGATTCTCAAAATTCTTTTTTATTTGAAAGAGTATACTCCTGAGGTGGTCCCATTTTAATTTGGTGAAGATCTGGTGCTGATCTTCGGAGATATACAATGGAACTCTTCAAAAATAGACGGCAAATCTGTCGTGATTGCTGGAATCGCTTGGATGTTTATTGTTTATACAACATCATGACGTATCATCACGCCTGTATGCTCTGAGGGTGTACGCAGATGTGTACAATACATTTGTACAATTTCGACAGTAAAAGGTATGATAAGTTACATTTACTTATTACCATGACATGTATTGTTAACAATTAACAATATAAAACTAAATTCATGGCAAATATTTGTATGGGAACAACTAAAAATGGAAAACGAAAAAACTTTTTTGCAAAAAATAAAACCGACTTCAAAAAAAAACCACAAAAAAGTAAAAAAATAAACTTTAGAAGAAAAATCAGTTTCTGAAGTCTTTTACATTATATTCTACGTATTTAAAACATGAAAGATTCTAGTTTCTTTGGAACCTTTCCGAATTTTTCCGTTTTATTGGAAAAAAAATTGTTCTTGAAACTTTCGAAAGAAACGTTGAAAAAAAAAAGCAGAAACCGGAAGAACTTTCGGCATTTTCAACGCTAGTTCGGAGCAGTCATACTCGAACTTATAATTTAGAAGTCCATGCCGCAACATAGATATTATGTGTATTGATTTTAGGAAATAATTTAAACAATTTCACCTAATTTTTAAGGAAATTGCCAAGCGGTTGGTCGACTTTTCACGTAACCAGAGGCCAGCCTTCAGGGCACTTCTCCTGTTGACAGCAATGTGGACGTATTTTTTGACTCCCTGTAATTCTTCTCTTTTTGCTACTTCTATTTTATTATAATTTTAGTTCGGTAATAATTTTAGGATAAAAAAAATTAAACTTATGTGCCTAATGTTATTATTTTATGGGACAAGCCCGCCACACTATTCCCAAACCACTGTAACTCCTGTTAGCCAGAATCAACAGTGGCGACCACAAGAAAAGCGCCGAGAAAATGAAGCTCGACGAAGTCCCAGAGAAGCGATTTAACTGTCTTGGATCCCGCAACGAAATTAATCAGAAAAGAATAGCGGAGGAGTAGGAAAAAAACATAATTTCCACTTCCCTCCATATCAGCAGGAGACAGAACAGAACAAGGCCAATAGGCACACAGGGACGTATACAACTGGGATAAGCCCAGTTGCCTAGCACCACGGATATTATTGTCATTAATATTACTAGGTCCTAAGTTGTGTGCCTAATGTTAATGACATAATAATATATGAGAGATGTTCATGTGTCATATATATAAGAGAGGACTTAATATTAATCCCTGTGGGACTCCAGATGTAGCCAAAAACCAGTTGAACTAGTACATTACCCACTATATGTAACTTGATTACGTTGATTAATTAATATAACAGTGACACCAGTGACACCGACAGTATGCAAGTTTTGAAGCAAGATTTTGTACTCCACTCTGTCAAAAGCCATTTTGAAATTCATCTACAGAGTTTTGGTATGGGCTCTAATGTCGATGTTGTTAAACAAGCAGTTAGTAAATCACTACATATTATAAAACAAAGTCCTCCCTCCGCCGCGTCTGTCTGTCTGTCTGTTCGCGATACATTCAAAATCTAGTGCACCGATTTTCATGCGGTTTTCACCAATGCACAGAGGAAGGTTTTAGTATTAATCAACGCGGGCGAATTTAAGCCACGGGCATCAGCTAGTATCATATAATATATTGCAGATATGTGTTTTCGAAGCCTTGTTTTCTGAGTTAGATTATTTATGTTGAAGAAATAGATTTCACGATTTACTAACTTTTCAAACAGTTTTAGCAAGAGTAAAAACCAGGGAGATCGGTCGATGATTTTTAATATTTGTTTAGTGCCCTGATTTAGATTTTTATTCACCTAGAATTTTAGAATGGATATCACCTTTACCTACAGTTAGGGAGGTACCAATAATGAATATACCTAGATTAGTCTATTAATATGGATCTAAAAATATTAATCTTCCCATGGGAAGTTTAGGTAATATTTTGTCAAAATTGACGGCGTATTAATATTAATGGTTAATATGATTGAAGAGAGGAAGACAGGTAGGTACAGAAAACAGTCGTTAAAAGTGTTAAAACATAAAGTGATATTTACTAAAGTATTTTATTGCTTCAATACATAGACTCAAAACATAAAATGTACAGGATATAGCAGTGACAAACGAATGGCTCGTTTTATTGGGGCAATGAAATTTATCTTAGAGCTTTTATTATGTCAGTTCCAAAAAAGATAGATGTAAAAGTGTCAGACTAGGAGCGGGAGCCGAGAGCCGGTGCGCGAGGTCATTTCAATTGAAATCAATTAAAGCAATTGGGTCCAATTGAGCGTGCGGCAGATTCTGCGTCGTGCTCCGTCGCCAGAGAGATTTTATGTGAAGCGCCTACGCGCCGCCCGTCACATGACTCACTTGCACATCATACTGGCCTTTTCCTAGTATGCTCCTATTTACCAAGAATATTTACATAGTAATTGACTACATAAACTGTGTGGACACGAAATTAAACGAAGGATTCGTGGGTTATAATGTTATACATAGGAATTGTCCGTCAGTATGTAGATTGTTGTCATGGAAAAGTTTTAGGAGGGTGACCGTATAATGCTAGGTATCTACCTACTACTACTGAGGACTTCAGTACTTCGGTTCATGTCTAATGACGAAGCTAGCTCAAATTTCAAAGATGATAGGTAGGTATATGAAGTTATGAAATCGTTGAAATGGAATAGAATATCGCACCTTTCGATTCACGTTTAACACCTCTAATACATATATACACATATAGTACTCGTACAGTTTGAAATTGTTTGTTTACTAAAGGGTACTTAACTATTTGTCCACAAGCGTTGTTTAGCCAAGTTGGGCAAATTGTTTTTGAGGTTTTCCATTATCAGATTCTTATTAGTGGCCCGGAATGACATGTTACAAAAATGTACCTATAACTTACCAACATGTTACATAATCTGTGCGCACCTTACAAGGGGGCGGGCGAGCCTATTGCCAACAACCGGTCATAAATCCAGACTCGTGGCTGCTTTGGAGAAATTCGTATTGGAAAAATCCAGTAACACGTTGTCCGATTCGATCGGGATCGATCGGTAAGTCAAAAAAGGCTTATTAAATTCCCTTCCACAAATAGCTGAAATATCATCATCTGCCTAGCTTTTTTCCAATTATGTTGGGTTAGGTCCGATCTATCCGGTTACAGATAAATATCACTAATTTACATATGGAGTGACTGTAGGGCTCGACGACAAGGACACAACAAACTAGTGAAATGGGTGTGTACTTATATCCCTGTGTTCGTGTTGAATACAATGCTTAAATGTATCAAACCAAGATGGATCGGACACTCATATAAGAACCGGGTATTTTGACCTAATATACAGATGGGTTGGCCCGCCACATACCTACTCTCTAGAAGAAGGGGCGAAGGGCGGCTAGTGGCCGACATGTTCTGTAATTTTAAAATTCATAAAATGCTGATTCTTAGTTGCATTAATTATGATAAATGACTATTAATTTTGTAGTAGTGTAGTGAATTATCGACATAAAACATGTATGAAATATCATCGTCTAAGAAATAAAGGAAGAAATTTTAAAAGTAAGAAATATCTAACAATTTATAAAAGTCTGAATTACGATAAATCCTAAAAATAGAAAGCAAGTACTTGTACAGTATTTGTCGCAAGTACAGGACGTGCGTACAAAATAACTAAAAAAAATATAAACACCACAGATCGAACCTTGCTATTGACAGCATCGCGTACCTGCGATAAGAAGGTTGCCTACTCATCATGGTACTTTGCCGGCTGAGGCGTTGAGCGCTGGTTTTCAGTGGTCGGAAGCCAATACAGTAATACATAAATAAACAAACAAAATTAACAATTCTTGGATTACAATTTATAACAACCATAATATAAATAGAAGAAGAGTATGTCTGCAGGCTAACGTTAATAAACAAAAATACAATATAGAAAACAAGGGGGGTTTTTTGTCTCGCAAATTATAAATTGGATAAACCAGAAAGTAGCACGGTAAATGTTAAACAATAGAGATAAAAACAACAAATGGTTCACAGTTAATTCAAATTGAAGATATAAAAAATACTGATTCTGGCTTACTGAATTAACGAGTGGAGTGGAACATGAAAAACAGTTGGAAAATTTTGTATGAAGCGCAGCCTGCCAATTATTTATTATACTATTAAAAAAAATAGCGGCCACACCTGTATCTTATATTATTCAATAGCTGGTTGTAGGTGGCAAGTTTTGTACGAGACTTACTTACTGACGCACTCAGAGAGCTTTAATGATTACTTAGGCCTAAGTAATCATTACGGCAGTTTATCTCCTTTCTAAAGTGTCACGTTAGGAGATAATAATATAAGTTGAGCTTGGTTGAGCTAATGGCGAAGATTGTGACTTTGATAACACGGTTATTGATAGTTTGGTGAATCCCTTGAAATGGGTGTTACTAGGGCGAAGAAAATTTTCCGTATATCCACCATAAACTGCTAAGTATTTGTGTGAAATCAGTTCATCGAGTTAAATTGATATGTTTTTCTCATAGCTCATGAACGAATGATCACTTTGAAAACCAGTTTATTAGCAAGTTCGATTTCTCTAACACAATCCAATTTGTACCTTTGGGACCTTTTTTATTCCTCATATATATTAACGATCTCCCAAATATCACTTGCCATAACACAATCTTGTTTGCCGATGACACAACTCTCATTGTGAAATGTGAAAATGCAGACACATATGAACAAGACATAAACAAAGCAATAGATGACATAATACACTGGTTACATTCAAACAATTTACAAATAAATATGGAAAAAACTAAAATGGTTCAATTCCACACACACAAAAGAAAGCCATTGACATTAAATGTAAAATATAATAACACTGTTATCGAACAAGTCGCAAGTACAAAATTTCTGGGTATAATGTTGGACCAGAACTGCGACTGGAAAACACACGTCAATTACGTTTGTGATAGACTAGACAGATTTGTATATGCGATAAAAAGATTAAGAGTCACGGTATCAACAGAAGCTGCTCTTTGTGCATATCACGGATACGTTTCCTCCGTACTAGCTTATGGTCTCTTGTTGTGGGGGAATTCGGTGGAAATTACAAAAGCGTTTAGAGTACAAAAAAAGTGTGTACGGGCCATCTGTGGGGCCTGGTATACGGATAGTTGTAAGCCCTTGTTTAAAAAATATAATATTCTGCCATTGCCATGTATGTATATTAGAGATTTGTGCCTTTTTGTACAACAACATCAAAAATATTTCACGAAACACAAAGATGTAACTAAACGAAATGTAGCGCCTAGAAATAAAAATAAATTTAAACATGAGCTCTGTATACCGAAATGCAGGCTCGAATTGTATAAGAGAAACTCATATATAAATGCTGTAAAAGTATATAATAAACTACCGGACGCTTTTAAAGATTTACCACTGATGATGTTTAAGAAAAGGGTAACGCAGTGGTTAAAAGATAAATGTTATTACACCCTTAAAGAATACATGTCAGATCGCGGAGAGGAAAACATAAATCAATAAATAATATAAGTAATAATAATTAATCGATGTTCAAATTAATATTTAATATTTATGACTTATTCAATTGTAATTATTTGTATGTTCTTATTCTGACATTTTATTAAATTTGATAACTGACATTTATATCTTTGACATCATTATTAATTATTATTTTATTGTTGCGGATTATTTTTATTTTATGTTTATTAATGTAATTAAATATTTGCACACCATATGTAATGGTAGAATGTAATGGAGCTATATAGTTTTAAGACCAAACCCTGTTCAAACCTACATTCTGGCAAATAAATGGATTTGATTTGATTTGATTTTTGTATCCTAAATTTTCGGGTCAACGTTTTTGGAAACTAGCCCGAATGTCACCCATATTAAGAATTACAAAATGATTAAGAACTCCGTTCATAAACCAATCTCGTCGTATCAACGTTAAAAAATCTTTTCATAGTGGTCGTAAGTAATAGTAATTGGTTGTCTTATGAAGATTATCGAAAAACAAGTGATAAAGTCGGAACATTGACATTTCATTTCTTATAAAATACTATTCTATTCTAAAATAACTGTTACTAGAAGGTTCCCAGGTAGGCAGGTACGGTCTAGATTTCTAGAATAAAAAGTGATCGCAATGACGGGATGATCTTTGCGGCTTAAAGGGTGTTTTTACACCCTTAACAAAAGGGACATCTTAGGACTTAGGCAGATTTACTTATTATAGATAGAAGTTTATAGAGAAAGAAGAAGTAGGTGCCGGTAGCGATTATGATGGCTACTTAGTTTTAAAAAATCTACGTCAATAAAAAGCGGATGGTAGGTGAAACGGTGTGTGTTTGCCGTCGCGTAACTCGGTAGCCGTATGTTATATATGTAGGCCTTCAGCGTTGAGCCGATATGTTCTCTTTCATGCTCAGGGATATTGTAGGTTAGTCTTGCAGTAATCGATAAATATTATTACCTAGAGTGTGTGTCCTATAATTATTTATTTAAAATTAGAGTCTTCTAGTGCCTATTAAATAATGATGATTTCTAGATAATATATGCTACTAGTATAGAAGTAGGTATTTATGGTATTGTCTTTAAGTTAAGAATTTAAAAGCACCTATGAGATTAGGTACCTAACCTAGCTAATAATAAAAACACTTCTCAAGAAAAAAACTTTACTGATAATAATACGAGTTTTGAAACAAATAGCTTTCAGTTAGATTTATTTACAGCACTACACATAAAGTACATACCTGAAATATACCTAGCTACGACATATGCTTATATTTTCTACAGCATAGACACGCTCTAAAGTTTTTATGTTGGCTGGCGCCCACGTAAGTAGCGCTTAATTTCAAGCGGCACGAAATTTTCCGATGCGGACACAGAATCCTTGAACAGAGCACGCAACTGCTATCGTAACACTTCCCACTTTGGTTTACGCACTACACAAACGTCACAGATCTTTGGCACAAACGCAATCCATCTTTTCGTAGAGCAATGCACTAGAACACTTTAATACAGATACTCGCGAATCACCCGGAGACTTTATTTGACCGTGACCCATTTGTTTCAAACCAAATAAACTGCAAATGCGACGAAAAGTGCATCAGCGAGTGCAATTCGTGCTGTCTGAAAGTCACCAATAAGCCCAATGAAGCAGAGATCCCGCTGGCGAGCGCCAGCACCAACCTAAATAGACTCTGATCATCTAAATTGACTTCAATTAAATAACAACCGAAATTGTTGAAATGCGCCATTACTCCCTCGACGCTAATCTAAGTGCCAATAGTCAGGGCGAATGTTTTATTAATAATAGCCAGCAATAACTGTTAATTAATAATTAAGCGATAGTGTCGTCGATCGGGATCAGTCCGCGTGCGCTGTCGCCGCAGCGCGCATTCATGAGCTGCATCCGCGCGAGCTGTGTTCCACCGGTCTTATAAATGTTATAGTGCCTTTGGGAAACAATCTCGGTTTAGCTATATTTTAATTGTTCGGTTGGGGAGGTGTTACCTACGCAATAACAAACAGGTTGCCGATTAAAATACGGTAGTCTTCAAATATTCGTTTCAAGAGGAAGTGTATATATAGTCGATTTCGCAAACTGGTGATGCTACCTT
Source organism: Diarsia dahlii (assembly GCA_949775195.1). Classification (NCBI taxonomy): domain Eukaryota; kingdom Metazoa; phylum Arthropoda; class Insecta; order Lepidoptera; family Noctuidae; genus Diarsia; species Diarsia dahlii. The sequence goes on from OX459191.1 coordinate 14,530,208, forward strand.
AGGATAGTGAAAATGGCCATGGGATTTTTATTTGCAGTGAAAGTGATAATTCCCACGGCTATAAATCATGAAAGAGACATATGAGTGGTGTTGATACGGATTTACAATAAAGTACTATGGACTTTCAAAATAATGATGTGGGTGTTCGAGCCCTACAATAGCACCGATACAAACAAATATCGGGAGAGCTTGGGAAGCCCGCATGGTGCGCCGACGACGGCGGTGCTGCAGCGCGCGCCCGCAGCTCCGCGCCGGGGGAGCCTGCAGCGCCGCACAGGGGGAGTGGCTGCACTGCGCCGCCATTGGCTTGCCGGCACATTCGCGCCACAGTCCTAAGCGCCCGCTGCACGTAGTCGAATCTGTCCCCTCCGGCCCCACACTACGAGCCACAATAGCACTAGCACGCGCGCGCTCGGCTCTCTCGGACGCGCCACTCATTGGCTCAAAACGCTCTTCGAGCAACGTATTATGGTAATATAAATTGACCAACCGTAGAGCAAATTCGGTTAGTTCGTTAAAGTTGATTAAAGCCATTTAACCGGGACGGACACGAGAATACGAACGGCGTGAGCGTTCGTCGATCCCGGGAGTTTGGTTAAATGAAGTCAAATTGTTTAATATCGGAGTAGATAGATAAATCTGTGTGTCGGTTCGGTTCGGTGGTCGAGCTGAGCAGCCGGCAGCTGAGCAGCGGCGCGACGGAGCCGAGCGAGGTGCGCGCCGAGGTAGCGGGCCCGCCGCCGCCCGCCGCCGACGGCTACATGTACGTGTGCGAGGGGCCCGGGGCCGCGCCGCGCTACGACTGCGCCTTCGAGCCGGCGCCGCACATGGAGCAGGGGCCCTTCGACGAGCACATGTTTGGCGAGTTCGGCAAGGAGCGGCACGTGGCGGTGGTGGTGGGCGACATCGGCGAGCTGTACCGCGACGAGCTGCCCAGCTTCGCGCCCGCCGCCGCCGACCATAAGCGCAAGGACGAGCCGCTGCTGCTGCAGGCTGTGGACGCGGCGCCCGCACCGCACCCGCCACCACCACCACCCACCACATCCAAGAAGAGTGACAAGAAGAAGAGCGACAACAACGGAATCAAGAAGAAGAAAACTAGGTAAGTTCCCATTTTCATTTTTGCCTAGTTCCTCCATCCAGTTAAACATAAAAAGTGAGCAATAAGCACGTAAAAATATGAAGAACTAGGCATAACAAAAATTTACTCCGATAAGCAGTTCTTCATAAAATCAGTGTTATAAGATTGCCTACGCGGCTACGAATTCTCTATTTGCTACGAAGATGACTGTCTTGTAGCACTTGGACGTAGCAAGTCGCTACGAACAATCTTCGTAGAACTTTCGTAGCGGGTCGCTACGGAGAAATCCGTAGCTTTAAAATGACTGCACCCTTGCTGTCAAAAAGTTGGCAACGTCGCAAATACTTTTCATCACTGTTTTGATAATTACATCATTAATACTGAATGAAATTATGAAATAGTTTACTGTGCATGTGTACCATGAAAGGGGTTGGTTACAGAGATGATGACTGACTAATGTATTCAGCCTCAAACAATCTCTGCTGGGGTACTCCCGGGCTTCCTATCTGGGAGAAGAAGTGGGCCATAAACCACACTGGCCCAGTGCGGGTTGGTGGGATGTCACATTGATTCGAGTGTTTGGTTCTAGGCTAGGACTTATAAAAGGTTTTTTTAGAGCGGTCATTGAAAATATTGTCGTAAAACATTTTCAATCACGAATGCTATAACAGACCGATTTATTACTAAATAGTAACACGTATTGGATTTAAATTTTCTTTCCTTGTTTAGTCTATCGCTCGTAAATATTTGAATGTCTTTGGTTATAGGTATGTCGTTTCTGCAATATGTTTTCCTTCGCCGTTATGAGAGCAGTGTTCATCATCTGCCTAGCCTTTCCCCAACTATGTTGGGGTCGGCTACTAGTCTAATCGGATGCAGCTGAATAGGTAGTGTTTCATACGGAGCGACTGCCTGTCTCCCTTCCACAACCCAGTTAGTTCTAGGTAATACGATATCCCAATGACTGGTTGTCAGAATTATGGGACACGGACTACTTGTAACGGCTGTCAAAGCTTTACAAATGTCAGCCGGGACGAACGGCTATACGTGCTCTCCGTAGCACGGAAGAAACTCGGTATGAAATGGGTGGTAACCCATCCACGGGCCAACCTAAGCAAGTACGGATTAACCAGAAAATTGAGCTGAGTGGGTGATAACATTTAGTCACGAGCACCTTATGGGAGCAGTGGTGATGATATAAATTACTCAAAGTAATGTAGTTGGTTCGCTGACAGTAAAAAGTAGACAAGTAGTCAGTAGAAATATCACTCAGGCCTGCTGGTTTCTAGCTCACCGTCCGTCCGTCTGTCCTATGACGATGACAGGCCGTGTCGACGGCGCGTTCGTGTTCCACGCGCGCATCAAAGAGATGTCAGCAACATTGCAGGGGCCCGCAAGGGCCGACGCCTGTCGGGGCTGCGGGTTGTTCGAAAGAGATACCGTGGCCTCGAATACAAAGGGCTAAGAATGAACATGGGTGGTTTTTAGTTAGTAGAAGTCTGACACTCCCTACCGCTCTGCGGCTCTGCCGGAGCCGGAGGAGTCATTTGATGATTTCCCACCCTCCTAAAAAAATAGGCATCCAAGATTCCTTACAGGTTTAAATAAACCTAGATCGGGCAGGTCGCTATAATATAAAGATTTGAAGTTTAAATTACCACTTTTTGTAACTCTTAAATATATTTTAGTTGTAGTTTATTTATAAGTACGTACTAATTATAACTTTGCATGTGAAGCAACACTGTGCCTAAATGTACACCTTATTGTATTATCTTTTTTCTTAAATAAAATGATTCTTATTCTTATTCTTACAAAGTTTCGTGAGGAAACCAGCCGGAGAGATATTTCTCGGAGGCATGCAATGCCAAGTCAGAGGTCCATGAGCGGCATAAACACTCTGACACCAGGTTATCACACGATAAAGAACAACAAAATTCGGTTCTAGCTTACGACCATAAGTGACTATCATTGAGCCACTTCTGCTCTATTATCAAAAAAATATTCTACTCATCAAATCATTTGTTTCGTAGAGGTATTATTATAAATAGCTCCACATGCATCGGCACGCGCCGCTGTCACAGGTGACCGGCGCACACGCACCCTCCCCGCATAACTGTATAAACGGTATCGTCGCGAACCACCCCTGTTCTATTAATTATTTGCATAACTAATACGATGATTTTTAATACGTGATAAAAACCATATGGTTGGCTGGTGGTTTATGAGGTATTTACGTTTTTTATATATTACTTGTTTATATTTGTGCGAGTATAATATTTAAGCATAAAGTTTGTCGTAGGTATGTTTTTGCGATACTTTTTTATTTCTCGATAATAAGAATAATTAGAATAAGCGCAAACATCTAGGTACAAACCGTACAAATATTAGTACTGGGATCACAAATTCATTGTTTACCTATAGGTACTGTTTAGTTGAATCATTGAATGGAGAGCTTTTGATTTTTTACTTTTTGATTGTGAATATCAATATTTTCCGTCGGTTATTTATTTCTCCAAAGAACGATATGACCCTTTAGAAGAATAATAATAGGTACCTACATACGGGACGGAATGAACAAATAATATTGTTATTTATTTTTTAACAAATAGTTTAAAGATTTCTCAGATGATAAACGCGCGAAAACATAATTCATAACGGCTCAACACCCTTACGATCGAGACAAAACCGTGGTGGCACCCTTTTTCTAAGTAGCACCACTTGATACAGGCGTCTTGCAATAACTGTTATAAAACTACAAAGGCGACATGTTTCGTTCAGATTAATTACCCGTATGGCCGCGGGGAGTCAATTGCTTTATCTCGCCATCTCGTGAATGGAGGGTACAGCACTTAATGAATGTAGTTGCAACACCAGCTCAATGATCGCTCTGTAGATAGCGTATGACAATTATGTAGTTCATCTCTCAATATTTACAACCTAAATTAGATAGTTGGAAGTGGAGCTATGTAGCTATGCGTTTGCTTTATAGATTCAATGTAGCAGTGCTGAAACTTTTTTGTGTGAATGTGACTGTACAGGCACACTTCTATCTTCTTCTATAATATAAAAATGAATCGCAAAATGTGTTGGTAAGCGCATAACTCAACAACGACTGGATCGATTTGGCTAATTTTGGTCTTGAATTATTTGTGGAAGCCCAGAGAAGGTTTTAACGGTGAGAAAGTGGTTGGTAGGTAGGTAGGGTAGTAAGTAGGGTAGTAGGTAGGGTAGTAGGAAAGTAGGTAGGTAGGGTAGTAGGTAGGTAGGGTAGTAGGTAGGTAGGGTAGAGTAGGTAGGTAGGGTAGTAGGTAGGTAGGGTAGTAGGTAGGTAGGGTAGTATGTAGGTAGGGTAGTAGGTAGGTAGGGTAGTAGGTAGGTAGAGTATTAGGTAGGGTAGTGGGAAAAAAGCATTGCAACGCATGCGCGGGTTCAGCTAGTATAATTATAAAACGTTAATGTAATCCTACATTTTTGGATATGACAAAAAAGTGATACCTTTTTTTGAGGTGGCCACTAGCCATTTTTTTAATCACCCCGATGATAGGCACAATGATGTGTTGAAATAAATATTAAATAAAAATGTGGTGTAACAATTAATAACACGACGCCACTATAAGTTTAAAGTCAATTGGCAGGCAATTAGAGGTGCTCGCGCGCGACGGGGGTGAATTTCGTTTCATGCTCAATCAATTTCTGCGCGTGCGGCCCGCAGCCATACTGCACGCGTCAGATGGTAGATGTGCTCGGATGACAGATAAGAATATATTTATTTGTGAATGTATAATTTATTGGAGTATATCAAGTTGTTACTATTTTTTAGGGGTCGATTGAAAACAATCCATGACTACTACGAATACCGATACATTCTCCAACGTAGACTACTCAAAACAGGCTAAACCTTGGTTTTTTTTTTGCTCTAAGGTACTTCTTCTTTGATAACCTTTACAAGTATTTTAAAACATCTATTTTCTTCCACAGGACTACATTTACTGCATATCAACTCGAGGAGCTGGAGCGAGCGTTCGAGCGCGCGCCCTACCCCGATGTGTTCGCACGAGAAGAACTGGCGCTTAAACTTAACTTGTCTGAATCAAGAGTACAGGTCAGTTAACTACTAGTACTTTGTGCACGTTGGAGCTAAGGCAGTGCCTGATATTATTTATTAGGTTTTCCGCAACAGACATTATAGTACCTCTGGATATTCATTTTTTTTTTTTCGATAGGTTTGGTTCCAAAACCGAAGAGCAAAATGGCGTAAACGAGAGCCTCCACGCAAAACAGGGTACATCGGTTCCAGTTCACCAAGTTCCACCACATTAGGTGGCGGTTTCTCCGGCATCGGTGGCAACTTGCCGGCCTTCCCGCAGAACGGCCTGCCCGCCCCATCAGACTCCTGGTCGTACCAGCACTCCTACGAACTCTCCTCGCACCATCTACTATCATCTGGCAGCGGTGGATACCCGGGCTTTAACGCACAACCAGCGGCGTATTCTTACACTACTGTCCTCAATGGCCATGATGGGCAGATGTTCGCTCCGCGGCACTCTTACGAGTACGGCGAGGGCAGTCCACCGCCATTAGGCGTGCGGGATTATCCTATGATGGCGGCGCACTCGCCGCAGATGGAGGCGCACGCGCACGACGAGAAGCTGGAGTACCGCTCGCACGAGCACGAGGACAAGTACTCGGCGTGCGCGCTGCAGGACGAGCCGCCGCGGTATGCCGCGCCGCCCGACGACTACGACAAGTGCGCGCTGGCGGCGCACGACAAGCACTACGACATGGAGCGGCACGCCGACCTCACGCAGCCCGTCGTTGTCAAGATGGAGCCCAGCAGTGGCCAGGCATACACCACGCTGCCTCCTTTTTTGAATTGAAATACTCCTTTTCGAAATTATCCTCGCGTTAGTGTACTTAGCCAGAGTAATTTCGAAAGGGAGTATTAGCTAGGAATGTAGCAGATGGGTAAGAAATGATGTAGATTACCTATATCTGCTCCATCGTTGTTTTGTTCTCATTGTTTAAAAGTAGTGCATGCTTGATGATATCCATATTTTGTATGAATTTATTTACTGATCAGGTATATTGACTTAGTAATGAGTTCATATAAAGTGGATAATTATTATAATATCACTGTTTACTATTATAGTATAATTAGGTTTTTGTACTAGGTATTGAAACATACCTAAATTCAATTTATTAGTATGCGATTAAGTACGTAGGTAGATGTAGGACATACATTTTTATATTTTTGTAGTTTTGATGATGCGTTTGAAAGTTTTTGCAATAAATGTAAATATTTACTTATTTAAATATAATTACCTAGACATAAACAAACGTGCCTCTTTAAAGTTAAATTTGTTTGTAGGATTTGTGTAATTTATAAGCTGTCTTAGTTTATTTAGTACAACTCTCACCAAAGTTTGTGGCTGCTCTGAACTAGTGGCACAATATCATGCATAGACGCACACTACGTAACCAATCAGAAGTTCATGTTACCTATAATTATGTTACCTAATATGAATTTCTTAAAGGGGTGAAGGACTTATAGAACCACGAATTTCATAGCGGCCCCAAAATAGTGGTGTAAGTTAAGTATAATTATTTCGAATAGTTGATACTATCCGTTAAAGTGCTATATGAATTATATGATATAAGTATTTTAGACTTGTATAGTGCGCAACAACACATTTTTGAAAGCTCCATTTTATTAGCATTTTGTCGGGTAGTTGACACTATTTATTGAGTTAAACGCTCGTAGACTTCGCTTCTCGTGCATTCCTTGTGCCTTATCTTGACAGTGCCTGTTATCAATTGTAATATAAAGTAATATCGTTGATAGTTGATACATGCATCTTTTTATAATTATAAGCTCTGTTTAGTCGTATATCTTACTATATTTTCTGTATTAAAATATTATAGAAGTAAGAACACGTTATATACTACTCTGTAAATAAGTTAAAAACGTGAACAGCTTGTGCCAAAAAATATTTAAGTAAGTCGCCCAGACAAGGGTGCAGCATCCAATAGGTGCTTATTTAGACTTAGATAGTTAAGTTAAAATACTTTATTATTTTTATTTATTTTATTCACAAAGTATTCTCGTTCTTTTTGTATTACACATAATCATTTCACATTGAGTCGTTTGTCGATACAAAAGTCTTGAATATGGCAAATGTAAGGGCCTGTTTCACCACCTACGACTAAGTTTCGGTTAACTTACTTAGCAGGTAATTTCATACAAAATCTCAAAAAGCCCAGAATCGATGTGGGGAACCAGTGGGTAATTTTTCAATGTGAAGGCCCACAGTTTTCACGTATCTTAAATGCAAAGCAAAGCATGTACGTAGGTGCCTACTGATCTGTAGATGCATAAGATATTTCCTTCTTGATGCCACTGGGGTCGCTGGGCCAATGACACGACGAGAGCACTGCATTAGGTACACAGTTGTAGGATAATTCGTTGCGGTGCATCGGACCTCGGTCCTGATTCAGTTACTTTATAGTAAGAGTCAGAAATAATCTAAAAGCTGATGTCTGACGATTCACTCTTTGTTAATTTTTGTTTTCATTCAGCACCATTCATTCGAAGTGCATCACTTGAATACAAAATGAATGAATGAAATAATGAATGATATTGGCTTTCGGCACTCATCGTCGTTCATTTGCCCACTGAATGATCTAAAAATAAAATGAAAGGAGCAGATGAACGTTCATTCTTATAATATTTTGTCGGTATTGAGTGAATTTGGAATGAAACAAAAATTAACGTTCACTCAAGTGAAACGTCTGTTATCAGTTTAAGGTTCGGCACTCATATCACACAACATGTTTCTTGAGTATTGAATATTAATTTAACTACAGTTATTAGTAATATAATGTTGAGCCGTGTACAAGTAGTTTTTTCATGGTGAATGCTTTAATTAATATTCTATTGAAAGAATATTCTGTAGCAATTAGCCTTTCTTTTTATGTTCTTAGATAATTATTAGCTTATTATTAAACATTTCTTTATCATTTTGTGTGTTGGATTAGTGATTATATTTTTTAAACATTTGGGAGAATTTATCGCAAATGATAATGCTTAATTTCGTTTGTAAAACATAGACAATATTTTAACAGTTTTATTTCAGTTTTTTGCTACGATGTCAATTTTATCGTAGACCGATAATGTGACCGAGTAATTATAGTTTTTATTTAAGTATATGAAAAGAAAACGATAAAAGTCTTCCTATCTACTTACTAATAAAATGGACCAAAGATTAAGTATACCAAACACAAATCTCTGCTAGCATTTTAGTCTTGAAAATAATAGTTATACAGCAGGGTATTTGATACATAACTAGTAATATAAAATCACTAATAAATTATGTCTGCATGTGCATTAGTTTAAAGGAGCATTTACACTAAATTAATGTTAAGCTAAGAGAGCAATAAGCTAGATATTTTGTAATATTTAATATTAAGGAAGACGGGAAATTATAATACGAATGTGCTTAAAGTGAGTGTTTTATTTAATTTGGTATATATGTACCATTCGTTTTATTACATTATATTTACACACACACACACACACTTAGATCATCATCTGCTTAGCCTTTTCCCAACTTTGTTGGGGTCGGCTTCCAGTCTAACCGGATGCAGCTGAATACCAGTATTTATGTACAACTTATTATTTAATGTTTTATTTATTAATAATGAAATAAATATAGAAGGTTGTAAGATAATCCCGATACCTTTTTCAACGAAAATATCTAAACTACAAAAAGGGTTTTTCTAGCAAAACTGCGCTCTATTCGAAATTAACTGACTGTACGAAATAAGCGATTTATCAGATCGAGGGAAAAGATGATATAGCTAAGAACCAATACAACAATTTGGACTGATACTAAACGGCTGGGCTATTAGGCTGCCATAACAGTAAATCACTAGAACCTGCCAATGAAGATATAATTGTAAAATTAATTCAACAATTTGCATTAGACCTAACTTGGTATTTATACTTCGTCAGCGCGTAACCAATGAGTTGTGAGTCATAATACCGTCAGTTCGTTTGCGTCACCACCCTAACACCGTCTTGGCGAGCCCAAATGCCATCACCACTGAAATGGTACTTCTTCTCTATGGTGTACAACACTAGGCTCAGGATCTGGTCATCAGTGAGACAGTCAAAATGCACATTATTGTAGCTTAAATCCTCTTTTGACGATTCATTTATTTCTTGTCCTCTGCGCATGCTTAGTAAGCTGTCTATGTAGTATTTGACTTCGGAACTGGAAATAAAAAGAAAATCAAATCAATAATGTGACAACGGTTCATCATCATCATCACCATCATTTCAGCCGAAAGACGTCCACTGCTGGACATAGGCCTCCCCTAAGTGTCACCACATTGACCGGTCCCGTGCGTCTCGCATCCCGTGGATCCCCGCAACCTTCACCAGGTCATGGGGTCACAACTCGAACAAATTATAATTAATCTTGAAAAAAACACAATAGATGGCAGCATAGGTAGCAGTAATGAAATTAACAATCGCTTAAATGCGATATACGGTAGATTTCGGCCGAAATAAGATTTGCAAAAATCAAAAGTTCCATATTTAACGCTTATTTATCTATTTACACTCATTTATCACGTTATTTCAACAAAAAAGGTTAAAGGAGGACTTTTAATTCAATTCGTACCCATAGATTGATAAAGTTGTCAAAAGTAAGCAATCTGTAAATCATTTTCTCTGGAGCTGTTTGCAATAGATGGCGTGTTACTCAATTTGCCACATACAATAATCGTAACTGTTGTATAATTTTAATTAAATTTAACCATTTAAAAGCATATGTATTACTGTTTATAGAAATATAACACATCTTTTAACATTTCTAAGCGAAATAATTACATATTTTTCTCATTTTACTGAACCCGAAAGTTCCGGAACTACATAACACGAAACGTGAACTCCTAGATGGCGTTGTAAAACTCCAGTCTGTGGCAATTAGTGCGACGCTGGTGCTGCCATCTGTTGAAATAATGGAGGAAAGAATATAAATCGAGCAATAAGATGACTTAGGGAGGTGTCATTTCTTTGTATGGGATTGGGTATCTGTACGAAGTATTATAATATCTGTGACCAGGTCATCGGTCCACATAGTGGGAGGCCTTCCAACGCAACGTCTTCCGGCTTGCAGTCACCACTCCAGAACTTTCCGGTTGTTTCAGAATAAATTAACTAGCACCCCACACGTGTTACGTATAGCGAGAACGATATATAAACAAAATAATTGATCATCTTTTATTAGGTTTGTGAATTAATTTGACCCTGTATTATTTTAGGGTAAGATTTACAGGCTTATTTTGAATGGAGTTCAATACTATAGATTGGTGTTGGACACTGGCCAAAGTGGCCATTTAGTTGTTTATGTAAATAGGTGTTCATGCGATAGCCTTGCATTGGCGTTGATAGAAAAGAATTATGGCGAATCTATACAAAAAATCATAATTATCAACAACATGGCTATCAGCGACCGTGTAAGGCTGCTGCCGTACCATAGAATTAGCAATGTTGTAAAGGACCTGTGTAATAATTTCGGTACACAATAGACTCTATTGTATACCGAAATGTAGATGGATAGAGTATACTCTATCCATCTTCATTCTACCAAAGGACAGTAAAACTCAGTATCTCATATACCTATAAAAATAAAGTTAAAATACACAAGGTATTCATAAAAATAGAGGCCTATGTCCAGAACATGTATGTATGTGTGTATGTATGTACCTATGTGCAGTGGACGTCTTTTGGCTGAATAATAAAAAAAAATATGATTCATAAAAATACTTACACAGGATACAGGAGTATCAAACAATTATTAAAAATGATTCGATCGTCGAATGTCTTCTTCAAGAACTGTATATTTTCATCGATGACATTCATAGCGACATGCAGCCAGTACTTGTGTCTCCTCAGTTGGTTCAACACTCCTTTGACGAGCGCTGTTTGGTCGCCATTGTTGTGAGCTGGCAAGGAGTTCAGCGACGAAGATATTAGTACGGCTATGTCTCTCCCGCATACTTTGTCGCCGAAACTGTTGATGTAACTGTGGGAAAAATGAATTTGGTTTATTGTAGGTATATCAGAAAGAAGGTTTTGAGTATGATTTGAATGTGGAATTGTGGATGGGTATAAGGTACACGAATACCAAAGAAACGATGGATGGACTGTGTAAAGAATTATATGGCAAGAAGGTGTCTTGTCATGAGATGACGAGAAACAGAGAAGTATGGAAGAAGAAGACATGCTGCGCCGACCCCAAATGAATAAGGATAAGGGCAAGAGAATGATGATGTACATCAGACAGGACCTCGTCGCTAATAAGGCCAGGCTTGTCTAGTTTAAGAAAGAAAGAAATAGTAGATTGTACACCAAGTGCATAAAACGCACCATTTTGCGCGAGACGTTTATCCATCCGATGCGAGCTTGCGAGCGAGGATGGATATAAAGTAGAGGGCAAAATGGGTTTTATGGACGAGTTTTACACTCTACTTTTCACTTCGATTGCGAGGAAATGAAACAGCAACTTGTAAATATTGTAAAAATAATTAAGGTTCCCGCCAATTAACTTTTTTTTTTCAGTAGGAAACTTGACATCACCTGACATAAGTCGTTACACTCGTTACTCATACTGCTCAGTTATAAAAACATTTTGAGCAAGCCTATTGCCATCAACCAATGTAATTGGGACCAAGCCTATTGCCATCAACCAATGTAATTAGGAGCAAGCCTATTGCCATCAACTGATGTAATTAGGGACAAGCCTATTGCCATAAACCGATGTAATTAGGAAAAGCCTATTGCCATCAACCGATGTAATTAGGAGCAAGCCTATTGCCATCCACTGATTTAGGTAATTGAGAGCAAGCCTATTGCCATCAATCAATGTAATTAAGAGTAAGCCTATTACCATCAAATGATGTAATTAGGAGCAAGCCTATTGCCATCAAACAACCTAATTAAGAGCAAGCCTATTCCCATCAAATGATGTAATTAGGAGCAAGCCTATTGCCATCAAACAACCTAATTAAGAGCAAGCCTATTGCCATCAAGCGATTTAGGTAATTGGGAGAAGCCTATTCCCATCAACTTTCCTTGTATTCGTAATGAAAAGCAGTAATCCCTTGTTCTTAGAATACTAACGAAACGAATTAAAGAGGTTATTCTATGAAGTTGAAGTTGTTCGTGTGGCTGTTGGGCCGATTACCTGTGCCGATTACCTTGGTCTTCGACGAAGATTTTACTTTATGCTCTAGAGCATAAAACGCGACTTTATGTCGCCTACGCACGACATAAAGACGAATTTTAGAGCGAGAGAAGTGAAAAAATGTTTATTCGTCGCAGAAACAAGAACATACAAGGAGACAGAAAAAAAAACAATACAACGCATAACAAACAGTAACAAATAAAATAAACATGGATATTAATAAATAAAAAATGGTAAACAGCTTGTACGTCGTGACTGCGACAAACAGGTGACCACTCAGCATGGTGTGGTGGTTTAGTGGGATACATTCCGAGTTTCCTCCGTGCCTCGGAAAGCACGTAAAGCCGTTAGTCCCGTCCCGTCGGTAAAATACAGGAATTCAACTGCATCCAGTTATACTGGAAGCCGACCCTAGCATATTTGGGAAAAGGCTACGCAGATGAGAAAATCATAGAAAGAGTATGCTTGTTTACTTAACCTTACTCACTCACTACCAAGTAAGTCGTATTTAAAAACTAAAAACGGAGAATTGATCAGGTTAGGCAGCGCTTGCAACGATCATGGTCAGCTCATTATCATTTTGCCCTTGACCCATTTTACTTGGTGCAATGCAGAGCATCGGAACAGGGCAGTCGGTACTTTGAAAAAAGTGACAGCCGGAAAAGTTATCAATCAATCGGAGAGGCCATCATTGTCGTTGGGCAAACGAGTTAGTATTCGAATAAATGTCACATGTACCTATCTGACCAGTAGAATGCCGCCATAGAGAAAAAAGCCCACTCCCTCCTCCCCAGAGGAGGCCTGTTTCCCAGCAGTGGGTACATTATAGGCTGATTATGCATAATACTTATTAAGCAAATGCCTTGGTCTAGTGATCACAAGCGCAATTACTAAGCAAGTGGTCCTGAGTTCGATTTCCGGGTCGGGCAAAGTGGTATTGCGATATTTCATCATGAATTTCTCAATAGCCGCTACGGAGTCTCCAGATCTATGCCCGGTTGACGGCAATAAGCTCGCCCCCTGTTAGATGGGATTTAACGTAGCTGGCGAAATGTGGGTGTACTATTAGGTACACCTTCGCCTAACCCCTTTGGGGATACAGGCGTTAAAATTCATTAAGGTTGCACAAGCCAGTCATTCTTCCATACAAACGTAGTATGGTGATTACTCCTCTGGTTGACGGTGTAGGTTCAAAATTAAAAATTGTATCAACTGGTCTTGTCATTATCTAGGCCTCTATGGAAGCAGAATTGGAAAAAAATATTGGTTTGGAAGTTATGAGCGTCGAAACTTTCATATTTTAGCACTAATTTTAACCATCTTTGGGCGTAAATAAGTTACGTATATAGTACGAAAATGAAAAAAGTGAAACCATACAGGCATAGATTAGTTATTAAAGAATTCAAATAATTTTATTTTGAACAGATACATTCAATGGATTTTTCATGGTATCCATACTATCAAAGGTCTGCATAGAAATAATCGCGCCCCCGTTTTAGTTGTGTCTCTTTCGCTCTATGCATTTCGCTCGTGATGTCGAATGAAATAGCATCCATTTTAGCCCCACCCACCAACTAGTTCGTTGTTGTTTACCCTTAATTTTCCCTCTTTAAAAGCATTAAGTCCAATATAAATAGTATGACTCACTTATTGAACACCTTTGTGGACGATACCAAATGGTTAAAGCTGTAGCATTGTTTTTTCGCAGATTCCATCTTGGTAAGACGGTTCAGCATTTTCTTCTTGTGTATTACTAGTAGGAGAACCTAGATTAACAAAATCACATCATTAATATTGTCATTTTTATAATAGTTTTCATTGAGATTGCCTCGTTGGTGTAGTGTTCGCAAGATTTACTACTGAGCGTGAGGTTGGGATTCAATTTCCAGGTCGGACAAAGCGTTATTGGATGTTTCATCGGGAATTTCTCAATAGCAGCCGCTAAGTCTAGATTTGTGCTCAGTTGATGGCAATAGTCTAGCTCTAATTACATGATAATTAATACACTACTGCCCAATCCTTCATGAATTACAAAATGTGATGTTATGTTATTCTTTGTTTTTTTTTGTTGTGTCTTATTTTGCTTTGGGATAAGCAACCTTAAGTTATTTACATAGAGTGTTGTTTTGTCTTTCAAAATAATTACTTACCCTAGGATTTGTGGAAAGTACTTGGTACTCTTTTAAACTTCTAAGCTCCTCAAGCCGCTCCCGGACAGTTTCTGGTCTCATGCAGTACACTTTCAGACACCGCCTTTGGGTTTCTACTGATATTCTGTACTCCTGAAATATAATTATAGTTCCTTAGTATGGAAAAATAACTACTTTATGAAATAAAAAAACATTTCATCATGTCATCTCCAAAAATCAAATATGTTTTACCTCCAAAATACTTCGAATTTGTATCAAAGAATTATAATTATTCTTTAATATTGCAGGTTCTATTTTCAAAGCATCTCTAATATCCAACCCAGCCAGTGTGCCAACATTTTCTAAAATAAGTTTTGTATGTAAAGGATCTGCAGAAATCACAAAGCCATTTCTTCTAATTGCTTCTTTGTCAAACTTTATATCATTCTGTGCTATGTTTATTGCTTCTTGTATATCTGACATTGGCTTGTGTCTTAGAGGCAGATAGTTTTTACAGTACTTGTAGAATTGTTCTGGTGTCACTGATAGCTTCCAGTGGAGAAATCTTTCTAACACATTCATGCGGACTGTTACTGAAATCAAAGTGTTATTATAGACTTTATTAATAAATCAAGAAAATAGTTACATAATTATTAAATCGTTTAAAAATTGTTTTATCATGTACCTAACACAATTTTTAAAATTCTTTTTTTGTTTTTTACACAGAATCGTACTTAAAACCAGTTTGTTATTTTATTATCAAAAATATCATGTAAATTATTGTACAGTTTAAAATAAAGAAAACAGTGATGTATGAAATGATTTTAAATAAGATAATGGTTACTTATTTACTTACATATAGAAGTATCAGTATCAGAAAAGTTTTGTAAAGTCTTACTACTGGCTGGCCATTCTTGGAACTTGCCTAGTATTGTTTGTTCCATTTCAAAGTCTGTTGGGAGTAAACCTTCTTTTTTCAGCCTGGCTATTGTCCTTGATTTGACAAGTGTGTGGTATCTGAAAGTAAAAGTGAAAGAAGATTAAGGAAGATTAAGATTGGATTAAGATTAGATTATGGAGATATGGAAGAAGATTTAGGAAGATTAAGGAAAAAGCCTACCACAGATCATTTGCAATGATTGTACCCTGGACATACCTTTAGCACAATGAAGATAATGACTCCAGTGCAGGCAATACATAGTTGGATAAATTCTAGGAATAATAATAATAATATTCCACAACTATCACACAACGCCATCTAGTCCCAAGCTAAGCAGAGCTTGTGTTATGGGTACTAGACAACTGATAAACATACTTATATATTTCTAAATACATACATATTATAGATAAATTACACCCAGACACAGAACAAATGATCGTGCTCATCACACAAACATTTGTCCTGGGTGGGAATCGAACCCACGACCTCCGGCATAGCAGTTAGGGTCACTAACCACTAGACCAACAATAGGATCAATGCAACTTGTGGTAGAAATGGCAACAGTTCCATTAATTCTAACATTTTCTCATATTTAGTTGATCTTATTTCTTTAACCAATTCCTTCACCATACTCACTTTATGATATGTTTAGCAGAAACACTAATAAACCCACACTCTCGGAGTATTTCCCCATAGTTGTCCATAGTGATGGGGTTCATGCTGAACACATGAAGGTTCCGGCAAGCCTCGTCAGGAGTAATACCAAACTTTGTTAATATCTGCAGGGTGCACTGCAAGCGGTCGTGAGTGACCTCGTCTAAGTGTGGATGCCTCTTCTTCATGACTGCTAGGAAGTCTTCTGATATTGATTCACCTGTATTAAGAATAAAGAGTATTTGATTAATTATAGGGATACCGGACGTCTATCGCAATTGAATTAAAATGAAAGCTATGACCTGTGGCAGTATTAACTAAAGTAGTGTAGTTAAAAGATGCGAAATAAAAAAAGTTTCTAACCAAACTACTCTAGAAACCTAACCTTTTTATTTTCTATGGTGAAGTCTCAGATCAAATAGCAGCTGAAGTAGTAAATAATTATTTCATATTCCAAGCACAGTGTCGGTATTAATTATGATTTAATAATAATACATAATTCACCTGTAGTTTTCTTATAAAAATCCAAAATCGGTAAATTGTGATGGTATTTTCTCGATGCAACTTGGGCAAAATAAGAAAAATGTATACCACCACCACTCAAATATCTTAGCCTTTTGATAGACGACCGCATATTATAGACTGTTAACCTTTTTTCGTCGTTGATAAGACTTAATTATTCGTTTTATGTTTTACAAATATAAATAAAAACAAACACACGGTGTGTTGCAATTGACAGCAGACTGTCACTCACAATGACAATTGAGTTCAGAGTTGACTGTCAAACTTAGTGGTTTTCTGACGGAGCACTTTAGACGGTCAATTTCGTAAAATATCTTTATCATTGTTTGCACTCGACTTGATTTAGTATATTATTGTACTACTATTAATATCATAAACGGGATATTTACCATGTTTGATTTTTGTTTCGAGTTCCCGATATTTCGGCGCTGTTACAAGCACCATGATCACGGATAAACTGAAGTCATTGCGGGTGGATGTTTATGAGCAGACAAAACGGTCTACCCTCTTTCTTGTGCATGGTGCTTGTAACAGCGCCGAAATATCGGGAACTCGAAACAAAAATAAAACATGGTAAATACATTGAGGTATAGTACTAGAGAAGCTATTTCAAACAAAAAATGTGCGCGCACTTGATGACAGCGGGGCAGGCGGGGGGTGTCATGTTCTCATAGATTACTATCAATACGTGCAGATGCGACATAATGTTATCATTCTGCCTACTTGATATTGTATGTATGTACTTAGAAAATAAATAAAAATTTACTTAAACTGTAACAATAATTTTTATTTTATTTGTGATTGAATGTTGATGGCTGATTCAGTAAATGTTGATTCAAATTTGCAAATACTTCTTTCCTAATTAAATGCTTTACGGTGTTTACGGACATATAACTAAAATCACATTTCAGGACAAGACCACTTTGCCGTATTAAATTACGTACCTATGATAGATGTGTGAAGTGGAAGTTTAGTATAGTCAAACTATCAATGCAATCTTCACATTTTAACTTTTTTATTAATTGTCTTGATACATAAGCAAATATTATACAACCTACTATCAATTTTGACTCGCATGTAGAGGATTCGTGGCCAAGCATTGAATACGTCGATAGTGTCTGGTCTGAGCATTTTATTCTTTGACATTCACGTAAAAATGGCCGCCGCGATGACATATTGCAATGGAAAAAATATAATTAAATTATGTGTGTTTTAAAGATAATAGTTATATTTACTGGTGAAAAGTCACTCCTTGACTTTTACTTATATTTATTGAATTATTTCTACAGTATCTAAATGCACACGAAGGCATAATTTAGACAAGAAAACTTTACTCAAATATGTCATGTCGCAGCAACCGCTCGGCATAGACTAAATGAGGTTCAGTGCACGAACCGAAACGTGTGTTACAAAAAATCTAGTTGAGGCGTCTCCTCTAGTGCGTAGTACATTATACCTCAATGGGTAAATATCCCGTTTATGATAGTAGTCTAGTAGTGTCAGTGACCATGTCAGTTTTAAAAACTTATATATTATTGTAGGCGAGAACATTCGCTGCGACCAAAACTTTGTATTTAAAAGGGAACCCACGCTTAAAATAATTATTGTTAATATTTTATCACGCTAGTAATAAAATAACTCTATGTTATGTTCAAAGTTATATTGTTGACACACCTCGGGAAAAGCAAAAAGACAAGAGAAAAATATAAAAGGAAAAACATGTCAAAAGGAATACAGTCAATATCAAAAGAAGAAATTATTAAAGAGGTAGAAAAGCACACGAAACTCTTTTCTTCCTAACACTCCTCCTGAATTTCATTCTTCCAGACCCATTCCTTTCGCACACCATTCATACTTTCCTCTCAACAAAGCTTTAGTCAGACTGTCAGCCACCATTCGAGTCGTCTCCACATACTCTAACCTAACATGGCCATTCTCAATGGCCTCTCTAATAAAGTGGTGGCGTACGTCAATATGCTTTGTACGTTGATGGTGCACAGGATTCTGTGCAATAGCAATTGCAGATTGACTGTCGCTGCATATCTTGACAATCACTTCTGGTAGACCACTGATCTCCGCAATAAATCTTTTAAGAAATATTGCTTCTCTCGCAGCTTCAGATATTGCCACATATTCTGCCTCTGCAGTTGAAAGAGCTACTGTTCTCTGTTTCTTGCTCTCCCAGCACACTGCTCCTCCTTTCCATAGGAAAACTATTCCGGTGTATGATTTCCTATCATAGCATGTGGCATGGCTTGCATCTGCATAGCACTGTAAATCATTGCTATTATTCTTCTTCTTGTACTTTAGTCCAAGGCTTTTAGTACCCTTTAAATATCTGAGTACCCGTTTTGCGGCTGTCCAATGCTCGTCACTGTAGCAACTATTAAATTGACTCAGATAATTTACTGCATGTGCTATGTCTGGCCTCGTGCAAACAGACAATCAGAGAACCAATTAAATTTTGATACGGAATGCTCGGATCCGATTTGTGTTCTGGTCCTGGCTTCTCCAGTCTTTGACCGGTAACTGATGGCGTTGTAGCGATCTTGCAGTCATCCATCCCGAACATCTTCAAAACTTTATTGACATACTTCTCTTGGTCAACTTTGATTTCTGTCTCATTCTGCGTTATTTGCATCCCCAAGACTAGTTCTGCCTTACCAAGATCCTTCATCTCAAATTTAGACATGATGTCTTTTTTCACTTTGCGCAACTCCTGTGCGTCATTCCAGAAAATAAGCATGTCATCCACATAAACTCAAACTCAAACTCAACTCAAACTCAAATCGTTTATTTCAATGAAGCCATTACAGGCACTTTTGAATGTCAGAAGGACGGAAGAAGAACGAAACTACGAGTGCAATGCGCCATTCCGAAAGCCACCACGCCGAACCACACGCCACCGAATGCCCGCAACAACGAACACTGCGAGCACGAAAGCACCCAGCGACGCAAACCGCAACAACGAATGCTCGAGACCCCGAATCACGGAACAACGAATGCACGCCGCAACGTGCAACCGCCGCCCCGCGACCCGGAGCCCCGCACACCCACCGCCACGGCACACGCCGCCGCGCGCCCCCGCACCCACACCACTCGCCGCCGGTAACATCCGGCGCCGCGCAGCCCGACGCAGCAACTCCCGAAACGACGCATTGCACTCCTACGCTACAGTCACAATCACAAGGCATAATAACTTGTGAAAGTACTGCAGTTGCCAGTTCCCTAACGTAGATCTCATGAAGAAGAACGGGCAAGAAACTCCATGGACACTCTTTTAAATTAGAATTTGTTACAAAATCTTGGTACATTATATCATTCATGTTGAGATGGTATATTATGTGAGAACTATGTAGCAAGACGTGCAAGTTAAGAGCGTCCAGAGTAAAAAGATATACTTAATAAACAAATCAAAAAGAAAAATATATTTACACCATGGCAACTAAGGAATGACCAGTCTCCACTGACAGCGCCCGTTCACGAACATGACGCATGGATCAGCACCATTCAACTCAACCATTTTGAAGGGAACTAAATGATCCGACACACCCGCCACCATCAGCGAGACATTTGAGTGAGCATGACATTCTCTCAGCCACCAGGGCAACGTCACTAAAATATAACTAAATGTAAAAATGTAAAAAGGTGCTTTATAGTACATAGTACTCACACATGTGCCATGCAATTATACAATATTAAGACATTGAATCTATACAATGCAAAGATATTTTTACAATCTTCTGCAGCCTCTACAATAACTTCACATGATAATCGATGTAATTGCCCCTATGGTTGTGGAGCAGGACCAGCATGGAGCCAAGCATTTTTATAGTATGCTTGCCTACATAGTGTGCGTTTTACACAAGTTTTAAATTTCGTCTCACTCAGTTGAAGAATGTGAGGAGGTATTTTATTGTAACATTTTAAACAGTACCCCATGAAAGATGAGTCTACTTTAGCTAGCCTGAAACCTGGCTGAACTAGTTGGTCCCTATTTCTCGTATTATAGTGGTGTCTATCACCTCTTTTGCTAAATAAATGCAGATTTTTCCTGACGTACATGATGTTTTCATAGATGTATTGACAAGGTACTGTCATGATGTTAATTTCCTTAAACAGCTCTCTCAGAGAATCGCGCCTTCGTAGACCATATATGGCTCTAATGGCTCTTTTCTGCAGAATAAATATAGACTCGACGTCTGCAGCCCGTCCCCATAGTAAAATACCGTATGACATAACACTATGAAAATAGCTAAAATAGACTAGTCTCGCGGTATCTACGTCAGTAAATTGACGGATTTTCCTAACAGCATATGCTGCTGAACTCAGCCGTCCTGCAAGAGATGTTAAATGCGGACCCCACTGTAGCCTTAAGTCAATCGTTATCCCCAAGAAAACAGTTTCATTGACAAATTCTAGTCTCTCTTGATTCAATACTATGTCACAATCAGTACTTTTGACATTTGGTAGAGCAAATCTTATGCACTTCGTTTTTTTCCCATTTAATACTAAATTATTAACGGTGAACCAATTATGAACCTGCAGTAAGGCGTTATTTACGTCATCAAGATTCGTGGCACGTCTGTTTACCTTAAATATTAAAGAAGTATCGTCGGCAAACAATACCATTTCAGGTTGGTTTTTAAATAAATGGGGTAGATCATTAATATAGACTAAAAAGAGAAAGGGACCTAATATCGAACCTTGTGGCACACCCATGCTTACTTTTAAGCCCATTGAATTGACACCATTTATTTGTACTTGCTGATGTCTATCGCTTAAATACGATTTCATTAAACTGAGCGCAAGATTCCCTAAACCGTAATGTTTGAGCTTTATGAGAAGGGTTTCGTGGTTGACGCAATCAAATGCTTTGGAGAGGTCACAGAAGATCCCTATGGCATCTTGTGACTCTTCCCACGCAGTAAATATATGTTTTAATAAGGTGACACCGGCGTCAGTCGTACAACGTCCTTTGGTGAAACCATACTGTTTCTCATGTAAGATTTTGTTGGTGTTAAAGTGAATGAGCATTTGATTAAGCATTACTTTTTCAAACACCTTGCTGAAAACTGGCAAAACGGATACGGGTCTATAATTATTGGTGTCTTTACTGTCACCGGATTTGAAAAGTGGTATTACCTTGCTGTATTTCATAAGGTCCGGGAAGACTCCCTGGTCCACACACAAATTAAATATTAAGGCTAAGTACGGAGCGACAGTCTCAATAATAGCTTGACAAACTTTAATCGACAGTCCCCATAGATCTTCGGTTAATTTGACTTTAATTTCCTTAAAAGCTTTAATGACTGCTATGGGGTTTATATGTTTAAATTGAAATTCAACCGGACAGGCTGAAACGTTCGCTCTTAATAACTCAATAGAAAGCAAGGGTGACGAATTTAAGGTTTCAGTAGTTTTAAGTGGGATACCAGTGAAGAAATCTACAAATTCTTGAGCAACTTCGTTTTTAGAACTTAAAAGGCCACGTGAAGTCTCTAGAGTGATATCATTATTATATTTTTTATTTCTATTCGTTTCACTATTGATAATTTTCCAAACCGTTTTTATTTTGTTATCGGCGGATTTAATCTTGTTACTAATGAATAAGGCTTTAGCTACTTTGCAAGCGTTTTTAAAGATTTTAGAGTAACTTGCAACATATTTATTGAAAGTTTCTGAGTTAATGTAGGGCTTGAGACCGTACAACTCAAACAATCGCTCCCTACTTTTCCTAATGCCCTTAGTTGCCCAGTCACTGAACATAAACTTAGGGCAAATAGATTTAGTTTTCGTTTTTATTGTATTATTGAACTCCGTGTGAATCACCGAAAAGAATTCTTCATAAAATAGATTTACATTGTCGATAATCTGGCTTGGAATGCCTAAATTACTAATTAAATTATCATTAAATTTATTTAAACTGCTGGGTGTTATCTGCCTAGATTTTATTTGGATTTTTTGTACTGGTGTGAAGGATTCAAACACAACGACTTGACCGCTGTGATCCGAAGGAAGGTAATTTACAATGAATTTATCCAAGTAGTCGCAGCAACAAAAAACGTTATCCAGACATGTAGCAGTATTTGTAGTAATTCGGGTTGGATCCGAAAACACGTTTAATAAATTAAATGATTTAAAAAGATGCAAAAATCTACTGCTATTTGAATTTTTATCTAAAATATTAACATTAAAGTCGCCACATATAACCACTGATTTATTACCAGTTACAAGTTTTGCTAAAACATCTTCCATTACTGACTCAAATGTAGAGTAGTTTTGATAATTTGGGGGCCTGTAAACGCACACTATTACATGCTTATCCAGCTCAACACAATATAGCTCAATATTATGTTCAATCGATAGTTTAACAATATCATCACGAGTTTTGAATTTAATTGAATTTTTAATTAAGATTAATGAACCTCCTCGCAGCATTGATTTACGGTTAAAACAGCTACCCACCGTATAGTTTTCATAATTAATAAGCATTTGGTAATCCTTAAGCCAATGTTCAGTAAAACAAATAATGTCAAACATACTTTTCTCTAAAAACAATTCTATTTCTAATAATTTGGAAGAAATGCCTTGGATATTTTGGTGGAATAAATTCAAAGTGTTCTGCTGAGGCCCTTTTTTACTAACTAATTTAGAGCAAGAAGATACCTTTCTGTTGATATGTTTAACAATATTGTTAATGGTACCTTCTGTTGTCTTACTTCCTAGTTTAAACTAATATTAATATCTGGAGTGAGCCCAGAGTCTCCTGTGCCATCACCAGACAACAAGATACTATCACTTAAAACTTCTAATTGAGAGTATTCCACGGTGACATATGGAACCTCCTCCGTACAATGATTGTAAACATTTATAGCACTAGTGCTATATTTTTCTAAGGTCACCTCCTGTACATTAGTACCATGACTAATAGTCGCAGTGTCCACAATATAAGCAAACTTCGACATACTACTTATGTCTGTGTGAATATTAAAAGCTAATAGCCTAGCTATTTTGTGTCTAAGCCTAACAGGTAGATACACATTACCTGGAGTCGACTTAAGCTTATCAACAAAAGTGTTGATGTCAAGATATACAAGCTTATCACAATAGTGACCTACCAAGAAATGCAAATGATTGTTTAACATGTGTATATAATTGTTTTTCCTATCACAAAGTCTTTCAAAATATGGAAAAGCACACAATATAATTTTACTACAATCTAACTTTAACAACTCTGATACCCAGTCAGTGAGGTCTTCCTTTTTAATTTTAGAACTGTTACCAACACATATAGTAATGGTAGTATCAGGACCACAAACAGTTTTTGACGCTGATGTCATAATCTGTTTAAAGGTTGACCCAGGCATACAATAATTTTGTGTACAATAACTCAGGTTATTACTAATTAATTTTCCTAGCCCTCTACCTAAACCATCAGAAAATAAGTAACTAGTATTCGCAAGATTATTATTATCATTACCAGCTGGCTGAGCCGCTGAGGGTGTAGGTGAATGGTGCTGAGGCTGTGGTGTACCCATGCAGGCACAGCTACAAGAGAGGTTATTTGTCAGGGACTCATATCTCTCCGCATTGTACGTGACCAGGTCCACCAGCTCATTGGCCTCCTGCATGCGCTTACTCAGGTCTTGTTGAGAAGCCTCATATTTACTAAAAATATCCTTAATTGCATATTCCCTTACAAACAGCTCATCCTGAAGGTTCTGAGTGTCGGTATCATACAATGTCCGACATAATTGTAATTCACTGTCACACTTTTTCAGTTCTTGAATTAAATTTAAATTTTTTCGCCTTAGTTTTGTGTTTTGTTTGTTAACTTTTAGGCGTTTCATATACCGCTAGAATGATGACCTTCTTGTCTTTAGATCTTGTATACACGCATGGTTCATTCTTGGATCGTTTGAAGCCAAGATGTAACAACTCATTATTTAATTTGCTGTTCCAAGCTCTAGGGGCTTGCTTTAATCCATAAAGCGATCGATTAAGAAGACACACATAATCTTCTTTACCTTTCTCCTCAAATCCTTCCGGTTGCTTCATATAGACAGTCTCAGATAAGTCTCCGTTCAAAAACGCTGTTTTCACGTCCATCTGATCAACATTAAAGCCTTCATGAGCAGCCATCGCTAAAAGGACTCTAAGTGAACAATGTCTAACAACTGGAGAAAAGGTCTCGTCATAATCTACCCCATATCTCTGGCTAAAGCCTCTTGCAACCAGTCGAGCTTTATATCTCTTCTTATTTCCCGCCTCTTCTTTGATTCTAAAAAGCCATTTCGAATCAACGACGTTGCATTTGGCTGGTGGTTTGATTAGGGTCCAAGTCTTATTTTTCTTAATCGCATCCAGCTCCTCCTGAATCGCTGACTTCCATGCTTTACTGTCAGTTCTTGACAGTGCTTCTTGAACCGTAGTTGGATTCTGATCTAATTCAGCAGCTTGATACAGGATGTAATCCGGGAACTGCTTGGGTCTTCTATCTCTGAGTGGGTACCTCCGTCCACTTTGGTGAGATTCCTCGTCGACATTTGTAATCGATTCGCAGTCTTCGAATACATCCACATCGTCCACAATGGGCTCCGGATCTCCATGATCCTCAGGTTCGGTTGGTTGATCCTCTCTCGGACTATCGCCATCTTCACCTTGATCTACCCTAGGGTCAATGTCTGCTTCGGCTTCACCCTCTGGTGCTTGCAGAATATCAGATTCTCCGTTGTGTCCTATCACGGTTTCATTTTCAGCTTCAGAAAGTTGGAGTATTTCTTCTGGATGTTCTTCTAAATTCGATTGCTCATGATGCTTTCGGTTTTCAAAAAACACCACGTCTCTTGCCTTAAATACTTGGCCGGTAGTGAAGTCTAAAAGACGATATGCTTTTGCGTTATCACAAAAACCTGTGTGAATCAGTTCTCTGCTTTTCGGATCCCACTTACCTCTCTTCTGTTGAGGAATGTGCATAAAAGCTTTGCATCCGAAAGTCTTCACCGTACTCAGGTCGCACTTCTTACCAGACCATTTTTCTTCTGGCGTAACATTTTTCACCGCAATCGTTGGTGATCTGTTTTTCAAGAACACGGCATGATGGACAGCCTCTGCCCAAAAGCGTTTCGCCAAATTAGCATCTTGAAGCATGCTTCTTGCTTTCTCACAGATAGTTCTATTTGCGCGTTCAGCTATGCCGTTCTGCTCTGGCGTATATTCCACCGTTAGTTGACGCTGAATTCCGAATTGTTTCAAATAGTTATCCATCTGTTTGTTGACGAACTCGGTGCCGTTATCGGTGCGTAAGATCTTCAGCTTCTTACCACTTTGTTTTTCGGCATACTCCTTAAACTCTACAAATTTTTCGAAAACCTCACTCTTTTGTTTCAAAAAATAAATAAAAGTTTTTCTCGTAAAATCGTCAATGAACGTCAAAAAATACCTGAATTTGCTAACGGAAGGCACCTCCATAGGTCCGCACACATCCGAGTGCACAAGCTCTAGCACTTCCTTAGCTCGGGTAGCATTCAACTTTTTAAATGGTTTCTTGGTTTGCTTCCCCATAATACATGGTATACACTCAAGTTGAGCTGAAGTGTTGGGAAAACTTACCCCTGTCGCCATCTTATCTCTCAGTAGTTTGAGATTGTTGATACCCAAATGCCCCATCCTCCGATGCCATAGCATAATTGGGTCCCCTTCTGTAGTAGCTAGAGCAGAACCCTGTGAACAGCATTTAATTTTGTATATGCCTCGTTCTTCCACACCTTTCACTACAGCCTTACCTCGAATCTCACAACCATCACTCTTAAAGATGTCGCACCCTTTTTCTGTAAATACCACCACGTGGCCCTTTTTCACGATCGCATTCACACTTAATAAATTAGATGATAACTTAGGTACATAAGTAACATTGTTGATAGTCAAACCTATTGACTCACATACTACCGTTCCTTTACTTTTACCCAATACCTCATTACCGTCAGCACATGTCACCCTCAAAGGCTTTGAAGTGTCCTTCAAGTCCTTAAACCACGATTTACAATTCGTCATATGTGTTGAAGCTCCAGAGTCTATGATCCAGCACGTCGATGAACCATCTGGTTCTGGTCGTGCGCCAAACGCATAGGCTTGTAGTGCTTCCTTCCTTTGTTGTTTCGGATTATCTGGACATTCGTGTGCTTTGTGTGGTCCTTCACAAATGAAGCACTTGACCTTCACTTTCGGTTTCTTTTTGTGTGTAGCCTTGCTCTTGTGATTCTTAGTCAGCAATGCTGATGGCTGTCTTACACTTGAGCTAGCCGAGAAGGTGTCTTCCATCTGAAACAGCTTCGTCTTCACATAGTCGGTAGTAAGCTCAATATTACTATTCTCTATGGCTAATCTCATTGGATGAAAATCCAGGGTTAGTCCTTGTAACAAAAGTGCAGCCAACAGTTCATCGTCGACTTCCTTTCCAAGGTCATGCAACTCCTGTGACGTGGCCATAACTGACGTCACATATTCTCGAACCGTTGAAAATTGCTCCAGTCTCATGCTTACCAACTTTGTTAATAAGCGGCAGCGGTTGTTAAGGCCCTTGTCTTCAAACGCATTCCTTAGAGCGTCCCATGCTTCCCTAGCTGTTTTCGCTTTGCGCACATGAACTAAGCAATGGGGCCTGAGCATTAAGCAAATCTTTGCTCGAGCTCGCTGATCCCTTCTCATACCTTGTACATCCGTGGCTTCAGGTGTAACACTCGTGTACTCCCAAAGATCGTCGTGTATTAGATATAGCTCCATCAAGAATTTCCAAGTTGCATAATTACTATTACCGTCGAGTTTTTCGATTGATGGTATGCCACTACTGCTTGAAATTCCAGTTTCATTTTTCTGGGAACTCCCGTTACCATTTCCGCTGTCCGACATTTCTGCGATTTTTATGATCACTTACATGTTGAGCCCATAACCTGTTAATATTTTATCACGCTAGTAATAAAATAACTCTATGTTATGTTCAAAGTTATATTGTTGACACACCTCGGGAAAAGCAAAAAGACAAGAGAAAAATATAAAAGGAAAAACATGTCAAAAGGAATACAGTCAATATCAAAAGAAGAAATTATTAAAGAGGTAGAAAAGCACACGAAACTCTTTTCTTCCTAACAATTATGTCATCAAACCCCATAATTAGCGTAAT
Organism: Diarsia dahlii; assembly: GCA_949775195.1. NCBI lineage: Eukaryota > Metazoa > Arthropoda > Insecta > Lepidoptera > Noctuidae > Diarsia > Diarsia dahlii. The sequence goes on from OX459191.1 coordinate 14,557,968, forward strand.
AAGGCAAGTCCCCCGACCGAACCTCGTGAGTGTGGACATGATCGCGCGACCCCACTACCAGCCTCATAGTGGGGTCGCGCGATCGCGCCTTTAGGGTTACGGCCGGTTGCGCACTTGCGCCTCAACCAAGCAGCACCGGCAGCACTGATTCATGTTCTTCGCCGCCCCTAAGTGCATGTTTACGTACAGGCGGGGCGTCGCGCGGCGCGTGCTGCGTTTTTATTTCAAACACATGGCGATGTATGAACAAGTTAAAAATTTCAAACGTCGATTTTACGAGAAGCGATTTTTCGCTCGTTAGTTTAAAAAGCAGCGTTTGTTGTGGTGGACCCGTCTCTCAGTAAATTAATAAAAAACACAAAAGCACACGACGAGCCTTCTGCACGCGCCGCGTGACGCCCCGCGTTTCCGTAAGCGAAGCGAGCCCTAACTTTTTCCATCGAACTGTGCATCGAACCGTCATGTGCTCAATGACTAATAAAAAGTATGGACTGGAAATACCTTAAGGAAAAAGGTGCATACCTACGGAGCATAAAATGGCTGCCAATGCTAGGGTTGTGTCAATCATGAAACATAGTACTACTGTAACGAGTATTGATACTAGTATTACGAGTATTATTAGATATCACGGTTGAATTAAAATGAACAGTCCGTTGTAAAGTTGTAACAGAAAAATATGAGTAAATTTACTTACGTACAACCACTTTGAATAAAAAAAATTCTCAGGTATCGGGTACCTGAGAATAAAATTTATTCAAAGTGGTTTTTCTGAATACAATAAATAAAGAATACTTTTTACCCGACTACGGAAAAGCCAAAAGGCAGGGTAATGATTTTGGCAGTGTATGTATTATGTTTGTTTGTTCCAGCATAGCGCCTAAACTACTGAACACTTGTTCTCCCCACCACTGCGATATTTTTTTTTGTTCTAGACCATACCTAGGAACCCCCTAGTTACGGAGATATTGGTCAAAGTTCCAAATATTTCACAGTTGTTTTTGTAAATACTAGTTTTTCAGGTTAGGTATAACTTTACTTAAATTACCTCTATCACCCGTTTACTATTCATAGCATCCACTAGCCCAATGTGTTGCTACATTGAGTTTTACCGTAAAATATGATATTTGACGCAATCGTTTCCAAGCAAAAAAATTGCGTAGGGTGGTACTTAGTTTGATGTAGAGAAAAATCAAACTAAGTACCACCCTTGCTTGGTTGTCGGCTGTGTTATGGGTTAATTTACACCCTGTATACGTTTAGATTGCGGTCAAACAGTTGTCGCGGTTAAGTCTTTGTTATTTACTCGTATTATATAACAAACCAACATTAAATTAGAATGTAACTAAAACTCAACTACGAATTAAATCGCAAACTAATAAGATCCTAGTGAAGAACAAATCTTCTAATAGTAAGAAGATTGTTTCTATTATGATTAACATACTGACTGGCGGAGTAAAATAAAAGGGGACTTTGTTTCTTGTCGCCAAAATTTGTATTCTTTACCAAGTTGTATCACATAGTAAATAGATCTATCGCCACGAAATATTTTCGTTCTCAGATAAACAAAACGTGTTCAAAGATATGAATGATCAAATTAACGTTAATATAATAATGTGTAAAATAAGAGATGGATCACCAATAAAATTGTAGTGCAATAATAGGGTTTGTCAAACCCTTTTATTCTACTGACTAAAAACCACCCATGTTCCTTCTTCGCTCTTGTGCCAAGGCCGCGTTATCTCTTTCGATAATCCTCAGGGCGGTCCCGCTCCCTGACCGGACCTAGCACGGTCACTCGAACAGATATCGTTTCAGCGCAGCGAAGGAACTAGTATCGGAAACTATTACGCAACGGTACAACACTATCCATGTTTGTAAACAAACGAATCAAATGGTGAAATAACAAAAAGGTCTCTGGGACGGAAATAAACCCAATTATTAACACTTTAGCAATAAATTAATGATCACTTAGCATTTTTTCATCGAAAATGTATTACTCCTAGATACTATTGCATGAAAACGACTACTAACCTATGCAAAGTCAATTGAGGTTGATTTTCAGTCCTTCTTGCACCACGCTTCACAATACAACACGCAGGCATATTGAATTGCTGTTTCCTAACATATACACGCAGTTTAAGAGATAATCTCGTCGTAATTTCCTCACAAATCGCAATTTAACAAAAAGTAAACAACTATTTGACAGCACAACTACCACGAAACTCGTCGCCATCTTGTATCACATTATGGCGAAAACGGCACCCTACCTACTATTCTGTGACTCGCATATCCAAATGTTGCCATTGTGAGAAACAACTGAAATATTGTTGTCTCTTTCATCAAATACGATTACTGCATTAGAAAGAACGAACCAAAACTATATTTTACATTCTGTCTCCTATTTCACTCATATTTGTATAAGCAAGTGTGTATATAGAACATCGCGGCGTCTCCATAGGATCCTATCTCAATGCATGTGCTTGATGCATTTGATGTCTCGACAATCTGTCAATGTCAAACAAAGTTGACACTGCCAGGGCAAATCAACTCGCAAAATCGGTGTATTATTTCTCAATTTTATGAAATAAATGATGAAATAAGTGAGCGAATGAGTATGTACTCTACGTGCAAACCCTTTCCGCGTACAAGATAATTCTCTAATGTTATAGAATACAAAAATAATAAAAACTTGTGGCTGAAGGTTTGTTTCAGTAACTTTAGTTTGTTTTTCCTAGTATTCCGATGTTTGATTACATTTTATATTATTTTTAACACCCCTAAAGCATACTTATTGCTCTCTCCGACGACTCTTTCCAGTACCTAATACAATTACTCGTTTCAGATGGACTGGACAACAGTTAAAAACCACTTCAAGCAAACTTGGCTCACTACTATACTAAGTCTTATTTTGTTTACTGGTGTTACATACTTTCTGTTATGGGCAGAGGTAAGTATCTTCTCCGGCCGGTAATCTAGGACTTTAGTAACTACAGGTATCTTTAAGATTATAATGGTGTTTCAGAGTCAAACAATTCAAAGTAATCTGATGCTAGAGGAACTGGTGTCAGCAGCAGAGACTATTGACGTTCATACTGGCGATGAAGCGGCGCAATATGAGGGCCGTGTCGTGCACATCGTGGGCCCCCTGAGAATTCTGGAACCAATATCTGAGCCAGACTACAATATTCAAGTACAAGCTGTAAAGTTGAGAAAAAGAGTGCAAATGTACCAATGGATTGAAGAATCTACGTAAGTATGAATGTGATGTAGCAACTAGTGTCAAGTGCATCAATTTAGACTTTAGTTAAGTCTACTGCTAGAAGACTGCCAGTGGTAACTAGGGAATAGCACTGGTTTACTAACTATCAAAACTTGGAACTAATAAATCTAATAAGCTCCCCAAAACCAACACTTGCTTAGAAATTACCTCATCCACACTAATAAAAACTATTAACTTCTTTTTTAGAGAACAAGAGAATTTCCTAAGTGAACCAGCTGAGGAGTCTCGCAAGACATATTGGTACCACAAAGACTGGCGGGACTATGTGGTGGAGTCCTCTCTGTTTTACATCAGTCCGGGTCACCAGAACCCGCCCTCCATGCCCATGTTCAGTGAGACGCATATCGCAGAAAATGTCAAGATTGGATGGCTTTACTTAGGTAGGTATTAAGATTATCACCCATATTCATAATCAAAACCTCATGATTTCCTCGACTCGACTCAACCTCAGTGAGGTGTTTTCACATTCATAGTTACAATTTGACTCCTCACCTCAAACAGTTTCCTCACTCGAGGTGAGTTCGAGTTGAGGAACCAACTGTCAAAATATAAGGTACGTCGCGATCTACCTTGAAGCTCCCTCAAGGGACTTTTAACCAAAATACGCGTATGTTTATCCGATTTTCATGATGTCTTTTGAAGAGTTTATTGAATATTTATATGAAAATCCTTACAATTACATATCGCGACGCTATAATTATAAGAGATGCAGAAAATCATTGGAGTTGAAAGCTATAATGAGGGAATTTTGATGGTTAAGGGTTAGGGTTTCTTGATTGAATTCATCCTACTAATATTATTAACGTGAAAGTTTGTAAGTATGTATGTATGGATGGATGGATGTTTGTTACCTACTCTTTTACCCAAAAAGTACTGAAGGGATTTGGATAAAATTTGGTACACAGATAGTTTATAACCTGGATTAACACATGGGATAGTTTTATCCCGATTTTATCTTCCCGTGGGATAATTTTCGAGCTGTACCGGGCGAAGCCGCTGGAAACTGCTAGTAGTTAATATTTGTATGTTTTTCAAAAAAAAGCCGTCTTCAAAAAAACAAAAAAGGTATAAAAATATTACAGAAGAAAAATTATTTCTGAAAATGACATGGACATTTGCTTGTATGATTTTATTTTTTACTTTTTTGTTTTTTTGAAATCGGTTTTTTTTGCAAAAAAGTTTTTTATTTTTCTATTTTTAGTTGTTCTTAATATTCTATACAAATATTTACTATACATTTAACATTCAACCAAGAAACCTAATCAAACCTTTAAGCCATCCACTTCTCAAGTATCACCATATTTTTTGCCCAGGACATAGGTTCAAGTGGATAAATTATTAGGGTTTGTTTATTAACGTTCTACTTTCATTTGAGAAGTGTTTACTTACACTTTAAGTTGAAAACCACAGATAACGCGCTCACAAACTACTCTCAAAATAAGCTTAGCCAATAAAACAAACGGAATATTCCTCCAATAATGACGTATTCGTGACGTATCGCCTCGACTCACCTCCACTCCTGAAAGCCAGAATCAACTATGGCAACGGGAACTGCACACAATGGCGCACAACGAAGTTCCAGAGAAGCACTTGAACATGTTTAGGATCCTGAAATTAATCAAAAAAGAAAAGAATAGCGGAGAATTACTAAAAACATAATTTCCACTTCCTTCCACATCTGCCGGGGAGAGAACAAAACAAGGCCAATATGCACTAAAGAAAGAGAGAGTGCAGTAACAGGAACAGGTGCTGCTAATTTACAATTACAAATAATATAGTTTTTGTGAAATTACATTTTAAAAAGGAACATGTGAATATGCATCCTGCTTCACAGAACACCAATCTATCAAGTCTAAAACTATCCTATCTTTCAGGCTAGAACCAACAAAACACTTTGCAACAGTTCACAGAATTTGTTTGGGCGATTTCAGTGATTAGTTTGGTATGAACATAATATTGAAATAACATTTTCAAAGATCTAAATGACTTAATTCTCATATTTCCAGGAATTGACGTGAAGCGTAAAGTGACTGATTACTATGAGATTTGGTCAGACTCCAGACCAGAGCGCACTGATATCAAACTACATTCTGGGTTCTACTATCATGGTGAAAGTGCTCTAGAACATGAAGTAGGAGATCTTCGTATTCATTTTTCTTATGCTGGCCGTGAAGATGATATTGTAAGTATTTTTTATATATTAGGCTGGTATTGCAGCTAGTATTTTGTCAGGGAAGAATATCTCCATTATTGCATTCTGCATTTTACACAGACACACTTATTTCAGGAATGAATTAATTTTTAGAATGTTAGTGTCTTGTTGTTAAACTTGATATTTTCGAAAATGAAAAGAAAATTTTCAAAGTACGTCAGGCATAGTTCAATGCTAAAAAACCTTTTTTAGCCGATTTTTAAAAAGGAGGAGGTTATCAATCTGGCTGTTTTTTTAACATTTTTCATTAAGCAAATGTCCTATGTTTATTTCTTCCAGTACACAGCTGTGGGTGTTGTAGAAGGTGGCAACCTCCAGGCTTACAGTCCAACTAGGTTCCCCATGGCTGACCCCATCTGTTTGCTGCAGAAGGGTTCCTACAGCTTAAAGCAGCTCCATGACTTTGAGAGAAGAACTGCTAACCTGCATACATGGAAGTATAGACTACTGGGATTTGTGCAGGTTTTTGCATCAGCTATGACTCTGCATCCTGATTGGGTGACACTGTGTAAGTTTATAATTTAAAATGTGATGGCTACACATATTGTAACAGATAACTGCCCGCGTAGTATTCCTTTGGAATTTATGGAAGTTTATGTCTCACAGTTGTTTTGCTGTTAAGGTGTATATTATGATGCATGTTCTGCTTTTCTTTAAATGGGCACTTAGCTTAAGTTTGAAATGTTTTTCTATATAATATGTAACAATGTACTCATTCTTGAAGAGCCAAATTAAAGAAATAAATAAAATATTGTAAGGTTTTTCGGCAAAAGTAATTTTTTACTAACTTATGTCTTTGTTCCCCCAGCCTGGACGAAGCCTTTTACTTAGAAAGCGAATGCTAATTCCCTACATTCAATTTAACAGGAGCATTGGTATGCCCAATTTTCGGACAGTCTGTTATTCACCTTGAGACATTTTTAAGTTAATAGAACCCATTTTTATTGCTGCCAATAAAATTTGCACTGCGGCATCTGTTATTAAGGTCTAGTAGCAGTAGTCCGGTTGTTAGACATAACTTATATAATAACGTTAATTGAAAGTCGACCTTATTGCTTCTTATTATGTTTCAGTGTTGCAATGCCAGTGGATTTCCAGCAATTTAAGGCGGTGCACAAGGCTTTGGGTGAATTTAGTCCTGTCTTTTTCGTATACGCTGTTGATCATTGCTATACCTTGGTAAGTGTTGAACAGTCAAATTTTTTCCTTTTACTAACATGGGTTGTTTTTAGTCAGTAGAAGTCTGACACTCCCTTCCGCTATGCCCAAGAGCGGGTAGAGTTATTTAATGATTCCCCCCCCCCCAAAATGAGACCCATGGGCAGCATAATATCTGACACCAGGTTAGCCACCAACCACACGATGATGAAGAAGATCATGAAAACATCGATTTTTATAATAATTATGTTATGTGTGTTGTAGGTTGGTCCACAAGCCAACTTACGGCGCCATGGTGCTAGCTGGAGCGATGGTGCCTATCCTGCACTACTCGACGTTGCTGAGCCGACGCGATGCCACACCCGAACCCCCTCCGTACAACAGATGGAACAATAACCCACACTGAAATAAACTTCTGGGACCTGCCATGAACCTGGAATCCACAACGTTTAGGCTAGATTCCAGCTGTTAGAAGGAACTCGCTACATTTGTAAGTTACGCTGACATCATTATCTGCCTGAATGCACCCTGAAATAACTCTGAATATTTTCAAGAATGGATTCAAAAGTTCATGGTACGGAATGGCCTCTCCTATTCTCTGTGATGATCAAGTTACCATTCAAATAAAGATAAGTGAAGAGCCGAATACTGAGAGTCTTAGGCCCGTCATCCACCAAAGCGGAGAGGAGAGGAGACGAGAGGAGACGAGAGGAGATGTGCCGCGAAGCTGGCAGGTTATTTCCACCAAAGCGGAGAAGAGATGCGTTGCGGAGAGGAGATGTGAGCTGTGAGTAGCAGAGATGTGAGCTGTGAGAGATCGAAAACAGTCAAGTTCGCGAGGCGCGCGGAGAAGGCAGCGCAGCCCGGCCGCCCGACTAGACACTTCTCCGCTCTGCCTCGCCGCTTGCTCGCTCGCTGCACAAAATTCTATAGAAAAATGAGACATCTCCTCTCCTCTCCGCTTGACCCATTTCCACCAAAGCTAAGCGGAGAAGAGATGCGGAAATAACGAAATCGGATTGGTTTATTCAAACACATCTCTCGTCTCCTCTCCTCTCCGCTTTGGTGGATTACGGGCCTTAGGACTGATTAACCAACTCCACATAATATTTTGATTCAAAGACAACTTTTTAATTTTTGAAATCAATTTCATTCAGAATAAATATGAAATTTATTGAACATTGAAGTTTTAGAATTTATAATTTTTTATAATTTATAGAAGAGAATTTATGTACTTACCTTTAACTGTATAAGTAAAAGTGGTTTCTATCATAATGTACAAAAAGTTGAATTCTCTAACCTGTCAACATATTGCATTTAATAAGGATCTGGTGGTAAACGGATATTTTGGAAAAATAATAATGGACAGACATCCCTTCTCTTAATTACATTATTATTATCTAGTCTGAATATTGTTAATTATTTATTGTATAAGTAGACTGATTGTATGTACTTACTTACAGTAGAATTGTTATTGCATTCGTACAAAATAGTTTGGTAATATATATAAACCTTATCCTATTAGTTATTTATCATCAAAGATCATCTCCTTATTAAGAATATAATAAAAAGTAAATAAGGAAATTGTAATATAGTAATAAATAATCTCAATCATATAAACTAAACACGTATTAAATATTTTATATCTGATGTATTATGTAGGTAAATGAAAATAATGTTTTTATTAACTTAAAGGTGTAGGCCAAATTAATGACAATGTATAGTTTTAGTGTGACCAACTGAAAGGATCCGATCCGAATTCGAGTTCTTCTGAATTGAAATTTTAAATGCGGACGTCCTGGGGTCCTAAAATTTACATTTTACGAAATGTAACATTATTCATGATCAGCGGTCGCATCACCGCTGATCTCAAAACGTTAAAGGAAAACATCGTGTAGCCCAGTCATATTAGGGCTTTCACCTCGGAATGAAAGATAATAAGCTGCAAATTGGTATGAACCTTTGTTTTGTCATTCTAAATGTTGTCTCAAAAGTCACAATCGTTATCGTGTCCGCGTCTCAAGATATTCACGGTCAAAGGTCACAAAAATCGGTTTTTCGCGAATATCTGGCTTCCTATCGGTTAAATGAGATTTGCATTTATTATAAAAGTTGTAGGCTATAAAATTCCCTACAACTTTTGTTTAAACTTTTTTTTCATACGACCAACCGTTTTGAAGGTAGAGCGCGAAGTGCACATCGTACAGTCATATACGGCCTAATGCAAGGTCAATCGTGAGTTATGGTTATCAGTACGTTATGGTTATGGTTATCAGAATCTATTAATACCAAATACTCTATGCCGAGCCGGCGGCCATCATTAGATAAGATTGTTTACAAAAAGGTCGGGTGTCAAGTGTTTTTTGTTTACGTTTGAAGTGCCGACGTGCGAGCGATAAGGATTGTGATTTATTATCCCATTGTGTTGAGTGTTCTCTTTAGTTAAATAATTCTAAGTGTTCATTCTTATCGTCTAAGATAATTAGCTTCCATTTCCAATTTCATTACAATTAAAATCAACAAAGATACTTTTGATATTTGAACTCACGTTTTGATAAATGTATATTATGCCGTATTTAATAATAAATAAAAATATGTGTAAAATATATACTCTTACTATCATTTTAACTTAAAATAAAACTAAAATATATAATCCAGAATTAATAATATTTTATACTTAAATAGTTAAATATGAATAATTATATATAAATAATCAAGTTACTTACTTTAATTAAATATAAATAATTAATAGTTAGTACATAAATAATAGGCATTGTTTAATAATTATAATTTCCAAGTAAATAATTGACTTTATAACGTACTGATAACCATAACTCACGATTGACCTTGCATTAGGCCGTATATGACTGTACGATGTGCACTTCGCGCTCTACCTTCAAAACGGTTGGTCGTATGAAAAAAAAGTTTAAACAAAAGTTGTAGGGAATTTTATAGCCTACAACTTTTATAATAAATGCAAATCTCATTTAACCGATAGGAAGCCAGATATTCGCGAAAAACCGATTTTTGTGACCTTTGACCGTGAATATCTTGAGACGCGGACACGATAACGATTGTGACTTTTGAGACAACATTTAGAATGACAAAACAAAGGTTCATACCAATTTGCAGCTTATTATCTTTCATTCCGAGGTTGACCCCTTTTTTTACCTAATATGACTGGGCTATGAGCAAACCAGCATGTCTTAGAACCAACAAATTCGAAGACACGTGACATCTACCAACCCGAACTGGGCCCGCGTGGTGAATTATTGCCCATCCGTCTTCTAGAGAGAAAGCCTGAGTCCCTGCAGTGGGAACATTATAGGCTGATGATGAACATTATTCATTAGTGTGATTTTGCGAAAGCGGCTATTTTAGACCCCAGCTCAATCCCTCATGCAGATAGAACAATTGTTATAGTGCAGTATGTTTGTTTTGGCCCATGGTCAGTCAGAACTAACGCCCGTGTTTTCAATACTATTCCATACAAAAGTTCAACAGCTTCAGTCAATGTATTCCATTCGCCAAAATCCATGCTGCTCTATTACTTCTGACCGAAAAGGGTTGGTAAATTTTTGTATGAAGCGTGGCGTGTCTCACTTTCGCCATTTTATTTTATATTTATAGTAGCAGTCAATAGCTGGTATAAATACAAAAGAGTTTTGAATGAGACAAACTTCACACCATCAAAGTAGGCAGGCCATTTTTTTTTGTTTTAACATTAGCACGTAAAGACACGTAGACTAATAATTTGAACAGTTGAAAACTGTTATCGATTGAATTATTATTGTCCAACGTGACATTAGTTTATTGCCAACATAATCAGCTTATTCTTCTTGTTTTAATCTATGGCCATATTCTGTACAAGGTACACAAGTGAACCAATTACTAAGTAAGTCTAGTTTTAATCTATTTGACGGCGCGGTTGGCGTAGTCAGTAGTGGCTCAAGTAGTTGACTGCTGCGCTACGTGTCGCGGGTTCGATCCCCGCACGGAACAAATATTTGTATGGCCTACAGATAGTTGTTTCGGGTCTGGGTATTTGTGTATGTGAGTTTAAATGTCTGTGAACGCACCCACGATACAGGACAAATTCCTAGTGTGGGGCGAAGTTTATTATTAAAAAAAATTATTACCTTGTGGGTACTTTTTGTAGTTTGTATCAATACTGAAGCATGGTAGTTACAAAACTAATTTAACTTCACTTACTGTCCTATTAATTTTACTCAATAACTCTAGACATAAATAATGAATTAGAATCAATCCCCCTGGTTGTGAAAACTGCTTTTATCGTATCTGCTTTTAAGATATACTATTTGGAAATAAACTCCTGACAAAGACTGATGCATTTTTATTAGAAAAAAATAACAGAAAAGCTGACTCAACTGACTGACTGTCCCGTTGGCGGCTGTTGGTCTAGTGCTCGCAAGCGCGCTACCTCTGTGCTTGAACACCTTTTTTTTTTTTCGGGTGGTTGGAAAATCATCAAATGACCCCCCCCCCCCCGCTCTTGGGCAGAGCGAAAGGGAGTGTCAGACTTCTACTGACTAAAAACCACCCATGTTCCTTCTGCGCCCTTGTGCCGAGGCCTCGGTATCTCTTTCGACAATCCGCAGCCAAAGTCCTGGGTTCGATTCCCAGGTCATACAAAGTGATATTGGGTTATTTCTCGGCGGTAGCTGCCACGGCGTCTGGATGTGTGACCGATTGACAGCAACAGACTCGCCCCTGTTACAATCGGACTTAAAGATAACTCGCAAAACGTGGGTGTATTAATGAGTGCACCTCTGCCAAACTTCATGGATTACAGGCTTGGTGTTATTAAGACTGCAAAAACATTGTATTGTAACCAATCCTAAGTCATGAAAATTATAAGAAATTCCAACCTCAGAAAATAATAACAATAACGATGTGTGTACTCGGTTACTTTCATGCCAGTGAACTTACTACAAGGGCCCTGCTTGCGGCGTCCGCAGCCGATTTTACGCATGCGCAGTGCACTCCTTATCAGCTGATCACGCTCCGCCCAACGAATACAGATTCAGCCGAAACAGTTCTTCTATTTTACGGTTGTGATTTTATATTCAAGGTTAGATAACAGTTAACTGCATTTTATAAATCTTCGTCTTGTGTTATAATCGTGCTAACGAAATTATATGCAGTGTGTGGTTTAACTTAATACAAGAAACATGAGAGCTGCGGCGATGTCGGTTTGGATATTTATTAACATCCTCTGCTTCGGTATGTGCGGCTATTTGTATTTAATTTGGTATCAGTACTGGATGTACGACGAAAAGCAGAGAAACTCGAGCAGAACGTCAGAAAACACTCCTAAAATAATGAGTTACCAAGATAGGTACGGAGCAGAAAAACAATTCAAATTACCATTTAACTCTACTAGAATCGATTTCCTTGGAAAAAGTCGGAGATCGGCAGTCGGCGGCTACTGGGGCAATGGCAGGTCAAGTCAGGCGTCTAATAAGACTGCTGGTTCATATCTCCTTCCGTCCAATAACATTGTAAGAAAAAGTAACGGCAGGCCCAGGTTCCCCAACATACACCAGCCCTTACTGGAGTTCGACAGCGATAAATATGTTTGCGACGATTTAACAACAACGGAGTGTGAAGAAAAAAGTGCGGAATTCAAGAAGCTGTTGCAAAAAGAGTTCCATAGAGTCCTAATGGGGGCGAGCAAAGTATTTACATCAGGTTTAGATACTCACAATACATACGATGTTAAATATAATAGCAGTAATCGTAAGACGAGTTCTAGAGAGGAGGTGATGTGTGCTCTGAAAAGTGTGAAGTTACGGACGGTGACAGCTGACGCTCAACCATTTGGAAGACTCGGCTTTAAGATACCCAGGTCGCCACTGCAAGAGGGACATCACTATAACACTTGTGTGGTTGTCACAAGCGCTGGAGCTTTGCTTGGCTCTGGGTTAGGAAAAATGATAGGTAAGTCATACGTACCTACTTTGTCTATTCCACCAACCTTCTTAGAAATCCGGTCGGAAATTAGCAACTACCACAATACCACAGCTTGTCTCATAAGTAGCCGATATCAATAAGTGCGCCGACTCCCTACTAGGTAGGCCAACGAGAAAGAGAGGAAGGAGGAGTAAGATGGAAGGAAGTAGGAGGTAGGCAGGTAGGACACTAGAGTTTTCGGCTAAGCTTTTGTTCCGCCAACCTGAAAACAATCATTTTATGTACGGATTAAAGTGGGTCACTTAGTAGCAGTTCTGGCAAAATGAGTGAGTATGCTAGCTAACTTCGTAGGAAGTAGATACTTTTCTAGTCCATTAATACCTATTCTCAAAACCTGTAAGGCGGTGCTTACTAGGGCATGCAATATCGCAAGGTTCTCAATTCCGGAACTGAGTTCCGATACTGGAGGTCTGATTCCGGAATTCCGGAACTGGTTCCGGAACTGATAAATTTTTAAAGTTTGTTTCAAATCAAACAAGATTTATAATTATATCAGCCTTTTAATGATTTTCAGTAACAAATTAAACATATTTGGTCAACTTTCTCAATTATTACTCTAATTAAACATTTTAAAACCGTAAAATCAACAAGGTTTATAAATCACGCAACAGAATTAAACATTAGTAATGTTAATAAAAAACATACGATATTTTATAAACAACATATTGAGATATTGTACCGTATGGTGTCGGATGTAAAGAATAGCACCATCCCATATCGTCGTAAGAGGCGACCAAGGGACTGGGACCAGAGGTTGGGCAGCGGCGTTCTCTGTGCCTTTGTAGCAACCATACTGCGATCGCCAACCCGCCTGCCAAGTGTGGCGATTATGGCAAACCCCCTCTAATAAATTAGAGCGCATGACAAAAATGGCCCCTAGTCCCCGCAGCCCGTCTACCCTCGACTACGGTAGCGGACGAGGCAACGGCGTGGCAAGGGGTGCTAAGAATTCCCGGAAGAGATCCGGCTACCCCAAAACATACCGACGACTTGTCCTGGTGACATATATTCCGAAAAGGCTTTAGTACCGTAGACCGAAGAGTATAACCTTCCTCTCTGTTTAGCGTTTGTAGACTACGAGAAAGCCTTCGAGCCTCGCGTCTCGATCGATGTACCGGTAGTCGATTTGGCACCGTTGGAGAGACTGCTCTCCAACGGTGCCAAATCGACTACCGGTACATCGCGGTGTTTGTAAAAAACGCTCCCATGTGACATGTCAGTCCGAAATCAGGACCAGACCTCGGAACCTATCCTTCTGCAGCGCGGTGTGAGACAGGGAAACGTCATATCTCCGAAACTGTTCACCGCAGCACTGTAGGATGTCTTCAAGGTTCTAGATTGGAGAGGTCACCTTCGGTTTGCCGACGATACAGTGGTCATAGCTGAGACCATGGAAGACCTCAGTACAATGCTCGATGACCTCAGTAAAGCTTCCGAAAGAGTGGGTCTTAAAATTAACATGGACAAAACCAAGGTTATGTTGAATGTTCATGTAACACCCACTCCTATCAAGATCGAAGACTCTACACTCGAAGTTGTGGACGATTATGTCTACCTGGGACAGGACAGACCTACCCAACTGGACCGTCCAGTTGGGTAGGTCTAACTTCGAGAAAGAGGTCAATTCGGGATTTTCGGGGTTCGGGAAGTTTTGCGGTATCTTCTCGTCCAACTTACCACAGTGTCTCAACTCGAGACGAAAGTCTTTGACCAGTGTGTGTTGCCAGTGATTACATACGGGACCGAAACGTGGTCGCTCACCATGGGCCTCATCAGAAAGCTCAAAGTCACTCAAAGGGGAATAAGGAGGGCTATGCTCGGAGTTTCCTTGCGTGATCGAATCAGAAATGAGGACATCCGCATGAGAACCAAGGTTACCGACGTAGCCCGAAGAATCGCCAGACTGAAGTGGCAATGGGCAGGGCACATTGCTCGCAGAATGAATGGCCGATGGGGCCGAAAAGTTCTGGAGTGGCGACCACAAACGGGAAAACGTTGGGAATTGACTTTGGGAAAGGTATCGTCCTCTGCTTGTGCAAAGAAGACTTGCGGATTGTGTAATTTGTGGATCACACCTGCTAATCTTCTTTGTTTAATACGACTTCGCAAGTTCATCGCAAGTTTAGAACTCACAAAGAAGTTTCTTGAGCATAAACTGTAACGTGATATCAGCTGTATGCTGTAAAGTATAGTGTAAAGCGTCGCGCAAAAAATAATAATCAAAATATCAAAAAATTATGAATATCGGAATTCCGGTATTACTCCTCTCAATTCCGGAATTGAAATATCAGGAAAATTGTTACGGAATTCCGGAATTGCGAGATTCCGGAATTCCGGAATGCATGCCCTAGTGCTTACACCGAGCGAGCATGATTCACAACGCACATGAGTCGACCGGTCGTGATATGATGAGCATTCTGAGTCGTACGGATGCCTTCTAAGTCACTAGTCCATTACAGTTATCGCCCTAAATGTGCTTTTAGTTACAAAGCTTTATTAATTGTGTTTATCTCGTTAGCTATGGTAGATAGAAACAGGTAATAAGCACATTAACTGAATTTTGGAAGGGCAATACAATGAGGCCTTCTAGTATGATAGTATGATTAATAAAACTTAGATAAATTTTCCTTGCTTAAAATCCGAAAGAGAATTGAAATGAGATTTAATAACTTTAGCTCCTTACTTACCTAATTTTTAGGAAGTTGAACACAGAATTTTTTCAATAAAAATAGAGTAGGACAAGAGATGGCGAACAATGGGTTAACATGTAGGTACCTAGCTATGGGTGCACCAATAGATACCTACCTACTTCGCCATTTCCCATTCGTTATTAAATACATAAAGTAGGTAATTTATAATGCGTGTATCAATGACCAGTGGGTAGGTGATCGACCGAGTATTGTGCCACATATCGCATCGGATCTTCGCTTTGTGAAACGCATTGACATGCGTATCTAGTCCCTTCAGCGAACGGCCGAAATCGTATGCGAATTACACGAATTATTATTGTTCATGGGGTTTCACCATACCTACAGATTAATTATCTACATTATTATTATTATGTCAATACATTATTGTGTAATAAGCTGTTGCTAATATGTATGGTAATGCTATGGTGCAGGTGGCCACTTTGTATTTACGCACTATTTTTATATTGTTTTATAGGTAACTGTTACAGAATTTTACTTTGTTGTACGTCTAGTATCGGTTTATAGTCCAGCAGTTATGTAACGAGGTTCGTCACAAGGTCTGCCAATATCACCGCTTTGTTGTGACTACTGTTATGTTAAGTTTGGTGTCAAATTATTGACACCAAGGGTGCATTGCGTAGGTATTAGTTATGCCTTTCATATCAAACTCTACCTACATGGTGTTTGGGAATTTCGCTGCTGAACACAACAACGGTTCTCTTGGCCAGCGCCATGCGGCAGCCCTAACTTGTAACCCTAGGCTATTGTCACGCAATTGGCTGCTTTGCTTGTTTACTATCTATTATCACGCTTTGATTTATTCATGTCTCTATCTATTATATGTTTTACACAGAAACGCATGGTTTGTTATGCTGATTCGATTGTAGTTAACTACGATAGGTTGGTCCGGTGGCGCCCTGCGTCTGTGCTGCTCGTCTGAAGTCGTCTGTAGTCTGTAATACCAACGCATCCGCATCGGAAAATTCAACTCATATCAGCTATCCTAATAATCGTATAAAAGTTGTATTGTTTGTTTATTTACATAAATCAACATTTTCTTAACTAGCCGTGTAACCGCAAAATTATTCGAGACTGTTTAGATACACATTCATTCATTGACAAAATTGTATTTTTGTATTCTTCTAATTCACCATGCAAATGTCAAAGGTAAAAAAATGATGATTCACAATAGCAACGAATAATGTTATTATTTTATTGCATTTGCGTTAGTCACTGAGTAACCACATGTCTTTGTCCTTTCTCGAAAATCTGCTGATAACTTTATAGCCCAGACGTGGAACAGACAATGACACATGCTTCCGAGTGGGGTGACACGTGTAAGGACATCTTTACTTATTGTTTATTATAATACTTGCGTACATACCTACTGTTTTCATTTACTGATCTCATGCAGGTATCAATCAATTACTTTACTTTATCACTATTCAATTCAGGACATGACATTTTCCCAGGTAGAGCCACAACACTCAAAAGGTTTCCGCTTCCAAATTTTCCCTCTAAAGCAACCTTCTTTTGTTTTAGCATAGGTACTACCAGGTACTACAGTCACACTAAAGTTGTGTCATATTGTGACCTGCTTTAAGTAGCCATAGGTTGTTGCAGGTGAAGTCGAACTAGCAATACATATGTACATGCAACAGACACGTCAACAAAGTCAAACATCAGTGTTTATTGACATCCTGAAAAACAAAACATTATTAATGCACTAAGGAAAATAACAACATGTAAAGTCGTCAGATAGTCTACGTCAATGTAAAGTCGCAAGAAAGCGCGAAAGATCAATCGTATTTCCAAGAAACTTTTAGTGCGAGTATCGTGAGTGTTGGTAATATAAAGTGAAACAGCTTCTTTCTGGAAACTCTCATTGTTGGGTTTGAGCTTTTGTCGGAGCTTACTTGAAATTCGTCTTCATATCTGCTCATCTACGGCAAACTGTGCTAAAGAAAGGGAGTGGCGAATGGCATGAAAATATATGGTGCCACGCCCCCTCTTTTCTCGACTCGAGTTCAAGCTCTACTTGTTTTGAAATATTTGTCTTTTGCAAGATAACAGCAGTGGTATGCTTTGCATATTTTTGTCGTTCAGGAATTCTCGTCATGATAGCTACATATCCAAATAAGATATGACAGTCATATTTTTAAGTATGATCTAACACACGATAGGTACTGAGGCCCATGAGGCAATGGTTATCATGTTTGATGGAAAGGCTGACAATAGGAGCTATGTCAAGATTGCGTTGTATTTGCGCCAAGTTGAGGCTATCAAGGTACAAATCGTAACTACAGTAACAACTTGTTTATGTTGATACTAAGTAATCGGCCATCTAATTTTTATTTGTAATTTATATGGTGAGCAGTAAAGAAAGTGCAAAACACAGTGGGAGGCTTGTGATTTACGTAAATGGCTGGTCTTCAAACGCCGAAATTGCGTTATTCTGGCAAAGTTTTGCGCTCATTTAGATTTATCACATAGAGAAAAGTTTGTTTGAAGAAAAATGACGATAACAAAAAAAAAAGCAACGTAGAGATACCGTAAGTTCGTGAGCAAGGTTGTTCTAACTATAGGTATGTGTATAGTGCAGCGATGAAAGAAAAGCTGTCCAGGATACGTGTGGTATTGTTCGCGTGGTGTCATCAACCCGCGCGTAAAGGGCGTGCATAATTCATGTTGTACCATTGTGCGCTTCCAACATACAATACGCCGGCAATAAGGAGCTTCCCGCGGTCGCTCCTCTCAACCATAATATTGCTGGTATTATATTATAATGTTGGCAGTAACGGTCCAAGGGAACGTGAGTTTATCCTTTCATAGACAAACCAATCAATAGGAGGTTGTTTGTAAACATGAAATGTTAACTTTTTAGGGGATTTTTAGGAAAACTCTCTTTCGTTTATTTTCCTCTGAAGTAATTATATTGATTGACAGGTCAATGTAATTTAGCGCCTTACCTTTGGTTTCAACCCATCTAATGGATTACAAATCATTTCAAATAAAGTGTAATATAATGTAAGCATCCTGCAGTAGTTGTGATAAACAATAATGCGCCTGTTGGCACCACATACATTATTTAACAGTTTTATTTTCCATTAAATAGACTCGGCATTTTCTTTTACTTTCAAAGTGTGAACACGTGACCAGCCCTACTGATTTCCATAAATATCTACACATTCACGATTTATGCTAGTAAAGAATTGATATATTTTTCTATAAGATATTATTTATATCATGAGATGCAGATCTATAACAAACCTACTTAATTCCTTTGTGGCAAAACGAAATGGAACATTTTAATGTGGCAAAAATTGCGACTATCTATAATGATTGAGTTGAAGTAATTGGTTCTGACTTCCTGAGGTATCTATAATAGGAGTCCGGTGGAATTTTCAGCAAGCATATTTACAAAGTAAACTTAATAAATGTGTAGGTAGGGAACTCGATATTATGTAATGGGTGCCACCCATTCGCAGACCAACTTAGGTAAGCACGGCTTTACCTGAAGATTGACCCGAGCTACTGTTATTATTTAGTCGCGAGCTCCTAGTTAAAATTGTATAATATGAAAAGTTTTAGTCAGGACCACTTTGGAGGCCCGTGGACGAGGGGCAGTCTTAAATTTAACCTCTTATAGGTACCTAATCAGCTGCTGAAAATATTTGCTTAAAATCCCTCTAGGCTCTACCTACTTAGACTACCTACAGATAAACTCTAAATCGTAGGTACTCAACAGTTTCTAATTTTGACCTAGATACGTCAATAAATGCGAGTAGGTATTTAGGTAAGAGGTACATTACCTAGTTACCTGCCAGTAACTTAGCACTTAGCAGAAAGAATTTAAACATCAGCCAATAACTCAGTGGACAGTGAATGACAGAAAAAGTAATCGTTTAGGTACTTCATTACGGTTGTAGAATAGGTAGGTATAATTATCATGTCTTTTATTATCAATCTCGTTGTTTACTTCTATTGTTCCGCTTTCTTATTATATGTACGGACCGGAGTGACGCCAGGCAGGCGGCCCGCGTATGATTATTATACTATATAAAGCTGAATTACCACTGACTCACTGACTCACTCACTGACAGAATTGTTCTCCCAGATGGTGGATGGGGAGGTGGGTATATTTTGACAGATTCGTAAACAAGCAACTCTTGTGAGTATGGGAAAAGTGCCAAACCCCCCCTTTTCCCCCCCCCTTCTCCCCCGTCCCTATCGTATCTCGGAAACAAAGAGACTTTACGTGTTTTTTTTTAGGGATTCGTATAGAGGGGGCTCGGTAAAGTAAAAACCATTTTTCAAAGTGGCCCCCTGTTCAAATATGTAGCGACCTACTTATGTAGAACCTTTTTTTGTAAGACTTCATGTTATTTTATTACTTTTTTTCTTTTGTTTTAAAAAAGGTTGTTATTGTCAATCTTTTTTCTGTCATAAGCATGTAATTAATATTGTGAATTCGTTTTAAAATAAACGCTAAGAAGTACTAGTGGCACAAATTCTATTTATTTCTCGCCTACCAGAGCCCTAGATTTATTCATGGTCCTTCGGAGTCGGAACAGTCGGAAGTGTTTGTGGTAATTGCCGTGGTATTACCACTCTTCGCGTCGTTACTGGGCAGTGGATCGATCGCTGTCCAGAGCATCCCCTTCAGCGAGCACTAAGTGAAGAGTGCTCAGGAGCTGAAGGTGGAACCGGATGGTGCCAGGTGGAGCGACGTGCAGCCACACCTGGTAGCAACATCCGGAGGAGCGACGCAAACGGCGTTGGTAGAAGCAGAAATAGCAGCGCGTGGTGCAGCGCGCTATTGCAGACGGTGTCGGTGTCACTTGGTGGTGCAGTACAGTGCATCGCTTGATGGTGCAGTACAGCACTCTGCTTGGTGTGGTGCCGCCGTGCAGTACAGCGCACCGCTTGGTGGTGCAGTACAGCGCTCCGTATGGTGTGGTGCAGTACAGCGCTCCGTATGGTGTGGTGCAGTACAGCGGAAAGCGAGTGTCACAGTGAGTGAATAAGTAAAAAAAATTGTGAGTACATTTTTTATCTTATACAGCAAATTTCAGAAGAAGTGCATTTTAGACTCAAGTGACTTAATATAAAGACTTCTCTTCAGCTTCTGTTTAGCTTTGTTTCTATTTTATTGTGAGGCGATTTTGTTGGGAGTGTTTTTTTGAGTCATATAAAGTTTTAGATAAACAATTTAAAATGGAAGCGTTTAACGATTTACAGGAGGATATTAGAGCAAAAATGCTGAAAATTAAAACTAATTTCAAAAAGTCTCCTAAAGAACGTTTAACTGTTCCATATATTGAAACTAGACTAGATAACCTAGAGCAACAGTGGAGTTTATTTACAAGCACTCATACTAAGATTATTAGTCAAGTTAAGCGAAATGATTTGCATAGTTCGGATTATCATAAAAATAGTGTCTATGATGATGTAGAAGAATTGTATGTACAATTTAAAACTGATTTAAAAGAAATGTTATATAATTTAAAAACACCAGAGACAGAGTTCTTCAGTGCAAATTCAAGTTCAAATAATCAATGTGAAGGTTTAGCTAGACGTTTCAAGTTGCCAGAAATTAAAATACCAACGTTTTCCGGGAAATATATTGAGTGGCAGACGTTCAGAGATTTGTTTTTAGGGCTTGTGCATGAAAACAGGTCTCTGGATGATGCTCAAAGGTTCTACTATCTCAAGGGACATTTAACTGGTGAAGCGGAACAGTTATTGCGAAACATTAAAGTGACCTCTGATAGCTATCAAGATGCTTGGCAAAAGTTGGATAGTATGTACAACAATAAGCGGTTTTTGGCTAGTGGCATTTTGAATCGGCTGCTAAATCAAAAAAGTTTGAGCTCTGAATCTGCCTCTGAAATTAAGAAGTTAATTAGTACAACATCAGATTGTTTAGAGTCTATAAGAAATCTGGGTGTAAATATTTCATCTTGGGATATTTTGATTATCCATCTAATGAGCGCTAAATTAGACAAAGATACCCGAAAAGCATGGGAATTAAAAGTGTCATCGGATACAACAGATGAATTTCCCACGTTTGGGCAATTTTCCAATTTTTTAATTGCGCGATTTAGAGGATTAGAAAATTTAGATTCTAAGTCTAACAGAGAAGAGAACAAAAATACAAAATCTTTTCACATTGTAAAAGAGAATAAAATTACGTCGTGTGCGTATTGTGCTGCAGATCATAAAATAACTGCTTGCAAAAAATTCGCCAAAGAATCTAACGACAAACGACGTGATATTGCAATGGAGAAAAATTTATGTTTTGTGTGTTTGAACAGCAACCACTCTGCCAAATTTTGTAAAAACATGGTCCGGTGCCGGGTGTGTAAACGCCGCCACCATTCGTTATTGCACCCTAGTGGTGATTCTGGGTCTGTTGGTGAGATCACGGGCGTTGATCAGAAGGAAGCAGCATCAGCTGCTGCTAGGAATAGTACCTCAATGGAGGAATCTCAAAAAGCCGCTGTACAAGCGGAGGGATCTACTAAGCCAATAGTTTCATGCCTTTCGACAGGAAAGTGTAAGGATACGGTTTTAATACCTACGGCTTTAGTGAAGGCCATGTCGAAAGATGGAAACTATCGTGTGGTTCGGGCATTAGTAGATCAAGGATCCCAAGGATCTTTTATCACTGAGTCAATGGCTCAATATTTAGGGTTAAAGAAAACTTTAACAAAACACCGTGTAACAGGTGTAGGCGGTAATAAAACAGTGATGTCTAATTCTTCCGTAGTTGTTAATCTATGTTCCCGAGTGAATCCAGATTACAACGTTCAAGTGAATGCATACGTTTTGAAGTCCATCACGTCCCTTCTCCCAGTTGTAACAGCAACCAGGGAAGAATGGGTAAAGTTGAGTGAAAACGATTTGGCAGATCCTGAGTATCATAGGCCTAACAAAATTGACATTTTGTTGGGTGCTGAGATATTCAGCCAAATTATTCAAGATGGAATCAAAAAGAGTACTAGTGGATCACTCGTAGCACAACAAACAGAATTCGGCTGGATTCTTTCGGGTGTTGTCGGTACAGAAAATTTGATGGATATCAATTCATATCCTTGTATAACTGTCATGCATTCCAATGTTCAGACTGATGACTTCTTACGTAAGTTCTGGGAACTGGAGGCTGAAACATCAGGAACAAAACAAATGCTCACAGACGATGAAATTAAATGCGAAAAAATATTTACAGAGTCCACGATGAGAAATAAGGAGGGCAGGTATATTGTGAAATTACCGATACGTGATGCTGACCCGGTCAGCAAGCTTGGTGAGTCCAGGACTATTGCTGAAAAAAGATTAAAAGGTTTAGAGATAAGATTGGGGAAAAACCCAAAATTAAAGGCAGATTACACAAAGGTCATGCAAGAATATTTAGAATTGAATCACATGGTCAAAGTTATCTATAAAGAAAAGGATAATAAAGCAGCAATTTATTTACCTCACCATGCAGTTGTCCGAGAGGATAGGGAAACGACGAAGGTCCGTGTCGTATTTGATGCTTCCTGTAAGGGAACCAATGGCAGGTCACTTAACGATGAATTGATGGTTGGCCCAGCGTTGCAATCTGAACTCCGCCATATCATTATGCGCTGGAGATTACATAAGATAGGTCTGGTAGCGGATATCATCAAAATGTATAGGCAAGTGTTGGTAAATAGGGAAGATACTCCACTTCAAAGAATACTTTGGAGAGATAGTCCTGAAATGGAGCTCCAGGAGTATGAGCTGATTACCGTTACTTTCGGTACTGCATCAGCACCATATTTGGCGGTAAGGTCGTTGCAACAGCTAGCCTATGATGAGTGCTTGGATAGGCCAGGTATTGCAAAAATCATCTTGGACGATTTTTATATGGATGATGTGATGACAGGAGCTGAAGATATGGAAGGTGCTTATAATATTTACTCAGAGTTAAGTACGGTGCTAGCCAAAGGAGGGTTTCAATTGCAGAAATGGAGAAGCAATTGCAGAGAATTGTTAGATAAGATATGGAATGAAAAAGGTGGCAAGGATGAGGGTTTAAGTATTAAAATTGATGACGTAACAAAGATTTTGGGACTTACCTGGAATCCAAGTGGTGACTTCTTTCAGTACTCCGTCGATCTCACGCCGATAGTTGAGTCTGCAACAAAAAGAAAAATTATTTCGGACATTTCACGTTTATTCGACCCACTCGGATGGCTAGCGCCCAGTATTATTTTAGCTAAAATATTAATACAAAAGCTGTGGCTAGCTGGAATTGGGTGGGATCAAGAAGTTCCAAACAATTTATTAAGTGAATGGCTTACTTACCGTCGAAACTTGGCTGCTTTGGTTGAGATAAAAATCCCACGTTGGTTACACACGTGTAATAAGAATAAACGAGAATTATACGGGTTTTCGGATGCCTCAAAGGTGGCATATGCTGCTGTCGTTTACCTCAGAGTAGTGGATGACCAGGGAAAAATCCACGTTTCTTTATTGACATCTAAAACGAAGGTCGCGCCTATAAAGCAAGTGTCGATTCCCAAGCTCGAACTTTGTGGGGCTGTACTGTTGGCTAAGCTCATTGTGGGAGTAGCTGAAGTTATGGGAATAGCCAAAGATCAGTTGCATGCTTTCACCGACAGTGAGGTAGTTCTGGCTTGGTTAAATAATCATCCGAGCCGCTGGAAGACCTTTGTGGCAAATCGGGTCTCAGAAATTTTGTTAACTCTAGACAACCAGCACTGGTCTCACGTACCCACCAAGAAAAACCCAGCAGACTGTGCATCGCGAGGTATATCTCCTGCTGAGCTTTCAACAACTTCCATATGGTTTGAAGGTCCGGACTTTTTAAGACAGGACTTGATTATTTTTAAAAGGCCTAAGCATCTCATAACTAATCTCGAAGAAGTTAGAGTACAAACAGCTGTCTTTGACGTTACTTTTTGGCAAAGGTTTTCCTCGTTCTCCAGGCTTGTTAGAGTGATTGCCTACTGTCGACGATGGTTGAATGTTAGAAGAAAAGTAAATATCAGGCACGACACTAAACTCTTCTTGTCCAGACAAGAAATTGAGGATGCCATAGAAGTTTGTGTTATGAGATGTCAGGAAGAAGGATTTTCTGACGAGTTGGAAGAACTGAAAAGAAATGGAAGTTTAGATAAGAAAAAGAAAAAGCTAAGGTCCTTAAACGTATTCTTAGATTCGAACGGTATAATAAGAGTTGGTGGCAGATTGGAAATGTCTTCTTTAACATTTAATGAGAAACATCCGATTCTTATACCAAAGGAATCATTTTTAACAGGTCTTTTGATTGCAGAAGCGCATCAAAAAACTATGCACGGTGGTCCGCAACTCATGATCACGTACTTGCGGTCAAGGTACTGGATTGTAGGGGTCAAAGCTTTGGTTAAAAAGTGTTACAGAGGCTGTGTCACGTGTATTAGATACTCAACAAAGGCCACGTCTCAGCTCATGGGACAATTACCTTTATCTCGTGTATACCCAAATAAGCCCTTTTTCAATAGTGGCGTAGATTACGCAGGGCCTATCAATATAAGAGTGTCAAAGGGTAGGGGCAATAAGTCTTATAAGGGTTATGTTGCATTGTTTGTATGCATGTCGACAAGAGCTGTGCACCTCGAGGCTGTCAGCGAATTAAGCACACAAGGTTTCTTGGCTGCCTTTAGAAGGTTTGTCGCAAGACGAGGCAGATGTGCTGAGTTGTACAGCGACAACGCCACAAATTTTATAGGAGCTGCTCGCGAGTTATTGTGCTTGTTTAATGAAGAAAAATCAAACTTCAAACCGGAACTGGCAGAATATCTCGCGAACAACGGGACTCATTGGAATTTTATTCCTCCTCGCGCGCCCAATTTTGGGGGTCTTTGGGAGGCAGGTATAAAGTCCATGAAGTTCCATCTTAAACGAGTCATAGGAAACTCTACGTTAACATATGAGGAGATGGCCACAGTTTTAACTCAAATTGAGGCATGTCTAAATTCAAGGCCAATGTCACATGTAGAGGATCAAAACGAGCTTTTTGTATTGACTCCTGGTCATTTCCTGGTGGGGGAACCACTCGTCATAGTACCAGATTCTAATTATGAAACTTCGAACATTCATACTCTGCGGCGATGGCAACTCCACCAGCGAATGATGCAGGATTTTTGGCGCAGATGGTCGCAGGATTATCTTCATCAATTTCTGCAAAGGAATAAATGGGAATACCAGAACCCGGAACCATCACTAGGCGATGTAGTTTTAGTTAAGGAGGACGATTTACCTCCTGGAAAGTGGTTGTTGGGCAAGGTGGAGCACAAACACCCTGGTCCGGATAATATTACGCGGGTAGTTACCATCCGAACCAAAAATTCTGTAATTAAAAGACCTACCTCAAAATTATCGATATTGCCCATAGCAAAATAAGATTTTATGTTTAGTATTAAGTACAAGACTTAC
Source organism: Diarsia dahlii (assembly GCA_949775195.1). NCBI lineage: Eukaryota > Metazoa > Arthropoda > Insecta > Lepidoptera > Noctuidae > Diarsia > Diarsia dahlii. The sequence continues at coordinate 14,583,769 of OX459191.1, forward strand.
TGACCACTGTGGCATGGTGGGTGGTTTGAAGGACATTCTGCATTATGTCCTTGGTGGGCGGTATGTTCAAATATGTAGCGACCTACTTATGTAGAACCTTTTTTTGTAAGACTTCATGTTATTTTATTACTTTTTTTCTTTTGTTTTAAAAAAGGTTGTTATTGTCAATCTTTTTTCTGTCATAAGCATGTAATTAATATTGTGAATTCGTTTTAAAATAAACGCTAAGAAGTACTAGTGGCACAAATTCTATTTATTTCTCGCCTACCAGAGCCCTAGATTTATTCACCCCCCTTTTCCCCCTTCTCCCCCCCTTTAGGCGGATCTCGGAAATAAAGAGATTTTACGTGTTTTTTTTAAGGATTCGTATAGAAGACGCTTGGGGAAGTATAAACCATTTTTCAAATTCGACCCCTTTGCCCCCCTTCTCCCCCCTTTTAGGCGGATCTCGAAAGTTAAGAGACTTGGAACGAATTTTTTTTCAGATTCATATAGAGGGGCATTGCGTTAGTCAAAATCATTTTTAGAAACTCCCCCCTCTCCCCCCCTTCACACCCCCCCCTCTTCACCTCTTTTTTACTCCTGAAAAATTTTTTGATTCTTACCTAAATCTATTTGAGGGGCGTTGTAAGGTGTTTGAACAAATATTATAGTAGGCGTCGAAACCTGTCCGGTGGTGGTACAGCGGCAAAGCGAAGGGGGTAGCGGGCGAGCGAAGCGAGCGGGCGAGCGAAGCGAGCGACCCCCGTAGCGTAGGGATAATGTCATGATAACTTTCCGGTGGTAGGTAGGTCCTGAGTGGAGCGAACCTGCGAGACCAAGTGGAGCGAAGGGGGGAGGTGGCGAGCGAAGCGAGCCGGCGACCTCCTTAGCGTAACGAAGGTTGAGTGGGTGAAGCGTAACTCAGGGGCGACGACATGCAAACTTTAGGGTAATGTTTTTTTAGTGGTAGTAGGAGGTAGTAGGTAGGTAGTAGGTAGGTGGTAGGTAGTAGGTATGTGTAGGTAGGTGTAGGTAGGTGTAGGTGTAGGTAGGTAGTAGGTAGGTGTAGGTAGGTGTAGGTGTAGGTAGGTAGTAGGTAGGTGTAGGTAGGTAGTAGGTAGGTGTAGGTAGGTAGTAGGTAGGTGTAGGTAGGTATTAGGTAGGTGTAGGTAGGTGTAGGTAGGTGTTGGTAGGTGTAGGTAGGTGTAGGTAGGTGTAGGTAGGTGTAGGTAGGTGTAGGTAGGTGTAGGTAGGTGTAGGTAGGTGTAGGTAGGTGTAGGTAGGTGTAGGTAGGTGTAGGTAGGTGTAGGTAGGTGTAGGTAGGTGTAGGTAGGTGTAGGTAGGTGTAGGTAGGTGTAGGTAGGTGTAGGTAGGTGTAGATAGGTGTAGGTAGGTGTAGGTAGGTAGTAGGTAGGTGTAGGTAGGTAGTACCGCAAGCTGCATTGGAACTTTTTTTTTTTCAGATTCATTGAGAGGTGCTATGCGTTAGTCTAAATCATTTTTCAAAGCTCCCCTTCTCCCTCCCTTCACGCCCCGCGAGCTGCGCGCAGCTCGCGCAGCCACGCAAATACTAGTTATACTATATAAAGCTAAATTACCACTGACTGACTTATTGACAGAATTGTTCTCCCAGATGGTGGATGGGGAGGTGGGTATATTTTGACAGATTCGTAAACAATCAACTCTCATGACTATGGGAAAAGTCCCAAACCCCCCCTTTTCCCCCCCCTTCTCCCCCCTTCCTATCGTATCTCGGAAACGAAGAGACTTTACGTGTTTTTTTTTAGGGATTCGTATAGAGGGGGCTCGGTAAAGTAAAAATAATTTTTCAAAGTGCCCCCCTTTTCCCCCTTCTCCCCCCCTTTAGGCGGATCTCGGAAGTTAAGAGACTTGGCACATTTTTTTTTTCAGATTCATTAAAAGGGGCAATGCGTGAGTCGAAATCGTTTTTCAAAGTTCCCCCCTCTCCCCCCTTTAACCCCCCCCCCCTCTTCACCCCTTTTTTTTAACTTGTGTTCTGTTTTGTTTACGGATTCGTATAGAGGAGGCTCGGGGAAGTAAAATCCATTTTTAAAATTTGACCCCCTTGCCCCCCTTCTCCCCCCTTTTAGGCGGATCTCGAAAGTTAAGAGACTTGGAACGTATTTTTTTTCAGATTCATATAGAGGGGCATTGCGTTAGTCGAAATCATTTTTAGAAACTCCACCCTCTCCCCCCCTTCACCCCCCCCTCTTCACCTCTTTTTTTACTCCTGAAAAATTTTTTGATTCTTACCCTAATCTATTTGAGGGGCGTTGAAATTTGCATACCCTCCCCTCCCCAACCTCCCCTAAAATTAAAAGGGCTGTAACTTCATAACGGTTAGAGATAGCCATTAGGTGTTTGAAAAAATATTATAGTAGGCGTCGAAACCTGTCCGGTGGTGGTACAGCGGTAAAGCGAAGGGGGGAGCGGGCGAGCGAAGCGAGCCGGCGACCCCCGTAGCGTAGGGATAATGTCATGATAGCTTTCCGGTGGTAGGTAGCGTAACGAAGGTTGAGTGGGTGAAGCGTAACTCAGGGGCGACGACAAGCAAACTTTAGAGTTATGTTTTTTTAGTGGTAGTAGGAGATAGTAGGTAGGTAGTAGGTATGTGTAGGTAGGTAGTAGGTAGGTAGTAGGTAGGTGTAGGTAGGTAGTAGGTAGGTGTAGGTAGGTAGCAGGTAGGTGTAGGTAGGTAGTAGGTAGGTGATAGGTAGTAGGTAGGTAGTAGGTAGTAGGTAGGTGTAGGTAGGTAGGTAGTAGGTAGGTGTAGGTAGGTAGTAGGTAGGTAGTAGGTAGGTAGTAGGTAGGTAGTAGGTAGGTAGTAGGTAGGTAGTAGGTAGGTGTAGGTAGGTAGTAGGTAGGTGTGGGTAGGTAGTAGGTAGGTGTAGGTAGGTAGTAGGTAGGTAGTAGGTAGGTAGTAGGTAGGTAGTAGGTAGGTAGTAGGTAGGTGTAGGTAGGTAGTAGGTAGGTAGTAGGTAGGTGTAGGTAGGTAGGTGTAGGTAGGTGTAGGTAGGTAGGTGTAGGTAGGTAGGTGTAGGTAGGTAGGTGTAGGTAGGTAGGTGAAGGTAGGTAGTAGGTAGGTAGTAGGTAGGTGTAGGTAGGTGTAGGTAGGTGTAGGTAGGTGTAGGTAGGTGTAGGTAGGTGTAGGTAGGTGTAGGTAGGTGTAGGTAGGTGTAGGTAGGTGTAGGTAGGTGTAGGTAGGTGTAGGTAGGTGTAGGTAGGTGTAGGTAGGTGTAGGTAGGTGTAGGTAGGTGTAGGTAGGTGTAGGTAGGTGTAGGTAGGTGTAGGTAGGTGTAGGTAGGTGTAGGTAGGTGTAGGTAGGTGTAGGTAGGTGTAGGTAGGTGTAGGTAGGTGTAGGTAGGTGTAGGTAGGTGTAGGTAGGTGTAGGTAGGTGTAGGTAGGTGTAGGTAGGTGTAGGTAGGTGTAGGTAGGTGTAGGTATTTTTCAAAGCTCCCCCTCTGCCCCTCTTCACGACCCGCGAGCTGCGCGCAGCTCGCGCAACCACGCAAATACTAGTTATTATAATATATAAAGCTCGATTACCACTGACTCACTGACTCACTCACTGACAGAATTGTTCTCCCAGATGGTGGATGGGGAGGTGGGTATATTTTGACAGATTCGTAAACAAGTAACTCTCGTGAGTATGGGAAAAGTGCCAAACCCCCCATTTTTGCCCCCCCTCCTCCCCCTCCCTATCGTATCTCGGAAAGTAAGAGACCCGTATTTTTTTTTTTTTACGGATTCGTATAGAGGGGGCTTGGTAAAGTAAAAATCATTTTTCAATGTGGCCCCCCTTTTCCCCCTTCTTCCCCCCTTTAGGCGGATCTCGGAAATAAAGAAATTTTACGTGTTTTTTTTTAGGGATTCATATAGAGTAGGCTCGGGGAAGTAAAAACCATTTTTCAAATTTGACCCCCTTGCCCCCCTTCACCCCCCCTTTAGGCGGATCTCGAAAATAAAGAGATTTTACGTGTTTTTTTTTAGAGATTCTTATAGAGGAGGCTCGGGAAAGTAAAAACCATTTTTTGAATTTGACCCCCTTGCCCCCCTTCACCCCCCTTTAGGCGGATCTCAAAAATAAAGAGATTTTACGTTTTTTTTTTTAGGGATTCGTATAGAGGAGGCTTGGGGAAGTAAAAACCATTATTCAAATTTGACCCCCTTGCCCCCTTCACCCCCCCTTTAGGCGGATCTCGAAAATAAAGAGATTTTACGTGTTTTTTTTAGGGATTCGTATAGAGGAGGCTCGGGGAAGTAAAAACCATTTTTCAAAATCGACCCCTTTTCCACTCTTCTCCCCCCTTTAAGTGGATCTCGGAAGTTAAGAGACTTGGAACATTTTTTTTTTCAGATTCATTGAAAGGAGCCTATCCTGTGGTAGTACCGGTAAAGCGAAGGGGGGAGCGGGCGAGCGAAGCGAGCCGGCGACCCCCGTAGCGTAGGGATAATGTCATGATAGCTTTCCGGTGGTAGGTAGGTCCTGAGTGGAGCGAACCTGCGAGACCGAGTGGAGCGAAGGGGGGAGGTGGCGAGCGAAGCGAGCCGGCGACCTCCTTAGCGTAACGAAGGTTGAGTGGGTGAAGCGTTACTCAGGGGCGACGACAAGCAAACTTTAGGGTAATGTATTTTAGTGGTAGTAGGAGGTAGTAGGTAGGTGTAGGTAGGTGTAGGTAGGTGTAGGTAGGTAGTAGGTAGGTGTATGTAGGTGGTAGGTAGGTAGTAGGTAGGTGTAGGTAGGTGTAGGTAGGTGTAGGTAGGTGTAGGTAGGTGTAGGTAGGTGTAGGTAGGTTGTAGGTAAGTGTAGGTAGGTGTAGGTAGGTAGTAGGAAGGTGTAGGTAGGTGTAGGTAGGTGTAGGAAGGTGTAGGTAGGTGTAGGTAGGTAGTAGGTAGGTGTAGGTAGGTGTAGGTAGGTAGTACCGCGAGCTGCATTGGTACATTTTTTTTTTCAGATTCATTGAGAGGTGCAATGCGTTAGTCGAAATCATTTTTCAAAGCTCCCCCTCTCCCCCTCTTCACGCCCCGCGAGCTGCGCGCAGCTCGCGCAGCCACGCAAATACTAGTTTTTTATTATATTTCTGTGGATGACTTCTCCATTAACAAAAAACATAACATCACACCTTTAATCCCCGAAGGGTTAGGTAGTGGTGTACCTATTAGTACACCGACATTCTTCATTATATGAAGTGTTTTTATCTCAGCAAAGTAATCTAGGAATGGTCGGAATAAAGTATCCCTTCCCTTACGTAAAGGCTCAAAGTTTTAGTGGTTATCTATATCTCGCTCTCTCTGTTGATTCTCATAAAAAGATGATAATTTAATGGTTTGTTTTTTATAAGTACTGGAGTCTAAACATCACCTACAATTTTGCGCCTGGTGCACCCGTAATGATAAATGTTGCACCTACTTCATCAAACAATCAGGGTCAAGTTCAATTATTAATATTGTTACGAGCTGGGTATGGGATAAATAAAATCACTACCAATTAAACACACGAATTAACTTTATTACTCAATAAACACTTATTCACAATCACTTCAATACTACTGAACGCTTTATCGTACTAGATTTCACTTCGATCCTTTCGTTGTCTCGCTTAAAAGTAGACTGACTCACTTCGTCCTCAATCGGTCCTTTTATACCCAAGCAAACAAAAGACATTCGAGATAATTCTCTATTATTCAAGAAAGCATGCACAAAAAAACATTAACAAAAAATAAACTTAAAGATGAAAGAACCGACAAGGAAGAAGTTACTTAACGTCGTCGGCATACGGTCGAAATTACAATGACAACTGCCGGCGACTCCCGGCGCCTGACCTTGAATACAATGTAAGTTCTATACCTACTACGGAAATAGGTACCTAAAAGAATGAACTCGTATTTTCTAGGTACTACACAGTTATTAGCGCGGTTTCTCGAAGATTCTAGATGACCGTCGTAACACTGCCCCCTCCTTAGACATGCTCGTCCCAAGCATCATTAGTCCCGTAATATCGCGCCAGTCGGTCCACATGCACAACCTTAGGCGCACCTCGCGGACCCTTCTGTATTCGGTAGGTGACATCGTTGATCCTGGTCACAACTCGGTATGGTCCATCCCATTTTGCTTGCAATTTCGGAGACTTTCCCTTGCTCCGCACTGGGTTATGCAACCACACCAGCGAACTTTCGTCGAAACCACGACTGTTTGCCTTCCGGTCATAACGAGTCTTCATCTTCTCAGACATCTGTTGCCCGGATTGCCTGATATGCTCATACACATCATTTAACTTGTTACGCAGGTCATTCGCGTAATCCGTTACACTGCGTGGGACATCAGGGGGAGTTCCAGTTATTAAATCTGCAGGCAACCGTAACTCCCTTCCAAAGTTCGCGAAGGCTGGAGTTACAGTCGTACTTTCGTGAACTGCACTCCGATAGGACAGAAGAAACGGCTGTATGTGATTGTCCCAATCCCTTTGCCTGCTTTCCACGACTTTAGCCAGATATCTCTCCAATGTCTGGTTGAATCGTTCCACCATTCCATCAGATTGTGGGTGGTAAGAGGTGGTCCTGGTTTTGTGTGTACCCATCAATCGACAAGTCTCCTGAAAAACTTGCGATTCAAAATTCCTTCCTTGATCGCTGTGAATTTCTAAGGGTACTCCAAAACGACAGAAGACTTCCTGAACCAATTTATCCGCGACTGTTGTTGCTTCTTGGTTAGGAATGGCGAAGACTTCTGGCCACTTTGTGAAGTAGTCCATGACAACCAGGAAGTACTTGTTTCCGCTGTCACTTTCTGGAAATGGTCCCGCAACGTCCAGTGCTATCCGCTCCCAGGGAGCTCCAACGTTGTACACTTTCAATGCACCTCTGCTTCGTGTGTGAGGTCCTTTCACAGCCGCACAGCTGGTACATTTGCGACACCAGTCCTCCACATCATCTCGACAGTGGATCCAGTAAAAGCGCTCTCTGATCTTCAGTAGAGTCCTTTTCACCCCCATATGTCCTCCTGAGCATCCATCATGGTACAGCCGTAAAACATCCGGTACCTTAGCTTTAGGGACAACCATTTGTAGATGACAGCTGTCCCCTCGAGCGTTTTCCCATTTACGGCACAAGACTCCATCCTGGATCTCCAAACTGTTCCATTGCGCCCAATAACTCTTCGTGATGGAACTCATCGCAGCCACATCACTCCACTTGGGCTTCGGAGCACCAGCTTTGATCCAGTCGAAGATTGGCTTGATGTCCAGGTCATTTTGCTGAGCCTGCTGTATTGTTTCCTTCCATTCGTCGCTGAGATCAGTTCTTAGCCTCCTCACAGACACAACTTCCTTAGTTTCTTGTCTGGAACTCTGCATACAGTCTTCACGCCAAGGTCTTGAAAGTTCATCATTGTTACCGCGAGTTCTCCACTGTTGCTGGGCAGTCATATCAGTCGCCTTTTCCCGCTGTGATTGGTCTTCCCTCGGTGTGCGTCGCTTTTTACAATTTGGCCGTAGGTGACCACTTTCTCCACAAGCGTAGCACCTAGGGCTGTACTTTTGCGGACGCTGGCGTACAGGTGTTACCACAACTTGCTTTGGACAGCTTGAGCGGAGATGATCCCTTTCTTTACCGGTGTAGCAGCTGGGACTATACCCTTGCGGACGGTCGTCTGTAGGTGATGCCACGACTTCTCTGACGTAGTGTGTTCGATGGTCTTGTCTCACTGCTTCTACTTCCAGAGCATGTGCTAAGGCGTTCTTCAGCGTCTCATGATGCCCAAGTCTCACAGCAGCTCTAACCTCCAAGTCGCGTATTCCGTCAATGAACACCTGTACCAGATTTCCATCGATGAGTGCAGGGGCAGACCGGTATGCTTTCCGAACCATCGTTTCAACTTCCAGAGCCCACTGCTGTAAGTTCTCAGCACTACGTTGAACGCGATCCCTTAGTTTGGCACGAAAAACATGCTCCAGGTGCGCGTCGCCGTATCTGGACTCTAATGCCTCCAGCAGCTGTTCGTAGGTCACATCCTTGCCGAGTGCCTCAAGAATGGTAAGGGCCTGGTCTCGGAGACCCAAAGTGAGCGCGGTCATGGCTTGCCCTTTGGTCCACCCATTCGCCTTCATAACGGCCTCAAATTGGATTTTATAGGCCGACCACGAAGATGTTCCGTCGAATGGCGGCACTTTAAACCCGCGTACTGAAGGTGCAGCAATCACCGAAGCCACAGCCCCGTCTCCAACCTTAATTTCACTCAAGGCCTTCTTCACGTCGGCGATCTGAATTTCGGCCTTTGCGATACGGTTGTCGTGCTGCTGTACCTGCTCCTTCATCACGCTCAGCTCTTTCCCAACTGATGCGTGAAGATCCTTCATCAGGAGCATCTGTTCTTCTTGGCGTCGGACCTGCTCCTCTTGATCGCGTTGCAACTTTTCCTCCAACCGGCGGGTCTGCTCCTCTTGACGCCGAGCCTGTTCCTCCTTGTCCCGTTGCAACTGCTCCTGTAACTGGCGCCCCTGTTCCTGCAGCAGCGCCATTAAGGCAGACATATCTGGCACTGCTGATACTGGAGAAACGCCAGATGAGCCAGCGACTTGCTCTGACGTAGGCTGGACACCGCCCGGTGTCTGCGTCGGAGAGTCTCCAAATCGCCTTTGGTCCATACCTTGCTGCCGCTGACTCCTCGTACGGATACTATCCGTGTCGTCCTTCGGTAGAATCGGCATTATTTATCCCCACTTCTGACACCAAATTGTTACGAGCTGGGTATGGGATAAATAAAATCACTACCAATTAAACACACGAATTAACTTTATTACTCAATAAACACTTATTCACAATCACTTCAATACTACTGAACGCTTTATCGTACTAGATTTCACTTCGATCCTTTCGTTGTCTCGCTTAAAAGTAGACTGACTCACTTCGTCCTCAATCGGTCCTTTTATACCCAAGCAAACAAAAGACATTCGAGATAATTCTCTATTATTCAAGAAAGCATGCACAAAAAAACATTAACAAAAAATAAACTTAAAGATAAAAGAACCGACAAGGAAGAAGTTACTTAACGTCGTCGGCATACGGTCGAAATTACAATGACAACTGCCGGCGACTCCCGGCGCCTGACCTTGAATACAATGTAAGTTCTATACCTACTACGGAAATAGGTACCTAAAAGAATGAACTCGTATTTTCTAGGTACTACACAGTTATTAGCGCGGTTTCTCGAAGATTCTAGATGACCGTCGTAACAATATAGCAGGTGCTGGAACTTATTGAATTTAGTGAATACAAAGAAAGATTTCACTCATTTGTGGTCTTTGAATGTTTCAAAATTGCTGAAATGGAGTGGAAACTCTCCACAAGGTCTGATAACGTTATTTTAAAAACGAAAAGAATCGCTGCAATCGTTATTGTTTGATTAACAAGAGCCAAGGCCTTGTACGAATTATAACTATTATGAGAATGATCTATGCGGGCACGATTGGCGGTCAAAACATTATTTTTTTGTTAATCTGTTTGACAACGGCATTATCCGATTCTAAATGTAAGGGACCTACAGAGTCAAGTGTGGCAAGTTGGTATTTGGCTGAGCCATCCCAAAGGTGACAGCAATAGGTACTCCATGCCGGACCGGACTTGAGCTTTATATAATACTGAAAGCTGTCCAGGCTTGAAGTACCGCTTAACCTTGTTTAGGACGCCCAGCTTTTTAGCCGCAGTTAATTTAGGTGTCTAATTGGTTATCAATTTACATCAATAACTCCGAACGGACTGCGAATTACCAAAAGTCGTGTCAGTAGCAAAGGTTTTTTGAAATGCTCTTTTCAATTTATGCATACCTTATGGCTATTGGACCTTGGGACAGATGCCTATACTCCAAGGACCATTCTCCTTCATTAGTGCATCAATTTCACCGCAGGTTCACCGCTTTAGATCTGTGAACATATTATAATGATGGCAGTCATAAAACCGGCAATTTCTCTTAAAATATGCTTTGTATTAACTCGAAATAGCTACAAAATATCTTTTGTACAAAACTACTTATATTCAATTTCACGAAAGACTAAACAAGTTTACCGGTATTGCATGAAAGCCTTGTGAAAATTGTACTGTCATCACCACTCACCTGGCGCTCACGGACAAATCCGTAGGGAACTACAGTACGGTTGCTTGTAACGCGTTCGGAAGCTCAAATACCGCTTTCAGAACTACATTATATTCGAAAATTGCTCGTTATTTCGGTTGAATGTTTAGTTTACTTATTGTGGTAGGTACCTATTGTCAAAATCATAATTTTGCTAAATGTTTTCTTATTTAACGGTAAAAATCAAATAATAATAATAATAATAATATTCCACAACTATCACACAACGCCATCTAGTCCCAAGCTAAGCAGAGCTTGTGTTATGGGTACTAGACAACTGATAAACATACTTATATATTTCTAAATACATACAAATTATAGATAAATTACACCCAGACACAGAACAAATGATCGTGCTCGACATAATGTTTTTTTATTTATTATTATAGCTAGCCCATATCATCCCACAGCTGGGCAAAGGCTTCCCCTTCATTCTTTCCAACGGTCGCGATTCTGTGGAACTTCTTTCCAATTCTCAAGGAAGACATCCAGTTCATCCCGCCATCTCCTGCGTGGTCTGCCGCAACCTCGTGTCGCTGTTTCAGGGCACCAATCCTGAGCTTTGGGCTCTGGGCCCACAGCTCATTCGACACGCAACAGACATGTCCTGCCCAGTCCCATTTAAGTTGGGCAGCCTTTAGAGCCACGTCAACGATTTGTGTTCTGGAGCGCAGAGTAGTGTTGCATGTATATGATACACCTAGGTAGGTAACAGGCTTAGTCAATTTCTGCTTTGTACCGCATTACCGTTATGTGTGTATTACTCAGCGGGAAATGCATATTTTTGTGGTTTATATTGTTATAATAAAGAGCCTAACTAATTATGGTGACCTAATGATTGTTAGGTTAATTAGCCTGGCCTGAAATGAATAAATTGACATCAATTGACGTAGATCGTTAATTACCAATACTAAAATACCTAAATGGTACAGTCGAACAAGCTAATAAGTATATAGGTAGAGATCTTTATAATTCTAGTACACTGAAATTATTGATTGCAATTTTGTTTTATAAAGCGTTTCGCATTTAAGCAACTGATTTCAAAGGCTGTATCATTTCACATCAGTCTCAAAATGTATCTGTATAATCTAAAAAGTAAATGCAAGTTTGCTGGCTGTAGGTATACTAATTGGTTGTTCGACTGTACATAGGTACATATTCCCAAAACTATCCTTCCTTATTAATTGTATGCTTAAATTCCCTTCATTCAATGCCAATAAATAATTTAAATTTCTGTGGCGTTAGTTTCATAAAAAAATTCCCATATTTTGGATAATACATTCTTTTTGTATGAAGGAACCTTAGCAGATGAGATTCATATTATGTCCTGGTGAGCAAGCGTACAAACAAACTTATTTATGTTGACAGATTCTCACGACATGGTATTGAGATTCAACAACGCTCCCACAGAAAATTATACGGAAAGCGTCGGCTCCAAGACTACTTTCAGAGTACTTAATTCACAGGTAGTTATTATATAACTATATTTTTTTCACATCAAATCAACAATGATAGGTATAGTATTTTTACAGAGGTTGCATACTGCAATAATGCTGGCTGTTAAAATAAAGGAAAAAATGTGGAGAGCCATTTTCAGTAAAAAAAAGAATGTATCTAATGGCTTTTCATAGCATGATTTTTTGTGTGGAAAGCCAGTAGCAGATGCAACTATTGTCAAATACAACCAAAAAGGTTTTACCCTTTTACAAATTAAAATGTTCTTGGGGTTAACTGATATTTCATTTGGTTTCAGGTGGTAGCTAAGCCTGAATTCAATTTTTTGGAGGACCCGTTATTTCGCAATGTCTCAATTCTCATATGGGATCCGGCGAACTACTCGTCATCACTAGAAGACTGGTACCAGTTTCCTGATTATCCTCTGTTCCCTGTTTATAAGAAGTAAGTTTTTCAATTTTGGAACATTTGTAACGACGTTAATAACGACGTTACTAAGAAACCTAAGTTTTTTTTTAATATGAAATTGGCCTACTCTTGAACTCAATTTTGTCCTAAGGGCAGAGATGAGGTTGACGATGGAACGAGCTAACCCAGTAAAAGTCTATTTACTCGCGATTTAAATACATTGGGGTTGTATGAACTCGGGATCAGCGGTGGCCTAGTGGTGATGGCCCCGACTTACGAACAGTAAGTCGTGGGTTCGAACCTAAGCAGGCGCATTACTTTGTGTAATTTATTTCATCACCGCTGCTTTCAAAACGGTGAAGAAAAACATCGTGAGGAAAATGTCTTAGAACCAAAAAATTCGAAGAAATATGACGTCTACCAACCCGCACTGGGCCTGCGTGGTGGATTTAGCCCTTCTCTCTGGACTAGAGAGGAGGCATGCGTCCCTGCAGTGGGAACATTATAGGCTGATAATGATGGATGAAGGTAGGGAGTTCCAATCTTTCGCGGTGCACTAATAAAAGATGAAGCAAACCGCTTCATACGAATGGGTGGCACATCGACAAGGCATGGGTACCTGCAGTTAGTCTAGTCTCCCGATGGAAGAAGTGGAATCAGCTCTTGGAGTTCTTGCGAACACTCTCCGAAACAGTCTGTAGAAGACCGACAGACATGCAACTTTACAGGGGTGGGACAGCTAGGCTATGTAGATTGGGCACCCTGGCTCTGGGCTCTACAGAATCAAGTGTGGCAAGTTGAAATTTGGCCGACCCATCCCCAAGGGGGCAGCAATACTTTATGTCAGACCGGAGTTGAGCTTTATTTAATACTGAAAGCTGTCCAGACTATTTTACCGCAGTTTGAGTTTTAAACTCAATGAAGGCTCGGATGGCTAGAAAGTTCGCTTGACTTCGTGCCAAGAATCTCGAGACTGTCGGTAACTTGTACAGATGCGCTCCGAAAATTAGGAGCCAGATTGAATGGACTACTTTTGGCGGTGAATATATAAGCACACTTGTGTTTTGGTGGCTTTCAAATCAACCAGATTCTCGTCGCACCACTTGGAGACAAGACTTAAGGTTGAATTCATTGCTCGTCGGGGCTGCGGGTTTTTCGCAAGAATACCGCGGCCTCGACATAAAGGGCTAAGAAGGAACATGGGTGGTTTTTAATCAGTAGAAGTTTGACACTCCCTTCCGCTCTGCCTAGATCGGGAGGGGTTATTTGATAATATCCCACCCCCCCAAAAAAAAACAAGGTGAATCCGTTCGCCCTACCATGGCCTCTCTCAACGAACACACTTCATCACTGGCTTTTGCGCTGGTTTTTGTGTTGTTATCTGCGTACCTAACAAGGCCAGGAACGAGTAACAAAGTGTTTTGAATTCTTTTATATTTTGTTTTTTATTCATTGTTTTCCTAAAATACATAGTGCACCTAAAAGTGATCATACCATATTGCAAAAGAGTTTGTTGGCGTAAAAGAAGGAATACCTACGCACTTTGCGCATGGTTTCTATAATTTCTTGGGTATTTTGTGTCTACTATCCTCATTTCAATTCTATTTTAACTTTGTTAGGTTAATCCCGAGTGTTACTATGTCGCTAGTCGTATTTCTTATTTATTATGTATTTGTTATAGGTTCCTTGAACAGAATCACAACGCAGATGCACATTTGTTGAACCCCCAAGTGTTGTGGTCGTTGTGGTCAGTGCTACAAGACACATCTCCTTACCGGCTACGAAGAAACCCTCCTTCATCAGGTTTTATTGGTAATTTTTAATCTCTTATTAATATAAGATTAGAGAAAAGAGAATGGAAACCATTCTTGTAAAGAATTAAACGGAAAATATTAAACTCCTAAAAAAAAAAGGAAAATTGCTACCTATCAAACATTCAGGAACCTTTTCCAAGAGCACATGTATCTACAATTTTACACACATACATCCTCTATTCGATTTTGATACCATGCACCAGCCGGAATCATGTGCAATCGCTCGCTAACTGATGCTGATGATGACTTTCTATGCTGGTTTTTGAGATTCGGTATTTGGTATGCTGCTCTTGTACTCTCGAGTTAGTAGCACATCCAACTTTGGCCGACAAACTCCGAGCACACAGCGGACATGTCAGAACACTAAGTAACATCTACATTTCCAGGTTTATGGTTCGCGCTGCACCGTTGCCAGCGCGTGCGCATGCTGGAGTACGTGCCGAGTGCGCGCGCGACTCGTCGGTGCCACTACCACGCGGCGCACGACGACGCCGCGTGCACGCTGGGCGCGTGGCACCCACTCGCGCAGGAGAAGACCCTCGCGGAGCTCATCCGCGATAATACGGACGTGGAAGTCTTCCAACGAGGGATTATTGATGTACCAGGGTTTAGTAGCATTACTTGCCCTTGAGCACTGGGCTCTGGCAGTATTGTTTGTATTTGAGTGATGCCAAAGTAGTTGTATTAAATGTTGAGCTGAATTATTGTTGTATTTTATGTTGCCATTTCTTATAGTTTTTCACGATATGTACTTACATTTAAACGCAAGTCCATAGCTTCTCTGATAGGGAAGCTGATAGGTATTTATTTCTGTTTCTTGTTTTAAACATCAAGCTATTAGTATTGTTACATGGATAAACTCACGCCCTTTTCCCATTGGTGTAGGTAGAAACCACAGAACGCCACCTGCTACGATCCATACATACTCCTTTTGGCTCGTCCACATTTATACATCAAGTATGATAAACTGACCATTATTTTTAGATAAGTAGGTCTTTTTTTTTGGAATGTGAGAAATCATAAAATGACTCCTCCCGCTCTGGGCGGAGCGGTATATATAGGGAGTGTCAGACTTCTACTGACTAAAAACCACCATGTTCCTTCTTAGTCCTTTGTGTGCGAGGTCCGTGTATCTCTTTCGAACAACCTGCAGCCCCGACAGACGTCGGCCCTTGCGACGTGGTCTCACACGGCTTGCGTCTGACGAGGTCTATGGTTTTTAAAATTTCACACACTTTCGGAAAACGGGACTATTTTGTGTCCCAGAGCTTTGTTTGGGTACAACGGGACAGGTGACCGAGAAAAGGAACAGTTCCGTTCAAAACGGGACGTATGGTCACTTTAGGTATGACCAGATGTACAACGCTGGTAATAATTAATATACGGGGTGTCAATGCAGCGCCTACGCAATGCTACGAGGAACCACGTAGCGCTACGCGGCTCCTGGGCTTTAATATAAATTCGTAATATTTGAGCTAGATGCACACCATATTTGTACGCCTCATGGCATAACATAGCGCTCTGTATTTCTTTACCTGTGTTAACAAATAAAAGTGATTCGATTTGATTTAAGCGTGATGGAATGGCCCATTAACACCTTCCTACTTATGATGACCAACATTTTACTACAATACGACAAAATTAACGGACCTTCCCTATTTTTGCTTTGACTTTTGCGATCCGTTCGTGCCTACTAACACTATACAAACATTGGGCTCCGTCGCGGAATGTGAACTTCGCAGAATGTGCACTAGACAAAAAACGTGCACTTCTCATAACGGGCAATTCTCAAAATGTGTATTTCGCAAAATACACATTGCGCACATTGCTCATTGCATTTTGCATCTCAAAATGTGCATATTTAATTCAAGATCGTTTTCAAATTCGCTTTTACATTTTGTACTTTTAATCAGACAAAATTATAACGGTATCAATCTTTTTATTTCTGATCTATAATTTATAAACATTCAATAAAATGTGCACATTTTGCGATGTGCTCATTTTGAAAAGTGTCCGTTATGAGAAGTGCCCTTTATGAAAAGTGCACCAAATACAAAATGCCCATTTTTTGTTCAGTGCACATTTTGCGAAGAGCACATTCCGCGACGGATCCAGATACCTAGCTCCACAAAAAGTGGGTAATTTTGGAGTGAATGCATATTAACACCCACCTAAGTCTAACCCCTACTATAAAAATACGCCTAAGCCTGACGAGGACACTCGATGATTGCTATATAGCTACCGTTAATAAAATCGAAGCCGATATCTTTAGTTTTGTTCTTGGTGTTAATTAATAATAATATTCCACAACTATCACACAACGCCATCTAGTCCCAATTTAACATCCTTATACTTGTACATTCGTTTGAATCACTCGATAATAAAACATCTATATTCCTAGGTGTCCTATTTAATTATGCCTGTAACGAATTGCTTTGTGTTAGGTTTGTTATTCAATTGTACATAAGTTAGACAATGATGAAAATATTAATTAGGTGCCTATGTAATTTATTGATCTATGTACAGAAATAGATACAGGAGATGTTTTTTTTTTATTTGAATGACGCAGATAGTAAATGTAACTTATCAGTTACCTACATAAAGATTTTAAATGTTCAATAAGATGTCTTCCTTTACTATAAATAGCTTTAAGATTAGCGTTTATTTATTGACATTACAGGAAAAAACGAAATCGTACCTAACTACTGCTTGTTTGTCAGCTATTAATCTGATTGAAGTTTTTATTCGTGTTAAGCATAATAATGACCTAGGTATTGTTTACCTACTTGAAATCACACTGAGATAATTGATTTTGTCAACATATTGGTGACTTGACAATACTTTTATGTACTTAAAGCATGAAGAACATCTATAATGTAAGTGTGTGTTAGTACCTATAAATAGGGTTAAATAAAGCATTTATACACATTACTACAGCTCTTTTTATTTTAAACGTTAATGTACTATTAGTTACATTGGACGAACCACAACATCAAGTTTTGCCGCTTTTTCTAAGACCTACTTCTTCGAACTGAACATTTGGTCGCTAGACAAAGTTAATTACAAGTTTGGATGTTCAGGAAGTAAATATGTAATTCACATAGCTGTTTTATGTGATTCAGGTAAGGTCATATCGGCCATGAAGTGCCCTTGTCCATCTTGTATTTTTAGCGATTTACTAGCGTACGGAGCGGGCGCGGGTGCTGCCGGAATACTGATGTGGCTTGCTGCCGCGCGATGATTAGTGATTCAGTGTGAGCGCGCGGAATTAGCGCGCCATGTCCGATGCGGAGCAGGCAAACACACCTCGTACAAGCAAAGTTCCAGCGGCCTTGCCCTGCCGGCGATTTGGTACCGGCGGACACTACTACTGTGCTACTACGATGACCTGACTTGCACCCGACTACTATGGTACCTGCTGCATGCAAAAATGAGTAGACGGAGCAATGAACGACATATCACAACGATATCGAGTGCCTCGACACTAATCGGCTAGTTATCGTTCGTCAACGGTTTTATGTACCGCGCGTGTCGCAGCAGCGGTCATGGTCCAGCGCTTCCTCCTTCGTTGTTCATCTCCATCAATTCGTACAAAGTCCGCGAACTACAACACATGAATCTTAAGCGATTTGTAATTACTATGTTTATATTCCACACACTTTTGTACCAAATACCGGACATTTTGGTAATGAGCGTATATGGTGAGCAGTCTCTTGCATAGTTTCATTACAATGATGTTAAGCGGAACTTATTTTCCTCGTGCTGTACTTTGACACTGGTCACTGCATGTCGGTAGCCTTCTGTGTGTTAGGTCATTGCCTCTGGTTGTTTCGCAGAATAGTGCAACTTGTGTGCGGCGGGCGCGATGAGTGCTAATGTGATACATCCCTACTGCACTAAGGCACTAGGTATTCCGTAAACATATGAAGGTAATGCTGTCAGTGTACTAGGAAGCGCTGGATGTGTGCCTAGTACACCCTAGCACTGGCTGCCGTCCAGCAATAGCGAATACCACTAGTATTCATGTGCTCAATAACATACCTACATTTACACAATTTGTTTACTTAATGTGATAACTTGCATACCTGGCAGGTATCACTGTTATTTGTACAAAATAATCCTGCGAGTTCTTTGTATTTGTGAGTGCTATTACTCTGAGCTAATCCACATGATTTAGCAAGGATGTTCCCAGAATATGTGAGGTCCATTATCGAAGATCTCGAGCGGCGAACCGGTCTGTTTCACCGTTATTACTATGTTTACCGGTGACTCACGGCGCGTGTTAGTGAATGACTTTTGTCCTTACCTCTTACTCTATATCTAATAATATGTTTATCCGGTATAAGTGCTACAAAAACTAGACAAATTATGCCCCAGTACTGACATTGCAATTTTTTTAATTGCGATACAGGAGTAACTCGACTGCGTTGTCGGTCTGGTAGACGCAAGCGCAACTGTTGTGCATGAGGTCCAGGGTTTGATTCACACATCGGGTAAAGTGATATTGGAGTTTCGCGGTTGCAAATACGGAGTCTGGTTTTATTCCCGTTTGATGGCAATACGCTCGCCCCCTACATAACTGGCGAAATGTGGGTGCACTAATGAGTAGGTACACCTCTGCGTAACCCTTACCCCTCCCGGGGATTACAGGCATGATAATCCTTACATAGTATAAAACAAAGTCGCTATTTTTGTCTGTTTGTTTGTCTGTATGCTTAAATCTTTAAAACTACGCAACGGATTTTGATGCGGTTTTTTTTAATAGATAGAGTGATTCAAGAGGAAGGTTTTAGTGTATAATTTGAACGACATCCACGCGGGTGAAGCCGCGGGCATCAGCTAGTTTGGAATATAGGCATAAAGCATACATAACAATGAAATGATTATAAACAAAGACTGATGTGTAGTAATATTTGGCGAGTACCGCTGGAACAGTACTGCCATAAGCTACGGAAGTGCAATTAATTATAATAATGTTGGTACAAGAAGGTACTAAGACTAAGTACTCAGTGTGCCCTTGGCAATATGTGAAGGTTTCAAAGCTTTGTTCTACCGGCGACATGTGCATCCCATAATAAATACTTAACTTATGGATACGAAATTATGCGTCAGCTTCATTAAAATCTACTATTTAGGATATGACATTTTTCATTTTACTGTGATGTTTAACTAACCACCAGATTAACCACCTGATACCCAAAAATAGTAAATGATCACCAAAATTAAATCCCCATTTTAATGTGAAATGAGAACCAAAGTACAACTTGTGATCCTACTTTAAAGATCACAAGTTAGTTAGTTTTTAGGATCACAAGTTGTACTTTGGTTTGGTTTGGTTGTAAATTCTGATTAAAAAATCATAATTTGAAAATTATGATTTTTTAATCAGAATTTTAAAATATAAGTAATGATATTTCTTATCATTAATATCATCTTTTAATAATAATAATAAAATCTCAAGTTAATATCATCTTTTCCACCCGCAATGATTTCAGTTTATCTGTGATCATGGTGCTTGTAACAGCGCCGAAATATCGGGAACTCGAAACAAGTAGTAAACATGGTAAATATCCCGTTTTCAATTTACATAATAATATCATCTTTAAATGCTATAAAAGTAAACTAGACAGGATCTAGCTCTCGGCGGCTACTGCCGCGGCACGCTCGCTTCGCTCGCTCACTTTCTTGCGTTAATTGTCACTGTTCTAACCTAACTCGAAAACCCTGAAAAAAAAAAATAAGATTAAAAAAGAAACCTAACTTAACATAAAATCTAATCAGTTTTTACTATTATAACCTAAATTTATGAGTTCATAGTAGTTTTAGGGAACAGATGTACCTAATTGGTCACAAAGTTATTTTTGGTATCCCCTTTTTAACCGACTTCAAAAAAGGAGGAGGTTCTATGTTCGTGTGTATGTATTTTTTTTTATGTATGTTACCTGATTTCTGATCCCCCATTTGTGAACCGATTCCCAAAATTCTTTTTTTATTTGAAAGAGTATACTCCTGAAGTGGTTCCATTTTAATTTGGTGAAGATCTGGTGCTGATCTTCGGAGATATACAATGGAACTCTTCAAAAATAGACGGCAAATCTGTCGTAATTGCTGGAATCGCTTGGATGTTTATTGAATATACATTATCATGACGTAACATCACGCCTGTATGCTCTGAGGGAGTATACAGATGTGTATACACATTTTTAGGGTTCCGTAGTCAACTAGGAACCCTTATAGATTCGCCATGTCTGTCTGTCCGTCTGTCCGTCATCGCTTTATCTCTGTGACCGCTAGCGTTAGAAAGCTGAAATTTGGTACCAATATGTGTATTAATTACGCCAACAAAGTGGTAAAATAAAAATTGGAAAAAAATGTTTAATTAGGGTAGCCCCCCTATATGTAAAGTGGGAAGTGATTTTTTTTTTAATTTCAACCCTAACGTGTGATATATTGTTGGAAAAGTATTTAAAAATGAATAGGTGTTTACTAAAATCATTTTTTGATAATGTCAATAATTTCGGAAATAATCGCTCCAAAAGTAAAAAACAATGTGTCCCCCCCCCTCTAACTTTTGAACCATAACTTTAGAAAATATGAAAAAAATCAGAAAAGTAGAACTTTATAAGGACTTTCTAGGAAAATTATTTTGAACTTGGATGGAAACAGTTTTTGTACAAAAAAGACAAAAAGTTGTAGAAAATCATTTCTGGACTAAGTTTGTAGTATAATCGTAGCAAGCATTTTTTTTTAACTTCGTTTACATATTTTATTATCCTGAACGTATTTTTTTTCAAACAAAAAAGAATTATCACTACGGAACCCTACACTGAGCGTGGCCCGACACGCTCTTGGCCGGTTTTTTTAGTTGTTATATATGAATTTCATAGACACGTAGTACGTGTTTCGTGTTTTTTCTGACGCTATTCAAGTATTCGCATCTAGCAGTCATCACTTGTCTTCATGTTGATGAGCTGATAATGGAAGGTAAGAGTTAAGAGTTGAAAGCAAAAATAGGGTATCTTGAAGGTTAAGGGTTAGGTTTCTTGGTTGAATGTTAAATGCATAGTAAATATTTGTAAAGAATGTATGTATATAGGTACTTATTACAACTAAAAATGAAAAAATAAAAAAACTTTTTTGAAAAATAAACAACCGACTTCAAAAACACCAAAAAGAGAAAAATAAACTTCATAAGAAAAATCAGCTTCTGAAGTCGGTGGCAAAAAAATAAAATCAAACAAACAAATGTCACCTTTTATTGATTGTTTTTGTTATCCCAAATGTAACCACAACAGAGTTAGGTGGTAATTATTTAATAGTCTTCTTTTGTTGTAATTCGGAAATATCCATTCTACAGTTTTCTACAATAACTAAGTAGAAACTAAGATTTTCACTATTCTAACCCAAAATTATGAGTTTACTATAGTAATATTTTAGGTACATAACGGATGTTATTGGTCACAGAGTTATTTTTGGTAGTCATTATATTTATCCCCTTTAACTGTTATCCCGAATGTAACCACAACCGTGTTATGTGGTAATTATAATTAATGGTCTGCTATTCTTGTAATTGTGGAATATCCCATACACAGTTTTCCACAATAACTATATATGTAAAAAATAATTGGGAAAATGACCGAAATTCCCTACCACATCTTGTCGTAACCCAATTGCGTACCTAAGAGACTTAGGTAATTCGATTAAGCACTTTGTAATGCTTATAAGGACATATGTGTTTTATCCTGTAGCCACTAATTGCACCCTCCTGTAAAACACGCAAACGAAAATGGTCATTAACTGGGTCGAGAGTGATTCATTTGTTTCAATTGGTCTGAATCACTTGAGATATTTTAGGTGGTCAAGCTCTTATTGACGCACGAGACACGGGTCTATCTACATATTACTACTACCACTTGTTTTGATTTTATAGGACAGTCTCATCAACGTCACTGTTGTTCTCGTTAAATACAAACCACAAATCCCATAAAACTATATATTTATTGTGAGCATCCTCATCAGGAAGGAAGGTGACCTTATTGTAGTTTTAAAATGCAAGGGAATATACAGGGATGAAACTTTTAAATTTTGATCCCCATTTTTTTTTTTTTTTTAATAGCCTTTACTGTCCCACTGCTGAGCAAAGGCCTCCCCCTACTCCTTCCAAGTGCTCTTTTCCTGAGCCACCTCGAACCAGCCCTCGTGGTGTGCGTCCAGATCATCTCGCCACCTCTTTCTGGGCCGGCCTCGGCGGCGCCGTCCGTCTTCCGGCAACCATCGTGTTGAGGCTTTTGCCCAGCGGTCTTTACTTACAGATTTTCAAAAAATATAGGTAAAGTAAGCAAGAAACTGACCAATTTACACATTTTTTTTTTGTGATGCCAATTGATCCTATTTCCAATATACCGATAAAAAACTTTATTGGACCAATAACCATCGTGCATCGCTGATAAAAAAGTCAGAAATTCGTAGGAAATCATTTGCAGATACTAAAAAAGCATTTAACATTGTGTTCAAATACAAAAGATACAATGCATATATGATCCCGTAAACGTATCCACAATTTTTTTTATTTTTAATTACCGTAATCTAACGTTAATCGAAAGATCGATCTATCGATTCTAACTTTTAGTGCTTCAATGATAGTTAGACCAATTGAAGTTTCAGCATAAGACACAGGATCAATGAACATCAAAATAAATGTGAATAGGATTCAAAACTTTACGAAGTATTATTATATAGGCTCCCAAAGTAATTTTCGAGTAGCTACAACGGTTAAGTTAGCCCTTTATTGACCTGCTGAAAGTTTCCACTATGCTCGTATGACGGTAAGTACTAGGAATAAGAACCTTCCTATTTCTCATATTGACCTTTATTTCGACTTTACATGGATGCAACATAATTATTATGTAAAGCAATTATTTCTAGTATCTATATCTATAGCTGGATACTGGATACCGCTAGTCATAGCAGTGTAAATGAAAATTTTCGTTTTTTTGACATATTTTTTTTAGCAAGCAGTTGGCAAAAAATTTTAAAACCCGCTTGAGTATGAATATCGATAAAACAATGATTTGTATCAAGTGTGGCGTACATAATAAGAGTTAGCCATTTTATAATTAAATGAGTATAAAACATCGAAAGTAAACTAGATTAAGTTTTTTTTCGTTTCAATTTTCTTGGACCAAATAGGTAAACTGATTTTTTCTACACTTGCAAGTGTCACATTCTTCTTCTGGGGGTCTAAAATGGCCACTTTTGCAGATCATAATGTGAATTGCGTTTAAAAGTGTAAAATGGACCTTTCATAATAAAAACTGCGTCTGTGACTATTTTACGAATGTTAACGCAATTCATATTATTTTCCTATTATGATGTATTTTACTAAATTGTTACAGACACAGTTATTAAATTGAAAGGTCCATTTTATGCTTTTTAACGCAATTCATATTATGATCTGCCAAAGTGGCCGTTTTAGACCCCCTGGTTAAATACGCTATCTGGTCAAATAATATAACACCTTGTGAAAATGTACTTCCCCGATTTAATTATGCCTGTTGGTTTGACTATTATTTACTAAGAACTAGCCGAGTCCCGCGACCATCGCCCACGTGGAATTATGAAAAAATACTACTTAAGTTTGTAGATAATACATATATTTCAATGATGATTCGAAAGACAAGTGCCGCCGTTTATTATCTAGTATTATTTTCAGGATGTAAGGTACCCCAGGAAGCCCTATGTCTATTTCTGTCCATCTGACAATGTGCATGCCATATTTCAGGATGATCGGTTCAGTAGTTTTGCCGTGAAAAGGTAACAAACAAACTACTTTCGCATAAATAATATTATAATAAGGATTAAAAATAGTAAATTAATCATACATCGTCGGTTGTGAATTATTATATGTCAGAACACCTCTGTTCTGCGTAACAGTGGAATGTGGACTTACCAGTGACTTGATCTGCTACTTTTAAATTGTATGTAAAATAGTAAACAGTGAACTTGATTTGAGTCATACATTAGCGGCGGAAATCTATAACGGGGACCGGATAGACCGGTTACCTGAGAAAAATTAGGAAAAGAAGATCATCGTCATCTGCCTAGCTTTTTCGCAAATATGTCGGGGTCGGCTTCAAGTCCTACGGGATGCAGCTCCTGTATTTTGCATAAACGACTGCCCATCTGACCTTCACAACCCTTCAAAAAGTATACACTTAGAGTGATACTTTTTTTTGGAGCGTGGGAAATTATCAAATGACTTCCCCTACTCTGGGCGGAGCGGAAGGGTGTATCAGACTTCTACTGACTAAAAACCTCCTATCTTCGTCCTTAGCCCTTTGTGTCCGGGCCCCCGGTATCTCTTTACGATAATACGATAATCCTTGTAAGACTAGTTTGCAGAATTTCGGGCCACCTATATAAACGACTGTCAAAGATCCACTAATGGCAGCCAGGACTAACAGCGTAACGTGCGAGGCATGGAGGAAACTCGGTACGTAATGGTTGCTCACCCACCAACGGACTAACCTAGGCAAGCATCGCTTATCCTGAAGATCGACCTGGGGGTCTAAAATGGCCACTTTATCTGGGGGTCTAAAACGGCCACTTTAGCAGATCATAATAAGAATTGCGTCAAAAAGCGTAAATGACCTTTCATAATAGTAACAGCGTCTGGGACCATTAAGGAAAATACATAGATCATAGGTAAGTAATAATAGGAAAACAATATGAATTGCGTTAAATTCGTAAAATGGTCACAGACGCAGTTATTATTTTGAAAGTTCAATTCATATTCTGATCTGCTAAGTGGCCATTTTAGACCCCCAGATCATAATATGAATTGCGTTAAAAAGCGTAAAATTGACCTTTCATAATAGTAACTGCGTCTGTGACCATTAAGGAAAATAGATCATAATAGGAAAATAATATGAATTGCTTTAAAAATCGTAAAATTGTCACAGATGCAGCATAATATAATGAAAAGCCAATTTTACGCTTTTTAACGCAATTTAAGTATATTGTGATCTGCTAAAGTGACCATTTAAGACACCCTGAGCTCCGCTATTAGGAAGAAATTATGTAAGTATAAAAATGATCTACTTTTAGGGAATTCATTACTGCCTTCTACTATTGAAATTCTTAGATGATAAGATGACTCTAACAATTTTGACAGGAAGGTGTGTCTGACTGTTTGATATTTTAATCAAGTCCGTGGCCCACAGAACGATGATGCATCAATCAAAGTGGGGTGTGTGAGAACAATCTATTCAATTTGGTCGCTCACTTTAAGAGCAGTCACTTAGATAGATGGCAGTGACTCATGAGACGTGCCCTAAATAGCCGGACACTTTATAACGAAGCGCGTATCAACACCTTTCCGGAAAAAGGATGACGGGGACTTTTAATATTTTAGAACATATTTAATTAATTCACATGTGGGTTCTTTAGGAAAACCACCAATTCACCCAGTTCTCTACTGTACAGGGATCGAGTAGGGACGATCTTTGATCAGTTGAGTCATTCTTTTAAAACCGGTACATGGTCGGTTGGACAGATGTGATTTGGGAGAAAACATAATGTAGGTGAATGAATTTATTGATGTGTCCAGTAATGAATCCGTGCAAGATAGAAGTGGAATAAGAAGATATTGAATATGTTCACGCATGAGTATAGGGTATCTGTGACAGATTATAATTATAGATGTAGGAGCTAGATCTATCCACTAAAGAGTTAGAGTTTTGTATTTAATTTACATAAAATTATGTTAGCTTATACATCTAAGGGCCATTTGTAGCCTGAAATTAAATGAGTATTATTATTTATTAAAGAAGTCAACTGAAGAGTAAATAACACTAGGCCAAAATACTGGTCTTTTAAAAAAAAAATGAACTGCACTCGTTTCAGAAAAACGGAAGCTAAACAACACCTGCATTATTCCATGTGTTACTGTTGGCTGCCAGATCTAGCCATTATCACGAAAAATAAACACAAACTATGTGTATGTCAAAGAGGAATGGAGAGGAGTATGATGGTTCTAAAACTGTAAGACAAATGTAAAGCAGTTTTCTCGTGAAATAACTAAGATTACTTTTACTTATTTCCAATCTACTTACTATGTTTGTATAAACGTCAATCAATGCAGTAGGAGAAAATCACTTGTGAAATTTTAATTTCATTGCTCGTAACGTTATGTACCGACGTTACAAGCAAACAAAATAAAAAAAAATACATGTTCCGTAGACGTTTTATTTTTGTTTTATTTTACGTAAAATGTAGACAAGAAAACATGATCAAAGTTATCATGATCAAGGAATTAATTTGTATTTTCCACTTCCTCATACTCATATTTCCAGAAATGTCTGTATGGCCAACCTAATTTAGTTACCCTATATGTTTTCAGTTTATGGCGATACCATTTACCTAATATACGTCAGAGGTATATGAAATATACGTGATAGTTCATTTTATTTAATTAAAAAAAAAAAAATATTTCATTAGTAGGTAATTGTTCGTGTAAAGTTTGCTAACGGATCCGTGTGATTCACGTCTGCCCGAACAGCACCATTTAGCTCTTTATGTAACTCAACTGTTACTGATTTTACAGTTTCAGTTTTAGCAAAACACAGCACTGAAAACACACACAAACCTTATTGTATAAAGGTTTCCAGGTCAGTGTTTCGGTTGTCATTGTTCAACCGAGTACCTAAGAAACTAATAAATCGTCGATTGTTCGTACTTTTACACGTGATTGCAGGAAACAGTGGCGCATCTAATCGCTGTATAAACAGCTTCCATTCACTTAATAATCCTAATTGATAACCTAATGATTAATGTGCGGAATACTGCGCACGCGACTAAGCAAACCACTTATTTTGTTATCACTTGCTCTTATTTCTTACGGAAAGCTGTATCGTGAATTCATGACACGTGTAAACTGTTACTTATATAGATGAAACAAACAATCTAAGTTGATCTGTTGATTTGCGGCAACGCAATGTAAGTTACGATGGCATGCGGCCATTTACAGGAATTTAGAAAATAAATATGTAGTAAGCTTAACTGGTATTTTGTCTATTTTATGAGTTAACATTTAACTTACGCGATTTATTTTATTGGTATGTGGGATTTACGGGCTTTGTGATAACAATTTAAAATATTTTTCAAGTTGTAAAGCATAGTTTTGTTTCACGCATTCTCGGCACACGTCGATTTGAATTTGTATCGTCCTGGCGTTTACTACTATGGTTTGGTTTATGGCCGCTTAACAAATTTACTTCAAGACATTATCCTGACCAACACTTTCAGTTGAACATTGACAGGAATGTTTGTTTTCATTAAAAATAAATTCTAAAATATTGATTTTATTAATCACCAGGGCGTGAAACACCACGTTCTGGTTATTTGTGAGAACTTAAAGCGCGGTGTAATGAAGGCAAAGCTGAGTTGAAAAACCTTCAATTCGTGCAAGAATTCGGTGAACGTATTTTTTGTTTTCACTCGACCGTTGACTAATACGATTGATTCGAATTCCATATCTATTGGGTACTTTATTTTTTGCGCATTTACACTTACAGTGAACTAGAAACTAAAGAAAGGTTTGTTAGTAAGGCAAGAACTTAAATATGCGTCATCATAATTTGACTAGCCTTTCGCCAATTAATTATGCGTAAACTGCAAATTTGTGGTTTAATGAAACCTCAATCTAACACGTCACATCAGGACGGAACGTTGGTACCACACTGTAACACATTTCATCCTGACGCAATTAGTAATTGAGGAAACTAAAACACATTTTAGTTTTGAAAATATTTGTGAAGTTGTTTACACAGTGAATCATGGCTGCATTGTCGACGTACCCTATTCTTACTCACGTTGGACCGAAAACGCAGTATTTTCTTCAAAACTGGATTTATCATTGTTAGTCAAATATTTACGGTTACAATTAAACCGATTTAAATGGAAGTTCATCGACTTGGCAGGGGAAGGTCGTCGGTGTCACGAGTGCGGGTGAATCGGATCAGTTCCGAGTGCTGGTCGCACTTGGCAATAGCTGCGGATCTCTTGCTGCCACTTCGGACGTTGCTGCATAATTGAGACTTGATACACTTTAACATGAACTTGTTCAAAAGGTCACCAAGACTAACCTGATAGATTGAATTTCAGTTTTATCAGATAAACACGAATAAAAATACCAGTTATGAGTTTAATTAGGTTTTATAAATTAAATATAGTATCAATAGATTTTATTTTGCAATTAACATTAATCTGGATAGCTTTATTCGTCAGTAGTAGGTAGATATGTAAATTATGTTTGTCGCGGGGTATTTCCTACGTCTTTAAGCTTTGAATGATTTTATCAAAAACCGGTATATTAAAACATCAAAACATCCTAAAAATCTGAATCATTCAATATTATGTATATCCATTAAAAAGCAGAATAACATTTTGATCAACATACAACCTTACTGTTTCCCCTTAAGAATAACTTATTGGTACAAGTGAAAATTCTTCGCCGATAGCCAGTTGCCACGATGAATGGCATTGCAGCCAAGCTTACTACTCGTAGCCGTCCACGGAACGCCACACACGTTCGGAATGCGTCCCACGCTGTTCAGTGTGGAGCAGCCGTTAAATAAAGAAGACGAATGAGAACGCTGAAGACGCTACATTTATTATTGTTTATGCCTGTTTGCGAGATATGCATACATATGTATTATTTCATTGCTGCAGCGGAGATTGATTGATAGATGACGTTGAAACGGAGCAGTCCTTAAGTACATTTTTGTAGTGCAATTTAAGTTGTGTTCTATTATATTATAGCGTAACGTTTGACAGGGGAGAATGGAAGATCAAAATACGTGTTGCTCCAGCCCAAATTACATGGGACAAGGGCGGTAAGATGACGAAGCAGTACTTTCACAAG
This sequence comes from Diarsia dahlii, assembly GCA_949775195.1. Taxonomy (NCBI): domain Eukaryota; kingdom Metazoa; phylum Arthropoda; class Insecta; order Lepidoptera; family Noctuidae; genus Diarsia; species Diarsia dahlii. Next base: position 14,612,497 of record OX459191.1, read on the forward strand.
TTATTATGCCTTGTGATTGTGACTGTAGCGAAGGAGTGCAATGCGTCGTTTCGGGAGTTGCTGCGTCGGGCTGCGCGGCGCCGGATGTTACCGGCGGTGAGTGCTGTGGGTGCGGGGGCGCGCGGCGGTGTGTGCCGTGGCGGCGGGCGTGCGGGGCTCCGGGTCGCGGGGCGGCGGTTGCGCGTTGCGGCGTGCATTCGTTGTTCCGTGATTCGGGGTCTCGAGCATTCGTTGTTGCGGTTTGCGTCGCTGCGTGCTTTTGTGCTCGCAGTGTTCGTTGTTGCGGGCATTCGGTGGCGTGTGGTTCGGCGTGGTGGCTTTCGGAATGACGTATTGCACTCGTAGTTTCGTTCTTCTTCCGTCCTTCTGACATTCAAAAGTGCCTGTAATGGCTTAATTGAAATAAAATATTTGAGTTTGAGTTTGAGAAGATTACACTCTAGACTTATAAAAATATTGTATCTATTATTAGTAAACTGTCACTCGGCTTTATTGGGAAAACTAGAAGCCAACATATTGTAGATTAGGTCAAACCGAAGCTTATTTAGGTACTTGTTATATAGGTACATACCACGAAAGCTAGGTAGGTATTTGTTTAATAGAGTTTTCATGGAACTGCAAATCCAAATAAAATTGATATTTTCCCTACTTCATTTGTAGGTCACACCGCACACGCGCTCAAACAATTTATTAGAGTTACGTTAAAGTTCCGAAAACTGTAAGCCATTCTACTAGATAGGGCCTTATGTTTGTCTAAAGACTTATATGACATCAGAAAGCAATAAAACGTATTAGAAGAAGGATACTATAGTTACTTTGTAGTGGGAATCAATCACTGTCAGCGCTAACCATTCAATTCAATCAGAGAGAGGGCTCGTTTGAGAGTGTTATCTTCGACGGGACATGCGATTGAGAAACGCAGGAACTCAGCAATTAGCGCCTTTTATTGAAATCATAATTACGAGATTAAACAATTATCGATCGTATGACGCAGGTTTTAGTGTCCTTACATAGATACTTTTCTAACTTAGGTACTTGCAGCAGAAAAACACGTATGAAAATTATCGCAGTTCCGATGCTATCTAGCTTGTTCCTAGGACGTTGATGAGTTCTTCCACAAAGTTGTGGAATCGTTATACCAGGCGGAGTCATAAAATTTAATGAGTATGTTTATGTTTACAATGACCATTACCTACTTTAATGGTGATCTGGGAACTAAAGTTACGCTATTGTAATGTTGTTGATTATGTCATTCGAGATGAAAGAGGCAATTACACTGATTATAAGTACGTTTAATAAAGTACTTTGATTTATGAGAGGTAGGTTTAGTTGTAGCCTTGTTGGGAGAATAATCCTGGCAGGATATTACAACAAAACGTCGCCTTTGGCAGCCATGCAGCGCTACTGAGTTATACTCCTAGCCAAGATGAATAAGTATACTTAGTAAGTATCCGTTTCCGACATCACATGCTGTATGCTTACCTACTACTTGTAAGTAAATTTATGTACTCTATGGTAACCTTGCATGTAAGTTCTGAATGTCAATTTTATTTACATTACAAAAAACCCCACGGTACATCCGAGAAAACTTAAAAAAGTGTTTCCTATCCTTAAGTTTCCTGTTAAGGCAAAAAGCTTTATATTTATCAATGTCTAAGATATTTGTGCATGAGACAAATATCTTGTAGACTAATAAAGAAAATGTTCGATGAATAAATGATGATGAAATAATAGAAAATTGAAGTGTTCGTCATTTGGGAACTCAAATATTGGATTGACGTTTTTAAAACCGCACAAAGAAATTACCATATTACATGAATGGGCTATTGTTCAAACATTAAGGAAAGGATATCGAAACTGTTATTCGGAAAACCTCAAATATGGGGTCGTAATCGTAAAATACCGACTAAGTGTATGAGTGAGCCGGGGCCGGGGTGGATTGAATCACCGACCTCCATCGTAATCGGGCCCGATCGTAGATTCGTAGCCCGGTTTATTCAGCGCGAGCTTCCCAGAACAAATTTGTTGCTGCTTTATTGTGCTCGCCTTGAGAAATTTCTACGTTTTTCAGAGAAATTAGAATATTTCGTTGAATGTCACGAATATCTAGGGGCATTACCTACGCATTGTAGAATTATTTTTCAGAATTTTAACGCCAAGTACCACCTGGTACTCACACAATATTAGTTAGTTTACAACAAGAATAAAATAAGGAAAACGATTTTGTATGTGCATCATACATAATCGTTGCAGTTTTCACACTTTGAAATACTTACCTAATGGGATTTTCAGCGCAAACAAAAATTAAATTATACATCAGTAAATTGCGTAAATACGTAAGTATATATTTTCACAATTCAAACAAATGCGTTTGCCTAGTTTCAATTCATGAACAACCTACATCAAAGTCAAAATAAAATCCAATGAAATTAATTTAAGTCTTAAGAAAAGCTATGGAATCTAAACGGCTAGGGGAGCCAGAAAATCCTGAAAGGCAATTATGTAACTGTGACTGTGACTTCATTATTGCTCTACAAAAGCTTCTGGATAAGTACTTCCATAATTTTATATTGAAGTGCAGCTTGAGCAAAACACAAGGAACATGTAAATAGTCTAAACCTTCGCAAAGCTAGGTGACACAATAAACAATACCGCCACATTGTAACAAAGAAAGTTGGCACGGCATCAAAGGCGCACCGCCTGTTATGAGCATGATGCCACTACAATATCGTACGTACGACCTTCACCTCATCGAGTCACCGCGGCTAAGGGAAGCTACCACCAGCCACCCTCAAGCTTTAGTCACCACACACAATGGCTTTGTCATCGCAGGTCTTCCCAAGGTCGGTATTGTCATGAACCGTGGACGAACACCAGTCACCACCTACCTATACCTCGTTACCTGTATCGATAGGTAACTGATTACCGGGAAAATAAGGGTACAATGGCTGATAGTACCTAGAATGTGGTAGGCAATGACATTAAAGGGGCATTCATTTATTTCATGTGCGTGAATCAGTTCCAATCGTAGTTGGTTATCACCTTTTACCTTTGAGGCATGGTTGGTGGTTTAACCCATATTAATCCCAGGTTGATGCAATTAAGTTTCCTGTATATTAATATGCAACCTGGTAAATCCACTTAACACCTACTTAGGTAAAATGCAAGCTACGTTTTAAAATCTTTCGTGCGATAAGCTATGAAATTGATATTTTTCTATTCAAAAAGTCTGAAAAACTGCTGTAGTTGCATCGTGGGAAAACCTTTTTAAGTTTTCCCGTTTCAAGCACAACTTCAAGGTAGTACAAGTCGTTGTGAACCACCAAGGTTCCGTAGTAAGGCAGATAATGCATTGATACAGGGTGCAGTACGTCTTGGTACAAACGGTACAGTCGCGCAATACATGCGTTGTTAAGGGTGTTGAATATTCATTTACTCATGGTGCAATAGCATCACAATATTACGAACTGATTTAATTCCGTTATTAAAGAGTCAATGGTCTGATTATAAGCAAAGTGACACGTTTTAACGTAATTGTTACGAGTAGCGCGTGGCTCGTAAAGGGTGAAGTAAAGACGTACATAAGTTATGCGTAGGTACATATAGTCCGCCAATGTATGTGTATTAGGTTCCGATTATCACTTATTGCCGGCGCTGGCATCGTGCCAACCACGAGTATACATAAACAAATGATTTCCGATCAGAAAATCCCAGACACAGTTTCACCGACATATTCCTGTTTTCGCGATAGAACCAGGAGCTAACTTTTGTCAAGTTTGAACAATTGTATTTTCGATAGTTTTTATATTCCGTAAAAAGGTTAAAAAAATAATTCTACCGTTTTGACGACTCTGGGCAAAGTTTTATGATCTTGTATCGCGTGATAAGAAAGTCCTTGCACCTTACTGTTTTCTGTATGCTTTTGTTTACTTTATTTTAGCTAGGTATATTTCCTTTTTTACATAATTAATATGCATGACCAGATGTATGAATGTGGATGAGGCAAAAGGTGTATGTAAGGATAGTAGCAGGTGGCGTTCTGTGGTTTCTGCCTACCCCATGGGAAAAGGGCGTGAGTTTATGTATGTATATAATATGGTATGCTTAATTCTAAATTAATTTCGTGTCCTCTAAGAACACGGCGTCTGTCTTATACGCTGCGCCTACGCTTGACAATCGCCCGGTACAGAGACACTCTAAAGTTCCACCCCTTTCACGAAGTTACATCAGTATTTACACTTCCTGTGGTACTCAAACACTATCATAACGTTTAAATATTATCGGACATATGTACACAATAACAAACACAATAAATATTAAAATTATGTTTAGTATCCGTAGCCACTTGAAGTACATTACTCATACAATACCACTTGTAGGGCAATGTTCAGCAAGTGATTTACTATGGGGATTTCACCATTTAAATTGTATCGCGAGAAATCAACAAAATGTAGGTATTGTTGTACTAAGAACCGGCACCGGTTCTACTTATGTGTTCATTTATTATAATAATGAACGTAATTATTAAGGTCTAACATAAATGATTGCTGTTATCCACTTTATTTGACATATGAATTGACATATTCATGGGAAATAATTTTCCACAGGAAAACTTCAGTGGGTTTTAACAGTCATTTGAACTAGTTTATCCTGAACTTTGTACTCAATCCCTATATAATTTTATAGTTTCAAAAGAAATATACTTTATGTGCAATTAAATGATACTCAATGCACGGGTTCCTTGATTTTTACAAAAACCGGTTTAATTTTCCTCATTATTTTCTAATAATGATGATGGTAGGTATACTAAGATCGCTGCTATTCTAGTGTCAATTAAAAATGAAGATGTTCCCCTATTGTAGCTCGTTTCATCGTCGACCTCATCTCTGCCCTTAGGGCAAGATTGAGGTCAAGAGTAAGCCCATATTAAATAAAAAAATTAAAAAAAAGTTTTCCTAAAAATTCTGTCGACGGAAAATATCGATGTTTCCATGTTTCCTATAAATTATTATGAAGGAACGTGGCAAAATAGTTGCACGATTCTTACTTATATGATTGAGCTCGTCTTATGTACGTACTTAGCAGAGATTTTCCTTTAATCCTGCGTCGCATGTAACGACGTGTAATTACAGCTATGTCTAACAGTTTCTCTATCCATTGTTCTCAATTAGGTGATAATTCAATTATAATTCGATCGTTTTTCTTACAGTTTTCAACAGGAAAATATAAGTGTTTACAATTAGTGAAATCCCTGAGGCTTCAGTTAATTGAAAATATTTTATCCTAGTTCATTCATTACCTACGCAGCTACGGTTTTATTACAAAGTTATTAGAAAGAAGAGTACTTATATATCTATTGCAGAGCAGATCCACCCACGCTCTTTCATTGCTGTGGCGCTTTCAGGAGTATTGTTAATACTTATTATTAATAAATAAGAACAGTTTCGATAAGTGGTGTTTAGGTTATAATATTATGTGGGAATGAAGCTCGTACGTTAGTGAGTAATGCTAATATGTAGATGTTATCGAACTTTCCGAATTCCAGTAATGCATCTTCGTAATGCATGCATATCAGGTAAAATTTAAAGAAACTGGAAGTGAGTGCAATAAAAAACAAGTTAAAGTATTCAACGAAAGCGCATAAAGTTTTCCTGTAAAGTTGCAGTGCGTAGGGGCGGGCGGAGGCTTCGCGGCGGGTGGGCGGGGCGGGGGGTGGTCGCGCGCGTTATAAGCCGTGCGCGGCGGCGCGGCGCACACTCAGCCCAACTCGTGGTCTGCGGTAGGTCGTGTCACGCGGTGGCGCAACGATCGCAGCCGGTTCCCGCCACACAAACGAACACATTTTCTTTGAAATTTCGTGCAATTGCAAAGAAAAAAGTGAAGAAAGCGGGACATTCGGTGACTTAAGAGTGCCTTGTGATTGTTGTTTATACATGAATTGACTCTATTTTTTATCGATATTTTATAAATTTCGGTAGTAGTAGAGGTACGAGACGTGATCGCACTAGTGAAACGAAGACAACAACGTTTCAAGTAGAGGATTGCGTGAACTTCACACTGGACCAGTCTAACAGGTTAGTTTAAAATTTCCGTGTTTGTACTACACGTGTGATTAGACGGACAAAGGACAGATCGTTTGATTGCTACATTGATTACCACACGTCACAATTAAAGTTATTTGTATTGCTCGTCAGAGTAATGATCATTTGTCATGAAAATCAAACAAACAAGCCTGCAAGACATATAGCATACCATGGACCATGCGAGGTTCCACTGAAGATGACCTCAAAACCATTCATCAATTTGATAACAACTGGTGATTAACGTTGCCCATACAGTTAACTAAATGGAACAGTTTCACGTGACCCCTTCACCTTTGTGCAGTTAATTCACGAAGTCTATGAAATCTGTGCAATACTTGAAATCTGGTGATTTGGGCTATTGCCGGTTTGGTGTCACGGTCACCAGTTGACATTGTCGTAATGATACGGTACACTAGCTCCACCGTAGTAAACTGGCGTCTATCCCAATAGATACGTTACTAGAACCACCTTTTATTTACAACCACGTTGACCTATGCCTCTAACTCGTGTATGCTGATAACTTTGTGTAACTATCAATCAAACTTATTGAGTAACTGACTCGATGTTTGCTTATATATAAGAAAATCTTCAGATAGTAACTAAACTTCAATTTTCCGAGTAGCATTGTCTGTGCTCTCAATACCTAATATAACTGTTATCAAACATTCGTCGTTTGATAAGACTACTAAGACTACCTCTGACGGATGTAAACAGTCACTTTCTTTCTAAAATATTTGTAGATGCTATAAAACATCTAACAAAACATTAAAAGATTGGTGTTTGAAAGAAAGAGGCGAAGCGTGCGTGCCGCTCCCCTTATCAGATAATTTTCGTGGATAAGGACGTAAACATTATCTATCTGATAACACTAAGATCTGTATGAACTCATTCTTTGAGCATTCCTTTAGTTTACCGTACTTGTTGTTTGAAGCACGTATTGATAACTTTTTAAATGGAATTTTGATAATGTAGTGCAATCAGAAAATGTTTTTGTAGACGGGATTTAGCTTTATTTGACTTTCCGATATGACACTTGTGTCAATGTTCAATAACTTTCGTATCAGCTCACCTGATTTCAGTTTATTTAAAGTTTGGTTTTTACTTGTTGCAAGGTTATTTGCCCATTATATCTTATGTTAAAACTTGAACTTGTGCTTTCGTTCATATACATACCAACCTTTTATTGTATTTTTCTTTTATTTTCCGCGGTTATGCCGGTCATAATTTCATTATGGTAACGCATATGATCCATAAGTCCAAAAATATATGAAGGTAACTGACCAACTAAATCGATATAACTGGTCCTCAATTATGACGATTAGAACCTTTTAAAAATAATAAAGTAGATAGCAAGAGTGCTCTAAGTAGTAAACAAACAAGTTCGGTTGGTTAGCACAGTGACGTGGTGAGTCACAGTGTACTTACTTCGTGGTAGGGCCACCGAACTTGACACGAAATGTTGGAAAGCATGGGCACATTAATTATGCATGTGGTCGCTACATTAATTCAATGTTAAAGTACAGAAACAACCTTTCCCCGTCTGTTCGTTAACAAAGATTAACCTCGGGCAGCTTTCTTTTGTTAGGTATGCGTTACAGGTTATTATGAAGTTAGAATGGAAAAGAAGAAAAATGGAAATTGTTGGGGCCAATGTTGCAAACATTGTTAGTACACATTGTTTGAATTGTTGCAAGACAACATTGTTTAATAACAGTATCAAATCATTGTAATTAATGAATATGTTCGTTTATGGATTATCTTACAAAACATTGATGAAATTAATCTATAGCATAAGCTCCAATTAAGTTTTATGTGTTCTTTGTTCACATGAATTTTCGGGCTATAATTCAAAGCTTTTATAAAATCTATGTATTTCATTATATCACAAGTTATACTGCCCACTTATTTGCTAAATGAATAATAAAGTATAATTATAAAATTATGGAATCGGATGCATACAAACGTACAAGTGTTCATCGAGGAAATAATTTCCTTTATTCTAACATGATGTTAGAAAAATAAATGCAAAAAGGTAATATGCACATGCATTTGCATAGTAAACCACAGATTTTAATTATGACCTAAGCCATACATTAGTAATGTTCGCAATATTCTCTGTTCGTAATAATTGACGTCCGTAAGGGTGATGTGGAGTCACTAGTGACCCTGAGGTTTATTCAACCAAAACATTGTTTGACTCATGCCTCAGTGCGGCAGTTTCCACCATTCGTTACTGTTTTATGTAACACGAATGGATGACAAGGAAAATAGGAGATGGGAAGTACTTAGAGGATCAGTAGACTCATAAACATGTAACTGGGGCCAATATCATATTATATAGCACACACACCCCATGAAAGCAGGTATATAGTTAATATATAGCTGGGGCGAGCCTATTTCCAGTAACCGGGCACTGAAGATTACGTTTTGCTGTAAGAAAACCCAATTCAGGTTTGAGCTCGCCATTATGCAAATCTATACCATTGCAATTTTGTGTATATTTCAAATTTAATTCTATATGCACTAGATAACAAGAACAAGAGAGTTTGTATTTTGGGTCACTATCTCGTAACAATGCCTGATGGTAAAACCACTTTGACAAACCTGGGAGTTAAATTCATGAATCAATCTTCAATCAGCAGTCGCACCTACAACTACTATATATCAACGGGACTTTCAATATTTACTCACCTATCTACAATCATACAGTAGAGTTTTTTCCACTTCAACAATATTGCAAATAAAACACACACTAGCCACTAGCATGACTTCTCGATAATGATAAGTTATTAGTATTGCCCGCGGGGATCCGGAAGCAGGAAGCGTTCCAATGCCGTGTCAATGCGAAGCGTCGCATGCGCTCGTCGTGCGGGACCACACCGCGCATGCGCTCTCATTGAGATGCATCTCAGAATCGCCCCCGCCGTCATCTCGGCGCATGTTCAATGAACCGATATTATTATTATTATTATTATGTCAATCGCGAACTTTAAAGGCTTTGTAGGTGCGTGAAATTCCGTGTGTATTTTATGGTAGCACATAGACTTATGTTAAGTCATCAGTTTATTTCCGTTTTGACAATGAGATCTTATTTTGTTCTATGAAAAAAAACTTCTTAATCATATACGAGTAGGTAGCTAACTCTTCTGCTGGTCCATATTTTCGTAGGGCTCTATCTACTACCTATCAGAAGCCGCTACGGTCATAACATATACATAAAATCACTCGAAATCCCGGAAGGGTTAGGCAGAGGTGTACCTAATGTACACCCACATATCCAGATATGTTTGAGACTCGAAACAATTGCCATCAACGGGGTATAAATCAAGACTCTGTAGCTGCTGATAAACTGTACATAATCAACTCAAATCTTCCTACTGTTGAGCCATATGACTCGTCTTGCCCTTATGTTTATACAGTCACACTTAGGTACCTCAAAAACCTAAATAATAATAAAAATATCATTTTGATTTTTAGAACCGTAAATTATAAAATACCAAACTTGTTACGTTACTAAATGAATCACCATTTCCATAAAATTAAATAAATAGGGAATACCAATATTTTTCAGCTGGTGGCTTAAAAGCACTTTGTTCTACAAAGTTCTCTGAAATTTGCTCGAAATGACGTAGGTATTTTTATGAAAAATTATATAAATATTTAAACCTGTAAATTGTGGTTAAAATAAGGAAAACTCTTTGTAATTTACGTAATACAATGTATAATAATGCTACTCTAATATATACAATAACATCATGTTTCGTTTTGTAAACTTCCTTAATTTAATTTCCCTATTGTTTCAATTAATTATTAATTTGACATCTGATGGATGATACAATTATGATATAATTATCTTTACATAGTATAAAACAAAGTCACTCCGCTTTGATCTTTTAATCTGCGCAACGGATTTTAATGCAATTTGCATCATTAGATAGAGTAATTCAAGAGGAAGGTTTATATCTTTATATCAGCATCCGTACGAAGGGCGGGTCACTAGTGTAACGTAATTCTTAACTACGATGTACTGAGTGAGCATTAACGCCGATTACTACAAACAACCGTTTAAGTTTAGCAAGTGCCCTGGAACGCTTGAAATAATCTATCAATTACATGATTTAGCTTGACATCATGTTTACACAGCCCGGGTTATCGATTGCAATTTTACTGTCGGGGTCGGATCGATTAAACAGTAATTAAATTTAATCAGTTTCACTAAGATAACTGAAAAGATTGGAAGGTATAGTAAAAAAAACGTTGTAGTAAATGATGTTAGGTAAGAGATTCGAATCCAATGCCGGTGAAACCGGCGCGGGCGCAGCGTCACCTCCGCGCCGTCACGCTCCGGCGAGCGGAACATTGCTGGCGACACCTCTGCTAGATCAGCGCTTTCGGTCTCCTTTGTATAGATTGACCTGAGGTCTTTTTTGCGGGTAGGTAATCATCAAATGACCCCTGGACCCCGCTCTGGGTGAAGCGGAAGGACGGCACGGTTGGCGCAGTGGGTAAGCGATTGGACTGCTGTGCTGTGTGTCGCGGGTTCGATCCCCACACGGAACAAATATTTGTATGGCCTACAGATAGTTGTTTTGGGTCTGGGTATTTGTATATGTGACTTTATATGTTAGTGAACGCACCCACGATACAGGAGAAATTCCTAGTGTGGGGCAACGTTTTTAAACAAAAAAAAGTGTCAGTCTCGTTCTGACTAAAGCCCAGCCATATTCCTACTTGGCTCTCTGTATTCAAAACCACTGTATCTGTTTCGATCAGACCCGCAGCCCCGACAGGCATCGGCCCCCTTCCATTTTGCTGACATCTCTTTGATATTTCACGTCGATTTCTGGATCAATCTTAAGTATGCTATGATGTAGCCTTAGAACGTAATTTTCGGTTACTGAGCCACCATCATCATCTGCATAGCCAGCTAACTTGGGGTCAACTTCCAGTCTGTAGCCGGATGCAGCTAAATACCAATATTTTTGTGTTATTACTAGATGATATTTTAGAAGGTTATTATTAGAAGGCAGCACTTTTTGTCATTGCTTTTTACGATTCATTACGAACGCGGAAACTTCGTTGCCAACAGTGCATTGGGATATGTATGTAAACTACTTTTTTATGTATCCTTTAAACAGACTTACCTGCCAAACAAGTATGTACTAAAAGTCTCTAGATTAATTAGTTTTATTATAATTTATGAAGATAATGCTTGGTGTTTGTTGACAAGCCTTCGGCAACTCACTTCGGAAATATGTAGGTCATCCAGCGGTGTATGACTTATAGACCTATTTCTATGAATGAGTATAGTGCAATCAACAGTATTGATTAGTCTGGCGCTATCACTCACATCATAGATGACAACAATAGATAATAATGATAATTTTGGTTTGAAGCAATTAAATTGTCCGTTTTAAATGTAGATGTGCTTGACATGCTAAACAGAGGAATGTTTTATACTCTTACGTAGGAAAATATTCCTCAGGCAAAATGCAAGCAACTATTTTAAGTCACAGTATGATAAAAATGTAAAAAAAAAACCGTAGCTCTTATTAGCCTACTTGTATGAGTAATCACGTCTATGCATATACATGTGATATTTACAAAACAATAATTATTATGTATTTAGCTTGTGTCTTGATAATCCAGAGAGATCTTACTTATGTTACATCTGCTACAACTGACTCACAGCAATTAGCGATGTCGCGGATATGACGCACAGCCGACCTCTACAAAAACCTATAACCATTATTACTATTACTATAAATAAAATATAAATGCCTATATTGTATGAATAATGTATGTAAATTAGTAACGAATTTATAGTTTTCGACGAAAATGGGATGGACTTATCAGTCGTATAATTTTCATGAATGCAATTTTATAATAGAGACTTTGACAAACACAGTTATGTTGTTCACATGTCGCGATAATAATGGTTACAAATTCTTTGTTTCAGATAACATATCATCGTGGTGCTCGAAGATATCGACGGCTTTACTATACAATACTTACTTACAAACCAAATAGGTTAAGAAAACGACATAAGAGTAATGACAATTATTCCGTCCTTTAGATAATTTTTACAAAACTATAATATAAGGAAATAGCAAATGAGCATTTCTAATAGAAGATTAAGGATATCAGCAGAGAACATGGCGTTCGTCAGTTTGAGGAGTAGTCTGAGGATACTGTGGACGGCGACGGTGGCGCTGGTCTTCCTGACCAGGAGCAGCGCCGCGCCGACCTTCGGTAGTGCAGACGGTGCGATGGTAAGTCCATTACGATTTTTTGTATAAAAATAAAAACGTTCGTAAATCGAACTTTACATTTTTTGCTTCTTTTAGCGCAATAATTTAGAAATATTGGCGTTGAAATGGATTTTTCTTTGTAAATGCATATAATTGAATACCTCGCATAATCACTTGTAGATAACGATAGAACTCAATAGACTTGACAAAGCACTCGTTAGAGTTATTACTAAGGTATTTATTAAATTACGGATTTCCTCTACATCCTGTACATAATCGATAATTATTATCATCGGAATCGGAAATGATATCGTGTTAGCGGTCGCTGACTCAACTTTTCTCAGAACGCCGTTCACCGGCGCTTCTGAATTAAATTGAATCTGAGTCCCATACATTGATACGAGCTCTCGTAGGTGTTCGTCGTAACGAGTTCATTCATAAATCGAGGTAGTCCAGCCGAGATAAGTGGCTCGCCTTTCGCTTCGACACTAGAACATTTTGTTTGTCTTCTCATTTCGTTTGTTTAACACTAATCGTGACTCACGCGCACCATATAAGACATGTGTGTTAAGTGTGTGTGTATGGGTGTAGCAAGATATTGGTCATTATACTTTTTCAATGGGCATTACGTCACTTGTGTAGTATTTGTAAAATACGCTAATGTTGTGGATGAATCAATGCCTATAAATTATTAATCATGGAATCAACATCCTTTTTCCGAGTCCAGTCCAAGACTACCTGCTTTTATTTATTTTTTAAATTGTTTATTCTCTGTCAAGAGTAGGTTAACATAAGATGTTTGTTGAGTTTATTTGTCCTAATTGCTATTTTAAATCTAGAGAAGTTATCAAGAGGTCTGTGACGTATTTTGAGATAAAGTCATTTTGGTTGATAAGACGAGTCAATATAAATAGTATATTGTTTTAAATTAGAGCGGCGACGACTCATGAAACTGGCTGTTGTTAGTCATTCATAATGGATAAAGTTCAGTTCCATTCATTTCTTAGTTTTCATGATATGTCAGATGTATGTATTGATTATAGACCACACCCTCGTTAAACTATATTTATTCTAAAATATCTGAAATCAACGGTGTATTCACGATCTGTGTTTTCCGGCAATACAATGGTTAAGGTTTCTGAAGACTCTAACTTCCGCAAAATACATTTCTTTGACCAACAATCTATGACTCGCGATTCCATAATGTTCATAGGCATTACAATAAAGTTTCATGCCATTACTATGTAAAATACCTACTTAATAAAAGGCTAACTCACAAAAGGGACAGTGCCTATAAACTTCTAATCGGACTGACTCACAATGCACCAAGAATTGTTCCATCTGCAGGATTCTAGAGGGTAGACGTAGTTAATAAAATCTCATCGTTTCGCGGAACCCGTTGTCTGAGTCACACGACGAGTGGTTGAGCTGGCTAGCCGTCAAGTTCTAGGTCATAGAGCACAGCGACCGGCGGCCGCACGGCAACGCTATCCCGCACTACTCTACATAATAAGGCTGCGGGTTACGTGACAGCGGGAAGCGTGGCGGGGACAGTTTAGTTTTAATTTTCAGGGGAAATAAGTAAACCTGAAAGTGCTGTCTTTTTAAGTTTTTTTTTCAAAAGGTCGACCTTTATGCAGTTAATTTATATGTTGGACCTTGTTAATATGTTAGTCTTGCAATTGTATTTCTTATAACTATGTATGTAAGCCTTTGTGAAGAGAGAAAATAAAGATAGATAGATAGAATACTCTTTATTATGTACACCAAATTACAAAAAAAAACAATAGTAAAACATTTTACAAGGGGTGACACAATGGGCGGTCTTATCGCTTGAAGCGATCTTTTAAAGACAACCTTTGGATGGATTTATGGAAGAAGGAGAAACAATACTGCAGGTAGCCTGTGGTGTACCATTTACATAATTATATACAATAAATATACACATATACATACATAAAACATACATACATACATACTTATATATATTTACATTAAAAGATAAAAGAAAAGAAAGATATTGTTTTGTATTGTATTTTAGTAATGAGATTTTTAAACCCCTGCCTCGGCGTTTTGGATACTGACGTGCCTATAGCTCTTCTCATACCATTAGTAAAAAATAATAAGATTGATAAGAAATCTTACTTACTTCAGTCATTCTAGATTCTTCTGCTTTTGTTCTATGAATAGTCAGTCAAATAAGGGGTAAGTTTTGCATCTTGATAGAACAACACCCGCTCCGCTCGTCGCTGTCCACTGTCTCATAACACCATCCCCAGCCATAAAGTAGACTCACAACTTAATGCCGCATAAGTAGACATTCCTATTACAGTCATATATTGCTAATAATTTCTAGTAAGCTGTCTTGAATTCAATACCGATATTAAATAAATTACTCGTTGGAATATAAATTAGTGTTATTATAATATTTATTAAGTCATTATTGGCTTGTCCAGGCTTGTTGTTTTAATGGAAACATTTCAAAACTAAGACAATATTTACTATTTATACATTATGTTTAAAAGTCTTTTAATGTTGTTGTATATAATCGAGTTAATTATTTTCCTATAATAGGGAAATTGTAGGTTTTCCTGTTCCTGGAGAAAGATAGCTTGTGTCATAGAAAAATAAATAATAAGTAGTTACGGTACTTTGATCGATTGAAACCGCGGAAACCACAATTCCACTACGATAAAAGTGCTTAGGTACCTATCTATACTTATAATAAATCTGTAGAGAGGTCAATTCTGTACATGATATATATTTTCAAAATAACTATCAGGGGGTAATTAGTGATCGATACTGATGCCAAAAATGCAATCAGTAAAATTTTTGTCTGTCTGTCTGTCTGTCTGTCTGTCTGTCCTCCTGTCTGTATGTTCCTTATAGAAATAAAAACTACTCGACGGATTTTAACGAAACTTGGGACAATTATTCTTCATACTCCTGGGGAGGTTATAGTATACTTTTCATCACGCTACAATCAATAGGAGCAGAGCAGTGAAGGGAAATGTTGGGAAAACGGGAGAAGTTGCTCCATTTTTTAAGCTTCCGTCGCGTGTGCAGCCTTAATGGTTAAAGCTACATAGAAATCATTTATGACGGAAATGTTCTACATAAAATTATCTAAAAAATATCCCACAACAGCATATGTCTATCTTTTATGGTTGACTCACAATCACACGTGTAACTCCCGATAGCTTAGCAGTTCGGAGCTTTCTGATTATACAGGGTGGAATTTTGTAATGCCACCTGGAGGGAAAGTACTCTTAATACTGCAGATAGAAAATTTTACTCAAAGGAAACATTCCTTTATTTTTGAATAGAAAGCAAACTGCATTCAAAGATTTTCGAAAATTCTCTTCTCCCACACCCGGGAATCGAACCGGCTAAAATCTGAAAAAATTATACCCTGTACTTTTATTGCATCGATCATTAGGGTCAATTATAAGGATGAAATCACTCTAACAAACATGATAAATTAAATGAAAGGAAAACCTGCCTGCGAGATCGCCAGATCTCACCCCATTAGATTTTTTTT
This sequence comes from Diarsia dahlii, assembly GCA_949775195.1. Lineage (NCBI taxonomy): Eukaryota > Metazoa > Arthropoda > Insecta > Lepidoptera > Noctuidae > Diarsia > Diarsia dahlii. The sequence continues at coordinate 14,628,372 of OX459191.1, forward strand.
GTGGGGATATGTAAAAAATCAAATTTACATGAAATCTTATGCGAATGACAACGAGTTGAGAGTTGAAGTTCAGAATACGATTTATAATATTCACCACAACACTTTATTAGAGGTTACTAGAAAAATTTGTGTATTCAAGAGAATGGAGCTCATATCGAGCAACTAATTAGTTAGTTTACCATTTTTTGTAAATAATTAAATTAATATAAGATTTCCTGGTTTTCTTTTCATTTAATTTATCATGTTTGTTAGAGAGATTTCATCCTTATAATTGACCCTAACGATCGATGCAATAAAAGTACAGGGTATATTTTTTCCAGATTTTAGCCGGTTCGATTCCCGGGTGTGGGAGAAGAGAATTTTCGAAATTTTTTGAATGCAGTTTGCTTTCTATTCAAAAATAAAGGAATGTTTCCTTTGAGTAAAATTTACGTACTCAAGACGCTTTTTGTTTCGTAAGAAAATATGGACGTCCCGACTTATTTATTACTGTAAAGTAACTTCCAAGCCCAAGTGGGATGAAATCACTCGGGAGCTTCTTGAGGGTCAAGCACCGCATGACCGCCATGATATTATCGCAAGAGTTTTTCATTTAAAATTAAAATCAATGATAGATCTACTTACCAAAGATAACATTTTTAGTATAACGCGGACGAAGTCGCGGGCAAAAGCTAGTATAAAATAGAATACAAAACAAATCATGATCTTTCAGACCCTTTATTATGAATCATCGTCATTAGTTACATTCTATACATTAACTCACTTAATGAGGAATGACATAACTATTGAGACCAACAAAGGAAAGTTATAACAACAGATTTAACTATTTGAAAGCCTATAACGTTTTGCGATGGAGGCTCGCCAAAGTCTTAGAGCATAAGATGCAGCATGCATTTCCTTAACATTCTTGGACACAACTTCGCTACATGAGGTACAGAGATAAATCACATGATAAACTTGCCTTGTAGTCCACTGCTGGATACCCTTGGCCCTACCAAGTTAGAACACCCATCTTACGCCTTCAATTCATTCTAACTGGCGAGGCGTCCAACACCAGGATTAAACCTACCTTATGATAACCGTCACATAATTGCGAATCACCAAACTCTAATCTAATCAATCAAACGATAAGGTCTGGAAAACCGTGTAAAATAGCAGCGCTTATGTCAAGGCTAATATGCGGCCCACTGACCCGCTTCTACTCGTATGGCGAACTTAGGCTAATTATATTCATATTTTTAAATACTGCTACAAAAGGCGACCGCTTTTCAATGCCTTAGTTGTTCGTATTGTGGAAAATTCGTAGGTTTGCTTTGCTTGTTGAAAACGAAATGATAAGTCTGGCAAAGAAATGGAACCAATTCAAAGTCGGTATACTAAAAGATAAAAACATAAACTGCTGATTTTGGAGTGAATTATCAATCTCGTATCAAATAATCTCTGTTTTTTCTCAATGAACCTCCGTTTTTGTATTTGTTTATCAATGAGTGAAGTAACAATAACAGCGAATCCGTTACTCTTGTAAAGTATAAAGCATTGAGTTTTATTGATACGGGATTCGTAATAATGCCGACAATTTGACTGAACGAACGAGCGGCAACATGGTGGCAAAACGTTTTACTAGTTTTCGCAACTGAAAAGTGAGAATCGATAAAATAAGTCTACAAATAACAATTTAGTTTCATTCTTTTGTATCGTTATAAAGTCTTAGAAGCTTGCTTAGCCACTATCTAGCCTTAATAATCATCTGCCTGGTCAAGATCAATCTGTGGTTAGATTAATTCGTTTCCACGAAGACCGGTTCGAGGTATGATTAGCAGATAGGTAAGCCCACTCTTAATTGACAGTGCGACACTCGCTGACATGGAAAAACCATAAAATATCACCAACTCGTTGTCACGGCAGACTTGTTTACGTTCTCAATTGCGTTAATAAAAATGGCATTCGTCATAATAGTTCCGTATCAAATTATCCCATGTTTCATTCCGTACCTACACTGAAATAACAGATAAATTACGTCAAAACATCATGAAACCAACAAATGTTCGGGCTGTAACGAGCGGAACACGAAATATTGAAATTCAGAACTCGTTACTAGGATACGGCTCCGGACAGACGAATGTCGTGTGTCGAGCATCGAATCAGTCACGATAAGGTATTTTTGTAAGGCAGTGTGTAATGCAGGTATTTTCAGACTCAATTTAAGGTCATTGTACCTTACACACGTGATAAACACAAGATGTTATGGTCCTCACATTGTCATGGGCCAGGCATTTCCTGTCATTTAAACAGGTACTGTTATGATAAACGTCTCCATATAAAGAGGGTCATTCTCCTGTCTAAGGCTCCTCCGGAGAACAATAGCCGAGGCAGAAAGTGCCAAGAACCTGTGATGTTCTTTGTTTTTATCATTCCTACTCGATTCGATTAATGCGATATAAAAATTCGATGCGTGTCCCACACGACGACGGGACATCTCTCGGAAAATTTTCTTTAAATGTTTAGAACAATGAACTGATGAAACATATTCGTCGTCGAGCCTAATTTAGGTTTTATTGATGTTTCAATATTTATTAAAGAGATTATGCCGTTTTGTTATATCATCTCCGCAGTATTCCATTTAAAGTATACTGTGCTAGTTTAAATGCCACGTGCATATCTAACTGTCAACAAGGTGTTGACTGCCTCCTTGTTATGCGTTTCGGGAAATGCGTATCTCCGTATCTCAAGATCACACCGGAGCCTGCCGGCTACCGCCAGGCTGAGATCAAAACAAAATATTTTTAACGTACATTGCCACCGGCCGTGAGTCTTTAACCCTGGTCACGATTCACGATCCTGGGAAATATTTTTTTCAAGATTTCGCAGAATATGACGACAAAAAATATGATGACGAACTGTGAGATGTCGCCAGATCTCTTAAAAGATACAAAGTAACTAGCCTATTTTTAGGGTTTTGGGCGGAATAAAAACAGATAAATGATTATCTTAGAAGATAACGTTAAGAGCTTATACTACCTTGAGGTAGTATAAATACGCAACGCGAGTTTTATAATGCGTAAAAGTATATGATTCACTGCAGTAATCAAAATCAGAAAAATATATGATATTCTTCAGGATATATGCTAGTGACATAGTGTTGTGAAAACATCTTTGCTTGATAGAAAAAAATCCCGAAGAAATTATACCTCTAAAAATTTCTTTTAACGAGTAAAAACCATACTAAAATACATGTCATCGTTCTGATTTTTTTGCCAAATAATTCTACAAGCAACATAATAAAATCATAGTGTTTTACTTTTTTAGTCTAATCAATAGTTTTTTCGTAAATCGCAAAATACCACTAATTTCGCACTATTCGGCCGCAGCGAAAGACGTAACAACCGCTTTGTAGTGCAAGCTGATTAGAACTTTATTCTAATAGTATTTCAAGCGAAGTTTGAACCACCACAAATAGGATTGCTAATCTGAGGTAGCATACGCTCTTAAGCGATGTTGGTTTAACACGGTAAAGCATGCCGATGGCATTGTGACTTGTGTGTAATGCTTGGACAATAGCCTGTGTCGAGTAGAGACAAAAAGCGACCGGGTCACCTCTGTGTTACCGTAATCTGAACGGACTGCTTTTTTGGTAACGGGACTGTTAAGTGCTGACTGCATGTATGCATTTTCGGAGATGAGTTAGTGGTGTGTGGTTGGTGGCTGGTGGTGTCAGGTCGGCGCGCATGCGCGTCACGCACGCAGGAAGCGCGCGGCGACCTTCGGCACGCGCGCCACGGCCACCGTCCTCTGATCGCTACAGCTTATTGTTCACGACGTCGTCACTACCATCTGATTGCTACCCTTTATTTGATCTCACTGTGATACTATGCTATACATATACATCCATCCATAGATTACGTATCTACGTTTTATTTACGGTTTTGAAATAGAGGTTCAGGTTTCATAGTCGTTTTTTGGTGAGTTTATGTTAGAGGAGCATAATATGTACATGGGTAATTAAAAAAACCTCGCTTTTTTATTCAAAGCATTTTAATTGTGCGTTCATCGAACAGGTGGCTTATATTATGTCCATTCAACAGTAATAATTGCTACTTACACGTGTCAATTATAAATGAAGAGAGTTTTTCAGCTATTTATCATGCTAAAAAGGATAATTGCTTCATTAACTGTTAATAACAAACAAACAAAAATTGCTAGAATTTGTGGAGTTAAAAAATTGGTGAATAACATTATTTCTATAGTTATTGCAAACTGTGGCACGTTCCTATAGATATTCCACAATAATTTTATATAATAGAGAATAAATATATAATAATAATTACAATATACAATAATTTTATATAATAATAATAGAATCATCTCGGTAATCTATCCGTTCTCAGAATTAATTGAAATGCAGCAGCTCGAGCTACCTACACATTCCTCTGCCTATAGAAAAAAGAATCCCGCACATTAGTATAGTCTATGACTCTATGGTATAGTGTACCCGACGTTACACGTGTCTGGTGCCGGTGATTGGCAATCATCAGATCAAAGTCTATTATATTTGAAAAGTAAGACAATGTGCCGCGGGCCACGTGACAAACGTGACGCTGCACACACAAAGGGCGGGCTTACTTTACCGCAAAAAACATTTTCTACATTCTACTACGGAAAAGTGGGGTTTCACACGCGATAAGTTCTATTTTAATCTTTCGTCAATCGCAACGTAATTGAAACTAATTACGAGGTAATTATCTGTTCTCTGCGCGTGCGCGTAAATAAGTGCGGTCAGCGGTTCGCGGACGCAGCTTTGATGCGCCTATCGCTAAACCGCAGAGTATCACTCCATATTTCTGTAGGTATACCTAAAAGTTCAAGTTGGTAAAACCGCAAGTTAAACCTATACCTACTCAAATGTTATTGGTTTGAGTATGTTTTCTCTGAATAATTTTTTTTGGTCGTAACTATGTCTTCTCAAAATTATCCTAAGTAACATTATCTAAAAGAGTACTAGCGTATTGAGTAGATAAAATGTGATGGAACACTTTGTGGCATACAATGTTGCTATTGTTTACCTAACTCACAAATAAAAAATACATAATGCAAAAAACAATTAAGTTGCATTCCAATGTGATTTATTACCATAAACCGATGACAGGATGGACAAACAAACATGTTGTTTTAACTTATATAATAGGCGTCAGTCAAAATTAAATATTCATCTAATGTTCGATGGGAGCCATTTATCTTCAACGTGTGTATTTTTATTTAAATGAGAAATGTATGGAAGTTTCTTTATGTTTGTTTGTCTAGGGCGTAATTTATCGACATTCCTGAAACGCCTCACGTTCGCAGGAAAATATATATCAGTAATTACTAAGTAGACGACACGTGCACAAAGCTCACCGCCTTCTTTTTATATTCATGTAAGCAGTTTACAAAAAAGTTTATTAGTTATTTATATGCGTAAAAAATGTCAACAAATATGCCTGATTTGAATTGAATGATAATTCTATTACCATCAGAAAAAACTATTTTCTTCGCAGCTCTTACGATGTCGAGGTCCTTAGTGTTGTTGTCAACATTGTGAAATAATTAACGAGCACAGACTGTAATTACACAATTAATATCTGTCATTTAGTTCTTTGCTTTTGCGATTGAGTTTTATAGATTATTTATTAAGGATGATTCCTTGCACGATGCATTAATATTGATCTGATTATCACATGTGTGACATTTTGATACGCAGATGTCAAGAAAATAATAGGGAATAAATAACTAGAACAGGTAAGGTAATTATGCAGTGTAAAAACCATAATAACTTTAATATAGTCCACGAGTAAGTGGTGGCGCAGTGGTGAAAACATATCACCCTATAGACATTAGTTTATAAAACGTAGTACACTAGTAATTTGTAATTTATGCAATTGCGTGATACATTACATACTTTTAATTTAATGACATTGTATGATACAAGATGGTGTTATGAGAAAACAAGATGCTGCGTTTAGTGCTGATTATACAGTGTGTCAATTAAAAACAGATCGTGGAATAATAATTTCTAAGTATAATTTAAATTCAAAGTTTGTTACTTTACGAGGAACTTTTTGAGGAAACGCTTATAACTTTTCTTAAGCTTTCCTTTATTTTTTTTTGTCAACAGCCTTTCTACTGTTTTTCAGTTACATTACATCTTGATTTAAATACATCCTATATAAAACGTGGCAAAGGTTTTTAACGCGTTATTGTAATAACAGATAGTATGTGCAAAGGTGCTGCAATATAAATGGCGTAGGTGGCGCGGGTCGTTAGCATTGTAACAAGATAAATGCATTTTATTTACTGCCCGCTTAGACTTCTCAGGATTAATACGCACTATCTTATCTAGTGTTTGCTTATGATAAATTAAATAAATCATACAGAAAAATCACGTTGCAGAACATTGGCTGGAAAAATAAGTAAACTAAGTAGGTCTGAAAAAAAACAACCTACCGTCGATTTCTCTCTCGAGAGTACCAAGTTTTTTTAACACGTTGAATAATTAGTTATTATTTCCAAGTTACACGAAAAATCAATCTCAGTACAGTTAGCACGTGTCTCGTTCCATCTCTGTCAAAACAAAACCGCTATCGGCAAGCGGCATAGACGTCATCTTGGCATATTGGGCACAAGCTCACTATTACACATACAGGGAAGTGTTGACGAATACTTACACGTGTGTTCCCGGGAGCATATCTGACTGATCGCAGAGAGCAGATGCATTTCCTGGAACATGCTCGCGTGACAGCCGAGGCATATTTACAACAACTCCTATTAAGCACTTCGGACTACCGATTGTGATTAGCTGGCCATTGTGATAGCTGTAATGAGCAACCTGTTTTGTTTGTGTACCACATGCTTCTAACTTTATAGGGACTGTCTTTACTTGGTGAGGTTATCATTGATAGCTTAACTTGCATTCTCACCTGTGAGAACCTGTAACTGAACTGAATAGGGCCTGACTCTATTTGGTAGGGCCATAGTTGATAGCATAGTTTTCGTTTCCACCTGTGTCATGATCTTACATTTTTACACGTCCTAATTAGTTTTATTCGCGTTATTTCGGTGTTAAGATTTAAAAGCTAATAAAAATCAACAAAAGTAAATATTTTTTTTCAAATTAATGACCAATCATTATCATCGCTTGATAGAATGATCAGCAACATTGTATCGGACATTCCGTTTTCAACATGATCCAAAGCAATTCATGCAAATTAAAGGTGATTTATTGTTACATAATACATTATGGCACTGCATGGACGGCTCTCAATTCTGCCATAATACCGGAGGGGCAATTTAATGATGGTTCCACGTGAATCCGAGCCAATGTCAGCGGTTATCCAACAATGCCTGAAGTACGCAATCATACATAGGTGTTATTAAATGCCCGCATGGTTTACAATATAATCGCTTTGCTTTAGATAATCGGCCCATGGAGTCCTGCCACATGTATACATATTGCGCCTATTTTGTCTGCCTCTCTGAATACTAATAACAATTATCATACACCATTATGTTACGTTACTTTGTATGGTAATGTATTATTATATTTGTACTATTGACAGTCTTTATTGTGCATTTGCATGCGATCTTCAATACGTAGTATTGAAGTTTCGCTATCATCTAACAATGAACTTACGGGAATGAGTAATGTGTGTTTATGTGGGCTATATAGGTTAGTGAATGATTTGAGTTTGCACATGCTTGTCACAAAAGTACCGTATATATATCTGTTTATCCAGTGAGTAAATGTTACAAACTCTGTAGAGTCAAAGCAAACGGTTGTTAATTTTTTTTTGGACAATGACTAATAAACTACATATCTGTCTAGTGTCTACCTTATCGAGGCGTTCAAGACCATGAAATTAGAAGGACAGCTTCTACTCCTATCGCTGATAAAACAAACTCATATCATAAAATCTATAGGGACAATACCTTATTCAATGACATACTAAATAAACAAAAGGTAGGTCAGGAACCGGAAGTGGATATTACTAATGCAGAATGAGTAAGATTAGGCCTAGTTATGAGTAAGTACGTCTACATTTTTAAAGACAGAGGAAATTGTGAATCATGGTACAATAAAAATAAATAGGTCGTTGACACAAGTGTTTCTTTACAGGTCAATTGGCGCAGGTTATTGTTTAAGTAATTGCACTCATATTATTCTGAAAACCCGATCAAGTATCTGTTTTGTAAATTAGTCATTTAAAGTCTCATTGGCTTCAATGGTCGACCAAAGCAGCAAATAGACCATTCTATGGTACAGACTTTCAGTTTCAGTAGCGTTGACATTATTACTTAAGTTAATTTTCATGTGGGTAAAGTCCGTGCATTAATAAAGTCGCAATACAAAATCATCTGTAGTAGCAACAATCTCTGTAAACTTCATTAATTCAAGCAGTCGGGCCATTCAAAGCTCCTCCTTATAGTGAACACAAAAACATTAGTAATGTGATGACTCAGTACCACGTGGTTTTGGGCATTTTAATTCAATACTCGACACGTAAGTAAGCAATCCTTTCTATTGAAAATGCCGTTAATCGTCACCGACCCGTTACTTCGATTGAAAATAACTGGCATAACATATTGACATCCTTGATGTCTACATGAAGTGTGATCACGTTCAGTTGTTTAAGTTTGCGATTTACAGTTTGGATATGTACCGACATATTGTTGGAGCGTGTTCATATTGGTTTAATCTTGAAGTAAAAGCTCAAACTGTGCCACTGTGATTAACGATAACACATTGGAAATTGCAAACACCCAGAAATTACCAGTAACGGTTTAAATCGTTGAACTTTCAAAATATGATTGCTCTTAAAACCAGTTCGACCTGAGCTGGGTTTGACAGGTATTACCATCGCCTGCATAATGCTCTTCGAAGTGTAGTTGTTTAAGACGTCAAACATCGACACGGAGTTATTTTTACCAATTAGCATTGTTACACAGCAATGATGCGTGATACGTGCCGTTGGACGTCCCCCGAGGCTGACGAAAATTTGCATGAGTTAAGTAGGTCTGTGGAGCATCACACCGCAGGCTGCGTCGTAAGATCAGCGCGAGCGCAGACTCCGACAGTACCCGTTACTCATGGGGACACACTGACCCCGATATGCTCATACCGATCCATTATTTAAACGCCTCCATCAATAATCCTTCCGCTGTAATACAGGTCGCTCTTATTCCTTTCACTTATGAGCCTAAGATAAATATGCTTTACTGGCGAGACGCTACTTTTTGCAGTTGCGCGACAATACTCGTTGTGTATCTCGAACCACCGCATGTTTCCAAAGAATTCTTACATGTAAGGAACAATAGTTTGCTCGGGAAACATTGTTACCAATACGATATGTAGACCAAATGACAAGCTACAATATTTACATTGGTACGAGGTGAGACGCACAAGTCGTGCGTTTGGTTCGTTTTGGTTTGTGTAACAAACAATGGTCTGCAACTTTGTACCACAGTGTCAACGTCCTGCGCCTGGCCCAACGCACCCAAAAACTGACCGATTCTCTCGCGGTTAGTCATCGATAAACATTGATTTATTTGCATTCTAAAATGCATGCGTTGGGTTTCATACAAAATTTACAATACATTATGTAATGGGCATATACCGAAGAGCTTTTCGTATCATTAAACTTTTAAAAATAGCAGACACAGACAATAGGAATACTATGCAATAAAATATGAGACGCAAGTACCTCTAGGTATATTTCATCCTGAGGTCAATCACTCATTCGTGATGATATCTGTAAAACGTACGTTTGATTTGCTTAACAAATAGAAGAAATCTTTGAAAATATGTTTAGTATTCTCGCGGCACGGGACGCATTGGACAGACAATAGTAAACACGGGCTTTTGGGGGTATTGACTGCGGGATTAACAGTGACATTGTTGTGAGTATTCCCCAGGCGTGAGGGGGAACAAAGAGCCTGCAGGCGCTCGCGCAGCGCCGTGTGCGGAGATATGCGCGCGCATTGGGATGCGGCGCACGCGCACTGCCACTGCCCAAGGTCGCCATGTCTCTGTATACCATCCGCGACTTAATCCAATGCGATCTAACGATATACGAAACCTTTCTTAATTCTTTACATACTGAACTTAAAGCATTGAACCCATCCACCTGCTACGTAAATATAAAATATTTCTACTTAATGAGATTATCGCGTTGCGAAATGAATGGAATGAGCTAAGTTACATGTCGGATTAGAGATTATCTTCTTATCCATGTATTTGCTCTAACGACGTGTTTCACGTTATCAAGCGCGTTGACAACAAACAATGGCTGGGTAACCTTGCGGTGAGGTGAGATAATATACCGTCAGTTAGTACTTGCACGAGATAAACGGGGGCTCTACAAGCAAATTAGTAGCTTAGACTACGTTATCTTTCGATATCTTTCTCCGCATTTCAAACAGATTCTATCATATTCCGGTAATAATGTTCATAAAATGAGTTCTCCATGAGGTAGCCATTTCAACGCCTTATTTAAAACTTAATCGTTTGTACATCATAGAGCTGTTAGCTCTATTGTCTATTGATTACAATGTAAATGGATCTCTGTTTTCATTCGACTGAAGTTTAGATTTGCACTTACTGCCTAATTCACATTAGACAAGCACAAATTATGCACACGCAGCATATTAAGCACAATCTAACGAGTAGCTAGACATCTTTCGTATGAGAACAGAGGCCTACTCCTTACTTGGGTACGGCAGACTGAAGGAGATGTTTACTTCCAGATGTACTTAGCGCAATACGGGTACCTGAGTCCCTCTGTGAGGAATCCGTCGAGTGGGCATATCATGGACGAAGCTTCGTGGCATAAAGCCATCGCCGAGTTCCAGAGCTTCGCTGGCTTAAACGCTACAGGTAAGCCTATATATCTATAACTATATCGGCTTATCGGTCGAAAGCCTGTCATTATTTCGCAATTAACTGTCAACGTGTACATTAATCTTTTACAGTAAATGTTGGGAATGGATTTTATGTCTATGGAACGTATAGTTTTGTGACAGTAACGTTTTCGTTACATATAGCAAACTTTAAAATGTTTTCTTATAATAATTTTACGTTTTAAATCACATGATGTTTACACTTGATTAATATATTTATTGTGTGAGTCTTGTTGAAACTTATTTATTAAATAGTGTCCTGAGTAAATAATGTATCTAAGGAATGATTCAGTTTAGTAAATGTTGTGCGAAGGTGTCGCCGTCCTCAAATATTCACGGACTATTAAACTTTGATTAAGAGACAATCAATTGTGGTCTAAGAAAGTTGCAATCATTACTTTGTTGAAACACGTTGCGTAAGCTTTGATTACGATCTGTAACTTTGATTGAATTCAATATTGTATCAGTAACTTTGTATTGAATAATCCGATGGGAAAATACAACTCCATTTATCATAATATTACAAACAGGCAATAAAAACATTCCCACCTATCAACACATAGCAAGATCATACAAAGATAATGCATGACTGTCACATTAATTATAATTCTTTCTCATAAATTATTTATAATTCCATCCATCTTTAAATACTAGTTTAAGTCAATTATGTTAATTGTATTGAAAATACCATCAATAACCTCCCAGTGGAAAACTGCATCGTTTATAATAGCTGCATATGTAATAATGTGCGGTAACAGTGTAACATGCCTAGACGAGTGTAAGTGACCAAGCGTTTCTTGGATTACGTAGGTTGACATAATTAATGTGATGTTAGCCTACATCCGGACCATCCTGACCTTGCTAAACAGTAATTCCAACTGAAACTATCTGTCTGCTAGCTTGTCATTTCATCAGGGTTGTCAGTTGGCCAGTAGCCAGCAAAGATTCCTCAATGGACATTTTCTACCAGAACGGATCAAAAGTCTTTGTGATCATCTATGACGATAACAAACAACGATATACTTGCTTTGAATATAAGATTTGCAAATATTAACATCTCAACGGTAACCCTTAAATTAGCCGGTCGTTAGTTCTGTACAGTTGGTCGGGCAGCCTTGGTCCTCATCACAGTTATTACAATCACACACATCCACGAAGCAATTTATAAGTGTGCGAGCTCCACAAGCCACTATTTAAACACGCTAGATTGATGTGGGCAGAGCTCGACTGCTCGGTCGTCTTCGTACACGTACGTGCCTTGACACGAGAAGTAGTATATTGGTCTTGACTATGACTGAAGGCAGTGTTCTTAATGTTCTTATGTAAGCAAATAACGCACAGACGGCACATAAAAATACATAATTCATTATCGGTCACTGCACGAGTTTGGACTAGCTTGTCACAAACACTACGTTATGATGCCTTTAATGATTAAATGATGACGTCCACTTAGCACTACATTAATGTTAAGAATTGTTTCCTACCTGAAACATGGAACATCATCTACGTAAATGTCTGTTTATATTAATGACACGCGTTCATTAATTCCTCTTCCTGCAATAAAGATATTAAATGTGAGGTAGTTTTCCTTATGGCGTATAAATTTTACAAGTACAATTGTTATTCCCCGTAACTATGAATGTAAATCGATCGCGTCGCCTATGAATTCCAACTCACAGCTGATCAGCACTTGCGGCGACCATGGTTCCTCATTATTCATCGTTTTCCGTGTGCGGTTTTGGTCGATGTGATTCTGTAATTGCTTCCTTGTCATCATTCGTTACAAAAAGTTTATGTTTGTTCTTTGACACTCCGCGTGTTTTACTATGCAAATGGGATAATAATTGAAATTCTACTGTTCTAGCGTACGATCCTAAACTACCATAGTAAGAACAAAGATAATATTAGTCATGGCGATTTAAAAACGCAAATCACATAAACATAATCTTTAAATTTAATTGGTTATCGTTCGTTTACAGGTGAATTAGACGAAGAAACAGCACAAACCATGTCATTGCCAAGGTGCGGTGTGCGAGACAAAGTGGGCTTCGGGGAGAGCCGGGCCAAGAGATACGCGCTGCAGGGTGAGTGCCCTTTCATCACAATATTATTAATTGTCATTATTGTTTAAATGAATTAACTATTTGAACAGGATCGTCATCAACCTCATCAAACACAAATTTTCTGCGAAGTGCCTGTCAATATTTATGCTTATTGTTTTTAGGTTCAAGATGGCGTGTCAAGAACCTCACCTACAGGATCTCTAAATACCCATCTAAGCTGAACCGTGCCGAAGTTGACACTGAACTTGCCAAAGCCTTCGCAGTGTGGTCGGACTACACAGACCTTACCTTCACGCAGAAGCGGTCCGGACAAGTCCACATTGAGATCAGGCAAGTTCATCATGTTGTGTATCACTGTTTTAAGATTTGTGATCCATCGGTTATTTTCACCATTCCTTTGAGGCCTTTTGTAGTTAGAATTGAAAGTGAATCGAAAGAGAATTGAAATTTGGTTTCGTATGTCCGTTTCACCCATTAATATATTATAGCTAAACTGATAAAAATTTCAACAGGTGGCATTGAAACCAGAAAACTACAAAACATTGCTAAAGTTACTTTGGTCTTAGGTAATCCATCATTTTGGTTCTACAACTTTCTGTTCAATTTCGCATTGTAACGTGCTTAATCGAAAGTTTATTCAAAAATTAGAATACTATTCGTGCGCAACGAAGTTTAAATAAAATGAGTGTTTCGTGGTAGCGCGAGTCGCGACCATCGCGCATCGTTTAGATCTGTTCACCGATATTGAAATCGTGCCAGCAGCAGTGGCCGCACTGTATTGTACGTAGGGTTATTTGAATCACTCATAATAGCTTTTTGGTCACAATCCGCGGGTAATCTTTGTTGCGTAACTAAACTACGTGAATTACTGTCATTGAACGTTGAACGCGTAACTACTTGTAGTAATGTAAGTTACTGTTAGTTCGTGATGTTCATTGATTGGATAGGACGTTTTGTTACTATTGGTTGTCACTGCGAGTTCATGGTTCGCCGTATGACGTTATGTTAATTCGTTTTCTTAATGCTTTACAGTCTTTATTAATATTATTTGTCATTCGTCTAGGTTCGAGAAGGGAGAGCACGGAGACGGCGATCCTTTTGATGGCCCTGGTGGCACTCTTGCCCACGCCTACTTCCCCGTAAGTATTCTACGATAGGTTTATTAATGCAATTTACCGATTATCACTAAGATTTATATATATTTGCTTTACATAGCTCCTTTACAGATGTTTTAAATATAACGGCGAGGTCAATTGCTTTTCAGCAAATGCCAAGCTATATTGTGACCACAATAAATAGCATTTAGGCAAATGATATTTTACTATTCAGGCCGTGTCGCAATGAACAATTGGAATTATAATAGCATAGTTTTTTATTCGTTTCGTTATAAGTGACGATACTAATCGTAAAGTACCTGACGAAATGCCTGACGTTGAGCTAGGTTTTTTTTTCAATTTAGAATAGTCTGATAGTTTAAAAAAAAAAAAAGTTTCACCGGCTCTACCCAAAACTTTACTCATTTTCTATTAGGCAAAGCAAGGATTTGCCGTTTCCATTCATTATTTGTTAATGTAATTAGTTTCTCCATTATCAGATGACCCAAACGTGAACTTACAACAAAATGGAGTGTCCCATTATATTGTTACAAATAGACATAACGGATGTAACAGATTGTCGCCTAAATAGTGAAAGTACCTTTGTACTGATAATGGGATAATAAAACGTTTTATTGTGCGAAACAAATTATAATATTTGTTCTGTTTACCACAATGTGCTCCTTCCATTATTGTTGTTCCATTATGTTCCGGAGTTGTAGCTAAACACTGAACACACGGGACACAAACTTTTCTTTTTAGCCAGTTTTGCATAAATTACGGTGAAAGACGATATTTGTATAGTTAGTAAAAGTTGTTAATATCTTTGTGGTTTACTGACTGACTTACTCACGTGACCGAGCCTTAATATGAAAAGTAAACGTTCGATATCGTTTATCCGTTTTTTAAGCGGACACTGTTGACACAAGGAGTCTTGTGGAACTGTTGCTTGGGAAATATCGGTGTTTTTGGAACAAGGCGCTATAAGATGGTCAAAGTTTTCTTTCAAAGGATTATAACAATGTTTACTCTTAGTAGAATGAAGAAAGGCTTAAAAGAAAGTATTATTTATAATTTTCTGCCGATAGCAGATTTATAGATACACCTATTTGTTAATTCGTTGTGGTTGTTTATTGAAGTGACAACAGACACAGAAATTCACAGAATTCTACTAAGTAATTAAAAAGGGATTTCAGTCAACTGGAGGGAATTTACGTACGATCTTGCTACTAACCTCTCACAAACGTCATTATTATCCACGCGACAAAATTAAAATGAGTTATTGCAGAATCAATCACTATAATTACGTACTGAGAATCGTACGGGCGGCTGGCTAAGGTTTTATAACAATATAACGATTATTATTGATTCATCAAGTTATGACGATGGTTTTCCTCAATGACTTGTTTGTGCAGGTCTACGGAGGAGACGCCCACTTTGATGATGCTGAGATGTGGTCCATCAACTCGAGGAGGGGAACCAATCTATTCCAGGTAATAAATAATTTATTATTCAACTGTTATTTGAATTAACCCGATATAATAATGAAATAGGAGTAATTTTATGTATGTTTTTCTAAATTATATTTTGGTTGGTATTAGTAAAAGTTCAATCAATAAAATTGAATAACTTGTCCAAAACAAGTTCTGCTTACTTTTAACCGATACTTACTTACTGAAATGTCTTTAAACGTGAATAAAAAGAGACCCATTTTTTTCTAAATTCTATAAATCCAGTATAAGACAAAAAAAATCCCCACCAAAAAGATTCAACGTAAATATTTGCATGTCTTTGTTCTCCATTCATCATAATGTAACAATCCGCAGGTCGCAGCGCACGAGTTCGGTCACTCACTAGGGTTGTCCCACAGTGACGTCCGCTCAGCGCTCATGGCTCCCTTCTACAGAGGATACGACCCCGCCTTCCAGCTAGACCAGGATGACATCCAAGGAATTCAGGTAAATACCGATTGATTTAAATAAGAAGTTAGTCGTATTAAAAATAGGTTTGCTTTTCTCACATTTTGGGTTGTTTTTTCTAGTATCACTAACTCAAAAACAGTCAAACTACTACCGCAACACTTTTTATAAGTGTCTACAGATGATTAAGCTAACTCCAACGTAGCACTTATCTCCACTTCCAAAAAGGCTAGAACATGTACAAGGATAGTCTTTTCTAAATTCAAACAAATGATTGACATTTCCCCTTATCCCCAGGCTCTTTACGGTCACAAATCGCAGACAGACATCGGTGGTCCAGCGCCGGCAGCGCCCTCTGTGCCCCGCGTAACCACGCAGCAACCTTCAGCCGAGGACCCCGCCCTCTGTGGTGACCCTAAGTTCGACACCATCTTCAACTCTGCGGACGGCGGCACTTTCATATTCAAAGGTATGGAAATGAGACTGGCCTAACTTTTTAGGAGATGGTTTGATTGAACTTGATTTTTACTGACGCAGCGATGTTTTGGGGACTTTATTGTTAGGTAAAATCATGTCATATAAAAAGTCGAAACTAAACTCGAATGTCACGAAAATCACCAGGTTTCAGTTTGTTTAACCTACTGGCTGATGCCCGTTGCTTCGCCCGCGTGAGTGTCAAAACTTGACAAATGATATACTTAAACCTTCCTCAAGAACCACTCTATCCGTTGGTGAAAACAGTATGAAAATCGGTGCAGTCGTTTTTAAGTTTATCGCGAACAGACAGACAGACAGACGTGGTGGAGGACTTTGTTTTATAATATGTTGTGATTAAGCTATCCCAAGTCACAAAAAAAAGTTACTTTAATCATTATTTCTGTCAATTCCAGGCGAACACTACTGGAGACTGACCGAGGACGGTGTTGCATCCGGCTACCCAAGACTGATCTCCCGTGCATGGCCCGGTCTACCCGGCAACATCGACGCGGCCTTCACCTACAAGAACGGCAAGACTTACTTCTTCAAGGGCTCCAAGTACTGGAGGTACAACGGACAGAAGGTCGACGGAGAGTACCCTAAAGACATTAGTGAAGGTAGGATACATTATTTTTTATGGGATTTGAAATCTAGAGATGATGGTATATGGCAGTTTTCCGATTGATTTTACTGACAAATCAACTTACTAATTTGTAACTCTTTGGTTCAGGTTTCACCGGTATCCCAGACAACCTGGATGCTGCTCTAGTCTGGTCAGGCAACGGCAAGATTTACTTCTACAAAGGCTCAAAGTTCTGGCGCTTCGACCCATCACAGAGGCCCCCCGTCAAGGCCACGTACCCCAAACCCCTCTCCAATTGGGAAGGCATTCCTGATGGCATTGATGCTGCCCTACAATACACTAATGGTTACACGTACTTCTTCAAGGGAGGTTCATACTGGCGGTTTAATGACAGGACTTTCAGTGTGAGTACAATAAGCTATATGAAGGATTTTATTCTTTCAGGTACAACATTTTCTATCTGATAGTTGCTGATATGAACTGTGAAGTAATCAAATATCCTCGCTGTAAAATACGCTTTATTAATATTTATATAGCTAGTGTATTGGTAACGGTAGAATAATCATAGTTATGTGAAATGACCCACTGCTCTTATAGTAATAGTAAGAGCACGTTAACCTTTATTTTAGTAACGTACTGATCCTTAACTGCCCTTATTTAGTTTCTTATATAATTAACAAATGTTATAAATATACAGGTGGACTCAGACAACCCAGCGTTCCCGCGGTCGACCGCATTCTGGTGGCTCGGCTGCAGTAGTGCGCCGCGCGGCACCGTAGGAGGTAACGCGCGCCTCTCAGACAGCACATTCAACCGCGACGATGAAGACGTTGGCGACATTCTGTTCGACGCAGGTAGGCGGACACCCAGACCGCGCGACTATGACGTCATTTTGTGACCTATGACGTTCTGACGACTGTGACAAAAGACAGATGACTATCAAAAGTTATCCATGACTGCATACCGGAAAACCCTAAAAATGCTACCGTGGCTTTGTTTGTCTTTAAAAGCTTTTAAGCTCAAATGCCATCACCATTATCATCTGCCTAGCCTATTCCCGACTGTCTTGGGACTGGCAACCAGCTCAAATACAATCATTTACATAAAAAAAAATACGAGTCGCGTTATTTCCAAACTCAACAAAAGAGTTCAACGCGAGTCCAATCACTAATGTAGTCATTGAATGCACTGACCGCTGCATTTGGACGTAAGATGTTCTATATAAACTGATTAATGATTAAAGGATTTTTTAATGTTTGTCTCAGAATAATAATTATCCCTTGAACCCGCAGTGATGATGCGTGAATGGGACTTGACTGACCAATTTCCCTGTTTTAACATTACTGTGTTTTGTACAAATATACTATAAACTGCTTTATTTCAATTTGAAACTGCCCCCTAGATGGGAATAAAACATTGACCTTAATTAAAACTCCCCTGACCATGATAAAAAGACCCTACCAACTCATTAATTACGACAGCAGGACGACCCACTCGTCCACTCCACTGTTCCATGTTTGCTCTTGTGTCTTTGTGGATATTTGTCTATTAGATGTTTTGTAAATCCTTCTCGTAAACGTGTTGTCCCATAATTATTGTATGTTGTTATAGAACCAATTGAATATTAATCAATACCTTATACTTCTTTATTGATTTTTTTACAACCTAATCAATGTAATTTCTAACAACCTTCTAATTTAATTTCGGTAACGGTTTCCATGTACTAACTCAATTACATAGATTTTTCATTTGCTAATCAATTTACTACGTAGACAATAACTAATTTTCAGCTTTATTAACTGCTAACTTGTTTAATGGACGCGAATAACTCTGATAACCCTTGTACTGGGGGACTTAACCCAGTCCGCTTAGTTTCCTACTAATATAAATGAGCAAATAGCTTATATGGCCGCAATAAAACTAATAATAAGTGGTGTTGCCTGTGTGGGGCTTGTTGAATGAGTGCAGTGGCTGACGGTGGCCGGTCTCGACCTCGACGACTTCGCGGCTTCTGGGCGCATCCGTACCTACCTGCTGTTGTCGAAAACTGTGGCAAACTCACAAAAACAAACCACTTTAAAATCTTTTTTCGCACTTACTTTGCCGCAGTTTTTTTAACGCAGTCGATTGTGCAATGTTTTCGGTGAAAATATATAATTTAGTCTCACTTTGCAATGCAAGCACAGTTAATAATTAGCACTAGCACCAAATCAATTTTAAATATTTTTACACTTTTGAGAATGGTAAATATTTGCCGAATTGATCTTCGTAATAACTCATATTAGTTATTGGAGTAACCTTTACACATTACATAGCCATATGCGAGCTACTTCTTTATTCTTATTTATTTTTTGTGTTTAAAGAAAACATAGCGTCGATTCGGCAAATAAGGAATACCAAACATTTGTTAATTAAATCACTATTTTTGTTCAGTGTTTGCACTAAAATTTCAAATGTATCTGTTTTTTAATCACTTAGTTATAACGTCACCAACAACAATCAGTCACCGTGTTGTAATATCAATTAAATATCGGTGGCTGGGGCGTGTTCACGTGTCCATGTTTGTGTGTGTTCTGTTTCTAGGTGTAAAATCATCCGCTCCCAGATCATTCTTCTGGTTCAGGAAATAGTGGAGTGTTCCTGAATATTGTACATAGAAAATAACATAAAGAACAAAGACTCAATTAGTTACATACAATATAAGAATACCAGTGAGATTATAGAACATAAGCGGTGATTTTAGTACCGGCGAGCTTGTCGCGCGTTGCCTGTACGTTACTTTCATTACACTTGCATGTTGCATGGTAGTCATAGTGCTTGCGTGTGGTGGAGGATCACGCCACTTTATACAGCTTTGTATATCTTTTATAACGCTTGGCTTACTTATACTTACCTTAATTTTAATTCATTCATGCTCTTGGTTCGATAAACCTTTACATATCTAGGCCGCAAATCTGGAAAGGTGAGCCTAGGAATTTTATCATAAGATAGTCCTTGGTATCCCTAAGGATTTGTCTACCTAAGAAAGCATTGTTTCGGTTCATGCGGTGATTTACCTAGTCTACTCATCATATGGGATCTAGGTAAACTCTTACTTTGGTTGAGGAACTAACTTTAGATATAGTGTAGTAAGTACAATAGTACAGTAGTTTGAACACGGTTTTAGAGGGTCTCACGAATTTGGTGATAGATGAACAAATTAAATTAAAATATTATGTTAATTAGGAACTCATCGGATTCCAGGAGTATCCAAGCATAAAATAAACATAGTCGTGTTGAGCATTTAATCCATAGCAGAGTTTATTTTCGTCAGTTCGGCGAAGATCAGTGCCAGTGTAAGATAACGTTTTAGAACCACATTTGTTTTTTGTTTGTTTATTCGCACTGAGTATGACAGATTTAAAATAATCATAACAAAACTTTAAAATGGCTAACTGTTTGCATTAAAAATAGCAGTTTTGCGACTGCTACATCACTGAAGATTGATGCACTAAAGCAACTATTATGACTCAATTACAACATCCAAAATAAGGGTTAAAACCAACACAAAGTCAGTGCAGTCCCTAGCAAAACTGATACACGTTATACAGAAACAATAATTATAATAGTTGCATGATGAATGAACACCGAGTGTAAATTATTATTGTTGACATTTATGCTCATGTCCATATATTTTAATGGATTAGTTTTGTGACTAACAGAAACGTGAAGCATGACTCTGAGTCACTGTGACTCAGCCAGTTTATATTCTAACATCATAGTAGATTTATTTGATAAAAAAAAATACCATAGATGAACGGAATGATGGAATTACTGGTGATACATATTAAACGGTTCTTGGATTTTTTACGAGCGGAGACTTTAAAATACTTTGATTAGAAGAAGTTTCATGCATGTCTATAGTCGAGTTTACGGTGATGCATTTGTAACATAAATACTATTCATAAAAATCAAAATCAAAATATTTTATTTCACGTAAGACTACATTTAAAGCACTTATAAAACATCAAGAACAAGAAAAAGGTGCATGATTCGGGTTAGTCGTTTTCTATGGACTAAAACCGGATATAAACCGGATATAATTTCACTATTTATAGATTGCCAAAAGAATACAAGTATAATAGCAGTAATTTCCTACGTATTCTGTTGTTTGTTTATTGATATTTTATGAATGGTAGATATGTATTAAATAAAAGACGAAGGCATCACCAACACGTCATGTAAATTTATAAAATAGAATAGTATGGTGTAGTAGTTAGCAGTAGTTGCACATATTAGCGGTACCGGTGTCGGGGAACTATAGTAATGTTGCTAAAGGCAAGTTGATGTTTCAGTGGTGAGCGTTCAGTCTTCAGGCGCTAGACTGTAACATGAGGTTCACTCGCGGCCCCAAGCCGCGTACATATATAGGAGGCTTTCACCACCTCCGCCGCGACTTCACTCATCCGCATCTGTAGGTTTATTTTAATTTTCATTTTGTTTTCTTGCTATGAACTCCATTTCTTCGTTTGTTTTGGAACCTAGTGTTGTTGCAAACCTGCTTTTGACTTAAGGTTTAAAATGCAATGGCGGATGCGTACTTGTGTAACGCAACAACTATTGTTACGTGTACAAATTTTGAGGAAAATGGAATTCACAGTATCTGACATTTTACATTTGTGTAATCGTTTTGTTATGTGTCCAATGTCCTAATGCACGTTTATTAAGTTGTCACTTTATGTAAGGTTGATAAACCTCACAAATGTCACTATTGCACAACAGCATGATCCCATATGGGTATGTCCACTTGTGCCAGTCCTAAGCAGGGATGAATCCAGCCATTCTAGTGGGGAGTCTCACCTCTAGTGATTGGAAAAGTGGACGTCTCCATAAATAGCTGCAGTTCGTGTTAAGCATAAATTGTTGTGTGTACAGATGGGTCGGATTATGGCAACAACAGCGGACGCAGCGGTGCGAGCGCGAGAAGCCTGCTGACGCCGCTCTCGCTAGCGGCGGTGGCGACGCTCGTGGCGCTTGTGACGCAGGCGCTGCACCCGCGCGCCTAGCGCGCGCTGTCCCCGCCGGGCCCACTGTGCCCCCGGCCCCATCGGGCCCCCGGCCCCTAACCCGCGCCGCGCGGACCGCGGCACTGACTGTGATGGTGTGCTGTGTGCCTGGACGCGTTCGGTATATTGTGTATAGCGAATGCGCCGCTGTGATGACGAGTGCGCCTTTTTTATACTGCGAGAACGATTATTTAATGCGAAGTCATAGTTTTTATACTTAGGATAAATAGATGATGTAAGCTCGTGTGTGATATTGACGTAAGCGACGATTTTTATATTAAAATATTTAAACTGACCACATTTCTGCTTTTCATTTTAAGCCTCAACACCCCAGGGAGAAATAAGACTCACATTTGTATTTTTAATCGGTTTATTTAACGTTTTTCTGTTTTCCCAATAATTCTTCTTAAGTTATTAATTACAGTTTTAAATATGACAATATTTTTCGTTTTTATTCCATTTTCATAAACGCATTTTTTTAATAAACATCTTCACAATTCATCATAACACGGTCGTGCGACCTACTGTCTCAATCGTTCTAACTCTTAGGAAAATGCAAATAATATTAAATTTCAAAATCTGTCTACGATTATTCGAACGTGATTAATCTTACTTCGAGTGTCGAACGATGTCTACATGCGACGGTGGCGCGGCCTACGACGGACTACGCGGCCGCTACGCCGCGCCTACGGTGCTACGGCGTAGGCGGCGTAGCGGCCGGAGTGGCGGCCGCCGCCACCCGTAGCCCTCGTCGCACACTAACAGTTTATAATCATTTAGAAGGCGTAACATAAGACTTATTACACGATCACTACTCGAGAAACACCTACAAACACATCCTAGATCATATCAATATATCTGAGCCCGCGTGAGAGAGGAGGCGGGACGACGCGCCCGCGCCCGCGCTGCGCGCCGCGCTCGCGTTTCACCTGCTTACCCTTGTTATCATTATGAGTTAAGATTTTATTCTACACTACCTTTCTCACTATGAATTAGGCATTTTAATGATATTATTTATAGAGATTAAAATTATGTTTAAGCAGTCCTGATGACAGATCGACAATTATTTTAATGTACTTTTCATCAACAGTGCAATCCTAACTACATAGTTTATCAAACCGATATTTAACATAAATATTCAACTTCGGTATATCATGTGCTTTTAAAGTCCTCATAATCATACATATATTTATATGATCTAGAACTTATTAGGAATAAATGAGACCGATGCGATTCTGTACAGAATACGTTAGAACTTAATACGAATACGCAATCACACGTTCAGTGTAAACAGTACAAAACGTACTTAAAGTGTAACTAAACGGTACAGTCAGATGAACGGCTACAAGTCTCACCTAGAGCCAACGTATCGCTATCAAATTAACACAAAACATTTACTTTTAAGTGAAATAACACTAATGACATTCATTATATTTATACTAATTTATGAACAGACCTTTTAATGAGGCAAATAAGTAGATAGATCGCAGCCATTTTGTCCTTCGTCACTTCCAACAGCACGAGATTCAGACAGAGCGAGAGGTGTTTGTAAATGTGTATTAAATACAGACATGTGATGCCTCTAACAACAATAGGGTGCTACTTACTACACGGCTCGGCAGATATTTTTAGAATAATAAATTATGGAAATAAATAATTAACTTTTAATTCATTAATGATTTATTTCAGAGATTTTCCAGATTGTTAGGTTATGAATAGTTCAATTTATTTAATTCGACTAGTTAACTTCTGTTATGTTATGGCATTCCTACTAACAAGTGCCTGGGGATTGAGGCAACTTGCTAAGTTCGTGAGTTAACTGAAAGTCCCTTGTCAAAGTATTGCGGCGGACTTACTTGGACAAAGTTAGATCGCAGTGTTATATAATATTAACTACATCCCAAGGGTAAGACATTATGTTATTTGCCAGATTTTGATTGAAAACGAATTAGAAATGTAATTATTTTGTAAAAAAAAACCACTGAAAGTAGTATTAATCTAGTAAACAAGTAACGAAACATTTTAATTGAATTGACATTGCACTTTCACAAAGTACAAGTTTAGTAAAAGCCTCGAATATCTGAAAAAATATTAAACCTGCCTTTTTCACTAAAAGTTCCTCACACAATTATATTTAAGTCTATCTATCGTGCTCATTCCTTAGCCTCGGATGTTAACATCCACAAAGTAATTGACTTCTTGCATGTTGTTATCAATTTGTCTCGAAAATGAACATCGACCACTTAGTGATGTTATCTGCCTAACCGTGTATCTTATAAACTGCCAGGATAATATATTTTATATATTATTTTATATATTATAAAAATGACTTTGATTTATCTACATATTTGTATTTTAAATAAACTTGATTGCATAAAATTATAAAAGTAACATTACCCAACGATTAAATTTAGACAATGTTCTCTAAAGAAAAACTTTCGGGGTTGAAACATGAATCGCTTACTTATGAACTTTCAGTTTAAAACAACGTACAAATTGTTAAATCTATTTATATGTATTATGTATTGTTACACTATAATTTCATAAGACTTGATACATTTTCAAATGTGTCTTAATTTACTTAAATCCTGCCTATACAATTGAAGGCCATATCGTATCGTGTCACGTGTCGCCGGTGACCGTAACGTCACCCGATCTCAATCACAATACTTCTTCAGAGGATTCGCTCATTATCAGAGTGACAACAAAAATAAAAACGTTTATTATTTCATAATTTTATGTCCCATATTTCTCGACATTTTTTACTGCACTAATACAAAGTAAATGAAATCGATAATATGCATTACAAAATCTTCAAACGTGAATCATATTCGTTGTTTCTTAAGATTCGAATGTGGTATTACAATAAATACGTAAAGCCTTGATGTTTACTTCGTCACACTGCAATACTTTTTTGAGTTTTCGTTTAAATTATCCAAACTAGAAAAGTTTGATTAATCGGTTAAGTTGTGGAGTAAAAAACCTTACCTTTAATAGGAGATCTTTATTTACTAATTTATTCTAATACCACAGGCGAGCCATATCTTACTTTTAATACCCCTAAGCATAGTGACAGCTACTGGCAGTCATCGAAAATAATATTCATAAGTTGTATAAAATATTTTAACTTCACCATTACGGAAATATTTCATCGAACGACTATGAATACATATGCATTAGTACTTATCAGTACTGACCGAGTATAACATCGTTTTATGTATTCAAGTACATATCACAGCGCTTGAAATAACGAACAGTACATTGATTTGTTTATTACTTGCTATGTCTTGGATTACTGCTGAAAATGTAAAGGCTACGATTTGGTGTTTTGCTTACTTATTACACTATATGTACTTTTGGTAATAATAATGTACGTAAATACACATTTAAAATGCTTAACCATCGATGGACGACCCCGAAAGCCAATACTTCTGTTTGTTTTGTGCGTGTGTGTGACAGTCAACTGAGTTGCCGCGCAACCTAACGTGAGGGACTTAACATATGGAACAGTATAACTAGTTAATTCCTGATTATCGAATAATTTACATTGAAATGGACTGAGGTGAGGAACGAGTACAGAGTGGAGGACAACGGAACGTCAGCAAGAGAACGATATGGCAGACAAATGAACGAGATCTCGGCACCAGACGGAGCATGGAAGTTCCTACGTCCATTATTTCCTAATCGTTACTTTCCAGTTACATTTTACAGCTAAATACATACGTTTTCGTACACTGCTTTACATCAGCTTGTCGTCATATTATTTGTGCGTTAAACATTTACACTTTATTTATGTACATCAAAACATACGTATATTATTTCAAAACATAATGTATACACTATCACCAAACGTTTAACGAAATATTAAGAATACACCCGTTACTCTAAACCTAGAGAGAATGGCACGTAGTGCGTGTTGGCGTGCGAGAGTGCCGGTGTGTGTGTGTGTACGTGTGTAGTGGGTGTGGCGTGTGCTGCGTGTGCACCGATCGTCACCGCTCGTCTAACGTCACGGGCTTCTGTGTGATATCTTCTTTGAATTATTGCTGATTCAATGTCTACATCAAACGATATCGGGAACAGACGGTGACTGCTATAAACTGATTTTATTCGTTGCGCTCGTGTGTTGTGTTTGTATAATGTGTCGTAAATTGTCAACATACGTTGCAGGGTTGTGGGGTGATTGTCGTTATTGAACAGATGACAAATCAAAGTAACAGTACTTAACATCCGAACCGAACTCCCCTCTTTTGGTCTTTCACTATCTACTCTAATAAAGTGAACGAGTGAAGACATCGATAGTGTAGAGTGGCAACACTCACAAGAAGAAATGCACGGTCAATGTGTAAGTTTTAACGAGTGCTCGAAATTGATCCAATTAATTATGTTCTAGTAATTCATTTTCTATGACTAAATTTTAGACATTTTGATAATTTAATTTATATATAGATAGATACACGTAGATACCGTGAAAGAGCGCCTACGCAGTAGGGCAACGATCAACTCGCAAAATGTTGCTGTTTATTTTAATAAATTTATGTGCATAAAGACCTGACCTCTGAAATGAATTTACCAGAAACTTCCTCTATTAAGATATTCTAGTTAGATTCTTAGATTACATTGTGAAATTAAAATTTATTTTATATTTGTGAATTTATCAAACCATATTAATTTTCGACATGAACTTTAATTTAAGTGTTACAATATCTGTAGTCAATTAATTGCAAACAATCGATCTCAAACTTTTTATTGTTAACATCTCTCGAACTCTAATACCTACTATAAACTCTCTTGAAGAGACTAACACTATGATTTTCAACATTTTACTCTCAACTGCGGTTACCAAATGTAATGACGATGCGATGGCGAGACTACACTACCCTTCCCTGTCACAGCGTTAACGTGATGAAGGCAATACAACGAGTGATAAACCGATGCATTTAGCTAAAACAAACAGGTAGGTATGCGCGCATTCAGTTATGTAGTGCGAATGTCCGACACAGGTTGGGACTTCATGCGCGCTCAGTGCAGCACTGAGCGCTGGAGCGCAGTGAGCGCAGCGAGCGCAGTGAGCACGGCTGTGAGGCGCATGACGCGCATGGCGCATTCACTTCAGAGTGAAGGCACTGAGGAGCACGAGCGAACAACATACTCGACTGAAACAATAACGACTCACTGATCTATTGTCACGACTTGCTCACACTTTCTAATATTCCTAGTCTAGTGAACTCTTTAATAAAGGGAATTTTCACTTGTTAGGCTTGTAGACGAAGTTTTGTAAACGTCGAGTGATATGAGTGGCGCGTTCCGCGGGGTTGCCCGCGGAACGCAGACAGACAAACAGATCAGCTCATATTGAAGTTGACACAAACCAAGTCTTAAGAAGCGTTAATAGACCTTTAGCACCTTCGGTGACGACGATTAAGTATGGGAGTGGAAACAACAAACCGTTTTTGACATATGTACACACGATAAAAACGTAAAAAATAACTTACTTAATATTATTATCATTTATTTGAATACAACAACTACATGCCTTCCGAGGGCAATATTCTCAACAAATGTTCATTCAATAAAGTCTTAATAACCATTAAATTATGTTTTTCATCACATAATGTTTAACGATACTCTTCTAATATTCTTCAAAAATAAAACAAAACTAACAAATGTTGTTACCTATAAATGTTGAAACAACAATACGATGAAGGTATTTTACCATTATCAATAGTCGACACGATATACATATACAATAATATATATTAAAAATCAATTCATATAAAAAACATTTTCAACCATTCTGTATTACCAAAATGTTATTAGATCATAAGACGGAATATATTACATATAATTTTCATTATATGCATTATTCATAATATTTTACTTCTTACAAAACAACAACTACTTTATTAATCCTATATTATTTCATTTATACATAATCATGTAATCACTATTAATTAGGCGTTGACGTGCGCACGGTTAGGCGACGTCGCGGCGACAGCGCGGCGGCAGCGTCGTGGGGCCCCAGCGCAGGCGGTGTTGGCTGGGCTGTGCTGTACACGCTCGCTGCTGCCGCTGCGACGTCGCCTCGCACCGCTGCACTAGTGCAACATTACAAAAATAACTCTCTAAGAAACCATCCTCCAGTACGAGTATACCTACCTATTGTCACATGTTCAAAAGAGTAGAGTTCTCTCGTCCGGATCGTGTTCCCGAAACTTGTCGCGGTAACTTTGTGCGTCGGAGATACAAACTAAGGTACGGTCAGAGATCCTAGACGTGAGGCCTACTCTTTCTCCCACGGCGAATGAGGATGCTGAGAATCTCAACCTGTCAAGCTGGCGATTACGGCGCGTATGAAATATATAAGTATTTTATTGCATCAGGTGTCTGGTCTACATAATAATGTAGTATAAAAGTATCATCACACGATGCCTAACACAAAATACGCTTTGTACATAAATGTACCTATGTATGTACACTGATTAGAACTTTATGAGCCACCTTTATGGAGTTATGCTTCTTAACAATTTTGTGTAAAATATTGCTTTTATCCATGAAGGTACACAAACTAGATCAGCATACAGAACTCAAACAGTGTGCCTTATGAACAATGTAACTGTAAAACACTATGTAAAATATACGCAGCATCTTCGCTTAACGAAAACATGTATCTTTGTTTACAAATCGTGCCAAAAATATTAACATATTGGCCGGAACATCGGCAAACAGCGCTTACGAGATAAATGCATAAATTAATTCATGAGTGAACATTTGGTGTTTCCATGTTTCGGGTGTAACCAACGAGCGGACACAAATATTAACTTAGAGTGTGTGTAGCGCGCGGCGGCGGTGCGGCGGTGCGCGCTCCGCCGCCGCGGCTGTCCCCCGTCGGCCTCGTAACCGCACGCTATTTATTATTATAAGTTCTGCACTAACAGAGGTTCCGATCGCTGGCCGGCGATCGCGGGACGCGCGGATGCGACGCACGTGAACGTAAAACTATAACCTCGAATCGCGCACTTTCACTAAACGTGTGGGGGCGGTCCAGTGGGTCCGTGCAAGCGCGGCCAGGCCGAGCAGCAGGAGCGCGAGCAGCGCGCGCGGGCGCGGGGGCGCGGCGCCAGCAGCCACCGTGTACGGCACGGAGCAGCCGGCGCCGCGCTCCTCCACCGGCGGGCAGCGCTCCGCGTCCGGCCGCACCGCCTCGCTCAGCCGCAGCTCGCACCGGTAGCACAGCCTGCCCTCGCAGTACCAGTAGCAGCACTCGTCGCGACCGTAGTTGGACTTGTTCGCCTGCGCACCCGTCTCTGGGATACGCGGGTCTGAAATCAGTCGTCGCAGTGTGTTACATAAAACGTATCATTGTGTCATCTCGTACCTACATGTGCAACATTCGATTATCACTGCTTATTTAAACAATCGTGGGAATTAGTTCACAAACAGACAAATAAATGAACTAAAATTCCCAAACTGATGCCAGAATTTAAAGTGGGAGGAAAGTTAAACCGAAAAGTGCAAAGCAACAATTGGTCAGAGACAAAGACTTCTACGAGCACAAAGAAAAATAAAGTAGCGTGCGACTCGCCTGAGCTAGTGTTTGCTTTGTGCTCTATCGTTTTGAACTGCGGCCAAGCCATAGCGGAAAGCTAATTGCGCCTAATCTTAAACCCCGTTGATCATTCCACGTATTTGAGCGTGCAGAATGCTCGTACCCTGAGGCTAACCATTATTTTATATAAATAACTGTAATGTTACTAGATACGAAAATATCATCAGTCATAAGTACCTGTATCTCGTAAACGAATTTAAAATGGAAAACTCAAGAAGTTGTTAAGTTTATATACAGTACCTGGATGACCGAAAATTGCTCGATTTTTCTTTATGCAACGTAGCTAGATCGATTTCATCGCCCCCGAAACCCTTGCATACTAAATTTCATGAAAATCGTTGGAGCCGTTTCCGAGATTCAGATTACACATACATTTGGATACAAACTTAGACAGAATATTAGTGTTTACGTTTAAGAATGACAATAAACATTTGCCACAGTCAGTGACTGTATGGGTATATTTATAGTACTTACTTGAAAATCGGGAAAATCTGGAATGGTTTTTTTTTGCTACGTACGAACATTCATTAATTTTAATTATGTTTTTGCAGGACTTTTGAATACCAAAATATAAAAAAGTATTTAAGTGTGTGTATATAAACTGGAAATCACACGCAGGCACAACCCTGAAAAAGATAACTTTAAACTGGGTTGACCTGGTGATGACAAGGCTAGGAAGGTAATATTAACTTACCGAGACATAGGAACGTAGGCTCGCCGGCGTACTGCGTGGGGTATGCGGGCGCGCGATCCGCCGGCAGGAAGTAGGGGCAGTGTTGCTCGACGAGCTGGCAGACGGAAAGGCAAGGCTTGAGGCGGACGATGGGCCGGCCGGGGCCCGCGGCGGCGGCGCGAACCCAGCGGCCCACGACGCCACCCGCGCCTCCGCGCCGTCGGTCTAGGTGTCCCACGCGCTCCAGGTGTCGCGCGTGCCAGCGCGCTGCGTGCTCGGCCGACGCACGCCGCGACCTGCCCCCCTCTTCGCTGCCCTCTTCTGCCCCTTCTTCCACCCACAGTGGCACCATTGTACTGCACGCCCAACGTCGATAAGTCTCCTGAAACACACGTTAAATATGGTTTTCATTACTCATACTCTGAAAGTAGGTCAGAACATGCCTGCGGAGCGGGTTGAAAGTACTACTTTTCAGCCCTAGGGAGAATCGCTTTCTACTGACAGTTGTCAAATTATTTGTTGTAATTGGGAGCAAACCTATTGCCATCAACTGATGTAATTGGGGGCAAGCCTATTGCCTGCATCAACCGATGTAATTGGGAGCACGCCTATTGCCATCGACCGATGTAATTAGGAGCTAGCCTATTGCCGTCAACTGATGTAATTGGGGGCAAGCCTATTGCCATCAACCAATCTAATTAGGAGCAAGCCTATTGCCATCAACCGATGTAATTAAGTGCAAGCCTATTGCCATCAACCAAGCTAATTAGGAGCAAGCCTATTACCATCAACAAATGTAATTAGGAGCAAGCCTATTGCCATCAACTGATGTAATTGGGACCAAGCCTATTGCCATCAAACGATGTAATTATGAGCAAGCCTATTGCCATCAACTGATGTAATTGGGGGCAAGCCTATTGCCATCAACCGATGTAATTAGGAGCAAGCCTATTGCCATCGACCGATGTAATTAGGAGCTAGCCTATTTCCATCAACTGATGTAATTGGGGGCAAGCCTATTGCCATCAACCAATCTAATTAGGAGCAAGCCTATTGCCATCAACCGATGTAATTAAGTGCAAGCCTATTGCCATCAACCAAGCTAATTAGGAGCAAGCCTATTGCCATCAACCGATATAATTAGGAGCAAAGTCTATTCATCGATTTAGGTAATTGGGGGCAAGCCTATTCCCATCAACTTTCCTTGTATTCGTAATGAAAAGCACAGTGTTTACCTCGGGTTAAAGACTTATTTAGTCCCTCGAACTATTAGCGCCCTCGCTGCGCTCAGGCGCCAAACCCCGACTCGGGACTAAATAAGTTCCTTTCACCCCTAAGGTAACAATGTACTATTTATTAATTTCTGATCAACGACTATTCGGAAAAACAGTCAATAGATTCGTACTTCAGGGCAAAAGTTCAGTAAGAGGTATTTTTTTACTCCGGTTCTTTTCCATAGGAATCGACTAATGCACCGAACCGTGCATCTTTTTGTCGACGTTTTACAAGTGCCCATGTAGGCCCATGTGAAATAAAATATTTTGATTTAATTTTAGTTTCTGTGAATTTTACAAAATCTCCTTTATACAAGTCACAATACGAGTATTCTATAATACAGATACTTGCATTCAAAGTTGAGATTCGTTTGATATAGCGATGACTAAATCTCTAAATAATCAAACAAAGGATCGTCTTCCCTCGCTCTAGATTATAATCTGTAGTGCTTCTAAACTTATAGTTAGAATCGTGCACGCTCGCGGTGACAGCTAGTGGCGCCGCTAGACCCTTCTCACTTTTATCGTGACAGCATTTTTCATTCCCGCAGGAAATCACGCTCACTAAGCTAGTGATTAATTAGTTATCAAGCCCAAACGGTATTCACGGTGGATGTATGAAGGACCTGCAGTGTTATTGCGAAAACCTCTCCAATACATGCAGCAAACAGTCATCGTAAATTAAGGAAGCTTTCAGTCGCGTGCGTGGTAGGATGACTAGATAAAAGGGTAGATACAGGCAATAGGGATCAACAGGAAACAGTTTAAAAATGACTTGGTCAGCTGTTACACGGCTCCACATTTGGTTACAGTGTCATTCCTTAGAAATAAAATAGTGAATCGTTCTAGTTTTAAGTTCCTTTTTTATGGATTCAAGTTTCACTATTTAATTTTGCCAGAACATCTAATATAATTACCCAACATCACGGCTGTAATCCCCTAATGGTTAGGCAGGAGTGTACCTATTAGTACATGAGTGTACTAATATTTCGCCAGTTATGTTTAAGTTCCATGGAACCCCCATTACATCAAGCCTATTACCATCAGCTGGACGCGAATCTAGAGGAGTCTAGATTCGCGTCCAGCTGATGGCAATAGGCTGATGGTAATTTCACATTAGCATGGAGATGCTAATGTGAAATTCTTGGTGGAAAATCCCAATAACAATTTGCTCGACCCGGGTCTTGAACCCAGGACCTTATGTTTAGCAGTCACAATTACGACCACCAGACCAATGAGGAAGTAAAATAATTACTTTTTCGTTATCCAGCAAAAGGTTTTGCTTGAAGTCTAAACTTTGCTACGTCAAGCCCAAGAACCAACCAAATAATTATGTTGTAACCTAAATAGGTATTAGCCGCATTTAAAACTTAATTAACCTCGCCTTATTGGGGTAATTAATACACAAAACACTAATGACGTTACGTATAATGTAATACAAATATTGTGTAACCGTTAACGCGCAACATAAAGGTGTAATGTCCTCGTTGTTTCGCATAATTGATGTTGCACGATAGACGGGGATGCCCCAATTAACGCACCCCGATCGCTTAATATCCAATACAATACCCTTTTACGAGCATTCGTCGTCATCAAATAGCGCGTTGACACTGCATTTGGTCTATACAATTTGCCAAATGATTTAGAAGTAAGCGGATTGTGATGTAGCCGTGTTTGAAAGTTAAAGAAAAGGTGAAACATAATATGACATGACGCTTGTAATTCCCGCAAGGTAAGATAGAGGTGTACCTAATAGAACACCCACAATTTACCGGTTATGTTTTATGTCACAGGACTCCAGACTCAATGGCGGTTACTGAAAAATTCCTGATAACTGAAAAATCCAGTAACATTTATAAAACATTTTAGAAAGGGTTAAACTAAATTTATTTTACTTCTCCTAAACTTTTACTCTTGTATGAATCAAATGTTATTAACCTATTTATAGTAACTAAGTATGGTTGTTATTTGCTTAAATTAGCCCGCAGTAGCTTTTCGTAAAATCTTTTCATATCACGCACGCACCCACTTTCAATATTCGTAGAGTGCTTGCGTGTTTAGTGATAGGCGCAAGTCTTATTTGATTCGGTCACGCTTGGCAACATACCAATAAAGGCCTTAAATCTATTAAATCACTTGAACCATTTTTCAAAAAAAAAAAATTAACTACTGTAAGTACCAACAGCATAGTATGAAAATTGTACTATATGTATGTGTGGAATTAATATCAAAACTCTAAATCGAGCCACTAAAGTCATCCGCGACTTAATATGAGTACTATATCGGAACCAGTAGTTTCGTACTATATAGGGACCATAATCCGTAACCCACTAGACAGAACACCCGTCTGGTTAGAGGATCCTCCCTTATCTATTAGGGATGAAGATCTTTACAACCTGTTCTTCATACTAAGAGCATTTTTTTATTTCTTAAAAAAAAATCTTAATAGCCAGCAGAGGCACAACAATATAAGCACGCACTATCCGCTGCGTATCCCGGGAGGTACATCATAATAATATTTTCTAATCACGTAATGTTGTTGGTTGCGGCGCGCGGTGTGCCCGGGTGTCTAACAAATCAGAACAAATGAACATCATGTCAAGCAACGTCGTCTCAGCGGGCGTCGGTGCCTCGATCCAACGCCGCGGGGCCGAGGGGGGCAAGCAGGCGGGGGCGCCGGGGGGGAGGGAGGGGGGGGCAGCGACGTGCCTCCAACCCTATATCCAATCAATCATAGAGTGGGCGCGATGTGTCGCTCGATAACCGCATCCATGTGTGCTTTCTGTTTATACTATTACCTTTAAATAAGCCAAGACAAAAATAACGGTGAGTTTCTTATGATAGTTGTCATATTCACCAATCGTAAAGGTATTTTATTTGTGTGTCTGTGTGTACCTAGCACACGATATGATTAAGACCTGTGAGAAGAAGAAAAGAGCTTTCTTGTTTCTGTGCACTGTATGTGCTACGAAATGCTACGAAGTGCTACAAGATTTGATAAATGAATTATTCAAGAAAAACTTCATTCGTGAGATTAAAAATTATCAGGCATTATGTCTTTAATAAGCTTATAAATTATATTACAATATCATAATGATATATATTGGCATCATGGTCTGTATATGTTACGCATGAGTTCCGGAGTTAGAGCTACGAAATGCTACGAGGTGCTACGCGCCGAGACAATTGCTTCCAGTACATGTTAAGTAAAAAATATAACTTCCAAGTATATTTTTATTAATATTGGAGCTTACAACGATTTCATACTGATCACATTATCTGCGTGACATAAGCTGAATTATTTACAGACTTAAACCAATAAAAGCTACGCAATTGACAACTCATTCTAACACGTCTTAATTTCAAATATTGGTTATTTCCAGGGTAAGTTTTCATTAATTCAGAAGTTTAGAAACGATATTTACTACCAGTAAAAATCTTAAACCCAGACACTGTACTTAAGTAACGTAGTAAGAGCTACGAAATGCTACGAAGTGCTACGCGGTTTGCCAATGTAGCAAAACATGTATTTTGTGATTTTTTAGAAAGTTTAGATACGATATTATAGGTCTTGTCAACATACCTGTTAAGTTAAATTATTTAAACACTGTTTT
Source organism: Diarsia dahlii (assembly GCA_949775195.1). Taxonomy (NCBI): domain Eukaryota; kingdom Metazoa; phylum Arthropoda; class Insecta; order Lepidoptera; family Noctuidae; genus Diarsia; species Diarsia dahlii. The sequence continues at coordinate 14,663,649 of OX459191.1, forward strand.
AAGCTTTCACGGTTCATAACTATATTTCAAAAATAAAAATAAAAAAATCACGGAAGATATCCCGTAAGTGACATTTTAAATTATTTAGTATTATTTTATATCAAATTCAGAATCAAGATAACAGATTTATTTTTATTTAATTTTTTTTTTTTAAAAAACGTTGCTCCACACTAGGAATTTCTCCTGTATCGTGGGTGCGTTCACAAACATTTAAACTCACATACACAAATACCCAGACCCAAAACAACTATCTGTAGACCATAAAAATATTTGTTCCGTGAGGCGATCGAACCGGCGACACGCAGCGTAGCAGTCCAATCGCTCAGCCACTGCGCCAACCGTGCCGTCTTACGTACTCCACTATTTAGACACTTGACCTTTAGGAACAAGATGATTGGCGGCAAATCTTGTTATACTCGTAGCATAACCGATTCGCATGGAATACCAGTATATCTTATTCTCATAAATTGATTTCCTTGTCATGTGTGTGTGTTGTTTTCCTGCCTCGTTGGGCGCAAAGCCGACTGCCGAGTATGAAGACCTGGGTTCGATTCCTTGGTCGTGAAAAGTGTTATTGAGTTTTTCCATTAGAATTCCTCAGTAACTGCCTCGGAGAATGGATTTAGAACCGGTTGATGGCAATAGGCTCGCCCCCTGTTACATGGGACTTAAACATAACTGACAAAATGTACGCGTACTATACACAGCACACACATTCACAGACACACAAAACAAAAAAAAAACAAAAAAAAGTAAATAGTACTTGTACTATTTACATTTTAACGCCAATTTTTAGAGTCACTCTCGGCTACCTTATCTTATTTTATTTTTTTGTCTACATACTTCGTAATAATTGGTGTTTTTTTTAATGTAATATTTAAGATATTCTACTGTAAGCGGTGAAGCTACCTTTCATAATTATATAATAAGGTAGACCTCTGGCTAACCCTTCGGGGATTACTGGCGTGATGTTATTTTATGTGTATAGATATTATTTTATTAAGAAAGCATTAGCAATTAATAGCTATACGTACAAGTCAGCTCGGTTATCGGCCCAGTGACCTCGCAAGCCGATTAACATCCGCATCTATGTATATTGTACACTAGCGGCCAACACCGAATGACTCACTCGCTATCATACATAATTATATCACGTACTAATAGCAAGTGTATGTGACTGTACAGTCAAAAGCACTATTAAGTGTGCACTTAGCAACATTTTTAAAGCGATTAACATCCGCATCTATGTATATTGTACACTAGCGGCCAACACCGAATGACTCACTCGCTATCATACATACATCACGTACTAATAACAAGTGTATCTGACTGTACAGTCAAGAGCACTATTAAGTGTGCACTTAGCAACATTTTTAAAGCGATTAACATCCGCATCTATGTATATTGTACACTAGCGGCCAACACCGAATGACTCACTCGCTATCATACATACATCACGTACTAACAGCCAGTGTATCTGACTGTACAGTCAAGAGCAAAATTTTAAAGCAAAAAAAACGATTTCTGCATTGCGATAAGATCCATTTTGTAACAGTTCTTAACACTGAAAACAGGTTAATTACCATATTTACTATTTGTTAAAAACGAACAAGAGGCTAGACCGATTTGTCTTCTCATTACTCAATTTTGTCTATCAATTAATTACTTCAGATTAATTTTATCTGTGATCATGGTACTTGCAACAGCGCCGAGATATCGAGAACTCAAAACAAATAGTTAACATGCTAATTATCCTGCCTTCAGTGTTATTGATAATGTTAGTAACCATGTCAGTTTAAAAACTTACATCCAAAACTGTATTCGTAAAACATAATCAAAACTATACGATGAACCCATCACTTTTAAAAGTTGGTCCATGACTGTGTACATATAAAAGCTCGTCACTGTACCCACATAACTTGCGTATTAAGAAGGGGTGGTCGGTGGACTGAAATGCTTTATCACAATTGAGGTGGATACAGTGTGCGGTAATTTGAAACAGGGCCTTAAACTAAATTGTATCCTATAGTTATCGCTGATACGTTAGGATAGGGGTTCCGTAAGTGTTACTATGCTTTGTAGGTTGGGTTTTGAAACCATTAGAGTATATATTAAGTATACGATTGCAATAACATAACATTTTTTATTTTTAAATACACCGTTAGTCAGGGAATTTAAATTATTGTGACCTAGTTTATGAGCCTTATTATGCTCTTGTTTTTGGTTTTTGTATTGTGATGGCTTTTGGTGAAATAAAGGAAAGAATAATTATTTTTTAAAAGGAGAGATTACTTATTAATTGATATCACCTATTTCAAGCTTTGTTCGTCTCTGTTCCGTACTACTTCCTTCCTTTTTCTGCAGACACTACACAAGTCACAATGTGATAAGGTTCTATAACCATTAACTGGCGTATACTTGGCACTAGATGCCCATTCATTATGGCGGGATTACTGATAATAAATACGATGATTATGGCCTTTAGCGACGTATACAGGCCAATGATACAGCTGTATTATCGCCAGTCCAATCCACATTAGTTTATTACGTCGAGTTATAAATGTTTACGACATCTACATATTTAGTTAATAACTAAACATGTTCTGAAACCACATTAAAAACCAGGCACGAACACTATTCGCAGAACATTCTCAATAAAAAGTTGTTTATAAGAAAACTGCACAATTCTTTGAAAGAAATTATGCAGAACTTAACCTCACTCTAAGTTATGCAAGAACTTTACAGGTTTCACGCTTTACCGGAAATAATCAGTGTTGTTAAACTAATATCTAGCACTTAATAGTTTCTGTACTAAATATCATCACCATCGGCTTATTTATATTCCCACTGCTGGGATACAGGCCTCCTCTCTTTGAGAGGGAATGGACTAAAATAATCTACCACGCGGGCTCAGTGCGGATTGGTAGATGTCACACGTCTTCGAATTTTTGGTTCTAGGACATCGTCGGTTTCCTCACGATGTTTTCCTTCACCGTTCTTGAGAGCAGTGGTGATGAATTAAATTGCACAAAGTAATGCGCCTGCCTGGGTTCGTATACTCGCGACTTACTGTTCGTAAATCGGGGCCGCCACAAATGGGCCACCACTGCTCTGCTCTTTAGTAAATATAGAGCACAAGAAACATATTATTACAAGTGAATACGTAGATCGTTGAAAATCATATAAAAATATCTCAGACCGAGTTTCGGATATTTACGATACCTATGGGGAATCTTAGTTTTTAAACTGGAGCAGTACATATGTCTTGAGTAAAATATGCTTCCCTCCATTCGGAGATTTTAAGATATTGTTTGAGGAACATGGAGTGCAACTACTAGTTATAAACATCATACTCAGTGATAAAAACAGCATTATTCTATAACTTAGAGGAAATTAGATAGAATTAAAAAAAAACATAGAATTGTAGTATAGATCATATGATTGTGCTACTTTCATTATTTAAATAGAAAATATGAAACTATGCATGGTTGAAAGAAGTCACTAAATAATATATTAAAAAAACGTACACACAACAATTCGAAAACTCTTTGAAGCTAACCAAAGTTGTAATAATATATCCTAATTTAAGAATGTAAAAATAAAAACGAATTAATTACTATAATATGTTTTCACACCTGCAAAATCCGAAGGGTTAGCTGCGGTGTACCTGATAGTACACCCTCATTTTGCCAGTTATGTTTAAGTCCCATGTAATAGGAGGGCGAGCCTAATGCCATCAATTGGTCACAATTCGTGGCTGCTACTGAGAATTTCCTGATGGAAAAACCTTATAACACTGCCCAACCCGGGAGTCGAACCCAGGACCTATCTATATAGTGCTCAGCAGTCGCGCTTGCGGGCACTAGACCTATGAGGCTGTTTAAACATAATCAATATATTGATTCAAAAGAGCGCTAGTGAATGGGCAACTACAGTACATTCACAAGCTATTACACCTTGTGACTGCGACTGTAGCTTCGTTTTATTTGTTTTCTGACATTCGAAAGTGCCTGTAATAGTCTAATTAAATTCTTTGAGTTTGAGTTTGATAATTCCGTACGAAGTAAAACCTAAAAACACTGCAACATATTTAGAAAAAAATCGGATCAACAAAAATTGGATAAAACTGGCCAGTTATGTATATATCTGGCTAAAGGTGTGTAATATATTAGTAGGAATTATAACCGACACGGCTGATGGATGAGGCGGCCGGACAAGTGTCGACTCACGGTTATCAAATCATGCTCCGTTCATAATATGGGCCACCATTAATGGTGCCGCCAAACAGCTAAGAACCCGACCCGCTGAGAAATGTATCAATTTATAATCATCCCTACTAATATTGGGTATACACAGTGACCCGCCCCGGCTTTGCACGGGTGCAAAAAGAGTATTAAAACCTTTCTCTTGAATAACTCTATCTATTAAAAAACCCGCATCAAAATCCGTTACGTAGTTTTAAAGATTTAAGCATACATAGGGACAGACAGCGGGAAGTGATTTTGTTTTATCTAAACTATGTAGTGATAGTGATGATGTTAATGTAAGTTTGTTAGTTACGCTTTCACGTCAAAACTACTTAACCGATCATTATGCAACTTTGTACACATATTTTTCGAGGTATTGAAGTAACATAGGAGACTTTTTTTGAAAAAAAAAATCCACGCGATCGAAGTCGCGGGCAACGGGCTAGTATTTAATATAATAAGGACGATTTGGAGATGTTTTCGTAAATCTATACGTGTTTTTTTAACTGTTGTTTCTTAGCATATCGATGACTAATTGTGGCAGATGTAATAGGGAGCGAGCCTATTGCCATCAACCGGGCAACAATTCATCCATGGCTGCTACTGAGAAATTATTGATGGAAAAACACATTGCCCAATCCGGAAATCGAACCAAGGACCTCATGCTCAGAAGTCGCGCTTGCAACCACTAGACCAACAAGTCATTCTTAATTTAATGACATATCGAATTTAGTTGACTATTTATTTTATTTGTTACTTATATGGACTAAATTTTCTTATAAAATCAATTTAAATAAAAATTACTGAAGAACAATTTACTTTTCAGCTGTCACTGATCCGGGTCATTTATTTAGTAACCACAGTTTGAGGTAATTTGGCAGTGGAGTAGATGATGGTTACCGATTGCCACCTAAGAGCATTCCCTATTCGGGGCTGAGGGTTGTTCGAAAGAGATACCGCGGTCTCGGCACAAGGGTTAATAAGGAATATAGGTGGTTTTAGTCAGTAGAAATCTGACACTCCCTTAAGCTCCGCCCAGAGCGGCACTGCGGGAGGAGACATTTGACAATGTCACACATCTTCCAAAAAATTACAAATGAAAGTAGTGTAAAGCAATGCTTTCCAACTGTATTGTTGTAGTTTGTGTAGAGTATTTTGGTGACCGAAACTTTTTAAAACCAACTTAGGTTTGATTTTTACCGACGATTCATTCAATAACATACAACGCAAGACATCTTGAACATACGTGAACACAGAAACCAAATAACAATTAAAAAGAAAGAAGCGAAGACAAACTCCAAACCGAGAAAGCGCTCAAATGAGTCAAAAAGACGTATATTAATCGCAAGCATTTCAGAATAAAGAGCAAAATTAACAAAATAAACAGACAGCAAACAAACAGTAGCCTCCTGGCGTGGAGTAATCCTCTTATCGCGTTATCCCGGCCTCGGTTGATCAGACATTTTGTTTCCGTTACCTGCGCCGCACCGCCTCGGCAGCAGTCGGAAGTAGTCGGTACCATTCGGAACTAAGATAAGCCGTTTAAAACAAAAAATGTATTTGTATCCGTCCTTTATCGCTGGTCGCGTCGTCCAACTATTACTTGTTCTTGGATGATATCCAACGTGTGGAGATTGTTGGAATTTGTCTTTATAGAACAGTGGCGATAACATAGCTGATGGAATTAATAAGCGTCTACTTAAGTCACCGTGATAGATACCGACGAAATAATTTACTCAGTTTTATCAAATCAAGTTTAGGCCTATCAAACGCTGGAAAAAAATCATCATAATTATGAGCTCAATTGACTAGATTACAGGTGATAATAAATAATCATAGCTTAATTTATTTTTTCTATCTGACTTGACTTTACAACTTTTGACTTAGCTATGCTTTTAATATTGGCATGTAATAAACCTTTGTAAGTTAAAAGACATTTCAATTGTCAACTGTACTGAACTGACAGCTTGTCATAGTCTGCACGAGCATCTCATTATATTATTTTCCATCGATTCTCCGTGATTTTCTAATTCATCGACTAGTTCTGCTTATGAACTCTGATATTTACTGTTCCCTGTGTGACTTGTCTAAGGATTTTGATTGTTTGCCTATACGACGGCATTTTCTTGTGACTCTGGATTCCGATTCTGCCTCTTTACTTTGGACTTTATTGTGTGTACATTGAATTGAATATCACGATGGGTAGCCGTGTAAGGCCTACAAGCATTATAAGTACAACTTGTTTGCCATGCGTGCTGGTTACGCACAAGAAGAGAAGTCCTACGTATGAATAGTCAAGATGAAAGTATTCCTCAGCTAGACACAACTGACGATGTGCAACCACAAGAAAATGTAATCCAGCCTGATGCTGATGCATAAACCCAACCTGAGCCAACAGAAGTTGTGGAGTTAGCCAATTATAGACGAATAGCGAAGATGTTTAGTTTTCTATTACACATTTTATTTCTATAACTTTACGATGATATAGCTTTATTGTACATAAGAGAATTATGCAATTGATACCTTAACATCACTAGCCTGCATATTGTCATGAATGATTGTGAAATGTGCATACTATAAATTGGTGTAGGTACCTACACACATCAAAAGTGTCTAGGGATCAAGCATTTTTATGCGGATTTCTTGAGATTGAGATGTGGCTTTGTAATAAATTTATGATTTTATAAATTTATATGGATCCTTTTTGGTGCATTTCATAATTTGAATCAGGAACTGTCAATCAAATTCGAGTAAAAGATGAAAATCAGCTGTCAATATTTTCCTTAAAAACATACAACGCATTGAAGACATTATTAGTGCTACTGTTTCCCTACTACTGATTAAAACCAACGTTATTATGGAGCGGCGACGTCATTTAAGCAGGGAAGAAATGCTCAGAGCCGTGGGAATGATAGAAGCTGGTTCCCGGTAACGTACTGTGGCTTTAGCTCTGAATACAAGTCAGAGTGTTATCAGTCGACTTTGGACACGTTACCGAAGCACTGGTACCGTGGCTGAGCGCCATGGAGGACGGTATCGCTGCACCATACGGAGACAAGACCGATACATTCAAATCTTAACTCGAAGAGCTCCAACAATAACCGCCATGATGTTAGCCGTGAGGCTTCATCACTCTTCAGGGAACTTAATTAGCGATCAAACAGTCAGAAACCGCTTGCATGAAGTGAACCTTCATTCCCGAAGACCGCTACGGGTACCACCTATAGCAATGCACAATCGTAGGATTCGATATCAATGGGCTCTTGAACACAGAAATTGGGCAGAAGAACAATGGCGTTTCGTGTGCTTTTCTGATGAGTCTCGTTTTGGTATGAGACCGGATACAAGACGTATACGACACTGGAGAACCCCTGGACGCCAACAGCGATTAAAATCCTGCCAGGAAGTCCATCCTTATAGTGGTGGAACCATCATGGTATGGGCGGGTATTTGGATCGGCGGAAGAACTGAGTTGATTTGGATCAGAGGCAACCTCAACGCTCAAATTTATGCTGAGACGATTGTATCAGACGTCATCGTTCCTCTACAAGTGCAAATCGGTCCCTTATTTCAGTTAATGCATGATAATGCACGACCGCACACCGCAAGAGTTGTAAGACAGACTCTCGCCGCAGCTAACATCAATGTCCTGCCCTGGCCTGCTCAGTCGCCAGACTTGAACCCGATTGAGCATGCATGGGATTTGCTACAGAGAAGAGCTCTGCCGAATATGGAGGGTAGCCAGTCGCAAGAAGACCTTTTTTTGTTGTTGCAACGAACATGGGCGGCCATTCGACAGCGTGATTTGGATGAACTCATTTTGAGTATGCCAAACCGATGTTCTTGTGTTGTTAGTGTTCGCGGTAGAAACACGGATTATTAATTGTTTAAGTTACCCAATAAAATTTTAAAGAAAACTGTTATTTCAGTCTTTTTTTCGAACTTTAATGTTAGTGGTTCAAATGTCAAAAATCCCTTTATTAGGAAAATGGCAAATTTCTTTATTAATGCAAAGGTGACTTGGTTTATCGTTACTGTGACAAACGAAAACACTTTATTTGATGAATCCTTAAAGAAAATTTTAATTAATATCAATCAGGAGAAAAGTTATTGCAAAAATATATGTTGATCCCTAGACACTTTTGATGTGTGTATTTTAAATAAATAAATTGTGTTAAACGTATTTTTCTGTATCTACCAAAATGGTAAGGGTAGGTAAACCCTTTTTTGGGTGGTTGGGAAATCAACAAATAACCCCTCCCGCTCTTGGACAGCGAAAAGGAGTAAAGACTTCTACTGACTAAAAACCACCCATGTTCCTTCTTAGCCCTTTATGTCGAGGCCGCGGTATCTTGCATCGGTTGGACTTAGTATTCTGAATACGGTAGTCCGTAGATTATAATGTGTAAATGCATTTCTATCAATGATATTTAAAGGGTAAGTAGGGTGATTAGTCCGTTGTTTGTAGTTGTACGACATAACCTCTAAAACTTTAAACAGGAATATCTTTAATTCTGGCGTAGCAGAGCAAGCTTAATTTTACTCGTTTCCGCTCGACTCTTTGTTGGTGTTTTGTTGGTGTTGGTGGAAACACACACGGTAGCAGTTTTCTATTGCGAGGTAGGTAAAAGAAGTCATTAATGGGTCCGCTCAGCTTGCGACCGACACCGGGCTTTAACATTCTGAAAACGTCCGTAGTTTATTTTGTATTTCTATACTTAGTTCTTTTTCGATTAGTCCATTGTTAATACAACATAACCTCTAAAACTTTAAACAGGAATATCTTTAATTCTGGCATACCTATAAAAGTATAACTTAAGACAAAATTGTTCAGGAATTCAAACTCTATACAAATATTTTTTTTTCATAGGTTGACGCAAAAAAAAAATGTCAACAATTTGTTCGAGAGTTCGCCACTGTTCTTTAGTTTTATGTAATCTACTAGCTTTTGCCCGCGACTTCGTCCGCGTTATACTAAAAATGTTATCTTTGGTAAATAAATCTATCATTGATTTTAATTTTAAATGAAAAACTCTTGCGATAATATCATGGCGGTCATGCGGTGCTTGACCCTCAAGAAGCTCTCGAGTGATTTCATCCCACTTGGGCTTGGTAGTTACAGTAATAAATAAGTCGGGACTTCCATATTTTCTTACGTAACAAAAAGCGTCTTGAGTACGTAAATTTTACTCAAAGGAAACATTCCTTTATTTTTGAATAGAAAGCAAACTGCTTTCAAAATTTTTTGAAAATTCTCTTCTCCCACACCCGGGAATCGAACCGGCTAAAATCTGGAAAAAATATACCCTGTACTTTTGATCGTTAGGGTCAATTAAAAGGATGAAATCTCTCTAACAAACCTTTAATAAAGTGTTGTGGTGAATATTATAAATCGTAATCTGAACTTCAACTCTCAACTCGTTGTCATTCGCATAAGATTTCATGTAAATTAGATTTTTTACATATCCCCACAAAAAAAAATCTAATGGGGTGAGATCTGGCGATCTCGCAGGCAGGTTTTCCTTTCATTTAATTTATCATGTTTGTTAGAGAGATTTCATCTTTATAATTGACCCTAACGATCGATGCAATAAAAGTACAGGGTATAATTTTTTCAGATTTTAGCCGGTTCGATTCCCGGGTGTGGGAGAAGAGAATTTTCGAAAATCTTTGAATGCAGTTTGCTTTCTATTCAAAAATAAAGGAATGTTTCCTTTGAGTACAATTTTCTATCTGCAGTATTATGAGTACTTTCCCTCCAGGTGGCATTACAAAATTCCACCCTGTATAATCAGAAAGCTCCGAACTGCTAAGCTATCGGGAGTTACACGTGTTATTGTGAGTCAACCATAAAAGATAGACATATGCTGGTGTGGGATATTTTTTAGATAATTTTATGTAGAACATTTTCGTCATAAATGATTTCTATGTAGCTTTAACCATTAAGGCTGCACACGCGACGGAAGCTTAAAAAATGGAGCAACTTCTCCCGTTTTCCCAACATTTCCCTTCACTGCTCTGCTCCTATTAATTGTAGCGTGATGAAAAGTATACTATAACCTCCCCAGGAGTATGAAAAATAATGGTACCAAGTTTCGTTAAAATCCGTCGAGTAGTTTTTGTTTCTATAAGGAACATACAGACAGGAGAACAGACAGACAGACAGACAGACAAAAATTTTACTGATTGCATTTTTGGCATCAGTATCGATCACTAATTACCCCCTGATAGTTATTTTGAAAATATATATCATGTACAGAATTGACCTCTCTACAGATTTATTATAAGTATAGAAGATAGATATAGATAGATAGTGAAATTAAATTGAGCACTGGATTGCAATGAAATCGCTAGCGTAATGCATGTAAGGCAAAAGAAAACATAATCCAAAAGCACTCTTTCAATCAACCGCTTTTCAAAAATCAAAACCTAAAATGAAGTTCTGTCTCAGGAATATTTTCCTCGCAGTTAGTTCAATAGAAAACAAATAGCCTTGGGTTTAAGAAAAGGCCTCGTTCTATTATTTGAGGAAAACAAAAAGTTTAACTTTCTTAAAATTAATGAACTCGATCCTGAGTTTGACATTAAAACGTGCCGGTTTTTCGGAGTATCAAATGAACAGTATTAGTTACTTATTGAGATCGATTTTCGTAATGGGCACATTAAATATCTTAATTGCCTTTACATATTGTAAATTGTATCACTATGCAACATTGAATTTGCTAAACCAATAAATTGTATAGGTTACAGCTAGAAAACACATAACTGTAACGCGAACAGAGAAAGATCTTTATTTGTTAAAATACTTGAACGTGTATTGTTATTAAAATGTTTGTTTAGCTAAGCGCGGAACTTGGAATAAAGTTGAAATACTCCATGCCAGGAAGTCATTATTTTTAAAATACTCGGCAACGATATTGGAATTGGGAGAGGAAAAATGTTGCTACGCCTGAAGCCATAGCGGTACGGTCGGTTCCGCAGCAGCTCCGGCGCGGAGGACTGCGGCGGCTCGCGCCGGTTAGCGGGTTGGCGTCGGATCGCGACGGGCCGCATCCGCAGCCTCTTAGGTGAATAGCGCCGCCGCCGCCGCCGGCAGACGTTATTGTGCGCTGGTTCCGCCCGTCGAACGAATCCGGTTACCCGGCCCACGCCACCATTTGTAACAATTTGTTAACTCTACTATCGAAACGGTTACTTTCTACAAGATAGATGCAATGGCTGCGTAAATCGAATTCATGTTCTGGTTTTCGTTTTTGGTTTTATTTTATTTTCCGCTTTTGATAGATATGGAGAAACGAATATAACATCTTATGATGTGACTTTTGTAAACGAATGCGCTTTGTTGTCATCTGAGCTTCTTCTGTTATATGGATTACTTACATCGTTTGATTCCCATTAGATAAACAAGACGAATATCATACCCTTTCCCAATACATGTTTAGTTTAATCTCTTCATATCGCGGGTACCGCGGGTACCACGACTACAAACCGAACTCTAACTTTATCTCAACAGATAATCGAACGGCTTGAAAGCAGCTTATAAACGACTTGCTGCATGAGGAGACCCTATTCTAATACCTTAAACATGCCTTTATTCTCCGAAGGTGTACAACATATTTAGTACACTCATAAACTTGAAATGATAGATACCATCAGCCCAATATCTTTAAACGGGTCACAATCCAGACACTGAAACACAAGTTTCTTGCCCGCTCTTGTCTATAGAGATCTTTTTGACACTTTAAAAATGGACAACAACTTTACGTTTAGTTATTATACCTTGTGATTGGGTCTGTAGCTTCAATTTATTGATCTCTTTGTTTTGATAAATTAAAAGTACTTATAACTGGCCTACTTTAAATAAATGCTTTGATTTTGACAACAGAAAAATACCTCACAGAACAACCCTATAAAATTTCTATTGATTCTGAGTTGGAAAACGAACCCTTAGCTCTAACGCTCAGCACCACTGCACCAAGAAAACTGTCATATCTTCCTGCCTGTTTAAGAACTGTGCGTAAGTGAAAGTTACGTAAAATATACGAGGCAAGTGAATAAATAAGTCAAACCCGTACTTTGGGTCCTCGAGACGAGACGACGCGTCGCTAAGCTGAAACTTGACTGAATTAATTATAAACAAAAGTACGGCAACTGTCTTACTGAAATACCTTCGCAGTTATAAGAAGAGATGGGTTCACTCCACGCTAAATATTAAATATTTCGCTAAAACATACAGAGAAAGAAATACAAATATGTAAAATAGGTAAAAATAGGTCAAAATAGCTCTTAAAATAAAATTTAACTTTGTAGAGTGCAATATTCCCAGTTTCGACATATCTTAGATAGAATACTCTTTATTATGTACACCAAATTACAAAAAAACAATAGTAAAACATTTTACAAGGGGTGACACAATGGGCGGTCTTATCGCTTAAAGCGATCTTTTAAAGACAACCTTTGGATGGATATATGGAAGAAGGAGAAATAATACTGCAGGTAGCCTGTGGTGTACCATTTACATAATTATATACAATAAATACACATATACATACATAAAACATACATACATACTACTAATTTACATTAAAGACAAGTGCGAAGAACTAAATTAAAAATAGCTAACAAACATTTAAGCCTACGGAGACAGATACAGTTTCTTTATCATGCTTTTAAAAATTGGCAGAGATTGAGCCCGCCTTATAGACACTGGCAAGGCATTCCATAACCGTACTGCTTGAACTGTGAACGACTTGTCGTAGAAACTGGTGGAATGCACTACTACTAACTGTATGAATATCTTACTTCTTTTTCTGAACCAATCGTAGTAATACAAGTAGAAAATATAATCTAATTAAAAATCTTTGTAAGCAATTCTCATTAAAACTTTAAATAGCTTAGCTTTAGTGGTCCAGTTGTAAAAGAAAGTAGTTTCAATAGTTAGTCAAGTCGTAGCGTAGCGATTCTTGTTCGTACCTACTTAGATTTACAAACCTAACTGTGGTACTCAGAGATATTTAATGATTACTTAAGCCGTCACTTAGTAAAGATTTCACATACTTTGGTATGACAAAACTCTAGTGCGGCAGTAATAAGGGCTGATTTCACAGTGGAACTATCTACCAGATAGGTCATAGGTAGGAACAACCACTGGGGAAGAAAAAAAAATAAAATAAAAAATCTAAAGCCCGACTACTAACAAAATCAAGGTCTTAAAAGTAGTAAACAAAAATATTAATTCTTGTCTGATATTCTTCGTAGTCGCATGCCACTGAAATCTTGGTCTCGGCCAACCATTCATTCTTTGTAGCGTTATTCGGCGAAACGTGCTTTCGCTGAATGATGTTTCGGCTAATCGATTTTTCGTATTACCGTTCTTCGGCGAACCATGCTTTCTGTATACAATTAGATCGCTCAAGTGTAATTCTGTTTACCGTACGGGACTCGATACCTGATGCTCCTTCATGGCGTTCTCATTGATACAGAAGTCAGCTGCTAATTGCCATTAGCAAGGTGGCATGCGACTACGAAGAATATCAGACAAGAATTATTTTCTTGTTTTCTACTTTTAAGACCGCGATTTTGTTAGTAGTCGGGTTTTAGATTTTTGAAATTAATTTTTTATTTGAATTTTATTTTTGTGTGTACTTAAACTATAATATAATACATATTTGTAATGTGCTCGCCAAGACCTTTCATTTGATACCAAACTTGCTATGATTATCTCAATTTAATATTTTTTGAGGTAAGTTTAAGACATTTAAATTCCGTCATAAAAAGAATTTATAAAATGTATATAGCTTATGACACCCGGGCTATTCTTACGAATCTATTGACACCTAATTTATTAAAATCCGTTTAGTAGTTTAGGCGCTACGGTGGAACATACATACATACTAGTGGTTAGTGACCCTAACTGCTATGCCGGAGGTCGTGGGTTCGATTCCCACCCAGGACAAATGTTTGTGTGATGAGCACGATCATTTGTTCTGTGTCTGGGTGTAATTTATCTATAATATGTATGTATTTAGAAATATATAAGTATGTTTATCAGTTGTCTAGTACCCATAACACAAGCTCTGCTTAGCTTGGGACTAGATGGCGTTGTGTGATAGTTGTGGAATATATATATATATATACATACATAGACTGCCAAAATCATTACCCTTCCTTTTGGCTTCGCCGTAGTCGGGTAAAAAACGAATACTGCTCGTATTTGGATCCGTACGATTATTTTAATGAAGCTAGTAATTTATCTATTTTGATTAAGATTTTGCCACTACCATTGCATTCCATGAGTAACTGTAGAGTCGGTTGTTAAGGGGGAAAGGAATATAAATCGTATTGAAGCCAACCTTAAGTAACATATAATGGGACTAGGGCAGGAAAATCTAAACCTATTTGGTTTAGATTTTAGCTAACATTATTTTCGATCACCTAAAATTTCCTCCACCTATTCAAATTAGCTATGATAATGCACTAAACTAAATAATTAACGTTTGCCAAAAGTGGATTATTCAATAATTAATTAATCGGCCTAACATTGTTGGCACATCACTATCAGCTAAACACAGTGTCGCACTCAGCACACTCACGAAATTCTCCCGGGAGGTTTATTAAAATCTCTTCACTAAGCAATTTAATAATGCATGGCATAAAATTGTTTCCCGGTAACAATATCGTATCGATATACACCAAATTGTGTATTTCAACACTTAATGGTATGACGATTTATAAAAAAATATAGACATAATTAAATATTTAACTTAATTACCTGGAGATAAAATATCATATTAATGGTTTATTTTGGTTCTACCTTCTTTACTACGATACTTATTTAATTTGTTGCCATTTTATGATTCAAACAAAGGCATTATTAAGAATGCGGCACTTGTCGGCCATCTGAATAATTAATTATGTTAATTTAAAAATATTTTTAATAAATTCAGAGGCTCTTGAACTCTGAACGAGTCATTAATTTTTCATTTATCCGTTATCAATCTGGCCGATATTACCTAAAAGAGGTGCGAGTGCGATCAGGTTTTCTAAAGTTCTTCAATTCAGCCCAATCCCACATTTTATATCTTTTCTAAGGTTTCCATATAATACAACCCGCAAAACTGCTTTTGTATTAATACTCTTATTATATTATGGCTTCTCAGAGGATTACAAGTGTGACGGAGATAGATTTCACTTATTCTCGTAAATAATTCCTCGCATGTTCCGAAATCCTATTGTGAATGCAGCCCACGTGGTGTCGGCCGTCACAGAGCGCGGGAGGTGCGGGCATATCATAACACCATAAGCAAACTTTCCACCGGCGAACATCTCAATCAACGACTTGTGGATCGATTCCCTCTATTTAATCGGCGTAACTCTCTCGTGAAATTAACAACGATCAAAATTAAACGTTTACCAGACAAGCTTTCTACAGTGGGCGCCGTGATTAATCACGCGCCTTGAATATTGCAGGCGAGTGTCCCCGAGCAGCTGTACTCAAACAATGCAGAACACTTCATCAGAGAAGCTTAATTCAGATTTAAACGGCAACATCGATCGACAACTCGGGCGTCGAGTAGTTAAGCATTGCCTCGGGCTCGGTTAGGTAAGCGACGACGTAAATTGTTGATGCGCGCGCCGACGACGGTTGCTACCCATCAAATATGCACCACATTTCCCACGTCGAGTGGGCAACTTGCTCAGATTCCTAGACACAACAGCACAAATGGATATCACGATGCTACTTTGACAGCTCGACACGGCAGCCACACGACGTAACACCGATCCCGTCTAATGTGTTTCCCACTATTTCGGTTCAGCCTGTAAATCTGCCGAAAGCTTTTTCCACTTTGCTTTTGCAGGAAATTGTGTACATTTGCTTGTTGTTGTCTGAGACTTAATTAAAAGTAGAAGCAGTCTAAGCCAAGGTGACGTTTGACATGGAAAAATATCAGGCCAATAATGGGTGCACCGTGACACCAACAAAACACCGATATTTGACATAATTATTACTATTAACAACTGATACATTATTCTAAAGGTCTACTCCTCTTTTTAAGAGTCGTATCCCTGATTCGCCTTCTTCTGTTAAGGGATCTATACATTATGAATAACACGTACGGTAGAACCAAATTCCTCCTGAAAGTAACACAACTTTTTATCCATACCTCGCAAAACCCCTTTCTGAGTAACCAAGTAATTAAGTCCGACGTCTTACAATATCGTTATAAACACGCAATTGTAAATTATTTGATCGAGGAAAACATTACAAAATTTCCTTAAGATTTTACGGGAAAAGTGTGTAGGTACGCTGGCGGTGACGGACGGCCGGCAAAGCTAGGCATGAAAGAAGCCCATAGCGGTTAGATTAATCGTGAAAGCGTAATTCACGTGGCGGGCCTGTCACGTTGCGGGCGGCGGAGGACCGCGGGACGGCGAGGAGGGGGGGAGGGGGTCTGCACGACCGGTGCACGTGGCTAACGCCATATAACCACCTCTATCGATCTCGAAAACCACTGCCGATCAGAATAACAAAACAAGCTGCATCTGTGGGTGCAAGCAACTGAGGTTCGCCGTTATAATTGAAATTCAGGTAATGAACGATTGTAGTTTTCCCAAGGGCTGGCTATACATTTTACCTTGACCTGAGCTAAGCATTTCTGATCTATGTGACAATACCTCTTTTAGAGTACTTTACTGATGGACAGAATAGAGCAGTTTTTGATGCAATTTTGTAGTTTATTGTTAATTAACTTATTATTGGTTTATTTCCTGAATTTATTTTGATTTAACAAATCAAAATAAATTATGTGTAAACATGTACAAAGTAAGTTAGCATAGCAACAAGAAATATGTTTCTGAGCTATGTCCAAGGTTAGGTTCGGTTACCTTAATTACAATTAGGGACAGCACATTCACTTTTGCACAGCATGCTCGGGATTACGGTACGATACCAAAAATGTTGGATGCAGCTAAATACTAGTATTTTACATGAAGCAACAGCTATTATTTTATATTCTACTAAATCACTTGAACAATTTTTCAAAACGAATTTGTACCATAAAAAGTACCAGCAGCATGGTACAAATAAACTCCTCCTTTTTGAAGTCGGTTAAAAATAGCTAGTACTATATGTATGGAACTAACAACAAAACTCTAAATCGAGCTACTAAAGTTATCCGCGACTTAATACTGTAGGAAAAACCCATAGATAACAGAAACAACAGGAGATATGCCCTTTAGCTGAAAATGTATAGGAACCTGTGTCGTCAGTTCACACACGCAGAGCAGTAAAAACAATAGATATACGCTGTCGCGCACACACCCGCATTTCTTAAATCATCACGTACTACACAATCAATTATAAACCTTATCCCTTCAGTCAGACACAGCGTGTATTTACCATGCACCGTACAATTTACATAGTACATTTTGTTTTACGTAGACACTAGTGATTGACTAAATCAAAAAGTTATCGATTCTTCTATTTATTCTTCTACTAAAGCTTTTATGGGGTACTGAAAATAAAATAAATAAAAAACGATAAAATACACTTATATTTTTTACATTTTATTGTTTATTTAATGCCCGAATGCTGAAGTTCCATAGTTACCTATATTCCCATTAGCTACTGATTTAATAAAAGATAACTCGAGTAATCAATGAATATTATTTTTGCTGTGATAGATGTATGCTATCAAATATGTAACTTTAAACAGGTGGGGACCTGGTGACCTGTATTACAGGTGTTACTACAGGTGTTACAGGCACCAGCGATCCACAACCAAAAATCTTTGGCTACTTTTTGTGTATAAATATTATTTGCATTTTTTGGCTTGTGGTGAGAAATAAACATATTTTATTTATTGTTATATTACCTATTTATTCAGTCAATAGTACTCGTAAGCAATAAAAAGTATACTTTCTATTTTCAGTAAGTATTGTTTACAATAATAAGAAAGCGTAAGATTACAAGCGTTGTTATTTGTATCTACACTCCTTTGCAAAAAAAAACGGGCACCTTAGGAAATTTACGTTCTAAGGTCGATTTGAGTTAATTCAATGAAATTTAATTGTTTGACGTATTCTGTATACTTATAATCGTGTAAATTAATACGCGTGAACTGAACTGAGGCAATTTAAAAAAAAATCTATGAATTCTTTAAAACCGATGTACACGGCCAAACAATAAGAAGTGGTCGGCAATAAAGACAAGAAGATTTTTGTACTTTGTTTAATTAAATAAAGTTACAAATGTACCCAACACCCACCTACCTAACCTAACCACGAACCACCACCACCACGGTATGTTACCTAATAACGAGTGTGACCTCCTCTTGCCAAAATCACAGCTTGAATCCTTCTGGGCATGCTTTCCACGATGTTTTTAATGATGTTTTGAGGAATACGTTCCCACTCTTCTGCAATGACTCTTTTTAGCTCCCTGATGTTTTGTGGAGCATGTTGCACTGATCTTACCCGTCTCTTTAGAACATCCCAGACATGCTCAATTGGATTGAGGTCAGGACTTCGAGCTGGCCAATCTAAACGACGGATCCCAACTTCTTGCATGTACGCTTCCAGGTCGCCAAAACATAACGGAGCCTCCGCCATAAGGAGTGATTTCTTCGAAACACACTTCCGCATAGCGTTCCCGTGGTCTTCGTAGCACTCGCCGGCGTCGGTCCTCTCCACACAAAGAGATTCTAGCTTCATCAGAAAACAATACTTTATTCCAGTCCTCCAGAGTCCATGAAGCACAGTTTCGAGCAAACTGAAGTCGAGCAACACGGTGCTCACGGAGTAATTTAGGTCCCCGAGCCGGGCGGTAACTCCTGATATTGGCAGCCAAAAGCCTCCTCCTGACGGTCCACAAGCTAACTTCTACTCCTCTTACTTCTTCAAGGCTCTTCTTCAGGTCCACACTTGACGCCTTACGATTCCGCAAGGCCTGACTCATCAAAAAGCGGTCATCTCTTGGTTCTGTGCGTCGTTTTCTTCCCGAACCGGGTCTTCTTTTGACCGAACCGGTATCTTGATACCGTTGCCAAGTCCTCTGGACAGTTGAACGACTCACATTTAGCCGCTGAGACACGTAAGTTTGCGAACAACCTTCTTCAAGTAGGGCTATAATTTTACCGGCCCTTATCGCTTTATCACTCATGTCAAAAAGTGGTATTTAATGTAAAAAGAAAGATAAAATTGTTTAATTTGCAGAAAATATCCAAAAAGTTTTAAAATTTTAGTAATCAGTAATAAAATCGTTTCAGCAATTCGCGCCATTAGTAAAGCAATTTTACAATAATCTACAATAATCATTATTTTCCTTTTGTTAATTTCAAAATTTAAATTTGGAACGTACAGAATCATGCCAGGATTCTTCAAATAACATGCCAATACATCGTCAAATTAATAAAACCTCTTACAAAACCTCTTACTTGTCCTTCTTCATTGAAGTAGAGAAAAAAATATGAAGTGCCCGTTTTTTTTTGCAAAAGAGTTTATATTAACTTTTGTTGTTTGTAAATTTATATTTTACTAGCTGATGCCCGCGGTTTTTTCCGCGTGGATGTCGATTATCGCGACTTAAAGTAATCTTTTAATCTCCCACTTTCAAGCCCTTTTTTATTTTGGAGGTTGGGAAATCATCAAATGACTCCTCCCGCTCTGGGCAGGACGTTAGGGAGTGTAAGATTTCTAATACTGACTAAAAACCACCCATGTTCCTTGTTAGCCCTTTGTGTTGAAGTCGCGGTATCTCTTTCGAACAACCGCAACCCCGGAGCAACTGCTATGTGACTTCTACAGCTCAGTTTGTTTGTAGAAAGTAATACGACATAATACGATACCCTACGTAAGACTTCTTGGTCAATCTTTCGGACCACTGACTTACCTATAACGACTATCAGACATATACGAATGCAATGCTTTCCGAGACACGGAGGAAACTCGGTATGTAATGGATGATTACCCATTGAATGATCACCACCATCCAAGGACCGACCTTGGTAAAGTGTGTTGACCTTGAAGATCGACCCGTGCGGCTGATATTATGAAACCGATACAATCAGCAAATTGGAAGCACAGCAGTGTGCCTGACACCGTCATTATACTGCAAAACTGCGACCCTGCAGACAACTGCAACCGCCAAAGTATTGCGAAGTTAGCAAATTGCCGCGCGAAATGATACCATTACCATATACGACCGCTTCCTAGCTGCTGCACAGTTTAACTCGCTGCCAACTCATGTGACTACGAGACTTAAATCATTAATTAACTTAAGTTTTAATCAGAAAGTATAAGAAAACGACAGACAGTTACAAAAAAAAGTACGGAATTTATTCCGTGCCTCGATATTGCCTCGGAATTGATTCCCAAGTCGAGCAAAGTTCTCAGTAAAAAAAAACATATTCCAGACTTGTGCAAGGTTGATGGAAAGAAGACTCGTCCCTTTTTACATGGCATTTAAATATAACTGGCGAGTGGTAAAATTACCAGTAATCCCGGAAGGGTAAAATAGAGTTTTTTTTGCTTCGGGTAGTACTAGTATGATATTATATAATGTTTATATTATTATGATACATATGTTTTTTTCTGAATATCTCGTAGTTCGAAACCACAAAACCCAAAAACAACAAAAAAATACAAATACCTAAGAAAAAAGTGTGCAATGTATTCCCCACTTAACTTTAGAAAAACTCGTAGCTAATGGCTACAGCTACGGGCTACGAGCTACGAGCTACGACAGTACGACACAGATCGATTTTCGCGGTCAAGCAATGTTGGTGCGGTTAAGTCTTCAATGGGTGGCCGTTGTTTACGCATGTAATCGTGGCACCTCGCCGGCCGGAACATGTTAAGCCACATCGATCCCGGCTTTCATGCGGATAACTGACAGCCCGAACATTGACAACCGAACCGTGGGACGCCGGTAGTTTGTGAAGGTCAGATGCCACTGACTCCGTGTGAAATGCGGCCTTTCACACGTATTTGATTCTATCAGAAACCGGCGTATCGACTTTCATTTATGATGGACTTTTTGAAATACATGTCGGTTAGACAATGTGAATTAATTTGTTTCTATTGTGGTTACGGAAACCCACAGTGCCGGCTCAGCTGACTATCGATTCTTAATTTCCATAAAATAGGTCGCCAGCACTAATGAGTCTAATTAAAGCTTATTGAATAAAATAAACAACGGTTCCAAATATTAAAAAAAAAATCACCGTCTAATTATATTCGTCTTTGGAACCAGCACAATGGAAGTCAGAACTTATATCCAAATAGACTCGGTTCTGACAAGGTTCTGACGAAATAATTTACAACAAACTCACTCGGAATACTATTGCGAATGGCGCATGACAATTTTTCCGATAAACCTTCACTTATGTACATGTAATTTAGGAAAATTATCTTTAAGACCGTGGTTTTAAGGTTGACATTCATGTATTTTAAGGGTTGAGGGGAGAGTGAGGTGAGGGATGAAGGGCAGGTCATCGGCCCCGCTCCCCCGCGCCCCCGCCGTCGTCGTTTGCGAGGACATCGCAGGCTGTCGGGCGAGCGAGCCGGGCGCGCCCGTACACACCATATGTCTTCTTGACATGTTTATTGAAAACTCGCAGATAACAATCGCCCGCTAATACAGAATAGAACCCCTTCAATCTGATCTTAAAAAATAGCGTTATAATTCCTAGATTCCGACAGTTAACGTTTCTTTCGTTTTTTAAAACAGTTATTGGATATATTCTTCAATTGGAACACTCTGAAATCCTGAACATTATTATTTACGATGAAATATTATTAACAACTCAACACAAAGTAATAATATACTTTAATAAAATTCTACTGAAACTTTATAAGAGACAATAATAATATATTGTTTCTTTTGTCCTAAACATCATTATTGCCAGAAAACTTCTTTATATAACACCTAAAGCGTAACACATGTAGCCCAATTTAAAACTACTAATTCTTTTAAAAGAAAAAACAAATATCATATAGTCCGTACCAACTACTTACGAGTTAATCCTCCCCATCTTTTTCATAAAGCACAAACGGATATAAAACTTTAATGCGAACATCAAATCTTGATTTTTCATTGAAGTGATCTTTCATTTCCTCCCTATAATCCCCGGCGGAATAGTTAGAAGGGTACTATCGCATATAACCCAGTTTTCCAATGTCGGTATTAGGTCTCAATGTGATAGAAGGCACGCCTATCGTTATTTATTGGGCACAGTTCCAATTCCGAGTCGTAATCGAGAAATTTTCTTACAGTAAAACTCAATTATACTTTTTCTCGATCTGGGGATGGAATCCATCTCCTTCGAAGTTGGAAGCGTTAGCGGTCGGATCCCGTGCTTATTACAAGTGCGATATCAAAATTATGTTATGACTTATGAGAGTGGTTACGAGTACGAATTTTCAGAGAATAAAGCCTTGGCAACTCTTATAAAGCTGCAATGCTTTATAGCTGTAAATCTGTTAGGGAGTTCGTCTTTACTGTATTCCAATTATATTAGAACCTTAATATAGCTTATAACTTTACTAGCATCGGATTCTCAGGTAACATACTATTTCTGAGTTTACCAGGCAAGCATAGGACTTGAGACTTGAAAAAATAAAAGAAAGTTAGATAGACAACAACACCTACAGTTTACCTGTAGATAATTACAGGATAGCCGAACTAAACATTTACAACAAAGATATTCAGTTAACCAGCCTTAGAATATTAGTTACTTATTTAAACTAGATTAAGTGGTACTTTAAAGTAGAATAACGAGAAGAGCTACCAAGGTCGAAACAGTACAAATATTTAAGCGGGGACTGTACAGTGGCGATTAGCATATATGAGTAAATTTGTCACTACATACAGACAGTTTAAAAAACATTCATCATCATCATCATCTGTCTAGCCTTTTCCAACATGTTGGGATCGGTTTCCAGTCTAACCGGATGCAGCCGAATACCAGTTTAAAAAACTTTGTTCCTATTATAACTTGGAATACTTGCTTAACTGCCTGCCTGTAGTAGCGCAACGGCTGAACATGAGGTTCGATTCCCTGGTCTGGCAATCTGTTATTGGTGTGTTCCATTGGGGAATTCTCAGTAGCAGCCAAGAAATCTGAATATGTGCTCGGTTTATGGCAATAGGCTCGCCATCTATTACATAGAACTTGACCATAACTGAAGAAATGTTGTTGCACATACTATTAGGTCCACTTCTGCCTAACTTTTCGAAGCTAACAAGCGTGATGATATGTTATGTTTTTACTTGCTTAATCGTTTTTAATTTCAATAAACCAATACCTATCTTGATAACGCGATAGGATACATAAAACCTTGGCTTAAAAAATATAAAGTGCCTATAAAATAAAACTATACGTGCTTCGTCTGAACAAACATAAGCTTCGCTGCTATGGGTAACTAAGTAATTAATAGATTTGCATTTTTATGTTGTTACACGGTAGTCACCGTAGTAGCAGGTTAAAATGAAGTCAAAGATAAACCTATGTGGCTACATCATCATCTGCCTAGCCTTTTCCAAGTATGTTGTTCTCGGTTTTCAGTCTATCCGGATCCAGCTGAATACCATTATTTTGCATGGAGCGACAGACTATATGACCTCCACAACCCAGTTAGAATGCCAGTGAAATCGACCCGTAACAAAGAACAATACGTATCAATTAATTCTTTTGACGCCCTGTAATCCTTCTTTTTGATACTTGTACATATTTTATTTTTATTTTAGTTCTGTAAATTGTAGTTTGTAAATATTGTAAATAAATAACTAGATTCCATTATTTCAGTGTTAACGAAAATGGTAGTGACCATGTCAGTTTAAAAACGTATATAGTAATAGATTTGTGAACACACATACATAGTTGCGAACATGCATGCACACGGAATGAAGATTTCCCCTAAAATATATTCCTAGCATTGTTTTTGCTTGTTTTATCAGACTACTAGTAACACACGGGCATCCGCAAAAACCATGCCTTTATCAATATCCACGTGGATGAATTCCCTTGTCAGTATCTTTTACGAGTTACAGCGGAAAACCATAGTTAGTTGACCTATTTAAAAAGTTGCTATTATTTTTTTAATGCACCATTCTAATGATCCACTACAGAGAACTGAATACTTTTACACAAATTGTCTCACAATATCTGAACCAATTTTAAAGCTCTTCACAATTCACTCACGCTTCACTGCTTCGTTTCGAAACTACTAACAATCTTTTTAATTAATATTATCACATAAAAAAGAATTGTTGACAAATCGTCTTAAAACCAGACATACATAACTTTAATTTGAATGTATCATTTATTTGAAAACCGTATGTCAAAGTACAAATGTTTTCAAAGAAAACCACACAACCAGACCCCTGTCACAATTTGTGTCTTATCCCTGTATTACCTGCTATATCTGGTACCTTGAAAAGGTATATCAATAACAAAGTAGCCCTATTAATTAATCATGCGATTACCACGAGACTGGAGCTCAAAGCCTTCAGCCGACGATGAAACTGATACACAGTAATTGACATTCCTTTGTAATTGTATTCCGTTAATTACTAAAGTGCAGACAGAGTATGTTGGCCAGGCGGGAGGGCGAGCCGGCGGCGCTTGTCATGTGTACACGGAATTAACACTATAAACATAACGTTTACATAGGCCTGTAATAGCGGGGTATTCATTCAAGGTCGGACTTATCATGACAATGCGGTTAATATAGACATGATTTAAGCAATTAATTAGTTTGTAGGTCAAATGGTTTGTGTAACTGAAGTAAATACAGAGGTGTTTACAGGACAATGCTTCTTTAGAAAAGAGTCTCTATGTTGCACCTTAAGGCCACGTACTTATTACAAACAAAATATTGGCAATCAATAAACTGCACCGTGTTGTTTCTCTTTAATTACGGTCAATACATGGCTATATCTATAACCATAGACTGTACAAAATATTGTATTATTTTTATAATAAACATAATATTATATTTAATAGAACGAAAATTCAGCTCAAAATGCATAAGCTTCGCAACAGACTTCGGCTGCTGACAAAACCGATACTGACTAATGGCATTCCGGCCTCGCTATACGTTGTAGATACATGCACATGCAGCTGAAGCCTTTGTAACTGTATCTTGTTAATTAATAAAGTAGACACGTAGGTGTGTAGTGGAGTGGCCGACGAGCCAACGAGCCAATGCGGCTGTCATGTGTTCGTGCTGAGGCTTCGGGACGGCGAGTCGCGCGCTATCGGCGCGATCGTTCGCTCCGCGCCACTCCACCGGGTTTTTGGGTCAAGCGGGTTGTGACCGGCGTTGCTGCTTTAGGGATTGCCCTCTCACACCCAGGAATTTACTGAATGCATGTTCAGTATACAGAATGTATCGGTGAAATCACAGATAATGCGAGGAATTTGTACGAGCTTTGAACTTGAGTGTGTCGAGTTTGTCTCGGCATCTTGAACCAGACTGATGTAGGTCAGCTGTTCGAT
Organism: Diarsia dahlii; assembly: GCA_949775195.1. NCBI lineage: Eukaryota > Metazoa > Arthropoda > Insecta > Lepidoptera > Noctuidae > Diarsia > Diarsia dahlii. The sequence goes on from OX459191.1 coordinate 14,689,396, forward strand.
ATCAGAAGGGATATTCGTAGTAGTATTGCTGGGGTTTTTCAAAATTGAATGTAGCTGATATTGCAAAACGATAATAAATGGAACCATCAATACGACACTCGCTCACTCGATCACTTAGCTTTCTCTTTTCTTTTGCTAAATTACCTTTTCGGCTGTTTTTAGAGGGAAAAATAATTGTATTTGCTCTTTGTTTTAGTTAATTTGTGCAATATAAGATTGCAATGGTACTGCAAAGCAACACAACTATGTGGCTAAAAGTATTTCATGAAAGACAAACAGGACCTCTAGTAATCTAAACAATAACTATAACAATAACTCGTAAATCGTTCGTTATAAGTTATAGAAGAATTAGATATCCACACAAATGTAACATCAGAATAAAACCGAAACTTTCCATTGAACATAAGTGACACGGCCATCAAAACATTCGAAACACATGTTGCTATAGTAAAATAAAAATAGCAATAAACATAAAACAGGGGTAGGAATCAATTCGGTTGAGGATGTCGAGAGCGGCATCGCGACGAGCCTCTCGAGTTCGTATCAAAAAAGGTGAGTTTTATGAATTTCGACATCTCAAGCCGTTTGACGAGTAATCCGGCCGAGGCATTGTGCCTCGAGAGAACTCCAGCGTTATTACGGCACGAGAGCCTCCCCAACGCAGCCGACACATACTTCGCGAGGCATATTACCGCTCTCCTACACTACACAAAGATACGTTCAGTTATAATTACGTACCACAACCCATGCTTGCTCTCATACAATACTAAGGATTCTGCGATGAAAGCTGGTCGGCTAATGAGATTTTATACATTATTCACATAGGTTAATAAATAAAGCAATACACTAACTATCGGAATGAAATAGCAAGCAACACTTTAACTATCGGAATGGAACCTGAACAAGAGAAGCCATTTTTTAAAACACCGTTGTTAGTCAGTATTCTCTATGAAATACTTAATTAAACAAGGCTGGTATTAAAAACCTTGTTTCAAAATAAGTGGGTTGTGAGAGGATCTAAATATCTAATTGTAATCTTATTTGCATTTAAACCGTTCGCTCCTCCGCTTGGAGAGAATTTCAAGTTAACTAGGGACGGTGGCGGCGCGGCGGTGCCTAGCCGCAAATCACGGCTGTACGAATTTGTTTCTTGCACAAGGCGCGGGCAAAAGTTTTTGATTGGAATAATAGATATTATTAGGATTAATTACAATACTGCAGATACGGATACCGATTTGATACTTTAACTGGTATTTTAAACAAGCTACGCTTTAAAAACAGCCTGCTTGACGTAACGGCAATTAACTAATTAGCTATGTCTCCGGTTACAACTTTATTTCCTCGTATAAACAATCGAATGCGGACACATAACAACAGGCGCGTTTAAACCTATACCACGACATTGGACTTTAAGCACGGTGAACTAATTGGTAGATTTGCCACAATTTTGATACTTTTATCTGAAAATCTTGATACAATCGTTTTAAGTAGAAACAACTGTTTAGCCATTGTAGTACGAAACACCGTCGCAGGCAGTGGAGGTGGCGGGCACGGCACGTGTCGCCGGGCACGCGGGCAGTCCCCTGGGCTCGTCCCGACCACGCCGCACACACGCACGCTCTCCCACAATCACCCTAATAAATAGGTATCATATCGATTACCTACAATCCCGCGTAATTCAATCCATTGAGACGTCCCGCACGGCCGTCAGAGATCTTCCTTTTACATCCAACCAACACTCAATACCGATAAATATTTATAAAAAGAAAATCCTCTTCACTGATGTCGCTCTGTGTTTAATGATGCATAATAAATCTTGAATAGGAACATGAGAGCCATTCAACAGAAAAAAAATGGAAAACATGCTACCTCACAGAGAAGTCTTATTATCTAAGTGTGCCAGCAATCGTAAAACTATTTCTAGTTCGCTTGAAAACACATTTTAAAACTAAAGTCGTCAACTGAATGGAAGAAAAACATCAATTTTAAAAGTTAAATGCAGTGATAAGAGTGAATGAAGAAGCTTAGTTTGAAGTGAATGGCAAAACGTTGAACTCGAGTGGAAATATAATCTGAATGAGATAGCAGTTGCTATGTGCCTTCCGTCTTCATCGTATGCGGACGGAGTGTGAAACAATCATGAAAATCAAACGTCCGTAGAAATACATTTTCGGAGTTGACCAGTTTACAAAGCTAATAGGGAAACAGTTATGTCACCCAATCATCGTTCATCGAGTTAGAATTCGACAGCTCCAACATAGCTTGAAAGCAAATGAGCTGTAATTTGTTCATGATCACACCACTAACAAGTTGACTGCATGTATTGTATTATAGTTTTAAGCCTATAACAGTGACTGTTATTTCAGAGTAAACATATTATCATCATCATACCATCATTATGTGCGTATATCCAGCAGCAAGTTTTACAACCCCGAGGACGGTTATGGAGCGATGCAGCCGCTGTCCGTTTCGGTCATAACTTTTAATTAACCGCAGTTTACAAACTAACCTTGTTAATCGTCTTACGCTTCAACGCTCATTTATAATTACCACTCGTAAAATCAGGGAACTGGACTATCTAACAAAAAAACGTACGTACGAGACCAACGTAGAGTTTCATACTGCTTGACATGCAACTCTATTAAAGCAAATAGAGTTATTAACTTATCCATAGATATCAGCAAGATTTCGCAGATTATCAGGCAAGATATTGCCTGATAATCTGCGAATTTCATCCTGAATATTAGAATCAGACTACATAATTATCTAAAATGCGATAGAACGTCAAACACGTTTATCTATAGTATAAATAGAACCCTGCTTACCCCCCTACAAAGTAACAAATTATACTGACTCATGCTTTCAATAACTGGAATGGAAATTCTTCGAAGTCCGTCTACGTCAGCTCACTATACATATGTAGCGTTAATTAAGTGTATGACCTTTATTCAGTTGCACCGGCCCGGCGTGTCATCGCAGCTGAATTTCCAAGAACGGTTACACTAGACTCAACGCGTATCTCCCTCCCCCACCCCTTTACCTGCAGTATCCAGTCTAAATATTTTTAAAGCGGCCACCTCGTAGCACAATCGTAACCCTTTTTCGTAGCGCTCGTAGCAAATTGCTACGACGCACATATTTTTGTGCTGATTAATGGTTTTCGTGAAAATTAATTATGATGTCTTTTATTCCTATGTTACGGAAATTGTCTTTTTCCTTTTTTTGTATTAATACAATGCAGTCTGTGCACAATTATAAATAAAATATTATAATTCATTTATTTTAGATCAAGTAGGTAATTGTCCAGTTCTGGGAAAGATTCTGCCACATAATCAGAATGACCGAGAAATAATACCCTGTAGGCAGTAATGATAGAAACACTGGGATTTGATTGTAATTATTTTCCCCATTTAGGCGGAAAAATAATAAGAGGGTATAAGTGCGGTATAAGCATAGTCAGTGAGCAACATCGAGATCGTCATGAGAAAACTTGCAAAGAGAAGCGTCAAGTTAGCGGGCGGTGAGGGTGCGCGGGTGTGTGGTGCGGGGGGCGTGGGATGCGGAGGTCACGGATCAGCTGGGCGGCGGCCATATTGATTCCCCGGCCTGTTTGATCGGCGCCACCCGGCCCCGCCGCCCCGCGCACACACCCGCGCCACGGATTAATAGACGAGAACAACTTTTATGATTTCAACTCAAACAGAACGATGGCCTATTTAATGTTACCGGTAAAGTGCGAAACGGGGGAAACGCACATATAATGTACGATTGCAAGCTTAATTCCGGACTGTTCGATGAAAGCAAAGTTCAATAAACATAGACTGTAACTAGATGAGCTGGTCTTTAATACTGAAATCGGATTTTGTTGTGTTACGGTAATTTATTCCGCAGTAAATCGCTGTTATTTCCAGTTACCAAGTTGAATTATCGTTAGAATGAACAGAATCATGAACATAAAAGGTTTTTAAAGATTGTTCTATAGCTCTTAACACTATCGTGGCAATTGGTTCGTTACTGTTTACAACGATGCGGCCCAACGTACTCGTACAAACCAAATCAAAGCCGCTGCTGTGCGATACAATGCGGCATCAGTCTGACTTAATTAATAGAGTCGGCTGTAGAGCTCATCGTATGAAACAATGACCGCATTGAATATGCTGTTCGTACATTTCCTGTGAACAAGTGGGTATAGGAAAGTATGTAAGAAAAATCGAAACGTGACTAGCTAACTCGAGTCGGCTCTAAATTGAACGGGGCCTAAAGTAAAGTAGGCGAGGCGAGCGGCGAGCGGCGTAGACGAATTTCAAGTGTTTCTTTTACCGTGAAGAAGTGGCGCGTGCACGAGAGCGGGCGAGCCACGCGCCCGCCGAGCACACACGTAGGTACATCGGGAGTGTGTGTGTGCAAGCTAAACTCAACTTTACAAGCTGCTCTTTAAAATTAATATACATTAACAAGTTTATTACTGCCATGAATGAACTGCCTGATTATTAAATATGTGGGTTTTTAGTATTAATTCATTAATAAAACATAAATACTGTTGTACATGAACACCTGTTTACTAATAACGTCACCGAGCTTGACAATATCAACATGGTGTCAAATATCAGCGGTCAATTCGGTCACCGTTCAAGTTCAGCAGGGTCGTTTGTGGTCACGAATATAGACGTATTAGACGTACATACGAACACCGTAGGAGGAACGAGTGGGTTAAAACCTAGTAATTACTCTTATATTTGAGAAACTGATAGTTATATTATTACACCTATATAACCTCGCCTATTCACATAATCTTTTAAAAGTCACCGGAAAACTAGTTTCGTAGAATTTTATAAGTCAAACGTTTCTATCATCATTATTGCCTTCACAATAGTTTGACCTTTAGACAATTTTCTATTTCGGGAATTTAACCTTCAATGAGTAAACGATGTGTTGATAAACACCTACGAACGTTCCACTTACAATAGCGAAACAGATATAGTTATCTGTTTTTACGAGTATTTTCACGTAGGTAATTGCATTGTGCTTAAGTCATTTACTTTTGGACGAACAACGACGTCCTATGAAAACAAAAACACTTTTATTCAACTTTGCAATTGACTAGAACACTGTTCTAAAGATTCGAGCAATCAATGAAACCGCCAGACCATTCAACCCAAAAATATCGACGAAAAGAGAGACGGGCGCGAACGACCACTCATAATCAGTGTATGGCAAAAGTGGGCTGTTCCAATTATGTTGACATTACACATGGTTTGGTACATTAAGCTACCAATTAGATGAGCGCGACGGGTGCGGGCGGCTGGCTGTAAGCCGTTCAACCACGAACCATAGATTACCACTCCAGTTGACTACTCGATTTATTCACTTACCGATTTTCAATCGAGAGCCACTTTTATATCTTCTCAGTCATAAAATTCTCAGTTTCACCACTCGTTGTGAGGTACTAAAATTCGCGACGAAGCTTTTGACGTGCTTGCACCGAAAGGTGGAGGATTAGCTACAAATATTTATATGGCTATTATAAACTCAGTCATTTCCATATACAGTAGGCAGAATTTTATGAAAATTGACGATCTTTACGTTCTCCTTTTGTTAAGAAACTCCATGATTGAAATAAAAGCACAAATTACTTTTTGATCCAAGTCCAACATGGCAACAATGCAAAATTTCATGCGGCTACCTATGAATGAAATCTTGTATGGTACAGAATATTGGGCCACAAAACCTATGAATGAAAGACAATTGCATGTGGCTGAGCTGAGAATGCTAAGGGGGGTGTGTGGTATTACGCGAATTAATAAAATAAGAAATGACTGAACAGTTGTGTGGTAACTGGTTGTCGGTTATGTGATGCGGAGGAAAATGGAAAATATCATCATCATCATCATCATTTCAGCCAAAAGACGTCCACTGCTGGACATAGGCCTTCCCCAGGTGTCGCCACATTGACCGGTCCCGTGCGTCTCTCATCCAGCGGGTTCCTGCAACCTTGACCAGGTCATCGGTCCACCTAGTGGGAGGCCTTCCAACACAAAAAAAAAAGGAAAATATTGTGAGTAAAGAATGAAATGGCAAGAAAGGAGGTATCGGATGAGATGACAAATAATAGAGAAGTATGAAAAAGGAAGACCCCAAATGAATCTGAATAAGGGCAAGATAATGATGACCTATGAACGAAATTCGTGAACGGGTTTAAAAGAAATGTTAATTTGTAAGTATAAAGAAGATAAACTCAGCTATTTCAGCTACAAACAATACATCACTTAAACCGAATTACATTTTCGCTGTAACTTAGCAAGTGTAAAATGGATATGATGAAGGAAACAAGCATTATTTACATCGCACACAATATTTTAATCTAATATCCTTCATGATAATCAGGTAAGAATAAAAACAAGGCACTTATTTATCATCTCGCACGTGTTGAAAGTTACCGAGAAAAATACATATTGTTGGTATTATTATTTTGACTGGCCTGTTGGTCTAGTGGTTAGTGACCCTAACTGCTATGCCGGAGGTCGTGGGTTCGATTCCCACCCAGGACAAATGTTTGTGTGATGAGCACGATCATTTGATCTGTGTCTGGGTGTAATTTATCTATAATATGTATGTATTTAGAAATATATAAGTATGTTTATCAGTTGTCTAGTACCCATAACACAAGCTCTGCTTAGCTTGGGACTAGATGGCGTTGTGTGATAGTTGTGGAATATTATTATTATTATGACCGGAGAATATGAGAGCTCTATATAACTTCTTCTTCTTAGCGTATCGATGACAATTTAAATTGATTCTTAACAACTAGAAAAATTTGGCGATGACTTTGGCACTTTGTAGCGTCCATCAGCTCCTGTGATACAAGCTACAGGACAGGCTATGATATGATATCAAGTACCCCATTGTTTGTGCTTGATCCAACCATATTTGCTTCGGCCAACTTGTGTCCGTAACCCATTCAAAGACTTCCAGGTCAGTTTGTCTAACTTTATCATACAAACATCATAAAAGAGCATGTAAAGATATCATAAAACAATTGTAGGAACACTCTTCGGCATACAAACTGCAGACTGATAATGATAACAAATAAAAATCAAAAAGATTGTATCCTATATCTTTGAAAATATACAGCTATTATATAATTTGCCAGAACCGACAAAATTAAGCTTAAGCAATGAACACTGCCCTTTTGATCATCGCTGTGTGTGTTTGACATTGACGATCAAAGTTACAGATGGATGTACCTTTTCCACCTGACAGCGTGCTCGGGCCAACCGAGTGCAACAATACATACATATATATTAGTAGCAGAGTATATCTCAGAGATGTGGTCAGATTTAATACAGAAAAAACAGCTTTCGAAAAGAAAACAGTAATCAACTGTCCCATGCATTTGGGTAAAACAGATTTTGAATTAAATAGGTATATAGTCCTCCTGATTGTTTTCGGTCACGGCCGGCAGCTTTAGCGGAGATTAGCCATCGGAGCAAGAGATATTTGCACATGTGTATACACAGACAGAGGTACACTCTCGTTGTGCGATGAGACGGCAATCCGACATGAGCGGAGAGAAATCAGGCACAGGACCATCGGCTTAACATGCCTATAGACACGGGGGTATCATACCGCCCATTTCCAAACTACTTGCGGGAAAAACGCAATAGGACGTTTTGTCCGACCCGAAAATTTAACCCAAGACCAACGGAACAGTTAAGTTAGATAATTATTAAATTATTGAGTATGGAGCATTGACTAATTTTTCGATGATGTTGCCATACAGGAAGTTGTCAATTTGATGGACAGTACCATACCCTTAAATATGAACACACATTTCTGATACATGCTGTATAAAATGTTTATTAATTAGCTTGGTGGGTGAGCCACGCCGGTCACAGTCCGCGGCGCGCCGCAGTCGGGCTGCACCCGCGCGCCGCTCGCCGCGTGCACTTGGCTTCACGCCAACACAAACACTAATTCGCTGACGTTGTTACATAATTGCTTCGTTTTTACCAGCGCCACCAATTTTCACATATCGCTTGCCACGGAAAATATAAAGCAATTATATTTTATCAGCACCATCCGAGAGGGGACGTCGTTAACTCGATTTTAGCAAATATTGTAAACTGTCGCGGGTGTTTAATTTAATAGCTTTGAGTCAATATTTATAACCTGCCATTAAATGTGTCACCTTGTAACTTTTTTTGACCACTACATGGGGTCGCTTACTTTTTGCAATGTATCTATATTATATGTATGCTAACTACTTTATCTTGTTAAATTACACTAACAACTGTATACTTCACTTGACTTAGAATCTTATTAACAAAATTCATCAAAATGCTCTCCACATTTATTGTCTAAGTATGGAGAAGGCAATTTTAAAAGGTCATCGTAAACATAATATGCGATGCAGACCATTACTTTACAAGCGAAGTGATTAATTCTACGTCTGGGTCTACGAGGCTACGAAGTGCTACGAGAAATATTGTACCACATTGTTCGTAGATGCGCTACGACCAACCTTGGTTGCCAACTTATTATAACATATTGTAGGACCACATATACTCTGTAACCTAGTGGATATAGATATAATTTGTTGCAATCTCGGACGGTAATTAAACACAACAATGATGCGAGGGAACATGTTATACGTTTTAAGATGGCCGGGCCGCAGCTCGCAGCCGCCGCAAAAAGAGAGGGTATTAATTTTCGCGACCTGCCACCCTCTAATTATAACGAGAAACTTTCGGCAACTTAGCTCATGTTACATACAGCTCCGTTAGTCTTTGTTTTCAACGTAAACTTTTTAGGGTTCTGCGGGATTATTGACAAAAAATTTGAATGGTCCAGCACCTTGATTATATACGTATTCTTTATTGTATATTTTTTTATAAATACTATTATGTATGATCGACATAAAATTAGAATTAAAATAACAGCTAGGCATAATTTAAGTGAGTATAGCAAAAACGTAAAGTAATACATACGAGTATATGATTAACTGTATTCTATCGTAACATGATAAACAATATGCCCATATAACACTGTACAACCCATCATGTTCATGAACACGTATTTTAAAGTGAACATATACGAGGAACATGGCCTTCCTACTAGAGTTTAAACACAAATAGTGATCGTTAATATTAAAGTATGGACACACTTTGTGGGCTTTTTAGTAAATACGTTTTAAGTGCACTTCATTATATTAATGGGCGGTGGACGGCGTTTTGTGTTGTCTACGTATAGTGCTGTTATTATCAACAGTGGGTGGTATAATACATCATATTTACCTAATACTGCCTCGTAGGTTTAGAGGTTGCAAGCCCGACTGCTGACATGTGCTCTTGGGTTCGATTCCTAGGCCGGACAAAGTGTTTTTGGGTTTCTCCATTAAAAAATGCTCCGGTACCTGTCTGGAATTTGGAAGTTGTATTTATGCTGTTCGCGCGCCTCGGTAAGCACTTTAAGCTATTTGTTAATATATCTCATCAGGCTTTCATTGCTCCAAGGAGTAACAGTATTTGATATTAATTTCAACTTAATATCTCCACGTGTACTTAACAAAGGGGTCATAGACAGACGGATAATGAAGTGATCCTACAATATTCCGCGATGTTTCATAAGTTTAGATGTTGCCTACTGAGGTACGGAACCCTAAAAACGGGATATTGACCATATTAGTTCAGAGTTCCCGACGTTTATCGTTTATCAGCGCCGAAATACCGGAAACTCAAAGTAAATTAATGAACATGGTAAATATCCCGATTTTAGTGTTAATAACACTGTTAGTGACCATTTCAGATTAAAAACTTATATGACCGAAACATTTAATAAGGCTATAAAGTTACCAAAATCAATCAATGATCGCGCTCTTGTAGTAGTAGTATCGGTGAGCAGGATGCTGAATTACATATGTCCGTTATTTGCTTATAACGGAAATCTATATAAATAAAAAGAGAAGTCCTGACTGACTGACTGACTGACTGACTGACTGACTCATCAACGCCCAGCCCAAACTCTTGGACCTAGAAAGCTGAAATTTTGCACAGAGGTTCCCTTTATAGTGTAGACAAGGAATAAGGAAGGATTTTTCGAAATTCAACCCTTAAGGGATTTAAATAGGGGATGAAAGTTTGTATGGAAAATCGTCATTTTCACGCGGGCGAAGCCGCTGGCAAAAGCTAGTGAAAAATAAACCACGAATCGTCAGCTCATATTCTAAACAGGCACATTAAAAAGCAAAAAACATATAATATATAAAACGGAGGTCCTTGAACCCGTTGCATAACGTATACTTCTACGTATATGCTCGTACGTATGCACGTGTTTCAAGGTCCAGTCTGGCCGGTAATGACTCGAATATTGATTTATCGTAGTATTTCGCCGAAGTCTGCTGCTTGCACGCTTTGCTAGTAATTATCGTAAGCCATTAATTATGTTTACTCGCACAGAGCGTCTGGCTTTACAAGATGCAACTGATGATAAATATGAAACAATACAAACATTGCATTGAAGGTCGTGACTGTTGTTTGTTAAGGATAAGCAGATATGTGTGGTTTTGGTACGGATCTATTTTATAAAAATGTTTTGACGCTTTCAAATTAGAGGCGTGAGAAAACGCGCGACACTGCTGTGCAAATATTCACACAAAATCTAAAAGCTCATAGTGAAACACTTATTAATTTTAACGTTACGCACACTTTTAATAAATTTTGTGAAGGAGGTGTCTTCTCGTTGAATATAACCACCTACATGTTGACATAACTCGGTAAACTGGATTCTGTTATTTCCTCAGTATTTTTTGGGCGTTTGATCACGTTTCATGTAGGTATAGTTTAATTATTTTTACATAATAAAGGTACCTAAACTTTTTCGTTCGTGTGTCGTGTGTTTAGTGCCTAACATGGTGCCTACGGGTTTCTGACTTGGCTTTACTTGCCACCGAGAAATATTTCTAAAGCATGCACCGTGTTCCACCCAACCGTACCGTAGTAATGAGTAAATTCGCCGAAGAACCAGGGTAACCGATATAGCTCTCAGAATATGCAAGTTGAAATGGCAATGGGCAGGCCACATCGCTCGAAAAAGTTGCTGGCTTTTCTCGGGGAGCTTCGGTGGATCGAGTAAGATTCCCACCCGCACGCAAAACACACGCTCCGGGCGTGGAGTTGCGGACACTAGCCCGATGCATCTATTTCTATTTCTATTTCTATCGCTCGAAAAACCGACAACCGATGGGGAAGAAAGGTTCATGAGTGGCGACCACGAACCGAAAGACGCAGCGTTGGTAGGCCTCCGGCTAGGTGGACCGACGACATCGTGAGAGTCGCGGGCAACCGGTGGATGCAAACGGCAAGTTTCCGTTCGATATGGCGTTCTATGGGGGAGGCCTTTGTCCAGCAGTGGACGTCTTATGGCTGATGATGCACACGAGGTTTGTCTTCACTTCGGTGAAGGCAAGTTGAAATAATACAATAAATTAATCCGAAAAAGTAGAGATCTTAGGTTCGAACAGTTCTATGATTTGACAGTTCCATGTTCACGCCACTAGACTATCACTGTTAATGTGCTAATTACTTATTTCGATGTTATAAAACCAGTAAGAGTATTTGTATCGCGTAACTGAGTCTTGAGAAGAACATCAATAAAGTTTACAGAAGTGTTACAGCCTACTGCATCACTGAAGTGCTTCTCTATGGCAGCACCACTGCCAGCACTTCTTCACACCCCTAATTTAAAAGTGTCCTTAAATACTACATTTTGAGGACTCTAACACTCCGACCGACTGTTACATCAGGTTGGGAACTATCAATGGCTATGATGGCAAGTAAATAAATAGAAAACTGAGAAAAATAACAATAAAAGTTTTCAAACTACGTCAACGCAATGATCCTATTCAATCACTCGCCAATTATTGAAAACTTGAACAACAACTACTCCAATACAATTGTCTTGAAAACAAAAACCCATCATGTGCGGGAAGCCCTAGGAAGCCCTACTAGTTTAAATTAACAATCAAAGCGACGCGGTCTCGTGTCAATATAGAAGCCTTGCAAAGTACTCCAGTAAGAGTGAGGCTCGGTAATTTCCTCACTAAACGAGCGTTGCACAAAGTAATTTATGCATCGCATTAATAAAACATGAGTATGTTAACGCGTTGACGCAGTTCGGGAGGCCCGTCGGCACTGAGTGGCTTGCATCACAATACAGCGACAATCTGACGGATTATTTACTTTACTACGGCTTTCAGCGGACGGGACGTTCCACGATAATTCCATTGAATTTTCACGTTGTGACGTTTTCAGTGCATATGATGATGATTATCCGCATGAAATATGACCGTGTTTTCTATTGCACGCCATAAAACACCGCTTAAATATGATTAATGTAGCGTAATTATTTTATGGTCTAACGCACACCACAAAGTCTCCGTACGCTATATAAATTACGACTCACTTACATCCCAGCAATAAAGATCAGAATCAGAAATTCTGGCAGCCCGTAACCACCCTACACAATGCGTTTAATATGGACTAATAGCCGCCCAAAGTTCACACAACACACAGGTATTTGTTCAAGTAATGTAGGGTACACTTGTGTGTGGAAGTTGGCAACAGTAAACGTATAGAGTTAATATTTTAGAGGCGAGTATTACAAGAGCACTAATTTGCGGAGAAGTTGCCGTATGCTCGCGTATGCAAACAAGCCCAGAGTGACTCTTCACTTCACATTTAAGAAGAGCTACTTTACCATTTACGTTTGTGTTAAGAAACTTCGTTACAGAAAACTATTTCTAAGACCTTTGTACTTAAAATTAATGTACGAGATTGTTGGATTTCACATTGCTAAGAGGAATAAAATAATCGACCTACAAATGTCAACTATACTGCTGGGGTTCCCTGTAAGAACTTAGTAAAAGAGCAGGCCGCAATTCAAACTGAACATAGCTCTCGTTAGACAGTTTTTGACTGAAACCTCTTTTAAAAGCCTCCTTTTCAATAAATAGATTTTTTTTTTTTTGAGAATGAGCAAAGCCGTCCTCATATTAGTACGAGGACCTTAGCACATGTTGTTCAGTTGGATCCTCCTACCCCCACGGAAAAAGAATACAAATACGTATTTATATTATTTTTCTATCCGGTCAGCACAATTAACATCTACAATCCAGTACTAGCCTGTTATTTTATATTACTTCTATAATACGAGTCTGCCTCAATGGTGACAAGTCATATTAAAATTCCCGAATGTGTGTGTAAATGTGGGTCGTAATGCAAGTAGGTCAGGGCGGCGGAGCGCCGGAGACGGGCCGCGCCGACCCGACTTCATCACCGTTCTACTAACGGGAAAATTTATCCCACTACACTCCTTTTTACTGAACGCCAATCATACCGATCGAGTGTTCTTAGTTACGCCTACAATAGAATAAATGTGACCCTTGGTTAACCCCTAAATTCGCACCGTGGATAAACTCCGGACTTTCAGTTACTGAATTTATTGAGTATTTGCTGTCTTATTTTGGGATAATCATAACATGAAATATTCAAGGTCATTAAACGCAAATAAAAATCTAACAGGCATATTCTTTATATTCATATCTTTATTTACATTCCACAATCTTACATTGGGTTTAAAACTAACCCTGTTTCCAGTGTTATAGATTTTTTTATAAGGAAACTCACTGTTTTCAATCTCAACAATACGAAACATTCGTTCAAAAACATCATTAGCCCGTTTTTAATAAACTTAATTGAACCTTTACTTACTCTTATTAATCTGTCTATCGTAGAGCCCGATTTACATCTTTAATGGTAGTTCTGAAGCTAGCGACGGAGTCAGTTGTCAGGATGCAGAGATATTATGTGGAGACAATCATGCAGTGTTAATGACATTCCTTATTTCACGAGCTGAAACATGGCTGAAACTGTCGTAGAAGCTCGACTTAGAACTCAACATAATAATAGGAAGTGTGCTTCATGAAACTTCTGCAACGTATAATTTCATACATCTAATACACAAGCCTCTACGAAATAAATTACAAAAGGGGAAAGAATTAACATTCATTTAACCGGCAGAAAACTTGTCGGACCCAATGAGGAAGAAGGTTTAAAGGGCTAGCACAGTCTAATCTTTTTTTAATTATAATAAAACAATTAAATTATATTATTGTTGTTCGTAGTACGAGTATCTAATTTAGTGTGCAAATTAAAACAAACTTATTTTATATAAAAGCTTATGTTTGTCTCTGACAACTTAAAAAACGAGAGGCCACTATTACATTGCATTGAAGAGCCGTCTCCGCGAGGGACGATACTCAAGTACGTCGGGCGCAGTTTCAAGCAGTCAAAAATTACTGTCAAAAGAAATATTTAACTTGACTTTTACCCCTTAAGATTTTGGAAAAGAATTAGGCTGACAGCAAGATGATCTGAAGGACTGTATAATTAACTATGGTGCACTGGACGTCTCTTTATAGGTATCATAGTATAATTAAACCATTTTAATGCGACCCATCATTCGACATCCTCAATAAGTATCAATATCGTGACCTCATTCTGCGAGGAAACCTCTCTCGCGGCTAATTCATGTGTGGAAACTGAGAGCCGTAAGTATATCTAATTACATAAGCGCAGATTTTAATGAAGGCTTCACAGAACTTCGCTCCTAAAGGCTTGAAACCGTAATTTCCCTGCCTTTTGTTCCCTTTGTCTCGGATACAGTACCACTCGAATCTTTGGTTAGGTGTCGACGACTAATGTTTGAGGCATATTTTTTCGCGATAATCTATTATACTCGCGGAATTGATAGATTTATCTTACTAAGGTTTGGTAGGAATGTCTCCGTCCGTCTTGGTTGTGCTTACGCATTGCGGAGTTCAAAACATTTCATACGTACACATTTTTTTTAATTTCTTTTGATCGTAATAAATAAACTACTATGTGTAATGATGATAATTATCTGGCTCACATCATTAACACGGCAGCAGTCCACATTGACATGAACACTTGACAGTATATTCAAATATAACTTAGAGCCTGGCAGTCGACAAAGGTTATCCACAGTCGTGACATCGTTTCATTTGCCAGCTGCTGATAGTATCCATAGCGTGACACGGGGACAAAGCTGGAACTATATTAAAAATAAATTGGCGAAATCTGTGACAAGAGTGAACATATGTAAAATTCAAAATGCTACGGAAGGTAGGTGAAATCATTGCGAGACAGCGGCGCAGGACGCTTGCGCGGCCTGCACGCATGCGCACCGCCACTTAACCTCAATCCGAGGCATGTTTTTGAATGAAACTTCATTCGGAGCCGGCCCCCGCGACCGTACTTTGCTTTTAGGTGATTTCGGCACTCGAGACGACTTATCTAACCTTACGAATGTACGTCTACAACATAAGTATCGAGTCGGCAAGCAAGCTTAAATTACAGACCGAGTGGGAAGGAGTTTCTCTCGAAATTCTGAATATTTTACGTACACCATTATAAGCAAAGGGCAGTCAGGCAAATGTATTTTTATTATTTGAGTACATATTTAATGCTCTAAAAATTGAAATAAGCAACTGAACTACTTTAATACCGTTTTTAATTGCATAGAATCATCGTGTAAAGTAACGTTAATCTATTTCTTTTCTATCTTTCTTTCTTTCTTTTCTATAAATAAAAAGAGAAGTCCTGACTGACTGACTGACTGACTGACTGACTGACTCTGAAACTGACTCTGACTGACCGACTGAAAGCTGAAATTTTGCACAGAGGTTCCCTTTATAATGTAGACAAGGAATAAGGAAGGATTTTTCGAAATTCAACCCCTAAGGGAGTTAAATAGGGGATGAAAGTTTGTATGGAAAATCGTCATTTTCACGCGGGCGAAGCCGCTGGCAAAAGCTAGTAGCTAAATATTAAAAATACGCCATCGTAAGAAAAGAGGCTCGAAAAATCAATCGAAACAAATACGAGTCAACTTTAAATAATCTGTACTTAAAAACCGCATAGATACTCAATTTAAACTGAGAAAAAATATAAAGTTGAGCAATGTGAGACTGATGACGGTCGACAAAAGGTATCCGCCCACTATAGAGCACGTAACAACTGCCGGTTCCGGGCCGGCACACACCGATGCGGACGTCGCATGACAGCTCGCTACTCCTTCCACTATGAATTAAATGATGTGATACTGATTGTGCGGGATTTCCTACAAACAGTCAAATGGTTTTGGAGTTTGATTATGAATGCTTTATAAGAATTAAAATGTTGTTAGGTATGCAACGAAATTTGCGTAAACAATTCAACGTATTTTTTTTTGTAAACCTACTGGAAAACTTAAACTTTGTTCTGAATCCGTAGCTATTAGAATCAATTTCAGTCGTTTTCATATCAAGTATTTTGCCCATGTTTTGGTAAACTATGAAATGATTAGTAACAATTTTAGTGTAATTTTCTATGCAGTGCAGCGTAAATAGCGAAATACCGTATTCATTTAAATTTTTCCTAAACTTATTTTATCTTTTAAAATGTTTTAGATATAATTTTTAACCCTATAACAATGTACTCCCATGACCTCAGTTGGTGGTCAGTAGAGATAACTTGTACCTATACGTGACTGCCTTCCTGCTAACATAATTATTGCACCAAATACACCTTTTGCGGTTTTGAGTTGGCTGTCAACGAGCACGTGCACCATTAGGGAAAATCATATATTAATTTCAAACGAATGAACTTCAATAACATAATGAGTTTCTTATTAAAATGAGTTTTATTATAAACAAAAGATACTCGTAACTCGTTTGGCAGTTTTGAGAAACGAGATAATACAAGGAAGGCATTGTTTGGGTTTATACGCGTCAAGATACATGTGATTGACAAATATAAGTACATATAGTTATACGTATTTGATCTATCTTAGTAAATAAAATAATGTAAGTTACATTGAATAGCACACGAATTTCTTGACGTCCTTTATACTTAGTCCGGTAAATTTAGACATCCGATGTTACATTAATTCCCACCCAGCTGGAAATTGGTAGGATTGTTCAAAAATACCATTTTATATGAAATGTGAAAAGTCCTCAACGATGCGACACCTGACCACCAAACGGTTTTTCGCGATTTTCAGCAAAACGGTAAGTTTTATCATAAACTTAGCCCAAACAAATATTGTAGATCAGATAATTAGAGACCCTCTCCTAGAGAGGAGGCCTGAGTCCCTGCAGTGGGAACATTATAGGCTGATGATGATAATTAGGTACCTATGATCCACTAACTTGGGTTCGGTTAAAAATTATGTTTTCTGTGAAAAATTGGTTTAATGATGGACAATATGGGTAGTCAATGAACGTATTTACTGAATGAATTATAGTTACTGCCTACGTTACAGTACAACCTAAATAATAAAGTTTTTAATGCCAAAAGGCCCCAGCATAGCATATTGAATGGCAACACAAAGTACGGGACCGTGGTCCCGGTCCCGAAAGCCACCCGACCCAGTATACCAACTCAAGTCAAGTCAAATGTGACATAATTAATAATTTAAGATATTTATTAAAATATAGGAAAATGCTTGCTACAATAAAATAATAAATATTATGAAACAAAACAAATTGTCTATTTTTCGTTGTTCACAATGTAGTATCAAGTCTTACATTTAAATGTTAGAAGTAACATTATTTAGATTGAGATGATGGCTCTGATTAAACAATTTGTACTTTTAGTTAATTCGGGAACAAAGATAAACTATCCGCGAAGTTAAATTCCCTTAACGAACGTCCTAATTAAATACTCAACGGAAAATAACACATAAAATACGGGAACAAATAGTAAGAAACTTAACACTCACGCTAAATCATTAGCGTCAAAACAATGGCACAAGAATGGATACGTAGCCGTTGTGTTCGTGATTACACAGGGTGGGCCGGGATTGCTACCTGACATATTAAATTAATTCACGGAAAACACCTGCACTCTCACACAGTCACACCAGACGAACAAACAAACATGAATTATGATTACGTAGCGAATTTTGTTTTGGAACTTTGTCAACGATGGTGCCGAGTGTTCTGACTAAATGTCGTGATTATTACACCTATATAGACAAAAAATAAGTTGATTTTTTACAGCACTGAGGGATATCGTGTGATGTAATGATGGGTAACTTTGGAACAGATAAAGTTTTTTTTAATATGTAACAGCTGTATAGTCAAAATTGTTGCACTAATCGATAATATTGCTTGTAACAATTTACGGCCTTAATCGTAGGTGGTCAATTATTTTATTATTTTATTTAAGTAATGATGAAGCGGAATCATTTCTACCAAACGATATATAGGTAGGTACTGGCAGGTATCTACAATAACCATGAGTGGTATGAGATGAGTCGGTATCGAAGATAAACAAAATTGCTATCAATCAACAATACGATTCCATCCCTGCGAGACGTCTAGGTTTGATAGATGTCGTGTACATACATACCTACATATATACGCACATACGAGTAGTTCATATACAGGTATTCTAAAGATAAATACATTCATGTAAAATGAAATAATAGGCCCCCGGTTAAGTACCTTAGACTAAAGGTAGCACTAGACACTTATTTCTATGTGTGTCTAATGGCGAATTGATTAAACCTACTCATGCTCGTTTTCACGACGTAACGTAATGTCAAGCAACTCAATGTCGAGTAACATTACGGCACATAAGCAGACCTCTAAGCATTTACTCCCGTTTTTCTGAAAGCCATGCGTAAGGATCAAAAGTCACATTTTGACAACGTCTAGACTAAAAAAAACCGGCCAAGAGCGAGTCGGACTCGTGCACCCAGGGTTCCGTACAAGCAAAGTTTAAAATTGTTAAAAATATTTTTATTATAATATATGATGTATCTTAAAATTTACGGATTTTGCATTTTTTCCTTTATCTGTGCTATAAGACATTGCTTCGTCGAGTACCAAATTTCAAGATGAGTTCACGGGAAGTACCCTGTAGGTTTTGATTCCCTTGAGAGTGTCGAAAATTTGCGGGAATTTGCGGTATAAACGGCTGTATCTTTTGATTATGTTGCATGGCTTAGAAGATTGATTTTTGTACAGCTTTAAAGGACAGTAGACCTGAGTATTTAACATAAATTTCACCTTGATACCTCTACACGTTACTGAGAAAAAGGGTATTGACAGACAGACAGACGGACAACAAAGTGATCCTATAAGCGTTCCGTGTTTTCCTTTCGAGGTACGGAACCCTAAAAATTAAGGAATGGTCTATGGACACGGTCAAAGTTTAGTGTATTTAAATATTGCCTTTAAATCTGATGCTATGCAAGCTGCGAGAGTTGCCAAAGCAATATATATTGGCAAATCGTTGTCGTAACTTTAGTCTCACCTTGTGGTTGCTGAAAAGCTTTTTTGCGTTTTTGTAGCGGCGTAAGCTTATAGGTAGACAGGTAGGTTTACATTAAGGTGGTAGGGTTTGAAAATGGGGATTAAAAATCACAAAAGCAGAAAACGACAACGCGGCAGGCCCAGACGGAGATCGATGGATGAGCTGGACTCTTTCTCAAAGGATTGGCCTATCAATCGCACTATGTCGCGAACAGCGGAGAAGAGCATTTGCCTTGCAGAAGAAAAATATAGGGTTATAATGAAATATAACATTAAAACAGGTAAGTACAGTGTCAAACTAGAATACGTGTATGAACGGAAACGATATAAACCATAATAGAGATCTTCGCCTTGAGTCACAGGCAAGAAAACAAGCGCTCTAAATTTAAATTTTATATCCGCAAAGTGAAGCAAATCCAGGCACTTACTTCCCGGTAGATTTTATTACTTTACAAATAAAATAAAAATAGGTGAGGTTAACGGAGTGGCAAACGGCTGAAAGCTTTCAGATGTTTCAACTGCAGGTGACATCGCCGTTAAGAGGAAATGGCTACCGACACGCCACCTTCAGGCAATCCTTTGACAACCATCTTCTAATAAACGTAACTTAAAGAAAATAAAGTAATAACAGTGGACAGTGCTGTAACTTACCTATTGGTTCGAAGACTTAAAGAAAAATTTTTGACTGTAAGATCAGATTAAAGGAAAACCATAGGATTTGTGATGCTTGTTATTTAATCCTGCTTTTGCTATTGAACTGAGTTTATATAAAACTTGACACACATACCGCACCATGTCGTGGATAAGTAAAGTCACGGGTAAGATAGTTTATCAGCCATACACTTTTTGAATTCATTCTGTTATTAATTTTTGACACAAAATTGACAGCAACAAAATTTTCTCTACCGCATTTTGTCGTTTTGGCGTTGGACTTCGAAGGTACGCCCCACGGTACGCCCCAAGTCCAACCAAAGATCGTTGACACTTGATTTCCAGCGGCTTTATTACCGGCTTGAATTCCCATTTTGATCATGGTCGATGACGAAATAATAAAATTATATGATTTATATGAGATGATTGATTGAAGTCAGAAAAGGATTGGCCTCAGATGGTTAGAAAGCAGCTAAATACCAGAACCAATATTTTACATGGAGCGATTGCCTATCTGACCTCCAGCACCCGGTTAGATGTGGTTATACGATACTACTTACTGAGAAGACTGGTTGTAAGATTTTCAAGGCACTCACTACCTGTAGCGACTGTCTGAGTTCTACAAATGACAGCTGGCACAAATAATTTAACATGCTTTTCGAGGCACGGAGGGAACTCGGTATGTACCTAATGCTACCCATCTAAGAATTAACCTAGGCATGCACGGCTTTATCTGAAACGTGACTCGAGTGGCTGTTATTATTTAGCCACGAGATCCTCATAATTCAATCACTATAAGACCTTATTGAAACCAAACTGGCTGATAACTATACCATTAAACTTTTAAAATAAAAAATACAAGGTTTTTTTTTTAATTTAAAGGCTTCCTCAACATTTTTGAAGATTTACAGCCGACTTTATTTTAAGGTTCCTCTAAAAAGAGGTTGTGTCCTTTTTCTTACTGGTTGAAAACTAAACCTTAAAACTTTTAAAATGAAAAACATCGTTTTTTTTTTCATTTAAAGGCATCCATATTATTTTTCGAAGGATTCCAGTCAGCTTTATTTTAAGTTTCTACTAAAAAAAAGAGGTTGCAGTGTCATTTTCCCAACTGTTTTTTTTATCTTTTAAAGGCATCTTTTCCATTTTTCGAACGGTAACAGCCGGCTTTATTTTAGGTTTCCGCTAAAATGAGGTTGTGTGCTTTATAAATAAGCTTTTGACAAGCTTTTCTTTACAGGATTGTTCGTTAGTTGGTTAGTTAGTATGGTCAAATCTTGCATCTGAATTTCAAACCAGTTCCCGTAACCGATTAAGCTCAAATGCACAGCTTTGGTTTTATGACAAACAATACTTGATCCTGCTGACAGGATCCTCTCCTCAAGAAACCTCCATGAAGGTTAGTCGCACAGGCACGAAACTTTGGTATAAGTACGGCCAAATCATCATTTGACCACAACAAAAATCGAAGACATCTACATTCTACATTCTACAAAGGTCTATGTCCCAGCAGTGGGCACATTAGACTGATGTTATGCTTACGATAAGGCGTTATCGTAAACAAATAATGCCATGGTGTCCATAGTGGTGATTATGGTATAGACACCATGACATTATTTGTTTAAACTCCAATATTTCTACCAAATCATGCCTTGGCATTCATTGTCACATAACCTGGAAAATTGTGAAGCATTGATTAGTGTCAATAAACCCATTTATTTTACGAACGCAATGTGTATTAAACATGAGCTGCATTAGGTAGCTTTATAACAACTCATAAAGTTCTCGCAACTAATACTGACCCATTATAGATAATCCTAAGGGTATTTGTGAAGCCCGTCGGGGCTGTGGTTTGTCGAAAGGTTAACGCGGCTCCGACACATGGGCGAAGAAGGAACATGGGTTTGGTTTTTAGTCAGTAGAAGTCTGACACTCCCCTTTGCTCTACCCAAGAGCGGGGGGGGTTATTCGATGATTTTCCACCCACCAAAAAAAAAAAAAAAAAGGGTTTGTGAAGTATTGCCATAATAACCACGCTAAGTCTAATGGAGTATGTTGTCCCCATAGGTACTCGAGGAATATCTAGATTCAAACACAATATGGATAATTATTTTAAGGGAAATTCCTAACGCATGTGATTAAAAGAGTGGTGAATATAAATGTTGATGGATGCAGAGGGAGAGAAAGACCAAGGAAACGATGGATGGATTGTGTGAGGAATGACATGAAAGACAAGGCCAGGAAGATGATGAAGATTTTAAGGGAAGCTCCCTTTGAATAGATCTCATTTAGGGTAAACAGACCCTTCAAGAAACTGTCAACCAAGTATTATGTACATCAAACTAAAATACTGCGCAAAAATTGTTGCTGGGAAATTACTTTTTTGGTGTGGAAAATCAGGGTTCTGATGGATGCATCGAACAGTACACGGGTCATGATGGAGATGTTAATAGGAAAGTTATAGCATAAACTGGTATTTCTTTTTATGAGTGAAAAATTGTAACGCTGACCTCCTATATCACCTCAACTAAGTAGAAGGTTTTCAAATAGGTATGTGACATAACAAAAAAATATATAGCAATGAGGAGAAAAACAACTACTTACATTTTGGGTTCGGTAAGAGGTATTACTTAAACCACAGATTGACGTCTGGGAGGAACTTTCGTCTGAATGGCAACGTAGGTGGGATAATTCCATCAAAGGCCGACACCTCCACCAGTTTTCTATCCGTTCGTGAACGGCTGGCCAGGACATGGCTGGAGGTGGATCACTGTGTTGCCCAATTTCTCACAGGTCATGGTAACTTTAAGAGTAAATTATTTTCCTTCAAGCTTGTTGCCTCGCCTTTTTGTCAAAGTTCTACATCTGACTGCAAATATGCAGAACAATCTAAACATCACATTTTATGGGAGTGTAGTCTTTGGCTGAATGAACGTAATATTATAATGGACAGTGTACAGGTTACATCCGGAGTTATTTACTATACAGACCTTGTAGAAACTAGAACAAATTTTCGTGCGTTCAAGAATTTTTGTCAAACCTATTATTGGTATTAAATATAACAGCTCACAACATAGGACCCAGTAATATTAATGACAATAATATCCGTGGTGCTAGGCAACTGGGCTTATCCCAGTTGTATGGCCCCTGTATGCCTCAATAGGCCTTGTTCTGTTCTGTCTCCTGCTGGTATGGAGCAGGTGGAGCAGGTAAGGGAAGTGGAAATTTTGTTTTATATATGTCAAGAACGTTAAAATCGTTTCTCTGGGACTTCGTTGGACTTCATTGTCTCGGCGCTTTTCTTGTGGTCGCCACTGTTGATTCTGGCTTACAAGAGTTACAGTGGTTTCAGAATAGTGTGGCGGGCTTTTCCCAAAAAAGTCAGTTTTTACACCCTTTAAAGAGAATATCAGTAATGTCACAAATCTTTACTTGCCTGTTTTAAGATGACTTAGTAACAGTGTGCTCAACAATAAATAACACCTTATTACAGGCAACATTCAATGCAAAGACCAAATTTTATATTCTCTAATATCCATGAGTCTCTTGGACACGTTACCAGCTGACAGCGTTATTGAGTTTGTCGATGCTATTTTATAATTTGTTGTTAGTATAATTATTTTAGTTTATTTAATTTGTTGGTAAGTGATATATATATCTATTTTTGTTTACAGCCCAATAAAATATACCCCAGAAAAATATTAAGGAAGTCATCATATCACGAAACAAAAAGAACCTGTATTATTAGTAAAGTGTATGTATGTAGGTATCTATAATGTATACAACAAAATTACTGAACAGTACAAATAACTAAGGATAAGGATAACTAAATAGGTACATGCAGCTTAAGGAAGTGAAAGAAATAGCGAATAAAAGTCGACCAACACAAAACTACGGGAATAAAGAAGAGCTTTTGAAAAGTTGTTTATGAAGCGACTACCTGTATACATAGATAAACTATGATGTAGGTATGTATCTGTATACCGTGTATAACTATGAAGTAGTAAGTGTGTGCAACCGTGAAGATACTTTTATGAATGTTATCAGTTAGTTCGTAACTTTAAGGTGTCTGCTAAGCGTTGAGTTCTAGGTTTGATTCTTTGAGTTTTAAGTATTTTCCATTTTCATTGTTTTTCAGTAGACACCCAAAGGGCATTGGAGAGGGCTATGCTCGGAGTTTCCTTGCGTGATCGAATCAGAAATGAGGACATCCGCATGAGAACCAAGGTTACCGACGTAGCCCGAAGAATCGCCAGACTTAAGTGGCAATGGGCAGGGCACATTGCTCGCAGAACGGATGGCCGATGGGGCCGAAAAGTTCTGGAATGGCGACCGCGAACCGGAAGACGTTGCGTTGGAAGGCCTCCCACTAGGTGGACCGATGACCTAGTCAAGGTTGCAGGAACCCGCTGGATGAGAGACGCACGGGACCGGTCAATGTGGCGACGCCTGGGGGAGGCCTATGTCCAGCAGTGGACGTCTTTTGGCTGAAATGATGATGATGATGATGAGACACCCGATTAAAATCTCACCCCCATTGCAAAAACACATTTTCTTAATTTTCCTGTTCCTAGACCAATGTATTTGGCTTCGCCACAGCATACCTCTCTACGAGTATTACTCGGCATCTCAGCATCACCTCATACCCATATCATCCTGCACACAGTCCATCCATCGTTTCTTTGGTCTTACTGTACTCTTAGACGGAAAATGTTGTGTATGAATGTATCTACATTTGCCTCACTACATTTTCCTCATTCCTCCGCATCACATGTCCATACCACGATAACCGATTCCCACACAACTTTTCAAGTACCGATGCCATTTTCAGACTTAAAAAAACTGGCTTGATTTTTGTGTGTTCGATGTAGTTAAAGATGACAGATGTCAGATGACAAGTTTCACGCATTTTGATAGAAAAGCAGAGTTGTTTGACCACTGGCATTTATATACCAACAAAGCCATGCTGGAAAATGTATGTGCCGCATTTGACAATAATAACGAGGTACTTCATGAAAAAGCGTTAATAATTTATCAAGTATACCAGTTTATGCGGACTTCTCATTGTACATGAAATCTATACAAAGTGAGGCCATGTTTTACTGGAATTATAAAGCTTGATGTGACGCCGTGAGTACATGCTTGTGCCGTTGTATATTCCTACCAGTGTTTTTTTTTTTTAGTTTGGGGGTTTTTCCTCCAAAATCCAAACTTTGTAACGATTCTGTATACATTTACTACAGATCTTCAAGCGTTGCGTAACGTTCGGAATTCAGGTTGGTTTAATTAAAAAATGCTTGCCTTCAACAGCTGTTGGATATGCAAACATAGATTATAATGATTATTGTTTCATAATCTGTGAATTAATGTGGTGGTATGAATGTGGACGAGGCAAAAGGTGTATGTAAGGTTTGGAGCAGGTGGCTTTCGATGGTTTCTGCCTACGCCCTTGGGAAAAGGGCGTGAGTTTATGTATGTATGTAACCTGTGTTTACCTTAAATTGTATTGAATTATTATTAAAGGTACATGAGAACGTCCTAAACTGTATATAACCCCCATAAAAACCCTTTTCATCAAGCTAAAGCAAAATCACCCGCTGTTGGGTATAAGACTCTCTCCTTTCTTCTGTTACTATACTCGTGCTAATACTAATCTGGAGCTAATTCTTTAACCATAAAGTCTGAAATCTATTAAAAATGTACATGACATATACAATACGTCAAATTTTGGTTTAAGTGACTGAAGAAAGGGGAGACCTATACGAGTGATTTCAGACTGAAATAATGATGATGATAAGGTTCAAGGTTAATTGAGAAAATTTTACAGTTTTGGGTAGCTGTATGTGCTGGTGTCTGTACAAAGTACTCCTGCCCCCGTAGCATAGCGATTCTGTCTTTATTCTTCTAGGAATAGACAAATATTTTTCCTTACAATTTGACATGAAACCTTGCCACAATCTGTCATTTTTTCTTCCGTCGACAAAACCCGTTTCTTCGGCGATCATGCTAAGCCGGCTGTTATCAATCTCAAGTGTATCGTGACTTCATGTCACACAGATTATTTAAAACACTAAAGAACCAGCACAGGTAGACGTTCAATATTTCAGAGAATAGCGGCCATATCTATAAATGAACCGTGAGGTTTTCGTGAAAGACCGGACCGTCTGTTTGATGGTTGTAGCTATAACAAGAAGTATATATGTATCTTGTCTATGTCACATTGGTACTGAATGGCCGGTTCATGATGTGTTTACTATCTATGATTCATCGAATGACGTTATCCAGTGTGGCTGTTTGGAAAAATACTTTCAGATATGTATTCATGTATTGCTAGGGCAGTTAGTTAAATCTTACATTGGGTGCCAGAGCTCATCGAAGACACTCTGTTACCCTAGTTGTAAAGCTGCATAGTGTACAAGTATAGATAAGTGTTTTTTGTTCAACGGAATGTAATAAAATCATTTTTGTTTTTATAGTTCAACTGTTATACCTATTTATTGGTCATTTCAACTACCAGACTGACTCGTTGGTCTAGTGCTTGCCAATGCGACTGCTGGGCTTGAGGTTATGGGTTCGATTCCCAGGTCAGGCAGTGTGTTGTTGGGTTTTTCCATCAGAAATTTCTCAGTCAAGGCTTCTGGATTTGTGCCCGGTTGAGGACAATAGTCTCGCCCCAATACATGGAACTTGAACATAACTGGTACAAATGGCGGTACACCTGTGCATAACCCTTCGGGGATTACAAGCGTGATGTTATGTTATGTTTATGTGTTCATTAGCTAACTCAATTTTTCAATTAATCATTGTTTCTATACACAAATGAAACGTTGACACACGGCCAAGACATCGCAATAACTTTACCAAGAATATATTTTTCTTAGCAACTGCCGGCCATTAGCGGTGAATCGAATCATTTATGACAGCAATCATTCACGTTTCCCTGAATTTAATTGGTCGGTTTTGTGCGACAGTATCGGGAGCACCGATCTACGTTATCTCGGTGAGGGATAAACCAGTTCCACCCTAGTTGGAGCCTCCTCCTCAAGCACTACACTATGACAGGGGCGTGTATCTGGCGCCCGCATTAACCCTGCATTAACACACAATATATTATATCTGAGAGTGTATGGATCTTGACATCCTACGTATTTATATGAAGAGACTCCTACATTATAGCTGTAGGATCGTAATAAATTGTCATAACACTACTTTGGGGTAAGATGAATGAATATTGGATGGATATGGGAGTGTTTTTTTTTCATGATTTTGCATGTGATGATAATATTATGGATGTCATGTGCATTTTGCTATTTGTTTATAATAGTTATGTAAGTACGTATATGCATTAAGTTCTAACCATTGCCTGTATCTATAACAATATAAATCGTGTTCCTAAATGTATTAACGTTCGTATACATAATCCAATAGCTAGTAGTCTGTAGGTTTCATCGGCAGCCACACAGTAATGGCGTGGCTGCGGCCGCCTGTCAGCCGCACGACGCGCTGACAAATGGTCGGGCGGCGGATCCATCACCCATACTGACACCAGCCAGCCTCCACGCGACCTCCAGCTCTGCCCGCACTATACTTAGGTTAAGAAACGTGTCTTGCCCAACTGGATCGATACACGCATATAATCGTCTATCCGGGGGAGTTTTCACGCAATCAGCTAGTGATTTAGCACTAATACGATCTTTTATAAAGGACTGAAATTGAATCACGTGATAACCATGGTAAATCTTCTTCATTTCAGGATAAATCCACACTGCGACATCCTTTGGGTAACGAGCATTTGTTACTTTTTTGGACCATAAACACTTCAGTCTACATGGATCAGTTTACTTCAATGGTGAGTATGATTGGTTCCATTGTTGCTGCGACCACTGTAAACGTTTCTACACATGGGAACAGACACAGTCTGATGGACACGGTGTCGTCTCGTGGTGACACTCACCTGGCACTCGTGACACGTGTGCACGGAGTAGGGCTGATCGCAATCGTATCTTCTGAGGATGTCGACAAAATCGCAGTGCACGCGCGCAACCATAGCGTCGAGACCGAGGAGGTCGTGCAGCGCGCGCTCGCAACGCTCCCCGCCGGCAAGCACGTCGGCGCGCGCGCCGCGGTCCAGCGCGGAGGCGGGCGAGCGCTCGCAGCACGCGCGCAGCCGCAGCTCGGCGAGGCGCCGCGCGCGTGCACCGACACCCAGCGCGCACAGGTGCGGCACGTCGCGCTCCGTAAGCGCGTCGGGCGCGCCGCCGCCGCCGCCGCACGCCGCGCCCCCGCACTCGCGCACGCTGCCCGCGCCCTCCTCCTCCAGGTCGCACGCGCTCAGCCAGGGGTTGAGGCGCGCGAGCGGACTCGAGGCCAAGCCCGCGGCCGCCATCAGCAGCAGCAGCAGCAGCGGCGGCGCTCGCATGGCGGGGGCGGCGCCGCTAGCGGGGGCCGGCCCGCCGGGCGCGGCGCTGCCTCATACCGCATCGCGCATGGCGACCTACTCGCGCGGCCCGGGCCGCGGGGCCGCCGCGCGTGGTGGGCGCGCCGCCATGTCGCTCGCTCGCCGCTCGACTGACTCCCCCCGGGCGCGCATCGATCGCCCCGCGCCCCGCACCCGCCGCTGCGCGCGCCCGCAAAGCCTCCGCTACCGTTATGTAATGGTGCGCGCGCACCCTTAGGTCCCGCCCGCCGCCACAGCCGCCCTCTCGCGACGCACACAATTTTCCGCCCGCCCAACAGCGAGCTAGTAAGCATTGGTAGCAACTGTTGAAATGAAGTACCCATAGATGGCGTTAGCTAGTTAAAGCAACTTTTATCGTTTTAATGAATCAGTTGAGAAATTATTAGATTGTTTTCCCAATCAGTTACAACATTTTTAATTTCAATCGTACGTGACCGTAGAATCAATACACAATATACATTAGGTAATATCTGCACCTGTGCTAATAAACAAGGAAGGCACACAATTCAGTCATTCTAACTGACACAATTTATAATGGTTACTGAGAGTCTGAATAATAAAATTCTACAGCACACGACTATAAGGGTCTCTTCGCACAGTCCGGCTGCCGCGCGGATAGCCGTGTACAAAAGTTTATCTTTGCCTAATTTATTCTTCATAACTTCACAGTCGGACAGCACCCAGCTGGCGAATCATTAATTACCATCGTTCATCGTTCGTTCGTACCTCGTTGGTTTCTCTGCTCGATAGAACGCATTACGATGATGATCCATCACTGTACCTGCTTCACAATTCATTGGTCCTTATCGTAGAACTGACTGTATCGTTGTTCTAGAGGTCGCAAGCGCGACTGCAGCTCATGAGGTCCTGGGGTTCGACTCCCGAGTAAAGAAAAGTGTTATTAGGTTGTTCCATCAGGAATTTCTCAGTTGCAAATATAGAGTCTGAATTTGGGCCCGGTTGATGGCAAAAGGCTCGCCCCCTATAACATGGGACTTAAAAACATAACTATTAGCGAAATGTGGGTGTACTATTAGGTGCACCTTTGCTGTACCCTTCGGGGATTAAATGTGTGATGTTATGTTTATGTTATCGTAGAAGTAAGAGGTAGGCTTTCATAAGCGGGTTTCAATAATATATATCTAACACGGTATTACACACGAACTAACAGTTCGTAAACACGAGTGGTCATTTTTCCAGGAATACATTATCAGTGGTTGGCTTAAGTGTATGAATCATACACAGCTGCGCATATTCGCAACCCATACATATGTGTACCCCGTAATTATATATAGGCCACATTCAGTTAAAATTCTGTGTGAATGAAAGGAATAATGCGCCAAAGGCTTCTTTTAAGGTAAATCTTTCAAGGTAGCCCGTGAAATTCGGTTTTTTTTACGTTTTTTGCAATTTTCCGATGAGTGTCAGGTTGTATGCCAAATAGTATAGAATACGCGACCGTAAAAAATGTGACTTTACTGATTAATCATGGTTAAAATCATCAATACAACCCTCTCAGTTCATATTATGTACTTCCTTGAATGAATATGAAAACGTAAAAAGAATCGAATTTCGTGAGCTACCTTAAAGTATTCATGTACCTAACATTGATAAATCTTAACAGCAATTAGAATGTAACTTAGAAACTTCAAAAAAAATGGAATAATGGTAGATTTTTTTATTTTTGAATTAACTTCTGAAACTCTACTAAAGAGTCAGATGACAAGGCTTAAGGAGGACAGATGGCTTCCATGCCATCATCAGGAAAAAGGTGGCATGGCTTGTGAGGAGGATTCGGGGGAGTGACAATAGCATCCTGAAAGTCGTGGCTGAGGACCCGAGAGCTCCTGTGCTGAGGCATCTCATGCGGAATCATTGTTCTCATGAAATGCCTCGTAAGTACATGACTCACTAAATTATACGAGTATCCAATAAAATTTGTTACTAATCCTAGTGTATAAGTCATTTACTAACAAAAATGGATCTTATGTTGTCTCAAATAAAAAAATATTATTATTATAAAGCTTAAGTAGAGTTTGAGAGGTCCCGTATGGTGTCGGACGCAAAGAATAGCACCATCCCATATCTTCCCGTGGGTGTCGTAAGAGGCGACTAAGGGATGTACCAGAGAATGGGCAGCAGCGTTCTCTGTGCTTTTTGTATCGACCGTACTGCGATCGCCAACCCGCCTGCCAAGCGTGGCGATTATGGCAAACCCCCTCTAAGCAAAAATTACACTTAGGGGAGGCCTATGTCCAGCAGTGGACGTCTTTCGGCTGAAATGATGATGATGATGATGATGAGAGTTTGAGAAGAAATTAGTGTTTAGGTCCTAAACAATTTATATTTTTTTGGTTCTGATAAGTCTTCGATATACATTTTAAAAAATTTGGACCCTGTTATTTCTGTTCTGTGATTTGGACATAAAGTCGCGCTTGCCTAGGTCGATCCGTGGATAGATGACCTCTTCCGTGCCTCGGAAGGCACGTGTAGCCGTTGTATGGTCCGAGCTGTAATTTGTAGATCTGTAAATAATCTGTATGAGCCGAAATTCTAACAACCAGTCTTACCAAGGACACTTATCGTATTACCGAGTAGTCAGATAGGCAGTCGCATCATGTATAATGCTGGTATTCAGCTGCATGATGCATGTACCTCGAACATAATTGAGGAAAGGCTAGACAGATGACGATGATGACAAAACATAGGTACCTAAGGGAAATGCAAACAGCGTAAACGACAGAACACCTTACCTTTATGAAAACCTTATCAATCTTTCTTTTCTTTTATATAAACGTTGCTCCACACAAGGAATTTCTGATTAATTTATTTTTGTTTACAATATCTGAATGGCCTTCAGGTATAATTGTATCGTTAGGTGAGTTTACAAACAGTTAAACTCGTATACACAAACATAAAGACCCGGAACAATTACCTGTAGGCCATGCAAATGTTATAAATTATGTAAGAACCACAAAAAATCCCAAAGTGCATATGGAAATGATACATCAATTATAGTTGAATGCCATTAAGTAGTTTGGAAACGTCCGACACGCACCTTGAATAACTAATGATAGCGTAATGGTGAGCATATTAGGGTAGGCCTCTCCCAAGAAGGTAATCTGTAATGACAGTGATACCTACGTGCAATTCCCTCACCACAGTGACGTTTGACTATAAATTGTATAATGATCAAGAAGGGTCATTGCATGAGAATTGTCTTTGGTGTTATGTGTTATGTAGACATTCGGAAGCGAGGTACCTATGTATTTTTTGGACAAACCCAAATCATCATCGTTGTACCTATCGTAATATCGCATTAAATCTTTAATTTATGTGTACATAAGTAAATGTAAATGAAATAAAGAAATCGTTAAATATCCGCAATTTCCAAAGTCTGGTCAATTCAATACTAACCTCGATATTTCCTAAACTGTAAATATTCAAATTGGAAGATCTCGACAAAGTAGGATAGTAGGCAACTTAACATTACAATCAGATATTATGACTAGACTAGATCTGCCCTTTATTTTTTCTGCTTTATAAACGTAAAATGCCAAACTGGACACACTTAGCTGATTTCAAAAGTGATGATGCAACCCTACGCCACTCGAATGCACGTCTTCGGCTCATCGCCTTCAAAGGAATCACGAAGCGCGACGGTTCTCAAGCGTTTGAGTAAAAAAACATCCCATTAACGGTAGCAACTTCAAATGACGCCAACGCACTGAGGACCAATATCTCTTCACTTATTGTATTTAAATTACGAGCTAAGATAAAACATATTGACCCAATGTTTCCTTGTGGGTGGTCCAGTTTTGATGTCAATTGTCAAATGCCTGTGCACACCATATAAGTAAGTTTTACGATCCATTCCGCTTCAACAATGCTGGCGCTAGACAATACCCGACAAATCCCGTGCAGTTGCCAAGTGGTGCGGTCCAGCTCCTGTGATGTGACATACGGATAAACATAGACTTTGTAGTTTGTTACAATTGAATGGTGCATTAATTGCTATTATAATTACGCGGTAAACGTGTAAGTTTATACGACGTAAACAACAAGTTGCGTGACGACACATCTTCTGTCTCCCTCGTTGGTCAGAGATCGCGGGAGGTCTCTGTCCCTCCTTTGTGACGTAACGCGCCCGCGCACTCTTTGAGTGCATTCACTCACAGCGTAAACCGCGCAAGATCACAACGTAAACCAGATTCTAACAAGAGTTTTTTTCGTTATTGTGTTAAATTTAAAGGATTGTTTCATTGGGAACATTGATCCCAGTACAAAGACTGAAACAGTTTATAAGTGTTGTGCGACGGTAATATTGAAATAGGGGATTAAGACATCGGCTGAAGGTTACATTTCATCACACTATGGACGCCACAAGTAAGTAAACTGGTTTTAGAGATATACAGCACCTACCGTAAAAACCCGAACACAATTTCAATAAAACGAAAACAAAAAGGAAGATGTTCATTAAACTAATCCTCAAGATATTATAGACTCGTACTCGTAGCACTAAAATATGTGTAAACTTTTCCTACTATACGGTTTACAAACTATTCGAAATTATAAAATGCTCTAAAAACTTCTCTAATCGTATCTTTGTCAATGTAAACAAACTCTTATCCATTCGTACAAAACAATCCATGCATTAGGCACCAATTATATGTTTTATTGTGTTTTCGTCTTTTTTTTAGGTCTTGATTTTATTAAAACTCAGTTAACGAAAAAATAAAAAAATTGTAATTACTCGTAAAATTCGCGAACAATAAGTACCTACTTACGTAAACATTGTTCAGTACGCAGCTAATGTCTAAATATTAAAGCTCTATTATATCGCACATTACTGCTTATAATCCTCGACAGCCCCGGTTATCACTTTCCGTTTGCGAAGCCTTGTAGCTGAGTAGCTGTCTGTAGTCACGCCCTGAATATCGCCAGTTGTAATTTCATCATAACCGTCCCCAGCTGACGGAGTTAAAACGAACAATATCGGACGCACGGACAATACAAAACTTTATCATCATATTCAGATTAACCTCGCAGTACATGTTAATCACGCATATTTTAGTCATTGTACATATTTTTTGCTTCGTATAGGTATCGGCCGCTAAGAAGGACAATAATGTTCCATCATATGCATTTTTGCATAGAGAATATTTTCCTTTAACTTTCATGACTAAAACCTATAAAAACAAGTCAATAACAAAGTTGAGTAAGCGAAAGAAGATAGGTACCTACGTCGCGCGTCAGTCAAAGTCAATAATAGCTCCTCGCTCGACAAAGGCCTCGTGGAAAAAATCAAACGCACGACACGAAAGAACACCTTCAAAACAACAATCTTTCTAAAATCACGACTTATACATCGATTAGTTTGAACCGTCTCGCATTCATGAATTCTATAATAAATCCTATGACTCATTGAGCGAGTGGATTAGACGAAGAAAATGCTTTGCAGCTTAGCTTAGCAACGAAAATATAGGTATCAATTCAAGTTATCCTTTTAGCACCAACACCTATTTTGGATTTAGCTTACGTATCCCGATGTTGAGGCGGTGAGTAATAACTTGTTTAGCTAAAAAATGGACAAGGTCTTCGTTAGAAAATGTAACTTGACCCGAATAGCAAGCTATTTGCATGACTTGCATCATATTTATCTCCTAGTGTTTGTATAACTGCTGATTCGTCCGCGACACGCAAGACAGAAGCAAGAATCATTTCGCAAAATAGAATATGTCAACAGAAATTTTGTGTTCCTAATGTCACGTTAACTTATCTATTTCAGTGGAAAACAAGATGGGTCTCCCGCCACCATACGAACAGACGAGACCTAACCCTGCGCCGCCACCGTCATACTTCGGCGACAACCCTCCGCCGCCGCCAGGGTTTGTAGCGCCGACCCCAGGGCCGCGGACCACCGTCATAACGTCACCGCCAGCCCTGCCGGGAGCCCGCCCTGCCAAGATGGGTCCTGGACCCACAGGCACCAACTGCCCAACTTGCAACAAATCCATCGTGACCACAGTTGAATATGTCCCCAACAACCGCACACACATCGTTTCAGCAGCACTGTGCGTTTTAGCTGGGTAAGATAGAATTTATGTTGTTAATGATAAGATAATAATATTCTACTGTTCACATTACAAGAACAACTACTGTATTCAAATAGGTATCCGTCAATATTATTCGTAGGTTCGAGGTCAACTGATAAACAACCGACTGTTTCTAGTTCCATCAAATTTTTGAACTGGCTCTGTTTTGGTTTAAAAAAAACACGTTTTGTTTTTACCGCAAATCATGTTCATGACGCAAAGAACTAGTTTTCGGTCGACACGTTTCGTAAGTAGTTTCCGTAGTTTTATGACTAATGGTTACTAATTCATTATAAACGTTGTTTTATGTATTAGGTGCTAAAGCATTGTTACCAAACTAACATTTACCAAGCAATAGTAAAATATATCGCAACCCTGACGACAAATACTTAGCTGTAAAAATTTAACTACAGCTACATTAATACTATTAATTAATAGCTAATGATAACGACTCCAATCACCTGTTTACAAGGCTAAAGAATCCGGCGATGACGTTGCGTACTGATAAGAAAGAACTAAGATCCTCGTTGGCATCGCGAATGTCAACAGTGCCAATATTATACGATCATAGTGTATAACAAGGAAAACTATGATAGTAGTAGAAGGCTAGTTTGATTCTAAGAGTAGCACTGCAAGTACCTACACAAAAGAAAACAACAAGAATAAATTCAATTGTGGGAGAAGCACTGACCCAGTGGTAGAGGTCCTTACCTACTTAAGAGCAGTAACTAGTGGGATCGAACCCAGGCAGGCGTATTTCTTTGTGTAATTTATTTCATTACTACTGCTCTTAAAACAGTGAAGGAAAAAATAGTGAGGAATTTAGAGCCAAAAGTTCGAAGACATGTGATATCTACCAACCAACACTGGCGCACGTTGTGGATTAGCGTCCATTCCCTCTCATAGAGAGGAAGCCTATGTCCAAGCAGCGGCAGTGTGGACATTATAGGCTGATTATTCCAAGTTCAAAAATACCTCTTCAACTATTACAATTATACTTAAATGATGAATATTCTAATGAAATTACGCATGTACGCTTTATATGGAAATCAGCTCATGTTCTTTTAATTAGCGACCAATCATGACAATAGGCAATCCTTACGATGACTCATTACATCCTATGATTCGTTCGTAGTTGCTATTAAATGTTTTCGCTGCCTATAGAACCAACTAAGTCAAAAACTTATAAGGATTATCAGCTGTGCTTCTAACCGCCTCCTGTAAAACTAAAGAGAACAACAAGCTCTCTTTTGGTAGCAATATGCTTGACAGTGACTTCATCCGCGTGGATTAGTTACTTGCGTGATGTTATCCTTCCTTACATAGTATAAAACAAAGTCGCTATTTTTGTCTGTTTGTTTGTCTGTATGCTTAAATCTTTAAAACTACGCAACGGATTTTGATGCGGTTTTTTTTAATAGATAGAGTGATTCAAGAGGAAGGTTTTAGTATATAATTTGAACGACATCCACGCGGGTGAAGCCGCGGGCATCAGCTATTATAATAATATATGGCTTTTTTCTTTTTGGCTGGTGGAAAATCATCAAATAACCCCTGCCGCTCTTGGGCAGAGCGAAAGCCACCCATGTTTCTTCTTAGCCTTTTATGTCGAGGCCGCGGACAACAAACAACAACAACGAACAACCTGCAGCCCAGACGGGTATCTATAACCTTAAGCCTTCCTCGATAAATGGATTTTCCAACACAAAAAAAAAATCGATTCGAACCAGTAGGTACCTAATTCCTGAGATTAGCGTGTTCAAACAAACTATGCAGCTTTATAATAATTATTAGTAGGTATATATTATTATCACTTGTATTGTATTACCACCTGCACGCCTGCACCTGCAGCCTGCAGTTGGAAATATTTACACGTAGGTCGCTTGACGCCCTACGTGTTTCGTATAATAATGGTTTTATGATGCTGCTGGGGCTGTTTAGCTTCTGTTGTTTGCTCAGGCTAGAACTGATTGTTTTAAACAATTTTACGCTAACGTATAGCCTCCCAGATGCTTCAAGTTCCTGACAGTTGCAAAAATACCTTAGACACCTTTATACAAAGGGTTGATTGCCCTCTGGTACGGTACTGAAACAGCGTGCCCACCACAGTTTTGGAAACAGTTTTTAATTTTAGACAAGTTTTAAGCCATTACTCTCAATTTCTGAATGTTTTTATTCGAACTAAGTTCTTAATAATTATTCACAGATGCTGCTGCGGCTGCTTCGTACCGTACTGCATGAGGTCCTGCAAGACCGCCAACCACTACTGTCCCCAGTGCAAGGCATTCGTCGGTTCCTACACTCCATCGTGATCTTTATCCTCTTCCTTTTTTCGTATTTCATCAAACCTTTCATATTTTAATGGCTTTATTATGAAACAAAGTAAGATAAAATAAGAAGCTGGTGTTTTACGTGTCACAACAAAAAATCTCATGTGATGTATCTCACAACTCATAACTATAGAAAGTAACCCATTCTGCCAGATGGTTCGATGTCAAGTTTCTTGTACTCGAAGACGTATAATAAGTTCTTGTACCTTTTTAAGTTTATAGTTTAATCAATAGCTATATGTAGTTTAATCTGCAGGGCTTTAAAAAAAACGAATCCCAATGGTCTAAAAGAATATATTATTCATTGTCATTTAACTTGTCAATGAATGTTTATATATTAGCATCTAAAACAATTTCAGCCACTATTTCTTCGATAAATTGCACATATTCCCAGCTGCAATGGGATGGCATAGCAAATCTCAAATACTAAAGGAACTAAGTTCATACTTATGCACAGATTATGTTATAATTCAAAATTTCAAAATACATAATAATACTCAAGATGGCGTGGCATCTAAAATTCCTAAAAATCGAAACGCTACACCTTTTAAGACGCCTTATTTTAAGTGATTATGAAATAAATAATATAAATATTATGTATTTGATCACATTTTTGACCAAAACGCTTGTCGAATTTATAATTTATTTTATGTGCTAGCTATTAAGTATATTTTATGGAAATATAAGTTATTATAAAAAACTTTCGCTGACAATGTCATATAATAAAATATTGTATATTTAATTCTGTGATATACTTTTTCAAGGGTGTTTTATACGATTTCTACCTACTTATAATAAATAAATAGTTATTCAAGAATAATTTATTTATCCTTAATAGTTACGGAATAACACATATCTTTTCGGCATAGATAGATCCATAAATTAATTCGACTTACTGAAAAAATTTGCTCCCCTAGTGTAGTAGTTTTATTTTACTAAACTGTAACCTCGTATAAAACACATGTTTCCTCTTTCTGATCGGTAAGTACACACAGTGACACATCAAGCTATACATACCCAGTATAACTTGGTTTTCTATGGTCTTCATAGTGCGTACTTAATTATTTCAAAAATTCTATAAGATACTGTCAAGTTCTGGCTACACTATTCTACAAAACAAAAAACAGACAGATACCTATTTTTCCTAGACTGGGTTGGCAGCTCTTTTACTACTGTCTACATACATTGTAAGAAACTAAATAAAGAATGCCACCTAAACCCACGGCCTAAACCCTAGTAACGTAAAAATATAACATCATACCTAATTGTAAAGTCGGATGGAATCACATGGGACTTAAAACAAAAAACATAACTGGCGAAATACGACTTATACAAATGCAACTCACCGCTGCCAATCCCTCCAGGGAATACAGACGAGGGTTTGTAAAAATATATTAAGTAGGAACATGCAACTAATGAAACTGTAATTAACAATAAGGGATGAAACTACCTCACATTATAATCGACCGCCTG
Source organism: Diarsia dahlii (assembly GCA_949775195.1). Taxonomy (NCBI): domain Eukaryota; kingdom Metazoa; phylum Arthropoda; class Insecta; order Lepidoptera; family Noctuidae; genus Diarsia; species Diarsia dahlii. The sequence goes on from OX459191.1 coordinate 14,727,781, forward strand.
CTATACAAGCCAAGATACCTGCGGCAGTTGGGGCAGTAATGCTCCACGTTCTTCCACCTATTCGTGATGTACGGAAGTATGCAGCAACACAGCCACCTGTGAACAAATAATTTTCATCATCATCAGCCTATAATGTTCCCACTGCAGGGACTCCGGCCTCCTCTCTAGGAGAGGGATGGGCACCAATCCACCACGCGGGCCCAGTGCGGATTGGCAGATGTCACATGTCTTCGAATTTTTTGGTTCTAAGACATGCCGGTTTCCTCACGATGCCGCGATGTTTTCCTTCACCATTTTGAGAGCAGCGGTGATGAAATAAATTACACAAAGTAATGCGCCTGCCTGGGTTCGAACCCACGACCTACTGTTCGTAAGTCGGGACCGACACCACTGGGCCACCGCTGCTCACTGGGCCACCGCTGCTCTAATCAAATAACTGCGCTGAACAAATAATTTTATTAAAATAAAATTGTTGAAAATAGGACTCCAGGAAAACATCCTGCAAATAATGAAGGAAACAACCAGTCTGAGGACAGACACTAGCACTTAAATCGACCACGACCAGAAACTGGCAAAATTTAGCAATCAAACTTGAATCTAGTGCTGTAGCGATAAAATTGAAAAACTATTGAAGACATTTGACAGATTAAAGTAGCTTTATGTACTGGCGTACATTGTAAATATTAGGTACTTCCAGGAAACCATCCTGCACAAAATAAAGGAAACACTGCCTAGTCTGAGTACCTCACAGTAAATATTTTCTCAACGGTCAATGCAACAATTTCTAATTTCTCAAAACCCTACTTTTATTACTTATTATTATCAGTTGTCCTTATCCTTAATCATAAGACAGCTTGTTGTTCCGATAGGTGATTACTGACAGCCATTTTAATACTAACAATAACGAGTTACTCAGCCTGTCCATCCGTTTCCGTTCCACGCCTTACCGAGAGATTGGTTCACGAATAGACAATGACCTGCGCCAGAACATAGGATACCTACTTTTATCACGGTATTACCGCGGATAAATGATAACTAGAATGTAAACCCAATACTCGAATTTGTAATACGTACTTGCTTTGATTAGAGCGAGACCAAGAATGCCACCCTGTGGTACTCTCGAGCGCTATATAAAATTATGTTTTTTTTTTAAATTAAGGTTCTTTATAACACTATTCAAATGCAGCTTTGATTCAAAATGTGATCAAAACTTGACATTGGTTTTAATTAAAATAACAAATAATAAATAAGTAGGTACACAATAGTAAAGTTTATAATTACAAGCATCATTTTTGACTTGAAGGTTTTCCTCAAGGTGTGCATGTAGGTATGATATTGAAACCGAACATGTACAGATGCACGAAATAATTAGTGCAACAGCGAAGGTCTATTACGGAGGACAGCAGTAGGTAATTAAATTAACAGATTAGTGTAACGCCAATGCCTCAATCCGATGTCGAGGGCAATTTGTATTGCACCGACCGCACGGCAGTGTACTTTTTGTATTTTTCAGTATATAACATGAGCATGATTATAAGACAGATCGACAGCTATATCTACCTAGGTAGGTAACTAATGACCTTATGGAGTGGCCACCTGCTGGATTCAAGAAAATACCTAACGGACCTGAAAAGTATCAAGAAGATTAACTCACCAAAAGAGTATGCCAAGAATCAACGCAATGATGTGCGTCAAATTTGAGTTCTTGTAATGTGCTTTGGTCATGACATCTTCGTAGCAGAAGGGGCACCGCATGCCGACCGGCTCGGAGCCGACGTGCAGCAGTTCCATCTCAATACCCGCAGCATTATCTATCTGATGTTGGACTCCACTGGGGATCACAAAAGTCTCAGGGAATTAATAGGTACACAACAGCAGAACCCCCCAAAATACAACGAATGTTATGGCGGGCCACATATTCCGATTACCGTACAAATTACTTATCTCGTAAAATTATGTATCAATCATCAATAATAATAATAATATTACTTCCAAGCCGGTTTCGTCTACGGCGACCGTTTCATCATCAACCTACTAGCGTTTATCATGGGCTCTCATGTGGCTAGAAAACCACCTTTGTTTACAAAAATTCTCGCACAGATTGGACACGTGAGAGCACCATTAACATAATAATTGTAATTGATTGCCGCTGGTGGTCGGGCTTTTAGTTCGTCACGGTTCGAATCCAGTTTTGAAAGCCGACGAGTCAATATCTACTTAAAACAACCGAGTAAATCCCTAAATTAGCTGCAGAATTTGAAACCATTTTCTTCCATGTTGATGGTATGAATGACTCATATAGGTACATAATAGGTAATAAGCGAACGGTTAGGTGTCGTAATATTTATACATTTACTATCTTAGTCCTAGAAAAAATATGCGGGTTTTGCAACATTATGAGAGTAGATAGCTACATAAGTAAAAGCGATAACAGGATAGTGCTCTAAGTACATTTTTTATGTATTTCTTACAGAGTATTGTGTAATGCATAAAACACCAACAAGCAGAATAGTAAGGAAATCAATTAAGAATTAAATGTCATATTATAGTTTATGTACTTACTTAGGTCACCTACGCGATAACGTATTTTTTATAGACCTAATTAAATAAAAGTAACAATGATTTCGCGCATCTTTTTCTCGAGGAAAAATAACAAGGAAAATATTAATAATATGAACTTACTTGTTGTTTAGAAAATGCGCCGCGAACGATAACGTTCAAGTGTCACCACTGATAAATCCTCCACGCACACTATAGGAATGTATGATTGATAGACACTACTAATCAAGGAGAGATCTAACCAAGATTAATTGATAAACACTAATCATAACGTATTTATATTGCAGGTAATATTTATATTCGATCTGGTATTAAAATGTACAACCACCAACTGCGTGTGCAGAAAATAAGTTGTCTGCCAACGCAATGATATTTATCGATGAAGCGCCGATATTGGTTATCGAATAGATAACACTCAAGCTATAAATCCAACAGGGCATATTATCTTAGGCACCAATTAGTTTCCCGGTTATGTTGATCTTTTGACTCGAATATCAAACTGTGTCTCTTTAGAAATTAATGTTTTAAGAAACAAACAGAAAGCAAAACAATTAGATACAATACAAGCTTAGCTTTATTTCGTTCACATATTTTATGATAAGTTACCCAAGTGAGCTATGTGCTAGTACTAATGCTCATTGGTACATAAATCATAAAATTACTAGCAGTAGGTACCCGCCTTCCACTCATCACATCCGTTTTATGATGAATCTTGAATGATTGCCATCTGTACAAAAATCCATTCAAATTATAAACAGGTGCATTGGTTGGCCCCAACGAGTAATGCTATAAATGTACAGGGTGTTGTTTTATGTATTCTAGCCGGTTCGATTACTGAGTGTCGCGAACGAATTTTTGAAAATGTTTGAATGAATGTAGATTGTTTCTACTAAAATAAAAGGAATGTTACCTTTGAGTAAAAATTTATATCTCCGGTATTTAGAGTACTGTCCCTCCAGATGAGGAACATATCCACTCTGTATGGCGGGTAACTTAAAAAATAAAAACAAATAATTTTCACTGTCTTGTGCATTCTTAAACACAAAAATAACCTGAGCACGACTCTACCTGACACCGCTTCTACTGCTTCCGCGTTGGTTAGACACCCAACGACGAAGCAGTAGATGCGGTGTCCATTTTAGTACCTACATAATATTGTTAGTTTGACGCCAAATCCCCATACACTTTGATTAGTTTCAATCAGATTGACCCAAAAAACATGATTGACACAAAAAAAAAAATAAACATGGTAAATATCCCGTTTTCAATATTAATAATAGTATGATGCAGACTGTATTGATGCCAGATTATGTCCCCCTAAAATAAATATTTCACTTTCTAAATAGACCAGGGGCTACAATTAAAAAGAAAAAAACATTGTCTATTCTTTTTTTTTAATGGCAATACCAGAATTCCATCATCTGCAAATCTGAAAATGAATAAAAGTGACATTTGCTCATGTCACTGTCAGTGTCAGTGTCAACCTTTGCTGTCTGTCAACCAATTTTTAGTTCTCGATGTTCTCGACTGACTCGACGTTCTCGTGTCGTCACGAATAGTCACGATTATTATTTTGTTCCAAAGAATTAAACAAACAAATTAGAAAATTGATGACAATAACTAAAGAAATGTAACAGTCTCTTTTGATTACAACATTGGTTACATTACAAAAATGAGCGAATAGTTTGAATACTTAACATAAATAACTCAGAATGGACGTAGACCTCCTACGACCAGGCACAGTGCCTATCTCTCCAGATACAATACTTTGGTTTGAATTTCTTCTAGACCCAAATTTACTGAAGAAGCATCTCAGCAAACCCAATCCAGGTAAGAGATTGTATTTACTGTATGTCAACAATAAACAAAAACATAATCTACTGATATTAATGACACACCCATGACTGCCACAATTTTTTTAAGGACTTAAAGGAATACCTTTATTTGTTAAGCATGACTTCTGATTAAATTTACTAATGACCACTTACTAACAAACAATATTTGGTTGGTAGCTCTCTACGTTGCATAGGTTTTTGATCGGTCTTGCATAAAAGCCAAAAAAGACACTAATATACTCCTATCAATGAACTGCAACCAACCAGATAATAAAATAGGTATTTTGAAAATTAATTTATTATGTTCACAGAACCTTCAGCATGTGAATTGATAGAGGAGTTCCTGTCTGTTGACACCAAGAATGGTAACTCCAAACCTACCAGTGAACGTATAGTAGATTTGGATGCCCCACCGACCCCACCACAGGCCACCACTCCTGCACCGGCACATTTTACAAGGAAACAACTAGCTTTGAAGATCCTCGCTTTGAAAGTGGCTTCAACCTTACATTGGAATTTAGGTGGGGTTTTTTTATATTTAATTTAAAAGTCATAATAAAATTATTACAACACTAGCTGATACCTTCGGCTTCGTCAGCAGCTTTTTTTTTCATAAAAAGTATCCCATGTTACTTCTAATACCTTCAAGAATATGTGTACGTACAAAGTTTCATGATGATCGGTTAAGTAGTTTTTGCGTGAAAGCCTAACAAAACTTACATTCACATTTATAATATTAGTAGGGATTATAAAGAGCTGATATGGTTCTCACTTACCAGGAGCATTCACCTGCAATATGACATGTCAAATGTTCAGATTCACTTGCTTCTTTACTAATCAAATCATGTATAGTTACATTGCACATGAATCTTTCCAGCAAGGGAGCGCCTTTATGTATAGTACTTCTAGTGTTTGCTTTTCTCTGTATATTCCAAACCTAAATGAGTAAATTATTGGCCTCTTCAGTATCTATTTTATTTAAAAACTATGTCATAAAGAAAGCTTAAGTAATAACCTACATAAAGATTGAAGCCAATATTCCACAGAAATTGAAATGTTTCGTATATAGACATTTTCAATCAAAATAACATTTTACCTTGATTTTTTTCAGATATATTTGAGAACAAGCTACCTCCTCAGATTCAGCAACAGTTGATGCAAGATCTGGTGTATATGTCCACTGATGCTGCATTTGCTGTGCCACCTCAGGTAATAAAACAATTAAATATCAAATGTTGTATTAATAGATTTAGATACATAAAGGTAAAAAACAAATGATTATTAAATAATATAAGTACTTCCAGGAAACTCATAATATGTGGATAATACCCTTCCTTTACTTCCGCTGTGGCCACTGTATGAGAATGAAACCACACTCAGATTACCTAATTCGCTGCAATTGGGACAGGTAGTACCTAATATAAATCCAATTCTGTTTCTAAAAGTACACTATTTAACCTTTTGAGCGCCACAGTCACGACGTATAGACGACAAGCCGAACAAGCAAAAAAGTACCATATGTCTGTCGAGTGTCGACTTAAGGTACTTTTTGGCCGTCGTCTTACTCGACTGTGGTGGTCAAAAGGTTAATAACTGGGTATTATATTTTCTAGCCTCATCATAAGCCATCTGGTTGCAACAGTACTTGTTAGTTACATAATATTCTTTAGAATTTAATGAAAATAAAATCTCATTCCTCAGGAAATACCAGCAGAGTTGCTGCAGCAGCCACAGGTCCAGTTTGCATTGGCTTTATACCACAGATGGATAGTCAGGTTCCCCGTGAAGGCAGCACTCTACGCCAAGTCAAACAAAATGTCTTATATCCACATGTAAGTTCCTACTTTATTTGTTTCATAATTCTTTATGCTATAAGTTGTAAAAAGTCAATAAACAAAGGGGTTTGAACTTTTTTGTATGGGAGCTGGCATATCGTCCCGCCGCCATTTTGATTTTTTCTCGAAATCGCAGCCCACGATGAAAGTGGTATGTATGGATGGAGGACATTTAGACGAACAAAAAATGTCATGAAAGATGCTACCCCAAAGTGTCACGTTATCGAGCTATTTGAAGGTAAAGATCGACATATGAGTACAATGACCACATTAAAAGTAGACCTTTTACGTGTCTTTAAGGGTTGATTATTATTATTACAGTTTATTGAAAGAGAGTACACACATTACATTCTACTAGGATAACGCGAAAACTATTCTTTGACATAACATATCGTTTAATTGCGATGCGAAGCGATTTTCTCGTGCGTATAATAATAATCAACCTGGGATCTATTATTTGGAGACAATTTAACGCCTACAAACGTAATAAGTCAATTTTTTATGATTGTCGTTGTTCTCAATTGTCGATCTTTACCTTCAAATATCTCGGTAACGTGACACTTTAGGTACCATGTTACTGGACATTTTTTGTTCGTCTATATTTCCTCTATCCATAAATACCACTTTCATTGTGGGCCGCGATTTCGAAAAAAAATCAAAATGGCGGCCAGGTTGATATGCCACATCGGTTCCTATCCCCTTTTTTATTTTACTTTTTACAATTTAAAGTTTTGGATACCGATTATTATTTTGATTATTATTTATCCTTTAACACGAACTCTATTTGTTGTAACAGACCGGGCATGCAACTAGACAGTGCATACACTCCTATAAACCAAAACTTCGAAAAAATCTTGCGAATGTGCGAAACCTCTCGCTTGCAAAGTATTTTGTTCTTAGATGAGTTATTATCATATTATGAACCAACAACAAGCACTGGTCGTAAAGAATCGAAGAAGATGAAAGTCCCTGTGAGTGAAACTTTTGTACACCTCACTGAAGACTCATGTGATATGAACCATAACTGGAATGCTGGTGGACTTCTGATCAGCCAGCATGAATTTGCAATGCAAATTCATTATGACCTTTGTTGCAATTATTTCTTCTATGGCCAACATAGTGCGGCCAAGAAACACATACTGGGCTGCAGAGAAAACTCAAATCTGCTAGAGAGAGAAACATCAATCTATGGATATGGTCCACACAAAGTATTGCCCTGGGGAGAATTTTACTATGCCAGCATGGCTAAAGATGATATCTTAGGATACATAAGAGCATTGAATTTGGGCTTCGAATTATTAAATGAGGAGCCCTCATTGTTACAAAAGCTTCAAGATTCCATAGCAAATCATTACACGGGAATCATCGCAGTTCTGCAAGCTGACAACTTGGCACGAGAGATCCCAATGATTCACAGACAAGTTGCTGAACTTGACATTCAAGGGTCTGCTTCAAGTGGAGCCTTTACGGTAGCTCGTGATCTCCTGAACAGAGTGTCGGCGTTGAATGCTGTTAGATACGCCTTAGAGGGTGGACTGCCGTCTACTCATCAAGACTTCCTGAACAAATTCAAAACAGTTGGCATCAAGTTTTTTGATCTCTTGTTCTGGGCACTCGCCCCTGTTTTAATGTCCGACTTATCAGACGCCGACTGGGAAAATTTGAGAACGTTTTACCTACACTTAGCTACATCGCAATGTAGACTCCCAATTGATAGAATCGACGAATATCTGAAAAAGCACATTGGTGAATCAGCAGAAATTATAAGAAAGAAGTTGGTTTCTGACGAGCAATTGAACACCATTGTCAATGACCCCGTCAACGTTGACGACGAAAATATGGACATTCCTCGAGAGTTACTTACAGACGACTGGGAGACACCTGATTTTGAATTTAAGTCTGTGCCAGAGTTAGAGATGGGTAGACTGAAGAAGCGTCTGATTGAAGCTTCGACGGCGGACGAAGTTCGGATGTGTTTGGTGAAGTTGGCGATGATGGCTACAGGGACACCTCTGTGGAAGATCAGCCCGTCTTGGAAACCAGCGGGAGATTTGTGTAATGCCTTGATGTCTTTACCGAGAGGATTTTTACAAGACTTTGGTTACGTGGTGTCTGGAGCAGCGCGAGCAAGGGCGGAGGCTGGGTGTTCCCGCGCAGCTTTATCATTACTCTCTGTACTAGAAGGTGAGGCTCGCAGCCAACTGGGCGGTGGAAGCGACCCCAACCTGTACCGCTTGTGTCGTCAGCTGACCTGGGAGGTGTTGCTGCTACAAATTAATGTAGTGTTAAGCGAATGGCCACACCACCGAATCAATTTGACAGCATTGGCTAACAAATGCAAAGCTTGTATCACTGCTATCAACTCTAATGATGGCGTTGTTCCTAGACCACAGGTGAGAGAGATACTTACTCTATTAATTATTATGACAACTTTATAAAATGCTAGCGGACGTCACGCGGTTTCACCCGCGTAGATCCCGTTCCCGTGGGAATACAGGGATAAAAAGTAGCCTATGTTACTCAGGGTGAAAGTAGCTTTCTAATGGTGAAAGAATTTTTGAAATCGGCACAGCAGTTTTTGAGTTTATTCATTACAAACATACACACAAACATACAAATCTTTCCCCTTTATAATATTAGTGTAGATGTAGATTACATGTATTCCGTGTTATGACTACAAGCAAAGTGCTTCTTGAGATTACTCATCGGAACTTTCTCACAAGCTTCCATTGTAATTCAGCAAATTTCAAACTTAACTCAACTTCTAAAAAGGATGAATTTTCAAAAATCCTGATAAATACTACAAGCTCAATTTGTGCTCTAGACCCAATAGTTGTGGCTGTGCGTTGTCTCGTCTGTGTCAGTAAATTAATACATTTTAGATGTTCCAGGTTTTAAATGAATAACTTCTGTTTATCGGCAGGTGATCGAAGCGTGTTGGATATGTCTGCTAAACGCGTGTGAGTGGGAGGGAGTGGGGGGCACGACGGGGCCGGGCGAAGTCGCCGCCGCCCTCTGTGCCGCCTGCTTCGAACTGCAAAGAGGGAAAGCCACTCGGAAGTTTCCTAGACCATTGTGGGATTACGGTATATCATCTGTTAGGCGAAATTCACTTAATGAGTAAAGACAAATACTTTGAAGTAGTTGTATTCGGAAATTAGAATCATGAAAAACTAAGTTCTAGCTGGCGAAACGCTTATTAAAAATAAAAAATAGTGCACTGTAGGTTATTTAATTGTAGCTTTTTACGATCGTGCGTCAATCCTGTGTAATTTAAACCTTATCTGCCTTATTACAAAAGGTAGTTAAACCTGGTTTAACTTACACCTGGTTTATCTCGCATGCTGTCACTTTCTTTTGAATATTATTGAAGTGAGACGTCATGCGAGATAAACCAAGTCTAAGTTAAACCAGGTTTAACTACGTTTTGTAATAAGGCGGTTTGTCTTTACTCAGAAAAAAATATGATTTGTTTTTGATTTGATACAATGACTCCTCTGCTGTAGCTAATAGCTTAGCTTCGTATTTTTTTAAATTTTCCTTCAAATCGTTTGTTTTGCAATACAGAGTACCAATTCTATCTATTTTACCTCACTTTCAGTCCTGGCAATATACTGCACCGGTCCCGCCCCAGTGAAGAGGTCGGCAGGTGGAAACCCTACACATTCCCGCGAGGCGCCCGGCATCGCCGAAGCACGGAACGCTTTCAACGGGTTCCTATCCACCCTAAGAGAGCCTCTGGCTGTCAGCGTGATGCTCTCACTCCTCGCCAGAATACACAACGTTCTCATAGATGACAACTCCTTAGAACTTGTGGTGGAATATACCAATCTCTGGCCGAATAACATATCGAATGTGAATAACTATAACGCGAAATTCGTGCTTGAATCTCTAACGGATCTCCTTGAAAGGAGCTTGAAGCTGTACCCTTATAATACTTCATGGTAAGTTGTTTCCACTTCCATACTAAAATCGTAAAAATTCCTACCACTGCATTTTTATACCAACAATGTTATAACTATTTCATTCATGGGCTACATAAAATATATCTTAGTTAGCCAATTTTCTATTAGACCCCGAACACACGAGCAGCACTTTGCTGTCAACAGAGGCAACTATGTATGCCGTAGACACGTGGACAGCAGACGCCGACCAGGTTGCCTCTGTCGACAGCTGAAGTTGGCTCTGACCACAGCAAAGTGCTGCTCGTTATTTAAATATCTGTTTATTTATCTTTGAAACTCCAAATTTTCCCCAGGCTACGTCTATACGGCGACGTGGAGATGGCCGAGAGTCGTTGGGGCGCAGCCCTGCGGCGCTACCTGTGCGGCGCGGCGGCCGGCTCGTGGCACTTCGCCAAGCGCGCGCCCGACGAGCCCAGCATAGCGCGGCGCGCGGCACGTTGTTGTCAGGCACTCAACGCGCCCACTCAGGCCGCTGCCTTGTGTCAGCTGCCTGACGAACCTGACTACACCACCGCCTTCAAGTGCCTTGCAGAAAAGGTAGGATCTTATAGGATAGGCTAAAATAAGGACCTTTTTGGTCTTCTTTCTGCCGCGTTGGTCAAGTGGTTGCAAGCGACTGCTGTACATAATAAGGCCCTGGGTTCGGTTCCCAGGTCGAACAAAATGTTTTTTTTTCATCAGGAATTTCTCACTAGTAGCCACGGAGTATCAGTCCGGTTGATAGCAATAGGCTCGCCTCCTATTATGTCCTAGTGACAAGCGTGATGTTGCGTTATGACACGTTGTCGTTTAAAAAAATTGCAGCTGGCCTACATAACTGCTTTTGGTATAAATTCTCATTTTATATCCCACAGACGGGCACCGCGGCTGATGCTATGGACGGCTACTACGGCTGCATCTGGGACGGCACACTGCTGGAGGTCGGCGTGGCCTTGCACGCGCGGCGCGGGGAGGGAGGCCGGCGCGCACGCGCAGGCCGCGCGGCCGGCGCGCTCGAGCTCAACGCTAACAACAGCGAGGATATCCAACGGGAAGCGGCTGCCATACGCCGCGCAAGGTTACTGCGTGCGCTCACCAACCAATACGTCGCGTGAGCACGCCTGCGCATACGACTGAACGTATGTTTTCTTTAGTTCTTTATTTGTACTTAGAATAAGATTTTTTTTGTGAAAAGATTTTAATTGTAAAATACAAAGATAGGTATATCATGAACAATATGAAGTTTTATTCGGTCACGTCATAAAATAATAATTAAACTCTCGTTTATGACAATAAATGCTTTATTTTTCAGCGATATCATAGAGCAAACAGCGTTCCGTAAAGCGTTATCCTTTTTAAACTTTTTCAATACTTATAAGTACTTGTTGATTGACATGGTGAATGTATTCTTCATATTAAAAAGCATGGCACGCCATTCAATTACGTGATAGGTACTATGAAAACTTGTTGCATTTTCAGATAAAATCATATGTAGGTATAAAATGCATGTTGTATAAATATATAATATGCTATAAATTACATATAAAATATCAGATCAGAGATTATAATTACTATAATATGAAAAGATCATAATCTTGTTCGCCTTTAGGCCAGACATTACAAAGTTCAGAGTAAATGGAATAATATATACAGAGCGAGTCTCAGACTTCGGAAATCAGTCATTTTTCGGCATGAGACCCATATCTAAAGTTTCTTTTAACATTTCTTATCACATTTTTGCGCTTCATTGGTACACCAAAGCTTATACAAAATATAATTGTAATTCGTAACATCTAAATGCTGTATTTTACGGAGATATACATTAAATAACAAGTTCCTTCGTGGAACTTATCACCATAAACGGTCATTGACCCAGAAAACCATCTTGATACAATGTGGTCAATGTGGATGAACAAAATATCAAAAATACACCGCGCGAATTCCGTGGCGTGTTTTTATTAGTCTATTTTTAGTGGATACGTTTGAATCATCCTTTACGTTTATGAAAAGTTCACTGTATGACTTAAGAATATATAAAAAAACAAGTGTATAAAAATAAAGTAGTCATGTGGAGTGTAGGGTTGTTTCTTTTTTTTTACTTGACATAAGTGCCGAGGTATCTCTGGCAGTTGGGGCAGTAGTGGTCGGAGTTCTTAGAGGATTCAGCAGCGTACGGAACACAGCACAAACAACTGGAAATAACAAATAAATAAATTAAAATTTGTTAAAACAACCGACTCTGACTTCGGTGTATATTTCTTATCTCATCTTGTTTTCAAAATGTTTTCATCTTATCGAATCTTCTTTTCAAAATGGTTACTATGTATTAAAGTCGAAAATATTTTTTTAATTGCAATAAAAAGTTTTTATTGTAATTACTGCAATATATAATGATTCATAGTTAACATACCACACTAGGCCCCAGAGTGCAGCAGCTATATGAGTGCGCGAGGTGGTGGTAAACTTGACTGCAGTCTTGACTGATGCGTGGCAGAACTGGCAAGTCGTCACCGTGTTCTCAGGACCCAGTAACTGTTGCTGTAAAAACTGTACTGTTAGTATAACACTACATTAGATTCCATGCTCTTATGTGGTTTTGTGCCCACAAAACCATAATTAGGGATCGGTAATATCCGGAATGATTCATTATGATTCTAATGGGTATAAAAATATTCAAGTTAACGAAGGCTCTTATCCTTCTGCTCTTGTTCTTTCTGCCATTTCGATAATTATGGTTTTTGTTCTAGACCATACCTAGGACCTAGGGACCTTTTAGATACGAAGATGTCGGAGGTCAAAGTTTTCATTTCTTTGTTCTAAGAACATACGTTCCATCTTTGTATGTACTAGTATGTACGATTTATGTAGGTATATTAATTTATGTTAACAAAATAGTATTCTCCTAATTTATTTATTTTTGTACTCTACCACAATGATGTCCTATTAGACCCTAAGGTTGACTGGTAGAGAATGCCTTGTGGCATTAAGTCCGCCTATGTCCACGTTTGTGCATGAAGTTTAATTAATAAATAAATACGATTTTAATGGTTCTGAGTGCGCTACATTGAGTCCTATTGTTGCACAAGCCAGTCATTCTTCCATACAAACGTAGTATGGTGATTACTCCTCTGGTTGACGGTGTAGTTTCAAAATTAAAAATTGTATCAACTGGTCTTGTCATTATCTAATTATCTAGGCCTCTATGGAAGCAGAATTGGAAAAAAAAAGTTTGGAAGTTATGAGCGTCGAAACTTTCATATTTTAGCACTAATTTTAACCATCTTTGGGCGTAAATAAGTTACGTAGGTATATAGTACGAAAATGAAAAAAGTGTAACCATACAGGCATAGATTAGTTATTAAAGAATTCAAATAATTTTATTTTGATCAGATACATTCAATGGATTTTTCATTGTATCCATACTACCAAAGGTCTGCATAGAAACAATCGCGCGCCCGTTTTAGTTGTGTCTCTTTCGCTCTATGCATTTCGCTCGTGATGTCGGACGGAAATAGCATGCATTTTAGCCCCGCCCACCAACTAGTTCGTGCCATTGGCTTGTTTACCCTTAAGGTGATTTTTCATTAAAAAAGTGGTTGCCAGCAATAATTTTTACGTGGAGTTACTTAGTTCGATGTAGGTACAGAATACTTGGTTGGCTGAGCTACGTAAAGGGTCTGGGTCAGCCGCGAGGATATTTAATTTGCCGCCCGTCCTGTGTTGAATCATGCCGACCCGATCATCGTCTAATTTAGCACCACCTTTACTACATGCCTGCTTTGGCTTGGACATGTTTTTATTTCCGATTCCGACTAGCACATGTACCGAATGGGACAGTACCAGGCAGGTATATAACACTTTAAATACAGGCTGTTATGTTAAACGAGGGACATATTGAAGGAGGGTATTCATTCAGCATTCGATTCTCGTCCCAAATAAGTAAAAAAACTATGACCTTAATTTGTGACGTACCTAATTGTCCCATGGCCCCCGCACGCTCTCTAGATCTCAATTTATTAGACGTTTCTTTTTCGCCATTGTCCTACGCCAGTTTCAAAATATGAAGGGAAAATGGATTAAGTAAAGCTAGCGATGTAGGTATTAGCTCGATATAATCGTAACTCATGATGTCTAAAAGTCATTGATCCGCGCACATTTTCTGTGATAAACGCAAGGGTGGCGAGACTTTTCCGAAATGTTTGGTATGGTTCTGTCTGTTATTTATCAGTGTTTCTTTTTTGTTTATATTTTTATTAGTATCATGTACGCATGCCCTATTGCGGGTTTCAATATGTCCCTCGTTAAAAATTACATACTGTTTATGTAGTCAAAGTTAGATTTGTTTAGATGGAACTTAAACATCTCTGGCGAAATGATGGGTGTAGGTACTATTAGGTACATCTCTGCCTAACCCTTCGGGGGGATTACAGATTACAGGCGTGATGTTATGTTGTATGGGCCATGACCTCAGTATAAATATCTTCCATGACTTCATCAATTGTTTTTAATAATAATTAATTGCAGCGACAAATATCCCACATCGGACTTACAAGGATTGAGGAAAAAAACATAATTCAAATGAACTCGATCTAAATTCGGTGCTGCTAATTTGTATTCACAGCGCCGGGAAGCACTTCTCATGACTTTGTATGACTTACTCAATTGCACACGTAAGCATACAGTATAATAATACCTATAAGTCTGGATTTGTGACCGGTTGATGCCTATAGGCTCACCCCCTATTACAAAGGACTTAAAAATGTGGGTGTACTATTAGGTACGCCTCTGCCTAACCCTTCGTGGATTACAGGCGTGATTTTATGTATGTAGGTATATAAAAATGGCCCTGGTGACGATTTGAGTATACACAGTGTATGTTTTCCACCATCATTATTCTCCTGCCCATCCATCCATTATCCCAATTTTATTAGGGGTCGGCGCAACATGTCTTCTTCCAAGTATGGAAGAAGAAGACCCCGAGACCTATTTCTCGTCATCTCAGCAGTCACCACTTTTCAAGCCATATCATCCTTCACACAGTCACAGTATAAATACAGTCCATCCATGAATGAATCAGTGAATGTTTTCCACCACGATTTCATAATGAGCGAAAATATATGCATGATTATTATTCACGATATTTATACCGCTTGGCGCTTACCGTTACCAGACTACGTCTCAAAAACAACATCTGGAAGTATTAACATTCACGAAGGTACTTTGTAAAATCTGTTCGCAGAATATAAGATTCACAAAACTTTTTTACAAAAAATAAAACCGACTTCGACAAAAAAAAACACTCAAAAGTGAAAAATAAACTTGAGAAGAAAAATCAGTTACTGAAGTCGGTGACTTTTGTTTCTTTGATTTCATTTTTTTGTCACCGACTTCAGAAACTGATTTTTCTTCTCAAGTTTATTTTTCACTTTTGAGTGTTTTTTTTTGTCGAAGTCGGTTTTATTTTTTGTAAAAAAGTTTTTATTTTTCACTTTTTAGTGTTTCACATGTGCTTACCCCTTCACAACGCACCGGCGTGATGTTATGTTAGGAACTGGTGTAAACAATAGACAGACAATATGAGATTTCAGCAATCCCAGTCCATTAGCTATCATTTATTGAGGAGTTCCGTTGCCTATCTCCGAAGTTCTTCATCAGATCTTCACAAAATAGTTTTTATAACCTTTGTAGTGAGTACAGGCGTAATATTATGTTGTGTGATGGCGTAAACAATGCTTAGATATGCTATAGCAACAATCGCGGTTAATCTGCTGTTATTTATTGAAGAGTTCCCCCGATTTCTACAAGATCCCATCATCAGATATTGAAATGGTGACAATGGGACCACACGGGAAGCACCAGCTTTCAAATGAAAAAAGAATCATGAAAATCAGTTCACCCAGTCGCAAGTTATGAGTGAACAAACATAAAAAAAAAAAAAAAAAAAAAATACAGTCGAATTGATAACCTCCTCCTTTTTTTGGAAGTCGGTTAAAAATAACCATGGTGTAGATAGATCACATTCATTGGTGTCCCTCTGTGTATTTCAAGTAATTGAAGACTTCCTCCGCCGAGAGATTGTTGACATGACCTACCGGCGCTTCTTAACATTCAGAAAGTTAGGATATGCACTTGCACAGTAAGCAATCATAACTTAGCTGTATGTAACTGAAAGGCAAATCATCCGCACTCTCTCCTGCCCATAATTATCCCAATTCATTTGGGGTCGGCGCAGCATGTCTACTTCTTCCAAACTTCTCTATTATTCGTCATCTCTTCTTGCCATATCATTATTTACACAGCCCATCCACGATGGATGGACTGTTCTTTGGTCTGATTAGCAAATATTATTTGCAAATAATTACCACTGGTGCTGGTGGCATTGGCGTGGGCTCCTGCATTTGCTGCACCGCCGGCGCCTTGGGGCTAAACTTCTTTATCTGTAACCAAATACAACAGAATACAGTATCCGTGTAATTATATATCCTTGTATGCTGGGTAGTGAGTACCTACATTAGAGGTCACATGAAATGTGCGTTTCTACTACTTTCTACTGTTGAAACATGTTTTGTGATGATGAGACATTACCAAATTCCGATAATTAATTATTTCAATAATAGTCTACACCTAAAGTTACATTATCTCCAAGTGTTTCTTTCTGATTAAAACGTCCCTTTGGAATAATTTACGACCATAACACGAATCTCGAATTCGTGGGTGAGAGCTTGTACCTGCCTACCTTATGTATCTCTTAATGTAAATCTACTGAAATAATTATTATGATTCACTACCTGAACTTGGTTCTCGTATTCCGATGGATACAGAGGAAGTCCGTCGTTGTCCATGGCTTGTCTGTAACAAAAAGCAATGTATTTTTAGATTATGGTAACCGTAACACAACGTTGAAATTGACAAGAAGACAGCAATCAAACTAGTAGGTACTATTCACATCATATTTCGGATCTGCTAGATTTGGCAAAACCGAAAATGTCGGCATGTAGGCACCAGCACATGAAGCTATTGCAATCTACCTTTTTTTTCAACTTTATTGCTAAATCATTAGGTTCAAGATTATAGTAGTCTTTGGTTTAAGGTTAATTGAGGAAGTTTGACAGTTAAGGGTACCTTGATGTGCTACGTTCGGGAAAACCCCGAATGGCTTAACTAACACTATGGTCTATGAGTCATGTTACTGAAATAAATAAAATTGAATTATAAATTAACTTGAATCGAGCTGAACCTACCCAAACATTATTCAGCTGGATGAAGTTTGTGAATATAATAATTATGCAAGGCCCGCACGAGTCGATTGAAAGCCGAATAATGACGTGTAGTAGGTAATTGTTTTGTAAGCAAATACTGCTGAGGCACCGAGTGTCTAGACATGGTCTAGACTGTGGTCTAGACTGAGTTGACATCATCAGGCGCTTTATATGACACTAGCTGATGCCCGCGTCTTCGCCCGCCTGGATGTGGTTATCGCGACATATTATATAGGTACTAAAGCCTTCCTTGAGAACCATTCTATCCATTGGTGAAAACAGTATGAAAGTCGATGCAGTCGTTTTTAAGTTTATTGCGAGCATGCAGACAGTCAGACAGACGCGGTGGAGGACTTTGTTTTATAATACACTATCGGACCTGGCAGACGTCGCCCTGCCCGGACAGCAGCGCCACCTACCGGGTCCAATTGTGTGATCAAACCATCCAAGAACCCATTGAAATATCCCCAGAAAGTTTCATCCAAATCGGTCTAGCCGTTTTGGAGGAGTTCAGTGACATACACACGTACAGTAGAATTATATAATTGATGAAGAAATGACATGTATAAATAGATTTAGGTGCCTCCACTTTTGTAGGGAACAGTTATTTACTTTTAATAACCGATGAAAATGTTCTATGATGGGGCCTTCGGAATGATGTACTGAATACTTTGTAGTTACCTAACGGTTTGCGCGTATCCCTTGTCCTTTCCACCATATAAAGTAACTGACCCAACAGATGTTATCCAGTCTAAACCGACATTTCTGGACAACTTTTCCAAATTTATCTTTTACCTAAAACCTTATTCGGACCATTATGAACTTCAAAAACCCTCTTTTTGGCCTTCGCCACAGTCGAGGTAAAAAATAAACCCGCTACTCGGTTCAACAGTTCTCAAGTAATGTGCATCCTTTTTACCAACAACATCAAACAGGTTTTTTTTATAACGATTTTCAAACCGTTATCAGAACAGATGACTTCAGAGCAGACGCCCAGCCCAGTCATCTGCTAGATACCTATATTTACAAAACATATCTAGTTTAGGTAAATTGCTGTAGTTGTAGGTACCTATTTATTTATTTAAACTAGGTACACCAACAGTACATACTTACATCTTACAATTAAAAATAAAAATATGTAGGGGGTTAATGTTCCTGTAGGATCAGATCTTTTCCTAAGGCGCATAGCTGTAAAACATCTGGCAAAGCACAAGAGGATCTACTGTGCTTTCGTAGACTTGGAGAAGGCTTATGACAGTGTGTGGAGGGAAGAGCTGTGGTCGACTCTATCTATGTATGGTGTGGACAGGTTCTTGGTGCGAGCACTGAAATCTTTGTACAAGGATTCTAGTGCTTGTTTTAGGATAAATGGGGCATACACTGACTGGTTTTGCATCTCAAGTGGTGTAAGACAGGGCTGTGTAGCGTCTCCTTGGCTGTTCAACCTATACGTTAATAGTTGTCTGACAGATTTGAAAGAGAGTGAACGTGGATGAATGAGTTGCCTCATGCCTGTCAAGTGCTTTCTGTACGCAGATGATCAAGTTCTTCTTGCATCGTCAGCTGAACAGTTGCAAGATATGGTACTTTCATAGTCCATCCATCGTTTCTTTGGTCTTCCTCCACTCTTATACAGTTTACACATTGATACTCAAAACTGTCCTCACGATATTTTCCTCATTCCCCCGAATCGCATGCAGGAGGCATGACAACCAGGACAACCAAATTACCACACAACTTTAAACACGAAATAAACAATTATTACCTATTTACTCAACAATTGCTGCATAAGTACATATAATATCAAACTGCATGATGTGTAGATAACAAACAAGTATCAATATCTAATATGGTAAATATCCCGTTTTCAATATAAATAATAATGTATCATGATTCTACAATTAGTTCTACATGTTTCCGCATAGAGTTATAATACCTACGCACAAGCAGGACTGCCTTGCTTGCATTGCGAGTCCATTTTCATATCAAATATCAAAAACACTAATCAACACTTACTTCGATCACTTCGATGTACCCTAAACAATGTAAATAACCTTAAGCATATGCCCTAATACCTTACCTAGGAAAAACATAGGAAAATTGTGAAACTGGTTTCACAATTTTCCTGTTTCCCTGTTTTTCCTCCTGAAACTTTGATGTTTTCTGAATGACGCGTATTTATAGGCATTTAGTATGTTTCTATTTATGTAGTAGATTTACCTCATAATCATTGCCCTAATACTATATCTTGTTGCTATTTTATTGGGGCAAAATTCCTTAATTGCGGATTTTTGTAACTGTTTGGCAACCTTTATACGAAGAAAATTATTTTCATAGCCTGCCCTGCTATTTGCCTCTACTATTGATGCGTCGGCAGTTTTAGAGAAACCCATATAATTTTTAAAACACGTTCTTGAAAGTTAGAGGTATGTGATTTATTATTTGACAGTAAAAGGCACAATAAATCAAGTCTCAATAGTTGTTTGCGCCTACACGTTCAAAAGTTACGGGTCCGTTTTCCTTGTACTTATGGTATTTTCCGTCATGCGGTTTTCATCTCGAGTAAAGTGTTCAAAGGAGGAAAATGTAGCCATTATTTAGAATTAGAAATAATGTTAACACTTAGGTACACTCACTACACACTTAATTAGCAAAAACAGACATAACCTGCGATATGCCTGTTTTTGCTTATTTAGTGTGATCGCCCTGATTGTGTGAGTGATTGAGATTACACAATCTCAATCACTCACACAATCGGGAAAAATAAAACACAAGGAATTTTGAATTGAAACTATGTAAATATCGGATCGTAAGATCGTATCGTTATGTAAGAGTCTTTGGTCAACTGGACCCGCTCGCTATCCGCGGGTCTATTGACCACATATTGAAAAAAACGTCTCTATCTTAATAGGTATTTAAGTTGCCGTTTCTGTATTTCTAGTCGCTCACATAGTAATTTAGTCGCACGGCTAGAATTTTATTATCTTAAATGGATTAATCACAATTCACAACCCACTTTTTGAAAGCTCGTTCTGGATTTTATTATTAATCAATATTCGTCGTTAGTTTAGTTAACTTTTCGCTTGTACTCAAATTCATACCGCTCAAGTTATTAAAACATCATCAGTCGCTATCGCTAAGTTTGTTTTTTATGGGTGCGCCAAAGTTCACCTAAAATTTCAACTCCGATAATTGGAAATCCGAAAATGTTCTTCCTAACATTTTTCATCCTAACAATCGCAATTCCTAACTTCTCTGTCTCTAATGTTTTAATTCCGAAGCATTCGACTTCATAATGTCTGTAGCAATAAACATCTATTACACTATTATTTGTTTTCCTATATTTTCTCAACATAACCATCTTTTACACTATTATTCAAAGTCATATCTTTTTTTTGTTTATATTACTTTTTATTCATAATAATCAGTATTATAAAAGGTCCCATTAAAATAGGTGGACAAAATTTTAGAAATCATTCAGACCGCTAAAATAAGGACAATAGCAAAAAAAAATATAAGAATAAGAAATAAAATACCTACTTTTATAGGATGAGTTTGTTCTAGAGTGCCGGCAATTTATTATTTTAAGTCAAAATAAAATCACTTTTTATATAGTGTTTTTTTTTTGTTTAGATGTCTTTAGTTAGGCTTACTAAACGCTGTGTTAAAATTTGTCCACCTATTTTAATGGGACCTTATATACTATGCAAAGATATCCATAGGTTAGGTTAGGTTAGAACTGTGACCAACTACGCGCGAGCCGAGCGAGCGAGGCGAACGGTGCCGCGGCAGCGGCCGGCGAGCGCTACCTCGAAATTGGTCGCGAAATTTTTCTAAGTATTTTTTTCATAGTGCCCCCAAGACGACACTCTGACCTGAATTTCATTCATTTATTTTATTTCAAGACAAAAATCAGTGAATCGACCTTTAATCATTCTAAACAGTTGTATGAGTGAAAATATTATGGTAATTATGTTTAGGAATAAAAGCGTTAGGATAAAAAACAGTAGGAGTTTAAATATATTTACACTAATGATATTATGAATTCCAATTTTCGGAAACATGAGTGTTATGAACATCGTCGGTAGGACTACAAATAGTATGAATGAAAACTTTAGGATGAAAAATTTTAGGAAGAGTGATTCGGATTACACAATTTCGGATAAAGAACTTTAGGTGAGCCAATATGGACCCGTTTTTTATTCGCTCGTTTTATAATTTACCTTATAATATTAGTAGTAGGATAAGATAAATTACAATGAATGATTCCTATTTACTAACTTCGAATTGTGAAACAGCTGCTCCAATACATTACAGGCAATAATTTATAAGAAATATACCTCCATCAAGATACCGACTGCCTCGTTTGTCTAGTGAACTCTAGTGGCAAGCGCGACTACCTACTGATTATGAGGTCCTGGGTTCGATCCCCGGATCGGGCAAAATGCTATTTAGTTTTTCCATCAGGAATTTCTCAGTATCAGGCACAGAGCCCGAATTTGTGCCCGGTTGATGACAATAGTCTCGCCCGGCGCCCCCCATAATGTGGGTGAACGAATGGTGAGGTGAACCTAATAGGTAGTAATTAGGTTCACCGCTGCCTAACCCTATTCGGGGATTACAGGCGTGACTTTATGTTATATACGTAGCCAAACATTTACATACTTAGTCATTAGAATATTATTAAGCGTAGAGGTACCGATCAGTACAGCCTGCGCTGAACGAAGCTTCTAAAAATTAAATTATTATCTCAGGAATAACGATGTCATAATATGGCTTTGGCAGTTTTGTATATCGAAGCATAATAGCATCCAAACGGGATAATGAGGCTATAATTAAACAATTCAACAGTGTAAAAAGTAGAATATTTTTTGTTCTTAAAATGTTTAAGATTTCTTAACTTCAAGTGGAAAAGCTCAGGCTAACAAAAATAAACATTGTTTTTGTCTTCTTGCGCTGGAAGAGCACCTCGTAAAATGTATTTTGCTCACATTCAATTTAGGTCTTGTCCCGCTACTGTCTACGTACAAGCCTGTGTTACCTATACCTAGGGATATAGTGGTAACACAGAGTAACACTGACATAGTGACCGAGACACAACGTTCCAACCAGGACATGTCCCGGTGTACCGTGACGTATATGGCTGCCCTAATCTAGCTGGAATGTGTATGGGTACATTTTGTTCAAAAACAGGTTTATAAAACCTAACAACTAAAAACTTTAAGCTTTCACGATTTATAACTAAACGCTAACTGTTACAATTCGATACGTTTTTATTTTATTCGGGTTCTTTTTTGTAAATAAAAAACATTTTTTTTCTATTAACAATTCGGTCATGCATTTTTTAAAACCTGTTTATATCAACAGGTAGGTATCATCAATACAAACAAGTATTGTAGGTAATTGGAAATTATCTTATCCAACTCTATGCTCTTATAACAAGAAATGCTCTGCAAAAGAATTTTCAAACATACGGGAGAAAACTGATTCAATCAATCCATGTTACAATGAGCTATTTTCAGCCTTCACCTTCGCCTTCAAACTAAACAGCTCGTATAAGTTCAGATTGCCTGAACAAATTCGCGTTTATTTGAAAATGTTTAGGATATTATGTTAGCAACATTTTGTCACTTATTAAAAAAGTGCCAACAAGACTTAATTAACCATGTTGTCTAGGCACTTAATTTAAAATGTTTTGGACACATTATTTTGAATATATTAAAAATCTATGTCACCGTTTTTGCATCGAATAATATCAACCTAAAATATTTGCGCAGATGCAAAATATCAAAACGTGGCCTGTATATTACGGAGTTTCTTAAAAACAAACACCGCTGAATCCGTTCTGCTGCTGCCACGAATATCAAGGTTAGAGGGGTTAAAGGCGTTTAAAAATACAAAATCAAAACTCATCTTACCTTTGCATTGATCCAAATTGAGACATAACCGGTTTCGGAATTAAAACTTTGTTTACGGCACTGATGCAAACCGGACTAACAAGATATTATGAATAAACAACCCACGAAGCGAGTGTACTCGTGTGATACTCGCAGCCGTCTGCCGGACTCAAGTTGACTCAACGCGCAAGCCGCAAGCTACAAATGAATGCAGAATGGTCGATCAGATCAACAAAGCTCAAAAACAAAAAAAAAGCGTCTGGCACGAGTGGATCCGAACTCATCCGGACTTTACCGAACGATGGAGTATTTTATCATTCCCGGTAATGATGTCATCTACAGTGTGCATCTACCATATCAAATTCGGTATAGGTAGTAAGTATTCTACTTAATCTTCATTCACCAAGGTCAAATTCTCTATAGCGTCACTGTGTAACTGTTGGTCTAGCTCTAAGTTTAAAAATAGTATATTATAAATTGAATGTTTAAATGTACCTATGGTGCCTTTATTACTACCTAATGCTATAATAGTGTTAGGTATGTGTGTGTAGGTAGGTACTGTAGTGTATAGCAACTCTTGCCGGCAACAGGCACTGGCAACTTTCTCTCCTTTACCTAGGCTTACTTTCTACGGAATCAAGAACATGATCGATTAATTTTTATCAAGAATTAATTTCTTTACGCAGTAGGTACCTTCCATTCACACTAACTTGTAGATAAAAAACAGTAATAAATAAACTTTCGGGAACGGTAAGTCTTCAAGCTGCGAATGCTACCAACCAATAACCATAGTTCATAGTCCGTACTCCGTACAGGTCAACTTGTGGAACAAAAGGATTGCACGATTGGTCTTTCCTTGAAATTGTCTTTTTTTGGCAACACTTGAGGAAATCGGGAAGAGAGTGTACAAGAAACAGTAAAATGATGAGCAGAAAAAAAGTACTACGAATTTGAAAATAATATATTGTAACATCAATGATTGTAAATTATTCTCTGTCGCTTCGTAAGAATTTGCACCAATGAGGTCGGTGGCATATAGATGGGTACCTAACGGTTTATCAGTTTACGGTTCGGGGAAAACCCTCCTTTCTTTAGTAGGGCCACTCGCAGTTTAACTCGCGTTCTGGCTTGCCAGACTGGTCACCCTGACTATCCTGTGGTGACCTCAAATGAATTTAGTGCCCCAGCCAGGGCGGAAAAACGAGGTAGAATTAAATGAACGTTCACTAAAGGCCCCTACGTGGTTCGGACCTAGCCTAGAGCGTCATAGAGGTCATTATGTAATGGGAGGGACAGGATTATTATTTGGGGAATTTAACGGAACCCAGTGCCGGATTTACCAGCAGGCTGAGTAGGCTGGAGCCTAGAGCGGCAGATTTTAGGGGGGGGGCGGCAAGTTTGGCGCAAATTATTTTGTTTTTTGGCTTTATAATATTAGAAAACGAGTCTTAAAAAAACGCTTACTGAATTTTGTGTATCATTATGTGTGCTCATATTTTGTACTAGGTACTTAATTCGTTTTTGTTCGGTTGGGTATTTTTCTCAGATAGATAGATAAATTGGGCAGGAAGATGATGAGATAGATAGATAAATTTTAATCAGATAACAACTATTGTCATCGGGACTAAGTTGCAAAAATAAGGACTTCCAAGCAGTGGCGTATTTTCCTTACTTTAAGCCGCTGCCCTAGGGCGGCTTTTCGAACTAGCCTAACGTAAATATTTCGGTCTGCCGCATGCCCCTAAAGTTTTCTGAGCTTTCTGAGATATCTAATCCTTCAATATGTTAGTAGTAAAAGTAAAATATATATTTATTAATAATAAAAAGGAAATCAATAATAAAAATTACCGATGCGAGTCGCAAAATTTTTCGAAGTAAAAAAACGTCGCTATCTGATCTCTATGAATTTTTAAAACGAAATGTAATTTTCATCCCTTCAATTCGAAGAGTGTCGTTTTGTTCCTCTTTAAGTGCGAGCAAAGTAGCTCTTTTCTCCATTAGACTTTTTAGCGGGCAGTAATGAGATTTGAATTTAGAACATGAATCGTTCATTGAAATCGAACGCAAATTGTATTTTACTGGCTGTAAGTGTTGGCTGTACGGTGCGAGGAGACGCGGTAACTAAATTAAAAAAAAAACAAAAGCGCGTGATTTACTTCCCTGTTATAATAATCGGTACGGGTTTATTGTATTTTGTGCAAAAAAGATGAGTTCTACGTCGAGTTCTGAAAGTGATAGTTCATTAACTCCTGAAACAATAAAAATAGAAGCTAATAACGTCATACAAAACTTAATCCCTACGAAATCCAGGGAGAAATATTTAAAGGCATACGACAATTTCTTAATATGGAGTAGAAGGTTGTTTAGTAACGTGTTGTCTTAATAAGGACGTAAAACTGGACATATTCGTAATTAATATGTCTGATGGATTTAAACGTGTCGTCACTCTATTTTTTAACCGACTTCCAAAAAAAGGAGGAGGTTATCAATTCGACTGTATTTTTTTTTTTTTTTTTTTTTTTTTTTTTTATGTTTGTTCACTCATAACTTGCGACTGGGTGAACTGATTTTCATGATTCTTTTTTCATTTGAAAGCTGGTGCTTCCCGTGTGGTCCCATTGTCACCATTTCAATATCTGATGATGGGATCTTGTAGAAATCGGGGGAACTCTTCAATAAATAACAGCAGATTAACCGCGATTGTTGCTATAGCATATCTAAGCATTGTTTACGCCATCACACAACATAATATTACGCCTGTACTCACTACAAAGGTTATAAAAACTATTTTGTGAAGATCTGATGAAGAACTTCGGAGATAGGCAACGGAACTCCTCAATAAATGATAGCTAATGGACTGGGATTGCTGAAATCTCATATTGTCTGTCTATTGTTTACACCAGTTCCTAACATAACATCACGCCGGTGCGTTGTGAAGGGGTAAGCACATGTGAAACACTAAAAAGTGAAAAATAAAAACTTTTTTACAAAAAATAAAACCGACTTCGACAAAAAAAACACTCAAAAGTGAAAAATAAACTTGAGAAGAAAAATCAGTTTCTGAAGTCGGTGACAAAAAAATTAAATCAAAGAAACAAAAGTCACCGACTTCAGTAACTGATTTTTCTTCTCAAGTTTATTTTTCACTTTTGAGTGTTTTTTTTGTCGAAGTCGGTTTTATTTTTTGTAAAAAAGTTTTATTAAATAATAATATTACAATAAAATATGAGGCGCCTTTTATTTTCTCATAGAGGGTGATGAAAAGTCGAGTGTATCACTCGGGTGCAAAATATATTTTGGGCTCGGGCGACGTACTTTGAATCCCTCGCTACGTTCAGGATTCTACTAAAGAATCCCTCACTACGTTCGGGATTCTACTCTAGAATCCCTCACTTCGCTCTGGATTCAAAAAAGCGCCCTCGCCGTAAAAATATTATTTTGCTCCCTTATGATACAATCTACTATTTCATCCCTTCAATTCGAAAAGTGTCGTTTTGTTCCTCTATAAGTGCGAGCAAAGTAGCTCTTTTCTCCATTAGACTTTTTAGCGGGCAGTAATGAGATTTGAATTTAGAACATGAATCGTTCATTGAAATCGAACGCAAATTGTATTTTACTGGCTGTAAGTGTTGGCTGTACGGTGCGAGGAGACGCGGTAACTAAATTAAAAAAAAAACAAAAGCGCGTGATTTACTTCCCTGTTATAATAATCGGTACGGGTTTATTGTATTTTGTGCAAAAAAGATGAGTTCTACGTCGAGTTCTGAAAGTGATAGTTCATTAACTCCTGAAACAATAAAAATAGAAGCTAATAACGTCATACAAAACTTAATCCCTACGAAATCCAGGGAGAAATATTTAAAGGCATACGACAATTTCTTAATATGGAGTAGAAGGTTGTTTAGTAACGTGTTGTCTTAATAAGGACGTAAAACTGGACACATATTCGTAATTAATATGTCTGATGGATTTAAACGTGTCGTCACTCTATTTTTTAACCGACTTCCAAAAAAAGGAGGAGGTTATCAATTCGACTGTATTTTTTTTTTTTTTTTTTTTTTTTTTTTTTATGTTTGTTCACTCATAACTTGCGACTGGGTGAACTGATTTTCATGATTCTTTTTTCATTTGAAAGCTGGTGCTTCCCGTGTGGTCCCATTGTCACCATTTCAATATCTGATGATGGGATCTTGTAGAAATCGGGGGAACTCTTCAATAAATAACAGCAGATTAACCGCGATTGTTGCTATAGCATATCTAAGCATTGTTTACGCCATCACACAACATAATATTACGCCTGTACTCACTACAAAGGTTATAAAAACTATTTTGTGAAGATCTGATGAAGAACTTCGGAGATAGGCAACGGAACTCCTCAATAAATGATAGCTAATGGA
The DNA here is from genome assembly GCA_949775195.1 of Diarsia dahlii. Taxonomy (NCBI): domain Eukaryota; kingdom Metazoa; phylum Arthropoda; class Insecta; order Lepidoptera; family Noctuidae; genus Diarsia; species Diarsia dahlii. Next base: position 14,755,507 of record OX459191.1, read on the forward strand.
CTGGGATTGCTGAAATCTCATATTGTCTGTCTATTGTTTACACCAGTTCCTAACATAACATCACGCCGGTGCGTTGTGAAGGGGTAAGCACATGTGAAACACTAAAAAGTGAAAAATAAAAACTTTTTTACAAAAAATAAAACCGACTTCGACAAAAAAAACACTCAAAAGTGAAAAATAAACTTGAGAAGAAAAATCAGTTTCTGAAGTCGGTGACAAAAAAATTAAATCAAAGAAACAAAAGTCACCGACTTCAGTAACTGATTTTTCTTCTCAAGTTTATTTTTCACTTTTGAGTGTTTTTTTTGTCGAAGTCGGTTTTATTTTTTGTAAAAAAGTTTTATTAAATAATAATATTACAATAAAATATGAGGCGCCTTTTATTTTCTCATAGAGGGTGATGAAAAGTCGAGTGTATCACTCGGGTGCAAAATATATTTTGGGCTCGGGCGACGTACTTTGAATCCCTCGCTACGTTCAGGATTCTACTAAAGAATCCCTCACTACGTTCGGGATTCTACTCTAGAATCCCTCACTTCGCTCTGGATTCAAAAAAGCGCCCTCGCCGTAAAAATATTATTTTGCTCCCTTATGATACAATCTACTATTTCATCCCTTCAATTCGAAAAGTGTCGTTTTGTTCCTCTATAAGTGCGAGCAAAGTAGCTCTTTTCTCCATTAGACTTTTTAGCGGGCAGTAATGAGATTTGAATTTAGAACATGAATCGTTCATTGAAATCGAACGCAAATTGTATTGTGTTGGCTGTACGGTGCGAGGAGACGCGGTTAACTAAATTTAAAAAAAAAACAAAAGCGCGCGATTTAGTTCCCTGTTCTAATAATCGGTACGGACTTTATTGTATTTTGTGCAAAAAAAAATGAGCTGAGTTCTGAAAGTGATAGTGCATTAACTCCTGAAACAATAAAAATAGAAGCTAATAACGTCATACAAAACTTAATCCCTACGAAATCCCGGGAGAAATATTTAAAGGCATACGCATGGCATACGACAATTTCTTAATAAGGAGTAGAAGGTTGTTTAGTAACGTGTTGTCTTAATAAGGACGTAAAACTGGACACATATTCGTAATTAATATGTCTGATGGATTTAAACGTGTCGTCACTCTATTTTTATTAAATAATAATGTTACAATAAAATATGAGGCGCCTTTTATTTTCTCATAGAGGGTGATGAAAAGTCGAGTGTATCACTCGGGTGCAAAATATATTTTGGGCTCGGGCGACGTACTTTGAATCCCTCGCTACGTTCAGGATTCTACTAAAGAATCCCTCACTACGTTCGGGATTCTACTCTAGAATCCCTCACTTCGCTCTGGATTCAAAAAAGCGCCCTCGCCGTAAAAATATTATTTTGCTCCCTTATGATACAATCTACTATTAACCGATGTGCGAAGTGTAACATTTTTCAATCAATTCTTAATTCAATTTTTTTTTAATTTATCGTAATTCATTTTAGCGTCTTCATACCTTTGCTTCTCCTTTAAACAAGCAAAGCAAAGCGCGGAAAAAACTTCTATGAAAGTGTATTGAAAAACGTCGTTCGATACAAGTGGGCATTTGATACCGTAGTTTTTTGATAATTTTATAAATTATTAACACAATTTCTGCACAAGAGAAAGAAATCATGCCTAGAAAGAATGTAAAAAAAAAACTTTTGCAAAAAAAACAACCGACTTCAAAATCACCAAAAAGAGAAAAATAAAGTTAAGAAGAAAAATCAGCTTCTGAAGTCGGTGACTTTTGTTTGTTTGACTTCATGTTTTTGCCACCGACTTCAGAAGCTGATTTTTCTTCTTAACTTTATTTTTCTCTTTTTGGTGATTTTGAAGTCGATTGTTTTTTTTGCAATAAAGTTTTTTTATTTTTTTATTTTTAGTTGTAATAAGTACCTATACAAATATTTACTATGAATTTAACATTCAACCAAGAAACCTAACCCTTAACCTGCAAGATTCAACTATTTTTGCTTTCAACTCTTAACCGTTGAGGAGTGGTACTTCTCCTCAACGGTTAAGAGCATGAAGACAAGTGATGACTGCTAGATGCGAATACTTGAATAGCGTCAGAAAAAGTACGAAACACGTAATACGTGTCTATGAAATTCATATATAACAACTAAAAAAATGTGTATTGTACACATCTGCATACCCTCTCAGAGCATATCAGGCGTGATGTTACGTCATGATAATGTATAATTATTCAATAAACGTCCAAGCGATTCCAGCAATTACGACAGATTTGCCGTCTATTTTTGAAGAGTTCCATTGTATATCTCCGAAGATCAGCACCAGATCTTCACCAAATTAAAATGGGACCACCTCAGGAGTATACTCTTTCAAATAAAAAAAGAATTTTGCGAATCGGTCCACAAATGGGGGAGAAATCAGGTAACATACATAAAAAAAAAAATACATACACACGAACATAATATAACCTCCTCCTTTTTCGAAGTCGGTTAAAAATGGGAGCTACCTTCGCCGCTCGCTCTTGAAATATCTCGGTTCTTCTGTGCCTCTGTCCTCCCAAATTCCTGGGTGACTCTCCCAAAAATCGTAGACTAAAACCGCGCCTGCCACATACTATGTACTATTCTTGCGTAATATTCACAAAATAGCAGCGTTTTACCTTAAAATAAAACGCTTATTAAATACTTACCTTATTTGAAGCTTACTAGTTTGAGATAGGCCCTTTCCGTTTCCGCTTATATTTGCCTTCCTTTCTATATCCGCTACATCTATCTCGCTCGCACATCCCTACCACCCCCACCAGGTGCCTCGAGTCATCGGAGCTCGGAGGCGTTCGTCATTGTGTCGAAAAACACCAGGCAGAAATTAAATGTAAGCTTCAAATAAGGTAAGTATTTAATAAGCGTTTTATTTTAAGGTAAAACGCTGCTATTAAATTCCTGACCGTTATTTGAAGCTTACTAGTTTGAGACGTGTTTGTTATCGCCTGGTGGGGTGGACGCCAATGTGAAGAGTTTAGTAGCTGTGTAACTCTATCAAAATCCATAAAATACTTTAGCGGATTTTACCTAAATAGTTAGAAACCTTATGCTGTAATAATAGGCATCTAGGTAGCTAGATAAAGATGTACCTAATTACTGATTAGATAAGGATCATGTATGAACGAATTTGAACTAGACTAGGTACTCATTGATGCAAGTAGGTATGTAGTTGTGTAAGTATGGGATGTGCGAATAGAAAAATGTTACATTTTTTCCTAAGATCACATGGTGCCTGGTAAGGACTTATGTACTTCGGGTTAAATGAAAAGGTAACCAATAAGACAAATCATTAGAGGTTAAAAGAGTAAGTAGGTATATTATAATCAAGCAAATCAAATAGTCATACAATATTGTGACAAATTACATAGGAATGTATATATTATTATGGTACCAATTTTAATGCATGTTGTACATTTATGTAGAAATATGACATACATGAAGCATAGAAATTATCATCAAAGAATAAACATTTTCACAATGGAGTAATCAAATAATTTTATAGCACAAATCGATAATTAATAGATTTCTAAGAGTGCTACTATGGGTACTTGTCAATTAATTGGATTGAACAACCTTGTAATGCTATTGCTGACAGAAACTGGCATAACTTCACGTTTATAAAATCGCGAAAAGGTGTTGCTAGAACGCCAATTACCTCTGGCTAAAATTTCGTCTAAAGGAAAGTTATTGTCCCAATTTTTTGAGGCTACTGCAGAACGTAAACTACCGGCCGAAGAAAAAATACCAGCTTCTGACAGGACAGCCTTGACCCATCCAGCAATTACCGTGCGTGACGCGGCCTTGTTCTGACCTCTTATGTTTACAAACAAATTATTACATTTGGCCAATTTGCGTCTAGAATCTAAAACCGAAATCGTCTGCCGTATCCAGAAAACTGGGTCCAGATTCTTATTATTATTGGAAAGTAATTTCCACCCAGACTGCCTATACGTAGCACTATCTGTTTTTGAACCAAACATAGGCCATAAAATAATAGAATCATTAGAGTCAGTAAAGTGGTCTGGATCTATGGCTAGTAGTGTCAAGTCATGCACTCTTCTTCCAGAACACAAGAGCAAGAGTGTTGCTGCATGACTACACGTTGCAAAACTATTATTCTTGTTAACGTTTCTTTGCTCCAAGAAGGTTGACAAAACGTCTATATTCCAAATAGGAGGCTTATGAGCTACAGGGTTTTTAACGGAAATAGATTTCAATACGTTTTTAACCAGTGTATGTGAGCTTAATAATCCAGCGTTCTCAACATTAGATAAGGTGGCAACTACCGACTTATGTAGTAAAACTGTGTTGTATGACAATTTGTACACTAAGTGTAAGTCTGCAAGAAACCTAGCTACTATGGAGCCGGTAGGCCTACAAGGATCAATGTTATGTTTTCGGGACCAATGGAGCCACCTATTCCAAGCTACTTTATACACCTTACGGGTAGATGGCCGCCATGCAGATCGTAACAACTCTAGCTGAGCTTCATTCCATCCAATTAAACTCTCTGACCACCCCCAATTCTCCATACTTCCAGTGTCATTTCTTGGACACGAGGTGGTGGGTGGCCCGTCGCTAGATCGATCAGATTGCGGCTCAGATTGTGGAGAGTGAATGGGGCTGCTGTCGCTCGAGATTTCAGATCTGCGCGCCAGAATACGCGGTCCCATCTGGGAACTACTACAAGGTAAACTCCGATGGCACGGTTGAGGTGGGAGAGCACCTTGGGAATTAGATAAGGTGGAGGAAAACCCATGCCAGTGGGTAGTCCCACACTCGGGAGAAGGCATTGTGATACAGAGCTTGATGGTCGTTCAGATCCAACGACACATAGTTGTGAACTACATGTGCTCTTTCTGATGCGAAGAGGTCGATCAAGGGAGTTCCGAACTTCCTGAAAACCTTCTCTGTACACGCTGGTAGCAGGTGCCACTCTGGTGGAATGTTGTGACGCGACAGATGGTCTGCGTGGCTGTTGTATTTGCCGGGCATGTAAAAGGGAGCCAGATGTATCTGATGTCTGTGCAGGAGATCGAAAATTTGGATTGTTATATCCAGCAAAGGGAGAGACCTTGTTCCCCCCTGGTTTCTCAGGTATGCCACGGCCGTGCGATTGTCGCACTGTACTAGTACTGTGGATTGATACATGAGATCGCCGTGAACCTGGAGAACCTTCAAGACGGCTATCATTTCTTTGGCATTGCAATGTAGGTTCTTTTCGTGATCGTCCCAAGTTCCAGACATCGACATGCCGTCTAGCTGAGCACCCCAGGCTATATCGGACGCATCCGTGGTGAGAAAATGAGTTGGTGGCGCAAAGTGGATCGGCGAGCACAGGTGACAATTTTGCTGCCACCATGCCAGCTCCTCGTGGGTCTTTTTCGGAAGACAAAATTCCTTTATCGGGGGCGCATCGAGAAGAGAGTTTAGAAATAAAAGAAGATTTCGAAAATGTAGCCTGCCCTGGGGTATCACAAAACTTACAAAATTCATAAGACCAACCAGACTCTGTAGTTCTTTCAGGCAGGTCTTGCCTTTCTGGGCCATTGACGTTATTTTGTCCATCAGTCGGACAAGTTTCTCGTCTGGTAAAGATTTTTCGTTTGTCCAAGGGTCCCAATGAATTCCCAAAAAAGTTATGGTCTTTTGAGGAATCACTAGAGACTTCTCGTGATTGACTTGCCAACCCAGATGTTGCAACCGGTCTAATAAAATTTGAACATGAGTCTGCAGAATGCGTCGGTCCTGGTGTACAAGCAGAAAATCGTCCAGATAAACGATTATCCGCAGGCCTTGTTCCCTTAGTGTTTGTGCCACCCAATTGGTCAATGAGGCAAAGACTCTCGGTGCTGTGCTGAGGCCAAAGGGAAGACAAGTCATTTGGAGTAGTTCTCCGTCGTATACCAGACGCAAAAACCGCCTGTGACCTTGAGCTATTGGCAGGTTGAAGTAAGCCTGCGATAGGTCCACTTTGCAGAGCCAATCGTTTAGTTGCAAAAATTCTGGCACTCTGAACACATTTATTAGCTTGAACGGTTCGGTGATGACATATTCGTTCAGTGCTCTTAGATTGAAAATGGGCCGGTTCGAGCCATCGCTTTTGGGCACAAGGAACATTTTTGACAGAAAGCTTGGAGACCGCGGGGCATCCTCCAAGACTCCCTGCTCCTTCATTTGCGTGACTATTGCAGACATTGATGCGGATTTCTCCGTGTGAAACATGTTTGTCATCGCCAAGTTGGGGATGACAAGAGGGGGCTTTTGCCGAAAAGGTATGCGATACCCCTTTATTATTTTCAACAAAAATCTTGGAGCCCCCATTTTTTTCCAGCGCAAAAGGAATTCTGCTAACCGGCCCGCTTTGAAATTCTTCGAGTCAATATTTTTGTTTTTTGTTGGAATGGTTTTCCAAGGAATTTCCTGGGCGCTTTCGGTTTCCTTTAACTTGGTCCGAGGGTCTGTTGCCCTGACGACCACCTCGGGAACGAAAAGTTCCCCTTGAATTGTGAACCGTGCGACGGTCCGAGTTGTTTTGACCGTAACCCTGCGAGGGTCGGTTATAGTGAGAGCAACCCTGCGAGGGTTGATAGTTTTGCTGACGTGAATGATGAGGCACTTGGGCGCAACATCCGTGATTAGGACCCTGCGAGGGACCAGGATAAATAGCCGACCCCTGCGGGGGGTGGCGCGAAGTCTTGTAAGATCCTGTTTGCGAAACAGGTCCACTGTTAGACTTCAGGGGCAAAAAGGCTTTTTTGACCCCTCCTGCTTTCTCCAAAGCAGTGGTGAAAGCCTCTTGACTAAACAGATGTCTACTAGAAGGCGGCACTCTTCTTAAGGCAGATTTGACGAGAGGGTCACGCACCATGTTGGTAATACCATCCCGGCGCATTTGAATCACTTCGGCGCGGTGGCCGCAGACCATTTGCAATAAATCAGACGAAACTTTTGAAAACTCACCTTCAGAAAACAATTCTAATAATTTTTCGTGCATATCTTTGACATTCAACTCGCTCTGATCACGGGCCCAAACCAGCAACTCTCGCAGACTGCTCTGGAGTGCATCCCTTTGTTTGAATACGCAAAAGGTTAGGGCAGCATAAGCCTTGTCTGCATAAGAGAGGTGACGTAATGAGTCATAGGCTTTGACCTCTTCGTTGGCCTCTAGATCCACGAAGCCAGGTGAATGGTTTTTGAACCTCTGCGTATCGCACCTCACACCACTCGCTTTTCTCAAAGTGTTGAATATCCTGGAGGGTATTCAACATATTTTCGGGTGCCTTGGGCACTGCTGGTTCTTTGAGTTTTGTTTCTATGCCAAAATTAAAGCTAAGTTGTGCCTCAGTCACTTCATTATCCCGGCTCTCATCGTTATACAAAATACCACTGACACTGTCATCGATAATATCACCATCTAAAGCAGGACACTGATCAATAGGGGCAGAACTAACATTAGAGCAATGACCGTTATGCGCATCAAAGTTGTCAGCGGAATTTTCATAATAAGTCATTTGTTTTCGCAAATCACTAACCTGTCGAGACAATTTATCCAATTGCTCATCATTTCGGCGGGTGCGCTTGGCTTTTTTGTTGCGATGCCGGCGTGAGCGCTTCCTCTTCTTGGACCTGGAGTCTGAAGAACTCGTGGAGGAGCTGCTGCTGGTACTAGAGCTGCTAGTACTCGACGAGCTGACAGCTCGTGCCCGCCGTCGCCGAGTATTGGAGGCCGCGGGCGGTGGCGGTACGGATGCTGAGCCCGCACCGTCTTCCTCACCCACTTGTTTTTCGGTGTTAATATCCATCGGTTATTTGTAAAAATATACGTTAAGGTTTTTTAAAAAAGAATATTTTAAAGGCAAATATTATCACACTTTTTTTAAAAGGTGACTGTTCGCGGCGGAAAACAAGACGCCAATGACGAACGCCTCCGAGCTCCGATGACTCGAGGCACCTGGTGGGGGTGGTAGGGATGTGCGAGCGAGATAGATGTAGCGGATATAGAAAGGAAGGCAAATATAAGCGGAAACGGAAAGGGCCTATCTCAAACTAGTAAGCTTCAAATAACGGTCAGGAATTTAATCATGGGTTTTTTAAATAATTTTGGTACTTCCACAACGATCCCCTTGAGCACACTCATACTAATAACGGAAAAACGATAGTACACAAATGAAAAAAAATACAATTTAACTGACAAAAACCGGCCAAGAGCGTGTCGGGCCACGCTCAGTGTAGGGTTCCGTAGTTTTAATAATTCTTTTTTTAATATCATAAACGGGATATTTACCATGTTTGATTTTTTTTTTTTTTTGTTTGAAATATCGGAAACTCGAAACAAAAATCAAACATGGTAAATATCCCGTTTATGATATTAATAGTAGTGTCAGTGACCATGTCAGTTTAAAAACTTATAATTCTTTTTTTGTTTAAAAATAGAATACTCTTTATTATGTAGGTACACCAAATTACAAAAAAACACTATTAAAACATTTTACAAGGGGTGACACAATGGGCGGTCTTATCGCTTAAAGCGATAAGAATAGCGAAAAGATACGTTCAGGATAATAAAATTATGTAAACGAAGTTAAAAAAAATGCTTGCTTATACGATTATTACAAACTTAGTCCAGAAATTATTTTGTACAACTTTTTGTCTTTTTTGTACAAAAACTGTTGTTTCCATCCAAGTTCAAAATGATTTTTCTAGAAAGTCCTTATAAAGTTCTACTTTTCAGATTTTTTTCATATTTTCTAAACTTAAGGTTCAAAAGTTAGAGGGGCCCATTGTTTTTACTTTTGGAGCGATTATTTCCGAAATTATTGACATTATCAAAAAATGATTTTAGTAAACCCCTATTCATTTTTAAATACCTTTCCAACAATGTATCACACGTTAGGGTCGAAATTAAAAAAAAAATCACTTCCCACTTTACATATTATTATAGGGGGGGGGCTACCCTAATAAAACTTTTTTTTCCTATTTTTATTTTATCACTTTGTCGGCGTGATTGATACACATATTGGTACCAAATTTCGGCTTTCTAGTGCTAGCCGTCACAGAGATTAAGCGAGGACGGACAGACGGACGGACAGACAGACATGGCGAAACTATAAGGGTTCCTAGTTGACTACGGAACCCTAAAAAGTAGGGGCGGCAAAATCTGAATAGCCTACGGGCGGCAAATGTTTAAATCCGTCTGACGGAACCAGCTCTGTGGACTGGTTTGACGATCAAGGGTCTGGCGATAGTGTTACAGGGGCGTTGCGTAGGGCCTCGGGCGGCGGCCGGAATTAGGATCGTGGTCTGTTTTTGTATTTTCTAAGGGTATTTAGTTCTTACTACTGGTTACCCTACAGCTCTCTTGAAGGAGGGTGAGTCATCGTATTCTAGGAGTGTGTTCCCTATCTTGGAGGAGGCTATCGGGCGCTGGGAATTCCCAAAAAAAAAACCGATCCATACACGTGTTGACCTACTACACTCGTGATCCCACATATTCATATTATTTATCATTCCTCTAAAAAACCCAGACTATAATAAAAAACATACTGGTTTATCAATAAAAATAAATAAATTATTATGAATTCAAGAGCTAGCCTGTTATGTATGAGGCATGTTGATTTTATCTGTAAATACGCATGTGAGTGACGCAAGTAGTCTAGATTAATAACGTAGGTATAGAATAGACATATAGCAAGTAGGTAGGTACTCGTTTTCACTATACGGGACCTAAATAAAAATGTCTTGGGTAATTGCACTGTTTGAATTTCAACTCTTTGCACTGAGCTGAATGTTGAAAATTCATAACGATACGATTTGGTGTAGACTTTTTTGCGTAGGTCTAGCTAGAGTAAAATAACTGCCACTCGGGTCGATCCGCGCGCCTAGGGTGGATAGGTGACCAGTGACCACCCATTACATACCGGGTTTCCTCCGTGCCTCGGAAAGCAAGTTAAGCTGTTGGTCTCGACTGCCATGTATAGATCTTTGGCAGTCATTATAGGTAGTCAGTGACCTGAATGTCTGACAACCAGTCTTACCAAAAGGTACTTATCGTATTAGCCAGTATTAACTGGGTTGTGGAGAACAGAGAGGCAGTCGCTCCTTGTAAAATACTGGTGTTCAGCTGCATCCGGTTAGACTGGAAGCCGACCCCAACATAGTTGGGAAAAGGCTAGGCAGATGATGACGAGTCTTAGGGAAAACGGGGCATAAGTACGCACGACCAATCAAGCTGTGAAAAACCAAATTTAGCTGATTTCCCATTGTACGTTAAGCTCATACAAAGTGAGGTCAGTTTATACTGGATATTGGTCGCCATGTGCACAGCACAAGGCAAATTTCTTCATAATATTACTGTTACTGATTGAGAGATGCTGGTTTAGGTTTCGAGGATTAAATAAGAAATATATTTTAGAATAAACTGATGTATTAGCATGACTTTTACCGACATATAAAATTAAGTGACAAGACAAAAGACAAAGACAATCATATACTTTTTATAGTCAACACTCTTCCCCCCTCGGGTGTGAGGGCAGGCGCACCAGACGCAGAGCAGCGCGGCGGCGCAGTGTGCCGCGCGAGGTCCGCACATCGACGACCCGCACCCGGCCATCGGCGCCTGGGTACACGGCTTCTATAACACCGCGAGGCCAGTAGCTCCTCTCAGAAGTCGGGTCGATCACTAAGACCACATCCCCAACCTTGAGTTGATCTTCGTCGCTAGTCGACCTCATAGTTCGTGGCAGTAGAGACGGCAAAACTTCTTTGAGCCATCTCGACCAAAACATGTCAGCGAGCCTTTGAGCCACACGCCACTGTTTTCGTGAACATAAGTCTGTGTTCTCAGTTGCATCAATGGGAAGGTTGGATGAATTTCCCAATAAAAAATGGAATGGTGTCAGGGCTACATCGTCTGTGGAGCTGACGGACACGTGCGTCAGCGGACGGCTGTTAACTATTGCTTCAACTTCGCAAAGTAATGTCAAGAGCGTTTCGTCTCGTGGTGCTCTTTCTTTCAGGATGACTTTTAGAGTTGACTTCACGCTTCGTATCAACCTCTCCCAAGCACCTCCCATATGTGGGCTTAGAGGTGGATTAAAATGCCACCTTACTCTATTGTTGGCGGCTTCATTCTGTAGCTTCTGAAGCTCAGCGTCGGCTCCGCGTAAGTTAGTTCCATTATCGGAATATAAGTCGCTAGGCCAACCTCGTCGCGCTGCCATTCGTCGTAGAGCCATTATTAAACTATCAGTGGATAGTGAATGCACAACTTCTAGATGTATGGCCCTTACTGTCATACATGTAAAAATTACGCCGTACCTTTTCTCACGTCTTCTTCCAACTGTAACGACTATTGGTCCAAAAAGGTCAAGACCACAGTGAGAAAATGGTCTACAGTGGTGCGCAACTCTACCAGCAGGTAAGTTTCCTTGTCTCGGTGCTACAGGTGTCGCTTTCCTTATACGACAGACAAGGCATTTCGATGCTACATTTCGCACCGAAGGTCGTAGGTGAACGATCCAAAATCTTTGTCTTAGTTCATTTATAACTGTCTCATTATTAGCATGCGCAGCTCGAACATGATAGTGCATTATTATAAGCTTGGAGACATAATTGCGTCCGTCAAGTATGGCAGGCCTTTTGTACTCTAAATCAACATTTTCTGCAGCGTCAATCCGGCCTTGAACACGTAAAATACCATCATGGTCCATGTACGGTGTGAGTGACAAAATCTTACTCTTTTTTGGTAAAGGTTTTTGATCATTTAAGCAGCTCAGCTCTTCAGGAAAGGATTCTTTTTGCGCTTGCCTCAGTATCAATATTTCAGCTTTATCCATTTGTATAGCGTTGATTGTTGTTACGTCTTTCCCTTTCCATTTTTCAACAGCAGCCAATAGTGTGGCTGTAGCGCGAAGTAAGCGCATCCATGAGGAAAACCTTTTGGCATCGGGAATGGAAAGATGCTCTAACGGAGTAATGACGGTCAAAGTTGCTTTCTTTAGCTCAACGTCGTCATCGTGTACCTTCGTGAATTTATTTTCAGGCCATTGAGCTGTCTCAAGACTTAAGAACTCAGGACCGTGAAACCATGGATGTGCGTAGGTGAGTTCATCTACATTTTCTTTTGTGGCATAGTCCGCTACATTCGCAGACGTCGGAACATATCTCCAATCATCAGGTTTGGTCAGCTCGTCTATCTCACCTAATCGATTAGCGACGAAAGGTTTATAATCTCGTGCATCGCTCATGATCCATAGCAGGACCGTAGACGAATCAGTCCAAAAATAGCGTCTGTCGGGCTTTATTGTGTGCTCCTGCTCGATAGTATTAGCCGCTAATCTGCAGGCCAATACTGCTCCTTGAAGCTCTAGACGTGGCACTGATACAGGTCTTAGTGGGGCCACTCTACTCTTACTGGCTATGAGGGCTATAGTCGCACTTTCTTCGTGAACGATTCGCCAGTAGGCTACAGCGGCATAGGCTTGCGGTGAAGCGTCGCAGAATATATGTAGCTCACGTGCTAAAATAACATTTTGTGTGGCGAATGATTCTGCATTCAAATACCATCGCGGTATGCGTCACTACGCATACCGCGATGATCAAGTCACTACTTGATCTTGTCAAAACACTCTAGCCATTTGCGCCACTTTGTGAACTCTTTGTCCTTGACATGTTCGTCCCATGAAATGCCGCTTCTCCATGTATCTTGTAACAGTATCCGAGACTTTATCGTTAACGGAGCAAGAAAGCCTTGAACATCGAAAATGGACATGACTACTCGTAACATTTCTCGTTTAGTCGGTCTTTGTAAACACTTGAGGATTTGTTCACTAATGCGCTTCATGGAAACATCAAAACTAAGCACATCGTCAACTGGAAACCAGTACAATCCTAGCGTTCTCTCGCCCTCGCTTGTTCCCTCGATATTGAACTTAACGGCGCTAGGGCCGAGATCACTCTCTGGTAAACTTTCGAGTACTTTCTTACTGTTACTGGTCCAGTTCCTGATTTCAAAGCCTCCCATTTTGTGAATATCTCTGACATCGTTAACAAGCTGTACAGCTGCACTCTCAGTCTCAATGCTATCCATCAGATCATCTACATAATGATTTTGCACAATGCTTCTGACAGCACGGGGCATTTCCTTTTCATACAGCATGGCGTTTTTATTTTTCACATATTGTGCCACAAAAGGAGAGCAGCATGCGCCAAAAATAAGGGAATTCATAGTGAACTTCGTAGGTGGCTTTTTACTATTGATGTCGTCCTTCCAGAGAAAACGCAAAGCATCTTGGTCCTCTTTTCTAATTTGGACCCTCAAAAACATATCTTTGATGTCGCCAGTGATCGCGACTTGGTGCTCTCTGAATCTTAATAGTACACCAAGCAGCGAAATGAGCAAATCTGGGCCTTGAAGTAGGTAATCATTCAGAGAATAACTTTGCGATTTGGCAGCGGCGTCAAATACAAGACGCAATTTCTTCTTGTTTGGATTATCAACACCAAAATGAGGTAAATACCACAGTCGATCAGATGTCACATCGGGTTCTGAACAGGGGTGAGCATAATTGTTTTCAAACAGATGCTGTACCCTCTCTCTGTATCTAGCTTGAAAATCTGTGTTTATGCGCATCTTTTTCTCTACGCCTTGAAGACGACTAAACGCTGTGGGATATGAGTCTTTCATTTTAACGGTCTCATCCTTCCAGGGCAGTCCCACCTCCCAATGGTCACCAACTTGTTTAGACGTCTTTTCAATAATCTCTAAAGCTTTAACGTCCTCTGAACATTTTCGTGGGTTGACACTGACGCCAAGTGCATCAAGAGCATACGAACGCCTTACAAGATCATTGAGCTCATCTAGGCTGCATCCGTTTTCGCTGTCGTGATGTGATAAAAACAGCGTACAGGCATCAGTCAGTCCATGCGGTCGGCGTCTGTTTATTATTTTGCCGTGTACAGACCAGCCAAGAACGGTTCGAGTGGCGTTAGGATCACCCTCAATTATCTCTAATGGGGCTAAGAGATGGTAATTATCTTGCCCGATAATCATTGATGGCTTCATGGAATCAGAACACAGAATATCTTTGATACTTGACAGGTGCACATAGCGTTCAGGTTCTGTGTATTGACTCGGAAGATTAATCCCTTTAACCGTGCGTGCGACAATTTTATAGCGATCAGTATTTTTGCTTGATATCTCAAATTCAAGTAGTTCAGCTTTACAAATCAAAACACTGTTGTCCCAAGCGCCTCGCACATGTAAGCTTTCAGTGTGACCGGTTAATCCTACTTGGCTGGCCACTTTTTCATCTATCATCGTGATGGTGGAACCGTCGTCGAGAAGAGCATCAGTAACAACGTCACCATTGGGGCCATGGATCCGGACGCGAACATATTTGAGTAACACGTGAGAAGGTGTAGGAGATTTTGACACAGCTGATATGTTCGCTACACAATCGTCAGGACTTTCAGTAATATTAGCGTTGACAGGCTTTTCTATTGCCTTAGCTGTTGGCCAATGCAAAATCTGGTGGTGCGGCAGTCCGCAATCATCAATGCTACATAATGGAGCTTCACAGGTGTTCTTGTCATGGTCGCTAACAAGACATTTTGGACATAGCCGGTTGCTGCGCACAAATGACCATCGTTCCTTCCGGAGGGCGCGCTTGAACTTAGGGCAATCAATAACTATGTGATCGGAGCGCTTGTGACAAAAACGGCATTTTGAAGTTTCTTTCGTCTGTGCTAGTACAGTGTGAGGCCGCTGAAGGTTGGAGTGAGTAACAGGAACATCAAATTTCTTTATAGACGTCTGTAGTAACGAAACGCCGACATTAGAAATCTTTTGCGCTTCAACTTCCAAAAATTCCGATAACTGTTCAAGTCGAGTCATATTTGAACTTTTTTCTCGATTTTCGTGGGCATAGTCGGCCCATCGGGTAATCAAACTGCATGGTAATTTCGATAAAATGACAGTAGTTAGCTCGGGACTCCTTAAATAATCATCTTGTTTTATAGCCTTTGTGGCAACTACGCAGTTTTTAATTTTTATAGAAAAAGAAACTATGTCATTGTGATATGACAGCGACAGTGACGGAAGTTTTTTCAATTGACTTACGATTTTTGTGATGATAATTTCAGGTCGACCAAATCGTAATTCCAAGGTTTTCATGATATTTTCAGCCGACACATCACCCATCAGGAGCGCAGAAACGCATTCTCTAGCTTCGCCTGTTAGACATTTTCGGAGGCGACAAACGTTTTCTATATTCGAAAATTGGCAAACCTTGGTCGACTCATCATAAGAATTCCTAAAGTTAACCCACTCCATCGGGTCTCCCTTGAAGAAAGGCAGCTCCTTAGGTGTCGCAATGCGACTTATTAATTTGTCTGCGGCGGTCATCTGCTTACAGCTATGGGTACAACCTACAGCAAGATCGTGTATCGCGTCAGCTAGCTTGAGTATTGCTTTATCTTGAGCAACTGGTGCTGACGAGGGTCGGTCATGTAGGGCAGGGCTTGAACAACACATATTTTGAGCAGCGGGGGCCGGGCAATGGTCATTTTGTGCCGCGGTAGGGGCTAGGTAGCGTTCATCTTGTGCAGTAGGGTCTGAGTAGCGCGCATTTTGTGTCGCGGTCGTACGACGAAGGGTTACATTCTGTTGCGCCACCCAATCTTCCGTTCTTACTGCTGCGGATACTGATGAAACACTGGAACCCGCTCGGGAACGTCGTTCTTGTTGTTCTTCCAATTCTGCTAGGCTTACACTCAGTTTTTTGTTCACGAGGTCTATTTGTGCTTGCATTTTTACCTCTTGCAGCTGAGCTTGCATTTTTACCTCCTCTGCGGCGATCAGCAATCGTGATTTCTCCTCGGCCGCTTCAAATTCGAGTTGTTTTTTGCGCGCCTCTATTGAGATAACGGACATTTTGGAGCTGGCCGCTTTCGAATACTTGCTTGATAGAAGGTTTTGCTGATCTTTCTTTTGTGAGCCTGAAGGTGACGACATTTTTCTGCAAGCTTTTGCTCGTGTTATCATTTTGCGAAAAAAATATATTCCTCAGTCCTCGAGTCTTCAGTTTATGCTCGAAGGACCACGATGTTACTGATTGAGAGATGCTGGTTTAGGTTTCGAGGATTAAATAAGAAATATATTTTAGAATAAACTGATGTATTAGCATGACTTTTACCGACATATAAAATTAAGTGACAAAAGACAAAGACAATCATATAAGTACTTTTTTATAGTCAACAATTACTTTACTGGGGGAATAACCTCAATTTAAAAATAATAGGGTCAGTGTTGCCGCTCTAACGACTTAGTCGCTAGATCTAAAGGATTTCACGACTGTTACTGTACTGACAAAAAAATATTTAGCCTTTTAGCGTCTATTGAACCGTGTATTATGTGATTTTTTTTTCGGAAATAAAAATCCTGATCTTATGATATTCGTATCTGATCTAACTACAGGTGTCACACAAATTTAAATTGGTCGAAATACTGAACAATTTTTTTTTTACCTCAATCGTAGTCTAGCTAGGGGCAGAGATTATAGATCGACGATGGAACGAGCTAACCCAGAAGAAGCCTATTTACTCGCGACTTAAATAGATTTAGGTTATACGAACTCGGGAAAACCGATGCAGGCTCCGGGTAGTTTGTGCCGTAGTTGTACCCTGCCCTAAACTATGTGATAGAACAAATGAGAAACTTGAGTCCCGTTGGTTTTACGATTTTGTAACACCCTTTATCGTAGAACTAGTGGGAACGAAAAAATCCATTGAATTTTCGTTCCCATTAGTTCTACGATTTCGTACCACCTTGAATCGTAGAACTAGTGGGAAAAAAAAATAAAAAAGTTCCCACTAGTTCTATCGTAGGACTGTGCAGTAGAACTAGTGGGAATGATCCACAGAGTTAAATTTGGCAAGTTGGTATTTGGCATTTAGCTGAGCCATCCCAAATGTGACAGCAATACTCCATGCCATACCGGACTTGAGCTTTTTATTATACTGAAAGCTGTCCAGGCTTGAAGTATCGCTTAACCTTGTTTAAGGATACACAGCTTTTTTGCCGCAGTATGAGCTTTCAAGTCAATGTAGGCGCCGAAGTTCAGATTCGTGCTCAACATCGTGCCAAGAAACTCGAGACTGTCAGTAACTTGTACAAATGCACTCCGAAAAGTAGGAGCAAGATTGAACGGACTCCTTTTGACAGTGAACAGACTCACTTGCACTTTGGTGGCGTTGTAATCAATCAGATTCTCGTCAACCCACTTAGAGACAAGACTTAAGGCTGAATTCGTTCGCTCTACCATGCCCTCTCTAAATGTAACGTTCTTCATCAACGCCGCGCCTTTGCGCTTTTGCGCTGAATGTATAGGTAACTCTCCAAGACAGACACTGCTGTCATCTGCATACCCATCAATGCCAGGAACAAGGAGGTCATTGATGTGCAACAGGAAAAGCGTCGCGGAGAGAACAGACCCCTGAGGAACTCCGGCATCAAAAGCAATAAGGTCAGAGGAGCAGCCAGCAATGACCATGGATCGACGGCTCACTCAGGAAGTCAGATATCCAGCAGTAAAAGGTGGCGGGAATGCCGTTATGCTGGGAGTTTGCTCAACAGACTTGCGTGCCACCCTGTCGAAAGCCTTCGAGATGTCCAGTGACTCGGCAAGGGCTTTGCCGTGTTTCCCGATGGCCTCGCCCCAGCAGTGCGTAGCAAACACCAGAAGAGGGGAGTCGACCGTGCCCGGCAAAAACCATACTGTCGGTCGCTGAGTAGGCATTCTCTTCAAGGTGCGCCAGCAGCTTATGCATGGTGATAAAATATTTGAAGAGATCGCAGTTCTGACTGTTTATTTCTTATACAAGTGAAACACGATATTTTCAACTATGTTTATTCAACAATAATATCCTATTGTTACTTAAGTTCAAATTCATATGCAACACATTAAGTTGTTTATAAAAACGCGATGCAACCTCGTAAATAGATAACATTTTCATAATTAGAAAGACAGATTGACGCACTAGATATACTTAGTAATGAACTGAAACAGAATTTAAGAAGTAGTTTTTTAATCTTACAGATGAACTTGTACTCGTTCGTAATTCATACCAAAAGGACCAATTGAATTTAGTAAAGTTGTCGTGCAAACAATAGCACAACACAATTGACATGTATCTGACGGAGGACTCACTCAAACTCTGTCTAACTACTAGAAAAATTGGACATCCACGGCATTGTTCCAAATCACATTTTCCAAAATACATAAGTTTGGTAAAAACATAATTTAAACGCAAGCACGTCTAATATGTACATGTATGTACAGTTATGCGACAATTTTAAACAACTCAACATGCAGAACTGTTGACATTTACATTGTAGCTGTAGGTATATGGCTATCAATAAAATTCATGATTACATTCGCAGACACCCTTCTAAGCCGCATTCTACACCTAATAGTCAGTCCTCTATTTACGTGAAAAACACACACCGTTCATAATAATAGGCCAGTGCAACTGGTACAATCATAGCTTGCATCCAAGTAGATAAGACTAGCATGTGCGCCAGCTCCGAGAGCGCTTGCGTAGGTAGTGCATCCAGTACTAACGTACAATCAGGTACCTAGAGAAGTAAAAGGCTTTCTTTCATTACCTACGCTTCTGGAGCTTTTACATCTGTTCAAATATTCGCAAAACTTCACTCTGGCAACTAATAAAATATTCTTACTTTGGCTTGTGACTTAAACTAATACACGTTTCACAAAGACACATTGGATTTAACATAATAATTAATAAAAATACATTTTGCAAATATCTTACAAAGGGAATCATAAAACCATTCCAATTTAACAATGAAAGTCTTTGCAAAGACTTTACGGTGTATACCTATGGTTTAAAAATTTCCAATCCATAAATAATAATTATTAAAAACTATGTGAGTATCGACATCTAGGTATTTAATCACAGTCTATCTATTAAGTAGGTACCTACATAATACAAGATATAAATTAAAAGTAGTAACTTGGTAGGTAACTATCAGAAAATGTGCAGAGATGAAATCCAAGAAGTCTTAGGAGTAAAACGTAGTTTTTAGTCTAACAACTATTACGCTGTAGTAAGTTTAACAAGAAGGAAAAACAATATTACTCGTGATCTTCTATTTAATTAGATAAATACTTGGACTATTATTTAGTTTAGAATCAGATTTATTTGCATTTTCTTGAGATTGTTCTTACGCCACAGAGACCACAGCAACTGTTTGAAGCCACGCCCGCTCTTTTAACATTTAATAATACAATAATTTTAGGGGCTCAAATCCAACTAAATATCGTGTATCCAGAAACTACGCCTTGATCCCCTAAATCTTCAATTCTGGCCATTGATTAAGCTTCACTTATGCTAAGATTGCGGTAAATACGAATAAAAAAGTACCTTTGAACTACAAGACACTAAACAAAATTAGATTTCGTAAAATAATGGTTTAGATATTGATGCCGACGTGGCTACGTCTCAAGTTTATCTTAGCACAATACTTAGATCCACTGAAGAGAAAATTTAGACATTTTCTAGGTAGCGATAACATAACACTTCAATGGATTAGTAAAGTAGGTGATCTAAACGACGAACGCTTCTAGAGCCAACATGGCCAGAGCTGCGATAGCTGCGACGGCAGGAACAGTCACCACCCACGCGAAAATGATGTTCCTGTTAAACAAAACATATCATCAGTGACACATTAATAACAGCAATAGGAAGGTCCCTATTACTCCCTGTAATCAGTTAAATTAATCATATGATATACTAGCGGACGTCACGCGGTTTCACCCGCGTAGTTCCCGTTCCCGTGGGAAAACAGAGATAAAAAGTAGCCTATGTCACCCGGGATTAATGTAGCTTTCTAATGGTAAAAGAATTTTTTAAATCAGTTCAGTAGATCCCGAGATTACCCCTTACAATTTAACAAATATACAAACACACAAACTTTACTTCTTTATAATATTAGTATAGATAGATAATTAATCCTTTTAAACAGAAACTACTGCCGTAATCTGACGACCAGTGCAAATGTTGTCATTTTTGCTTTGAACAAAATGATGCAGGTAGTTAGCGCTCCCATAAATTCTATCACGAAAAGCGAAGAACTTGAAGATCTGTGTAAACATACCGAAACAGACTCCAGTCGACGGGCTTGTCTGAGAAGTAGCCGATGCAGACGACAGAGCCAACCTTGCAGTGTGTAGTGGAGACCGGCAGACCAGCCTTGCTGGCCACAAGGACCGTCAGCGCAGAGCCGAGCTCGATAGTGAAGCCCCTGTGAGCCAAGAATATTACTTTATTTGGAGTGCGAAAAATACCTGGATACTGAACTCAGATGAAATAGCTTGATCATCGGGTGTCTTTAGGTGGTCATGCAAATATAACGCTTAATAATTATATAACTGCACAGTGTTGTACTACGCGCCTGACATACCAGCTAGCGTACCTTAAATAGTAGATTGTACACCAAGTGCATAAAACGCACCATTTTGCGCGAGACGTTTATCATCCGATGCGAGCTTGCGAGCGAGGATGGATATAAAGTAGAGAGTACTAGAGAGTAAAAAGTAAAAAACTAAAACCCGACTACGACAAAAAAAACGACGCTGAAAAAGTATGAAACAAGATTTTCAGGATAGAACAAAAAGAAAAGCCGTAGTCACACGGTATTAAAGTGTTTAGGTTGGTACCTATAACGTGTGACTACGGCTTTTCTTTTTTTTATTTAAACAATTTTGGTGTTAAATATGTTTTTTCACTTCTCTCGCTCTAAAATTCGTCTTTATGTCGTGCGTAGGCGACATAAAGTCGCGTTTTATGCTCTAGAGCATAAAGTAAAATCTTCGTCGAAGACCAAGTTAATCGGCACAGGTAATCGGCCCAACAGCCACACGAACAACTTCAACTTCATAGAATAACCTCTTTAATTCGTTTCGTTAGTATTCTAAGAACAAGGGATTACTGCTTTTCATTACGAATACAAGGAAAGTTGATGGGAATAGGCTTCCCCCAATTTCCTAAATCGTTTGATGGCAATAGGCTTGCTCCTAATTACATTGGTTGATGGCAATAGGCTTGGTCCCAATTACATCAATTGATGGCAATAGGCTTGCTCCTAATTACATTGGTTGATGGCAATAGGCTTGCTCAAAATGTTTTTATAACTGAGCAGTATGAGTAACGACTTATGTCAGGTGTTATGTCAAGTTTCCTACTGAAAAAAATAAGATTGGCGGGAACTTTAATTATTTTTACAATATTTATAAGTTGCTGTTTCATTTCCTCGCAATCGAAGTGAAAAGTGGAGTGTAAAACTCGTCCATAAAACCCATTTTGCTCTCTACTTTATATCCGTCCTCGCTCGCAAGCTCGCATCGGATCAAACGTCTCGCGCAAAATGGTGCGTTTTATGCACTTGGTGTACAATCTACTATTTTACTCTTGACTTTTTGTCCGCTAGAGGGCGTAATTTTAAATTTGAGCAATATTTTAGAAATGTACAGGTGAGGCCCTATCAAATGATACCAAACACGGCGTATTTATCTCCATTTTTATTTTTTAAGCCTTACTTTTTGTCCGCTAGAGGGCGCCAAATAGCTTTTTGTGACACGTCACGTAGCCTATGTTCAGCGGAAAATTAAGACGGTAGTAATTCTAACGATACCTCATAATTATGTCGAGTTCCGAGATGTAGATTAGAAGCTATGAGGGAACAGATGAAGATACACACATACATACAAACATACATACATACTTATTACATACATAGCCAGTCAAAATCATAACCCTCCTTTGGCTTTGCCGTAGTCGGGTTAAAAATGGGTTTTATGGAGGAGTTTTACACTCTACTTTTCACTTCGATTGCGAGGAAATGAAACAGCAACATGTAAATATTGAAGAAATAATTATGGTTCCCGCCAATTAACTTTTTTTTATTTTTCAACCGATGGGAATAATAAGAATAATTTTCTTTATTTCGAACAACATAGGAACCATTTTTGTTAGTAAACAACTTATACACTAGGATGAGTAACAAATTGGAATAAAATACAGTTTAATTAACTAAGGTGATTGATTAGGTGCAAGCCTATTGCCATCAACAAATGTAATTAGAAGCAAGCCTATTGCCATCAACTGATGTAATTGGGACCAAGCCTATTGCCATCAACCAATGTAATTAGGGGCAAGCCTATTGCCATCAATCAATGTAATTAAGAGTACTTAAGCCTATTTCCATCAAATGATGTAATTGGGGGCAAGCCTATTGCCAGCAACGGGTGTAATGGAGCAAGCCTATTGCCATCAACCAATCTAATTAAGACCAAGCCTATTGCCATCAAGCGATTTAGGAAATTGGGGGCAAGCCTATTACCATCAACTTTCCTTGTGTTCGTAATGAAAAGCACAGTGTTTACCTCGGGTTAAAGACTTATTTAGTCCCTCGAACTATTAGAGCGACATCATAATATCGTAGCGTAATCTCTTGTTCTTAGAATACTAACGAAACGAATTAAATTAAAGAGATTATTGTATGAAGTTGAAATTGTTCCTGTGGCTGTTGGTCCGATTACCTGTGCCGATTACCTTGGTCTTCGACGAAGATTTTACTTTATGCTCTAGAGCATAAAACGCGACTTTGTCGCCTACGCACGACGTAAAGACGAATTTTAGAGCGAGAGAAGTGAAAAAAATATATAAATAGAAACGCCTCTCACGTGTCCGGTGTAATGCTGGTAAGGTCTTCCCCAACGGTGCGAATGACGCGGCGGCCCCACAGCCACAGCCCCAGTGCGATGCCCACGCCGCCGAATATTAGGATGGCGAGAGGGGTCTCTGCCCGGGAATGGGCGCCCCCCTCCGAGTATAGCAGCCAGAGAGCCACCAAGGGACCGATCGCGTTACTACGGACAAAAATAATTACCAATTTATCAGATGTCATTGGCTTAACTAACAAGCGCACCAACTGTTGGTTAGTGTCTGATCTGAACCGCAAGCCAATGTGGTTCTGATGTGTCTACCTTGTAGTTACCTACAACTATAACATTGCACAATATGTTTTAAATTTTAAATACAAGCATCGGCGACAATCGACATATTGGTGATATCATATCTTCAAGCTGATTTTACCTGACATCATTGCCACCGTGCGCGAACGCACCAAACGTGGCTGTGAGGACCTGCAGGAACGAGAAGAGGCGCAGCTCGTCGGGTGGTGGAGGGGGTACGGGAGCGGGTGGCGGGGAGGGCGCGCGCAATAGTGGTGCGGCGCTGGAGTTGGGCGTGATGCCGGCCGTGCGACTCGCCACCTCCGCAACCGTGCAACGTTCGATGCTCCACGCACTACCACCATCCGGACCCTGGAGAATGGTAGTTCATCCTTATGAGTATGACATACAAAAATTATTGCAGACTAACATGATAATGGTTTATAATTTCATTTTGCATTAGGGATGCACATGCACACATAGTGGGTATCAAAATAACACGTGAAACAATTAGAAGATAAGCTCACCTTATCAAGTCGCGGCGGAGGTGTATCGAATTCCACGCAGTTTGTGGCCCTCGTGGCCGCCAGCCTGTCGAACTCCCCACGCGCAATCGTGTCGCACGAGTCGCCAAGGAAACCATTCCTGGAGTCGTAGCTCTCGCCCATGCCGGCCATTTGCGCAGAGTCCAAACTTTTGCAGTAACTCAACGTCTCGTCTATGTACTTCAAGGTGTTAATCTGAGGATCTGCATCTATGAGTTGTAAGCGTGACTTATTTGGTGGGCTGAGACTTCTGGATAGTATGCTGCAGTCGTCCATAGTGGCTAGGAGTGCGCGGTTTCTGGCGTTCATCACCCCGACGGAGGTCTTGTCTGCATCACTCAGGGTGACCATCTCCGCACTCTCCGCGATGGCTTCGAGCACTTTGCCATCTTCAGACAGAAGTGACGTCGGACGTTGTGCGACGCTGCTTTTATTGGAGTGAGTCGGAGTATTTGCCGGTGTTGTTTCTGTAATATTAAAACTAAATGTTGAAATATTTGTCAACAATTCAGTCATACTAATCACAATGTTAACTCTATCAAAATGAAAATACAAACCATTGGATAATCCAAGCGAGAAATTGACAGGAGGTGGGACGAGCCGCCGTTTGTAGTAGGGCACCAGGAATGCGCGTACACACACTGCAACCAGCGCACCAACCGACATCGAGCACACTAAAGCTAGCCACAGCGGAATGTTGTCCATTGCCAGTACTGGAAGCAATGAATTGTTATTTATCATTAGAAAAATCACGGGTTTCATGTGTTCTGTCCAGCTAGAAATTGTTACGAAGGTAGGTACATGCTTGGTGGAGCATTTTTAAATAGGGATAATTTGAGTACAGTGGCATTTAGTTCTAAATGCCAAATCTTCTACCAACAATTGTTGCTTTCAAGAATTCTACGCTACGAAGGGCTACGAATTCTAGCAAGTTGCTACGAATACTACTACAAATTCTAATAACTGAATTAAAAGTAAATAACATTTATTTCAATTTTAGGTCGAAATTAAATCATCTAAGGTAATTTATTGTAGGAGCTTGCTTACACTTAGGTCCATCATGCACCACGCTCAGCACGTTCACGAACACGGTAGCCCCGTAGAAGAAGGGCAACGCCCGGAGACCAGATTTGATGGGCTGCGTCGCCCTCAGGATGAACCGGCGCACACACCAGTACAAGAGGGATGATGCAGTGCCGCTGAGTGCCGGTGAGATGAACCACGACGCCACTGGGGAGCAAGGACGGAAGATAAATATAAGATGTGTCTACGAAAGTCTACGAAGAAGTGCTACGACTGCTACGCCGCGCCGTAGAACTTTTACGGTAATACTTCCCAATTTGAGTAGAGCGCTGAAAAGCTTTTCTCTTTCACGTTTGCATACATAACCTTATATTGTAACTAAGCTACTCATGTTACACCAAATTAAATGATGTTTATGTACGCTATTTGCTACTATCAATTAACCTCCCATCTCATCAATTTTACTGCCACAAAAAGTACAAAACAGTTACGTAAATGAACCTTAGTAAGTAAGTAAGTACTTCGTTCATATTGTTCTTTTTAATTGAACCCAAGGATTCAAGGCCACGCCGCTTCCTTTGACCGCATGAAAGGCCAAGTAAATACATAGGTACCCTTTATGATCCGACACAATTGAGTACAAGGTTAAGCAAAAGCACTTCTACTTACAGCCATTATAATTAAACCCAAGTACCTGCCAGCTGCCAACATAGCCATATTGGACATAATGCTCATGTTAATAGCTTTCTCAGAATACGAGGAGAATGTATGGCACTCAACGTTTTCTGGCTTTACATACCTACCTAAATTAATTGACTGACGATTCTACCTAATTTCATGAAAACTATCTGTAAGCCAGTAAAAATGGTAGATTTTTGAGGTAGTACGAGTAGGTAGGTACAGTCGAACAAGCTAATAAGTATACAGGGTAGAGATCTTTATAATTCTAGTACGCTGAAATAATTGATTGCAATTTTGTTTTATAAAGTGTTTCGCATTAAGCGACTGATGTCAAACGCTGTATCGTTTGATATAAGTCTCTAAATGTATACTTATTAGCTTGTTCGACTGTACATCTATAAAATCCCCTTAATCATTTGCAAAGCTTTGACCTTGCGCTGAAAACATCGAACAGTAGTTGCAAGTATGAATACTGAATAATCAAGCGAATGGGCCATAAATCCAAAGATATCAAAATGACCCCAGCAAATTTTCATGACTGTCACTCTAATTAGGTGTCCGTCATTAACTAGGGTGGTATTAACATTTTTTCAGTTTTTTCTATCTATTTTAGCATTTTAGGGTAGTAAATAGGGCCAAGTACTTCGGTAACCCAGGTAATCTCCGCGAGATTGCCGGTAAAATCAAGGGGTTGCTGGCTTTTCTCGGGGAGCTTCGGTGGATCGAATAAGATTCCCACCCGCACGCAAAACACACGCTCCGGGCGTGGAGTTGCGGACACTAGCCCGATGCATCTATCTATCTATCTATTTTAGGGTAACCATCGAATAACACTTGATTTTAAGGGGAAGAAAAAACAACTTAGTATCCATTGGGTACATGATACATCGTGTTAGGATAGCATGCTTTATCGGTCTTACCAATAGCTCCAAGCATAGACCAGCGCACTCCGATGGGGCCTTTTGCCGTGAGTGTGAAGCCCACGGTGGCCCCCACCATGGAGTGGGTCCCGGAGACAGGCAGTCGTAACGCCGTGGCCACGATCAGCCAGATGGCACCTGATATCAGCGCCGACAGGCAACCAGCAGCCAACAACTTCTCGCCACCGTCAGCATATAAAGACACGTCCAAAATGCCTTTACGCATTGTGTCCGATACCTTATATCCTGTAGAGATAAACGGTAAAGGTTATAAAATGGTAAGAACTAAGGTGCCTGAAGTCCATGAAGGTACCTACTAGAAACTCCGTTTATGTCGGTGTCTCTGAGCTCTCGAAACCATTATTACTTGCTATTGTATCGAGTCTGGTTCTTCTAACCAACCTAACAGACAGATGTGTGCTGGGGAGTTTGTTCCGCCACTTCTTCTTTCCAGCTAAACACTAGGAAGTGTCGATGGGTGGGCGTTTTGGGGGACTGTCTTATAAAAATGTAAATACAGTGAAGCCTGGTTAAATGTGTCTCAGATATTCAAATCTGTCTCATGGGACCCCAGTATGAGTTCCAGTTATAGAGGTTTCTCACTTATCCAAGTCCCAGTTAACCAAGTTTCACTGTAGTAAAGTAGGTAAAGTAAATTTTGACCTTCGAAAAGTGCTGATTATCAGCCTAGTTTGAATAAATGAATTTTGATTTTGATTTTACAATGCTGTAGGCATAGAGTATTTTAAACCACAGTCTTTGGCTGTAGGCGATCTTTCAGTTTTTATTCGCACTTTGGTTTAAAATAGTAACAACATGAGGTTTGATTTTATTCGATCGGTTAGTTAGCCACTCTCAGCTACACCCTGACTAACCGCAAGTACATAATTAATGAGTTATGGATTACTAAGAATTACTAACTACTTATTACAAAACACCCCACAGAATGTAGGAATAACAATTATAAGGTCAGTTTGAGGTTTAAACGACCCAGTTAATTCTAAAAAGAAGTCAATGAGTGTATAGTGATTTTAATCATGTCTAAATGATTTCGACTCACCTATAAGCACTGCGCCCGCGATCTCGAAGATAGTGGCGAGGATGCAAGCCTGCGTCAGCGTCAGTACCTTGGAGCCGACGCTGGTTCCGAACGAGTTGGCCACATCGTTGGCGCCAATGCCGAAAGCCAATACGAACGCTACCACAAACCCGCTAACCACAATCCATAGCAAATCATCAGAAAACGGTTCCATGTTTTAGCCTTCCCAGTTACCTAATGCCACTAATCAATTTTGTTATAAAAGAACATTTCTGTAGCACCTAACCAAACGCAAATATTACCATAGTTAACAATAAGCTTGGCTCTATATCTATATTAATTCCGTAACACTTGTTGAAAACAATCCCTTCTTAACTTTAAACAGTCGAATTTCCATTCCGTTATAGAAAAATAAGTATAGAATATATGTAATAGCTAAAGATTTAATTATAAGTAGATATTAATTACTTACGACTTCAAAAGCAATCGTTAAACTAGTTATAAATTTTTAAATATTTAGAAATAAAGTAATTCGAAACTTATGTGGTGGTTGTGCGTCACAATGTTTGATGTTTAAATAGTATTTCGTATAGATGACGATGGCTCGTTAATTTTGGCTTCATCATTTCTGTAAAACAAAATTAAATAGGTAATAATAATCTGGGGTCGTAAGTAGATTTCACAAAAGAAGGTTTAATTTAAAACTAACACTGATCACAAATCCAAACTTTTACTTCTGACTGACTATCAGTCAGGACAATTCGATTTTGATCTTCTTATACGATTCAAATAGGATAGGAACGGAGCCGCCTCCATCCTAGACATTTTATCTTTTAACTCATTAACACATAAATAAATTAGAGCGAGCGTCCAAAATGGATGTCCACATGTTTTCACGATATCGATTCGACGCCATTTGATTTATTAAAATCGCACTAACAAGGATGATTCCGACATAGTATCCTACGCAAAGCTAACACCGACACAGTACCTAGTACTATATTTTTCTTTTGATAGAAGTGTAGTACCTAAAACATGAACAAAATTGCGTCACAAGCGTCTTTAGTTTCCATCATCGTTGTATATTTTTAAAGTGTCAGCTCATGTCACAGGTATCATATAACACGTGTCGATATACACTAAACACTATGTCACCTCCATGAAAATCTAATTAACGTAACACTTGCTATTCTATTATGTAATCAATCATGTTTCAATATAGGAAAAACGTTAACACTTACTTTGGAAAAGGTAGGATTTTATAGTCCTAAAATCGTTTGTAGTTCGAAGAAGCACGAGGGTTCGCCTTGAGCTCCTCAGGTGTGGACTGAAGTTGACGAGGGTCGCACCGGGTCGCCGACAGAATGGAGCATGCGCGAAGGGCACTAGCCACCCCACTCCAACCCCCCTATTCAGACGGGAACACAATAAAAATGTGTGTTTCATAGCAAAAGAACCCCTAACGTTACGAACTGTATTCAGCTAGGAAACCGGCTTGATAAAACGAACGGTACCCTATTAAAATTTGCATATAAGGGTCAGATTCCGCCAATCCTCTGAAGCAGTTTGTATCATTATCCTTTTCATTTATTTATTTTCGGCTTTTAAAAATATGAAGTAGCCTGTAGGTACGTTAGAACCACCGTTAGCATGTCATTATAATTTCATATCGCATTGATCTCATTAGCAACTCGATGTTGTTAGCTAGAGGGCAAGCGCGGATCCAGGGGGGGGGTCAGGGGGGTCATGACCCCCCCCTGGGCTGGGTCCAGGACCTAGGCGGACCACTAATTAAAATTGTTAAACGTAATGTTTTTGTTATATATTTTACACAACAGCCCAAAAAATAGTGTTTTTAGGGTTCATGTATGTTTATTTGTGAGTTTCTATAATCCACCATAACTTCTAACCGTCTGAACCGATTTTGATAGGTACTATCCTTAGATTGTTTGCATTATCCCTAGTGTTATTGGCTGGTGAAAAATCCACGTTTTGTTTTGTTTTTTTCCAAGATCTTTAAATTTAATTAAAGTTCCAGTCTTCCAGTCCAACTGGATGCAGGTAAAAACCGGAATTTTACATGGAACGACTGCTTTCTTTGCCTACACACAGTGCACACTGCACAACCCAGTTAGTACTGGGTACAACGAGATATCCCTTAGTTAGTATGACTGGTTGTCAGACTTTCGGACTTTGGCTGTTTCCGAGGCAATGAAAAAACTGAGTACCTACTTACTTGTTTACATATTTTACGTTTTATAGTTAAGTAAATCTTACGTATCGTAGTGTTAATCGATTTATCCCTTACAAGGTTGGGTCAGAATGGTACACTTTTAATTGACCACAAAAACTCAGTAGCCAATATAAACAAAGTACACAGTCACACCAATCAATTTTTTCGTAAGAATAATCGTTTATCATTGCCACCCCCTAAAATCTTTCAAAAATTTCGTTTTCGCGCTCGCTTCGCTCGCGCCTTCGTCCCGCTCTTCCGCCATTCTGTCTCGCTGGAGACACTCATCTACGTAAATTCTCATTTCTGATTCTAAGTCGTCCATCCACCGAAAATTGTTCAACGCTTAAATCCTCCTGGATACGGGTTATACTTCGAAGAATCAAATCGTGGCTAAGAGCTTCAATGGTTGAAGAACGTCTAACCAGACTGGCACTTCTCCACACTAAAAAAATGTACCCGTTGAAGTAGGTAGATGAAGTGGTAACGCGTTTCGGGAGAAGACGTAAAAGAAAAAATGATTTTGTTATTTAAATATAGGTATTTCTAAGTACCTACGTTGTACATAAATTAATAAAACACCTATTTTTTACTTGTATCCATGTTAGCGACGATATGTAAATATTAAGATTATTTCGATTAGAGTTAAATTTAGATGTTTTAAGTGTTTTATAAGTTAGCATTAATTAGCTCTGTCTAAGCCCATCAGGCTTGATGTTATAAGTGTTTTCTCATTCCTGCCGCCTGGCGGCGCTAGTGTAGCTTAAGTACCGCGTTACTTTACTTTAGTGAGAGCCGCTTCACAGCTCACCCCTTAGGAATTACAGGAGCGTAATCTTAAGTTGTGCATTCCTGCCGCCTGGCGGCGCTAGTGTTTATATTTATAGGTCATGAAGCTTAACTACTGTGATACTTGACTTTAACGAGAGCCGTTTCGGTTTTTTGTATTTTTTAAGTGTTAATTAAGGTTTTTTATATTGAATTTTGTTTTGTTTTCATAAAATAAGTTAGTCCTAAGATTAGGAAAATAAGAAAAACTATGTAAGGGATGTTTTACCAGTAAAAAATGGCAAGGTTGGTTTTCCCGCGTTTCCTCTGGCAAAAGTGTTAATTTTTCGGCGCCAAAAATGTGCAAAACGCCTCCGCGCATGCGCACACGTCGGGTCGTGATTGGTCAGTGCCTTAAACAATTTGATATAAATATGGGAACATTTCGATGGTAAAACATTCCAAATCCGACTGCGACTAAGTAAGAAACTATGGTTTGAAGAATAAACCAAGAAGAAAGTACTCCTGAAGAAGTCTTGTTATTTACTCTGCCACTGCACCCTCTCCAATAGTCTCCAGTCGACATCCCGCCAGCAAACCTGCTCCACACAACATCACATCACACTCTAATACATGAGCGCAACAATCCATGATTATAAAAATTAAACTAAAACTTTTTGTGACTTGACCTGGACCACGACTCTTTGTGACCCCCCCGGGCACCAAAGCTGGATCCGCCCTTGCTAGAGGGCCGGTATATTTCCACGCGTGTAGCTCAGCTCTACTTTATGATCAAAATTAATGGCCAATAAATTCTTAATAGCGGATTAGTCCTCTTACATGGAAATTCTAACCCTATGTAATATCAGGATGAGTGTGTCAAGATGACGTAACATTGGCTCCTGAAAACCAATTAACCCTGAAATAACTAGCCCACGTCTTCTATTCATAAATTAAGTAAGAAAACGCCTACAAGTAACTTCACAATCACATGAGTAAGTCTGTGTCACAGGTTTGCTATTCATACATTGTAGGCGCTTGTGTTAGACATTAGTACGAAAACACTAGCTAGTTAGTGAAAGATAGAATGAATGATAGCTATTTAAAATTACTTTAAAATGGCTACAATTTAAATGCTCACCAAAAAAGATTTTTAGACCCCAGATTAAAGTACAGTAGAGTACCTAATAAAATATTTTAACTTCAAATAAAATAAACCCACTCTATACTGAGGTGCCTAAAGAACAACGTTTTAAGTTTCAAAATAATTAGACACTCATCAGAATAATAGGGGATCGGACTGACTCAAAAAAAATAGAATTCTGTTTAGTCCGTCAGTTAGATTATCGAAAAATATTGGATACGTGTTTTTTGTTTTATCAAATCAATAAAAAATGACGAAGATAAAATTTCGTTTACGTGAAAAAAGAAAAAATATGTGGTCGATATTTTTTGGAAATCTATCTGTCGACGGACCAATTAGTTTTTTTTTTTGTCCGATCCCCTATCGTACGTGTTGTAGGTATTTATATTCTTTTTGCCTACCTACCAAAATGGATAAATGCTCACCAAATCAATTAACCAAAATTATAATACGATCGTCTCGCGACAGTATCCTTTATGGGCGGCATGGGCACCGGGTCGTAGGCCGACGGAGGAGGCCGGCGGCCCGGCACTTCGGGGACAGAAGATATTAGTGTTATTTAATATGCGAGCGAAGCGAGCGCGCGTCATGGAGATAAATTGAAAGTCGTGAAATACAATATTGGTGACATCTATTCAGTGATAATATAAAATATTTGGTATGCAGTTAACTTTAAAGGCGTTTATAAATCTTTATGATATAGAATAAAAAGGAAGATAGGTTCATTCCTACAATACTTTAGGAAACACAATTTGGTGAGCATTAATCCATTTTGGCCGGTATTTCGATTTTTTTTGGTATAGTGCGCGCGGAACTAGTTGGCCGCGCCTTTGGCAAGTTTTTGTTTTTTATGTAAGTATTCTTTTCAATAAATTGAACAATTATTGTTCACGATATCTCGGGATTGGTCATCACTGTCTAATTATAGTATCCTGTACATTGCGAGCTGTAGGCAACCTGCCCCTTCACCCCTGTCGCCACCTAAGGAGCGGCCAACTAGTTCCGCGCGCACTATAGTAAAATAGGTTCTTTTCTGGTAGGCGTTTAAACACAAGCCCTTTAAAATTAAGTATAGTCAGTTTCAGGTGGTGCTACTGCTATGAACCCTTGGGACGAGAAGTTTCTGCAAGAGAGATGTGAAAATATCAGATGATGATATTAAACATATACTTAGGTAATCTTCTCACCTTTGGTGAAACCGCCAGCTCTGAGGCCAAGTGGATAGGCATACTAAGCCCTATTCACTGTATCTTCTGCAGTCATAAACAAAGTATCATATCATAATTATTATACACTTACTAACTACTATGTATTCAAGTTAATGTGCTGTTGCTATGTTTGATTCGATGTTGCAAATGAATAATACATAATTATAGTTTTATTAAAGACTAGCTTTTGCCAGCGGCTTCGCCCGCGTGAAAATGTCGATTTTTCATACAAACTTTCATCCCCTATTTAACTCCCTTAGGGTTTGAATTTCGAAAAATCCTTCCTTATTCCTTGTCTACATTATAAAGGGAACCTCTGTGCAAAACTTCAGCTTTCTAGGTCCAAGGGTTTGGGCTAGGCGTTGATGAGTCAGTCAGTCAGTCAGTCAGGACTTCTCTTTTTATTTATATAGACTGTTCACTGGTGACCGGCGATAAGAACAGTGATAAAAGTTTAAAGGTGGAGAGTACTGATTATACTGACAGAGGTAGGTCAATTAGTGGACAGGTCAGGGAACTATGTCTAGAGTAGTTTGGCTGACTGCTAAGGAGCCTACAATAATGTTTATTCAACTTTCTTGGGTCATCTTATAGGATTTCCACACCATAGAAGAAATTGTAAGCACATAAATATTTCAGTTACTGAGTAGGTCATCGTGCGTCTTTAGAATTTTTGAATTCAGCAATACTTACCGCTTTATGCATTTTTACCCGACTGCGGCGAAGCCCAAAAGGAGGGTTATTTAAATTCCTGGTTGAGTTTATAAAGGAAGTCTTACCAAAGGGTATCGTACTGCGGGTTGGGGAGGTCAGATAGGCAGTCATCCATGTAAAATACTGGTATTCAGCTGCATCCGGTTAGAGTGGAAGCCGACCCCAACATGGTTGGGAAAAGGGTAGGCAGATGATGAACTTCAGTACACCATTGTGTAGCTGTACCTAGGTACCTATACAGACTACGCCTGCTTTCCATCGGACCCTCAAGCCCTCAACATAGGTACCACACCAAAAGTGATAGCATCCCCCCCCCCCCCCCTCTAACTTTTAAAGTTTCTCAGTAGAAATCCAAAGTCATGATAATTATATTATAATGTGCCCCGTTGACGGGAATATAGGCTACAACATGAAATTTAATCAAACCTAACTGGCCAAATATGGTTTTACTGCAGAAGCTATATTTACACCACTGCCTAACCTAACGAGGCGAAAATAGCTTGATGTTACTTTTTAAACCGGGTAAATACCTACTACTGGACGTTTGCGAAATCTACAACATAATCAAATTGAATGAGCTTCTTACATCAGTGGATGTAAGACTATATGTATATGTATTAATATCCACCAATTAATAAACTTTGAGTGTCAGGATGATTACTAGTTATTTACTGTGTTCGAAAGTATCTTTAAAAAGGTGTGTTGGGAACAGGGGTTTTATCAATGATATTATAAAGAAAGATACGCCATGTTCATACTGAATGACGTTCAGATATCGTTGCGTTGTCATTAAACGGCTGAACGCCAACGTCAGACTACGACAGCGATAGATAATACGGAACATAATAAGATAGAAAGAGATAGCTAGTTTTTGTGTGTTGCGCTTGAAGTACACTAGAGTATCATAGAGTCGATTTACCACAGAAGAGACATTGAATTTTTATGACTGTTACCAATGTACAGCTACTAAGTACTGCGAATGATTATTAATATTTTTACAATTTAAATTATATTTTATATAGGTACTATCGAATATTTGTATCAAATTTCAGACGCTTGGGTCCTTTTGGAGTAATATATTTATCTTCTTCTTTAAAATGTGCCGAACAAATTGTGCTACGTTTACTAGGCATCCAGTCAGGTTCACTTCTTTCCGCCATAACTATGCTAACCCATTTATTTTTTATCAAGTCATCACTTGGAAATCTGTAAAATAGTAAAACATTATGAGAAAATATGTTTTATCTAGGTACGTTACTACGTACATTCCAATTTTACTAATAAAATATATGACAGCCCGCTATTACTTATCTCATTCTATATAATTTTAATCTTAATAATTGAAAGCGCAACGCTATATATTGTGCCTACCATTTCGCTTCTGTTTGATTAATCTATGACGCATGCTATTTGTCTCTGTCACGCAGCAGATTGTCATCCTATTCTCTATCCTTTTCGAACCATCATGTCAATAATACGAAATTTATTTGAAAATGAGAAATAAATCGTGAAAACAATACAAATATGATATATTTTTATTATACTTACGTATGGTATGAAACTCCAAAACTCTTATTTTTCTTGGAACCATAGTTTTTGCACTTTCTTATGACACAACATGGCATTTTTGTTACGCCGCGGACTCGACTTACTTCGCTCGCTGCTATAACCCGACTAAATGAAACTGCACCAATTAGCGTAGTTTGTCCTCAACAATTTGTGCGTGCTAATGCGATATCTACCTCTTTTTATTTATAATATCATTGGGGTTTTATAAAGTAAAAGCACAAAAGACAAGACTATTCATTTTATTACTTTTGGTCTTGTCAACTACATCAAACTCGATTCCATTCACTAGGTCCCTAGTCTTCGTGGAGAAGAATGGACAAGAAACTCCACGGGAACACATTTTAAAGTATTATGCAAAGACTACCTGACATTGTCTTGGACTGTCTCAAGTTACAGCAATTTATCAGTTTACTTAAACAACAATCAATATAAACCATATTATAGTACATATTTCTAACACATAGTTATCAGTAATATTCAGAGCATAATATCAATTAACTTACATAAACATTGTAGATCCTTAGGACAGTACAAATAGGTTACAGCTTTCTCCACTTTGTAATCTTGGTTCATTAGTAGGACGTTTACATGTGAACTTTATTCTATACACATGGAATATAACACTCTGGGTACAGTACAGATACAGATATTACTCGTATTATCTAGTTAACTCGTAGAATAGTTGCAGCGTAACTACCCTGAATTGGCGGTAACATTTGCTTTTGTCAATTCATACTTGTTACATCAACGATTCCCGCCAATGGCAATGGTCAAACATTATAGCCAAATAACTAATAACACATACAATAATTAGCTAATCTTAATTAGTGGAACTATTTTAAAACTCCAATAAGTAATTTAGCAATTTAGTATGTATTTATTTGTAATCTTTACATTTATTCGGATAAAATATGAACATCAATAGATAGTTCCGGGAATAGATAGAAACAACTGGATACATTGAAATTGCAAGATAAAATCTAGGAAACATTGTAAGTATCATATAATAATTACTACTTAATTTATTGGCAGGATACATTGAAATTGCAAGATAAAATCTAGGAAACATTGTAAGTATCATATAATAATTACTACTTAATTTATTGGCAATTTAAAGTAAATAAACATTTAATTTGATTTAACTATTTAAATACCACAAAGCTATCTTCGGTTCGGAAACCAAGTCTTTTAAGCCACAATAATAACTACTTCTATAAAATACTTCGGGCTATAAAATATTATTAGGACAATGTAGATTTATTCGGAATAAGAACCTTACTGTTCTCAAGATATTTATTTACGATGATTATTAATTTGATGCTATATTCTTAAATACTGGCTATTCTATCAAGCTCGTAAAACTCGACAACAGCAAAGCAAAATAAACATGCGTCAGAGCATCAGAGCGTAAAAAATTATATGACTAAGAAGACAGCGTCTGAGGTTATTTAAGATTCAAGGTAGAAGCGGTTTTCTCTGCAACAGTTAAGAATCATATTCGATTGTTCTGGACTGTACAGGAACAGCCTCTGCGAGTGAATGAGATGCGAGACAAGTTTAAGTTAGCAACTTAGCACTGCACTACTGCAGTACTTTCAAACACAGGTTTACTGAAACCAAGAGGGGGTTACCTACATTTTTAGTTGTAGGTACTTGGCCAGCTAGTCGGCATCGGCCTTTCATGTCGAAATTACTTACTCGACATCAACGTAGCGTGAACACGAGAAAACAAATATGAAGTTAGAAAAAACAGCATTGTGTGCATAACCCATTAATTTCATGGAATGTTTTTTGGATTACCTACTTCGAAATGTCCACCGACACGCTACAAGTATAGGTAGGTAGTACCTACTATTACTATACGGAAGTATGGCCTTGGGTTCGATCGTTCATTGGTCTTTGTACTTAGAGCAACAAGACGATTCAACTGAAGAATAAGTTAGGGGTAATAGGTCAATCCTATTCTTCTGGTACCTGCTTACTAATGTTTTCTGTGCTTCCGCGTGATGCTATAAAGGTACTAATTACTTTTCCATCTTTGTGTACAAAGAAATAAAATTGAATCGTTTGTTATTTAAAATTAACAAAGTTTCGCCGAC
Organism: Diarsia dahlii; assembly: GCA_949775195.1. NCBI lineage: Eukaryota > Metazoa > Arthropoda > Insecta > Lepidoptera > Noctuidae > Diarsia > Diarsia dahlii. The sequence goes on from OX459191.1 coordinate 14,792,514, forward strand.
TGCCTATTTATGAAAGTTCATATAGTAGGTTTATGTCTGTCCCTCATCAACTCTTATCTCTGAAAATGCTGGACCGATTTTGACGAACGACTTTTACTGGCAAATAGCTGATGTTAATGAAAATACGTCTTCAACTGGTAGGTCCTGTACGTAACTAGCCCTCGTACAAACACCGATATTTTGAAACTAGCTGTGCCCCGCGACCTTTGACCGCTATTATTATAGTCCATCCTCAAGTTCTTGTGCAAATCAAAAGAAAATTACTCCTCTACAGGGTTTCACCGACATCAGGTAATAAAACAGTACAAAGTTCAACATAGATAATTTTATTGCCAACAAAACAACATAATCTTTGTAGGTAAATAGGTACTTACAAAGATTATTTTTATTAAAATTCATACAAACATTTAATAAAGCAAGAATTATGTAACTATACTATAACCATGACCTGTACCAGCTTAAATCTAAATATTGATGAACAATTCAGTGTTATTTTACTTCTGAGCAACCAAAAAGGATCACTCTTATGTAAAAAAAGATGTTACTGAATTCTGTGAGCTATCATAGTTTAACATAATTATGGAATGTGTTTAACGTTATACCCATAAATCAATCAAATGCCAGTTGGGTTGTATACTAAGAATAATAAACCTCTATATTTAATTTTATAATGTTACTTAGCATCACCAGTAAAAAAACAATGTAAATTACTTTGTTTTGCTTAAATGCCCTCACAAACAATAAAAATTCAAATTTAGTTAAAAAAAATTACTTGTTTCCAACAATTTCATACTTCAGGTCATTTTCAATGAGTTTTTGTATGATTTTGGTATCCTTGAAAACAGGGCCTGGAGTAAAAACTCCGCCTGCCCTAGGCAAGTTCTCTCTCTCCTTGAGAATGGTATGTGCTGCCATCAGCAGTGCAACCACTGTGGCACCATAGCCAGGGTTTGTTCCTGTTACTTTGGCAACAACAGTCTTATTTGGCTTTGTGTTCTCCACATCAGCGCCAGTCTCCCATCCCTTCCCAACAAGCTCAAATGTGAAGTGGCTATTATTCATTACATTGTCAGTTGGTCCCTCCCTAGTCACTTTGCCTAAAGAACAAATCTTCGGATACTTGAGCAAAATATTCCTTGTAAATGACATTTTAGTCATGATGAAAAGTAAAATTCCTCCAAAGATGTAGAGAATGGATTGAGCCAGACTTCCAGATTTGAAATATGCTTTGAACTGGATTGGACGCTGCTGTTCTTTTTGGTATAAGTAGCGCTGGGTGCGATAGACCACCGATTCATCAGCCCCAAGAAATGGAAGATAATAGTTGCCATCTTTCTTATGTAGGTATTGTCGTTGCAGCTTAGGCTTCAAGCGTGGCAGAGGCTCTGGGTACAACTGCTTTCTCAGAGCTGGTAGCTCATTATGGTGTCTAATGCCATAGACAAGTGACTCCCAAGTGCCATAGTTAATGAGGCCTCGCTCACGTGACTCTGCTACAATCTCTGGTGGTATGTAGGACTTAAGATAGGACTCAACTGAATTGAGAGTGCCAGCAAAGTGCTGTTTCAAGAAAATGACGCCCATGTCGCAAGGGATGCTGTCCCAACCACACGCGCTTACGATGAACACTCCAGCTGTCGCGAGGGCAATTGGTTTTATTTCTTTTATGTATATTATATTCTAGTCATCTCAAAGTTCACAAAGTGATTGGTTTTATGGTAACCATATATAAATGTACTGCTTCGCTTTAATCCCAACGCCTCACGATATAATAGAGGTACTCACCTTTGTAACTCCCCTTCGGTTGTGTAAGTATCTCGCAATCCAGTCTCTTATCTCCGGTCCGCAAGGGCACCGGAGTGTTATTCCTCCAGCTTCTCAGGAGTCAATAGGATATCTGTAAATTTTAAGTACCCATGAATCTTTGGGCTAAGTATTACCTATCTGTCTTCGTTGATGAAGCCTTTTATAGCAGTCATCCATTTACCATACCTATGATGAGGTTTGTTCTCATCACTAATGTTTGTGACACGTATGTGCTAATCAGATACTGGATTCTTTCCACGTCTGTTGAAGCACGCATTTCGTGACACTTAAGTGCTTATCAGATACTGGATTCTTTCCACGTCTGTTATTAAGCATGCATCTCAGAACGACTTCGGCCCCAATGCCTCTTCGTCTGAAATGCTTCCCTCTGGCATTACCTATATAAAGGTGATATAGTGTAATTAAACGTCCGTCGACGTTGCGCGTCCGACGGCACACGTCTTCGTAGGCGGTGGGGGTGGATTTATAAGGGAGGGCTTGCCCAAGACCCTTCCTATGGCTATAAACCCTAAGCGCTTTATGTCCGGACGAGCAGCTAGCATGTGGTCGCTGTTATGCCCTCAGCCCAACGCTGAAGGCACGACCCACACATTTAAGTTTAGTCTCAAACTATTCGAACAGGTACAAACAAGTACCTCCACACATATTGCAATATCCATTAACTATATTGTTTAGACCAACAGATAAATAATACTTAGCTTTACAGGAGGCCCGCGACACGGATGACAGGAATCTCCATGAACTCCAGGCACTGAATTTACTTCACTTGAAGTTACATTAGTTACTCAGACTGAATATGTCATGGCGACCATTTTAGCGGGAATGGCTGGCGTCGTTTTGGCGTAGCGTCAGGTTGTCAATACTGATTTAGTGTTGCTATTTACATTTTAGTGTTGTGCAATTATATTTACATTTTTTAGGTTTGGAACATCGCGATTTCATCTTTCGCGACACTCCCGACGACGACATAAGTTACATGTGTTCCATCAAGTCTCGCGTCCACTCTCGGATCTTCTCTCGAGCCTTCATGGACGCGTCTCTCACTTCTCTCACTTCGGGAGTTTGAGTTATTTCATTTGTATCAGTGCTTTGAGGTATGCTATCATTATTGTGTTCTTCATCAAGAATTGTTGGTTCATCATTTTCTGAGGTAAGTGTTCTCTGAGTTATTTTCTTTTCTATCTCTTCTCTGTTTATGTGGTTTTCTGTTTCAGGTTTGTCAACGGGTTCTGCAGTTTGTGGAGTTGTGGATATTTCTTCGGTAAGAATGGTTGAGTCGAGTTCTTCTAGCAGAGGTGAGTTATCCCATGCTGGTGTAACATCTTCCTTTTCAAACTCAAACATAACCCTTTCTTTTCCAGATATATCTTCTTCAACCTCCAACGGATAAAGATGTGCGATGGAACGAGTGAATTCCGTATCATTCACCTTTACTCGCGCCACTCTGCATTGACCGTCGGCTCCTTTCAACAAAGATATAATTTTTCCAACTTTCCAGTTTTCTCGGTTCTTCGTATCTCCTTTAATCTGGACGATATCTCCTAGTTTTGGAATTTCTAATTTTGTTATCCTTGGTTCTTTAAGAGAGTGTCGGTATCTCTCCCTTAGACTTGGTAGGTACTGGTCGACGAACATTCTCTTAAACTCTTTCAGCATGTTCTGTCCACGTTTCCAACCTTCTACTAGATTCTGTTTTGTTACTGTGCCTTCTTGTGGAAATTCTGCATCTGAAGGTGTTGTCACGATGCATTTATTCAAGGTTAGAAAATCTGATGGTTTGAGAATATCCTCTAGATCAGAACCTACGCACGTCAGTGGGCGTGTGTTTAATATTGCTTCTATCTCTTTTATGATTGTACTTAGTTGATTATCTGACAATAAACTTTTCGTCAGAGTTCTCTTGAGACAGTGTTTAACTAGTCCAACAAGTCTCTCATAGAAACCTCCATGCCATGGTGCTAATTGTGGAATGAATTTCCATTCTATGTTATTAGTGATGCAATAGTTGCTTGACAGTATTTCTGCAGTTAATTTAAATTGTAGTGCGTTATCTGAAACTATTCTTGTTGGTATTCCTCTGCAAGATATAAATCTTCGTAGTGCTAATAGACATTCCTCAGCCGTCAGATCCTTAACGACTTCCAAGTGTATAGCACGTACTGCTAGACATGTATAAAGACATATCCATCTTTTTTCTGATTTATTACTTGTCTTTACTTGAAGAGGACCCAAATAATCTATTCCGGTATATGTAAAAGGTGAACTATAGTTCACTCTTTCCTTAGGAAGCGCTGGAGTAGTTGGTAATTTGAATGGACCTCCTCCATGTTTGACACAATTTGTGCATTTTCCCAATATTTTCTTTACTTGGCTTCTTCCTTGGGGAATCCAATACGATAATCTGATCAAGCTTAAGGTGTGGTTGACCCCTACATGATAGTTTTTCTTATGTGTTTCTAGGATCATTGTGTTAGTGAAATCACAATCCTTTGGGATTAGTATTGGATATCTTTTATCGTAAGACCAATCAGCGTTTTGTAATCTTCCTTTACAACGTAAGATACCGTCTATGTCGGTAAATACTCCTAAGTTTCGTTGTAGGTTAGTATCTTTACCTTCTACTTCCTCCGGGAAATGTTCTTTTTGAATCCTTTTTATCTTTTGTGTATGTGATAGTGTATCTTCCTCACAGTGTTCTGTGGAGCTGTTTCGTGATTCTTCATCTGATTGATTTTTCCGTTCTTGCTCCTTTGAGATCTTCTCTCCACTCGTGAGATCCTCCCCAACAGGAAACGAAAAGTCATGTTCCACAGAAGAACATGTGGGAGTTACTGCGACTTCGGTTTCATTAAGTAAAGAAACTTCGGCTCTACAACCTTTCGGCCAAGTTCTGGAGTCTTCCAGTAGAAAACTTGGTCCGGATAGCCATTTCTGCTTGTCTTCCATAAAACTCGTGGGTCTAGTAGCCACGTCTGCTGGATTCAATCCTGTTGGAACATATCTAACTGTTACTGGTGTATTTCCCTTTATTTCTTCTATCCTCCTTGCAACGAATGGTGGTAGTAGTTTGTTGCCGTAATACCAATCAATCACTATTTGACTATCTGTCCATATAGTGCTTTCTGTAAATTCAAAGTCTAGGAACTTGATTACGTACTTCAGTAACCGGCTTCCTATTAGAACACCTAATAGTTCAAGTCTTGGAATTTTTAAATTGTCTTGATCCTTGATGGGTACCACTCGTGACTTTCCTATCACAAAGCTCAGTTCCTTTCCATTGGAAATGTATACAACTGCCGCATAAGCTTTGGTTAATGCATATGTAAAAGCGTGCAGCCTGATATTGTCATCACCAGCTTGTTTGAAGTATTTCCTTGGTAAAACAATGTTTTTTGTGTCTTCCAGCTGTTCTCCAATAATTTGCCACTCATTGGTCAATTCTTCTGGTAATGGGGTATCCTATTTGAATTTATGTATCCACAGAATTTGTAGTAAAAGTTTTGCTGGTAACAAATTTGGTGCAGCATATCCGCATGGATCGTAAATTGACGCTATGTTTTTTAGTATTTCTCTCTTGGTAGTGGCTTCTGTAGTCTTTCTTGGTCTTAATCTGATCGTATCTTCTCCTGTGTTCCAATTCAGTCCTAATACTTTAACTTCTACGTCTCTGCAGACATCCGATGAAGCAATGCTTTCTGAGAATCGTTTGGAATTTGAACTCCATTCTCTGAGATTCATTGAAATCTCTTCAAATGTGATCTTACACGACTCATACATCTCTGTTGCTTCTTGTACGGAATCTACTCCTGTGACAAGGTTATCGACGTAGATGTCATTCACAATGCGTTTTAGATTTTCCTCCTTGGAACGCAGTAGATGATGTTTTAAAGTAGCGTTTAGAAGAAATGGACTTGATATTACTCCAAATGGTACGCGACAAATCGTAAGTGTAGGATGTTATCCTCCGTGGCCGCTCCTTTTATGTCTTTCAACCATAAGAATCGAGTTACGTCTTTGTCCTTTGCGTGTAGTGCTATCTGTAGAAAAGCCTTTTCTACGTCTGCTGTTATTCCTATTTGACGCGACCTAAACCTTAACAACATTCCGGTCAAGTCTTCTAGCATAAGTGGTCCGCAGTGTAAGCATTCATTTAAACTTTTGCTATTCTTGGTCTTTGCTGAAGCGTCATAGACTATGCGAGTTGGCTTGCCCGGATGACTAACACCGTGATGTGGTAGGTAGTGTATAGGATGATCTACATCTTCGACTCCCTTTTCATTGTCCGGTACCCTTTCAATTATTTCTTTTGCTAATTGTTCTTTTAATGTAGTATCATACGCTGTTAGTGAATCGAAATTTAATCGTTTGAGTAGATTGACTAGTCTGCCTATGGCTAGGCCGTAATTAGTTTCTAAATTAGGTGGGTAATCTATCCATGGCCAACTAACAGTGTATCTGTTATTTACTAGTTCTATTGTATCATTGAATTGGTTGATTACTTCTTCGTCCCTAGTCAATTTGGTGAATCACATATTCCAATTTGATTGATGATTCTAGTTACATTAGGCATTGAGTGCTAATTAAACCGGCTTCTTTTTAATAGCATTATTTGCATCTAAAATTCTATATTGCCTTCTAAATTACTAAGTCAGTACGTTTAAATTGTAATTACTTATGCCACATTCACTAAGCATCAAAATTTAATTAAAATTGTCATCAAATATTATTTAACAGCCACTAATAGTACGTAGATACTACTGTCGTGTCATCAAAAGGCTTAAATATAGAAGTTCAGAGCATCCAATGACCTAAATATCGAAGTTCAGAGTATCGAATATCCTAAAGATCGATATTTATTTACATGTTGTGCTAAAACTTAAGTTATCGACAGAATCACTAGAACTTTATTTTTATCGGATAACTAGACAATAATTGTGAAAGCAACTTGGAAATAGCGTTGGTCACAGTTTCAACCTAACTTAACCTATTTCCCACAGTTTACAATGACGAATCATACAGTCTGCCTGTGACTAGTCAATTAGACAATGGTGAAAACATTTCTGTAACTAGTAGGTAATTTTAGCGTAAATACAATAATCTAAAATGAAATAAAAGTTGACATTTTGAACTTGGGTATAACAACTTTAGGTATTTTCGTGCTTGACCTCCTCGGTTTTATTTATGCAATTCCTATAACAAAGTGCTCTGTTATGATGGCCAGATTTGTTACAGTGTACACATTTAATTGACTTTTTACAATCTTTTACTTGATGATTTTTGCCTAGGCAGGCAAAGCAGTGATCCTTTATTTTTTCTTTCCTTTCCTCCACAGTTGCAACAACCTTGCATTGATCATTGAAGTGCGATCCTTGGCAAAAAATGCATTGAAATTTCCTTTTCTTTTTCATGGGCCTGTCTCTTTTACTTCCTTGTTCTTGAGGTCTTCTTTTTGTGGAATTACTATTGTAGTTACTGTTTTTATGGAATGGTTTTTTCTCACTGAACCTTTCTTCTCTTTTATTTCCTGGGCGGGTTTGACTTGAATCGTGGTTTTCCGAATTCTTGTGATTTCTGTTGGTTTTTACGGATTTTCCCTTCTTGTTGTGTGAGCTTGTGTGTAACGTCTGAGTGGTATATTCTTCCAGATTTTCGGAAGTGATCCTATTTGCGTCTTCCCTAGCAGCTATTATGGTTTCCAAATGTTGACGAATTTCTTCTATTGACTCGGTTTTTGCCTTTATCCTTTTCAGTTTGATATTCATTTCCGCTAGAACTCCCTCACCGTTTAGTTGTATTTCACTAAAGGAAGTGACCTCTTCCACATAAGATTGCATTTCGTTTAATGATAGACTACTGTTTAACTCAGTTCCGAACCTTTTCACAGTTACCTCTAGCTTACCTAGCACTATTTCTAACTTTTCCGAATTTTCTTTATTAGCATTATCCTTATAGGTGAGTGCTTCTTCAGTTAGTTTAGAGATAGCATTTGATATAGACTCAAGTCGCCTTATCAGAATTTGTTCCATTTTGAAATTCTGAAAAAGTATTTTATAATTTTATACCTTGTATCCTAAGTTAAAGATTTACATCATGTATCTCCTTAAATTTCCCAATTGCGTGGCGTTCGCAATGTAGTAAAATTGAAAAAAAAAATAAAATTTGTTTAACACCCTGTATGACCAAAAGTTTATCTAAAACCTTTTGTGAACAAAGAACTCTACCAACACCTGACATATAATAGAATTACATTTTATTAATGCCCTGTATATACAACAGAAAGTTTTAATTGTCAACCTGTATAGGACACAAAAGAATTTTATTGTCACCTGTACAGGACAAAAAAAAAAAATTTTATTGTCACCCTGTATACAACAAGTTAAAAGCAAGAAATATTTCACTATCTCTAGAATACAACATTTTCCATAATGAACTCAGCCCCTGAATTGTAATTATGGGTAAGGGAATTTCTCTTATACCTAAGAGGTTTCCGTATTTACTCAGAATATATTCTTATCACCGTTGCTGGTTGACGGGTAAAACTCTCAGTATTAACCCAGAATATATTCATATTACTGTTGCTGTTTGACAGGTAAAACTGGTTTGCTTCATTATTTTAAGTTTCTGATATTGATTTAAAATTTCCATGTCATCCACCCATCCCGTACCGACCCTTCCTTTCAATCTCCTCTGTTAACTACCACACAATTATTTACACCTTTCAGTTATACCATTTCTCCCACAATTCATTCATCGTTTCTTTGGTGTTCATCTCACTCTCCATCCATCAATCATTTATATGGTTGATGTTCTTGTTAATTACTTATTTATAAACATATTAGGTACCTGCCAACATCACTTGTGTATGCATCCACAAATGATATTAGGGTTCACCTGCATCAACTTAGTACTTAGTTAATTGGTACACTTTAGTAGCCAACATGAAGCAATGCAGTCAGTCAGGGATGATGTGTAAAACATGACAGTAGTTCACACATAAGTTATAACATACAATCCAGTTTCACACATGTCAATTTTATACTCATTTCTTTAAAGTAATTGTTAAAATAAACTTACAATGAGTGTTGATGTGTTTTTCCTTTCTATAGTATCAGTGATCTTTAAATGAGAATAGATGTCAGGTGTAGATGTCAGTGTCACGCATCTGCCTTCATTTGCCCATCTGTATAGAGGGTATTAGGTATAGATAAACAATTTTATGTGAACTCATACACAACAATGCTGTCTTTATGCAAATTTTAATACACCAGGTGTTCATATCACAACTTTACAAAGTTACTCTTTAGTTAGGTACTTATTTAACTAATACAATACTATACAATGACGTCCGAGCCGAATTTCGCTCGTGCGCCCTTGAGCACATGTAGTTTTATCAAAGTATACTTTAAGTAGTTTCCTCTATTATTTGTTACAGCTTATAAATCGTGAAATAGTTTACCTGATAATCTTCTTAATTATTCCCAAGTTATTTTAAAATTCCTTTCGTTCACTGATAGAAGTAGTTATAACTTTCTTGAAGTTGTTTCGCCCAAACAACTCGTGGGTTTTCTTAATATCGATATCACTTTTTCATAGTTAAACGAATTACGTTTACTTTATGGTCAGGTTTCTATTAATTTTATTCTTTTAAAAGAATGTAACAAACAAGGAAATAAATAAGTTTTAGTTTTATCAATATTCAGTATGACACACGAGACACTACCGCCATCGCCATTTTGAATCAATCGAAATTTTCACAGTCGGATTTCGCAATTTTATCAATATTGTTTCGTGTGAGAATGCTTAATATGTTATTCAGTAAATTACTTTTGGAATTTACTTGAACTGTGTATAAGGTTTATAGGTTTTAACTCGCTAAAGATAGGATAATCGTATGTTTATTCGAGTCCGCAGCATATTACTTCTTACTTCCGGTCAAAAAGAGTATTAGTCATTCTGCCAAACTTGTTTTATCAAGTCCGCGCCAAATTCAAAATTTAGAATGTTTAATTGGCTTGTAACGTTGCACATCACACGTACACACGCTACATACCCATTCAATTTGCAGTAACTTCGAGAATCTTTCATTTCGGCCTGCTGTTCATCTCAATAAACTTAGATAAATGAACATTTACTCATCATCACCTTGACGTTCTAATTTTGGCGCCTATAGGTGAATTATTATGGACATCCGCTTATTGGACGTTAGTTCCCATCGAATTATATAGAGGTCGCTGCCAACCTGATTTAATACACAAATGTTATTAAGTAAATGAATTTTTATGGACATCCGCTTATGAACATTAGTTACCATCGGATTATATAGATGTCGCTGCCAACCTGATTTAATACACAAATATTATTATGTAGATGAATTTTTATGGACATCCGCTTATGAACGTTAGTTCTAATCGAATTATATAGATGTCGCTGCCAACCTGATTTAATACACAAATATTTCTAATATTTAACAATAAGAGTCTGGATTGATTTTATGCCTTGGGATGCTTTAAATGTTACCGTTTTGTAATACCTGAGCATCTCCACCATGTCGCGAGGGCAATTGGTTTTATTTCTTTTATGTATATTATATTCTAGTCATCTCAAAGTTCACAAAGTGATTGGTTTTATGGTAACCATATATAAATGTACTGCTTCGCTTTAATCCCAACGCCTCACGATATAATAGAGGTACTCACCTTTGTAACTCCCCTTCGGTTGTGTAAGTATCTCGCAATCCAGTCTCTTATCTCCGGTCCGCAAGGGCACCGGAGTGTTATTCCTCCAGCTTCTCAGGAGTCAATAGGATATCTGTAAATTTTAAGTACCCATGAATCTTTGGGCTAAGTATTACCTATCTGTCTTCGTTGATGAAGCCTTTTATAGCAGTCATCCATTTACCATACCTATGATGAGGTTTGTTCTCATCACTAATGTTTGTGACACGTATGTGCTAATCAGATACTGGATTCTTTCCACGTCTGTTGAAGCACGCATTTCGTGACACTTAAGTGCTTATCAGATACTGGATTCTTTCCACGTCTGTTATTAAGCATGCATCTCAGAACGACTTCGGCCCCAATGCCTCTTCGTCTGAAATGCTTCCCTCTGGCATTACCTATATAAAGGTGATATAGTGTAATTAAACGTCCGTCGACGTTGCGCGTCCGACGGCACACGTCTTCGTAGGCGGTGGGGGTGGATTTATAAGGGAGGGCTTGCCCAAGACCCTTCCTATGGCTATAAACCCTAAGCGCTTTATGTCCGGACGAGCAGCTAGCATGTGGTCGCTGTTATGCCCTCAGCCCAACGCTGAAGGCACGACCCACACATTTAAGTTTAGTCTCAAACTATTCGAACAGGTACAAACAAGTACCTCCACACATATTGCAATATCCATTAACTATATTGTTTAGACCAACAGATAAATAATACTTAGCTTTACAGGAGGCCCGCGACACGGATGACAGGAATCTCCATGAACTCCAGGCACTGAATTTACTTCACTTGAAGTTACATTAGTTACTCAGACTGAATATGTCATGGCGACCATTTTAGCGGGAATGGCTGGCGTCGTTTTGGCGTAGCGTCAGGTTGTCAATACTGATTTAGTGTTGCTATTTACATTTTAGTGTTGTGCAATTATATTTACATTTTTTAGGTTTGGAACATCGCGATTTCATCTTTCGCGACACCAGCCTCACGCGCTTGCTCATCGTACCGTAGCTGCATTAACTCCATGAACTGTGGTTCACCACTGACATCCACATAGTTAGTTTTGTTCTCCACTGCAGCTTTAACCACAGGCTCTCCATACAAACGATAAGGGCCGCAGCAGTTCACTATCATTTTTGTTTGAGCACACATATCTCTGAGGGACTTGTCATCGCCTATGTCTGCTACTATGACCTTGACACTGGAGAGATCTTGCCCTGTTTTTTTAGAAACTTCCGTTACTACGTCAGCAAGTTTCGCCTCCGAGCGTCCAGCGATTCCCCAAGACGATAGTTCATATTTTTTGGCAAACTTGACCATGTGAATCACCGCCTGCTTGCCTGTAAAGCCAGTGGCGCCAAATATCACCAGATCCAAACGCGACATTTTAAATGGACCTTAGCACTTTGCAGTAGGTAACCGGCTAATCTTGCACTGATTACACGATAAATTAATTTTATGTCCAACGGCAGTTCGCAGCACGTCTGTCATAAACGATGACAAATCAAATTATCAAAACTAGTTTGTGATTGTATAATTAGGAATCGCACGAAATACATTACTGTACGACTTCGTGATCGAAGCTGTACGATTACCGACTAAGTTTATCATTCGACTATTGAGGTTAGGTTCATAAATATTAATTACCGTCAAACGGGGTGGCTATATGCCAGGCAGGTGAAAATGTGCAATGGAGGTGGTGGACTACAATATTACCGATTTCTTTTTCAACTTTGTCGTAGGCGACTTTTTTCTTAGATTAGTCGATTTTATAAACATTTTCCCATCTCTAGTTCATTTCACAAAACAGTTACTGTCAACTGTCAGTGTCATTCAGTTTGAAAAAAGTTTTCAGTTATTCGTGTCGTATTTGTCAATAAGTGTAAACTTTTAGTTGCCCAGAGAAATCTATAAAAGCTATCGTAATCGAGGTATGATAAGCTTATAGTGTATTTTATTGGTTATTAACTGATTATAAATCAATATGACAATGTTTTATTTTGACTGAAATATGGGAATTTTATCAAAATATCGAAACTTCGCAGGTGAAAATGTGCCACTTTCAAAATAACAGAGTTGCCATAACATTCGAATAAAATTCTTCTCTAACTATGATTTTTTTGTGACCTTTCAGTGTTTACATAATGCCACGGCAGTATACGCGACTTGTTGGGTCCAGACCTTATAAAAACTATACTGAACCCATATTAATCTCAAAAAGAGGGCTTTTTCGAATTCCAGAACTGGTGGAAAAAGATATGTAAAATATTTTACCATTTTTTGTGATTTTTTTTCATAGCAACACTCATGTTTTTTTTTTTATCGTTCCCTGGTGGACCATTTTCGAACTGCAAATAGGTGTCATTGTGCCATTTCAATATTTGAGTGAGTTATGAAGGAGATTGTGAAGTGGCACATTTTGACCCCGCCATGGCAGGTGAGAATGTGCCACCGTTTTTAATCTTTTTCTTCTAAAAATGTTACTTTGAATAGTGGTGACATAAAGTACATAAACATTAATAAATAAAGATCTTATGTGTATTTTTTTCTTATCAAATTCATTTAATTTGGCTTTGTTATCACGACATAACCCTGAAATGTGGCACATAGTCACCCCGTTTGACGGTATCGTGTCTTCTGTTCTTCATTCTTGTGTTGTGTCCGTTTTCTACACTAGCACTGACTAGCAGTAAGCGACAGTCGACACTTATTTAATGAATGTTAACTAAAGTAAACATTGCACCGCAACCCCATCAACGTTCGGCTCAGCACCAAGGGTTGAAAATCGAACAATACAATTTTAAGACAACAGTGTTAGTGAAATCGGTAAAATTGTCGAATAAATCAATAATATTATTTAAATCTGCCCTGACCACCCGCTGACCTATTATTTTGTTTATAGAGAAAATTATTTGAACTGTATTTTGTTCCAATTTTATTCTGTGGTAGTGTGAAGGTAGTTAGAAATGTCAACATGTCCAACTATGGTCCAACTAGTCTCTGTAATTCTTGATGTCAGACACAGTTTTGGGCGAGATCCATAAACTTTACTTAAAAAAACTTACAAGCTGTAAAATAGAGACAGGCAAAAATGTTAGCCTGCGAAATTTTAACTTTATTTTTTTTCCAATGTGTAGGATATTGTCAGACTTTCGGAAAAAGGCCTAGCCTCCATCTTTCCACTTTGCAATCTTTGCAATTTTAATTCAGTTAATTTGAAAAAGGTTCAAACTCGGCGTACAACATACATACAATGAAGCCACTTCCTTTTGACGGGAACATGATTTAACAAATATCGGCCTTATTCTGAACTTATGAGTGTGTCCATAATTGGAACTAATGCGTCCACCAATTTTACTGAGAGCGCTTTCCTGACAAAACCAAAAGAACACACTAAAATAATAGATACCATTCCATCCAACCACAATTGCAACGAATATTGGATATTTTTTTTTCAAAACAATTTCCGTAGACTATTTCAGTAATGTTATTTTTGGAGATGCGCCACATCTATTAGCACAGAATCGCATTTTCCATCGTATCATTGTACGGTCGCCCACACAAGTGCATGGATACCGTAGGGCCTATTTTTCTGTGAAGGTAGAAATCAAGTTTTCGAAAATAATTAATAGATGGCGTTTGGTTTCTGCACAACTGTGATATATATTAAACTCTTCAATCCCCAGTGTCACTTGTAGGTGGCATAAGTTTTATTTCTGTTTCTACCTCACAGCAATTTTATTTGTAATTCTTACTTAAATAATAATAAGAAATTAAACCTTTAAGTTTTAACTTTCCGCAATGACAATATCCGGATTACCCGGTGTCACCTGTAGGTGAAACAAAAAGGAGGTAGATTTTTATAACAGTCCTAACTAAATGTAACCTATTTCTGTTGAGATTATATAGGAAAAAAATGAACTTTGACTTGGGAATAGGTTAGGTAAGTAAGAAGTTAAGAAACTCGTATTAGGTTGGATTAAGTGAGAAGTTAAATAATAAAAAGAAACCTTAAGGAATGTTTTAATTAAGCTACCAAGTGCGCATAGCATTCAAAAATATAAAATTCAAGTTCGTACTCAGTTAGCAACAGGGATGAACAGAGACAAACATAAAATAAAGTAAATACTAAAACCCGACTACGACAAAAAAAAACGACGCTGAAAAAGTATAAAACAAGATTTTCAGGATAGAACAAAAAGAAAAGCCGTAGTCACACGTTATAGGTACAGTCGAACAAACTAATAAGTATACAGGGTAGAGGTCTTTATAATTCTATAATAACATTGAAAATATTGATTGTAATTTTGTTTTATTAAGCGTTTCGCATTAAGCCACTGATGTCAAACGCTGTGTCGTTTGACATCAGTCTCTAAATGTATCTGTATAATCTTAAAAGTAAATACAAGTTAGCTGTATGTATACTTATTAGCTTGTTCGACTGTACCAACCTAAACACTTTAATAACGTGTGACTACGGCTTTTCTTTTTATTATATCCTGAAAATCTTGTTTTATACTTTTTCAGCGTCGTTTTTTTTTGTCGTAGTCGGGTTTTAGTTTTTACTTTATTTTATTTAAGCAATTTTGGTGTTAAATCATTTTTTTTAACACTTAACTGGCGTCAATTTAAATTTGAGCAATATTTTGGAAATGTACAAGTGAGGCCCTTTCAAATGATACCAAACACGGCGTATTTATCTCCATTTTAATTTTTAACAAATTACTTTTTGTCCGCTAGAGGGCGCCATATCGAGTTTTGTGATACGTCACGTAGCCTATGTTCAGCGGACAATTATTAAGACGGTTATAGCGATACCTCATATGTCGAGTTCCGATAAGTAGATTAGGAGCTATGAGGGAACAGATGAAGATACTCACATACATACCTACATACATACATACATAGCCAGTCAAAATCATAACCCTCCTTTGGCTTTGCCGTAGTCGGGTAAAAATACACTATCACACAAATTTTAGAGGTTTATTTCTTACAGTTTATTTTATTCAAAAACAGACATATTATCGTTCAACATAATTAAATTATATAAAACTTCTTATTGAGGCCATAAGCTTAAATATTCGTTTCCAAAATTTGGAAAGAGGATTGAAGCTTTTGTAACCTCAACAAAGATAAACAGGAGACCGGATTATTTTATCACAAAAGTGAAAAGTTTAATGAAATAAATAGGTAGGATAACAGCTATGCAATTGCACAAAAACATACGAAAAGGTTAATAAGTAATGTAAAAAAAAAACATGTTGCGTTTGACTTTTTAGTTATTAAAAATACGTAAGTTATCTAATAGGTTAATAACCCGATCTCCAGTTAATAGAACTAATAAGTCTGTATATTATTTTTAAGTATTATAAAATATAAATCCTAGATCGGCAACACTTTCACTCAGATTGCATATTGGACACTCAGCTCACTTCAGCACCACAAACATAAGCGTCCGTGTTCACTGGACTTAAAAGTTTTTTCATCTGTAAAGATGACATCACTCAAATCAAAGCTAACGTAATCCAAAGCGAACTGTAATCTTGCCCTTTTATGGTTTTCCGTGGGCAAAGGTTTCCTCCTATAATGCAGCTCTTCACTTTTAAGAGCACGACGGGCAATGTCAACACTTGTGTCATATAAACCAGCATAGTCGGTCATCGGCAGGAATCCATTTTCTCCCTCTCCTAACACGGTTTGACGCTGTAATGTGTTTATGAGCCGTGATCTGGTCTACTAGTTCTTTGATGGTATTGTAAAGAACCCTCGTCTTCAAAATCGTCGTACCAATAGAACAACTGTTTTTCTCTGCAACAATAAAACAGCAATATATAATAGGCAATAATGATTATTAAGAAGTATAGTCGTAACTAAAACATAATTAAATTATTTTCTATAAAAAACGATAAAAAAGATTGAAATCAAATCTTCTTACGTAAACAATAAGATAAGTAAGTCTACAAGTTTCGAGTGTCGATAAGGTTTTGCCTTGATTATGCAAATCAATTATTTGAGCTCTTGTAACGAAAACAATAAAACTGAGCTAAACACACTCGAATGAGGTAATCGAAACGAACTTAGTGAACAATCAATTGAGCCTAGTCTTAACTCATAAATCTTCAATCTTATTATTTCTACTACCTACCAATTTATTTATAAATCCATATTCAACCTACCCTCAAGTTTGAAAACTAAAACATAGATAATTAAAATCAGATAGTTAAAAAATGATATTCAATATAAACATAGTAGGTAGTTAGAAATAAATTTATTAAATAGAAATTATTCATTATAAATTATTTGAATGTTTAAACAGAAAAAGAAACTACATAAACATTTTATACAGCGTGAGCGCCCTCTAGTTACTGTAGCATCAACAACATAATCAATGTTGCTCATCGATAACTTATTACGCCAGGTGGCGTCATTTCTCGCTTCACACGATGTTTTTTCGGAACTGCCCATGAATTATTGTGGGGTATGGTACATGTAATTTTGATCCGAGATCCGTCATTTGTTAGAGCGAGAAACAGAGCGAGCTCCTGTGCACATCGTCGATACTGTCGCATGCAATAGCACTACCACTTTAAATTAATATTTTTTATCCCTGTTTGTTACGCCCATAACTTTTGCAAAACTATTGGAGCGTGAGGTGCACGAAATGATATTGCGATCATTGACCATCATCATCTACCTAGCCTTTTCCCAACTATATTGGGGTCGGCTTCCAGTCTAACCGGATGTAGCTGAGTACCAGCATTTTACATGGAGTGACTGCCTATCTGACCTCCACAACCCAGTTAATACTGGGAAATACAATGCCCTTTGGTAAGACTGGTTGTCAGACTTTTAGGTCACTGACTACCTGTATCGACTGCCAAAGATCTATGTATGGCAGCCGGGTCCAACAACTTAACGTGCTTTCCAAAACACGGGGGAAACTCATTATGTAATGGGTGAAGTTATTAAACCACGAGCTCCTCATTGCCAAATTATAAACAAAACATCGAGCCCATAAAATTACTGGCGAGTAGCTAAGGTTGGGAACCAGCAATGCCCAACACAGCAATGCACGACACGAGAACGCGCGACATAGGAATGTAAGTGTTTTGAATTCCAATGTTGTACATTGTCATGTCGTGCATTCTCGGCCCGGACCTCGATTGTCCGGACCAAGAATGTACAACACGACAATTGGAATCATAACAAACAGTGACGTCACATTAAAAAAGTAAAAAGCCATGTGACAATAGGGACGGGTGATACAATAAAATACTGGAAAATTCCGTGGTTCCTTCTTTTTTTCTTCGTGTTCCTATAATACGACCGTCTCGCGACAGTAACTATCCTTTATGGGCGGCATGGGCACCAGGCCGTAGGCCGACGAAGGAGGCCGGCGGAGGCCCGGCACTTCGGGGACAGAAGATATTAGTGTTATTAAATATGCGAGCGAAGCGAGCGCACGTCATGGAGTACAATTTAATTCGGCAGCACTACCTATCTCAATTACCTAGTATCCAAGTCCCAAAATTTCGAGTCACCTGATTGGCCAACCAGTCGGCCAATCACGCGATGTCTCCAATTAACATCAAACATGCTGTACATTCTTGGGCCGGACCAGCAAGGTACACCCCAGCAATTGGCGACATCGTGATGTTTCCTTTTCCAATGTTGTACACTCCTGTGTTGTACATTCCAGTGTCGTGCATTGCTGGTATGTGAAATCTGATACGCCGCGCCCGGCGCCGTCTGATTTCTAGTAACTGGGAAAGTGGGAAGCAGTAGCCGATTATTTTCGCAAAGCTATACATTTAATGTACGTACCCTTCCCGAAGCCGGCAACCAAACATCATGTACCTACATCAAACTGTATTGCTTGGAAATGCCTTTTTTCGATGCTGATGGGAATTGAATAGACGGGGATCGTGGAGGTCATCATCATCATCATCATAAACCTATTAATGTTCCCACAGCTGGGACACAGGCCTCCTCTCTTTGAGGGAATGAGCTATAAATATAATCTACGCGGGCCCAGTGTGGATTGGTAGATGTCACTAGTCTTCGTTTTAAAATTTGAGTAGTCTATAAACAAAACTGTATTATTCAATACCGTTAATAACTACTTTCAACGAAATCCTCCCAGACTTCTCTAATACATTTGTGAAGAGGTGCTAAGGCCAATCTCAGGGGATATAAGTTATCAGTGTGGGAGATATACTGTAGTCAGGTGCACACTTTTGTTTCCTCACTCGACGACTGGCATTCCGACCATGAAGTTATAGATAAATATGGAGACCACACTTCGAATACCTACTTGAAGCAAAACTTATGCATCGCTATCTCGCTCTCTGTGGGCTGACCCTCTCTTTCTAAGTAGGGTAACCTTTATTTTATTTTACCTAGGACATTACGTAGTTCCTTTTCATAACTTGTGTTTGATTAAATTAATATATCCACATCTCTGTTCACTTCTAGATTGATGAAAGATGCCAATGATAAATTACGAAAGAAGCTGTTTGCTTACAGTGTGAAAGTTCCTGATTTTTTTTGGCAGTTTGTCATTTTCAATCACGCAAAAAAGTCTTAGGTCGTATACGTACGTAATTTCGCACAGAAATAGAATATAGACCATGGCCAGTATAAAAGTTTAGTTCCTGTAGCAATACGAAATTAATGATCTTCTATCTATCTATATAAATAAAAAGAGAAGTCCTGACAGACTGACTCATCAACGCCCAGCCCAAAACCTTGGACCTAGAAAGCTGAAATTTTGCACAGAGGTTCCCTTTATAATCTAGACAAGGAATAAGGAAGGATTTTTTGAAATTCAACCCCTAAGGGAGTTAAATAGGGGATGAAAGTTTGTATGGAAAATTGCCATTTTCACGCGGGCGAAGCCGCTGGCAAAAGCTAGTAAATCATAATGACAGAAGAGGTGGTGACACGACCACGGTGGTTGCCTACCGCAAGGGCTGGTGGGGTGGCTCAAGATAATGAATCTGGAAGGATTTGGGAGAGATTTTTGCCCAGTACAACTCTTACTATAAAATCATGAAATCGCAAAAAAGAAATTAGATGTTTCTTTTATTTTGTAGACTAATGAAAATGTGTTGACTTAAAATGGATTTAAATTTTAATTTAAACTACTTAACTTACTTCGCTGTTGACCTAAAACCAGAAGAGTGTGAAATCAGAACATAATAAACATAAGATGATTTTTTTTTAAAGATTTCTGGGTAAGTCAGTGTTAAGGTTTTTTACCACTGTGGATTTTTTAATATTATGTATTTTCATCTAAATACGGGGCTATAATAGGAACGGTAATACAAATGTATAAAATCTCAAAAAGAAACAAAAACACTTTCTAAATTAAAATCATTTTATTATAATATTTTCTATTATATTACGAAGACATGTCCTGATTTTTTTAGTCTGCCGTAAAACTCTTTGCCTAAGCATCTTAGATTTCTTCTGCAGTATTTTTTCTTCAGTTGATTTTATTTACACCTGTACGCCCCTATCAATCTTCGTAGAGACCTGGGCTTCGCTGTTGACCTAAAACCAGAAGAGTGTGAAATCAGAACATAATTTTATATTATTCATTACATTTACTGTATTATTTAAATAGTAATTGGCTATTTGACTACTGTTAAAAATTCACGAAAATGTTATGTTATTTCAAAGAACTAACAGAAATAACACGGTGTGTGAAAAAAGTAATAAAATGTATTACAGCGAGTATGATAATGACTATATAATTAATGAAGGTCCCACGGAAAGTCCCAGATATATCCCCAATATGGTCACACTACTTCAGTATGACTCCTTAAAAACAAAAACAAATAAAATTGCAGAAAGTCCATGAAATTCAATGTAAAACTGTTTGGTCTTTACACAGTTATCTAAGTTATCATTGACTAAATCATAGGTCAAGCTTTTATGAAGTAATTAATTGAAAATACAAAGAAATATGCAGAAATATGTTTACAATTATTCAGTGTCAAAAATCCCGATTTAAACAATTACGCGTGAAATCTTGTATCACCTCCTGGACACCACGTACTACCACAACCACGCACTACACAAGTTTGCACCATTTTCTCAATTATAACTTTGATTACAGGCAAATATCTCAAACGAAACTGTGAACCGCAAAGTAAACAACCGCCATAATGGTACGATTTATGTTGACATGTGGGGCCAATGTTGCCACATTACCACATCCTTAGGAAATGGGAAAATAATTCACTGATTCGCCAACCTTGTCAAGCATTCGTGACATACTATTTTGGAATTTTAATTTCAGTAATCTTAGTTTAGCTTTTTATTTATTAGCACATTATTTGACAGTATTTAACTTCTGATTACATTTGTGTGGTGACTCTTTTTAAAAATGAATAAGGAGATTTTAATAAAGAGATAGCAATACTATCGTCCACCTTAGAAAGAGAGGTCAGCCCACAGAGAGTGAGATAGAGAATCGTAGGTATTTGACTCAAACTTTTGTTCTAAGTGTGGCCTCCATATTTATCTATAACTTCATGATTCCGACCGGGAAATTGAACCCATGGGAAATTCAACAGTCGCGCTTATAACCACGAAGTAAATAGTAAAAATGCGTTTGATTTTAAAATACCAACAATATTTTTTTATGTTGAATAAATAAAGTTCGGTTTCGGTGAAACTGAGACAAGGGCCGAAGGTTCGGTTTCGAGTTTTCGACACACCGACACACGTTGTCAGTGCTTAGACATAAAATGTCAGTGTCATGATTAAAATAACGTCAGTGTCAGTCTGTTGTCAAAAAGCTACTCAATTTGAAATTTTTCCTAAATGTTTTGTAATACATTTGCATAACATACACAATAACTACTTTGGGTTTCTAATAATGTAACAGAATAACTTTAGCAAAAAAAAAAACAATATAATGTTCTTCAGAAATGTTTGGTGTGCGGCCGAGATGACGAATAATTGGTACGAAAAGTTGATCATTATTCATTACACATTCAATAGAGGTTAAATTGAAGTTTAATACAGTGTCCACGCTTTTCAGTAAGCCGTTACTCCTCCAGCAAGGCCGAGGAAGCCCCGGCAATGTACGGCTGGTGGTCCGCAACTCTATTCACAACAGTCGACGCGGCGGTCGGCGGACGACCCTCGAGCCCGATCCTTTATCACAAATACAAATAGAATCCGGACCTCTATATGCTAGATCGCTGTGGAAACCCTTTCTGTTTACAATTGGGGTGAGAATACATATTACTTATCTAACGAATTTCATCATTAAAATTAAGAATTATCAATTCAAATACTATTGATAGACAAGAGCATTAAACGTAACGTAAGTAAGACATTTAAATGTATTACCAATTTTTCTCAGTCAGTTTCTGCAGTTGGTAGTTACTTCTCTACAGATCATTGAGACCACTGGTAGACAGCTCTCACCACCACTGAATTCGGTATCCACCACAGAGCTTAGAAGTGTCTTGCGGGTTACTAAAAGTCAGTCTTTCAAAAACTCAAAAACAAAAACTTAGCTGGTCACCATATTTTCTCACTATGACAATCAAAAATATTTGTGGTTGACTATAAATTCTTAAACTTCATTGCTTTCTAATAAGTTATTTAAAAATACTTGTAATCACTTTTAGGTATCCACAGTAAGTCTAACTGGCTGTGTGATTTGGGAATATGAGGCTCTACGTGCTCATGCTTCATCATTTCTCAAAAAACCAAGCACCTGGCTGAGTTCTCAACAAAGAAAATACAAAACAAACCTTGTAAGTATCATAATTTTTATTAATAAGAAAAACTCGAACGGAACTAGATGACTTTTTTTTTGTAGGGTGGAAAATTCTCAATTGTCTCCTCCCGCTCTGGGCAGATCGGTAGGGAGTGTCAGATTTCTAGTGACTAAAAATCACCATTCCTTCTTAGCCCTTTGTGTCGAGCCCGTGGTATTTCTTTCGAACAACCCGCAGCCCCAAAGGGACCCGCAGCCTCGACGAGACCCGCAGATCCGACGGGGGAACTAGATGCCTTGGATGACGGTTATATCCCACGGAAGTGAGGAGGTCGAAGCTTTTCAAATGCTAAGCTCCACAATCATGAGATATGCAGTCTCAGGGAATATTTCCTGGAAACCGACGTGGGGATGCATTGAAATTTGAAACTTGTAGTGCTTGACAGTCTTGACAATAACGATCGCTGGGAGGTATGGCAGAGTAATGAGCTTCACAGACACTTTTTCCTGATGTAGACTTCTTAGCGTTAGTAGCCTGGTTATGTTCCGGGATCTCTTCGGAAAAACTGAAGGTTTTGTCTGTGCAATTATGGATGAACATAACATAACAGTTATTCGTAATCATAACTTCATCCATAATTGCACAGACAAAACTCTCGAACGAGCATGCCACTGTTTGCGGCGAGGTATAGAGATAATGTGACGGATCTGTCTCATCTGGCTAACAGAGAGTACTTGTATAAACACAACCTTGTAGCCAAGAATATCCATCAGCAATTTGCTCTAAAATACAACCTTGTGTTGCCCGACCCAGTTCTCGAAAATGGCAATATCAAAAAAAAAAATAGTCCTGCTGACCGTTTTTCGGCCACGGCGGCAATCTCAGCGGAGATTAGCCATCTGCGGGAGATATTATAGTGAACAAGTGTGCCCCCCCCGCCCGGACACCCCCGTGCCTCGGAAAGCACGTTAAGCCGTTGGTCCTGCGCCTGATCTCTCTCCGATCGTGTCGGATTGCCGTCCCATCGGAGTATGAGAAAAAGGGAACAGAGAGTGCACCTGTGCCTGCGATGGCAATATCGCACTGTACTGGGATCAATTCCGATACCGGCGGGCTACAATTATTGTTTTTTTTTTTCATTTCTTTTGTAAAGAATATTTAAAAAAATGTACTAAGTTTGAATAGAAATCAATAAAGGAAATAATAATAATACTCCTCAACTGCCTATGTGACCCCTACAACCCAGTTAGTACCTACCTACTGGGACTACTGGGTTAAACGAAATCTGCATAACAAATGAATGTAACAGCAAAATAATTATCGAATTTTGTTTCAGCAAAGAGCAGAGCCTGGTCCGATTACCAAATGGTGGAGGTCACTAAGAGATAGTGAGAAAGTGTTCTATCCAATATTGGCTGCTAATGTATTGGTGTTTGGTGCCTGGCGGGTGAGGGCTCTCCAGCCCTATATGATCAAATACTTCTGTTCAAACCCATCAGGAAGTATGTTATATTTTTTTTATTTGGTTCACAACTTCACAGTTCTATTACACAGTACTCAGGTGAAAATAAATAAATATGTAATTAAATTCATTACAGGTTCAAGATGTCTTCCGATGTTGTTGTCTACCTTCAGCCACTATTCAGTAATGCACTTGGCTGCAAATATGTATGTTCTATACAGTTTCATGCCTGGTGAGTCCCCTTCTTTATTTAAATAATTCTCTTGAATAAAATATAGAATCACTAGCTTTTTCCCGCGACTTCGTTCGCGTGGAATAGTGACTTCCGGCAGATTTTTGGTTTATCTCGCGAAAAAAAAAAAAAAAAAAAAACTATCCTATGTCCTTTCTCAAGTTCCAAACTGTCTGTACCAAATTTCACACAAATCGGTTCAGTAGTTTAGGCGTGAAGCAAAGACAGACAGACAGAGTTACTTTCGCATTTATAATATTAGCTATGATACAATTAAATAAAAATAATATGATTTGGATAACATTGACGTTTTTAAATTTTTAGTGATTGGTGTAACATTAGCCAAAACTAATAACTAATTTAAATACCTAGAAGAGATTAAATGGTTTCTTGTGACAGTAGTAATAAAACACATATTTTTTTTCTATACACAGCCGCAGTAGCTGCATTAGGCAAGGAACAATTTGTAGCCATGTACTTGAGTGCTGGTGTGATTAGCAGCTTTGCCAGCTTCCTGTACAAGGTTCTTCTAAACCAGCCCGGTCTTAGTCTAGGTGCCGTAAGTATGCTTTTCATAACTTTTATAGTGATTCAGAATACTCAGTACAGAATAGTCAATATCTCAAATAAGGATGAATCTGAACAAACTGTTCAACAAATCGAAACAAAGAAAGAAATTAATCAAAATGTCAATTCTTCTGGAACATCTTTTATTAATTAATTTATAAATTTAATTTTCTTGATATGTGATGAAGCTTAGTTTCTGGCATCGTTGTAAATAAGATTAATTGTCTGTAGTTATTATTCTGTAGTCTAATTAATAAATCTCTTTCATTGTTTCAGTCAGGGGCAATAATGTCAGTTTTGGCATATGTATGTGTGCAGTATCCTGACACTAGGCTGAGCATAATCTTCTTGCCTATGTACACATTTGCTGCAGGCACGGTAAATATAACACATAGGTACTTTACATTGAGAGTACAGCTCAATTTTCATAGGTTTACTTATAAATATTTTGATATTTATGTTACAGGCTATAAAAGTCATAATGAGTGTTGACTTAGCCGGTGTAGTTTTCGGATGGAAATTCTTTGACCATGCAGCGCATCTTGGTGGTGCTTTGTTCGGAATGTGAGTATAAAATTAAACATAACTTTTTCTTGTTCTCCATGCATAAACGCAATGTTTATACTAGATAATAACACTCAGATATTGTTTATGACAGCTTGTGTACAAGAATGTTAAAACGGAACAAAGTGAGAAAGCGCTAATACAGTAACGGTTGCTAAAGGTAGGAATGAACTAATTTACAAAAATGGCGGCATGAGGCAATTTATTTAATTAATTTTGTAGCCATTTCTCAACAAAAGAAATATGTTGATGGTGACTGCTGGGTCCCGGGTTCGATTCCCTTGGTTGGCCAAATTGCTATTGGGATTTTCCATCAGGAATTTCGCAGTAGCAGCCAGGGTCTGGATTTGTGCCTGGTTGGTAGCAAAAGGCTCGCCCCCTATTTCATAGGACGTAAACATAACTAGTGTAATGTAGGTGTACTATTAGGTACACCTCAGCCTAACCCTTCGGGTATTACAAGCGTGTTACGTTGATATTATTGCACTATTGTTTTACCACTCTCGCTCAATAATACATATTTCGGCATTCATTTAGGTGACACTTAGTGGCAGGGAATAAGAGCTGATTTACCATAGCTTGTCTTCACAATATCTATTTAATTTCAGGGCATGGTGTCACTGGGGTACCACCAGCATATGGGGAAACAGAGATAAATTCCTTCAGTATTACCATACTCTTAGGAAAAACGACACGGGAAGGTAGCAACTTGGCAATGTGGCAAATAAATAGTGTAACAATTTTTGTTAAGAAATTATTAAAAATGTAAACTGACAAATTGTATTTTAATGTTTGAAAAAATATTTTATTTTTATTGGTGGTTTACGATATCTGGGATATCTAGTGTAAATAAATAAAATAAATGTATTATTTATAAACAACAACTTTACTGTAAAAATAAAAACAGATATGATTAAAAATGCATTTCAAAATATTGACTAAGTCAATAATGTTTTCCTTATTTTATTAGGCCTTCAGTATTTTAGCGTGGAAGTCGAAATGTTCGCCGATGTACGTGGAGATATGATAGTATGAGTGGTCATAACCTTCGCGTAAATTAAGTATGACTGGCACACCAACTGACCGACACGCTTCCACCAAGTTTTCAGGGAGTAGTTGCTTCGCCAAGTAAAATTGGTCAGTAGATCCCTGTAAAAGAAAAGATATTTAATTTTATTTATGTAAGCATTAGCCAGTAATTGTGAGTCAGCTATTTCTCTTACAGGATTTTTTTTCAATCGCCACACTCTTTAAATGTTCAGATTTAATTTGGCCAACATGAAAAGTATAATTAGTAGTGGCATGGTGATGGAAGCTTGAGATCTAATTAGTTAATTGCTTTTTTGACACTGTTGACATGGATTTCTCTGAAAGCTGACTTTCTAGAAATGAATGTGCTGCCTCCTATAATAACCTTACCTGGTCAAGGAGTAAAGTGAGTGGGGGTCCATCATATTTCTTGACTAGCTCTGTTGCATCCCACTCAGCCCACTTGGATTTGTCTTCGCCAATATATCCATTGAAAACCTTGAGACCCCATGGGCACTCTGAAGGGTTGCAGATAGGTGCAAATGCACTCACTGACTTGTACAAACCAGGGTTTCTAAGGGTGGATACTAAAGCTCCATGACCCCCCATGCTGTAAAAAGAAAATGCCTTACAATTGTGACCATATTCAAAGTTGTGCTTGGTTGTACAAGGCAGTTATGCCTTGTTATTTAGAAGTTATATTTCAGTTAAAATTGTTATTCCAAAATTTGCTCTTATTTTTGCAAAATGCTTAGGAGGTCAAGCTTTTGTAAGTCTTATAATGAATTAAGAAGATAAGTATACTGTTGTGATCTTTCACTTGAGTCGTCCTACAATCATGGTGCTTGCAGTGGCGTCAAAATACCGGGAGCTCATAATAACGGACAAGCGCGGAAGATATCCCCTTAGTGACAGTATAAGTTTATGATAAGTATATTTAATTGGTATACCTGTGTCCCATAATGCCAACTCTTTCAGCATCAACCACATTGCTAAATGCTTGCAGCACTAATTCATACAATTCCTTATTAACATAACTGCCCATTCTGTAGTTTGTTGACCATGGCTCTTTAGTGGCATCAAGGTAAAATCCAGCAGCTACTCCAAAGTCCCAGGACTCATCATCTCCGGGGATCTTCACTCCTCTGGGAGATGTGTCGGGGCCCACAACAATGATGCCATGCTCAGCTGCATACCTATAAAAATATTATTTCATACTTTTAACAAACATTTCCTAATACTATTATATTGTTCAGTTAAAATATATTTTGTCTAAAACTGTAATATTATATAAAAAAATATATTTTATAATGGCTACTGCTAATGATAAGCTTCTTAATTTTTTGATAAGGACAATAATTAGCAACTTAAGGTTGTAATTAGTTACACAGTAATCTGCACAAGTTCAAAAGCTATATAAACATTAATTTATTTTTATATCTTTATACTGGGCTTGAAAAGCGCTGTACATAAAGTATTCAATAGGTATTTAGAGTTACGTAAGGGAGAAAATTATCTGGGTATGTTGCTGTTACCCACTTGAAGGTGAAGGACTGAAAAAGGTGACTACATATGGGCGGGGTAGAGATTTACAGGGAATGTCCAATGGTGATATCACCAAACATAAAACTGAATATATTAAGATAATTAAAGCTCATTTCATTAGTGGTCACCTGGTTTTTTAGCTACAGTATTTTTCCATCAAACTGTCATGACAGTGGTTGACAATTATTTTACAAAATGATGATACTTCAATTGAATGTTAATAGAAAGATATAGATAATATAAATATTGTTTACCTTTGAAATCCAGATTTAGTGATGAAGTTCTGCTCACTGCAAGTCAATCCTGACAGGTAGAATATGACAGGCAACTTGACGTCACCACCCTCCGCCTGGGGTGGCAAGTATACAGAGAAGTTCATCTTACATTTTAGTTCAGAAGACTCGTGGGAGTAAACCTTCTGATGACCTCCAAATATTTTATTTGATGAAACTAGTGATAAGGCTTCCATGGTTGCTTTCTGAAATTAATAAAAAAAATCATAACAACACCTGTATTGAAGGGCTGGTGTAATTTTGGAATAAATGGTTTCAAGCAAATCATCCAGCAAAGTTTGTGCAAAATTTATTGTGACAAGAAGTCATTATCCATTTTTAGTTTTCCATGTTATAATTACACTATTATTATTGAATGTATGAATATTTAATAAGTAGTATAAGAATAATGTAACAGTAGCATGCACAGCTTGCAGTCAGTTGGAAGTAATCACTGGTCTTAGGGAACTGGACCTTTGCAAAACCTCAGAGCAGACAGACTTATCCCCTTATTGTAAAATATAGCTAAGTATCAGTCTATACAAAGTCTATGTTAAAAAGGATTGATAGAGGTGCTTGTTTTTCTTTATTACCTAATAAAAATAATTAGAAATCACGACTAGCAGTAACTAACAAATCAACATTCTGCACATCATGTGAATAAAAACCTTACCGTGACGTAAGGGCCGATTGTGGTTACTACCGGTCAAACTTCAATAAAATAACTTGTGACCGGCTAATGTTTTATGTAAATAAAATGTTGTAAGTAATATTTATTATCTTAGTTTCTCTAGAATTACCTGCCTTGTGAGTGTCACGCAAAACTGAGGCACTAAATCAACTGTACGCCGAATGGACCGAAAAGCGAAACTTCTTTCCAATACCACAGAACTACACCTACTGAATGACATTAACTCAATAAGTTGAAGTTCACAAATAAAAATTGAAAAGAATTTTTTTCTAAGTTAGAATAAAGAAGTGACAATGATTATTGACATTGACATGACACTGTCATGCATGCATGCATGTAGGGTTGCCAGGTCACGAAACCTAATAACCGGACAGACCAGTCGGTTTGGCTGGACATTGGGTAAAAGGGCCGGACATCCTACATGATTGATTATTTTGTTTTAAATACGACAAAAAAATGTATAATCACGCTTTTGTGATTATTACCATAAATCTTGTTTAATTCTATCTAATGATCGCCTGCGTACCGCCACGCTCGGTGCTTGCTCATTTGCGAAATGTGAAAGCCTATCAAAAGCCGGACATCGTTTCTTGGCCGGACACGCAAGGCTTGATCCGGCGGCAACGATACATGTACACACGGCTACACATCGAGCCATACAAATCCAGTTAATCTTGGCCTCACTTTACTAGATCTTTTCGCACAATGAACGATCAGATTATACTGGTTTTGTATAGCTTGATGTGTAGCCGTGTGTACATGCCGTTTGACAATATTGTATCTTTTTTTACCCGACTGCGGCGAAGCCCAAAAGGAGGGTTATGTGTTTGACGTGTATGTATGTATGTATGTCCGTTTCTTTGTTCCCTCATAACTCCTAAACGGATGAAGGGATTTGAATGAAATATACATCGTTAGATTTGTCTTGATGGCGCAAGTGTTATAGGCTACATTAAAATTAAAAAACAACGAAAAATTGCGGATTTTGGGGGCCAAATCGCGGAGTTCAAAAAATTTTTTTTTCCAATACCATCGAGTAGGGTATCAAAATAAAGGATTTTAAAGGGAGATAACAAAAATATATAACACTTATGTTTAAAAGAAATTCAAAGTGACAAATCCTTTAAACAAGCACAAAAGTTAAATCATTTGCGAAGAATTTTACGCGACCAACGAAAGAACAAACACAAAAGAACTAAAAAGTTGGAAATAAAAAAAAGTAGTTAAAAAACTAAAATACCCGACTGAAAAAACTGAAAAGCAAAAAACAAGCACATTTTAAATTAAACAAAACTTGGAACCAGGCGGGGTTCATTTGAATATTAAATTATGAAATGAAAAACATAGAACTAAAACTAAAAATAGAACCCCGCCTGGTTCCAAGTTTTGTTTAATTTAAAATGTGCTTGTTTTTTGCTTTTCAGTTTTTTCAGTCGGGTATTTTAGTTTTTTAACTACTTTTTTTTATTTCAAAAGATTTTCCGAAGAAGCTATTGAATAGTCTTTCAGTCTCGATTTGCATTCAGTTTCTATTCTCAGTCAAGGTAAATTACAAAATTGGAGGTCTTGGAAACACCAATAAAAATCAAGTTCCCATTATTACAAAACACCACGCCTGTAGTCCCCGAAGGGCTAGACAGAGGTGTGTGATCTATGCTCTTACAATTTTAGCCTTTTTTTTGCGGGGTGGGAAATCATCAAATAACCCCTCCCGCTCTTGGGCTGAGCGGAAGGGAGTGACAGACTTCTAATGACTAAAACCACCCATGTTCCTTCTTAGCCCTTGTGCCGAGGCCGCGGTATCTCTTTCGAACAACCCACAGCCCCGACGGGTACAATTTTAGCCTTAAGTAATACTTATCTAGGTAGACTACTACTAGGGATTCTACGTAGGAATCATCCTATGGAGGTAGGCGGGGGGATTGGAATGGGCGAATACGACTATACCAATTGATTAGAGTCGCAACTTGCACTTCAGTGATAACTTGCTCTTTGCCGTTAGCATGAAAATAAAATGGAGTCCATCATCTCATGCCTTTATCCCATGTCATTTGGTCTCTCTCTCTATCTTTTCTTTGGTCTTCCTCTCCCTCTCCATCCATCCATATTTTTACTCATCACTTTTTTAGTCACATGCAAAGGTTCCGGAATGACTTTGACCTTGTAAAAAGTCATTTTTACACCTTTATGAGCTCGGAGGGTTGTATTAATGATTTTGGTGATTATAATTCTGTAACTACATACGTCTTACAGCCGCGAATCAAATGTTCATCAACATACAACCTATCACTTGCCTGCAAATTGCAAAAAACTTAAGAAAATTTGAATTTCGCGGGCTACCCTGGAACATCAACCTTAAGTCCCGGTCTACATTGCCATCTCTCTGGACAAGCGACCCGAGATACCGAAAATTGGAGATTGGTTTCTATGGCGGTAATAGCGCGAGTTTCCTCTACCAAATAAAAAACGAATCACAGTACGGTCAGCATCAGAAGTATATTAACATTACTCAAAGTCTCAAAGCTGTTTTTTTTTTAAAAAAACTTGGTATTACATGTTATTGGAGTGTAAGTACTATTTTAACGAATAATCTTCTGAAACATAATAGCTAGAGTCCTGTACACATAAGAATTAAAATTCCGAAATGTTCAGCTACTTCTGATGCTGACCGTACCTAACCACCTCCTCATCCTTTTTAGAAGTCGGTTACATTGATTTTTTTGTTTTAAGCCACATTCGACAGTTTGTCTAAAAACAATATAGGTAGATACTGTGGGTAGATACATAGTTCTGTTATTGCCTGTATTGTTATTTAACTTTAATGTAATTAATAACATTTTAGCATCACGCCTATAATCCCCAAGGGATGGTCAGATTTGAGTGATTTATGCTCATGGAATTTTAACTTTATGTAAAATAGAAAGGAGGTGTATTGTATTGCCATCCACTAGGCGCAGACCCAAGGCCAGCGAAAAATAAATAAATTGAAGCCTACCCGTAACAGCTGCCGATGCCAGCTATGAGAGAGCACCCTGCTAACTATTCGCGAAGGGTTCAGAAGCACGATAACCTAATCTATTGCTTTCTGAATGAAGTTACTGAGAGCTTCGTTAGGCGTCGGAGTTTTGACTGTTAGCTTGCGGCCGTCAGCAGTTTCACTGAGTACCCAAAATGTCCACAACCTCACAAGCCAAGTCCAGTCAATTAATATAATTTAACTTACCATATTTAGTTTTTTGGGGGTATGAGGAACAGGGTGTAAAGTTCCTCATCCCCCATTGAAAAGGGAGGACCCTCCGACCGGACGGGTGTTGTGTCCGGTGGGCTAACTGCCCGACATTTTGTAAGTCGGGATTTTCTGTAAAGGCTAATGTCGCGGATAATGTTCATAGCGCAATAGAGGAATTTCGCCAATTAGTTCGCAGGTGTTGCGATAGATGTCGCTAGTCGCCACATCATCACTCCCCTCCGAGACCGGAGGTCGAAAGCAGGTTAAGTCTTGGCGCTTGTCAGCCAGTGGAAGGTTCCAGTGAGTCGGAACCGAATGCCGCATAGTTCACGGTGAGTCGGAACTGTCTGCGGTGATGCCCCAGTGAGTCGGGGTGATGCTGCATATTAGCTCCAGTGAGTCGGAGTGATGCAGTGCTTACCGTGATGCCCCAGTGAGGCAGTGAGTCGTGGTGATGCTGCGTATGCTCCAGTGGGTCGGAGTGTGCAGTGCTGCGTAGTGGCTGGCTGCTGCGTCGACCAGGAGAGAAGGGCGTCTCTGCTTGCTGACCGGCCGAAGTGCAGTGTGCTGTGCCAAGGTCGCTGATGAGGCTGGGGGTGATGACCAGGAATGCGCTTCCGCTGCATGCTGGTGGTCAGGATACCCCATGAAGCCGTGGTGGCTGACGGTATGACTCGCTGCTCGAAGGCGAAGGGGAAGTGATGTGACGTATGAAGAAGTTGCACGAAGGCTGCGCTGACGTTCATGCTCGGGTCACCAGTTTGGGGGAGTTTGAGGAACAGGGTGTAAAGTTCCTCATCCCCCGTTGAAAAGGGAGGATCCTCCGACCGGACGGGTGTTGTTTCCGGTGGGCTAACTGCCCGACATTTGTAAGTCGGGATTTTCTATTTATGCTAATGTCGCGGTTAATGTTCATAGCGCGATGTAGGAATTTCGACAATTAGTTCGCAGGTGTTGCGATAGATGTCGCTAGTCGCCAGTTTTTAACCGACTTCTAAAAAAAATAAATATAAGTATATATATTTTTTTTAATGTTTGTTCGCGCATAACTCCGTCACTTGCTAACCGATTTGAAAAATTCTTTTTTTGTTGGAAAGGGTATACTTTCCAAATGGTCCCATATTTTTTTTATCGAAATCGGACAAGCGGTTTTTGAAAAATCAACAAATCTCAAAAAAAATTATGACTCACATTATGACTCATGAATGAATGAGTATGTATGTTTACTGTAATGTTCCTTGTTGATTTTAGAATAAAGTGCTATCAGATGGTGTGTCATGAGTTCATGACTTGGGTCAGGGCAAAATGTAAAATAAAACACACTGTTTAGCTGCTACATAATTATTTAATAGGCAAAGAAGATAATAATATGCTTACCAAACATTATTTTGAGATTGCTCATTTATAAAAAAACAACGCTATTAAGCTTTATACAAAAAACATGACCTAGTACTTAATTGAACTTAAAATATTACATGATTAAAATAATCAATGGTTTTAGTTTGAATACCAACTATTATTCAATCACTGATTTCGTATTTGTTTTCCATGACAAATATGTATTCCAGAACAGAGCAACTACTTGAACTAATAAAACTTGATACTGGAGGGGAACAAACATAAAATTTACTATCTGTACCCATGGCCAAAGTAAATAGTTTGATTTTAAAACATCTGTATAATTTGCATTTAAATCACTTACAATAGCATCATAGCCCTTACCTTGCATAAATGCCACTGCACTTAAAATCCAGAATAAAAATAGTGGTGCAAATACCATCTGATCAATAAATACTTTTTTCAAGGCTATCGCTGTGCCACTGGAACCGACATACTTGTATAATGCGCCATACCAAACACGCAGAGCAGGCCCCTAAAATAATAAGAAGGGTTAATGTTTTAAACGGTTAGTAAGAAACTTTAGCTTTACCATTTAAGTCTACAATGGGAGAGGCCGTAGCACATGTAGGCCATGTGGGGGTGTGTGAGCGAGTATCCTAAATCTAAAGTGCACGTAATATTGCCTCAAAAAGATTGTATGTAATATATTTTTATTTATAAACACATGAAAATATTGTGGATTTCTTATTTGATTTACACATGGATTACCCTCCTGCATAGGCACTGACATTAAGGTATAAAAGATCAACAAAGGTGCAAGGCTAAGACTGCGAATAAACATTTTAAAGTTATTTCTTGGGAAGTAGAAATGAGTTACTTACCCCTACAAAAAAGCCTATGGAAGAAAACTTCAATGTTCGCATAAAATCTAGATTTGTGATAGATTTGTGCTCGATTATGGTCTGACTGATTAAATCACCTGACCCCATCAGAGCTCCAGTCTGTACTGCTTGAACTAAATACGGTCGTCTGCGTAAAACATCTTGGTACAATTTAAATAAACCACGTAAATTACTCATTGCTCCAATTCTCATATTTTCAACTGCCAACAAAAACTACACCAACATGAACAGTTTTTTTTTATAATTATAAAGATTACAGTGCACTAAATACTTTGCACAAGAATTTATTTAACTGAGCTGATAATGTTAGGTGTTAACCAAACTTGCGTCACGGGCATGATATTGTATTAGATTGACTCGTAAAACTATGGATCGAGTTGACTAGGAATTGACGGAAACCCGGTAAGCTTACTGAAAAGGAATTTAATATTTTTTAACGTATTGGCCGTTGCCGAAGTACCTAATATTCTAAATAATTCAATTGCTATTGGAACAGTAAAAAATCAATTTCGTTCATGACATTGACGGTTTGACCTTTGACAGCCGGTTATTTTTCTGTTGATCGATGACAAATGACAATATTGTCACCAGTGTTTCCACAACGAGGGGAAATTTCCCTTTTGAGGGGAAATTAGAGTCTCGAGGGGAAGAAAAAGGGGAAAGAGATGAAAAGGGAAAATCCAGGGAAATCATAGGTAAAGCTTAGCCGAATATATTGCGGAAAATTTCAGAACTAATTTTTGTATGGACTATACTAGTGTTAAAGTATAAACAGTGGCGAAATCAGTGCATGTTTTATATATTTCAGGTTTTTCTGTTGATCGATGACAAATGACAATATTGTCACCAGTGTTTCCACAACGAGGGGAAATTTCCCTTTTGAGGGGAAATTAGAGTCTCGAGGGGAAGAAAAAGGGGAAAGAGATGAAAAGGGAAAATCCAGGGAAATCATAAGTAAAGCTTAGCCGAATATATTGCGGAAAATTTCGGAACTAATTTTTGAATGGACTATACTAGTGTTAAAGTATAAACAGTGGCGAAATCAGTGCATGTTTTATATATTTCAGGTTATAAATAATAAGACGAATGTTGAAATAATACTTATTAATGCTTAGTCTATTTTTTTTGGATTCGCTTGCAGTAGCATTGGCCTGTACAAACTTGAGGTGGGGTATTTCAAACTGATTTTTCATCAGTTGTACAGAGGTTGTTCCGTTGTTGTTCTTTTCAAGCCAGATTTTACGCAGAGGATTGATCCAACTGTTTCATTATCGAATCTATTGCGTTTATCTGGTTTAATATTTTTTAAATCACTAAATAGCCGTTCTACGGCAGCATTGGAAAAAGGCAGTGACAGTGATTACTATTATTGTGGAATATTATATTATGACCCAATGATAAGTGACCGTTCAACAGTCACCGTTGAGGCGATTTTTACTACTTACTAGTGAAAAAACTACAGTAGAATATAATTATTATTATTATTATTTAATTTTTGAGGGGAAAAAGGTCCTGAAAAGGGGAAATCTCAATTGAGGCGTGGGGAAAGGAAATCATTAAAGTGGAAACACTGATTGTCACAAACACGGAACTACGAATTGCAAAAAATGTAATTTTTTTATTATTTTTTTTTTTTTTAAAAAACGTTGCCCCAACTAGGAATTTCTCCTGTATCGTGGGTGCGTTCACAAACATTTAACTCACATACACAAATACCCAGACCCGGAACAACTATCTGTAGGTCTTCCATATTATATTTGTTCCGTGCGGGGATCAAACCCGCGACACGCAGCGCGGCAGTCCATTGCTTGAGCCACTGCGCCAACCGTGCCGTCAAAATGTCTGCGAATTGCAAAAAACGTATTAAAATATGTGATGCGACAAGGTAGCCCGCGAAATTCGTTTTTTTTTACGTTTTTTTGTAATTTGCCGGTCAGTGTCAAGTCGCATGTTAAATAAAATAGAATTCACGGCAGTAACAAATGTCTATTTACAGAGTAGTAATGATTAAAATCACGAATAGAACCGTCGCAGTTCATCCGTTCTTTCTGTCTTGAAACTCGATTGGGAAAAATAAAGTTGGCAACACCAATAATTAAATAAAGCTACGTCCCCACTAGTCCCACGAGTCTCTGTGAGATCGAGCCATATAGGATCACTCATGTGTCTGTCTGTCGGTCTGTCCGAAAATTCCTCCCCCTTTATTTCCGAAACTACTGAGCCTAAAATTTTGAAAAAAAATACAGAAATTAGTTCAACACTTTATAGATTACAGGAAAACGTATAAGAAGTCTATGGAACTAAAATTGTATGGAAAATCTCTCAATATCACACTTCATAATTTATCATTCTAAACTTCTTAGTAATACTATAAAGGCGAAAGTTTGTGAGTGTGAATTTGTAACCTACTTCTTCTCGCAAAAACTACTGAACGGATTTGGATAAAATTTGGTACGCAAATAGTTTTCCCACCGTTTTCCGTTTAGTTTCGTTTTCCACCTGGATTTACACATAGGATAGTTTTTATCCCGATTTTATCTTCACGTGGGATAATTTTCGAGTTGTAGCGGGTGAAGCTGCTGGCAACAGCTAGTCTAATAGAATATTGCAGGGCTATTGTGTATCTTCTAATGACAGTGGATAACTTATAATGTCTATCAAATAACTGTCAAATGGTGAGTTTTTAAGAATAAAATGTACCAAACCATAACCAATTTACAGTTAATCTATGGACATTTCTAATAGCCACTGACGTTAAAAAGATACGCAATAGGGGGGCAGAACCCTTCATGTGCAAGTCCGACTAGCACTTAGCCAGTTTTCAGCACATTGTACTGTACTATTTCAATGGGAAATATAACCTTTGAGTGTCACCCAGACTACCCAAATTACAATACGTCGCGTCACTTGCGCAAAATATTGAAAGAAAATGTTTGATATCAAGATGGCGGTGTTAGTTCCGAATATGGCCATTAACATTTCGATCTTCACCATGGAATTAGCAAATACTCTATTTTGATCCAGACATTTTTAACATTTCTACAATTATCATACTATCAATAGAAAA
Organism: Diarsia dahlii; assembly: GCA_949775195.1. Lineage (NCBI taxonomy): Eukaryota > Metazoa > Arthropoda > Insecta > Lepidoptera > Noctuidae > Diarsia > Diarsia dahlii. The sequence goes on from OX459191.1 coordinate 14,829,698, forward strand.
CAGAGAGCCCTCTCGGCTGCTAAAATCAGATTGGTCGCCTTGACATGTGTTTCAGAACTCGACCGACGCTAATTGCATGTGCCGGTCATAGGTTTTGATGTCCATGCGCCATGGGCTTGTGCAATAGTGTACTATTAATACTAGCACACGTGCAGAGTGCGTCGTATGACACGATGGCATTTCGAATAAGGAACCGTTTGTGTGTACACTCATTTTTAGTATTTTTTTACCCGACTGCAAGGAAAGGTTTACGTGTTTTTCTAAAATGACATGTACACAACCAGTGCGTTAGCGTGTACAGCGTGCACATGGAATTGTATGTGATGAACATGCTTACGTACCTCACCACGCAAACGACGGTGGTAGCGCTCTGAAATAAGCGTCTCAAATGAACTGTCCCGCCCGCCCCCCTGTTTAACCTGTTTTCACATCTGGCAACATTGGCGTGAGAGAGATATTCGTGATATCTGTGGTGTTATCGTAAATTCTTCAGGGATTGTCGTAGTTTTACAATTTAATTTCTGGTTCACGTTGTCTAAAACCATCTACTAAATTGGATCATAAATATGGATAAAAGGAAACTATCTACTGCGGGGGACAGCCTTTATCTAATACTGCAAGTCCCAAAAACTGCTACACAAGATGATGTCAAGAAAAGCTATCGGAAATTAGCGTTAAAATATCATCCCGATAAAAATCCAAACAATCCTGAAGCTGCCGATAAATTTAAAGAAGTAAACCGTGCACATACGATACTAAGTGATGCTACGAAACGGAATATATATGATAATTATGGATCTCTCGGGCTATACATCGCTGAGCAATTTGGAGAAGAAAACGTCAACGCCTATTTCGTAGTGACAAGTACTTGGTGCAAGGCCCTGTTTATCGTATGCGGCATTTTGACTGGATGCTACTTCTGCTGCTGTCTATGCTGTTGTTGCAACTGCTGCTGTGGCAAGTGTAAGCCGCGCCCTCCCGAGGAGTCCGGAGATTACCACACGCTGGAGAGAGATGACTCAGACGGCGTGCACACCGTGACCGTGCAGCCGGGTGGGGAAGGCCGCCCCAAGGGAGAGCAGGCGCCTCCCATCGCCATGCCTGCACCCGCTCCGGGTCCTGCTGGAGCCTCAGAAAACACCGGTTTGAACACAGGTGGGGTCAATTATGGAATTTCAAATTAAACTAGCAAAAACAGTACTACATCAAATTGTCAACCCCTTATCTAAGTACCTATAAGTATTTTCAAAATAATTTTCATTTATATTACAGGTTACTAACAAAATAGGTTGAGATGCAGTGAGTTTATCATCTGTATTATGTTCAGATCATTAATTATACAAATAATAGAACGAGGTTGTCGGGAAATAACTATACTCTCTATGCAGCATCCTTGCAAATATTTAATCATTAGATACTAGTAAGATATATATATTTGATCATTACATTGTTATATAATAAGAATAAAAAATATTGTTCATAAACTCTATTTGTATCTATAAACTCTATTCATGTCATTTAGTTAAATACAATACCTTATTTATTATTTATTAAGTTTTATGTTCAACCTAGTTAGCTATAAAACTTGGTATATAAATAATTACAAAAACATTGATATACTTGTTTTCTCAATATAGATGCAGGCTTGTGTGTTAATGGTATCTGTGGAAGTTATAGTACTTATAGTGGGGTTTCACAACATGGTTACAAAACCGTTTCTATTTTTTTGAAGATCCGTAGCCGTTTTAAGACATTATTGCAAACTAAGACAGATTTTCGTAATAATAAAACCAAATGTCAAGATTTCTGCCCAAACCAAGTATTTTGGGAAGATTGGTAAGTTAATTGCTGATTGGTTATATGTGTGGTTATACTAAGAAGCAATCCATAACATCTTAATTCTGGTTGATCAAAACATGTCTTGAGTGTAGCAGAGATTTACCAAAGAAAACCTTTGTTTTGCAAACATCACAATATTTACTACAAGGTATTAACACTAAAGTCTTTCTTATTTTCCATTAATCAAGTCTAGTGCAAACACCATATAGGATTAATGGGGAAAAAAGTTATTTTTTAACTTTTTTGCTACATAAATTTGTGTATAGCCGCATCCAGCAGCACCATGTCAAATAAATATAATTAATATTTAATAAATTTAAATACCACCAATGATAATATTATTACCAACATAGTAGATGCATGTAGGAAACAAGTGGAAACCAACGTAAAGAAAATGTTTGTAAAACATCTTTTGTCCAGTGACAGTTTTATTAAGTACATGGCTGTAATTATTTTTAAATTAAATGTTTCTAACCAAAATAGACTCGGGTGTGTGTAGGAGCCCATCATGACGGTTATTGAATTTTGTTTGATTTAGAGCAATATTTCGAAATTTTAATGACTGATGTTCATGAAACATGTTTTTTAATTTGAAAGTGCATATCCAATATTGATGGATTGATATCATAATAATGTTTTCATTTTTACCCGACTGCGGCGAAGCCCAAAAGGAGGGTTATACATTATTATAAACTATGTATGGGCACTCAGGTGTTGTATCTTGCATAATAGACACATTTTGTGGTGTTGGTACTGGTCTTTTCTCTTGCATTATCTAACTTGTAACACTAGCAATTATTAATAATTGTTAAAATTATCATAAAATACTACAATTTGGCCTTAAAACTAACATATTAGAGTAAAGCTAGTTATTGCACTAATATATGTAGTCAATTGGAGATTGTAGTATAATGAAGTTGCCAGTTTTATTGGAAGTTCATAAGTGGCAAAAAATCAGTATTGCCGATAATTTCAAAATATGGACCACACATTAAACCTGTATAATAGACTGATGCCCATTACTTAGGAGCTTCCTTTGTGTTTCTCACACACATGAGTCGTCCATTCCAGATCAATCTCGCTGCCAAATTTAGCCATTTTGCTGTGATTGAGTAAGGAGCAAACATCCATTCATACTTTCGCATTTATAATTGTAGTAAGAAAACTGTCATGAATACCATCTAATAAATAAATAAAATAAAAATAATAAAATCTTCTAAAGCGTCAAGTTTCCGCGATATAAGCCATCAAAGTTACAATCATCACCACCAGCACAACTTGTATAACTTAAATTTCGGAAATGACGCTTATGAAGATTTTGTCACATATAATACTTCCTTGTATTGATGTCAGCTATTGATTGGTATATAGGTTTTATGTTATGCTTGGCTAATATAATCAAAGTTGTACTGATTGTGGCATCAGTGAATAGATTCTAACTTCGATAGCGTATATCGCAGAAACGTGACGGTTTATAATATGTTGTCTCATACAAAACTTGCTATTGATAACAGCTATTGATTAATACAGGTTTTATGTGTGGTAGGTATTTTGAAACTAAAAAAATATGCAGGCCATCTTTCATACGAAAGTCTTCCAACAATTGTTGTTTTCATTTGCTAATGTCTGTTTGTGTATCACCATTCACCACACGGTAGTGGCCTAGCGTGGGTTTTTGCCGCTCGGTTCCAACCGAAAATGCTCTATTTTCAAAACTCCGAAGGGGTCAATATCGCTCCCAAAAAGGATAATTTCTATTCACCACTTTCAAGTGCATTAAATAGCATCTTTTACCTCTTTTTACGTGACTGCCCAAAAAAAAGTTGTTTTTAATTAAATTAGTATCAAAGTCCATGCTTAATCTAAAATTATAAATGCCGAAATCTTTGATGAACAAAAACGCGCAAGGTCTATAAATAAAGTTCCCATGAAACAAGATGGATATCTAACACCAAATCTCGTACGCCTTGAACGTTTAGTTTATTGTGATTGCGTTTTATGGGAACTACCTATGATGTGTAGTTTTCGACATTTTGTCAGCAATAAATATTGTCGGGTACCTAATACATAGGATACCTAATTCTTGACGAGTTAAATAGATTGTACGTGCTTTCTTACCAAAGGTTGGTTACAATTCATCGATCGTCGCGTAGGTACGTTGGTCCTGGCGATACGCATTGACCGACGGCCAATGTATTCAGGGCTCTCCTGACCAACAAACAGTAGGAACTGCCAGTTGTTTTCACAATGGGAGGTCTGCTCACCTACCGATTATTGAATTTAAGTTATTTACAAACGCACCGACGACGACGGTCTGTGAAGCACTGTAACTGGCCTGTAAATAAATAATTAGAATACAGTGTAAGTATCAATATGTGAAATAAAAATGGGATTTGGTTAAAGATGTAGTAAATATACAAAATAGCCTAATTTCTTGCATATCATTTGCGTAGGATGTAAGCTGCCAAGTTAATCAAAAGTATCAACCTACACTGAGGTCTAAAAATCGCACTAGAAATGATTCTAAAATGTAATTATTTTATAGAATCTTGCAACATTTGTAAACTAACATTCCAGCCTAGTCTAAGTGTTGTAAAAAATCCCACATCAAACAAAAAGACCTTCTATTGTTGGGATGAACAATGTCATATACCTATTACAAACACGGCCTGCAGTTGGACCTAATAGTGATCTCATTTATAACAATTTTGTCGACCGGTAAGTAGAGAAGTTTTTGATATGGGAGGCACTGTAATATTAATACGGTAGTTGATTTTAGTCGCGAGCTCGCTATGTCCACTAAGATATTATAAATATAGTTGTTGGTTTGGTAACGTGTAGACTGTACGAAACGTAAGCATGCTTTTAAGCCAAGAAAGTTAGAACATTTATATAAAGGAACATGGGTACCTACTGTAAGTAACTAGAATTATTTTGATCATCGTCCTCTTCCGGTACCTACTCATCAAGGAGGACAATCGCGTTGGGACGAAACAAGATTAATATAGACGTATGTACTAAAATCATATTAAGGAGCTCCGTCACCGGGACCATAAACCTGTAATGTACAATTCAAATTCACTTATTTCTGTGTAAAATCGAATTTCGGATTTTTATTACAGGCGAATGTTCCCGGTGAGGGTTCATTGTACGATGTTGTTTACGAAGACGCGGGGCGTGACACGGCGCGTGCTCCTTTGCGAGAATCGCTACGTTTCACACGTCGCTCCGTGTACAAAGTATTAAAGGAGCTGGCTGGCCGCATCGCTGCGTGCGCCGCGCCGCTGCAAGCAACGCTTCATTTCAAGCAAACACGTATAAAATCGCGTCTCCGTAAACGGTCCCAATACATTGTCATATGTTTGAGCGCCGAGTCTCCATAAATGAACCCTGAAGGAACACCTTTAGATGATATTGCTTTTTTTTTCGTAAAATCTTAATGGAACGATTTTCTTTTCTGAATAATTATGCATAAAAAAATCATAGTACCTACATACTTACAGTTTATCATTTTGGTACATAACAAAATCTGCCGCCTGACCCAGTTCACACCTAAAATAAGTGTTTTTTTAAATGTGGTTTTCGCATGGGACAGTGCTTCCTAAATGCCTCGCAGTTTCTGTCCGTGACAGCACAAACCCATTAAATTATCCCGCCCTCATAAATATAATAATAGTCCCTCCTGACCGTTTTCGGTCACGGCGGCCAATCTTAGTGGAGATTAGCCCGATGCGCAGGAGATATTATAGTGCACAAGTGTGTGCGTCATAGTCCGATGGGACGGCAATCCGACACGACCGGAGAGAGATCAGGCGCAGGACCAACGGCTTAACGTGCTTTCCGAGGCACGGGGGTATTATACCGCCAACTTCCAAACTCCGGGCTACTACTAGAATATTTCTAATGAAAAACCTAATAGAACTTTTTGTCCGACCCGGGAATCGAACCCAGGACCTCATGCACAGCAGTCGCGCTTGCGACCACTAGACCAACGAGGCAGTTCATAAATATATTCAGCCTGTAAAGATGCAATGGAGTATTTGAACATTATTCGAATTGATATTGAAATAGTATAACAACGCAATAGGGAATCGTACTGACTCAAAAAAATATGATTCTGTATAGTCCGTCAGTAAGATTATCGAAAAATATTAGATACGTGTTTTTTGTTTCAATTCATCAAATCAATAAAAATTGACGAAGCTATAGCGCGTCAAAGATCATGGAACGTCACTTGAACGTACAAAATGTACCATCATATGACGTCACACGAGTTTTCGAAGCACTGTATCGTCTTGATTTTTTGTTTACGTAAAAAGAGAAAAAATATGTGGTCTATATTTTTTGGAAACCTTTTTGACGGACTACTTAATCAGTTTTTTTTTGTCCGATCCCCTATTGGGGTACTTGTATGGAAGGTACCATTAGCTAGATGGCCTAGATTTTCTTGGCTTTTGTCATGGTTACATTTGGGACAGTACGTAATATTTTCACTATACTGATGTAATTTGGTGTAAGTACTAATCCTGTTTAAACTAGAATATGTACCTATATTTATTCATAATGGTCATTCATTTTCCTCATTTTTATCTACATGACGTATATTTTAGATATATGTCCTAGTAATGTACCTACTTGGCTTGATTCATTTAAGTTACCTACCATGTATCGTAAACGTAGTTTTTAATTGTATTGTTTCGATTCGCCTTCCGATGTCTAATGCGGGCGCCACACTATGCTCCTCGCGCTGCTCATCGCCATGCTCCTCGCGCTGCCGCTATTTGCTGCGATGTTCTACTCGCGCAATTAATCGCGACGCTCCTCACTTGTTATTTGCCTTTGGTGGACGATGAAACTGTGGCAGCGTGCGCGCTATGCTTTTTTAGTATAGTTAATTATATCAATGTCATAAAAAGAAATATACATCGTCGTCATCGTCCTTGCCAACGGAGATGGTGGATCACATGTATTCATCGCGCGATCATCGCGGAGCGGTGGGCAGGACGAGGAGCATGACGTGCGGCATGACGAGTAACGTTGCCACACTATGTCCCTGCCTCCTTTCCTCGCTACTTCCCATGCCACTCGTCGAGTGTGTGGCGGCCGCATAACATAGACATGTTTTTAATGCTTTTGATAAGCTAAATTATTTTTAGCATATATTATCTAGTTGTCGACCAAAATGAAACTTATGAGGTAATTTGTAAGGTAGTAGAAATTACGACAATTCAATTCGAGTCTTAAGACTAGGTGTATTTGACGCGTTTCTTCAATCTTATTTCAAAAATGTTAACAAAGTTGTTGTTGCTTGATAGCGTTAATTACTGATCGAATTGTGAAACAAGTTTTTGTGAGCTTTAATTTTTTTATCAAGGCGATGTTAGTTTTGATGACGTGTAACGGAATCCAAGGGAAGTAGGGAATTCATTTAATAAGACTTATTAATAAATGAATGCCCTACTAGAAATTATAATTAATTATATACTTAGTATATAATTAATTATAATTTCTTCGCATACCAAAATTGTATAATGCGAAATTCAGTTATTATTAGGTACTATGCTAAAGTGAACATATTGTATCTGATCTAAAAAGTCGCTGTAGCCATTCAATTGTGCTAATTGTATACCAACAGCACCCTCTTCCACCCACATCCATGTACCAAGATACCAATTACTTATTTATACCATAAAATTACTTAATCTTTTCTGGCTTGTTATAATGTATGCTAGTATAGGTAAGAATGTAAAATCGATCGTTTGTTATTATAATAAAATAATGCTAGACAATGAAGAAGTTACTTAAGATCCACTTTGTAAGCCACGGCCAGTTCGGCAGCTTAATGATTTACAACATTTTAATGAATACTTATGCTACACATTTTAATATTACACTGTTAAATTTTTGACTAAATATGACTATATTGCATTAGTTTCAAATGTGTGTGATAATGTAAATTATTGTAGTTGTTGTTGTAACCGTTTGAACGTAATTAAAAGTTCATAAATGTCCCACTGGCTCACGAAGCAGAACCACGAAAATGGACTACCCTTGTTATGTCTAATATGTATTATTATAAAGTTATGGTACTAGTCAACGAGTATTTATAACGACAATGTCAAGAAATAAGATGTTAAAATGTAACTACACTTATAATTATAAACTTTCAATTAAATAAAAATCTACTTATGAAACGTTAAATCTATTATTGAAATAACCGATACCTTTTGTTCTAGTTTTTAGTTTACTTTATCGCTAACAAAACCAAAAACTTAATAATAACATAACCATATTCCTTGAACACTCGTAATAATTTTAATTGGACTTTTTTCTTGTTTCCAGGAAGCAGTATTCCAAAATACACATGAAGTATTTACAACTAGTCTAACATTATTTGTAAGAGAAAAGAGGAACGTACTTGTATAATCACCAGCAATGAACATAGGTACAGATGTAAGCCTAAATAAAGTTATTGTTCATCATATTAAATATTTTTTATACATTTATTACGACTATTTATAATTTTCGCTTTAAAATATATTATACATCGTAGAATTGTTTCTATTGGTCAATGATGATTATAATTTTATAAATTATCGGTATGACATTCAAAACTTGCCGTAATATTTTTAAAATTTGGTGAAGGTTTCTACATATTTTAATTTAAAAAGGTTTGGATTTATTATTAAGGAATACATACTTATTACATTAATTAAAAACTATAAAATTAACTAATTTAAAAAGTAATTTATATTTTGAAAGGCCATAAAAAGTAATCATGATGTACCTATGTAATATGTTAATATAGATATTTATGTGTGACTATATCCAATTTTTGCTTCACACATAATAATATCAATAGTAATCATAATAAAATCGTTGGTATGAGATTATTAATAGTTAAATGAATCATGTATTGTAGAAAACGATTGTAGATTATTATGTATTAGATAAACTGCATAATATTAATATTTAATCGAAATAATACTCTTTAAAATTTCGTCCAGGGCTTCCTGCATAGTATATTGCATTTGCTTCTAGATTGTTATTGGCTGTTAGCGCAACTACGACAATGTAAACCGTACCCATTTTTGTCTTGATATTTATATTACGTACTGATTATGTAAATAAAATATAACACATCAATATGTCCTTGTTACTAATTAATAATTATACTCAGTAGATATTTACCACAGAAGGTAAAAATAACCAATAAATCAAGTTTCTGAGATCGGTAGAGAAGAGACAGTGAGTTTTACGGATTACAGTAATAACTAGCGAATTACTAACCGTTACTAGTGAGCCGCCCCGGCTTCGCACGGGTGCAAAAAAGTGCCAATGGTGCTATTGATTTTGTAAGAGCTATGGCGGGCAGTCTACAGAAAGACAAAGCTTTGCATATTAACACTACTTTTGCGGACGAAGTCGCGAGTGAAATACTACATAATGTGTGTATATTAAAAAATCCAATTGAAAAAGGTACTACTGAAATGAATCATTAAATATTTTGATTTAATTCACTTGTTTGGTAATCTTACGTCAACTTTCAACGCTGTGTGGTTAAGTTAAATTAAATATTGATTGAATTTAATAAGTTATTCTTAAAACAAGCAACTTGATGAGCTTCATACCAAAATCATCACTAGTCGTAAAGTAGACCCCGCGAGTAAACGAGTTATATTTGAATAATAATGAATATAAAATATATAATTAATTTCACAATTTTGTTTGTGGCAAGTTGTGATAATCTTGTGCAAACACGTAATATATCGGTGTATGACATTTGCCCTTTATATAAAAAGGGGCACAGTTTAAACGTTCAAGACGTGGTGGGAAGCTGGATGACCGTCTACACGCAACCAAGCGGTGTTGACTGTTTTAAATTTAATGTCAGAGCTACATTGGAATTGGTACTTAATAAATAATTAGTGCTATACTACTAATTCAACTAATTAACACTTGTAGATGTTGGTATTGCACATAATCTAACACTAATCAGAAAGTAGTCTAAGGAAGTATCTGTCTACCTTTTTAGGCCTTAGCGGTGAACAGATTTTGTTTTTTTTGTCACACAGGTATACATGACCAAGACCTGGGTTAGGTTGACTTTTTATACAGGTAGTACGTCCCCTAGGATATTTTCCGGCCTACACGCAGTTAGTTCCAATAATGGTGATACTTGTCAAAAAAAGTATGTCGCACCTTTTGCAACACATTCGAGAACCATAAAACATAGACTTGCCTCTTCCTCATCCAGTTTAATCGCTGTACTTGGTATTTGAGTATTATCTAGATGAGTTGCGTGTTATCTGCGTTCACCGGCGATGCCTTGCACTTGTTTTGTACTAAATTATGTGCATTGTGTATTTAGGAACGAGAGCAATACATAACGAAGTATGGTGCATTCGGTGGTCGCGTGGATTGGAACCTTTGCCTATTACATGTGCAGACACCACTGGGTAAACACTTTTTGATGGGCAGCGGTGCAGAATCAGGACTCATGGAAAATATAATTATCATGGAGAAGGAACATGGTAAATAACGTATTACCTATTTAGTACCTCTATCTACCTACATATCTATAACTATGTCGAAGACTAAGCAGCACATGGGTAATGTGAAAGATAAGTAGGTGAGTCTTATCTAAATATAAACTTTCTGATAGACTGATACCAGCTTGACTCATCAGCTGTAAACGGAATTTTGTCATGGACGGAACTAGGTATCTTGATAATAAATTAGATTTTTTGTAAAACCTTAATAAGTATTGCTAGATAAGCAGCTACAGAATATTTGATTATTTATTCATGGTGAGCTCGATGTGTCCCACTGCAGAGCAAAGACCTCCCCCTCTTTCCATTTAGTTCTGTGTCTATGGCTGTCTGGGCCCAATTCTTTTGGTAAGCGTCCAGCTTGTCACGCTACCGCATTCGGCCTTCCGACCGCGACACCTGCATATACTTTCGCATTTCAACTACTTATATCTAAGTATAATTAATTAACTCGTGAAATCTGTGAGCAGGTAATTACACGTTACTAGACCAGAGCGCGGATCAGTGGGCGGTATACGGACGTCGCGGCAATGAAGTCTTGATAATTCGTGACTGCTATGGCGACACCGCTGCGGCGTTCGCGCGCGCCCCCTACTGGCCTAGCACGTCGGAACTAAGTGCCATATTCCACCGCAGCGGGATCGCAGTGCAAACCTACGGACGAATGCTCTGTGAACCACAGGGCAACCCCACAAGACAACATACATTCAGTAACCCGTATCAAACAAAGAGAGGTGACTAACAGGAACCACGTTGTACCTATCGTTGTTGTAGAAGAGTACCTGTATACGAGAATTGAAAAATAAAACATTTGTAAGTATCAAGTTTTAGTTCTATATTAATTTTGTCAATCACAGTACAAAATTTCCGTTAATAAGGGTAACGTTGCGCCAGCGAACAAAAAATATGTAGGGTCTATCGACAACGACTTCTAACTGTGGAGTTTGGTCCCACTCGATACCTGAAAACATAATATACCTTTAGATGTAATCAATATTATTACCTATCGGACATACATTCACCCGCCATACGATATCGCTGGAGATAATAGTTAATTGATTGTTGGCTTATCTAAAACTGTGTACCTAATGTATGAGTATGTATGAATTTGAATATGTTGACCACCACTAATTTAGATTATACTCTGTTAGTAAATTAATAAACTTTACTTTTTTTCCTAAATATAGTGCTAATGAATAAAGTTTGGTCATACTAATGACGAACAAAACTGTGACTCTGAAATCGGATGTTTTGAGCCGCTGCGTACTAGGTGGTGATATTGCTATTGAAATGTAAGATGATATGATTGTAGGTAGGTGCTGTACAACTCTTCTCTGCCTAACCGTTCGGGTTAAACAGGGATGACATTATGTTACATTTGAACATCTAGGTAGGTACCAAAGAAAACGTACTGTGGTGTATTACACGTGTCATATTCTCTTTCTACTTAACTAGTCTTATCTCGCAAATTCATAAAACTAAGCTCATTTAATTTAACGTGTTTATATGTGCTTGATAAACACGGCTAACAGAGTATGAGGAGGAAGACTGAATACAAATAAATATACTATGCTACGTAGGCACCCACCGTCGTCTTTATATGCGTTCCGTCCAGCCTCTGCCCAGAACATGATCCGTTGCACAGCATGGGATAGTCTCAGGGAGCTGGTTTGAGTCACGTTGCTGACGTCGACAAGTCTTGGTATACCCAACTGTTAACCAGGATTTGATTAGTACGACGAACATCCGTATCGAAGGACATCCCCAGCCAAAGATGAGGGTGAGAAGGGGATATTGTATACCATAGACAAGTTTTTAGTTTTGCAGTCTAGTTCACTCTTGTAAATTGAGGCTTATTCTCCTCCCGTCGGGGCTGCGGGATTGATCGCAAGAGATACCGCGGCCTCGACATAAAGGGCTAAGAAGGAACATGGGTGGTTTTTATTCAGTAGAAGTCTGACACCCCCTTTCGCTCTGCCCAAGAGCCGGAGTGGCTATTTGATGATTACCCACCCGCCAAAAAAAAAGGCTTATTCTGTTAGTAGAAAACCCCACCAACTCTACCTATGTACCTAAGTATATCGCAGAAAAAAATGGACGAACAGCAACTACAGTCCACAGACAAGAGATATCCAAATGCTATGCAATTGTATCACATCCTTTACGTAAAGGTACGGTACATACCTACATAAGACAAATCAAATGTTGATGATGGTATGAAGACTAGAACTTTCTATACAATTTTAGTAAAGAAGAAAAAAGACAATACAAAATAATAAAATCCGGACCAGACCAATTAATCTTTATGGGTGCACGCACCGATTCTAAACTGCACGGAAGATGCCGACCGGTTGCCCCGCACACGCTATTTTCAGTCACAAACAATTAAATGTATTTGCATACATTTGCAAGTATAGATTTTTCCTACTGTACCTATTGCTTAACATTTTCACGAACATAGTATTTTGGAAGCCAACCTTTTACGAAATAGGTTTAATTACAAAGTAGAAACCATTATTTTGAAAGAATTTTCTATTAAGTTGTGCCAAGTGTATTTTTCAGTGCTCGTTGCACGCCACGCAGGTGGTCTGATATCCGTAGGTAGAATTTCATTTTATCAAAACAGGTGCGTGCTCGCACACGCCACTCGCACGCAATTGCTCTGCTCCGGCTTTGACATTTACAAAAAAAAAAAAAATAGACATACGGCCTGCAACTTATTGGGTAGTAGCAGCGTCATGCGCAATGTGTAGATCGGTATAGTGGCTGCCACCCTCATGGTCTTCATCCTCGCTGTTATATCTCCGATGCTTGTGTTGCCAACATGTTGCACCAGCCCTCTCAGCGAGTTTTTGCGAGGTATCAACATTAGCAGAGTGAGGCCCGGTGTTGCATAAGAAATTTCAAGGGCCTGTAAATATAATGTGTTTGAAATCATAGTTCGTGTTCAGATATACTAGTAAAACACGTATTGATACCTAGTGGCTGTGGCAGACAATTCCAAGATAGAACACTCGGCCGAGTGTCATAGCTACCTAACCTAAGCTATCGGTCTGTTCTATCGGTCGATTCAGTGCTCTTTTTTTTCTTATAAATTGGCACCCTGCACGTGTCATCAAAAATTTGCCTTTATAACGATTAACATTCTGTATTTCAGAAGATCTCTTGACTAAACTACCCAAGCATATTTTTTGTCTTAATATATCGAAAAAATACTAAGCAGATTTACAAAGAATCAATACTGACCACCAAACCAAACTTGGCACCAAAACTATCGTACGGTGTAACAGACATGATCCACTGTGTTATATAATTTTTTGTGCAAAAAAGTTATCTTAAAAAATAAATATTAGGCCGCGGCTTCACTGTAAAGCATGTGCACGGGGAAGCCACGTATACAGTTAGCTACGTGAATCCAATTTTGTAGTTGCGTGTGTCTTTCTACAGTTACACAACTCTGTTACAGCTCGATGTCTATTCATTACGCCGAGTAGAAGTGCTTTACATAATCTGCTTGCTTCCTCTCTTGTGTCGAAATGACCTGAAGAATAGTAGGCGCGTAGCTAGCAGGCGTAGTCGCGTAGCTTGCTACTGCAGGCGCGTAGCTAGCTTGCGTAGCAACGTAGCTAGCTTGCGTAGCAACGTAGCTAGCTTGCGTAGCAACGTAGCTAGCTTGCGTAGCAACGTAGCAAAACTGCATAGCCGCATAGCAAGTTTGCGTAGCCACGTAGCAAGCTTGCGTAGCCGCGTAGCAAGTTTGCGTAGCAGCGTAGTCACGTAAGAAGCTTGCGTAGCAACGTAGTTAGCCCGCATAGACGCGTAGCAAACCTGCGTAGCAACGTAGCCAACCTGCATAGACAAGTAGCAAGCCAGCGTAGCAACGTAGCTAGACTCTGTTACAGCTCGATGTCTTTTAATTACTCCGAGTAGAAGACTCTCCAGTGGCGAAATATTAAGTGAAGAATAATAGGCGCGTAGCTAGCAGACGTAGTCGCGTAGCTTGCTACTGCAGGCGCGTACCTAGCTTGCATAGCCATGTAGTTAGCATGCGTAGCCATGTAGTTAGCATGCGTAGCCACGTAGCAAACTTGCGTAGCAACGTAGCTAGCCTGCATAGCCGCGTAGCCACGTAGCAAGCTTGCGTAGCAACGTAGCTAGCCTGCATAGACGCGTAGCAAACCTGCGTTGCTAGGCAAACTTGCTACGCGGCTATGCAGTCTAGCTACGTTGCTACGTACCTAGATTGCATAGCCGCGTAGCAAGATTGCGTATCCACGTAGCAAGCTTCCGTAGCAACGTAGCTAGCGGCGTAGCAAGCTTGCGTAGCAACGTAGCTAGCCGCGTAGCAAGCTTGCGTAGCAACCTAGCTAGCTCGCCTGCATAGCCACGTAGCCACGTCGTCTGCTTGCGTAGCCACGTAGCATGATTGCGTACCCACATGGCTTGCTTGTGGACTCACTTAGCATGGTCGGCTAGTATGTTAGTGTAACCGCATAACTTGTTAGTGTAACGCGCAATTTACTGGCGTAGCTCCCTGACGTATCCGCGTTGCTGGGCTATGTGGATAGCTAAATGGCTCGTGCCTATATGGATAGGGTAGGCATGCTTATTCATCCTTAGTCACTCCATGCTTAGTCCCTGTCCACAATTTTAAAAGCTATGCATTTAAAGTGCCGTTTTCTCCGGATTTTAGGAATTTCTTACAACTGCGCTATATGACTGCCCACTATCTCCATAGACTCAGAGATCGGTGGAACGCGATTAATAACTATAAGTAAGTATAATAATTAGATGATGATTTTGTCTCATGAGTCTATACAGTACCTACCTACTCGTAGGTAGATAACACTAAATAGAACAAATGGTAACACAATACAACACCAACATTTATCGCAGGGGGCGGCTCGTAGTATTAGGTTTCTATCGAAATTGTGCTGGTCTCTGTTGAAGAGGACTCACATTGTAGCTTCGATCATGGCGGCACGCGGTACTCTGTTTGCGCTTTGTGCACTGTTGGTGCTCACGGGGCGTCTCGGCAAGTGTGACTGCCCTGCAGATCGCGAGGAACCCACTCATAGCGAGGCGAAGCTCCACAAGGATTTACTCTGTGCGTATAATTATGATTTCCGGCCAGTGAAGGATCACAAACAAACTGTTACTGTGAAAGTGCGCTTTGCGATCAAATATATAAGCTTCGATGCTTTAGAAGAAACGTTCACACTTCACAGTTGGGTGGCAATGACATGGAAGGATGAATTTTTATCTTGGAGACCAGAAGATTATGGGAATATAGAAGAAACACAATTTGAAAGTCACGAAATCTGGACACCGAGGATGGCGCTGTTCAACGCCGACGCTGCCATGTACCAGTCGGACTCGATCTACACGACTTGCTTGTTGGGGAGTAACGGCACCGTCACGTGCGTGCCTCACGTAGCGCATTCCGGAATCTGTCGCACGTCACTGCGGAGCTGGCCTTACGATGTACAAAACTGCACATTGTATTTCGGATCGTGGATGAACACAGGGGAACAAGTCAATTTTACTTTTTATCCAAATAATCCAATTGTGAAGGACGACTTCCAAGATGGCCCAGGTTGGAAATTGTTGCACGTAGTAAACGAACGTTTGGCAGGCAAGTACAGCTGTTGTCCTAACAGCACATACCCAATGTTGAAATATACATTTGAAATGAAGAGAATAGCAGCAGGACCAGCCGCCATCGTCGTGGTACCCTCCATCGTCATAGTTCTGCTCACGCTGATAGCGCTAGCAATGGACGCTAAGGATAACACGCGACTAATGTTGATCTGTTTCAGTTTGTATGGACATTTCATGTTTCTTACCGAAATTGGTTACGATATTCCTAAACACAGTGCGGATACGCCGATCATATTACTTTTCCTCCGTGATTCGATGATAGTGACATTAGTTGGGATCATAGAAACAATATTTTTAATGTTCTTAAGAAGACGCAAGATGCCAGCGCCTGGTTTTGTTGTGACAGTGAACCGATTGGTTGCCAATGGTCCCGGAAAATACGTAGTATTCACCGAATTCGACCCAAGCGACGCTATGGACACTAAAGAGCTGACTGACCAAAGCTCAGATGTCATTGCTGACAAGCCGCCCCCGACCATCGACTGGATACAATTTGCTCACATACTGAACAGACTCAACTTGGTAGTGGTAGTACTCATTTACATTGTGCTCATTGGCACGTATATTCCTAAAGATGACTGAGTATATCAATAACTTTGTTAATTCTTCTTTAAATTTTAATATTAATCATTTTGTGCAAGAGCCGACTACATCATTCATTCTGATTTCAAATTTCTGTAGATAAAAATTGATACATAATAAAATACTTTATAATCAGAAGCGAAGTTTAGTGACTAACCTGAGCATCCCACTCACTTAGGTCTGCATACTTCATGACGTCGTTGATCCTGATCATGCGCACAGTCCGGTGGGGGGCGTTGTCGGCGTCGCGGAAGGGCCTCGTGCCGTTGAGCACGGTGGGGGCGGCTCGCCAGCGCCCGCGCACGTACAGCGTGCTCACGAGCACCGCGGTGACGCCCCCCGACACGTCATCTTCGTCGAATGTGTCGTGTATCGCACCACCGGAGTCTATTTCAACCTTTACATTTCAATTCATTATAAATGGACTAAACTTTTC
Source organism: Diarsia dahlii (assembly GCA_949775195.1). NCBI lineage: Eukaryota > Metazoa > Arthropoda > Insecta > Lepidoptera > Noctuidae > Diarsia > Diarsia dahlii. Next base: position 14,846,768 of record OX459191.1, read on the forward strand.
TTGGGATTACGTGAGTATCCTTTCATACTCTGAAAAATCCTAAATGTTAGTTTATAAACACGTTACCTTTTTATTGAGTATAAGGGCGATGCTGTCCGATGTTTCTGTGCCGTTGAACCGCTCTACTGTAAGACTGAGCGCAGCGGCCGCACCCCCTTGAAAACGCAGGTTCACATCTTTTCTTGGCCACAGCATCAGGCGTGAAGACTGCCGCAATTTCAGCTTGTCCGATGAATTCGGCAACGTTGTTATGAAATGTCTCACAAGACCAACGCTATCCTAGTAAGGAAAATTATTTATGCTATCCTCAGTAGATACCAAATATGTTCCGGGGCTGCGGGACTTTTGAAAAAGAGATACCGCGGCTCCGGAACATAAAGGGTTAAGAAGGAACATGTGAAAAAGAGAAGAAGAATAATATTTGAGAAAGTTTACTTTTCTGGTTGTAAAGATATGTTGTTGTTGGTATCTTTCTTCTGATGCGGACAAGCCCTGGACCGGCTGTTTTAGAGATTTTTAAGAGAAGACTTAATATCCAGTCCATTTTTAGATACTGGGTTCCATTGTTTAGATTGGATTCGAAGGTGACTTCAAGTTAAAATAATAATAATAAAAAATAATAGTATAGTAGTAAAATAATAGTAATATAGCAAGATAAAATAAAGTACCATGTCCGAAACATTAAATCCGATGCATTGATCGATTTCAGTCCTGGTATCAGAATCGACTTCTTTCCAGAGAGCCATGAGGGTCAATAGTAAAAAGAAGCCGGATTGCACGAAGCTCATTCCATTTTCTTGTCGATCTACAGGACTTATAGTTGTTAGTTTCGTGAATGTTATCTGCAACAATGCCGTCCAATTCTTTACAGTCTTAGAAATTAGGTATGGTCGTAAAACGGATCTTTATTAGTTTACGAAGGGTTAGATCGGTATGACTATATTTCCCTCATAAGGGCAATTTGTTTTTTCCACAGTTGGACATACAACATTTCATAGTCGGTTAATAAATAATTCAGAACAAAATAAACCAAACTGACAATAATGTACACAATATCATTGCTTTCTATGATTCATAATTTGATTTAAATTATACCTACATAAATGACTTAAAATAAAACAATATATTTCCACTCGGGGTAATTATCAAATCGGGGTGATTTTAGACAGGACAGGCTTAACATTATTTGAAATCCAATTGATATTTCGGTACACTGAATTTAAATTGTGTAACCACACCGGTACTGATAACCGTACAGTGTGCGATCGGAATTAATCCATTGCCATTTCATTTTCAGCTTCCTAGTTCAATAACAAATAAATCAATTTATATGTGTTTTACGACTGTAAGTCCACTTTGGTCACAGCACCTCACTTATTATTTATTTAAAGTATTTATTAGTGTTGTTATAATATGTATTGTATGATTTTCGTGTTAAGGCGTTTATTGCTATAACGGGTCAGGATTCGTGACATGGCCCCATAATTACGTACCTGTTAAAAACATAAGTGCCTTTGTGAAATTAAGTTCAAGTTCAATAATAATATATCCGTGTTCAGAGTCAATGTCTCATGAACATACCTGATTAAGTTCCTGCTTAAATAGTCAACGACGATCTTAAAACTAAGGTTTATCACACGGAATATTTACATGCAAATATCTTTGTCCTCGGGTGTGAGTCGCATGTACAGGCTTAAAACGGTTGCGGAAGTGATAAATAGACCTCCGGTATCGACGCCCCGGTGATTTCCAATTCACAGCTCCAGTCAAACTCCGACAGCACGCTGGATGAGTCTCAAAGGCTCTTTTACCATCAACGTGACCAGTTTTATGCGTGACTCTGCCGCTTTGTCTGGGATACTGAGCACGTGTCTATTGGTGAGTCAATCAATATGTTGTCTCGTTACCCATTCTTTAGACCTTAATTGCCAACAACAAAATCTAACATGTATAAGTAGGTAGGCATATCTATGTACCTATAAATCAACCTGTATGCTGCCAACGTGATTTCTAATGAATAATGTGGTTTTTAGAGTACGTAGAAGAACTTACCTTATAAAAACGTCGTTCAAAGTCATCTAAGCTTTGGGTAAATTTATTAATGGCTGACAAATTTCTATGCATTCCAATTGTTTGTTGTGTAATGCCAGAAATGGCCGACGTCATCGTGGCTGGCGGCTTCAATCGGTTGTGAGAAAAAATACTCGATCCATTATTAGCTTGTGTAGAATGTGCCGGCGAACTGAATCCGCTAGTAGTATACGGGTGTAGGGGTGTATTCTTTGCGGCATCCATATTATGCTTCACGTCAGGCCTCGCCAGTTGATTTGGAAATCCCGGGCGATGCATTGGGTAAGGCTTATTAGTAAGGCTTCTAGCCGGCAATGGGCCAGGTAAAGGCGTTAACGGCCGCATGTTCATCATTCTGACAGGAATCGGCAAATATGTTTGAAACATCGGTAATTCTGACTCGGGCACGTATGATTCCCTGGTGTTTAACTCTTGAATTCTGTCATGAGGACTCGGATCATAATGGGGTAAAAGCTTGTCTTCAATTAGTTTTCTGGTGATACCGTTCATTGTATCATAAAAATTCTTTGCTGCTGCGCATTCTAGCCATATTTTATTGTTAATTAAACAGAACTTTTTACTTAAACTTTCAAAACTCCTTAGGAGTGAGCGAGGCACGATATGGTTTACATACCGAAATTTGGAAATCGGTATCTCGATAGTTTTTACAGGCTGCAAACTAATTTGGAGGAAGAATATAACTAACGCATATTGTTGAATCATATCTAATTTCATACATCCGAGCACTTGCTTAGAAACGTTTGGATTCCCTATCAATGCCAAAACATAGTTACGCTTTTATTCTTCTGATTTGGACTTGTCTGCTTTTCACTGAAAAATATTTATCATATTAAAGCAATCATAATAGGGGATCGGACAAAAAAAAACTAATTAGTCCATCAGATAGATTTCCAAAAAATATTAACCACGTATTTTTTCTTTTTTCACGTAAACGAAAAATGAAGACGATACAGATACAGCTTCGAAAACTCGTGTGACGTCATATAGTCCAAGATCCCAGGGCCGCCAGACGTCACGTATTTTCTGACGAAGGAAATGTGGGCGATTTAGTAGTGTTAGTATGAACTAAGAACACACTACTACCAGCTAGCTTGCTTGGACGGCCAATTTTCAGGTATCAGGTCATCAAGGTACATACATAAATTACTTACTTCACGTATTTTCTCCAAGCTGATTTTTAGGTATATTTTAGGCAATATCCTTAAAAATAAATCGCAAATACTCCCAGACACTTTCCGTCGGCCGTATTGCTTAACAGACGCTTTAAAGAATACATAAACTCCTAATGTTTTAATACTTAAAGCTAATTGATCGGGTTATTGCCATGCTATATTGGGCAGGCGCTCCAACATGCACCCGAGTGGTCAAAGCAACGTTTTCAACAAAATTCTGAAGACACAGGCAATGGACAGATCCTGTTGAATGCCCACCGAATGAGTCCAGTAGAGGTCTGTATGTTAGCCACACGAGCGATGCCATGCGTTCTCGGGTAAACAGTCACAATACGTTTAGGTCTAAACTTTTTGGGAACTTTAAAGCGTCCGATAGGCAAAACGGCCGCTTGGAAGTGTCTGGGAGTGTTGGCAACTTATTTTTAAGGATATTGCCTACAATATACGTAAAAATCAGCTGTCAGAAAATACGTGAAGTTAGTAATGTTTTTATGTACCTTGATAGCCTGATACCTGAAAATTGGCCGTCTAAGCAAGCTAGCTGGTAGTCGTGCGTTCTTAGTTCATACTAACACTACTCAATCGTCCACATTTCCTTCGTCAGAAAATACGTGACGTCTGGCGGCCCTGGGATCTTACTCTAATATGATATTACATTTTGTACCTTCAATTGACGTTTTAAGCCCCACTCCATGATCTTTGACGCGCTTTATCTTCATCAATTTTTAATATTTATTTGATAAAACAAAAAACACGTATCCAATATTTTTCGATAATCTAACTGACGGACTAAACAGAATCATGTTTTTTTGAGTCAGTCCGATCCCCTATAGTATATACAGCAATAATTCATTACTTATATCTATGAACCTTTGTATATAATTAGCGAGACAGCGAGATAGAGGTGTCAGCACATGATTATCACATTAAAATCACGAGCAGATGATGAAGGTAACACGAGATAACTCTTACATACTGCACGAATTGAGAGTTGTGACTACTGTGAGCACTCTGCCATAACTGTAGTAAATACAGTCAGTTCCGCATTAGACTGAACTAAGTAAGGACTTAACGCCGAATTAATGAGAGTAATTAATCCGACATTATTCGATAAAACCACTTCGTTCAAACACAAATAAGAATCAGTGAGACGAACGGTAAATTATTACAGTAGCTTATACTCGTACAAATGGTTTGTTTCTTAATAAACTGTTTTATTATGTACTCAGCTTCTAACTCACATCAAAACAACCTATCTGAATATTTTGATTATGTAGATTTACCCACAAATTTTTGCAGTGGTAAGATCACAGAGGACAGACGGCATTGCCCTCCAACTTCGGGAGATACCGCCACAACACGCATGATATGGATTAAATATTTGAGCATTAGTCTGGAGTCTTCCAATTTTGGCAACAACTCGAAGTATTTATTGAATGGCCTACTTAAACGGCGCTCTGTGTGTAAGAAGCTAGTTCTGTTGGAATATGGATAGTGTTAAACGAAAATAAAATCTGGCTACTAGCCATTTTTTGATAGCCTACTTTGGTTAATATACCTAGTCCTACAGTTTTCTAAGATCGGAAAAATATTTATAAATTTTTCATAGGAAATATGACTGTAAAATTGTATCTATCAATTAGTTTTGTAACGTTTATTGACAACCCTGGTTTACTTATCTGTCGGGTCGGATCGAATCACTAGACAGCGAGATTCGATTGTGATCGGATCTCTTGTCCTTTGTCGACACGGCTCACACAATAAGTAAGCTAAAGTGGCAATGAGCCAGCCATATAAGCCGTAGAACCGATGGCAGTTGTGGTAACGTGTTCTTGACTACGAATCTGCAAGTGTAAGGTAAGACGCCCTCAGGCTCGGTGGAGTGAAGATCATTGCAGCAGCAGCAGCTGGATCAGAGAATCGAGTGGAGTGGCGTGCGATTGAGGAGGCCCATGTCCAGCAGTGTAGGCGAATGATGAACCTTGATAGCACGGGCGTAGCCCCCTGGCTACGCCCGTGCTATCAAGGTGGTTTGTGGGGTTCAAACCACCCCCGAAAAGTTAAGATAATGGGAGGCGAGTGGTATACCTAAGTAATAATTATATGTATTTTGAATTTGCCGCCACCGGCTGTCGATACTCCGATCGCATTCGGTAACCTTCGTATATTATCGTGCCGTATCGTATCCCACCCGTACTCGTCGCATTTAGTCAGCTAGTCTGACTAGTAAAGGCTATTACTACCGATTATCGAGTGAGTCTAGTAAAGGAGATTGCAATTTGTACGTGTAACCACTGTCAAAGACGTTGTCGAGAAGGTTTCAGTCGCATCTTCCAAACCTCCTTCGTATAGGCGCTTAGTTCCGAAAGTAGAGGATTCATGTCAATTATAATAAGAGTAAGCAGTTCTCTTCTTGAAACCAAGTAAAACAGTCCTCTCGCTCGCGCATATGTCCTGTTTCACGTTGTTCGTTCTGTTTCGCGACAGTTCGCTCGATCAATTATTACATGTACTGAAAGTTTCAGTTTTCCATTTTCGAATACATTTCCGGGACCTTGTTCTCAGTCAGCACTAAAATCGTATGACTTGTTTTTATTTTCCTGAACCCCCCCCGAAACTAAAACCTGGCTACGCCCGTGCTTGATAGTCAAACTGCTATGCCCCAGGACGCGCACTGTTGTCCGCCATAGCCTTTCACTAATCTCTCCGTGCGGTTTTTTCCGGTGAATCCCTCACAAACGCCTTTATGTCGTCACGTCAGCGTTTTCTGGGCTTCAATTTTAATTAGTCTATCTATGTTCTCAGAACGTTTCTAACGTGTGTTTGGACCTCCACTAGTGTCGCTTTTACTAAGCAAGCAACATAACTATAATATTGCCCTTATTCTATAATATGTGACGACCGTTATGGTTTCTTCTACTTCTATGATCCAGTTGTGTTAAGTACCTAGTTGCTAACATTATACATGAAAGCATGACTTGTTCAAGTGTAAAGAGCGCCTTCTAAGTAGATGTAATTAATCAAACCTGATTACGAGCGTGAAGATAAACCGACATTACAATCGACTTTACAAACACTTTCTATGGTGGTTATGGTGGTCAAGGAAATGTCAAATAGCTTATCTATTTCTTCGAGTACTTACACTATGTACTGATCTTTTCTAATGCGGAAATTCCTAGGTGTCTCTAGGAACATTTACCCATATTTTTTTGGGGTGTGGGTTATCATCCAATAATCCCTCACGCTCTGGGCTGAGCGGATGGGAGTGTCAGACTTCTACTGACTAAAAACCCTCTCATGTTCCTTCTTAGCCCTTTGTGTCGAGGCCGTGGTATCTCTTTCGAACAACCCGCAGCCGCGACGGGATACTTTACCCTGTGTTATTAATTTGTTACACCTTATCTTTATAGAATTAACTAGCCGTTGCCCGCGACTTCGTTCGCGAGGAAATTTTGACGTGTATGTATGTGTGGGACTGCCTCTGGATGTACTAAGCCAAAGCGAATGACAAATGCCAATCGAAGCGATTATATTCCCTTAAACTGGCCCTGTCATAAAATCTGTTCCCATTCCCAAACATACAAATACATATTATGTCTTAACTATATTCTATCTCTCTACCAATTTTCGGCTCCAAAACGCCAAGGATTTCATTTATATACTTGCGGGACCCCTTAGTCCAGATCGTCACATAAATAATAAACCACTCTAATCAGGCCCTGTCGCAAAACTAATTCATAGATTAGAAGATGTCTACTGACTATAAACTACGTCTCTGCCAAAAATCAAGATTGTAGCACGAAAAATGAAGGACTTTCATACAAACTTGCGAGGGCTCATAGACCACCCCAATCCGGCCCTGTCGCAAAATGAATTCATAGCAGACGTCGACTGACTATAAGCTACGTCTCTGCCAAAAATCAAGATTGTAGCACGAAAAATGAAGGACTTTCATACAAACTTGCGAGGGCTCATAGTCCACCCCAATCTGGCCCTGTCGCAAAATTAATTCATAGCAGACGCCTACTGAGTATAAACTAAGTCTCTGCCATAAATGAAGATTGTAGCACGAAAAGTGAAGGACTTTCATACAAACTTACGAGGGCCCTTGGACCATCCTAATCCGGCCCTGTCGCAAAATCCGTTCTTAGCGGACGTCTACTAACTATAAACTACTTCCCTGCCAAAAATCATCTTTGTACGTCTAGCGGTTTTCGAGATTTCGTGATGAGTTCGCTTTTATAGATATAGATTATTACTGTATGGGACTTGAAATTAATACAAGGTGTCAATAGACTCATTACGAAGCCATCAACCAAGTACATCAAACTAAATAATTTTACGTAAAAACTATGCTAGGAAACGACATTTTTTTCAGAGTGAAATATATATCGTTTAAATCGTTTTACAATAAAATGGGCAATGGGGTAAGAGGGAGATAAAATAATAACTTTTCAAACAAGTATTTAATTAAAAACACCTGTGAAACAGTTGGAACTTTGACCTCCAATATCTTCCGTAACAAAATTAATTTCTGCGTAGGTATGGTCCAGAAAAAAAAGATGATCGCAATGGCGCGTGGCGGGGTAAACAAGTGCCTTTCGGCTTCGTTACGGCTATTTAAATCCTTTATAAGTAACTGGCGAAACAACTACCTGTGGCCCTGTGGGTATACCACACCCTGCTCTACCCTTCGGAGAATACCTAGAATCAGGCGAGATGTTATGTATGTCTTATTAACTTTACCTACAAAAGCTTACAGCCAGTCGAGTTTTTTGCGGTTGAATATACTTGCAGGTTGACATCCTCATCGTCATACTCATTATACTCTTTATATTCAGCTTCACCTCTATAAGTACCCATAAAAAATGCGTATTTCTTCTTTCGCACAACAACTTGAACAACAAATAATAGTGGATGCTCGGCGAAGAACTCTGGGGTATTTCTACGTGCTCTTAGTTTCACTACGCGCATCGCTGCAAGGATTTCAAAATAATTGTAATTAATTACGAATTACTTTTTAGGTTTAGACTTACATATCTAACTACCCTGAAGGTTTTCCACAGAGTTAAGCGATATGAACTAATGGGAATGGGATTACTGGGGATGGGGACTAATTTGTTCAGTCCATATTTTAAGAATATGGACTAATTTGTTCAGATGTAAGTAAAATGTATAGTCTCAAGACTCTCAAGCACCAATATAATTATCTGCTGTGTATTGATAAATAAAATATCACGTAGTTATGAACCCAATAGTCTAATGCATTAAGATAAAAAAAACTGGCCAAGTGCAAGTCGGACTTGCACATGAAGGGTTCCGTACCATTGTAGTAACTAGATATTGAGAGATTTTCCATGTTATTTTAGCATGATAGACTTCTTATAGGTTTTCCTGTAATCTATAAGTGTTGAACTAATTTCTGCATTTTTTTTAATTTTAGGCGCAGTAGTTTCAGAGATACACTGTAAATGGACAACTTTCATCTATTTTCTTTAGTATCTTTAAGTGTTTATCTTAAAATTATCAAAACCTATATTTAAGATCCTCACAATAAGCCGCATAGAACATTTGATATATCACACAAAAAAAAAAAATATATATTATTGCAAAACTTCAAAAAAAATTGTTAAGCTCCCCAAAAGTGACCCCCTTATTCAAAATTCATTTATTTACGTTATGCGTCCGTGTTTGGGTCATAGAAATACATAATTATGTGTACCTAATTTCAACTTAATCGGTCTATTAAATTCGGAGCAAATTGGCTGTGACAGACGGACAGACACACAAGTGATCCTATAACTGTAGTACACCTTTTAGGGTTCCGTACCTCAAAGAAAAAACGGATTTTTCTTTTAAGGTACCTACGAAACCCTAAAAAGATAGACTGCAGTTTATGGTTGTTAAATTTCATGTGACTGTTTTACTGAGTCCCTAGAGGTGTGTAGTCAGCCTGTCTAGACAGACTGACATGAGTGTCACATAGTTTTAGTGTTACAAGTAGAAGTAGTAGATTACAATTTTCTTTTTTTGTCAGGTCTATCGCTCGTAGCCTCGTATATTCGAATATCTTTGTTAAGAACATAATTTTCTATTGCTTTAAAAACCATAATCTATATTGCTATGAAATATATTAAAATTACAATGATTAATCCGTAGATTATTGTAATTTTCGATGTCTATGATATATAATTATGTCGAATTTCTCGTATGAAATTCGACATATTTATATCATAATTTTTTGATTGGTGCTTCGTGTCTGTGCCCCCTTAATTACTTCTTCTTAAGTGTCTTGTGTAGGTTCCCAAGTAGCTTGTGTACACACTCAGACAGGTCAGGATATCGTATTAAATATTGCAAATTACTATTAGGTAATTCCCCAAAGAGAATACTTGTAGTGACCTCATCGAACCGAGTAATTTTGTGTACAGTCGTAATTAGGTCAGTCGGGCCAAGTATAATTACGGTCACGAACTCACGACATTCAAATAGCTGTAGAGTGTAGGTGTTTTAAGGATTATGGCTCGTTAAATTTTTATTCGGTTTCAAGGACCTACTCTAATATGTAGTGTTGTCATCTTGTGTGCAGCTGTCTTCTGTACTACTTTTAGCTACCTTTAAGATTACCTATTTGTCTAAATGTAATCGATCCCCATCAGTAGCGTGTCAAGTAGACATGAGTAGACCACAGAACATATATACCCTAACCGAGTAGACTGTTCAAAAGCCATACCATCATGAAGAGTAGTAGGTTATATGAGCAAGTCAAGCTTTTAGGCTTGTGTAAAAGTACCGCCATTAATCCCTATCTACGATTCAGTGTGGAAAATGGTGCATCTTTCAGTAAGGAAGATGGTACATAAGTGACGACATCGCATTACTTCAGGATCATTCTCATTAGTTCCACCAGCAATTAGTTCCATGGAACTAGTGAGAACTTTTTTTTCTCAGTGGTTCCATTGTTCTTCTTATTGGAACAAGTGAAACTAAAGTTAATCAATATCATTCTCATTAGTTCCACTTTTTAGAAAAATATCATCTAATATGAATAAAGGAATAAAACGTAAAAAAATATAAAAAATTAAGTAATTTAATGTTGTTGACCATTCATTTTATGTTAAAAGTAGAATAATATGATGAAAACGTTGAGAATAGGAAATTAATACAATAAAATTATAAATAATTTTGTGTAAACACCTCCTCCTCCTCCTTGCGTCGTATTCCTCAGTGATGAGGGTGACCTCCTTTCGATATCACTTTCTCCCGTACGATTTTCCTCCATTTATTTCTGTCTCGGGCGGTGTGGTGGGCATTATGAAACGTAGAGTTGAGCGCGGTGCGGATCTGGTCGGACCAACGTATTGGGCTGCGTCCACGAGGCCTTTTCCCGTCTACTTTGCCGGTCACGATGAGTTTCTCGAGGTTGCCACTGTCTTTCCTTGCAATGTGACCGAAGTATTCCAGGACTCTGCGTAAACATTCGGATGACAGCCGCGAGGAGATCTTGAGTTCACGCAATATGGAGACGTTAGTCCGGAATGCTGGATACGGAGCATCTTCCTCCAGCACCACATCTCAAAGGCGTCAATGCGTTTACGGTCTGCAGCTTTCAGTGTCCAAGTCTCAGCGCCATAAGAAAAGATCGAGAAAACTAGAGTCCGTACCAGATTGGTTTTAGTTTTACGGAAATGTTGCGATCTCTCCAAATTTTTCCAAGCTGAGACATGGCGCTCTTAGCCATGCCAATTCTCCTGCGTACTTCCTTCTCGCACGAACCATCGTTGCTGATGTTGGAACCCAGGTATATAAAATTGTCCACTGTTTCTAGGCCCAACCCGCCAGTGAGTTCCAACTTCCCAGATCTATCCACCACCATGACCTTGGTCTTGGACCTGTTTATGGAAAGTCCCATCTCCTCGCTAATCCGCTCCATTTGGTCCAGAAGTGCGACCATTTCAGACTCGTTTGCTGCAAGAAGAGTTGTGTCATCGGCGTAACGTAAATTGGTGATTTTCACACCACCAACTGTTATGCCTCCCTCCCAATTCTCACAGGTACGTCTCACAATGTACTCTCCATAGGCGTTGAATAGAATGGGCGACAAAATGCAACCTTGCCGTACTCCTTGGTAGAATTTAAAGGGTTTTGAGAATGTTTTATCGACTCTTACGTTACGACCCCCTGACTTGACTCATACAAGGTACGAAGTAGGGCGATGAGATGGTTTGGTACTCCAAGGTCCTGCAGGACATTCCACAAACAACTCCAGCTGACTGACATTGAGAATCTGCTCTCGAGTGCCCCTGCCCTTCACGAAACCTGCTTGCTCCTGCGGAATTTGCCAGTCCAGGTAATAGCGGATGCGGTTGTTGAGAATATGGAGCAAGATTTTGCTGGCATGTACAATGAGGGACAAAGTTCGGTAGTTGCCGCAGCTCTTGGTTGACCCTTTCTTGTGCAGCGGAAGAATTACGGATTCCGACTAGTCCTGCGGCCATTCACTGTTTTGCCATATGTGTGAGCAGATTCGGAACAAATTTGTAAACACAAATGGAAATAATTTCAGGTGCTATCAGCATTCCTCATTTTTTGGACAAATTAAGATAACATACCTACGTCTGTATCGTAATTTGTTCAGAAAATGAGCCTGATTAAGTAATTACGTTCTTGAAATTACGTCGTTGGCCTGATTTGTTTGTTTAAATTACTTAATTTTTTATATTTTTTTGCGTTTTATTCCTTTATTCATATTAGATGATATTTTTCTAAAAAGTGGAACTAATGAGAATGATGTTTATTAACTTTAGTTTCACTTGTTCCACTAAGAAGAACAATGGAACCACTGAGAAAAAAAAGTTCTCACTAGTTCCATGGGACAACTACGGTGGAACTAGTGAGACGAGTTCGATTAAGTTTTGTTTCATTTGTTCCATTATCAAAGTGCATGGAACTACTGAGAAAAAAAAGTTCTCACTAGTTCCATGGGACAACTACGGTGGAACTAGTGAGACGAGTTCGATTAAGTTTTGTTTCATTTGTTCCAATAACAAAGTGCATGGAACTACTGAGAAAAAGAAGTCTCACTAGTTCCATGGAACTAATTGCTGGTGGAACTAATGAGAATGATCCTTACTTCACGGGTCTGTGTTAACTACGTGCTGTCAAATGGCCTTTATTAATAAGCACTTAGCTGTTTCGCGGGACCTTCGTCCGCGTGAAATTATTATAAAAATATTGCTCCCCTATTCCAATCGGATTTTGCTAACAATTTCAAGCAATATTTTGACAAAAATGAAAAATTAAAAGAAAAAGTTAGTACCGTAGTACTGTATTAAATACCTACTTACTTTCATATGCATTCAATAAAAAACTGATATTATGAAATTAAAAATAAATGGACACTTCAATTTAATTTATTTATATAAACAGGTAGAGAAACATTTTTCCTAATTTAATTTATTTGTATAGATAGGTATAGGTAAGTAGAGAAACATTTCTCCTAATTAGGTGCTACTTATTTACATAAACATTTGTTGCTGTCGTAGTACACCGCCATGAAATAAGGAACCTTCCTAACTGCGATCAACAACAGGAAGGGGTGGTCTGCCACGAAGCGGGGTACGGGAGGGGGGGGCATCGGACTAGCCATCGTGAGCATGGTCGTAGCTGAAATACAATACAATATGTGTCAAAGGCCGACTCCATCCGTTCGTGAGCGGCTGGCCAGGACATGGCTGGAGGTGGATCACTGTGTCGTCTAATTTCTCACAGGTGAGTGTAATACGCCATTACGAAAGTTACAACGTCGAATCACACGGCGCCGAATGTTTGCGACAACGAATGCTGTGAGTACGAAAGCACGCAGCGACGCATCACGTTACAATGAATGCACGAGACTTCGAATCACGGAACAACGAATGCACGTTACAACGAAAATTGTCACACCGAATCACGTGACACCGTAATAACGTAACAACGAACGTTTCACCGACAGCAAAACAAAATCAAATATTTTTTGCTACCTTTTTTACATTGACGCATTGCTTATATTAAGGTGTACATAAAGGCTATACTTTCCCGGCAATATGTGGTTGTACTATTGGTAAGTATTACTCGGCCATCTTGAAAATATTGCCGGCTACATGTGAAAATGCTTGGCCATACCAAACGTGTGGGTATGGCCGGGCCATTAGTGCAATATGCAATTAACTGATGCATAATTAAAGTAGTAAAAAAAATCTGTTTTGCTGTCGGTGATACGTTCGTTGTTACGTTATTTCTGGGTCACGTGATTCTGTGTGCGATTTTCGTTGTAACGTGCATTCGTTGTTCCGTGATTCGAAGTCTCGTGCATTCGTTGTAACCCCCCCCTCCCCCAGCTGTTATATCTGGATGCGTATTTCAAAAGCAACCCCACGTATTGCACTCCTCACAGGTCATGAGTAAATTATTTTCATCCCTTCAATTCGAAAAGTGTCGTTTTGTTCCTCTTTAAGTGCGAGCAAAGTAGCTCTTTTCTCCATTAGACTTTTTAGCGGGCAGTAATGAGATTTGAATTTAGAACATGAATCGTTCATTGAAATCGAACGCAAATTGTATTGTGTTGGCTGTACGGTGCGAGGAGACGCGGCAACTAAATTTAAAAAAAAAAACAATAGCGCGCGATTTACTTCCCTGTTCTAATAATCGGTACGGACTTTATTGTATTTTGTGCAAAAAAAATGAGCTCTACGTCGAGTTCTGAAAGTGATAGTGCATTAACTCCTGAAACAATAAAAATAGAAGCTAATAACGTCATACAAAACTTAATCCCTACGAAATCCCGGGAGAAATATTTAAAGGCATACGACAATTTCTTAATATGGAGTAGAAGGTTGTTTAGTAACGTGTTGTCTTAATAAGGACGTAAAACTGGACACATATTCGTAATTAATATGTCTGATGGATTTAAACGTGTCGTCACTCTATTTTTATTAAATAATAATATTACAATAAAATATGAGGCGCCTTTTATTTTCTCATAGAGCGTGATGAAAAGTCGAGTGTATCACTCGGGTGCAAAATATATTTTTCACTTCTCTCGCTCTAAAATTCGTCTTTATGTCGTGCGTAGGCGACATAAAGTCGCGTTTTATGCTCTAGAGCATAAAGTAAAATCTTCGTCGAAGACCAAGGTAATCGGCACAGGTAATCGGCCCAACAGCCACACGAACAACTTCATAGAATAACCTCTTTAATTTAATTCGTTTCGTTAGTATTCTAAGAACAAGGGATTACTGCTTTTCATTACGAATACAAGGAAAGTTGATGGGAATAGGCTTCCCCCAATTACCTAAATCGTTTGATGGCAATAGGCTTGCTCTTAATTATGTTGGTTGATGGCTATAGGCTTGCTCCTAATTACATCATTTGATGGGAATAGGCTTGTCCCTAATTACATCGGTTGATGGCAATAGGCTTGCTCCTAATAAGATTGGTTGATGGCAATAGGCTTTTCCTAATTACATCGGTTGATGGCAATAGGTTTGTCCCTAATTACATCAGTTGATGGCAATAGGCTTGCACCTAATTACATTGGTTGATGGCAATAGGCTTGCTCAAAATATTTTTATAACTGAGCAGTATGAGTAACGACATACCTAGACCTACGTCAGGTGTTATGTCAAGTTTCCTACTGAAAAAAAAAAGTTAATTGGCGGGAACCATATTTATTTTTACAATATTTACAAGTTGCTGTTGCATTTCCTCGCAATCGAAGTGAAAAGTAGAGTGTAAAACTCGTCCATAAAACCCATTTTGCTCTCTACTTTATATCCATCCTCGCTCGCAAGCTCGCATCGGATGGATAAACGTCTCGCGCAAAATGGTGCGTTTTATGCACTTGGTGTACAATCTACTATTGGGCTCGGGCGACGTACTTTGAATCCCTCGCTACGTTCAGGATTCTACTAAAGAATCCCTCACTACGTTCGGGATTCTACTCTAGAATCCCTCACTTCGCTCTGGATTCAAAAAAGCGCCCTCGCCGTAAAAATATTATTTTCACTTCTCTCGCTCTAAAATTCGTCTATATGTCGTGTGTAGGCGACATAAAATCGCGTTTTATGCTCTAGAGCATAAAGTAAAATCTTCGTCGAAGACCAAGGTAATCGGCACAGGTAATCGGCCCAACAGCCACACGAACATTTTCAACTTCATAGAATAACCTCTTTAATTTAATTCGTTTCGCTAGTATTGTAAGAACAAGGGATTACTGCTTTTCATTACGAACACAAGGAAAGTTGATGGGAATAGGCTTCCCCCAATAACCTAAATCGCTTGATGGCAATAGGTTTGTTCTTAATTAGGTTGGTTGATGGCAATAGGCTTGCTCCTAATTACATCATTTGATGGGAATAGGCTTACTCTTAAATACATTGATTGATGGCAATAGGCTTGCTCTCAATTACCTAAATCAGTGGATGGCAATAGGCTTGCTCCTAATTACATCGGTTGATGGCAATAGGCTTGCTCCTAATAAGATTGGTTGATGGCAATAGGCTTTTCCTAATTACATCGGTTGATGGCAATAGGCTTGTCCCTAATTACATCAGTTGATGGCAAAAGGCTTGCTCCTAATTACATTGGTTGATGGCAATAGGCTTGGTCCCAATTACATCAGTTGATGGCAATAGGCTTGCTCCTAATTACATTGGTTGATGGCAATAGGCTTGCTCCTAATTACATTGGTTGATAGCAATAGGCTTGCTCAAAATGTTTTTATAACTGAGCAGTATGAGTAACGACATAAGTCAGGTGTTATGTCACGTTTCCTACTGAAAAAAAAAGTTAATTGGTGGGAACCATAACTATTTTTACAATATCCTCGCAATCGAAGTGAAAAGTAGAGTGTACAACTCGTCCATAAAACCCATTTTACTCTCTACTTTATATCCATCCTCGCTCGCAAGCTCGCATCGGATGGATAAACGTCTCGCGCAAAATGGTGCGTTTTATGCACTTGGTGTACAATCTACTATTTGCTCCCTTATGATACAATCTACTATTTCCTTCAAGCTTGTTGCCTCGCCTTTTTGTCAATGTTCTACATCTGACTGCGAATTTGAACAATCTGCACATCACATTTTATGGGAGTGTAGTCTTTGGCAGAATTAACGTAATATTATGTTAAATAGTGTACAGGTTACATCCGGAGTTATTTACTATACCGACCTTGTAGAAACTAGAACTCTGTGCGTTCAAGCATTTTTGTCGTACCAATTAATGGAATCAAATAATTATAACAGCTCACAACTTAGGAAGTTAGGACCCATTATTATGAATGACAATAATATCCGTGGTGCTAGGCAACTGGGCTTATCCCAGTTGTATACGTCCCTGTGTGCCTATTGGCCTTGTTCTGTTCTGTCTCCTGCTGATATGGAGGGAAGTGGAAATTATGTTTTTCCTACTCATCCGCTATTCTTTTCTGATTAATTTCGTTGCGGGATCCAAGACAGTTAAATCGTTTCCCTGGGACTTCGTCGAGCTTCATTGTCTCGGCGCTTTTCTTGTGGTCGCCACTGTTGATTCTGGCTAACAGGAGTTACAGTGGTTTAGGAATAGTGTGGCGGGCTTGTCCCATAAAAACAATATGTATCTAGAGATTTAAGGAGCACCAGTTCCGTTATGATTGTACATCCATAAACTCAAGTTATATATTCCTACAATATTTGCACATAGATTATGTCTAACATAATTAATTTATCGGTCATTGTTTAAATTTTTATATTGTGTACGTATAGCACAGTTATTATCAAATGAAGGGCACAGGCCCGATATATTACTTTACTCTATGGGCACAGGGGAAAAATATGCAATGTCACTGAAACGATGAACTGAATTTTTTAACCGACTTCCCAAATAGGAGGTACTCAATTCGATTGGTATGTTTTTTTTATGTAGGTAGGTACACCGATTACGCTGCGATTTATGATCCGATTTACGTGATTATTTTTAGTTTGATGCGGAATAGTTGCCATTTTGCTCCCATAAAAATTTAGCATGGTTTGGCCCAGTACTTTTCATTTTATGTTTTTTTTTTTAATTTGTGAACATTTTTCGTTTGTGTGTTCGCGAATAACTTCGTCGTTTATGAACCAATTTTGATGATTCTTTTTTTATTGGAACGGAGATATTTCAAGGATGGTACCATGATATGGAAACCAGGTCCTGGTGATGGAATCCCAGAGAAATCGAGTGCAACCCTCAAATTTCATAGGCACGTATTACGTATTTTGCGCTTTTTCTGACGCTATACAAGTATTTGCATCTACTCGTAGCAGTCATCACTTCATGTTGTTGAGCTTATGATGGAAGGTACTACTCCTCAATGGTTAGGAGTTGAAAGCAATAATAAGGGAATCTTGAAGGTTAAGGGTTAGGTTTCATAGTAAATATTTCTAAAGATATTACAACAAAAATGAAAAAATAAAAAAACTTTTTTGCAAAAAAAAAAACAACCGACTTCAAAAACACCAAAAAGTAAAAAATAAACTTCAGAAGAAAAATCAGCTTCTGAAGTCGGTGGCAAAAAAAAACCAAATCAAACAAACATATATTGTTAGAGAATTCCTCAGCCGAAGGGTAGAAATATCGCATGTTCGTGACGACGCAGCGAATGGAACGGGCGACAGAGTATATCAACCGGCGCACGCTCCGAGCGCACTCACTTTGGCTCGAGAGCCCTGATGGGACGGACGTATTTTGGGACCTGTAGTTATAGCTATGTCGGTTTCTTAATGTTTTTATAGCTGTGTTGGTTTTGTGATGTGCTATTTCAAATAAATAGTTCGAGGTTACTTTGACGTTTCTTTTTAAAAAAATGAAATACCCTCCTGATCCCTAAGAATATTATGTCACTGACTTCAGAAGCTGATTTTTCTTCTGAAGTTTATTTTTCACTTTTTGGTGTTTTTGTAGTCGGTTGTTGTTTTATTGCAATTTTTTTTGTTTTTAATTTTCATTTTGATCCTTGAAAAATGTTACAATAAAGCCTAAAATAAAATAGGTATGTCGCAGAGCTCGCAGATCGCTTATTGGAATGTCAAGCATTTATCATAATTTTGATTTAATTTAATTTCATTTTTGTTCTGGCAATGCTTGGGTGTGTTCGTTGGTCACTTTTGATGTTAATTGCAAGACGGTAGACTTGTGTAGTTGACACATTCAAATTGAAATCGTGGGGACCAAGGTGGGGACGAACGGTTGACTTGGCTACCCTCACTATATTCCATTTTATTTCATCTAAATCTGAAAATAGATCTGAATCCTTTGTTATTTTTTAATGCAAAGTGTTTTGGACAGTAAAGTTTAGTGTAGGTACCTACCGAACAGTGCCTGTGTATTATTTTACGTCGGACTCCACGTTCCATCATGACCGACCAACAAATCAACGAAGACATGTCACATCTGTCGTCAAATATACAATTAATGGGATGACCGGCAGTCCCAGGGTGGTGTTGGGTTTATCGTCCACAAGTCCCTCGTAAATAACTTGGTGAAGATCGGGAGTGTGTCGAACAGGGTGGCATACCTTAGAATAGGTATCTGCAAGATATTCACTAAAGGTCATACAGGTCTACTACGCCCCAACCTCGACGTAGAAACCATGTATGAGGATATCTCTAAAGCCATGCATGGTTTCAGAACTTACTTCACCGTTGTCATGGAAGACTACAACGCGAAACTGGGCAAACGAAGCGAAGATGAGCTACAAGTGGGGCAATTTGGTGTTGGACATCGGAATCATCGGGGTCACCAACTGGCTAGTTTTATGGAGAAGGAGGGCCTCTTTATGATGAACTCCTTCTTCAAAAAACGTGAGCACAGGAAGTAGACCTGGCAGAGCCCCGACGCGTCGGCCCTTGCGGGCCCATTCAATGTTGCTGCTGACATCTCTTTGAGGCGCGCGTGGTACACAAACGCGCCGTCGACACGGCCTGTCTCGTCATAAGACGGACGGACGGTGAGCTAAGATATTATTCACCGTCCACAAACACCACAATATTTATCAATTTTTCATGAAATATTTCAGACTGTAAGATTGTACCTACCAATTAGTTTTACTCTACGTTTACAAATAGTTTATTTTCTTTACCAAGTTTGTACTACATACTAGTGATAGATGTGTCTTTTTAAGCAAGTAAATGCCTGTACTAGGACACTTCCCTCTTCCGTAACTTAAATTTACGTAATGTACACAAGAAATGCCAGTGTTCACTATTTATAATTATAATTTATACAATTTTAGGAAAGTAGATTAAAAATAACTTAGTGTGCGTTTTGTGTATGTAATATTGTGAGATGAAAATATGCGATGTGTTGTGGGATGTATGTTTGTGTAGGATGTGTGTGTGTGTGATGTATGTGTGTAATTGTAAAAATGTGCATGTGAGTAAGTGTGTGCGTGGATGAGTGAGTTATGATGTTGCTGCAGGAGAGCCTCAGTGTCCTCATATGATAGTGGTTTTATCCATTGTATTATAAGTTTTTTACATTCAAAGAATGGTTTGGTGTAAACATATATTTCTTTATTAATTTTATTAAAGAGTTGAGATTACCGTTTCTCGTATTGTCTGCTAAAAAACCTGGTTTTTGTTTGTGGAATCGGTGCTATAATGTCTTTCCTCCTTTTTGATAAGATAGCGGTATCATAAGTTTATTGAGAACCCTGGTTGTCTGTCGGATCGGATCTCGGATATCGGACTAGACATCGACATTCCATTGTGATCGGATCTCTTGTTCTTTGTCAACATGGCTCGCAGAATTAGTAAGCTAAAGTACATAATAGCGTAGACCCGATGGCTGTTGTGGTAGACGTGTTCTTGACTGCAAGCGTAAGGTGGGACGCCCTCAGGCTCGGTGAAGCGAAGATCTTTGCAGCAGCAGCAGCAGCTGGATAAGAGTTGATGAGAATCGAGTTGAGTGGCGTGTGATTGAGGTGGCCTATGGCCAGCAGTGGACTGCTGTAGGCTAATGATGAACCTTTATTGTCCCTCTGCTGTGTAAAGGTTTCCCCATGGCCATAGCCTTTTATGCATCTCTCCGTACGGTTTCTCTGGTCAATCTCTCACAAACGCCTCAATGTCGGCACGACAGCGTTTTCTGGGCATCAATTGTAATTAGTTGAAGTCTTTTTATGATCTCAGAACAATACAAACAATGTCGTTTTCACTAACACTAAGTATAATACCTAACTAAATGCTTTATTCTAGGTAGATACATAATATTAGAAGACCGGCAAAAAAATACGCCGATCTGGGTGTTCTTAGATATTTTGTGGTTGAATAACTTTTCGGTGAATTGACTTGCGACAGTGTAATCTCAAGTGTAATAATTAAAATGTTTATTATGTTATGCTATATTTATTAGGAGCTAAGGACTGAATGATTAGAGAATATTTTTTGAACGTTACCTAATCCTACCTACTTACTGTGTAGATAATAATTAGCTTGGGGATAAGACAATGAAAACCAGTGATATTTAATTGTTTTATTTAGTTTTATGTAGAGTAGATTATATTATTAGGTTGGTGCTTTTCATTGTTTGCTGCCATAGTACGCCGCTATGAAATAAGGAACCTTCCCAACTCCGATCGACACCAGGAAGGGGCGGTCTGCGTCGAAACAAGGGACACAACAAAACATTTCGTCGACAGCTGAAATAAAACACAAGAATTCACCGCCTAAAGCGGACCAACAAGTAGTTGAGCATACGACTGTTACATAACTATATAGCTACTTTTAAAGAAAACCTACTGAGGTGGAGAAATATAAATGACTGCTCTGGAGTGTAAATGGGGTGCTGTTCCTCAAACGATGGGACACTTAATATCGTGCCCTGCGTGTCCTGCTGGTTGTTCACTGCAGGAACTGATGAACGCTACCGAAAGCGCCAAACTAGTAGCCCAATTCTGGGCCGACACAATTTAGATTGCCATCGACTCGCTAAGAAGAAGAAGAACATAGTTTGGTTGGAATCTTTGTACTTAGATGTATAATTAGTACATCGTCCACTACAACAATAAAATTATTCATACATAAATAAACTCTTGCGTATACCCAAGAGTGTCTATAGGCAGCAACTACAGAATTCTACGAGCTTCGGTAACATTCATGATGCTAATTATATATTTTTATATCTAATTCTACTGTACGTGTCGTAGGACAACGTCTGCCAGGTCCGCAAGTATAGGCACTCCTAAATCCGTATGGATATATTATACCTTCTCGCAAATTACCTTTCTCAAGACTACCAATGAGGTCAGCTTAGCTCCTTTTAATGTGTACTCCCATTTGAAACACCTCCACACAAATTGGTTAACACTTTCGTTGTGATCGTAGGTATTTAGTCCAGCATCCCGCACGGGATTCACTTCAGTTAAATTAGTATCCAGAATTTAATGCATATTACATATCTAATAATATCTATCTATATCTATAAAAGCGAAAGGTCACTCACCGACTCATCACGAAATCTCAAAAACCGCTGGACGTACAAAAATGATTTTTGGCAGGGAGGTAGTTTATGGTTAGTAGACGTCCGCTAAGAACGGATTTTGCGACAGGGCTGGATTAGGGTGGTCTAAGGGCCCTCGCAAGTTTGTATGAAAGTCCTTAATTTTTTGTGCTACAATCTAGATTTTTGGCAGAGACGTAGTTTATAGTCAGTCGACGTCTGCTATGAAATAATTTTGCGACAGGGGCGGATTAGGGTGGTCTAAGGGCCCTCACAAGTTTGTATGAAAGTCCTTCATTTTTCGTGCTACAATCATGATTTTTGGCGGAGATGTAGTTTATAGTCAGTAGGCGTCTGCTATGAATTAATTTTGCGGCAGGGCCGGATTGGGGTGGACTATGAGCCCTCGCAAGTTTGTATGAAAGTCCTTAATTTTTTGTGCTACAATCTAGATTTTTGGCAGAGACGTAGTTTATAGTCAGTCGACGTCTGCTATGAAATAATTTTGCGACAGGGCCGGATTAGGGTGGTCTAAGGGCCCTCACAAGTTTGTATGAGTCCTTCATTTTTCGTGCTACAATCTTGATTTTTGGCAGAGACGTAGTTTATTGTCAGTAAGCGTCTGTTATGAATTAATTTTGCGACAGGGCCTGATTAGGGTGGTTTATGAGCCCTCGCAAATTGTATGAAAGTCCTTCATTTTTTGTGCTACAATCTTGATTTTTGGCAGGGATGTAGTTTATAGTTAGTAGACGTCTGCTATGAACGGATTTTGCGACAGGGTCGGATAAGGGACGTCTAAAGGATATCACAAGTTTCAAGTCTGAAAGTCTTTCATTTTTTGTGCAACAATCTTGATTTTTTTCAGGGACGGCGTTTATGGTGAGTAGAGGTTTGCTAAGAACAGATTTTGCATTAGGGTCGGATTAGGGAGCTCTAAAGGCTCTCGCGAGTTTGTATGTAAGTTTGATTTTGGTACTACCGGCCTGAAATTTAGCAAGTGACAATCTAACATTTTTTTTTGTGACGATCTGGACTAAGGGCTCCCGCAAGTATGTAAATGAAATCCTTGGCGTTTTGGAGCCGAAAATTGGTAGAGAGATAGAATATAGTTAAGACATATGTATTTGTATGTGTGGGAACAGATTTTATGACAGGGCCAGTTTAAGGGAATATAATCGCTTCGATTGGCATTTGTCATTCGCTTTGGCATAGTACATTTGGCAGTCCCACACATACATACACGTCAAAATTTCCTCGCGAACGAAGTCGCGGGCAACGGCTAGTTATAGTATGTTTATATTGAATCGGTAATTCGGTACATACCCGTCCAGGAGTGTCGCTTCGTGGCTGACAGTCTGTTCGCCTTGGCAATCCTCGCAAAGGGAGCTAGTTCACTTCAAATCCTTGTACCGTAAGTGTACGGTCAGCATCAGAAGTATATTAACATTACTCAAAGTTTCGAAGCTGTTTTTTTAATAAAAACTCGTTAGATTACTCGTTACTACATGTTATTGGAGTGCAAGTGTAAGGACTATTTTAAGGCGGGGTTGCAGTACTTTGTTTTTATGTACGCACGACCTCACCCCCCGCCCTGCCGCGCGAGCGATATAATGCCTCAATTTTGACTGTTTTTTGCTTCTTGGAGAAAAACTATAAAGAAATTATACAATATGTTTTCAACATTTACTTCAGAATAAAAAGTTCTATCTATTGATATAACTTTTATATAAATTCATGATGAAATGTCTTAGCAGTACACGTTTGAAATTGTGATTTAGAGTCATGTTTGATAAAAAAAAGTATCGAGCCGATCACTCTAAATGTTTCTATCTTTACGATTTACTAGAGAGTATGTTCAATTTTTATGTAATGATTTTTATTTATTAAAAAACTCGTATTTAGTTCGATTTTTATAGGTTCAAAAATCTTAAAAAGTACTGGTACCCCGCCTTAACGAATAATCTTCTGAAACATTAAAAATAATAGTACATAAAAGAATTAAAATTCCGAAATGTTCAGCTACTTCTGATGCTGACCGTACCACCATTGACTGTGTTAAGATTTTCGAAATAAATCGAGATACCTACTTTATAAGCTAAAATTTATACATATCTATTTAATTCATATTTAATTTCATACATTATTTTTTGTTCATTAATTTATAGTTTTGAATTTATTTTCTAATTTTTTGTTCATATAACGTTATAGGTATATAGGGATTGCAATCGAACATTCGAATTATTCGAATATACATTTGAAATTCATATTCGAATAGTGAATTATAAAATATTCGAATATTACCAGTATACCACAGCAATTAAGGTAACAGCATTATTTTGTTGATTTCGAACGCGACATCTAAAGCGTGGTCGTCAAATTTCTGAATAAATCGGTACTGGTCGGATTGACGACCTGCTCTACTTCTGAAAGGGCGACCGGGCGGTCACAGGGTGGTGTTGGGTTTATCGTCCACAAGTCCCTTGTGAATAACGTGGTGGAGATCGAGAATGTGTCGAACAGGGTGGCGTACCTTGTACTCATATCTGCAAGATATTCACTGAAGGTCATACAGGTCTACAATACATAGAGCTCCGATGGTGCGACTAAAAATGAGATTGACTTCATCATGTCTACCAACAAGCAAATGTTCAACATGATGAAGTCAACGCTCCGTCCAGTACAGATCCAAATAAACCCCGAGAGCTTTCAGCTTGAACTCCAGAATCACTTCGAATGCTTAGGAAGCTCAGTGGACGATTACAACGACGGGTTTGTGGAAACTGTCCATATTATTATGACTGGGTCTAAATTCTTTAAGATACGTCGTGCAAATAAGACTCTTAGATCACACTCTCAAGCTCATGAAGGAGCGGCGAGAGATGATCCTGCAGTCACCAGACGAGGCGTGGAAATACCGGCAGCTCATCAGACAGATCTCCAAATCCTTGAAGAGCGACCTCCGCCGCTTTAATACAGAGCGTATTAAAGACGCAATTGAACGGAACAAAGGCTCCAAGGTATTTGCAAGAGATCTAGCTATTGGGCAGAGCCAGCTCACGAAACTGAAGACCGATGATGGCAGGATCGTATCCGCTAAACCGGAAATTCTGAGAGTGATCGAGATTTTTTATGGGCAGCTGTAAACGTCAACTAGTCAACCCGTTGAAAATCTAGTGTATAAGACCCCAGAGCTAGACTGACCCGACACTACACCGAGGACATCCCGGATGTCAGCCTGTACTAGATTACGGCTCTGAAATAGCTTAAAAACAACAAGGCACCGGGTGGTGACGGAATTACGGCCGAACTTCTGAAGGGGCAAACCGGTCCATAAGGCCTTTCAGAAGTTGTTTAATTCCGTCATATTCGGGGGGCAAACGCAGGCTTGGTGCTCTTTTTCAAAAAGGTGATAATTCCCGGTTGAAGAACTATAGGCCCATCTCACTTCTAAGCCATTTCTATAAGTTGTTTTCAAGAGTCATTACGAATCGTCTCGCGTGCAGGTTTGACGATTTCCAGTTTGCAGCCTCCCGAACAAGCCAGATACCGAAAAGTACTTACATAAAAATATGTTACTACATGGTTTCTAAGGCAATAAAAATGTGAGAAATTACATATTAAATTCTTTATTTTGCTGAAATATTCGAATATTATTCGATTATTTGATGTTTTCCAAACAACCGAAAAAAAAGGCCTACTTACATAAAAATATGTTACTAGGTAATAGATTCTAAGGCAAAAATGCGCGAAATTATATAAATTCTTTATTTTTCTGAAATATTCGAATATTATTCGAATAAAGCTGAAAATTTATTCGAATACTAAAATTATCGAATATTTGCAATCCCTAGTTATATACGGTTACTACATGCCCGTGTTAGTACATTTCACACCGAACCCCTCCACGGAGTTTTCATTGGTAATTAAGAAAAAAACCTGCTCTTTTCTTTCGTCGTTACATCATAAAAATCTAAAGTCGTTGTAAAGTGAAAACCTCAGATTAAATAACAGCGTGAAAACAATCAACTTATTTAAGTGATATATAAGGTCCCATTAAAATAGGTGGACAAATTTTAACACAGCGTTCAGTACGTCTAACCAAACATATCCAAGTAAAAAAAATACAGATTAAAGTGATTTTTTTTTTACATAAAATGTTGGGTGAGGGTGACTAACACTTTTAGGGTTTTTTCGCTAGTTGTTTTATTTTCTGGTAAGTATCTAATGCGTTTTTATTATTTTCTTTTTTTACCATTGTTCTTATTTTGGTGGTCTGAATGATTCCAAAAATTTTGTCCACCTATTTAAATGGGACCTTATATATTGATAGTTAGTAAACAAAGTGTGTCCCTTCATAACTTTTAAACATTAACACTTATCACTTCGGACGATTCCTCCAAAGTGTACCAACATTAAAAGTGATTAATGGGAATAAGCCTTAAATACTGGCCAACCTGAGCCAAATGCTGGACAATCCACGGATCAACCTAGCCAGGCGCAGCTAAACGTGGACCCGAGCGGCTGTATCTAAAAATATGTGTGTTTCTGCTTAAATATAAAGAATTTGTAGGTATTACCTATTTTAAATTGAAACCAACGTTATAAAAGTAAAAACATTAACAGGAGCATTCATTGACGCACAATTACTGAGTAATAGCTTAGGTGATCAGTGACCATGACATTTTCATTCTTCGTTCCCGCAGTACGCTGCGACGAAGTGAAGAGTTTTCTCAACGAGGATGGCAACCAGTAAGGGCCGGTTCGTGCCATTTAATACACCGTCGTGAGCGAATTTTGGCCATACCTTAATAAAATCATCTGTCTAGCCTTTTCTCAACTATGTTGTTTGGTCGGCTTCCAGTTTAACCGTATGCCGCTAAATACCAGTATTTATATGGAGCGACTGCCAATCTGACCTCCACAACCCTAGACTACAACACTAAACGAACAATACTAGATCATACGATCTAGGATACAGCCATACAATCACACTTAGTGTGATTAATAGGTAATCACACTTGAAGTGTGATTACCTATTCCTATACACTTCACACTATATCACACTAATATTATATATTTTATTTTATTTATTTTATTTTATCACATTATTATTGTAAAGGCGAAAGTTTGCGAGTGTGTGAGTGTGTTTGTTTGTTACTTCTTCACGCAAAAACTACTGAACGGATTTGGATAATATTTGGTACACAGATATTTTATGGGTGCTAATTAAACCGGCTTCTTTTTAAT
The DNA here is from genome assembly GCA_949775195.1 of Diarsia dahlii. Lineage (NCBI taxonomy): Eukaryota > Metazoa > Arthropoda > Insecta > Lepidoptera > Noctuidae > Diarsia > Diarsia dahlii. Next base: position 14,873,779 of record OX459191.1, read on the forward strand.
AGCATTATTTGCATCTAAAAATCTACATTGCCTTCTAAATTACTAAGTCAGCCACAATTACCGAGCATCTAAATAATACTATCTTGGCCACAAGTTATCTTTTCTGAAGCCACTCTAAATACATCTCAGCATCGTAGTTATTTTGTAGCACCTAAATTTGTAACATGGATTCAAACAGTAAACTTCTAAAATATTAAAATACGGCATCAAAAAAGTATTATATTAGCTTCTAATTTATTAACTCAGTACGTAATTGTAACTCATGCCACATTAACTGAGCATCAAAATTTAACTAAAATTGTCATCAAATATTATATTATAGCCACTAATAGTACGTAGAAACTACTGTCGTGTCATCGAAAAGCTTAAATATAGAAGTTCAGAGTATTTAGTGACCTAAATATCGAAGTTTAGAGTATCGAATGTCCTAAAGATCGATATTTTACATTGTGAAAACATTTCTGCAAGCAACTCGGAAGTAGCGCTCGCCGGCCGCTGCCGCGGCACCGCTCGCTTCGCTCGCTCGGCTCGCGCGCGTTTGGTCACAGTTTTAACCTAACCTAACCTATTTCCCTCAGACAATGACGAATCATACAATCTGCCTGTGACTAGTCAATTATACAATGGTAAAAACATTTCTGAAAGTGTATTAAAATTTGACATTTTACACACGGGACTAACTCGTCAGTGCCATTCGATTCATGTACATGAATCGAATGGCACTCTCTGATTGGTGCAAATGGCCGGTCGCTGTCGTCTCGCGCGCTCGCGCCTAATCTTGCTGTTGCTATTTTCATGATAAAAGAATGTGATGTATTATTTACCCGACTACGGCAAAGCCAAAGGAGGGTTATGATTTTGACTGGCTATGTATGTATGTATGTATGTATGTGTGTATCTTCATCTGTTCCCTCATAGCTTCTAATCTACTTATCGGAACTCGACATATGAGGTATCGTTAGAACCGTCTTAATTTTCCGCTGAACATAGGCTACGTGACGTGTCACAAAAAGCGATTTGGCGCCCTCTAGCGGACAAAAAGTAAGGCTTAAAAAATAAAAATGGAGATAAATACGCCGTGTTTGGTATCATTTGAAAGGGCCTCACTTGTACATTTCCAAAATATTGCTCAAATTTAAAATCACGCCCTCTAGCGGACAAAAAGTCAAGAGTAAAAAAAATATTTTTAACACCAAAATTGTTTAAATAAAAAAAAGTAAAAAACTAAAACCCGACTACGACAAAAAAAACGACGCTGAAAAAGTATGAAACAAGATTTTCAGGATAGAACAAAAATAAAAGCCGTAGTCACACGTTATAGGTACCAAGACCAACCTAAACACTTAAATACCGTGTGACTACGGCTTTTCTTTTTGTTCTATCCTGAAAATCTTGTTTCATACTTTTTCAGCGTCGTTTTTTTTTACATTACCGAGCGTTTCGCGTGGCTAAGTTATAATAAATGATGTTGTGTATGGTCGCTTTAATTATATTTTTTGAGGGCCTTGTGTTGAAGCTGTAAAATGGTGCTGAGATATAAATTCCGTGGCTGAGTTAGTAAATTAGGTGCCTATGTATAAATAACAAGGACAAGTTAATATAATTGTTGATCTTCACTTGACGCTTTCTATAGAATATTTAGTGGGCGTTGTAAAAAAGGCAAATAAGTATATTAGAGGCTATAATAATTTTCGCGTGGCTTAGTTATAAAATTAGAAGTTTGATCACGTGGCCAATTAAAAAAACTGTGGCTCGGTTTATTATTTCTCATATTTTATTACCTGGATTAACACATAGGATAGTCTTTATCCCGATTTTATCTTCCCGTGGGATATTTTTTGAATTGTAGCGGGTGAAGATGTGGCAACAGCCAGTTAGGTATACCTACTTGTAAAACAAGGATTCAATACGTAAGTCACTGAAGCCGATACACATAAAACTTATCCGGGAGAAAAAAAATATGGACAAAAACCGTAAAAAGGAGCAAATAAATGAATCTTGCAAAGCATACCAAAAACGGGTTATTAGAATATTGTAATATTGGGGTTAATAAATTATTGTCCCATTTGTAGCTAATATATCAGATTTATTTTGGCAAACCTTATTGAGTTAATGATAGTTCACTTCCGGTTTAAGGACATGAAGTGAACTACTCCTTTTACGAGGATTGCTACGGCGAACGGATGGTCAGCCACGAAGCGAAGCACTGGCTTGCGTTTGTAATCAGCCGAGCAACGATAAAACAATATTTCTGCTGTAATGAATAAAATATAAAAACTTCAATAATAGTATCACATAATTATGCTGAAATGTTTAGGTTTCAGTTTAATATTAACTTATTGTGTTGCTATAAAAAGTAAGTAAGTATTCAATTTATTTTAAAAACCTTATTCCTTATTTAGCTTATATCCCGATATATTTCGAAAAAATCTTTACATAGTGAACAGTCAATGATTGTTTACTTCCGGTACAAGGATTTGAAGCCCCCTTTACGAGGATAGCCATGGCGAATCAATGGTCAGCATCGAAGCGACATCCTGGCTTGGGTCTAACACTTAATGGACCATATTGTACAAACACTCCAGTAATAATAGGTATAATATTGCATATTATTATACAATATTATTATTATGCTGATGTGAACTTATTTTGTTGCTATTTATATTTGCCAGACCTTATCCCAACTATGTCTGAGTCGGATTCCAGTCTAACCAGACTAACACCGCTGAAGATGTACCTAAACTACTCTCATTACGAGAATGGCGACTACGAATGGCCTGTAAGCTACGAAGCGATCCACAATCGTTGACGAGTACGTATTGCTCCATTACTTTTTAATAGCATCCTCGTATTCCTCGTCTAAAAAATGTTGTCGAAAAGCTCCTATTATACATGCAGTTTTCAGCAAAGATAGAAAAAAGCTTTATTTTATTTTTTTAGGTGTTCGTTTTTGTGTTGTTATCGATAGGCTGTAACAGGAGGCTGTACTGTTGTATCGTAATGATTGGAGATAAACTTAGATATCGCTTGACCATAACTTTGGATATGTTCAGGGTTTTAGTCAAATATTTATTGTTAACCGCTAACTTATTTTATTGCTAAAATGTCTTTAAATCCGGTACGTGATCATGAAGTACGAGTCTTTACGAGGTTTTTGTTTTTTTTATGTTGATGTTATTGATTGACTGTAACAGGCAGGAGGCTATACTTAAGTGCCGTGGCATGATGATCCGTAAAAAAAAATGTGTGAAGGTAAACGAACATGGTTCGTGTTGTGCTGTATCTTGTATCTAATTTGTTTTATTAACTAACAAAACAATGGGTTGTTAAATTAAATTGTCCCTTTTCAGCTACTGTTTCTAATTCAAGTCCTTGTACCGTAAGTGTACCATCATTGACTGTGTTAAGATTTTCGAAATAAATCGAGATACCTACTTATAAGCTAAAATGTATAAATAACTTTTTAATTCATATTTAATTTAATAAATTAAAGAATAATTCGAGAATTATTTTGGACCTTAAAACCTACCTAATTATTGTGTTAATAAGGATTAGCAGTAAATTCAATAGTTTAAATTTTATTTACTTAAAGAGATATATTTGTCATAATTAGGTGCTCATGAAAGTAAGCACGTCATGGGGCTCTTCATTCTTCGTTGCCGCAGTACACCGCCATTAAATGAGGAGCTTTCCCAACTCTGATCGACACCAGGAAGGACCGGTCTGCGACGAAGCGGGCGCCCAGAGGTTCATCCAAATCTCCCGAACAAAGCAAGAAGCAAAAAACTGAAATACAATACAAGAAGCATCACGAGTTTTGAGAAGAAAGAAAGAGCGCATAAGAAATTAGCGCCTAGAGCAGACCAACAAGCAATTGAGCACAACACAATAACTGTTAAACATTTATAAATAAACTAAACATATGCACTTAATTATGTTGTAATTTTCCTGTAGATAAGTAAGCTACTACTTCTTCTTAGCGTGTCGATGGCAAACCGTCACTAAATAAATTATATTAATTTGGCCCAATATTCGGCTATGCGAACTCCGCTCGCTGATGCAGTCATTAGATCATCAAGTGTGCAGGTGTCAGGGCATGCAGCGCAAGATGGAAGGTGGGCCATTGTCTGTGGAGGTACGCCGCATACGCACTTGAGATCTGTACCGTATATGAACCCCCATCTGAAGAGATTGTCTTTGCTACGGCCGACTTGGGTTCGGAGTCTATTTAGAGATTTCCAAGTCGGCCACGGCAAATCATGACCGGGTGGAAGGCTTTCAGATGGCTCGATAAAGTCGTCAGGGGGCTTAGATAGAACTAAACGTAAATCCTGTATACCTACATAGTCTATATTTTATCAATTGATCGTACATCCATAAACTGGAGCTTCTTTCCCTTGCAACCATCGTTTTAAAATGAACATCCAACATGCTCTTTTCTTTTAATTTGTCGTTACATCTTATAAAACTATATGAGCCAGACTACTAGCTGAGGCAAATACTGTGCAGGATGCGGGAAGATCTACGGACCAACCTATAGGCAAGCGCGGCTGATCCTGAAGACCGATCCGAGCGGCTGTACATAACAATATCTATGTACCTGCTTAAATATAAAGACAACATTACTTTAGAAAAATGTAATATTTTACATTGAAATAAACGTTATAAAAGTAAAAAAATTGGGAGCGTGCATTGACGCACAATTACTAAGTAATAGGTTAGTGACCATGTCATTTTCATTCTTCGTTCCCACAGTACGCTGCGACGAAGTGGAGAGTTCTCTCAACCAGGATGGCGACGAGGAAGGGCCGGTCAGCCACGAAGCTAGGTACTGGCGGCGCGTTCAGCATGGCAGAGAACGTAGCAATTCCAAACGCTGGAATACAGCGAGTAGACAATTAGGAGGTGTGTTATGATTTTTTTCAAAGTTTCACAGACTCCAAGACCATACAATAAGCGACATAGTATCAACAAAAAACTTACGTTAAAGCCGAACAAAGGCAAGAAGCACACAGCGAACCATATCAAGCCGACCATGCTATGTTAAACATCTGCGGTCTCACGACATGTAAAGTTAGTTAGCAGGTTCTGAGGGGACTTAAATGGAACACAGGGTGCTATTGAATGTTTCGAGAATATTCTTGAATCTTATATTTTGTAGGTAAGTATGTACTTTAAGATTAGGACATTAAAATCAAAACCAGCGGTAACTTCAACAGATATAATTTTTATTTACGTTAATGAAGATGTAAACATTATAAACTACATTATACTTAATTAGGTGTCACGAATATGCCTAGAAGATCAATGTGTAGGTATAGTGTATCATTGTTTGTTGCCGTAGTACGCAGCCATGAAATGAGGAACCTTCCCAACTCCGATCGACACCAGGAAAGGGCGGTCTGCGACGAAGCGGGGGACGGGAGGTTCGTTCAACATCGCACAACACAGTGAGATGCCCATAGCTGAAATATAATACGAGATCCATCACGAGTTTTAAGAAGTAGCACCAATTCCGTTACCAGAGACAATTCAAGTTTTCAGTGCCTAAAGCGGACCAACAAGCAATTGAGCACAACACAATAACGAAACTAGATACAAACTTAAACGTAAGTTTAAGTACTTGTAATCTTCTGTAGATAAATAAATTACTATTAGAGAAAGACCTTTAAATTGCCTTTTACATTAATTAATCATGCATAAATGAAAAGACTTTTACCCCATGAGTACGACCCTCAAATTACGGTACCCTTTTAAAAATTTATTCGTGCTACAGAAAAACGTCGCGCGTCGTGAAAAAAACTTAAGCATCACTTATATTTAAGTGTTAATTGAGTTATCTTGCAGTAGATAGTTCCTATACCATAAGTATTGTTGTTATATTGTCAAGAGTAGGTAACAGTAACATGCATTTGCATTTTTGCACTCATCACTTCGGAAGTTCGGATCATCGATATTTTTTTATATCCAAAGTGATAAATGAGAATGACCCTAAAAGATTGTGAATGCTGGCCATGTAGACATAAAGGCGAAACCTGTACCTACAGGATGCGGGTGGGACGCAACGCCGAGCATTTCTTGTTGAAATTATTATGAAGCCATGCAATTATTCGTGCCATTTTATACACCGTCGTGAGCGAATTTTGGCCATACCTTAATAAAATCATCTGCCTAGCCTTTTCCCAACTATCTGTAGGCTTCCAGTTTAACCGTATGCCGCTAAACACCAGTATTTATATGGAGCGACTGCCAATCTGACCTCCACAACCCATTTAGTACTAGGTAATACAATCTAGGATACGGCCATACCTTAATATAGGTATAGATAATTAGGTATACTTGTAAAACAAAGATTCAATACCTATGTCACTGAAGCCGATACACATAAACTTATCCGGGAGAAAAAATATATGGACAAAAACCGTAAAAAGGAGAAAAATAAATGAATCTTGCAAAGCATACCAAAATGGGGTTATTAGAATAAATTATTGTCCCATTTGTAGCTAATCAATTTATTTTGGCAAACCTTATTGAGTTAATGATAGTTCACTTCCGGTATAAGGACATGAAGTGAACTACTCCTTTTACGAGGATTGCTACGGCGAACGGATGATCAGCCATGAAGCGAGGCACTGGCTCGGGTTCGTAACGACGGGAGCAATATCGAATCGAGAATGCTGCAATTAATAAAATACAAACACTTCACCTAATCATGCAGATAATTATGTTCAGTTTCTTAGTTAAATATTAACTAATTTTGTTGCTAAAAGGTGGTCACGAAATCATCTACCCTTTTACGATTTTTTTATGTAATACTGCTAAATCGCTCGTATCGAGGATATTAATATATTATATATATATTTTTTTGTAATTTTTTATTTCAAATATTCTGTAAATGATATTATGATCCTAAATGGATTGAAATAAATGAATTTGAATTGAATTGAATTATCCTAAAATAATACCCTCTTTACGAAAAATGTTTATTTTATTTTTATTATGGTTGTTTTTTTGTTGATTTTATTGATTGCCTGTAAAGGAGGGTAATGTTGTATAGTGATCGGTAATAGGTGCCGTGGCATGACGGTTGGTGAAAACTGTAAAAGAACATGGTTTGTGGTGTGTTTGTAGGTAATTTGTTTTTTTTTATTAACAAAACAAGGATTAAATTTAAGTCCTTTTCCAGCTAATGTATCGGATTTATTTTTAAAAAGCTTATATCTCGATATAATTATTTCGAAAGTCTTTACATAGTCAACAGTCAATAGGGGATCGGAATGACTCAGAAAAATAAAATTCTGTTTAGTCTGTCAGTTAGATTATCGAAAAATATTGCATACCTACGTGTTTTTTGTTTTATCAAATTAATAAAAATTTACGAAGATAAAGCGCGTCGAAGATCATGGAGTGGGGTTTGAAACGTCACTTGAAGGTACAAAATGTACTATCATGACGTCACACGAGTATCGTCGTATCGTCTTAATTTTTTGTTTACGTGAAGAAAGAAAATGCGGTCAATATTTTTTGGAAATCTATCTGACGGACTAATTAGTTTTTTTTGTCCGATCCCCTATTATGTTTGTTCACTTCCGGTATAAGGACATGAAGTGAACTACTCCCTTTACGACGATTGCCGCGGCGAAGGGATGGTCAGCCACGAAGCGACACCTTCGTTTGCGTTTGTATCTAGACGAAAGCAGACGGTACGTTATTGCTGTAACAAACACTTCTGTAATAATATCGCATAATTATGCTAAAGTAGTCAGATTTTTAGAGACCAATTAACTTATTTTGTTGCTATTGTCATCTGCTACCCTTTTCTTAACTACACAATTCCAGCATTAGATTGGAAGATGACCCTAAGGCTTTCAGTCTAACGCTGGAATTTTGTGGTTAGATGATTATTTAATTGTCATGATGTAAACTTCCCTCTTTACACGAATGGCGACTACGAATGGCCGGAAAGCTACGAAGCGATCCACCATCGTCGAGGAGTATGTATTGTTTCATCACTTTCTGATACCATCCCACGTCTAAACAATGTTGTCGAAAAGCTCATAATAGATATATGCATGCAGTTCTAAGCATAGACCGGAAAGTTTTTCTGATGTGGTCGTTATTGTGTTGTAATAGTGTTGCTGTTGATTATCGATAGGCTGTAGGTAGTGTTGTATCGTGATGATTTTGGAGATAAAATTAGAGACTGGCGTACTGCGACTTTGGCCGGCTAGTCAGCCAATCCGATGAAATTGCAGCTAGTGAAGTTCAGGGGACATCAGCAATGTGTTCATGGTGTCTTTTGTACAGCTAAGTCACTCGCATTGAGGACATCGTAAAATGCACTCGCTCGCAAACGCCGTGCCGCCAAATATTTATTATTTTATTTTCAATTATTATTTTACTTGTCTTGACATAGGATTTTTTATTATTGACTACCTACTAAAGGAAAAGTTCCGATTCCTTTTTTGCCGAGTAGGTTTTCACCAACTACAAATATGGCTGTATGGTCGTACAAGTCGGTTCGTCTCTAGTGATAATAAATTGACGTGGCGTGACGGCTTGTGAAAGGTGTAGTGTGGCAGTAAAGTTGAGGATGAACGTTAGTGGTGGCTAATATATATATTTCCTCATATTCACGCGGACGAGGTCTCGGGGACACTGCTAGTTAGTTGTCCTAGTAACTTGAAAATAACTTACCTATCCCACTTAACAAAAGTTTATAATAAAGTCGTTTTGATACGTATGTTTATACGCTTCACCGATAAAATATCATATTGTCTTAGCTTAGATGAATTAAAAAATATATTTAAAAAGTTAAACGTTTAATAAAATCTTACTTATCGTACAACAGATTACAATATTTGTGAGATAGGTTAAAATTATTATTTGATACACACGGTGTTTATTCTTAAATCGTATAGGTATTGCCATTCGAGAGACAGTCAGTTAACTACTTCTGAAAGCTTCAGATTTAGAACGAAACACTGACAAATATCTTAATAATCAAATTAAAGAATCGATAACAATGAGCGTCAAACATTTTCGTTTGTTTAACACCGTGCTCAACGTGTGCTAAAACCGTAATGCTGTCTATAACGGATAATATCAAAATACCATGAGTAAATATTTTAACTTAGGTCTTAGCCTTAATATCAAAAACTTCTGCCAAAATTTTAAATGATTCCAGGTTGGTGTCAGTAGTATGGAATATCAGTTATAGACAAGATCGGAATGTATATAATACTGAGTGATTTGTGCCACATAGTGCCTAGCTAGAGCGACGTCTGTAGTGTCGATACTCGTTCACGCTAGTTGTTGCCGCGGTATGCTCCAATGAAGAGCGAAGCGCGTTGGGAGCCAACCAGCACGTAGAGGAATGGTCGATCGGCGCGGAAGCGCGGCGACGGCGGCCGAGCGCAGCGCATCATTACCACCATGCCTGCGCCACACACACCACTATAGTTCATCGCGGGGGGAGGCGGGCGCGGCGGGACGGAAGCTGCCTACTAGCGCCACGTGGCCCGCCGCGCGCACGAGCCACAGCGCTGGCCGGTTGGCCTCGAAAGCCGTCGGTAGCGAGCGGGAGCGACGCGTCACCATCGCTGCACACCGTACATACACCACACACGTCAAATGATCCAGGACAACACAACGCAACAGCCCAACTACAGCGTCCAACACCACAACACCAAGCATAACAAACGAACACATGGCCACACCTCAAGGGAGAAGTAGGTTTAAGGCAGTTAGTATAGGGCTGCCAAACCCGTGATTGTTTTTAGCATAAACTTAGAAAGCTAGAACGTCAGCATTGAAACTTAGAAAGTAAAGAAGTAGAAACAAAAGTAGCGGTAATTTAATAGGGACCGGATTATATGCAAATGCATGTATGCATTTGAAATTGCACATTATTATTGTGTTTTGAAGTTGTGAAAATATATGAATTAATAGAAAGCCTCCATTACATGGACTTAACATAACTGGCGAAATGTCCACCTCTGCCTAACCTTTCAGGGATTACAGGCGTGATGTGATGTTATGTTAGAAGGCTCAATAAATTGTACTACTGATTTGGGAAACTACTCGATTATTAAAGCTTTCAAGAACGAAATTGCAGCAAAAATATGTATTTTGTTTTTTACCACTTTTGTTGCTTGCATCATGTTTACATGTTGCATTTTAAGATGATAGCAAGATGCAAATGACCCGGTCTCCGTGTTTTAAAATAATAATGATTATGTTGTTGGTTCACTGAGCAGGTTTAGATAAAGTCAAGGTAACTTTCACTTTACAAGTGTTTATGTTATTGAACTAATCCCGAAATAACTTGTTATGCATGGACCTGATAGGAAAGGCCGTGAACTCGATGTGTTTCTTTTTACAACTTGGGCAGAAAACAACTCAATAAGTATATCAGGTATTTTTTACCAGATAACTTTGCTACAAAAATGTGCCGTGTCATAATTTTACAAACATTTATTGTTTCCCGTTACGGGCAAATGTATGTACAGAAGTGATAAGGTTTTTTTTTTATAAGCATTCCTATGCGCCATAGCGGATAATAGACAATAATATTAATATTATTTTTATTCAAACTTTATGCACAAGTAACTGTGCAAAGGCAGATTTAACGCCATTTAATAATATGTTATCTCGAACACATCTTGTGCCCTGCCCAGTAACTAATCAATCATGAAAAATCTGTTATCTAACGTAATCATATTACTGACCAATGTTAAGCGCCTAATTAAAATAAAAATATCATGTAAGTGGCAAAAGAAAAGATAAAAAATAATGTTAAAGGACGTATCTTTGTAACTAAGGAGCATAAGTCGTGTATTAAGATATTATTATCTAGGATTATTATAAACATAATTAGGTTTTTTATAAATATATTGAGGCTTACCGGTAGCCGCGGCTGCCTCTGCACCTTCCTCGTTCACTTCAATGAAGGCTTTCTGCACTGCTTTCGATACATACAGTGGTTCGTCAGCATTCAAAATCTTAGTCAGACCCGAGTTTTGTTTGTCGAAGATCGCGCTTATTCCGAGCTAGAACAAACAATCATACATTATAGAGTATAGACCTCCATAACAAGAACTCTTCCATTTCTAGACGCTCGCGTCATGTCTATTTTGAACTAGTCGTTTGAGTCTAGTTAATAGTTAGACTGTTGACAATGAAATCTGACCTTCAAAAAACCCAGATAAGCTGTTGTCGCAAAAAAGTTAGGTATTAAAATTATTCCACGTATGTGCGACGCAGTTTGGACGATTATAACATCAAATAAAAAAAAGGCAAGCTCCTCTTTTTAATTTATTTAATAAAAGCCGCTGGGATAAAACTTCGGGTTAAGTCTCGCTTGCCTAGGTTGGTCTGTGGATGGATGACCACCCATCACATACCGAGTTTCCTCCGTGCCTCGGAAAGCACGATAAGCCGTTGGTCCCGGCTGTCATTTGTAGATCTTTGACAGTCGTTACAGGTAGTGTGTGCCAAAAGTCTGAGGACCAGTCTTACCAATGGGTATCATATTACCCTGTACTAACTGGGTTTTGGAGGTCAGATAGGCAGTCGCTTCATGTAAATAAAATACTGGTATTCAGTTGCAAAGGTTGGAATCCGAACCCACCATAGTTGGTAAAAGGCTAAGCAGATGATAATAACATTAAATAAACACAAACCTTTTTTTTTTTGGGTGGAAAATCATCAAATAACCCCTCCCGCTCTTGGGCAGAGCGAAAGGGAGTGTCAGACTTCTATTGACTAAAAACCAAACGTGTTCCTTCTTAGCCCATGTCCAGGCCGCGGTAACTTGTGAAAAATCTGCAGCCCCGACGGGAATGAAAAAAAAAACAAACCTTAGGTAGCAGTTCATTCAGATCAATTTCCGTTTCAATCTTGAACTTGGGGATAGTTACTTGTACTCTCATCCTGTGCATCTTATCCACCTCAGACAGGAGATCATAACCTGAAGCCAGTTTGGACAAAACTCCATCGAGACCATCGATTTCATTTGGTAACACGATAAGCATCGACGTTTCTTCGCCAATGTAATGCATTTCTAACAGCTGAAACATAAAAACCATGTAGCTATAGCAACACATTGTTATACTGTGTAGATGAGGGTCATGCATTATGCATTGTTATTGTTCAAAAGTCGCGTGGCTCAAAAAACCGGTCCATATTTGCCTCAACAAAAATCTAAAAATTTTCCTCATTTAAATGCCATTTGCACTATCATATTGCCTACACGATAATGTTGTTGTCAGCCAGTAATGTACGCAATAATTGAAACAGAGCATTCGCGGCACATTCTCGGAATCGATAGACATAAATAATTATTCAAGAATGCGAGTGTTTGCGTTATCTTTTTATTTTTAAACTAGCTGACCCACGCAACTTCGTCTGCGTCACATAAATACTTATAGCTTATAACCTTTCTCGATAAATCGACTATCCAACATAAATTAAGCTAAATCGTAACAAACAAAAATCTTACCATTCCTCTTTATAATATTAGTTTAGATGGTTTAGATTAGCTTAGATTATAATTAAAGTGAGAATTACTATAGGTATCTCTTACTGTTAAATTAATATACGATAACACCCTGTACTTGTGAACATTATGATGCAGTAAATATTTTGAATTTGAGGATTTTAGGCCAGCCAGATCCCCCGTACCTACATTGCGACGCGCGAATTATTTTGCCGCGCGGATATTTTTACATTGCGATGTCTTCTAAGATATTTATTTAAACTGTATAGAGTAAAGGGCACAAATATTCTATATTCAATTTCCGATCTAACAAACACATTTATTTAGATATAGATTAATACCATATGGGTTAAATAAGCTTCGCAAAAAATAATTCATTTTAACCTAACATTTTAATATTAAAAAAGAGTTACAGTGAGACAATCTTAAAAGATAGACATATGCTGTAGCGGACTTTTTTTTAGAACTTTTAAGGAGAAACAATTCCTTTATACATGATATTTACGTAACTTTAACCGTTTTCGCAGCGCACGCAGCGGAAGCTCTCAAAAAGGAAATACCTTTTCCCGTTCTTGTAACATTTTTCATTTATGCTCCGCTCCTATTAGCCATAGCGTGATGTTATATAGCCTATAGCCTTCCTCGATAAATGGACTATCTAACACAAAAAGAATTTTTCAATTCCTACCAGTAGTTCCTGAGTTTACCGCGTTCAAACAAACAAACAAACAAACAAACAAACAATCAAACAAACAAACAAACTCTTCAGCTTTATAATATTAGTATAGACTAGCTGACCCACGCAACTTCGTCTGCGTCACATAAATATAGCTTATAACCTTTCTCGATATCGACTATCCGACATAAATTAAGCTAAATCGTAACAAACAAAAAATCTTATGTTTCCTCTTTATTATAATAGTTCAGATGGTTTAGATTAGCTTAGATTATATTAAAGTGTGAATTACTATAGGTATCTCTTACTGTTAAATATACTATAACACTCTATACTTGTAAACATTATGATGCAGTAAATATTTTGAATTTGAATTTCCCGGAGGCCAGCCAGAATCCCCCGTACCTACATTGCGACGCGCGAAATATTTTGCCGCGCGGATATTTTTACATTGCGATATCTTCTAAGATATTTGTTTAAACTGTATAAAGGGCACAAATATTCTATATTAAATTTCCGTTCTAACAAACACATTTATTTTGATATATATTAATACCATATGGGTTAAATAAGCTTCGCAAAAAATAATTCTTTATAACCTAACAGTTTAACTGTAAAAAAGGTTACAGTGAGTCAATCTTAAAAGATAGATATATGCTGTCGCGGACTTTTTTTTAGAACTTTTAAAGAGGAACAATTCCTTCATACATGATATTAGCGTAACTTAAACCGTTTTCGCAGCGCACGCAGCGGAAGCTCTCAGAAAGGAAATACCTTTTCCCGTTTTTGTAACATTTTTCATTTATGCTCCGCTCCTATTAGCCGTAGCGTGATGTTATATAGCCTATAGCCTTCCTCGATAAATGGACTATCTAACACAAAAAGATTTTTTCAATTCCAACCAGCAGTTTCTGAGTTTACCGCGTTCAAACAAACAAACAAACTCTTCAGCTTTATAATATTAGTATAGATATATATAAAAATGTTATGTTGGTTTGTGTACGCTTCAAAAACTCAAAAACTACTTCACCGATTTTCATGCTGTTTTCACCAATGGATAAAGTCGTTCTCGAGGAAGGTTTTTAGTATATAATTTAACCGACTTCCACGCGAGCGAAGCCGCGGGCATCAGCTAGTATTACTATAGATGTGTGAATTATATTGGACGCGTTTTAAGTCTAGTCTAAATTTATACCTGAGCTTGAAGGCCGGCGCTCTCACCATACAAAAATTGATCTTCTCTGTACATCATAGGTACATTTACTGTGGAGTTAACAGTAATGTGGAATGGTAGTTCCACTGTATTTGCAGGATCAAACTGCCTCTTCCATGTTCCCTTGAAACAAATATGAGGTACGATTTAGTATGAATAATTAAGTATGATGTTAGTCATCCTAGAAAATATGACTTACTTTGAAGTAGAGAGCGTTAACCAGAACTAGACGAGTGTCACTGTTCAGACTATCTGGGCTGAGCAGATCTTTAATTTTGTTATTGGTCTGGCTCTCAACCTGAAAAAAAACCCATAAGTTATTATTTTTGTCCAAATACTAAGCATTGTGATTATTTCTATGCAGCACTACATTATACACCTACCCATTGGTTGATGACATTGGCAGCAGCTGCCCCAGTATTAAAGTCCAGTTTCTCTATGGCAGCGTTAAACACATTAATTGCATCTTCTTTTATCTTAGGCTGCAGGTCATAAGCTCCTTCTTTTACATACACCCTATTTGCTACATTGAGTGTGACTCCCTTCAAAGACTTCAACTTGGACGAAACTTCAGTGAATGACGAACGAATCTGAAATCAGAGATTAATCATCGTTAACATTGTGATAAGGAACTCTCACAATCAAAACAAAACTGCTGAATGACTGTACATGACGAATGTATGTATTTCTGAAAACAGATACCTAGAATCTGGTCAAATTTTATGAGTAATGAGTAGATAAGTGTTGGTCATTTTTATCAGTTTTATATTTATATAGCTCACATAAATATAGCTTATAACCTTTCTCGATATATCGACTGCTAAATCGTAACAAACAAAAAATCATATCTTTCCTCTTTATTATAATAGTTTAGATGGTTTAGATTAGCTTAGATTATAATAACTATAGGTATCTCTTACTGTTAAATATACGATAACACTCTGTACTTGTAAACATTTTGATGCAGTAAATATTTTGAATTTTAATTTCACGGAAAGAATCTCCCTACATTGCGACGCGCGAATTATTTTGCCGCGCGGATATTTTTACATTGCGATATCTTCTAAGATATTTTGTTTAAACTGTATAGAGTAAAGGGCACAAATATTCTAAATTAAATTTCCCTTCTAACAAACACATTTATTTAGATATAGATTAATACCATAAGGGTTAAATAAGCTTCGCAAAAAATAATTCTTTGTATAGATTAGTATAGATTATTTATTCCAAGAATTAAGTAGGTATGGTTTTCCTTCTATGATAGATTACTACGATATTTTAATGCTGATTTACACATACGGATATTTATTGCACCAAACATCCTTATTTAGTGCACTAAATTAAAAAAGCAGATTGTCTGAAAATTAATTAAGTTAGTATTTTAGTGAATGTGTATCTAGTTTTAGTTGATACTTACAGAATCGTCATCTGGGATTCCAAGTGCTGTAAGGAGCTCAGAATGTGCCGGGTCACTGGTGCCCAAAGTCAGGAGAGCTAGTACAAACTCTGCTGACAGAGGCGATGACACCACACTCTTGCCTTTCTCTAGTTCCTAAGAAATTAATACATTTGGAGTATTAACAAATGGTGGGTATGAAATATTAGGTTCACACCTAAGTTGTTATTTTGTTCCAGATTGATAAACTTTTCAATAATGTTTAACAACAACAACATTGTTAATAAATAAGAATTAAGACTATGTTATTAGCACCAACCACCAGACCAGGTGTTTGTTATGTTGGTCAGATGGATGTCAGAGTAGTGTAGTTGTGTTTACTGTTTTTTTTAGAATAACCAATATGGCATGTTGCAGTAAATAGGTCCGATAATAATCTGTCCACACATAGCCTCAGGTGAAAGAGAAAGAATTTAGCAATAAATAATAATAAAATTATGCTTTGAAGCAAAGCAAATTTATATAAATTAACACTACAATCAATAGCCATACTACAAGCAATGTTGTTTTATTTCCTAAATATAGTTTAATCACTTGCTATCAAAGACTCATCATATTTTTATCAGAATTTATCATCATAATGTCAGAATTACAAGAATCACTTGATGCAAAATTGATTTAATGTACTTATTGTGCACATAGGTACTCTCAAGCCTGTGAATGGATTGGTTCAATACATTTTTCCCCTATCCCAAGATAGAGGAAAAGTGATATGGCAATGCTCTTGACATCAAAACACAATCTTGTGTTTTAGTGTCTTGTTATCAGAGAATTTAAAGTGGAAATATATGGTATAATAACATAAAGCTCTCATAAAATAAAAGGGCCACAATTGTAAATAACTAATAGAAAAATTAAAAAATGATCAATTATTATTACAGAGCCATTTCACTTATAGTTTACACCTGCAGTGGAATAAAAATAGATACCTATCTAATGTCAACCAGTTTAAGTTGATGCTAAACCACACATAGATGGGATTGGATATTTCCAAACCCATGAGTAACTATATTTTCGCAACAATACTTTTAATTTAATCAGGGAAACCTATTCTAGTACTTACCTAGTAAGATATAAAGGTAGTGCATTAATTTACTACCTATTTCCTTATTAATGTAAAAGGTAGAAGTAAAATCTATAAATATTATTATCAATTACACACTTACATTACAGAACTTTGCTGAGAACTGGGCAATAGCAGAAGAAAGGGCTTTTGAATTCATGTTTTCACTGGTATTGTTAGCTTCTAACACCGAAATGAATAAGACTGGAACAATGAAAATAATATGTAAATAACTGAGAGCTTGACTTGACTGCGTCCGCACACAAACACTACCCGAATATTTATGACATCATTTGCCGGCGCGGCGCCGACTCGCCGGGCAGGCCTCAAAACGATACATACACCATCGCCATACGCCAATGACTCACGCCAATTGGGAGGGGGATACCTAGCACAGTCAAGGCAAAAGTATTCAAGGTTATATGATTACGCACCAAGTAGGTACCAAGCAAATTTTAAAAAGTTATTAATCTACAACAGTACAACTCACCTATGATAATAAACGGTAGATTCCACATTGATAACTATGGAAACTGTCAATATCTAGAAAGCAACATAGTTTTTACATTATACAAATACTTATAAAGATAACTGTTGACCAATCCTAAGTTTGTGTTAAATCTTATCTCACAATACATTCTCAATGTGGGTGAAAACCATTTTACTAACTCGCGCTTCGAAATTCTTTTATCGGATTTACTGAATACTAAATATAATTAAGTATTACTTAAAATTAAGGACAGACGGGCAATACAGCAAACTTACACGTTAAAGATTTACAACAAATGCTATCAGAATTCCAAATAAAACTTTTGTTTATCAATAATCAGAGAATGTGTCAATGTCATAGTTTGACTTTGACGTTCGTGACTTTATGTTTGCTGAACTTGTCTTTGACAGTTACTCAATCAAAGGCAACAGAACTACTTCTAACTCCAAGAATATAAACAATCAGCCAGACCCAACAGGGTGTGTCCGTGTAAGGCTTTACCCTTGCCCGTCGGGGCCGCGGATTATAGAACGAGATGACGTGGCCTCGGCACAAGGGCAAAGAAGGAACATGGGTTCGGTTTTTAGTCAGTAGAAGTCTGACACTCCCCTTCGCTCTACCCAAGAGCGGGGGGGGGGGTCATTTGATTTGATTTGTCTTCTCCACCCGCTCTGGGCGGAGAAGAAGGGAGTGTCAGAGGCTTACTGGCTAAAACCCATCAGTGTTCCTTCTTAAGGCCTTTGCGTTCTAGTGCTGCGGTAACTCTTTCGAACAAATTCCGTAGCCATGGCAGGCAGTGGCACTAGTGAGGATCGTCTACTTTGCTGACAACTCTTTTAGGCGCTCGTGGAACACAACGCGCCGTTGACCCGGGCCTGGTTCTCAGCCAGCCACCCAACACACGCCGTCCACAGACACAACGCCAACACTATTTAAATAATTCCGGTCCGAGATCCGCACGTAGTGAGTAGGTAAAATAAAACAAAACTTGTTCTGTTATTTTCCACTCTATGTGCTTAGATTTGTTTTTTAGCCGGTTGTTTTTGAAGTGATAACTTCATATGGGAGGGTACGCTTCGCTGCGCAACGCGTTAAGCCGGCTTTTGGCTATGGGATATAATACATCCCATAGTCAAAAGCCGTGTTTACGGCGTCGGACTAAAATGGTGGTCGTCACTGTAGTTATCACTTCTGTCGGGCTTCCGAGACACACGTTTTTTTTCCTTTGTGGAAGACAAAGGGAAAAAAACGTGTGCGTCTCGCTCTCTCACAAATTCTTTACATTGTAACTAAAATTATTATTATCGACTGCACAAACAAGCTCCAGGTTGCCGGTGGTCAGGGCTCTAGAGAGAGGAACCTCCACACTATGCGAGCCAAGTTACGAATCCTTGTCACTTTCTGACTCAAGCCCCTGACCTACATAGCCGCGCAAACCTCCAAGGTAGCCCGCGAAATTCGTTTTTTGCAGTTTTCCGATCAGTGTCCGGTTGTACCTATCTACACTAATATTATAAAGAGGAAAGATTTGTACCTATTTTTGTATGTTTGTAATGAATAGGCTCAAAAAGTACTGGGCCGATTTCAAAAATTCTTTCACCCTTGGAAAGCTACATTCACCCTGAGTAACATAGGCTACTTTTTATCCCTGTATTCCCACGGGAACGGGATCTACGCGGGTGAAACCGCGGGACGTCCGCTAGTGTTAAATAAAATTAGGATTCCCGACCGAAAAAAATGTGACTTTAATGATTAAAATAACCAATACAACCATTGCAGATACAAACAATCAGACCCGGAAAAATTACTTGTAGGCCATACCGTGAATACCTATTTGTTCCGTGCGGGAATCGAACCTACGACACGGAGCGGAGCAGCCAATCGCTTTGCGTCAACCGTGTCGAATAACGATCGGCGCGCCCGAGTTTGTGCATGCACACTGTTCCTTCAACAACTTTACCTTCCTACGGCCAAAAAAAACTGGTGCCCGGTATCCGCATTCGGGTAACCGGAACGATGAAGCAGGACTAGATTGTCCAAAGACGGGCTTCCACCCAAAGCTTCCACCCCATTCCACCCCTTCATCACTTGCTATATAAATATCCAATTAATAATGTTATGGGTAAGTAATAATACCATCTGTAATCAGCATATATAGGCTGTCGATAAGCATATTATTATGTGCAAAGTCGCGTGCATTCACTACCCTTCGTGAATTCCGCAACAGTAGTTAAAGTATTTTAGGCCACGAAAAAAGACTAGTCTCGTGTGATTCGAGATCTGGCAATTCGTTAACAAAGTTGCATTCTCTGATAATTAAAAAAATTAATATAAATAAATACGATATGTGTAAAATTGCTGTTAATTTTATTTATCTGCTATAAAAAAAAACACAAAAATACCGGGTAAAACGGGGTGAATAGAGACAAAAAAACTTTGATAGGGATTTTAATATTGAGTTTATATGGTATAATGATATGTTTAATGTTACCAACAAGTAATCTATTTTATTTGCTTAATTTACTTTATCATTTAGATACCTTTTCGGCCACATACCACATTCATTCAACGTTAAAATACCTCTCAAAGTTTTGTCTCTATTCACCCCGTTTTACTAGTTTACAAAATGAATAGTATCAAAAAAAATTAATCACAGTCCAGTTCCGGAAGTGTACATTCTCCCGGTAGATGATTTACACAAGGATTGTGGAATAAAGTTTTATCACCTCTACCCCATGGGAACCTCTTAGTTCGTCTTCGCATGTATTCATAGTCACGACATTCTCCTTTTAGATGAGATTCGTGACCCAACGCGTGAATAGCTTGAAGGATCATAAGTGGTACACAAATGAAGTAAAATATGTTTCTGTATGTCTTCCAAACATTACATCCAGGATATTTTGGACAGCACGGATTTGGTGGAATAGGACCTGGGCGACAGCAGCATGGCGGGCAGATGGGCCGGCACGGCTGGCATGGACACGGATAACAAACGCACCGCGGAGGTGGTCGGGGAGGACAACTGCACCCCCCGATATATCTCACAGAATTGCGCACATTGAGATTGCACATGGATTTGAAGCCCATATTGATTCACACACAGTTTTTTTTTTTTAATTTATTGTTTTTCTTGTTTGGTTTACTTACATTTTATTTACGTATAATTTTGTTAAAATTGTGTTACCTACTCTGTTAAATTGTTCTAAATAATTTACTTGACATTACTTTTTTCCTGACAGAATATTATTAGATGTTTTGTAGCAGGCATAATTAAAAATAATCAAAAAGTTTTTGATACCAAAAAGTACACCTATAATTTGCAAAACTAAATTATATGCTCGACAACTTATTTTTGCTGATTACAGATGGTATTATTACTAATCATGACGTTAATAATATAGTAAGTGATGAAGAGCGTTAGTAACGCTCGTAAAAGTAAGTTAAATATAGATAATGTTATTGAATGATTAGAAGAACCTTCCCGGGGCGGGGGCTAAAATTTTCGAATCCGCTTCGCTCGCTCTTGCTTTTTTCATCAAGAAACCATTTATATCTATCTATATGCATAAATTTCTCATTTAAACGATGTGCCAAAATTGTTAGAGCTCGCCCGCTGTTTTTGTTAATATTCGGAACGGCAAACCATAATACACTATTAGCTATAGTATAAGATCCCGTTAAAAACGACCTTCACCGAGATGCTTATTTAATGAAACGTATTTTATTATATTTAATTTAACATGTCAATAAATTAATATAATGCATATGGGTTGCCTAGCAAATTTCAGTAAAGAGTATGTTAATTAATAATTAAAAAAAAAAATTTTTAAACATTTCACCGGTATGATTATAAGATAAATTCTATACCAATCGAAAGTATGTTGCCCATAGAATATGCAAACGTTAGGTTGCCTATTCTTTTCCGGTCACAACTATCGGGTTGCCAGGTATAAACAGGTAAATCTATACTAGCATTTTGCAACGGTCTGTTTATTGAATGGAAATGAAATGAAATTAAAAAGATTATTTTATTCTGAACACGGTGGTATAGGGTTGCCTGCGAAAAATCAGTCCAGAATTGCGGTTGTCGAATTTTAAAAAGTAAAATATTGCTCCGAGTGAATGTGTGCGACTGAGAGGTCCCAACCAACCATCCCATGCGATAGAAGAGGACACAGCATAGCAGCTGTTAAAAGTTCGCCCATTTAAAGAAAGAGAGTGCGCATGCTATTTGGGCTTGGTAAAGAAATGGATAGCAATAGACTCGTATATACTATGCATCATTTTGGAGTAGTTTATTATTTATAAATAAAAATACTTAATTAAACTTTTTTTTTATAATCAATTAATTATTTATGTGTGTATATTTTTATGTGACACTAAAGTATATATACATCTTTAGTAAAAAAGAAGGTTATAGTGATACATACATATATAATACTACTCTGATTAAAAATATTGATTGAAAAAATTTACTAGGTACATGCAAACTAAAAATCTATTTATGTAAACAGAGAAATTGTAATCAATCAAAAAATTCAAAACCCATAAAAGTGTTTTTTTTTTCAATCAATATTTTTAATCAGGGTAATCTTGCAAATTTTATTTTTATTATTAGAAGACAAAATAAAAAAAACAACAATTAAGAAATGATTTCTATTTATTGTAAAAAATTAAAAATACAATTTTTTTTAATTATTCAGATTCGAGTCATCGGGCGTAAAACTACGATCTCCAACTTCTGAATCTTCTTCGTCATCACTCTCTGTTTCACTTCTTTCGACAATGTCTTCTATCTTTAAAGGTGTATGATCCCCAATGAATCCTACTGGTTTTAAATATTCATCTAAGAACCAACCGCAGTTCTCAGGCTGAAGTTTCACGCATATTGGATCGAAAATAGTTCGTAAAATTTTGGTATGGAGTTGGAGTCGATACCTTTTTAACCGACTTCCCAAAAAGGAGGAGGTTCTCAATTCGATCGATATGTTTTTTTTTTTTTTCTATGTATGTACACCGATTACGCTGTGATTTATGATCCGATTTACGTGATTCTTTTTTAGTTTGATGCGGAATAGTTGCCATTTAGTCCCATAAAAATTTAGCATGGTTTGGCCCAGTACTTTTCATTTTATGACCATTTTTTTATAATTTATGAACATTTTTCGTTCGTTTTTTTATGTGTGTTCGCGAATAACTTCGTCGTTTATGAACCAATTTTGATGATTCTTTTTTTATTAGAACGGAGATATGTCAAGAGTGGTACCATGATATGGAAATCAGATCCTGGTGATGGAATCCCAGAGAAATCGAGGGCAACCCTCAAACATAGGCACGTATTACGTGTTTCGTGCTTTTTCTGACGCTATACAAGCATAGGTTTCATAGTAAATATTAATTCTATAAGATACACAACTAAAAATGAAAAAAAAAAAAAACTTTTTTGCAAAAAAAAACAACCGACTTCAAAAACACCAAAAAGGGAAAAATAAACTTCAAAAGAAAAAGGTTTTTGGTGTTTTTGAAGTCGGTTGTTTTTTTTTTGCAAAAAAGTTTTTTTATTTTTTCTAAAAAGTGCTCGCTGTCTTCTTTTGTAGAGTAATTTTTCATAAAAATGCGATGTCTTGCATCATTCACACTGGTGTAGTTCAATTAATTAAAATCAAAAAACACTTTTTTGCCATTTTTTCCAACAATAAATAGTAGCACGTTTTTTCAATTGTATCCATAGCGACACGTAACTTGGCAAGGTTCCGAAATTCGAATTCAAAGTTCGCGCATCGTACACTTTGTGCCAGAAAAAGTGGTCACTTTTATTGCTTGTCATTATTCTATGGTTATTGACATAATTTATTTTTAATAATGAAGTTTAATAAGAAAGAAAGGTGAAGACTTTGTGACATTTATTAGGTGTTATATATAAATAAAAATATGCATTTAAAAGTAAAACAAAATTTAAAACAACAAAAACTTAAAAACAATAACAAAAACTAAATTTAAAACAACAACAGTCGTAATAAAAACTAAATTTAAAAGAACTAACAAAAACTAAATTTAAAACACAACGACAACTCAAATTCGTAACAAAAAGAAATAACAAAAACATACCAATCGAATTGAGAACCTCCTCCTTTTTGGGAAGTCGGTTAAAAACAACACAACTTTCGTGCACCGCAAGTGTAATCGGGAGCGAACGGAACGTATGCATTTGAATGCACCAATCACACGCGCGGATGACGCTATCTCATACCCCGCGCCCCGCTTGACCGCCAAAGAGACCTAAAAAATGACTTCTGCGCAACTAACGACTCTTGCCAAGTTACGTGTCGGGGACTATATATACGAGTCTATCGCTATCCTTTTCTTTTCCAAGCCCAAATAGCATGCGCACTCTCTTTCTTTAAATGGGCGGACTTTTAACAGCTGCTATGCTGTGTCCTCTTCTATCGCGTGGGATGGTTGGTTGGGACCTCTCAGTCGCACACATTCACTCGGAGCAATATTTTACTTTTTTAAATTCGACAACCGCAATTCTGGACTGATTTTTCGCAGGCAACCCTATACCACCGTGTTCAGAATAAAATAATCTTTAATTTCATTTAATTTTCATTCAATAAACAGACCGTTGCAAAATGCTAGTATAGATTTACCTGTTTATACCTGACAACCCGATAGTTGTGACCGGTAAAGAATAATAATAATAATAATGTTTATTCAGAATAAATAGGTACATTTTTTACAGGTAGGTATAGTGCTTAGTCTAAACTAAAAGTACACAAAAGTAATTGCATTTGAGGCCGAACTAGGCAGAGCCTGTATTTCAGCCCTCAACGCCGATCCCCCTGAGTTACCAATTATATTTATTTTGATATCACAATGATCAATGCATGAATGTACAATTAAACGTGTATTCTTTAAATTAAAAAAAAAAGATGTTTTTTTTTAAACTAGAGAAAAAAAAAAGAAGAAACGAGATTACAATTATTTTAAAAAGGAAACATTATTTGTGTCCTGTCCTCTCTTTATGTGTGGTGTGGGTGTGCATGAATGAGTGTGAGAGGGTGTGTGAGATTGCGGAGCATGACTTTAAGCTGTCTTGAATTATCTATTCAGGTATCTGAAGTAGATGTTCAGTCTCCTCGTACGTGAGTTTCTGTAGGTATTCACTTACCGCCGCTTTACAAGATTTTTTTGACATCGGGTAAATGTTGAGATTTTTATTTATTTTATTGAGATGTAGGGGCCAATAAATGAGGTAAATCTATTGCTAAATTTAGTTCTAAAAGACTTGGGTTGTGGGCAAACCAAATGTTTTGTACGTCTATTTTGAGTGAGAGGGTTGTAATCTACATTCTTATGTTGCATTAATATAATATTGAGAATGAAAAGTTGTCGTACCGAAAGGACTCCACAGAATTCGTAGAGTTGTGAGGTTGGGAACAATCTTGGTTTGAAAGTGCAAACCTTTAAAATGGCACGTTGGGCAACCTCTACAGATTTTATGGTAGTTTTAGGGGATCCTCCCCATGATATTAAACAGTAAGTTATGAGGGACTGGCAGAGGGCAAAGTAAATCCGCTTCAGCACAAAGGGTTCGGTAACGTGTCGGAGCGTCTTAAAGATGTAAATTAGCTTCCTGATCTTACCACAGAGGGCTTTAGTGTGTTCCTTAAAGTTGATGTTCTTTTCTATGATGACGCCTAGGTATTTTATTGATGTTACACGCTCTAGTTTAGGACAAGAACAGCTTTCTCTAGAGGAACACTCGTGTGCTGTGATGTTTTGTTGACCATGAGTGATTTCTGTGTTTGTCCGTATACTGAAGCAGACATATTTTGTTTTATCCCCATTTAGAGTCAACACATTGTCCTGCTGTGAGGGATTGGCTAGGCCAATCCCTCACAGCATCGAAACCATCTTGGGCAGCTTTGAAGGCCCCTTCCCATGAATCGGCAGAGAAAGCGAGAGCAGTATCATCTGCAAAGGAGATAATTTTGCCATGGCGAAGCTTGAGACTAGTGAGGTCGTTTATATAGACGAGAAATAAGGTCGGGCCCAAGATACTACCCTGGGGAACCCCGAATGTGACTGCGAGGTCTCCACCGCTGACATTGCCAATCTTAACACATTGAAACCGACCAGTTAAGTAACATTCAAAGAGTTTTAGTTGGGTTCCTCTGACTCCAAGCAGCTCCAGCTTTTTGAGTAAGATTGGGACAGAAATCGTATCAAAAGCTTTGGCTAAGTCAAGGAAAATAGTGATTGATTTTTGTTTTCTATCAAGGTTGTTGCTAACAAAGTTGATGAGATCATTAACAGCTTGATCTGTTGATTTTCCTTCACGAAATCCGTATTGGTTTGTTGATAATAGATGTTTGGATTCTAAGTATCCTACCAGCCTTTTATTAATAAGTCTCTCCAAAAGTTTTGAGAGCGCTGGAAGGATAGAAATCGGTCTGTAGTTTATGATACGACCCCTGTCACCGCTCTTGTGGATTGGGCAGACAACAGACTTTTTTAGGCAGTCAGGAAAAACACCATGCTGAAGACATGAGTTAAATATGAAAGTAAGGGGAGGGACTAGAATGTTTTTATACGTTTGTAAGAAGGAGCTGCTTATTGAGTCATAGCCCGTGGCACAATTTGGTTTTAGGTTGACGATTAGACGTTCCACCTCTTCTTCAGAGGTATCTTCTAAAACGAAAGAATTTAACTGAGTGACAGTATGAACACTGCTACTTGTAGGTATGTTACTTTCCTTCCTTTGTTTTACCTTATCAGCCAGTGTTTTACCCACATTTACAAAGTACTTATTAATTTCATTTAGTGATGACTATGGTGTCGTTGATAGAGACAGAAGTTCATTAGGGTAGTTTGTATTCTTTGAAGTGTTTGTGATTTCTTTAATTGCTTTCCATAATTTCCTGCTATCGCCTTGCGCCGCCCGAACTTTATCTTAGAATAGAATAGGCAACTTAACGTTTGCATATTCTATGGGCTTCACACTTTCGATTGGTATAGAATTTATCTTATAATCATACCGGTGAAATGTTTAAAAAAATATTATTTTTAAATTATTAATTAAACATACTCTGGACTGTTTGCTAGGCAACCCATATGCATTATATTTATTGACATGTTAAATTAAATATAAAATACGTTTCAATAAATAAGCATCTCGGTTTTTAACGGGATCTTAGACTACTATAATGGCTGTCGAATATTACACAAATAGAACCAATGAAAATGAATTTAAAAAGATATTTGATTTTGAAAAACCACAAAGTGTTAAATTTTCAAATAATAAAAAAAAAACACATTAATGCTTAATATTTCACAAACGAACTAAATTTTTTACAATATTTTTTAAAGACCTATCCAACGACACCCTACGTTATGGCCTACGCGAGAAACATCCCACATTACTTGTACTGGAGATAGTCTAAAAAAAAATACTTTTAGACAGATTTTATTTTACCATTTCGTCGGCGTAACTAATCTGTATATTCATGCCAAATTGCAGCTTTCTCTAAGAGTATTTTAGCTAAGCTGCAGACCGACAGAAGGACGGACGAACATGGCGAAACTATAAGGGTTCCTTGTTGACTTCGAGACCTTTCAAATCACCTCAATTACCCGCCTGCAGCTGCTTTTACATGGAAGTAATAAGCACTAAGTTCCCATAAAAGATGAGTACCTACTACCTACATACTGCATTTAACACCGGTACACAACGTACACACAGCTATGTACGCCTGCTACGGACCCTCTATACTTTCTACGCCGTAGCTCTGAACGACTACGCGCCTGCTACGGCAAAGCGCCAATTTCTGCCTACGGCGTAACTCTTATCGACTACCCGCCTGCTAGGGACCCTCTACGCTGTCTACGCCGTAGCTCGCAATGACTACGCACCTGCTACGGCAAAGCACCAATTGCAGCCTACGGCATAGCCCTTTTCGACTACACGCCTGCTAAGGGCTCTTTTCGCTGTCTACGGCGTAGCTCTCACCGACCACGCGCTTGCTACGGCAAAGCGCCCATTGCTGGCTACAGCGTAACTCTCGTTGACTACGCGCCTGCCGCTACGACAAAGTCCACGCTGTTGCTGCCTACGACGTAGCTTATCGACTACACGCTTGCTACGGGCCCTCTACAGTGTCTACGCCGTAGCTCTCAACGACTACGCGTCTGCTACGGCAAAGCACCAATTGCTGCCTACGGCGTAGCTCTTATCGCCTACGCGCCTGCTACGGCAAAGCTCAGACATCGCTACAACAACGTATAACTACAATCATTTAGGTGACTTCATCTATTATATGTATATTCAAGTGTTTTTTACTTATTGACAATGCAACTTCATTTATAACGTGATACAACACTGTGTGGAAACTCGGATCGCGACCAATAGTGGCATCTGTTGGATCGGAGGGGAACTAAATCGAGGTTTGATATTTTCCTTTCATCGGTCATTCCTTAACTTATTCCTGCTGAGGCGGTCTTTATGATCACTGAAAGGTGTTGGAAATATTCTAGATAATACTACAATTTTCACTGTCAATATATACTGATGTTTCGCAGTCACCGCTAAGCTCACGTTAGCCACAATTGACTGCTCAAGTTGTAGGATATATTTAGCAAATGAAGCTCAAGGACGGACTTGAGTATAAAAATGGCGAATTTCAGATACAACGAAATTGTCAAGTCTAGTAAGGGTTCTGTTAGTTTACCTTTCACCTAAAACTATGAAATACCGATACCACCTTGATACATTCGAATCTCAAAGTTAATAATTAGATGTAACTGATGTAAGCAGCTGGTGAGTACAGATGTGTTCATAGATCGTTGCATACTTGATATGCGCACGCATGTACGTGGTGGCGCGGTGGGGGGGGAGGGGGCGGTCGGATGGCGCGCCCTGCCGCCGCGATCAATAGCCGCGCTGACGTCAGAGCACGGCGGCGCGCCATTGGCCCGCCCGGCATTATTAAATAAACCTCCGAGTGGAGTGGCGCCGAGCTCGCGCCGCGGGCACAGCACCGCAGCACGCGGCGGGCCCGCGCCCCGCACGCGGTCGCCGCCCGCCATGGCCGACATGCCGGACCTATCGCACCTCACGCCCGAGGAGCGCGCCATCATCGAGGGCGTCATGATGCGGCAGCGCCAGGAGGAGCAGCGCGAGCACGAGATCATGAGGTGTGCCCGCGTCCCCCGCTACCCGCGCCCACGCCCCCCCACGTCTCACACCTAGCCACATTCGACGTACTGCACCACTGTTATTCGTGAATGTGCCGTGATCCTAGCCCTAACCATTGTTCAACTCGGATAGTATTTGGAATAGCTATTGCATTTTCGTGGCTGCATATTGCCCCCGCGGCTAGTGTGTTGTCCAATTCTGTTCAGTAACTGCTGTGGAACACTATCGTATCTCGAGCGAGGCCGTGTACAGAAGTTCGGTTCAGTATTGGCGTACTTATAGATAAACAGTTTTACTTGGTGAATCTCTTCTTTATTATTTCAAAATATCTGTAATGCTTTTACATAATATTGTAAGTGCTCCTGTTTGCCGTAGGCAGGGATATGGCTTGTTGTCGCGCGTGTGGAGTGTCGCATTAAACATGCAGTGGATTTAATGACGCATCAATATAAATTTATAATACAATAATTCAATTAGGTCATTTTTCTCACACACGGTACCTGTTTATTAACCGTGAGACGTTTTCTTTCCGGATTAAATTTAATCAATATAAAGTGAGGCGTTATATTGCACAAC
Source organism: Diarsia dahlii (assembly GCA_949775195.1). Lineage (NCBI taxonomy): Eukaryota > Metazoa > Arthropoda > Insecta > Lepidoptera > Noctuidae > Diarsia > Diarsia dahlii. The sequence continues at coordinate 14,902,949 of OX459191.1, forward strand.
CGAGTATATATACCTATCTATTTTATCGAGTTAACGTTTCAAAGATACGTAAACTAGTAATACAATATGTTGTTGTGTTTAATTGAATTGAGATGCTTAAAAAAAAACAAATAATCTGAAAAGCGACCTAATGCATAGAACGCATAGTATTGCAATTTATTTATCTGACCTACTTTTTGACCTACATAAGATAGCTTCATTTTGAATTCAATATTATTTATGTAGTGGCATAATAGAAAAGTTTTATATTAAATTGTGTGTGAATTAGGCACATCCTATAATCTATTGCGTTTCAGTAGGAATTTGGTACCGGATTTAGATCATTTTGCAAGTCACTTTCCGATTAGGTACATTGAATCATTTTTGATTTCCAGGCACATAGCGTTATTTTCCAAGCTATAGTTAGTTTTATTGTGAAAAGCTGAAAACGAAGTCATACTGTAGGTAGCGCAGACTAAGTGGGTAGGCACTTTCCATTGAAAGACTCCCTTTATTATCCATTCTTTAGATTTGACCTTTGTACTTGGGTACAGTTTTGGACTCTACTTAATCAAATAGGAAATAATAACAAATTATTTTGTGTATCGATGAAAACGACTTATGAATTGTGTGAAAGAGGACTAGGTAGAAATAGATAGCGGCTAATAATAGATTTGAAAGAACACATTAAAAAAAGACAGAAGCATAATACATTAAATAGAACTAGGTTGTTATTAATAGAAAATTCATTGTCAGGTAAATATTAGCATATTTTTATATAGCAAAATATTTAGCTTAAAACCACCAGCCATACGTCAAAGGTTCTTCATATAGGTGTATTTCAGACTTTTATTGTCCAGGGTTAATCATGAATCCACGACGTCGTCCTTCTCCGTATACTAGTGATGTGCGAGATCAATTTGGAAAGTATACATATGAATTTAAAAAGTAACAGTGATTCTTATATATTGCATTTTACCGCAGACGTAAGCAAGATGAAGTCACTGTACTGGAGCAGACGATCCGGACTCGCAATGAGATGCACCGCGCGGCTGGAGTAGAGCTAGCAGCCACCTGCCACATTTGTCTCAAGACTAAGTTCGCTGACGGCGTCGGACACTCCTGCCACTACTGCCGAGTCAGATGCTGCGCCAGATGCGGGGGCAAAGTTACTCTACGTTCTAACAAGGTCAGCAGAAAAACAATAACATTATCCCCTCTGTCTTTTCTTTAGTTTGTGTAGGTCAGATCGCAAACAAACTCATAAATCCAGATATTGTAATTTCATGATTACAAACACAGTCTCTGAACACCAAAATTCTTGATTGACAAATTCATTTCTCACCACAACAAAGGTTTCATTGGTGTCCGTTGTTACAGGTTATATGGGTATGTATACTGTGCCGCAAGAAACAAGAATTGTTATCTAAAACTGGACAATGGATCCACAAAAATTCTGGACAGGATTCTATGCTATGGCGCATGGAAAACGATCTGCGAGGTCTACCGTCACAGCCTGACGGGTCATTCGATAAACGACCGAAACTAGAGAGGGCACATAGTGCTGCGGAGAAAGAAAACCTCCCACTTCAGAGATCAGGGAGCGCTCTTCGTCGTCAGTACAGCCAGCAGGAGCCGAGGTGTTACGGGGAACTTGAAGGACTGGCTAGAACCCATCCGCATCTAGTACACCCGAGACAAAAGGCTGCATACGGAGTGGTCGAGCAGGGGTTATCTCCCGCCCAGTTGTTGCCGCTCACGCCGGCGTCACACCCCCTCCTCCCGCCTCGGTCTTCCTCGTCAGATGATGAAGTTCCGGAGTGTGTGTCCGATGAGAACGACGAGTATCGTGATCGCGGTAAGTATGCACGCTGGCCTTACACCCCTCACCCGATCCTTTCACTTGTAACACTACAAGATCCTTTCCATCCAAGCTAATTTTGTTTATGAACCCTACACACAACACTACACCACAAACACATTAAGTAGGTACATGTACTTGAACCGTATACATAACGTTTGTCATGTTCATCTCTGGCATTACGCAATGATCAAGTTAAGGTGTTCCGTGCGAGGTGTTCATTAATTTAAGTAGCCTCAGGTAATTGTGACTGTTAGTTATCTAAGTATTATATATCTCACTGAAACTGATAGTGTTGAGCACCTAAACTTATCTGTACCCATATATGTATTCCATCACGTTGAATCATGTAGTATATTATAATCGTGTTCCATTGTAACATTTTAGAGCCCGAATATTATTACAATTCAAGACATAAACACTTGTTTGCTCAATCAGTCTTATTTTCAGAGAACTTCAAGTCTTGGCTTCAAACCTCGCACACGGGAGAATCAGTGTGGTGCTAGGTTTGGAGCTGGATTACTATAACTGTACATGTAATCGTTTGCCGCCGCGTACGTTTAGCTTGTTAGCACCATGCCCTATGTACGCGCCCGGTACCAGTCGGGCTGCCCGGCCACCCGCGACACATTCCGCCTGGCGCCTGCGATCTGGCGACGAGTGGCCCTCACCACGCCATCCCCTGTTCGCAGGTACAAATAATGATAAGAGCAGTTCCGAGAGTTCCAGAAGCCAGCGTCAGACGATGTTAAACGAGAAAATGAATAAATTCTTATCGGTGAGAGGGCGAGTTTGTCGGGAACTTATCTAATTATGCGTTGTAATTATATTGCTGAAGTTTAGATGTGATGATGAGTATTACTGTTGCGTATAACACTTCTTTCTCTGGTGGACCAATTGTGATGGCTGTTAATAACGTCCTATTTCTTCGAAGACACCCGTCTTCAACCCTATCTTAAGAAGAGCATTCACTCATTTGTCACGGTCCAAAAACCAAACAAATTGATAATTTTAAAAAGTTTTCCGCAGTGTTGCTTCTGAATTTCATGAACAATCAGTAACTGCTCTTCTCATTTTACAGTTTTCTGTTGTTTGAACCAAAAATTGGGATCTTTACCTATTACCAACACGAATATTTTATTTTAGTAGGAAGCTTTTGCACTAAATTTATGGTTCAAACAAAACCGCATGCTTGGGCGAAAAGAAGTGTACTTGTTCATATTTTTTTACTATAAATCCGTTAGAATTGTTTGTGGTCGTGTACTTTATTTTATTGTTGCTGTTTTACTGTCTTACTCGGATAAGTTTGACACATTCTTTCCGCTTGTGCGTGATGATCACCGCTTTCGATTACTTTATTTTGAACCGGAGAAACACGCAGATTTAGTTTATCCAATAATTATAAGTTACGTTCAGTTAGCCTTCTTACAAAATGTTGTTAAATGAGGAATAATAAGATAGGAAATCCGAGATATTTGTAAAACAAATATTGGTAATACTTACCTACATGAATTATTTTGGTTCCGGGCGCGTACATGCGCGTGGGTCCATAACAAGAACGCACGCGGGCGATAACAAGATGCCTTGTACAGGCAAACGTTGTTATTCATTCGATATCATTCTTAGGACAACTAGAGGCATGTGCTCCAGTTCGGCACCCACATCTGCGTAGCGCCAACGTGGCTGCCAACAATTATTACAATTTGATTAATCATTCGCCGGCCGATTACGAGGCAGAGGCTCACGGTCCATACGACGTGGCGAGAACCGGGCCGTCAGGCGGACGCAGTTTCGATTCTGTGACCGATTGTCGGTGGCGGGCCCGCGACGATGGCGAAGGAGCGTACCTGCGCCCGTACGCGCCAGAAGAGGGCCCGCGCCCAGATCGAGCTGTGTATAAGAGTGCCTATTTGTGGGAAGACTCCTCAGACAATAGACGGTTCACTGAGAGGAGAAAAAAGACCGTTCGCTTTGACGGGCACGAAGGTGCCGCGACATTCCCGCGCGGAGGGCGCGACGCGTCGGGAGCGCCGCACGACTGGGCCGCGCTGCGCTGGGAGCCCGAGCGCCAGACCAGCCAGGACTCCGCCACCAAAGATTCGGGCATCGATACCTCTAGCACCTTCACCTCCAGTGAGGATTCAAACAGAGGCGATTGCCCTAAGGTACAGACCGCTTCACATTGTGTCGGTTAGTTGCTTCAAAATAGTACTCATTTATCTATTAGTTCAAGTTTGCGGTTTGATTATGCATAATATCAAGGAAATGTTTACAGATACTTCAGTTGTTTTAGTTTTTTTTATATGAAATAGATAGTCTTGATTGCGTTCAGCGTACTTGATTAGAAAATATGATATCCACGTTTTCCAATCTGTACAGAAATTAGGCCTTATAGAACTTTTACATACTTTACACAAAAGTTTATGCAAGTAGAATACTTGATTGAATATAGATCACTTTAAATATTTATTTTATACGAAAAGAAGTAGAAAGCGTGTTATTGACTATGTTGATTTCGATGAATATTGTTGGCTGTAGCATGATTGCATTGGCGAGCATGCATTACATCCTATCTAGACGTATGTTGAGTGTGCACTTCCTTGTAAATTACACGGTGTTAAAGCTTCGTGGAGTAGCTATCTGTCTTGTAATGTACAAGTTTTAATAAAACAGTGAGAATGTAATGTTATAGAGCTCTTTAGTTTCGAATACGTTAAGAAAGCTAATGATGAAAGAATTAATGTGCTAGTATTGTGGACAGTTTCCGCTGAGCTGGCAGGTGTCGGCGGACGGCACGCGAATGATCGGTCACATGGTGCTGCGGAAGAGCGTCGTGGAAGGTAGTTCCCACTCTTCAGCGGCCATCCTCGGCCTGAAAGTGGTGGGGGGCAAATTGCTACCGGACGGCACGAGAGTCGCAGTAGTGGAAAAAGTAAAGAAAGGGTCCATCGCAGACCTAGAAGGACAACTTAGGATAGGTAAGTTTATTACTTCAGAAACGGATGTGGCTCGAAACGTAGAACGAGAAACGATTAACCAAATCTTTACGAAACATTGGGAGCTTGTTCACATTATTTGACTAATCGTAGTTTTCGACATGTGTAAGACTATACTGCAATATTCAGGTGACGAAGTCCTGCAATGGAACGGCGTGCCACTGCAGGGTCGGAGTGCAGACGAGGTGGCGGGGGTCGTGGCTGACAGCAAACATGACCTGCACGTAGAGCTGGTGGTGTCGCGACCACTCACGGCCACTCGCAACCCCGCGCTACCGTGGAGAACCCATAAAGGTACCCTCTGAGCATATAGGAACTACGCAACCCCCAATATCAACATAAAGCAACAATATCTTAATTAAGTTATTCGTTATAATCGATACCAAATATAATTTCGTACTTGCGGAAGGTTCCACCAGTACGTAATTGTATCAATTAGGAAGTGAATTGGCGGCACGGCAGCACGAGATTCTATTAGATACAATTTAATTACTGGATGTATTGTCATGTTGAAATGGAGACTCTTGTAAAACAATAACTTTACTAGAACATTTTCTTGTAAAGAGTTAAGTTTGTTCTACGTTCGCAGAAGTATACACGGAAGTGATGGGTGGTTGTGAGAAGCCGAGCGTGCTCGTCACGTCGCCGGGGTCTCCCGATGTGCACTCACGCCGCCGACCCCCGCGATACAATCACCACAACGCTAACGTTGCTGGACGCATCCAGGTAAGAAATATTACTTGTGATTTATACCCCAATATAATCTTATTTGTATAACGTATAGGAAGTAATAGTTGGTTTGAGACTAGTTAATGTTCGTTGCCGGTTGGCGCATACACTGTTCTTTCTGTTCTGTGCGCATACATGTATCCAGGGAAGACGGCTTAAGAAAAGGATAGAAACATTATACTTAATTTGGTTTTGGGTTTCATCCAATAATAGGTGTGTATCCCGTTTCTACCAGAATACTCCATGATACTCCTCCCCACTCCATGCAAACGGGTGTAGTCAAAGTCCCAAATGTTAAAGAGAGCGAGCCAGTCACAGTAATCGGGCGAAGTTCCAAGGGCGAGCCTATGTTATTAATCTGGCGCAATTCCAATCCCAGCTTACTCGTTTTTATTGAGGTTTTGTAACAAAAACTTAACTAGGTCAAATTGCCCATCCGCAGTGAGCAGCTTTCGCAAATACGTTGTTTGTTGGGAAACAAGACAATTAGGCCTTGCTTTAGTTTCGTGAAACTAATCGATAGAACTTGTGACTATGTAGATATTGTATGTTTGTCTATACAGCTCAAAATATACTTCGACGTGACCGCTACTCAGCTGTGTGTCACAGTGGTGTCGGCGAGCGGTCTCACGCCCCGCGGAGATGGTTCCCCTCGGTGTCCCTATGCCAAAATATTCCTACTACCCGACAAAAGTGAGAAGAGCAAACGACGAACGAAAACCTTAGCTAACACTTTAGAACCACGATGGAATCAAAATTTTATCTATTGTGGAATTCGTATCACAGACATAAAGAGGAGAACTTTGGAGGTAAATACTTCTGCTTTTACGAAAAGAAATGCAATAACATCTTTCTCTTTTTCATACAACTTCTGATGAAGTTCTTATTGTGAAACACACAATTTTATTTGAGTAAATTAATTATTTAAAATTCAGCCTATGAAGCTAAAAGCACAGCAAAAAAGCTTTATTCAATGTACACACGGCTACACATCAAGCTATACAAAACCAGTTAATCTTGGCCTCACTTTACTAGATCTTTTCGCACAATAAACGATCAGATTATACTGGTTTTGTATAGCTTGATGTGTAGCCGTGTGTACAGGTTATTACGGAATATTTTAAATGGTACATAATATTTTATTTTCAAGGTAACCGTGTGGGACTTAAATCGCTACGGCCCAAATGATTTCCTCGGAGAAGTCCTGCTGGATTTAGACAACATAGTGATGAACCACGAACCTACTTGGTACACATTGAAGCCGCATGAGGAGATGGGAAGCTTTAGTGTGAGTATTTCATTTGTTTTTTCTTGGATATTTATTTAGCAACTAGCTGTACCCGCGACTTCGTTCGCGTGGTTGTCGAAAACTAAAATGCGTCGCTTAGACAAAAGTACATAAAATCATTGCCCTGCGTTAACTTACTGACGCTGTAGAAAATAAGAAGAGGGTAATGCAAAGCACTGACTTTAAAATGATTAACCACGTCAGAACGGCCGAACGGATCTTGATGAAATTTGAAACAGAGGTAGATTATAGTCGACAGGCCCCATACAGGCCCTGAAAGAGATACCGCGGCCTAGACACAAAGGGCTAACACCATACCACATCTATATGACGGCATGATTGGCGCAGTGGCTGGACGATTGACAGTATCACTGCGTGTCGCAGGCTAGATTCCCACACGGAACAAAAACAAATAAGTCGTGGGTTTTATTTAATTTTACTTTAGTTTTAAAAACCGGCCAAGTGCATGTCGGACCACGCACAATGTAGGGTTCTGTCAAAATATGTGAATTTACTAAACTGATTTTGGTTAGTGGTTTAAGTAGCCAGACTTGAGTCTAACAAAAATTTGCACTTTATAGCTTAATATTTCAGAAACGAATCCCTTAATCGAAAAAGTGTTTCATCAAACTCACAATCTTTTTCAAAGACCTATCCAACGACAGCCAACACTATGGCTTCGCAAGAAATCTTTTTTACAAAAAATAAAACCGACTTCGACAAAATAAAAACACAAAAAAGTGAAAAATAAAAATCAGCTTCTGAAGTCGGTGACTTTTGTTTGTTTGATTTCATGCTTTTGCCACCGACTTCAGAAGCTGATTTTTATTTTTCACTTTTTTGTGTTTTATTTTTGTCGAAGTCGGTTTTATTTTTTGTAAAAAAGTTTTTATTTTTCACTTTTTAGTGGTTCACATGTGCTTACCCCTTCACAACGTACCGGCGTGATGTTATGTTATGAACTGGTGTAAACAATAGACAGACATGAGATTTCAGCAATCCCAGTCCATTTGCTATCATATAATGAGGAGTTCCGTTGTCTATCTCCGAAGTTCTTCATCAGATGTTCACCAAATAGTTTTTATAACCTTTGTAGTGAGTACAGGCGTGATATTATGTTGTGTGATGGCGTAAACAATGCTTAGATATGCTATAGCAACAATCGCGGTTAATCTGCTGTTATTTATTGAAGAGTTCCCCCGATTTCTACAAGATCCCATCATCAGATATTGAAATGGTGACAATGGGACCACACGGGAAGCACCAGCTTTCAAATGAAAAAAGAATCATGAAAATCAGTTCACCCAGTCGCAAGTTATGAGTGAACAAACATAAAAAAAAAAATTAAAAAAAAATACAGTCGAATTGATAACCTCCTCCTTTTTTTGAAGTCGGTTAAAAAAAAAACATTCCCTCTTTTATGTGCTTGAGATACCTACCCTAAAAAAATATTTTTCGAGATTTTATTTTACCACTTTGTCGGCGTAACTCATCTCTATAGTCATGCCAAATTACAGCTTTGCATTGCAATAGTGCGGACGGGCGGACAGACAGACGTAGACGGACATGGCGAAACTATAAGCGTTCCTTGTTGACTACGGAACCCAATTTTATACTGTGTAATTGGTCACTTTTTATTTGATGACTATTCAGAAACACATTGTCATCAGAAAATGCATCAAATGAACAACGCCATCTATCGAATACGAATATAAACTGCTAAAATTTAATGCATGGAAAGCGATCAAACACACCATAGCGTTTAAGCTATGTAGGTTTATTAAAGCAACGTCATTTAGACTAATACTTACCTACAGAGTACCTTTTGCTATCATAACTTTTTTAAAGTTATTTTGTGGAGGTATTATTAATAAGTACCATATTCGTTTAAAAGATGTCGTTGCATATCGCATTCTTGATCATAATGACCAAGTTCTTCTTGAAAACTAAATTCATATATCTTTTGATTGAGCACCGATTACGATGAAACAAAGACTAAGTAACACCCCAAGTTACGCACAATATTTATGTATAAAAGTTACCTGCATTAGTTTCGTAAGTTGTACGTGATGCATAGTCATCGAAACAGACAAACAGGCAAAAATTTCAATAAAGCCGGAAAGGTTATACTTTAACACCCTGACAATTCCTTTTTTAATTATTTTCGATGTACAAAAATATTTTTTCTACAGATTTAATAAATGTATAGAAGATATAGATTGTTTTATGGATAACACTGACCTTATTATTTTTATCTAAATTTTAATATTTTATTCATGTTTGTATTGTGAATTGTGATTGACATGGCAACGGGTGTAAAATTACCTGAATAAATGAATTTATTATTATTATTATTGGCGAGGTTCTTCAGAGAGGTCAGGTGTGTAGTACTCGAAACCGGCGTGCGTGTATGACCGAATGTATGAACGTCATCATCATCATCATATCAGTCCGGAATCACCCACTGCTGAGTATAGGCCTCCCCTTTTTTCTGCCACACTTCCCGGTTCTGTGCGTACCTCATCCACGTGTTTCCGGCGACTTTGACGATATCGTCAACCCAACGAGCCTTAGGACGACCCTGGTTTCTTTGGCCTAACCTTGGCCACCACTCGGTCAAAGCCTTGCTCCATCGGCCATCTCCTCGTCTAGCCAGATGTCCTGCCCACGTCCACTTGAGGCGCACCGCCCGGTCCCCGACATCGTAGACTTTCGTCCGATGGCGGATTTCGGTGTTACGCACTCGATCTAAGAGGGTTATGCCGAGCATGGCTCGCTCCATGGCCCTTTGTGCCACTCGTACTCGATGGACAGTCTCCTTTGTGAGAGTCCATGTCTCGGCACCGTAGGTTATTGTTGGCAGGACACACTGGTTGAACAGGCGGGTTTTAAGGCACTGAGGGATCTTTTTGGACCGAAAAACATATTCCAACTTGCCAAATGCCGCCCATCCGAGTTGTACTCTCCTAGAGATCTCTTTGCTGGAATGCTCCTTGGCGAAAGATAGAACATGCCCCAGATAAACATAATGATCAACCATCTCCAGACGCTCGTTTCCAACCGTAACAGCTGAGACAGAGTCGTCCGGAATGCCTGACATCACCTTCGTCTTGGACATGTTCATTCTTAAGCCAACTTGTAGGGAAGCATCAAATAGTTGTTGCAGCATGCATTGAAGATCTACCAGAGACTCGGCGAACAACACGAGGTCATCCGCAAACCGAAGGTGCGACAAGTAGACACCATTGATGTTTACACCACTTTGGCCCCATTGTAGTGTTTTCAACACGTCTTCCAGGGCAGCGGTGAAAAGTTTAGGCGAAATGGTGTCTCCTTGTCTCACTCCTCTTTTGATGGATATTGGTGCGGTGAGTTCATGGCAATCTGACCTGCATTGTTGCCGAATCGTATAGCTCTCTGAGTACATCGACATACTGAGCGTCGATCTGGCAGCGATGGAGAGAGTTAAACACGGCCCAGTGCTCGACACTGTCGAATGCTTTCTTATAATCGACGAAAGCTAAACACAAGGGCCGGTTATATTCTGCACTCTTCTCCATCAACTGCTTCACGGCATGGATGTGGTCGATAGTGGAGAAACCACTTCAGAAGCCGGCTTGTTCAACGGGCTGGCATTCGTCTAGTTGGCGGGTGAGACGGTTACATATGGTTTTGGCAAACAGTTTATAAATTTGTGAAAGGAGAGATATAGGACGGTAGTTGCTAAGGTTTGAGTGGTCTCCTTTCTTATGCAGTATAGCGACTGTCGCCTTCTTCCAGGCATCTGGTGATGTGGCACTGAAGAGGACGCCGTTAAAAAGTTTTACTAGAACTTGTAGTACGGGTTGACCACCAGCGCGCAGCAATTCAACCGTAATACCGTCCTCACCAGGTGTTTTGTTACTCTGCATTTGTGATAGTGCCTTGTCTACCTCGCAAGCCATGATATTCGGCAGACTTTCAGAGCCTCGGTGATGTTCAGGCGGAGCTCTAGGGTCGTTACCCGGTGACGACGGTTCTGCAGATTTGGAAGCATACAGTTCTTCGTAAAATCTCTCCACGATGTTTAACAGTTGATTACGATCTGTGACAATGTGACCATCCTCAGCTCTAAGTTTTAGAATTTGTTGTGTACCTGTATTTATTTTCTTCCTAAAAACTTTCGGTCCTTTATGCTGTTCTATTGTATTTGTGATAATTTTTGTGTTATGTTTGCGAGTATCTCTTTTTATTGATTTACTTATTTGTCTGTTAATTTGTTCTATTGCTCTCTGATTTTGAATGGTGTTATGTAGCATGGATCTTCTCTGTTCAATAAGACTTAAGGTTTCAGATGTAAGTTTGCCTTCCTTCTTACGCACTTTTCCAAGGTGTTTTTGTGTTGTTTCAGTTATGGCCTTGCATAACAGTTCGTTGAGCTGATTGGCATCCAGGTTCGATTCCTCAAGACCCTGGAATCGGTTGGTCAATTCTAAAGTATATGGCTCTTGAAGTAAAAGTATTTCCGGTTTCTCGTACCTGGGTATAGATCTTCGGATCATTTTTGATCTTTCATTCTTGAGATCGAACCTATATTCTGCTCTGACTAAACGATGGTCACTTCCGGTCTTAAAGCGACTGAGGACAGAGACATCTGTGACTACGTGTTTGTGTGAGCTTAATATGTAGTCTACCTCGTTTTTGGTTTTTCCATCAGGGCTCGCCCAAGTCCATTTTCTAGAAAGACGCTTTTTAAAGAAAGTATTCATAGCGTAAATGTTCTTTTGCTCAAGAAAATTTACTAGTGTTTGCCCTCTTTTGTTACGCAGACCAAGACCAAATCTACCCATAGAGCTTTCGTTCGTAAGCGGCTGGCCAACTCGTGCGTTGAAGTCACCAATAATGGTGTAAAAATGAGATGGTGTATCGGCAAGGGCCTTTTCGATATCTTCGTATACGGTGTCCACTTCTTCATCCGGGTGTTGGGATGTGGGGGCGTAGACTTGGACGATTTTAAGGGAGTATCGATCATTCAGTTTCAAGTTAACAAAACAAACTCTTGGTGAGATGCTTTTTATGTTTTGAACTGATGAGGCTATCGTTTTATTAATTAAAAATCCTACGCCACCGTATGAGGAATCTTCGTGACCTCTGAAGAAGAAAAGGTGACCCGACTGTAATTTTAAGAGGTCTTCGCCTTTTCGGCGTACTTCTGATAGGCCTATGAGATCCCATTTAATAGATTCGGTCTCAACCTGAAACTCTACCAATCGTTCGTCCGTTCTTAGCGTCCTGGCGTTGTAACACGCCAGGGTCAGGGTCGTCCAAGCGCGGATCCAGGGGGGGGGTCAGGGGGGTCAAGACCCCCCCCTGGGATGGGTCCAGGACCTAGGTGGACCACTAAATAAAATTGTTGAACGTAATGTTTTTATTATTAAATTTTACACAACAGCCCAAAAATAGAGTGTTAGTGTGTGTGTGTGTGTGTAGTATTTGTGAGTTTCTATAATCCACCATAACTTCTAAACGCCTAAACCGATTTTGATACTTTTGGTACTATCCTTAGATTGTTTGCATTATCCCTAGTGTTATAGGCTAGTGAAAAATCCACGTTAAAAGATCCACATACGTTTTTAGATATGTGTTTAGGTGTGGTAGGCAGGAAGGTAATAAAAGTCACTGCCCTAAGTACTCACAGTCTATTTGAGCAAGGTCCACATACACAACACAAAACACAAGAAGGAGAAACAGAGATGATAGATACCGTCACGATTGTCACAACACAGATTATAGTTTGGACACACACGAAACACAGAAGTAAACTGGTGACCCCGACGTGATGCCCCAGTGAGTCGGGGTGATGCTGCGTATGCTCCAGTGAGTCGGAGTGTGCAGTGCTGCGTAGTGGCTGGCTGCTGCGTCGACCAGGAGAGAAGGGCGTCTCTGCTTGCTGACCGGCCGAAGTGCAGTGTGCTGTGCCAAAGTCGCTGATGAGGCTGGGGGTGATGTCCAGGAATGCGCTTCCGCTGCATCACGTCGGGGTCACCAGTTTGGGGGGGGTGAGGAACAGGGTGTAAAGCTCCTCATCCCCCATTGAAAAGGGAGGATCCTCCGACCGGACGGGCAGTTAGCCCGCCGGACACAACACCCGTGAGGATGGATGGATGGAGGATGAGGAGCTTTACACCCTGTTCCTCACCCCCCCCCCCCCCCAAACGTTATCCCAACTACGAGTATGTTGTAGTCGGCTTCCAGTTTAACTGGATGCAGGTAAAAACCGGAATTTTACATGGAACGACTGCTTTCTTGGCCTGCACACAGTGCACACTGCACAACCCAGTTAGTACTGGGTACAACGAGATATCCCTTAGTATGACTGGTTGTCAGACTTTCGAGCTCTGGCTGTTTCCGAGGCAACGAAAAAACTGAGTACATACTAACATATTTTACGTTTTATAGTTAAGTAAATCTTTAAGATTTATCCCTTACAAGGTTGGGTCAGCATACTTAGTACACTTTTAATAGACTACAAAAACTCAGTAGCCAATTTAAACAAAGTACACACCAATTTTTGTTTTTTCGTAAGAATAATCGTTTATCATTGTCGAGTCAGTCACATCTTCCGAACCTCTGTCTTAGGTGCTTGGTTCAGGAAGTGGAGGGTTTATGTCTACCAAGATAAGAGTAAGCGGATCTCTTCTCGAATCAAGTAAAACAGTATTTTATACTCTTTCCTCTACAATATCTTTGCCACCCCCCAAAATCTTTAAAAAAATTCGCGCTCGCTTCGCTCGCGCCTCCCTCCTGCTCTTCCAGCATTCTGTCTTGCTTGAGACGCTCATCTACTTCAATTCTCATTTCTGATTCTAAGTCGTCCATCCACCGAAAATTGTTCAACGCTTTATCCCCCTGGATAAGAGTTATAGCACTTCGAGGAATCAAATCGTGGCTATTATAAGAGCTTCAATGGTTGAAGAACGTCTAACCAGACTGGCACTTCTCCACACTAAAAAAACGTACCCATTGAAGTAGGTAGATGAAGTGGTAACGCGTTTCGGGAGAAGACGTAAAAGAAAAATTGATTTTGTTATTTAAATACAATTATTTTTTTATAATCATGGATACAAGTAAAAAATTGGTGTTTTATTAATTTATGTACTTACGTAGAAATTAATAAAACACCTATTTTTTACATATATCCATGATTATAAAAAATAATTTATAACTTCTTGTGACTTGACCACGACTCTTTGTGACCCCCCCCTGACACCAAAGCTGGATCCGCCCTTGCGTCGGGGTGTGACAGCTGGGCGACATCCAGAGATTCTTAGCACCCTCTGCCCCGCCGTTACCAGAGCCGCTGTCGGAACTTGGAATAGCGGGGCTGCTGGGAACTGAGGGCCGGGGCTTTTTGGCAGTTTTCATATTTGAAAGGGGGTGTTTGGCCTTAAAACGCCACGCTGGCCAGTGCGTCTTGGCGAGTTTTCGTCATATCCTCGTTCGTCTGTCAGCAGGGGTACCACGTGCAGGTGAGGTTTGACTTGGGCGGCTAGATGTTATGCCACCCCATTCCCACCCATGTATGAACGTGGACGAGGCAAAAGGAGTAGTGATGTGCAATTCCGCTATAAATTATAAACGTGTTATAGTTTAATATAATTTTATAACATGTTATTTTATACGTTATCATTATAAGACGTAACAAAACTCGGCAACAATCTAAATGAGGAGACGTTATCATTTTATTCGGCAACACGCTAAACGGGCGCAACGTTGCGCAGTGAATGTTATCTCGTAGTGGAACGAACGAATAAAATTATCGCATGAAGCGTTTTAAATTATATCAATGAACTTCTTTCCTTTACACTTTCCAGGCTTATATTAAAAAAAAACAAAAGTGTCATGGGAATATCACTTAAATATCACTGGGGGAACACAAGGGGGGGGGGGGGTAAGATTTCGTTAATTTTTGCATAGGACGCTCCGTTTTCGAGATATTTCAATTAGGGGGCGTCCACAAATTACGTGAGGTGTTTAAGGGGGGGAGGGAGTCGAGTCAAATCTCATCTAATTTTACGTTGGAGAGAGGGGGGGTCTCGGAAAATATCACGCAATTTTATTTCTGATTGAAACAAAAAAAAATATACTATTTTGGTCCATTTAATCCAGATTGTATATGCTTTATTACACTTTTAATTAAACTCATACCAATATTGATCTAGTCTTAAGTAGTCGTAAATAAAAGCACGAAGCAACTTTTTTTTCTTTTTATAATAACAATCCAACGCGTTTACATAAGAAACCAACATTTTGAAAAATCTCACGTGAGATTGGGGGATGGGGGAGGGGGTCGAATAAAATCTCACGACATCTCACAAGGGGGAGAGGGAGGGACAGGAAATTTAAAAAAACACCTCACGTAATTTTTTTAACAAACATTTTTTACGCTCATGACTCGAAAACGGTGCATCGTAGGTAGCCGTTGAGAGCGTTGTTGAGTGACACATTATAATTATAACACGAAGGCAGAGTCGAAATATCAAATGTTATAAGTTATGAACAACTAACGTGTTATGTTTTGGTGTTAAAGGTACGTTATATTTAACCACCACTAAAAAGGAGTATAAAGTATGGATCGTAGCAGATTGCCTTCTTTGGTTTTTGCCAACCTCTATGGGAAAAAGGTGTGATTTATGTACCTATGTGTGTTATTCTGTTAGGCTCGGACATCATGTGGGCGTAACATGGGTTTTGTGCCATGTAAACACATTGGACACACAATAACACGGTGCACAATGAATCGGGTACAGTTCCGGGACGTTTTCACGTGATCCGTATCTTTTAGTGATCTCTTGTCCCTAACATGCTGTCCAAAACTTTCCATATAGCTTTGGCTTCTCTAAATGTGGGAAGGCACAAATCCACCTCTCTCCTAACACGAGGTCCTATGGACTGTTGGAGCTATAATTAACTAAGTGAATGTGAACTTACCAGCGGTATCGTGAGGACGAGGCGGACGGCGAGCACCTGTCACCACCATCGACGTCCACGTCGCGCCTGTCAGACTCCGACACGCCCAGCGAGTGCGACCTGCGCCGCCATCACTCGCTGTCGAGCCTCGCCTCCAGCTCCAGTCCACCGCCACCGCACGATGTAAGTTACTCTGTGTATCAACATTATTACAATAGAAGCCCGATACCATCATTTTATACAATGAACCAGCTCACTCGGTTTGTGGCTACTGCGGTAATGAAAGATTGAATGTTCTCCGCCACCACCATAAATTGACAGCCTCACTCTATTTGCCCTACTTGGCGTATTGTGGCAGTTCGGATACCCTAAGATCAGTAGTACTAGACAAACGTCTACAAATTCCAAAAAATTGTCGACAAATGAGTGAAGGGTACTAAATATACATTTATATACCTACGGTATAGACTCAGTTCAAACTATTAGTACGGCGCTAACTTTTCTCCTATTTACAGCGGATGGACATGGATGGGGCCCGCTCCAGCCGCCGCGACATGTCCCCAGCCGGCAGGGTGCGCGCCGGCATGAACAGAGAACGCGTGAGTTGTCCGGATTGTCACACGTCCACCTACCTACCCATACTGATGTTGAACTTACTCGACAGCATGAGGTTCCTGTTCTACGGGTTCGAATCCCACTCAGTACAAAATAAATATGCCTATTTGCATGACTTCCAGATACAATTTCCCTGAGGAACTTTAATCAGTGTTCCTTTGAGGACAAATGATCGCACCGACAAATATTCGTGTTAGCAACCAGTGGCGCATGCTTGCCCTATTATATTACAAATGACTTGTGACGACTGACGTAGGTAAGTCTGATTTAGTCTTAGCAACAGGTATTCCAACAAATAATCCACCGTATTATACCTTTCACGTCTTTTCTACGGTCATAGAACACTGCGTAGCCGTAGCAGCATTCACTTACTAACTGAAAACCAAAGCATATTACTCGTAGTTGCCTACATTACCTTTATTTGATTGAAATACGGGCTTATTGATGGGGATGTCTGTGTTGTATTGAGTGGTGTGGTCGTGTTGTAGAGCGGCGGGTACAGCGTGGCGCGCTCGCAGTCGGCGGCGGGCGTGGCGCGGCCGGCGCGCGCGCGCAGCAAGTCCCCGCGCCGCTCGCTGTCGCCGCCGACGGACCGCGACACCTGGCGCTACTCAGGTGCCGCACCGGCGCCCGCGGCCTCCGCCCACCAATCACTACCTCGGACGCCGACATCTGACCCCGTCGGTGCTCCGTACTCTTTTCCGATTGGTCCGTGGACGTCGCAATGACAGCGGGCCTCGACCCCGCACGGAACACTGTCGTCGAGACACGCACGTTCTTTGGCCGCGTCCGCTCATCACCACTTTACTGCCACTTACTGTTTCACCTCCTAGCTCTTTCTACTTTGATTTTGTTTCATGCATCTTCCGCTGACCTCGTCCTTATCTACCTGATATGAGCACGCTATCCATTATGGGTGTTTGTTGTGTGTGCGTTGTATTCGGATTCTGCAATTTCAAGTTAAAACACAAGTTTAGACATACGAAAGCAAATCTACGAATACAGCGCACTATTTAATGAATATTAATGTAATCCATATCATTTTTAATATTGCATGTCATACTAAATCTAATAACCTAATGAATGATTTATCTTTCAACGCCAACCTTCGTAAGTTTGTACTTGTTCTGTATGTTTCGAAGAATATCTTGTTTGTTATGAACCTATAAACTATTATCAATATGAATAAAAATCAAAGATCCAATGGCATGAACCTATTGTGAGAATTAGTAGGCGAGAAGCATGGATAAGAAAACAATGATTTGCTATTGCAGTAAACGAGGAGCGAGGCGACGGATCACGACTGCCGACGCACGCGTACGCACCTCGCTTCCAGTCACGCTCAGCCACGGCCACGCCCACCACGAGTCCTAAGAAAAGGCAACTGCCACAAATACCTCATCACCAGGTACCGTATTTATTAGGCATTATTGCTACTAGTTAGTTAGACTTGTAACACCAACAGCCGCAGTTTCTACATTCAGTAGAGTTAATAACGTAACCAACATGTTTACGCAGGCTGGTCGCTCTAATCATTATTTGAAAACATTTTTTTTTTTATTCATTGTGACTCAAGCCTGTGAAAGCACGTTAAGATGTTGGTCCCAGCTGCCATATATAGATCTTTGGCTGCAGTTGTTGCAGGTAGTCAGTGACTTGAAAGTCTGACAACCAATCTTACTAAAGTGTATCGTGTTACCCAGTATTAACTGGGTTGTGGAGGACCGAAAGGCAGGCGCTCCATGTAAAATACTGGTATTCAGCTGCATCCGGTTAGACTGAAAGCCGACCCCAACATAGTTGGAAAAAGGCTAAGGAGCTGATGATCCATTGTCACTCTACAGTCGCTAAAATCAAGCCAAGAATAAAAACAAGATGGAACGAACAATGTCGCTAAACATGTGATGTTTCCGCAGGGAGGGCAGAGAGCAGTGCGCGCGCAAGTGTCGGCGGACCTCGAGGAACGTAAGTGGATCGGGCCGCATCACATTGGCGCCACACTCACGTACCGCAGCACGCCACAAGGTCAATACACGCTGCCCTGTCCCACTTCCCGCCACCACTCTATAATGTGCCCGAGCATCTACCGGTGTACCTGATAGATAACGGCCTGGCTAAACGGTCAATATAATAATGACCATTCGTGACCTCAGGCCAACATGGTCAATAATACCAGTGCTACTGTCAGGCACACCGTCGCGTGTATGGTCAGCTTTAACAACACTTCACACTGTGCCACCCTGTCCTAGTTCTTGAATGTAACACCAATTGAATACCTACACTACTCGTATCCCTTAAATAAACAGACTTGATATCAACAGACCTCAACGCAGCCTGATGTGTGACTTAAATGTTAGCGTAGTATGTTTAAACGCTTTAGATCAGTCAGTTTAATATTAACTAACGTAAAATAAGTATATGTTTAACAAAATAAGTTCAAATGTGTTGTCCTTCACGAACGCACATAATAGAGAAACAGCTAACCGAAGTGATACCTATCATTAAACTTGTATATCAGTGTGAGCAATTATAATGTAGGGTGGGAAAGACATTACGCAGGACTGTCCGACTCCGAGCTGGCGGCGCGCAGCGGCGGCGGTGCGGGCGCGGGGGGCTGGGCGCCGCGGCGGCGACTGTCGCCCGACAACCAGGCGCAGGACTCCGACCTGGAGTCCGTGGCCTCCGTCACCTCCAGCGCCTTCAGCACGCAGTCCGAGCGCCCGCGACCCACTAGGATGCTCAGGTACAACCCCACGCACCTATATCCACGACCGACCTAACGCAACACACCTACTAATATAAATATGTTTACGTTTATTGTTATTCCTTATAAATCCAATTCCAAGAAGTTAGTAAAAAGTTATTATTAACATAACTTTACAGCCGGAAGCGAATCCTCCCTCCTCACAGTACATCTTCTTCTTGCGATAGTGCTACCCCTGTCCCCCACCCGTACCGATACCGCCGTACTGACCGTGCTCCTCCCCGGCTACTGCCGTACATCAGTATCCCGGCGGGCGCGGAGCGTGCGGTGCGGCGGCGCCTGCGGTCGCGTGCCGCCACGCTGCCGTCGGCGCCGCTGCACCGAACGCGCCCCTCCCGCCGCCTGCGCCGCATTCTCGCTCGCAGCCGCTCCGCCGGCTCCTGCACTCGCGAACGCTCTCACCGGCACGCTTACGAACGAAGCCATAGCTGCCCCGAATACCCTGTATACACAAATACTTATAAAATTACTGAAAACAAAAAAGATTACATCTTTCATATGGCACTATCTCGTACAACGAGACCAGCTCTTATTACAACTATATCTATAAATAGAGAGCAAAGAACACTACCGGCAAACGTGTACTATGGTCCAGTGCCGACGCAAGCTAAAATACTTATGCATCCTAGCAGAAATAGGGCGCACGTTCAACCTGAATCTAGTGACTGGATGTTGGAAATGCCTTTAAGCGTAGCGGCAGATAATTATCAACAACATGTCAGTACAGAAATTAGACGAAGAAGACTCCCCAACGTAGAAAGTTTGTCTAATCCGCGCATAAGATCACTTCCTGAAATACCGACGGTTAGCATACGTAAAGAAGCTAATCTGAATTTTACAATAAATAATAATAATGTGGATTTAACACAAACAAAAGAAAGTAATTCTCAATATTATGGTTACGACAGTAACGGCAGCGAAACTGAAACTACAGTACATGTGAGTATCGAGAAGCAAAACAGTTTAGATCTCGAGAAAACTAAATCAAATAAAACTCAGTCGTTCGAAACATCGGATTCACATCAATCGATAAACCTTACCGAGTTTAATTCTATTACATCTAATGTTAGTCGAAAAAAATTACTATCGCTCGATTTAAAAACCAATTATGATCAAAAAAGTCCCAATCAAACGAAGTCTTTGGACGTAAATACTAAGAAAGAGCCAAACAAAAGTCCTAAAACTGACATACCGGCCATAGTCGATAAAAAAGCTAAACCTAAATTAGAGCGAAGACGAAATTCTGATTCATTGGTGATCCTGAAAACCTCTCATTCTAGTTCACCCCAAGATTTATCAACACCCGATCAAATAAAGAATATGTTCAAGAGAATGAGTATAACTTCAAAAAATACTTTAGAAACACCTAATGAGTTCAATGGAGAAGATAAAAAAAAGAATAGCAATACCGTTAGTATAAACGAGGTTCCCACCTTCCAAGAATATCGTTCACCTAGCTCCCTATCCCCGCAATCCAGTATTGATTTCTCTTTCAAAAAACCTTTGCCTTCCATTATTAAGAAAGCTCGCACCCGGTCGTATTCTCTAGCAGCGACATATCATTTAGATCTAGATCGAGAATTTAGTATTATGGCTAATTCTTTGTCTGTTGCTCTTTCTCCTCCGAACCTCGGCTCGCCCCGTCGTGCGCTCACTCCCGTCGCCTCACACCTGCCACTTGATGACACTCATCAAAACATTCATGACGCGGCGATGAATCCCTCCACCGCGGACGAATCAACGGCCTGCGCCACGCCTCAATCAACGGAACCGGCACCGGCACCGGCACCTCAACCGAATTATGCACGACGTGACATAAACCTTTATAAAAAACAATCGGTGAAACATGAAAAACCACCGCACCGGCGGAATTCAAAGCGCAGTAATGACTATGGTGGTCGAGAGAACGGACGCGGCAATGGTGGGAGTCAGCAACAACAACCCTTGGAGAGACGAGAGTCACGTCGCGGACAATTTACACGAAGTTTGAGCAATGCAGATGTGCCACCAGATGAAAAAGCAGGTAATTCATAAGATATTATAAAGGTGGTTTGGTACTTAAAACTAACATTTAAAAATAAGGTGTTACCTTTACCAAAGACGGCAGTCTCAGCGACACTGCTCTTGGTGGGGCAGGTGAGCTGGAGCCTGTCAGCGACGATGTGCTACTGAAGGCGGAACCTCGGGATTACTTCGGTCCTGGTATGGGCAAGAAGAGCAATTCCACTTCGCAATTGTCAGCTACAGGTGAATTATATTATATCGCTATTGTAATTACTGACTCATTCGTTTAATGCATTTTGGGCCTTTGAATGTTAACAAAGGTTTCTATTTATTTCAATTTAGTAAACAATTCAAGTGTTGGTACGATAATCGCAGGACGAAAACGGAGGTTAGGTTTTGGTAAACGTGGAAAAAATTCGTTCACGGTGCAACGGAGCGAGGAAGTCGGGCCCGAAATGCGAGCTGGCATGGGTGGCGTGTCGCGGGCCTCTTCAGCCTCCAGCGAGAACGATGAAGACAGGTTCGCGGTGCTTGGCACCGACGACGTTGACACAATAGTGATCTCGCCCGGGGCGGTAGCTCACTCGGGTATTACTGCTCCATGTGACGAAGGTCACCGAGAAACGACAGAGAGGCCATCTGCATTAACATACTTAATAATTATGGTTAATTATAAAACACAGCATGTTACAGTCATGAAACAAATAAATGTGCAATGTCGCTTATGTAAGTCAGCTAATGTAGAGCTTTGTTTGGTAAATGTTTTAAATAAAATGGAAGCTAATTGTCACAAATATGTGTACTTATACAGTCCCATAGATGATGTACCTACCTGTCTTAGTAGAAATTTCAGAACTAAAAATTGAATCTAATCACTTGAGTGTTTAAGCCTTCGTCGTGTCTTGTGTTCCGGAACCAGATATATTGTATTAATGTATGACGCAAAAGTTTTTAGTTATAACCCAACCCTGAATGAAATAGATCTGTAATTCTGTACCTATTTTCAACTATTATTTCAACGATTATTAATGTCTAAGTTACATTGATTGGCCATCCAGAAATTTAACATTGGTACCTACTTACATAATGACAATTATGTAAGTTTATGTAAATAACCGCACCTAGCTCGATAAAATTAGATACTGTAAAATGGAAGACACTACGGTAACTCAAAAAATATCAAATAATATACCTATGTGAAATAATTTGTACCCATTACCAGTAATAAAAATAAGAACATTCCCTTCAGTTATTCAAAATGAACGCAATATTTCGCAAAGGTATGACTCCAAACTGTAGTGTAATGTGCTTTTCGACGGGTAATAAATGTATGTTGCGCCGGTGTCCGCGACTGTGCGACAGCGCGCGTGTCCCGCGCAGAGGGCGGCGGCGGCGCGCGGCGCAAGCGCTCCGGCACCACCACCACCGCCTTCAAGCGCTCGCACGAGGTGTGCGCCACCAGCCTCGTGTCCATATCTAGCTCGGAGGGATCCTCGTAAGTCGCCCTCGGCCGCTCCGTTTTATGCCGAAGTTCGCCAGCTGCCTGCCGAGTTCCATTTTTGTATGTGCGCCTCGATGTTGCTCGTCTTCTACATACTTTGCCCCTCTCTGTGTGCCTTTCGTCTTGTCAAAGCATGATTCCAGTTATATTGGTGTGTTTCACTCATCTTTTCTGTTCAGCACGCACGTGTCTTCTCTTGCATAGGCATCGCACCCTCTCGTTTAGTAGGTAACATATATGAGACAGCTACATCTATCTCCTGTCTCCGCCCTCCGTGTCCGACGTTTGTTAACATTTTCAGTCACATAGCCGCGGAGACGATGTCGTCGGTCGAGAACGAAGCGTTCCTGCTTTCATGATGCA
Organism: Diarsia dahlii; assembly: GCA_949775195.1. NCBI lineage: Eukaryota > Metazoa > Arthropoda > Insecta > Lepidoptera > Noctuidae > Diarsia > Diarsia dahlii. Next base: position 14,925,998 of record OX459191.1, read on the forward strand.
CGATTGTGATTGAATGATAAATGTTGCCTGAAAGCCTATGATGTATGCACTTACTTTTTGGTCCGTTACACAAACTTTTGTCTGATCGATGTACACACATACCTACATCAACAATCATGCATGTCTCACTGAAATAATCACTTGTCATTTTCTCTAAGTTATGAATAGGGACACATTTCTTGTTAAAACGTGGGTTTATAGGACATAGACAACAGTTTCAATAATTGCACTGACATGAGAAGATATAAGAAGAGAACAGGTTGGTTGTGGTGCTGCTAATTAGAAACTTGAAACATCACATATTTGAAGTAAATGGAATAAAACTGTAGATAGACTGATACGAAGCTAGAATAGAAATGGATTGTGTACCAAACTTCATTACTATTATTTTTTAAACATTACCTTCATAGATTTAATCTTTGTTCCACTATTGATTCTACTACCTCTCTACCTACTTAATAGATGCAGACCATTCTCTAGCGTTTCTTGCACCTTTACACAATTACATCTACTAGTTAGATGTCTTGATACTTTATAGAACCTAGTACCTGGATCCACGTGCTCTGCCTAACTTTACCAATCGATGCATCTGAACGACTACCGCCCTCTTCTTCACTATTGTATCAATGTTGTAAATGTTGTATTTTTTTTTACTATTTCGTTGGTAGTGGCTAAACGATCTGAACAACCTTTTTATTATTACATTACATACATTTACCTTTTATGTGATACCTACCTACACCTTGTTTTAAAATACTTTCAATCACTAAATTGCATTTATTTCAATACTTAATCATTTTGTTAATTAATTTTATCACTTTGAAGTAATAGGTACATAAAGTAGGTATTGCTTATTTTTAAATTATATTATTGCCAAATCGAGGCACCTATCCTGTGGTGTTAAGTTCTGCTTTGATGAATATGGGCTTATCCTGTTCAAAAAGATCGAATTCGTTTTGCTGTGAACGAGTACAGCCGGGTCTGCTGCGCTACGTTATAGTGTTTTACTAACACAAAACATTGTTTGCTAACATGAAGAGGGCGTGGCCTAACATAAAATGTTTTGCCGCCATGAACGCATATCATGTTTTGTTAAAAACTGGCGCAGCAGACCCGGCTTGACGTGTATGAACTATAACGTGTTACCTGTTTTTAGATGGTCTCCTGGTATGAGAGGATCTGGCTCGGACGGTGGTGGCCTGTCAGACTTTATCGACGGCTTAGGTCCAGGACAACTGGTCGGGAGACAGTTGCTCGGTGCGCCCACCCAGGGCGACGTGCAACTGTCCATGTGTTACCAGAAAGGATTCCTTGAGGTAAATATTTGAGTCTGTTGAAGCACATAAATCTATTTGTAAAATAATGAATAAGACATGATAATTTAGGATAGGTACTGATAAAAAAATGCCTTTTTGGTCTAGTCCCGCTTGGGACCTCCCAAGCGGGACTATGAGCATGAATGAGGTCCTGGGTTCGTTGCCTGGGTGGGGCAGTGTTATTTGGGTTTCCATCAGGAATTTCTGTTTCGGAGTCTGAGTGTGAGATTCATCATCATCATGAGCCTATACCTAATGTTCCCACTGCAGGGACTCAGGCCTCCTCTCTAGGAGAGGGATGGGCTATAATCTACCACGCGGGCCCAGTGCAGATTGGCAGATGTCACATGTCTTCGAATTTTTTGGTTCTAAGACATGCCGGTTTCCTAACGATGTTTTCCTTCACCGTTTTGAGAGCAGCGGTGATGAAATAAATTACACAAAGTAATGCGCCTGCCTGGGTTCGAACCCACGACCTACTGTTCGTAAGTCGGGGCCGACACCACTGGGCCACCGCTGCCGAAAGTGATATTATTTGTGTAAAAAACATTAAAAAAATGTGTTATAGATACCTTTAACTTCTCGGCTCGTAAGGTCACTTTATCATTATTTGTTACTTATGTCGTATGATATAACGTCATCCAACTGGCGCCTTTCCGATGAGATACTGATTCTAATGTATAGTAACTGTTTCTTGCCTTACTGCTGCAATTTTACCCAGTCTTCACACGAGATGGCATTTGTCGCCAGATTATATACTTTTTTTGTAGGGTGGGAAATCATCAAATGACTCCTCCCACTCTGGGCGGAGCAGAAGGAGTGTCAGACTTCTACTGACTAAAGACCTTCCAGGTTCCTTCTTTCTTAACCCTTTGTGTCCGGGGCCACAGTTTCTCTTTCGATCAACCAGCAGGGCCAGATATATATTTGAGGTACAAGCATTTTTTCGAGTACTAAAGCGACTTGACGCTGTTCCAGGTGGAGGTAATTCGTGCCCGAGGTCTGGTATCACAGCCAGGTAGACGAACTCTGCCGGCGCCCTACATTAAAGTGTACCTAGTGAGCGGTAAGCGCTGCATCGCTAAGGCCAAAACAAGCACGGCGCGCCGGACACTCGACCCTCTTTACCAGCAAACGCTTACCTTTAGAGAAAATTTCAAAGGCTGCGTATTGCAGGTGAGCTTGTGTTGTTTTTCATTTCAAGTATTTGTTAAAATCGCGACACTGATATTGCAATATGTTATCATCATCTTAACTCAAATCATTTATTTCAATTATCTAATATATATAAATAATATAAATATATATCTTATAATTATAATCTTCCTGCTCTTGTCCTATGATATTTGAGGTCGGTGCAAGTTGCACCGACCTGCACCGTGCAACACGTCTTTTTCTTTCATCATCACGCTCTCATTTATTCCTTCTTCCTTCATATCATTTCTCATAATAATGTATCCATCTTTTCTTTGGTCTTCCTCCACTCCGTTCATCATCATATAATATATTCATCGCCCCCTTTTCCTTCACCTAGTTCCATCCCTCTATATCTGTAAAGCGACTGTTACACTTTCAATTTCTTATAATTATTATGCTCTTTTCCTTACTTCACCATTTTAGTCACTCTACACATCAATCTCATCTCTGCTGCATGCTTCGATCAATAATGTACTAGATTCCCGATAAGCGCTTCAAAAACGGCCCGAAACTTAAGACCACAAAAGTATTTGTGGTCTTATTTCAAATTAGTATGGTCCAATCATAGCCAACAGTAAGACGTCAAAATGCCGCAGTATGCGTTCAAAAACTGTGTAAATAACCACCGTAACACCAAGGTTTTGGAAGGAATATCTTTTTTTCGGTAATTTAATATCATTATGTGCTTTTTCATAATAATATTTAAACATAATTAAACTGTAAATATAATTAAATCAGCGAATATTATAATTGTTTGGCCAATGTTTGCTACAACGCACCAACTATTGTATCATGTTCTTGAACAGGGAACGCTAGTTCCGCAATAGAATAAGTACGACATTGTACACAAAATGCTTTTAACTGTATTGCTTAGAGTTTAAGTTTCATTTTAGAATGAATATTTGTGTACTGATGACTTTTTATTTTGGAGCGACATTTAAAATGTTTTGCTTCTATTCTTTCTCCGATGATAGGGCTTAAATAAATATACTTTACAATGATAATTAAAAGTTACGTTTAGGTGTTATGGTTTATAATCGTCTGAAGTTGTTAATAATATTGAACTTTTTTCTAGATGTTACGTAGATGTTTACGTGTGTGCAAACGTGGCCACTTGAGCGACTTAGTTTTGTTCCTGATGCTTAATCTAGTACTATTATTGATCGAAGGCTGCATGTTATATTTTTTCATCATATTGATATTGCAAAATACGCACTATTATTTTTAAAATAAAGTTCACTTTGTTTTTAACTTAATAACACCAGTATTTGTGCAAATACCCCAAGTGTAGTGTCACTAAATATCAAGGTATCCGTCAACAGGCTTCACAATTAATACTAGTGACTTGCTGCTTTATACCGTGAAGAGGTCGGAGGAATTCACTTCGAGTTTCAAGACATAATAATTATGATAACCCATAAAGGCGACATTCCTCTTAAACTGACCTCGAATGCACATGTCCATTGCATATTAATCGTGCAAAATACCATTAGTTAGCTGGCAATCTGTGCAGTGTAAAAGCACATAATACATTGTAAACTCTTTGCACTCACAGGTGACAGTGTGGGGCGATTATGGACGCATAGAGGGTAAAAAGGTTTTCATGGGCGTGGCGCAGATCATGCTCGATGACCTAAACCTCTCTAACATCGTCATAGGATGGTACAAACTCTTCGGAACTACTTCATTGGTAAGGATTTGTTACTGAATTATATCAAATACTATTTGTTGGTGTTATTTACAAGTTTATTAAATATATTTTTTATTCTTTTCAGTAACCAAGGTTCTACGCTGTCTACAAGTGTCAGGCGAACCAATATCACAATAAAAAAATTATAACTTGTCCAAATAATAAATCTAGTGATACTGCTTTAATATCATGATAAAACGCAAATATCTTGATTATAGGAAATTTTCTATAAAACGAAAGGTATAAATAATAATAATAATTTGTATTTTTATTTTCTTTTGGAATGCCTACCGGAGTTTTGAATAGATAGCATTTTATAGCAATGAAACAAATGTATAGTGTACTCAATAATATGTAATTAAGTATTAAAAGCCAAATGGAATTCATGTATATTTTTATCCTTAACAGCCAATTTCACCACTCTTGAACAAGCGGTAGATTTCTTAAATTGTACTATAATTCATTCTAGAAACATAATTAATGTGTGGTAAAATTGGCTCAAGAACCCTATCTTATCTTTTCCATTTCGTTTAGGCATAAATAAATCCTGGGTCGATAAAAAAATAAAGTCATTATTTCCATTTTTATATTCCACAGATATGTGTATAACATTTCCATATTTAGCAATCCATCTCATTGCGTCTAGTACATCAATCAGTCTATTATTACCGCCTGACAAGACAACGGTAACGAGTCCATAAAATTATACTTTACAATCAACATTATTAATACTAGCTAGCAGGCAGAGGCAAAGTCAAAATGTGTATAATCTTAATAGGTGAAAGATTTGTGTTTTAAAAATCGGCGTAATGAGATTTCACTCTCAATGGTGTCTTAGGCTAAATAACATAGTTGGTTAGGTACTAACCTTGATTTAAACAAAACTTGTTGAATAATCTGTAGTCCTGTACAAACTAATGTATTTGTCTATATTAAACGTCTAAAAACTGTCTCAAACTCAACACTTAGTGCAACATTTGTTTGGGTTGTTTGGAAGGTGAAGCACCCGGTAACCTGCCTTCGCCTTGTCTCTTCACGCCCGTAGATTTTATGTCTGTAAAAAACACAGAATAACTTTAAAACGTATTCATTTAATAATCCGATATAGCGTGGTATCCGTCTTTAAGCCGACATACATTCACATAAAATGCAAACAAAACATCTAATACAATAGCATTGTTAATTCACTTAGAAACTAATACTGGTTCGAGTAAAATAATAATATGAACTACTGGTCGTTTCGTTAGTTTAATAATTCATATTTTGAAATTATTTACCCAATGAATTAATAATGCAATACAGCAGTGTATTTGCTGGTGACACTTAAGCGGTATCGGCTATCAGTCAGTATTCATAGTAAACTGTTGAGAAACCATCAAATCAAAATGTTGAGGAAAACAATGTTGCACAACTTTTTATACCATGAATACAAATTTTAACTGGCCAAACTGCAATATTCCATGTTGTCAGCACAACAAAAACATGTTGCTGAAACAATGAAGTGCAAAAGTTTGCACAATATTATTTCTTCATTTACATTTCACTGTTATTTTTAAGTTACAACTGGGGGTCTAAAACGGCCACTTTAGCAGATCATAATAAGAATTGCGTCAAAAAGCGTAAATGACCTTTCATAATAGTAACAGCGTCTGGGACCATTAAGGAAAATAGATCATAGGTAAGTAATAATAGGAAAACAATATGAATTGCGTTAAATTCGTAAAATGGTCACAGACGCAGTTATTATTTTGAAAGGTCAATTCATATTCTGATCTGCTAAGTGGCCATTTTAGACCCCCAGGTTATCAACATTAGGGTAGTTAACTAAAAAATTTAATTAGCCCGTCAGATATATTTCCAAAAAATATTGGACACGTATTTTTTCTTTTTTCACGTAAACAAACAATGAAGACGATACAGTGCTTTGAAAACTCGTGTGACGTCATAATCCAAAACATAAGTATGACATTTTTCTGCGGGCAGTGACGTCACAAACTCCCACCCAAATTTTCGACGCGTTTTATCTTAAGGTTGAACAAGCCAGTCATTCTTCCATACAAACTTATGAAGGTGATTACTCCTCTGTTTGACGGTGTAGGTTCAAAATTAAAAATTGTATCTACTGGTCTTATCATTATCTAGGTCTGTATGGAAGCAGAATTGGAAAAAAAATATTGATTTGGAAGTTATGAACGTCAAAACTTTCATTTTAGCACTGATTTTAACTCATCTTTGGGCGTAAATAAGTAACGTATATAGTATGAAAAAGAAAAAAGTGAAACCATACGGACATAGATTAGTTATTGAAAATTTTAAATAATTTGATTTTGAACAGATACATTCAATAGATTTTTCATGAAACCAAATATACCAAAGGTCTGCATAGAAAATTTCGCGCGCCCGTTTTAGTTGTGTCTCTTTCGCTCTATGCATTTCGCTCGTGATGTCGGATGAAATAGCATGCATTTTAGCCCCGCCCACCAACTAATTCGTGCCGTTGGCTTGTTTACCCTTAATCTAACAGACGGACTAATTAGAATCATATTTTTTTAGTTAGTAAACATCCCTATTGAGCACATTGTAAATCACTGAACTGGCAAAACACAAGGAACAAATTATTACATTGCAAATTACAGAATAAAGCTGCAGGATTTTTATAACATAAAGGGACCAATACCCTCAGAATCCAGTCTAGAAAACATAAAGAAACAATAAGTTTACTAAAAATACTTGGTGAAGAAAAAATAAAAAGTCCTCTTTATCAGTATGTAGTTCTATTTTCTCCATAACTGAACCATTATATGTGAATAGGCATTTCTCCCATTAATATGATATAAAATGTTCTGCTCCTAAACTACAACATCCTGGAAAGTACCATTCTTACAACAATCGCGTCAGAAAGTAGGTTTAAACAGTTCTACTTGCAAGAAAAATAATAAATAAAAATAATTAACACAAAAATACAAGGTCCTAGTTTATTAGTCCTGGTCCGTCAAAATAAATAATAAAACAAATGTATGAAAACATAAAATTATAACATAGATTCGCGGCGAGTAATATGCAGTACCGTTGCGTGATTATAATGAGTAATGAAATGAAAATAATCTGGAAAAAGTGCATTTACAACGGCTATCTACGTAGCTTACCGACGACGACCGATGACTCCGGCCGGCCAGCTAATCGTCCACAGTTGAATGCGCGGGCGGTGCGTTCTTGGACCCGTCCTCTTCGCTTCTGTTAGTCGTTTGATTTTTTGCGACAGTACCTGTAGTGTACACATGATTGTGCAAACGTTCATACGCGCACTCTGAAAGCACTGTAAACTTGACCGAATAGGAGGACCTACCTTACATTTTCTAAAGTACTGCCGCAATGTGATCATTTGCACTTATCAATATGTTCCAATAAGGTGAAGTAGTCTGGAATCTCTAAATTTACTTTTTTGTTTGTTTTTTAGTTTATGGTCCTAGATAAAACAAGTATGTGTTCATCGCTGTCACTCTGTCTACGTATATATTCGTAAGTAATGAAAGGTCATTGCCCAATTTTGTACGGGAGTTCGGCTGATCTTGTGTTCGTCTCTTACAGATCATCGGTAAAAATTAAATATTAGAATCTTATTAGGTACAAATATAGTACAACTGATGTAAATGAAAAATTCGATGATAATTCTTATAAATCGGGACTGTTTATGTTCCAATTGCTGTGCTGTAGAGCTAAGATCATCGGTGAAAAAGGAGGCTTCAAAGAAATTTAAGTTTTGAAATGTCTGGCACAAAAAAAAAACTTTCAAATTATAAAGGCAACCTCGTCATTGCGATCAATGTTTGTTCTGGACCTTTTTTTTTTTTTTTTGTTAGCCTATATTTTCCCACTGCTGGGCAAAGGCCTCCCCCATAGTCTGACGCGAGTTTGAAAGTTAATATTGAAGTTTTCACTTCTGCCGGCACTCCCGGAGTGCTATTTTTTTTTTAAATAAACACTATTGGATCCTCAACAAAAACCAAACATCATTTCCCGATTTTTGTAATTGTTTAGGAAGTGTGTAGATAGATCTTGAAAAGTAAATGCCTACTTCAAATCACTTTCGGTACAGACATGCCAGTTTCGTTATAGAAATTGTTGAAAAAATATTATAATGCGTAATGGTTTTAAAAAAATAACTGCATTTAGATTTTTAAGTTTCATTTATACAATAATTATTTTTATCTGTGGTATTATTATCATTTGGTGACAATAGATGGTGGATGATGACATTCATTATTTTTATTACCTTCTAAACCCCTTGGTTGCTTCAGTCTAAACATAACAAATTATGTGAAATGATAATTTAAATAGAAGAATATATTTTTTACATAAACCATGGAACACACGCAGCTCCAAGCTGCTTAATGGCAGTGTCCTTTTATTAAGTACTAGCTGACCCGTGCCCACTTCGTTGGGCATAATGTTAATAATACTTTTTTAGTACAGAGTGTTATGTTTTAATTTCTAACTGCCAAAAGGAGGGTTATACGTAGGTATAGTTTGTATTTGCATGCTAACACAAAATTCGAAAGTAACTCTGTCCGAAAGAAAAAACATTTTCTGCGGGATTTGCGATAAACGAATTCCATGAGGACCAAGTCGCGGGAAAAGTTAGTTTGGTTGGTTTGGTTATGGTCATTTTAATTGTTCAAAACTTCTCTGTAAACTATATTGGATGTAATGTTATCATTTGGTAGCAAAATATAATTATTGTCTATCAGGAGTTCCAACCCAAGATAAGCCAACATATAACTGCCCATGGGAAAAACACGGCTTTCTCAGGTCAATGCCCACCAGAGAGAATGTTTGACCTTGGGACTTGTTAATAGTGAGGGCAAAAGAGATCTTCACTGGAAACTGTAGCCTTTTAAACGGTATGGGTAAATCAGTGGGAATCATGGGCATCCGCGGAATATAATGGGATATGAGAATGGTCGCCACGATTATATTGTCCCGTAACTCTTTTGTAAGCAGCCTTGTCCCATTACACATGTTGGGGGGGCTCAAGTTTCTTAATAGCATGATAGGAAAGAATAAGATAGATATATAGTTCTGATAAGAACTTTTTATTTAAACAATGTCGAAAGTGTGCTAATTACGTTTCGAAAAATTCATTTTCGGTGACGTCCACTGCGTAAGGAGCCTCTCAGATGTAAAAGGCCACGCCCCCTTCTCCCGAAGTGAGCACGAACGCGAACCGAATTAAACCCGAAGTCCGCTGCTTTGGTTTTTTCTCCGATTCACTTTGCAAAACGGACTACCAGGTAAAAGCCTTTTTATTTTTCGGTTTTTTATACATAACCTATGACACTCAGCAATAATGTGGCTTTCTATTGGTGAAAGAATTTTTAAAATCGGTTCAGTAGATCCCGAGAAGAAACAAAAAGAACCAAAAATAATAATAATATAATAATTAATAATAATATTATAAAGAAGTAAAGTTTGTGTGTTTGTATATTTGTTAAATTGTAAGGGGGGTATTTGTTAAATTGTAATTTATTTATATTATTATTATTTTTGGTTTTTTTTGTTTCTTCTCATTTAAGAGAGCATAAGAAACCTTACACGCGGGTCGAAACCAAGGATGTAAGGTATAATTTAGATAGAGAAAGTGGATGATAATGTAGAAGAAGTCAGAAACTTTCGGGTGATTCGACAGGTGTTGAGAATGGTGGCTTTTTGTAGCATGTAGAGTGTGTGAGTAGGCATTTGTAGAGTGTTGAGGCTTTGTGTAAGAGATTTTGGTATAATACCAGTAGATGAGAGAACAATGGGGACTATATGAACAGTTTGTACATTCCATTGGGTTTTAATTACAATGGCAAGATCTTGGTACTTACTGAGTTTTTCGGAAATTGTGGCTTGGATATTATGTGAGTTAGGTATTGCTATGTCTATCAGATAAGCTGTTTTATTGGTTTTGTCGTGGATGGTAATGTCGGGTCTATTATAATGAATGGTTTTATCAGTTATTATAGTTCGGTCCCAATAGATTTTTGTATCGTTATTTTCTAATGTTACTTCCGGTTTATATTTATAATACGGTATCATTTCAGAAACTAGTTTATATTTAAATGATAACTGTTGGTGTATGATGGCAGCAACTTGGTCATGGCGGTGTTTATAATCGGTTTGTGCGAGTGATTTACATGCTCCTGTTATATGATGTATAGTTTCAGAAGCATTGTTGCAATGTCTGCACAAGTCAGTCGGCTGGTTTGGGTCTTTTATGATGTATTTTCTGTAGTTACGTGTAGCTATTATTTGATCTTGTATGGCCAGCATAAAACCCTCGGTCTCGGGAAACAATTCGCCTCGTTTGAGCCATTCGTTCGACTTTACTTTATCGACGTGTGGCTGGCTCAGGCAGGCTCGATGTCTTCCGTGTAGAGCTTTTTCAGACCATGCTGCAATTTTTTGTTGAGTACTTACAATGTGTTCATTTGTTTGTGTGTTTATGTTTTGTAGGTTTAGTGGTGTTAATATTATATTATTATTATTATTATAGAGAAGTATAGATTAAATCAGTCAGGTTCTTACTAATAAAGCAATTATTCAGAATAGCTGAAAAATAAGACAATGAACGAGTTGATTAAGATGATTAGTGATTCCTACATTGCTTTATAATTTCTCTCTCTCTCATACAAAAAACATTTAATTTGTAAATCGGTTTCGATTTTAGGCACCCTTCATTTTTGGCTCGAACAGAAAACTTTTTTACGCGCCGTTTTAGATTCAGACAACTACATGTTGTTCATAATCACATACTAAATAATACTGTGACATTAGTGCGTGTCCTCTTGTACAGGCTTATGCCAATGTAACTAGAGGTTCTCGTGTAAGAGTTCCTCAAATCCTTCTCAGTTTATACATCCTATTGATTGATATTCACCCAAAGAGACCGGGACTAATAAAGTAGGACCTTATAACAAAATGTGTTTTAAAAAGTATAATTGTTTCTAAGAGCCTTGAGACATACCTTGCAACCACCTGACTTGAGTAGCGGGTCCATACCCTTTCTCGTTTCGTGCGGCGATGCGGAATATGATGGCTGGCTTGGTGGAGGAGTCGACGTGTGCGGCGCTGAGCGACGCCTGCGGCACCACGCATGTGTTCGCCTTGCCGCAGTACACGCGTACGAATGCTAGTTGTGATTTCGTTGGCTCCTAAAAACCAAATCTTTGTTCATTTGGGTAAGATAAGAAATGACGATAGTATCGACAGATCATCATCTGCTTAGCTTTTTCCCAACTATTTGGGGTCGGCTTCCAGTCCGTACAAAATTCGGTAAGGATGCTACTGAATACCAGTATTTTACATGGTGCGACTGCCTCTCTGATCTCCACAATTAGTATTGGGTAAGACCCCCGCACGGGACCGGTCAATGTGGCGACGCCTGGGGGAGGCCTATGTCCAGCAGTGGACGTCTTTTGGCTGAAATGATGATGATGATGATGATGATGAAGACCCCCGGGTAAGACTGGTTGTCAGATTTTCGGACCACTAGCCATTTGTAAGGAGTTAACAACTGTCAAAGAACATCAAATGTCAGCCGGGACCAACTGCTTGACTCGGTTTCCGAGACACGGAGGTAACTCGGTATTATTTGTATTATTTTAATATGCATAGGAGAGCATAGAATTAGCAATTTATTTACGGTAACATAAGTACATAACATCACTGTTATAGCACAAAAATAACGAATTACCTTTGATGGTGTAGTAGACCGTACGGCTAAGTAAACAGAGTATTCGAATATTCCCTCAGCGGCTACTTGTGGAGGTTCCCACGACAAGTGTGCACCCTCTACTGACTTCGAAATTTTGATGGCTGATGGTGCTCCCGGAAAACCAGGTAAACAGGTCTTAAATGCAGATTCCTGAAAGAAATAAGTATTGTTATGAATACCCCTGTTTGTTATTGTCAGTTTTAAAAGTTTAAAATTGTTGTCTAAAGACCTATTTCCCGGTGTCCGAATAGCCTACCGAATAAATAAAAAAACGGAACAGAATTTGTATGAAATCATTTGAAACAGACTCTAAATAAAGTTCTACTGTCTACTTACTTCACTATACTCGCCGCGCCCACAAGAATTAATCGCGGCAATCCTGAACTTGTAAGCTGTGCCGTGTTCAAGCGCTGTTGTAGATAACCCGGTCAAGTCCGGTAGATTGTCCAGAGACAAATTGGATAAGTCCACATTAGGATCTGAGATGTAGTTTTGAACCTAGAATTTAAACAAAATAGATTATTAAGGACCATGAAGATATTAACCTTTTGAGCGCCACAGTCACGTATAGACGACAAGCCGAAGCCATGCTTTTTGGCTTGCGTCTATACTTGACTGTGGCGGTCAAAAGGTTAAGTTATTTACTTTGTAGTACTTTGCCCTAAATTCTTACTGTCGAGTAAATCAAATAAAATAATTACCGTAAAAGAGTTCCCCTTCACGATTCCGACAGTGTACCACGCATCTTCGTCAGGTATCTTCGGCTCCTCGGGCTCTGCCTGTAAAATTATATTAGACTAGAGTCTTTACAAAGGAAAACAACAGTTAGGAATTCGAACTCTAAGAGCCATACTACATCATCAGTGAGATGTTGGATAGAAATAGATCCCGAACTTCAGCCAGAATATTTGATGGAGATGACGTCAGATGGAGAGGTGTATGGTGTATAGTACCTGTTCGTGCTGATGGTGCAACGCAGCGCTGGCGAGCGTAGCGAGAGCGTGCGCGGCGTCGGTGGGCGGCAGCGGCGGCGCCGCGGGACTGGCGCCCGCCACCGAGCTGCTGACGGCGCCCTCGCCCTCACTCGCGCCCTCGCTGTTCTCGCCTGCCGCCACTGACGACGACACGCCGGCGCCGCCTTCCTCTCCTGGGAAATCAATGAACATTGCTTTCGTAATCACATCCTTTGTTGGCACATGCCTAGTTCATATTGAGTTTAACCTAACTGGACGTACAGACAAAACCTGGGTATTTTTAGATTTCATGGAAGAGGACATACTTATGACAATAGTAGATTGTATCATAGGGGAGCAAAATAATATTTTTACGGCGAGGGCGCTTTTTTGAATCCAGAGCAAAGTGAGGGATTCTAGAGTAGAATCCCGAACGTAGTGAGGGATTCTTTAGTAGAATCCTGAACGTAGCGAGGGATTCAAAGTACGTCGCCCGAGTCCAAAATATATTTTGCACCCGAGTGATACACTCAACTTTTCATCACCCTCTATGAGAAAATAAAAGGCGCCTCATATTTTATTGTAATATTATTATTTAATAAAAATAGAGTGACGACACGTTTAAATCCATCAGACATATTAATTACGAATATGTGTCCAGTTTTACGTCCTTATTAAGACAACACGTTACTAAACAACCTTCTACTCCATATTAAGAAATTGTCGTATAATATGCCTTTAAATATTTCTCCCGGGATTTCGTAGGGATTAAGTTTTGTATGACGTTATTAGCTTCTATTTTTATTGTTTCAGGAGTTAATGCACTATCACTTTCAGAACTCGACGTAAAGCTCATTTTTTTTGCACAAAATACAATAAAGTCCGTACCGATTATTAGAACAGGGAAGTAAATCGCGAGCTTTTGTTTTTTTTTTAAATTTAGTTACCGCGTCTCCTCGCACCGTACAGCCAACACAATACAATTTGCGTTCGAATTCAATGAACGATTCATGTTCTAAATTCAAATCTCATTACTGCCCGCTAAAAAGTCTAATGGAGAAAAGAGCTACTTTGCTCGCACTTAAAGAGGAACAAAACGACACTTTTCGAATTGAAGGGATGAAATAGTAGATTGTATCATAAGGGAGCAAAATAATATTTTTACGGCGAGGGCGCTTTTTTGAATCCAGAGCGAAGTGAGGGATTCTAGAGTAGAATCCCGAACGTAGTGAGGGATTCTTTAGTAGAATCCTGAACGTAGCGAGGGATTCAAAGTACGTCGCCCGAGCCTAAAATATATTTTGCACCCGAGTGATACACTCGACTTTTCATCACCCTCTATGAGAAAATAAAAGGCGCCTCATATTTTATTGTAATATTATTATTTAATAAAAATAAAGTGACGACACGTTTAAATCCATCAGACATATTAATTACGAATGTGTCCAGTTTTACGTCCTTATTAGAACAACACGTTACTAAACAACCTTCTACTCCATATTAAGAAATTGTCGTATGCCTTTAAATATTTCTCCCGGGATTTCGTAGGGATTAAGTTTTGTATGACGTTATTAGCTTCTATTTTTATTGTTTCAGGAGTTAATGCACTATCACTTTCAGAACTCGACGTAGAGCTCATTTTTTTTTGCACAAAATACAATAAAGTCCGTACCGATTATTAGAACAGGGAAGTAAATCGCGCGCTTTTGTTTTTTTTTTAAATTTAGTTACCGCGTCTCCTCGCACCGTACAGCCAACACAATACAATTTGCGTTCGATTTCAATGAACGATTCATGTTCTAAATTCAAATCTCATTACTGCCCGCTAAAAAGTCTAATGGAGAAAAGAGCTACTTTGCTCGCACTTATAGAGGAACAAAACGACACTTTTCGAATTGAAGGGATGAAAAATATATTACCTTTTAGTAAAGTAGGTGAGAGTAATGCAGAACCATTCGCAGACATGGTAAGTAACGGCATTGATTCACTAACTGTCGGCATGGTGTCGGCTGCTCCTTCCATTTCAGACGTGTCTGCGTCACTGAATCTAGAACACGAAATTATAATAAGAATTAAATCGACGAAGAATTAGTGTTGTAAGTGGAACATATTAAATATTATGTTTATTAATTTTTTCAAAGATGTAATACTTACTCTTTGGGCTGATGCTGTTGAGGTGCAAGAGAGAATGAGTGTAGAATTGCTGGACCATTGGCAGTGGAGGAAATGAGAGATGCTTCTGTTTGACCACTGCTTGTAATATCAGCGCCACCCTCTGCTGTGCTAGAACTGTAAACAATTACAAATAACATACATTACGAATCAATGTGTACCAGAGTTGAAGTACCTGTCAACTCTGGTAGGAAGCAAAAGTGCTTCCAAAGAATTAGCAGTTTTAGTGATTAATCAGTGATATTGTGAACTAAAAACATTACCAAAGTGAAGATAAACACCTGTGGAACATGTGATAGTGTTATTCGTGCGTAAATCACTGGATTTCGACCGAAAATAGTGCATAAGAACCGCGGACGACATTCCACATTTCCGAAGATTTTATTCTTCTACCTCCAACTTTTTTTTTTTTTATCTCTAATTAAAATAAGCTGTCAGTATGACAGCTGACAATTCGACCAGTGTTGCCAAACCAGAATCATAAACTCCCCCAAGGGAAATAAAATAACGAGAGTGGCTGACCAGGCTCTCGGTAAAAATAATGCTACTGGTGGAAAAAATACCAACATTAACCAAAACAAAGAACACCATATGACAGTGAAAGTCAACCTAGACCCTCTTAACCAAACTTCGGATGATGAGAATGAGTGGCAATCTGTCCCTATACTGCGACAGTATAGGAAGAAATCCCTAAGTGAACACACTGCCCAGACTGGTGAGGATATGCAAAATAGCCGCAAAAGAATGAGATTAGGCCAAACTCCATCTCCGGAAGAAACACCAACTCAAAATAGATACTCGGATCTTGAAGTAGATGGAAAACAAGATACAATACCAAAAGCAAGAGCCAACAAGCCTCCACCACTAATGCTTTATGGCATTAAGGATGTTACTAAGCTCAAATATTTGATTGAAGAGGTTCTAGATATAACTCACTTTTCCTTCAAAATTGTAAGCAAGAATCAACTGCGTGTGACGGCTGACAACATTGAAGCTTACAAAAAACTAATGGTACTAGTCCGTGAGAAGAAATTGATAGGGCACACATTCACCCCAAAAGATGAACGACCATACCGCATCGTCATCAAGAACCCAATTCATTCTTCGACACCCATGGAAGCTATAAAAGAGGCAATAGAAAGTACTGGTAATATAGTGAAAGGTGAAATTATAAACGCCAGACATGGACAAACAAAAGAACCACTGTCAACCTGGTTCGTTAATATTGAGCCAGGCCCCAACAACAGTGAAATAAAAAACCTGAAATACATATACCACACATCTGTCAATATTGAAGACCCTAAACGTAAGAAAACCATCCCCCAATGCAAGAGGTGCCAGCAGTATGGGCATACAAAAAATTATTGCATGCGTCCATATAGATGCGTTAAGTGCGCAGAAAACCATAACACGCTAGAATGTCCTAAGACCAAAGAAGAACCAGCAAAATGTGCATTGTGCCTTGGGGACCATGCGGCCAGTTACAAAGGATGCAAAGTATTTCAAGAAATCCAGAAAAGAAAGTCTTATTCAAGAGCGCAAACAAGACCATGGAAACATGTTGAAGAAAAAGACCTTCCAACTATCGGAAACATACCAACCCTGTCAGAAAAACCATCTACCAACACCGAATCAGGTAAAACATACGCACAAGCCGTAACAGGAGACACGACTAACCTAGAAAAAATTATGTCAAAGCAAGCTGAAAAGCTAGACCGTCTAATTGACCAAATGGGTACCCTTATGTCCCTATTGACAACAATCGTCCATAAACTAGTTCGTTAAAATAGCTCTAAGAATAGCAAGCTGGAACATAAATGGTCTGCTGGACAGAAAACAAGAACTTAAAATACTCTTTACAGTGCAGAACCTTGATGTAGTGCTTATATCGGAAACACACCTTACAGATGAAAAAACATTCAACCTAGACGGATACTGTACATACGTTACAAATAACCCGGACAACACAGCGCACGCTGGCACCGCAGTCATAGTAAGAAGTTGCATTAAGCATCAACTAATTCCTGAATACAGAACTTCAAAAATACAAGCTACAACAATCATGGTGCATGATAGCCAAGGTTCTATCTTAATATCATCGATCTATTGCCCGCCAAAAAAGAGAAGAGGACACGAAACCAGTGAGGAGGATTTCAACGATTTGTTCAAAACTCTAGGCAACAGATTTATTGTTGGTGGAGACTGGAACGCTAAAAACTCTCAATGGGGATCAAGGCTTACACTGACAAGAGGCCGTAACCTTAAGAATAGCATCGACAAACACCGTATAAATATCCTCACAATGTGTCAACCAACATATTGGCCCGCAGACCCAAATAGACTGCCCGACCTTATAGACTTCTTCGTCTACAAAGGGGTACCATCCTATTTTTTAGAAGTCTCTAGCTGTCACGACAGCTCTTCAGATCACTCGCCAGTAATTGTTACAATGAGCACATCTGTAATAAATCGGTCAAGAAATCAATACTTATATAACAACCTTACTGACTGGGAAGCCTTTCAGCAATACCTCAATGACAATATAGACCTGAAGATTCCTCTTAAAACCGACGATGACATTGAAAGTGCCACTTCCTACTTAACTAAATTAATACAGAAAGCGGCATGGACTTGTACTGCACCGGACAAAAAATCTACTGAAACTAAAACTCATCGCAACTTGCCGCAGAAAGTAAAATGCCAAGTTCTAGAAAAAAGACGACTTAGAAGGGTTTGGCACTGTAGCCGATACCCTGCTGACAAAAGAGCGTTCAACAAAGCAGCAGCTGACCTAAAAAAGAACCTGGTTGAAATGGAGAATGAAACAATGCAACTACATCTCGAAAACTTAACGCCATCAGTTCCTGCTAAAAACGAGTACTCACTGTGGAAAGCGGTAAAATCAGAAAGAAAACCACAGCTAGCACGGCACCCGCTCAAAAAAGAAAATGGTGAATGGGCTAAAACGGATGAAGAGAGAGCAGAAGCATACGGGGAGTTTCTTAGCAGCGTCTTCACCCCAAATGAGGACCTAGGAACAGAAATTACAGACCGTGAAGTAAGCTCATATCTTGAAAGTGACCTCCAACTGAGTCCCCCTCTCCAATGCTGCACGCCTGCAGAAGTGCGTCGCACCATCCTTGATTTAGAACTAAAAAAAGCTCCAGGATTTGATCTTGTGACAGCGGAAATATTGCGAAACCTTCCGAAAAAAGGAATAATGTTCATCACCTCGCTATTCAATGCTATTCTAAGAACCTCGTACTACCCCAACATCTGGAAAGTCTCTCAAATAACTATGATCCCTAAACCAGGTAAGCCACCGCACCTTACATCTTCATACAGACCAATAAGCCTGCTTCCTGTACTGTCGAAGGTCTTTGAAAAAATAATCTCTGCACGGCTTAGTAAGCACCTATACGAAAACGCTACTATCCCAGAGCACAAGTTCGGATTTCGAAGACGACATGCGACCATTGAACAAGTCCATAGAGTGTGTGAACATATTAGAGATACACTCGAAAGTAAAAAATACTGCTCAGGGGTTTTTCTCGACGTACAGCAAGCTTTTGATAAGGTTTGGCACCCTGGGCTGCTGTATAAACTGAAAAGAACATTACCACACAACCTGTTCCTGATATTAAAATCTTACCTGGAAAATCGTATCTTCTTTGTAAAAATTAATGATGCCGCCTCAGATTTTTACGACATAAGAGCTGGAGTCCCAAAAGGCTCTGTCCTGGGGCCCGTCCTGTACCTGATATACACAGCAGATGTTCCTCAATCGGAAACTGTAATGACAGCCACCTTTGCCGATGATACTGCAGTGCTAACATCTGACGCCAACCCAGAAGTAGCTTCCAGTAAGCTACAGTCGCACCTGGATAAGGTTTATACCTGGATGAAGAGCTGGCGCATCAAGGCTAGTGCAACTAAATCCAACCACATCACATTTACCCTCAAAAAAGGAGATTGCCCTGCTGTGAAACTGGGTAATGAGCAGCTACCACACAACACTGTAGTAAAGTACCTGGGATTTTACCTCGATCGTAAACAAACGTGGAAGACCCACATCCAAACAAAGCGTGATGAACTCAATCACAGATGGAGAACACTAGAGTGGTTATTGGGAAGAAAATCTCGACTCTCTGTCAACAATAAAGTTTTGATTTACAAAGCAGTAATAAAACCAGTCTGGACTTACGGCATACAGCTGTGGGGATCAGCAAAAACATCCAATACTGAAATACTCCAGCGGTTTCAAAATGGCGTGCTTAAAGCCATAGTGAGTGCCCCATGGTACACAAGAATGGATGAAATCCACGAATATTTAAAAGTTCCTACCATCAAAGAGGAAATCAAAACCATGACAAAAGCTTACAGAGAGAGGATAATAAATCACGAAAACAGCCTTGCTCAGGCTCTAAGTGAATCGCTGCCAACAAGACGTCTTAAAAGACTGCACACTTGGGATAATATACTTTAGAGTAAGGCAATAACCAAAGGTAGCCTAACAGTGGGAGGGCAATCCTAACATGCCAAAGACATTGAAAACAACTGCTTATGGTTCAAGAACCGATCGCATGTTTGGAAATAAATATGAAAAAAAAAAAAAAAAAAAAAACAAATAACATACATTACGAATCAATGTGTACGAAAGACACACTAATATAATAAGGAGATAAGGTTTGTAAGATTCGATTCTGAAAATTCTTTCAATAATCAGTAGTTACATTAGCAAATTAAAATTGGGCCAAACTGGCTTCAGATTGGGTTTTGAACAAAAGAACCAGGCAAGGCGGTAGGCATAGATAAAGGTGGTGCGACAACCTGGACTTTTACCAAAGGGGTTTAACCCAAACAGCCATAGACAGAGAAAAAAATACAATCGAATTGAGAGCCTCCTCCTTTTTGGGAAGTCGGTTAAAAACATACCTAATGCCTGTACTGAGAGCTTCCTGTGCTGCACTGCTGATATCGTTGACATCGTCGCTACTTGCGACACCCTCGCCACCACCCATGTCTTCATCCATTGTACTTGATTCATCTGCAATTTTAGTTGTTTTAGGTAATCTTTGAAAAATTACTTGAGAAGGCAAGAGGACAGGGATTTATGGCAGAGCTTGGAAGAGGCTTCTGTCCTACTCTTTTTATACCATGTATTTTCAGGATAAAATAAATGTTCATACCATCTTGCACAATTGGTGCTCCATCCCCCTCACCAACTCCACTGTCAGTGGGCATTGCTGAGCTGATGGACTGGTCTGGAGACTCCTCGGCGGCTCCCGCCAGGCCTTCTGCCTCATCTAAGCTTTGATCTTTCATCAATGGATCCAGGTTGCTCTCTGTTTCCTAAACAAATCAAAAACAAAAGAGGTAAGTACAAAAATCAGATTATAAATTATTATTTAGGGATGTACAATAGGGCTGCACATTTCGTCAGTTATGTGTATATTCCAAAGAAGAGCGACAAGCCTATTGTAAACAATCAGTCACAATTCCAAACTCTGGGCTACTAGTCAAAATCTTACTGGAAAAATCCAATAACATTGCCCAACTTGGTAATTGCACCCAAGCCCTCATGCTTAGCAGTAGCACAAAGGCCAGTGAGAAAGCCTCTGATTTAGCAATAGCACTAAAGCAGACCTTACTTTTATAAGAATAGATATCATAATGACTTACAGGTGTGGACAAGCAGTTGTCCCCAATGTAGGCAGACTCATCTGCCACAGTTCCTGTAGTGTCATCAATGTCCATCTCTTCTTCTGCTTCAGCTTCAGCTTCAGCTTCAGCCTCGGCTTCAGGGTTAGCTACAAGTAAGAATAAAGGTTCACTTCAGTCAAACACCACAAAAATTAGTGCAGGAAATTTGTTTTTCCTGAGTTATTGAATAAAAGAGGTTGTTATAGGTAGGTAATGTACAAAATTTGAAATGGTTTTTTTTAAATAAAGTAACAATATTAACTCCTTGTATGTTGAGTATTTAGACACAATTAAAAAGTCATTATGTCTCGCGTGGATCTACATTCTGGCAGACAAAGGGTTAAATGGCTAAAATTTATGCCACTATGTCCCTTCCACCATGTATTCATCTGTATTTCAAGGCTACAATTTTATTCTAACCTTGAAAGTTACGAATTCGTAACTACTATTTTATAATGCGACTGCTGACAACATAGTCATAGTTAAGCGTTTGGCTGCTGGGCTGCGCGTCGTGGCTTTGAACCCAACACATATTTGAAAGACCTACAGTAAGTTGTTCCGGGTCTGGTTGTTTGTGTACTGTGAAGTTAAATGTTTGTAACCGCATGTAGGTGTGATTACAAACAGGATAAATTCAAAAATTTTATTTTTCAAATTGAGCTAATAATAGCAGAAAAATTCATCACCAAGCTATCATGAAGATCATGTAGGTGATATATTAAAACTTTATATAACATAATAACTGAATGCGTTAAGAAAATGTTTTATAGCCTGCCTATCATTCTAAATCTCTAGCAAACTAAACTGTACCCATCCAATGATTGCTGACTAGAAGCCATTTACTAATGAGGACTCAATGGTAATAACTAGAGACTGCATTAAATCTTTTCTTTTTCTTTTTTAAAAAAAACGTTGCCCCACACTAGGAATTTCTCCTGTAGCGTGGGTGCGTTCACAAACATTTAAACTCACATACACTTATACCCAGACCCGGAACAACTATCTGTAGGTCTTACAAATATTTGTTCCGTGCGGGGATCGAACCCGCGACACGCAGCGCGGCAGTCCATTGCTTGAGCCACTGCGCCAACCGTGTCGTCAAAATGCAACTCAAATTGTCGAAATAACGCCCGAATACTCGAACGTCACTCAATTATAAGTAGCCCTCAAAACTCGTGCTATCTCTGTCACTCTGCGTTAAAGTAACAAAGACAGCACGAGATTTAAGTGCAACTTAAAATTGAGTGACGTTCGAGTATTCGGGCGTAAGCAATCTAAAATTGTTTTTTTTTTCTTAATCGCTTACGCCCGAATACTCGAACGTCACTCAATTTTAAGTTGCACTTAAATCTCGTGCTGTCTTTGTTACTTTAACGCAGAGTGACAGAGATAGCACGAGTTTTGAGGGCTACTTATAATTGAGTGACGTTCGAGTATTCGGGCATTAGTCAAGAGAATTTTTAACTTTGGCTCTAGAGGTTTTAACAATAGAGTATTGTTGCATATCATCAGTAGATCTCAAGATCGAGCCCTTACATTAATTTATTATAACTTGAAAATGATTGTTCAAACAATGTCAATGGGCATTATTTTTGCAATTTTTTCAGTAAGTTACTCTTAAATTATTAGGCCACAAAAACACTCATAATTATGGACAGGTGTCCGTTTTTAAATTATTTATCAGTTAATCACACTATTAATTTATACTTAATTTCTTTCCCCAATCATTTTTTTAACCCTAGAAAGATAACCATACCACGGCATACATTAAAGATAACCATACGCTTCAGAGGCGCACCCTTTTATAATACTTACGTGTTTTAATTGATTTAATAAAAAATATTTATAATTTATGATATTGTGTTTTAAGGTAATACAGTGAAACTTGGTTAAGTGGGACCTGGATAAGTGAGAAACCTCCATAACTGGAACTCATACTGAGGTCCCAACACTCAACACAATATATCTGAGACACTGGGTAGGTGGAATACCTCTATGAGTGAGACAAAATAGCAGGTCCCTTGAAGTCTCACTTAACCAGGTTTGACTGTACTATAAACTATAAATTTTAAATACATATTTATTTTCTTTGTTTATTTAAAATAATTTAAAACTGAATGAGTACACCTCTAACAAAAATCGACAGCCTTATGCTTTAGGAAAAACACTTGTAATCATATTATAAAAAATGAGTTTTTTTCTTAAAAGCAGTTTGAATACAATATAATAAGTATAAAAAATATGTCGTAAACAAAAAAAAAATTTAAACATCACTACCAGTTCAATTAAACCCGCGGGTGCTCGCGCCTGGGTCGAAAAGACCCAGTACTCCAGTTTTTGTGCGATAACTGTTTTTGTATTAGTTCATTCGTGTCGTCGCTCTATGTACCTTCAAGTAGCCTCACAGGCTATCTGCACACCCCACCTCAGCCAGTCCCCGTGCCGTGCGGCATTTGGAAATTACGGACGTTTAAAGTGAGTATGGGTTGTTTCGACCCTTGTGCGACGTAATGCGTTAGTGTATTTTTTATTACAAATACATTATTTTGATTTTATTTCTTTGTTGATATGTCGTCAAATCGTTTGAATTACAAGAGAATAGCAGATATATTAGAAGAGGCAGACATTGAATGTGAAATTTCGGCAGAAATTGAAGAAAAATTGAATTGTTGATATTAAATATCAACAATCTTCTAAATAATGGAACAATTCAGACTGTCAGAATGGTGAAGATAAACTCCTTGAAGACAATGAAGTTTCTGAGCCTGAAAATTTATCAATATCCAAATTTTCTTCAATTTATGCCGAAATTTCACATTCAATATCTGCCTCTTCTAATATATTTATGATAATTAAAATGATTTTTTTATGTTTTTAGATTTAATAAAAAAAGTTAAAGTTGTTTTTTAGTTCATATATCGTAAAAAGTAAGATTTAGCAGTGATCTCTTGAATTTGGTGATTTATATTACTGTTTTTCTCTAAATAATGAACATTTATTTATTTTTAAGTTTGTTTTGTTACCCTCTTTCTAAATAATTAACAAAATAATCCCGAAAATTAATTAAGTTATAAAAAACAATACATTCAAAATCTGGGTCTATTCGATCCTCGCGCAACTGTTCATGAAATAAAAGGAGACGCAAGTACCGGCGGGTTAATTGATTCTTAAAAGTTTCACAAAAGATAACCATACACATCTTGAGCGCACAGACTCGTCATATAAACAAAACTATAGAACTAACAGCATGGAAACTGCTATCCAGTGCAAGAGCTAACCGATGACTGAGTTGGCTCAGAAGGACAAACAAATACACGCATCGGATAAAAAACTATAGCAATATGATTCCCGCGCAGGCGCCTCTGCGACGTAGGTTATTTTTCTAGGGTTAAGGCAGAAATCAGTACTTTATTTATTTATTGTATGGTTATTACCTTACCTGGTGTCAGAGTTTATAAGACTCTGACTTAGCTTTACATGCCATCAAGAAATGTCTCTCTAACATGCTGGTTTCCTCAATGTTTTCCTTCACCGAAGCAAGTAGTAATTGTGCAATCTGTACATTTATTCGAAAACTCAGCATGTCTTGTCAGTAAAAATAAGATAAATGAAATAGGCTGCAGTCTCTTTACCTTGTTCGGCCTGTGGTTCTTCTCCTTCTGCCAGCTGTGCCGCAGCATCAATATCCAAGCCATCACTACTGCTGGTAGGGCCTCCATTTGCCGCTACAAGAGTAAGTTAAATGTATTTGATGATCGCATAAAATCGGGCATATTCACTACTTTTAAAAGCATTCACATACAAAATACACAAAATGCACAAAAAATGCAAATCAAAATAACGGTGTGTTCTAACAAGAACTATGGTGGAATTTATCTAAACATGCTCCTTATAATTCAAGATTACCTGACTCATCGGCGGCAGCGGCCTCTTCGTTACTTGTTACATTACTATCAGAAGCGTCGATGGCATCTCCAGCTTGGTTTTCTTCTAGAGGTAACACTTCCGCGCCATCAGGAACATCAGCGTGAAGCGCAGAATCAGACTCCATTGTACAAAGAATTAAACTTTAAAATAATATAAAATTGAAAAACATTGAAACTTAATATGTAATTAGAGAATAATAATCAACATTTTCAGAGTTTTCCGAAAATAATTATCTTTTTTGACAATTACTTGCCATGGGTAGCCATAAACCATAGAGTTCAGTTGGCGTCTTATCTTTTTTTTCTAATTCACTCAAATCAATAGACAAACCGTGAATAAACAAAAGTCTTTTAAGATTTCATTTTAGTTTCTACGTTGACTCTCCGGAGGTAAACATTTAGTAATGGGAGAGTCTCCCCATTACTAAATGGTTACCTTTACGAAATATCATAAGTTTCTCTGTTCATAAAGTTATTAGACAAACTTCACTCTTGTGCTCCATACATATCTTCAAGCAAACAAAGTACTTATTACTTCCATACTTCCATAGAAGCCACCAAAGAGTACAATAATTTATTAAGGCACAGGTCTTATTTTTACTCTTTGGCACAGGTCGCCGACACTACGTACATACAACTCTACGTCAGTGTCAATGTCAACAATAATTGTTGTGTGTTGCCATACCTACCAACTTTTAGGTAGATCTACCTACTTTGCCCTCAGTCTACCTGTCTACCAACCTAAGCCTCAAGTCTACCTATTTTTCAAAATTTTCAACGCCACTATTGAAAACATTTTTGAAGTGAAAACTTCTTTAGCGGCGCTGAGCACTTTTTTTTGTATGGGTAAAAACTTTCAAACTCGCGTCAGGGTCACGTGATGCTGACGCGAGTTTGAAAGTTAATTTTGAAGTTTTCACTTCTGCCGGCACTCCCGGAGTGCTACCTTTTTTTTTTATTACTGAAGGATGAGGCTTTGTGACTTAGCTCATCAGCGAATAAAAAAAACTTACTATGGACAGAGGACATTGATTAATATCGGACATTGACACTTTCGTACCGCGTTTGCGCCATTCGAGTGGAAACCTGTTTGTTACATTACATCAAAATATTGAATTAAATTTGTTGTAGTAATTGTGATTTTATTTGTTTTTGTCTAATTTTGTTGGTTACTATAGATACAGAGTTGTGACCTGTTTCTACTTCTAGCAAGCTAGAGTCTAGCTCAAAGAGCAATGGATACTGATGGCAGCGATGTACATGAAAATGGTCGATGCACATGGTCAAAGGTCAGAAACTCCGCCACGAAAAGCCAGAAAATGTGATATAAATTAAACATTTTTAATTTAAAAAGCCTCTAAGGTGGTAGATCTACCTATTTTTCATTTTGGATTCTACCAATTTCTACCGATTTTTGGCACATATTCTACTAATTTTCTAAAATTAGGGTTGGCAACACTATAACATGATAGTGTCATTATTTCAAAACAAGGCATTTGCTCAAATTGCTCAGTTCATTTGCTTTTGCTTCAAAGTTGAGTTGAACTGTTGCACACAGCACACCTCAATATGTACCATTAACAAAACATAAACCGAAAAGTGCTTCTTCGTCTTCGTTGAAACATCTTCGAACACCAGGATAAAATAATAATGGACTAGCTAGTTATACAGCAATTATTAATCCTGAGTAGTACCACCAGGCTGCTTGCTGATATAATTTAAAACTACTAAGTTAATAATGGAGCCAAAAAATAATCAAGAAAAAATCTCAAAGCCTGGAGATGGGATTCGGTCGATGAGATCGACCACAGCATTTCGAGTCATCAATTTTGAGCTATACGCAAAGCCTGTAAGTTCGAAAATATAACCTAATACCATCTTTATGTAACTTTTTATTCACAATGGAATATTATTGCTAAAAATGCTTCATAGAAGCTTTATTGTGTTAAATGCCAAAGCTTTTTTTAAAACAACAACAACACTAGAGTTAATTTGATCTTTGTTGAAATTTTAGTTGAAATGTTTTGTTCCAGAATATCGTTATTATGAGTATAGGAGCAGCGTGTTTTACTTTTGCCCTTGGTTACATGGCATATATGAGGACAAAATATGAATCAATGGGATATTATGCTACTCTTGATAAGGATGGTAAAGAGTATTTTGAAAAGAAAAAATCAAAGTGGGACTAAAATTGTCAGTGGGTCGTCTTAGGGGATTATTTCCACAGTGTACCTCGTAGTTATAGCAATTAAATATCCATTCAGTCATCAAGGTTATGTCCAAACAAGAAAGTAGCTACAGCAGAAGGATGTAATTGTTAGTAAAGATTGCAAGATTAGCAAAAAAAGAAAGTATCTTATTTTTGTCCTGGCAATAGGCTAAATCTCGTTATTGTATCTAGATGAAAGTAAAATAAAGACACCTAATTGAAAATTGCAATAGAAATGCTAAATGGTGTTGGAATGGTAAAATCTAACCTGATCGGTCTTGGAGATGTGGGGTTGGCATTTGAAATACGCATCCCGAATTTGGAGTTGGTAAGGGTTGTATTATATAGAGGATGTTTGCCCCTTTCAATTGACACCCCTTTCACCCTGAGCAGACTCGTGGTTTTCTTTAAATTAGCGTTTGAAGTTACGTGCAACGGAACATGTTTTTTCATCAAAATAGGAAAAATAAATATTCTGTGAACGTGAAACGGAACGTTTTCCGCCATTTTGCAGTACCAAGTGAGAGTCATGGTCCACTGGCTAGGTTCTGTCACTTTATAGTGATAGAAAATGGTTGGGCATAAAAATAAAACGAAAATTATTTTAATTTTATATTATATTTTATAAACATATTTTACAGCTTTTAAAAGTTCTATGAAAATGTTCTATAAAATATGTTTATAAAATATAATATAAAATTAAAATAATTTTCGTTTTATTTTTATGCCCAACCATTTTCTATCACTATAAAGTGACAGAACCTAACCAGTGGACCATGACTCTCACTTGGTACTGGTCTGCCCTACCCCTAAAGCAAGCCAGAGCCGCGTAGGCAAACTTGGTTGCAAGAGCGTATAAGGGCGGCATGGGCTCCGGGCCGTAGGCCGACGAAGGAGGCCGGCGGAGGCCCGGCACTTCGGGGACAGAAGATATTAGTGTTATGTAATATGCGAGCGAAGCGAGCGCTCGTCATAGAGTAGATGCGTTGCATGTATGAGTGACGTTATAATTATTATTATAAGAATGGTGCGTCGCCTTTACATGGGAGTGGTGCCAGGGCACGGTGGGCACCACCCCTCACCCTTCCCCTGTCAAATGACACAAAAATTTTACCCGTTTCGCGTTTTAGCGCTATTCTAACCTCAAAATTTAAAAAGTTAAATAAAAAAAAAACTACGCATTTGCTCACTTGGGGGGTTGAAGGGCTGCCAGAGTAAAATCTCAAATTCACATCTCGGGGTTGCATTTGAAATACGCATCCTTATATAACAGCTGGGGTTGGGGGGGGAGGGGGGGGTCCCGCCACCGGGGGGGGTCCCGCCACCCCCCCCGGTGGCGGGACCCCCCCCTACCCCCTAATATAAGGATGCGTATTTCAAATGCAACCCCGAGATGTGAATTTGAGATTTTACTCTGGCAGCAAATCACATACCATATGGACCTTATCACCATATTCGGAGACTCTGCCTCCATAAGGAAAAGCGTGTAACAATAAGTTATTTCAGCTGGTACACTAATTGTAAAATAATGCGTACCTACTTGTAGTAAAATATTTATTTTAGTAGATTGAGTCAACTGTACAAATTATGCCCTTTACAGTAAACGTAAAGTTACAATTACCCAGTTTCAAGGATTTTGGTGTAACTTGATTTATTATTATGGGAATAAGTTATGCAATATTGTAATATTTTGTAAATAGAGATAATAAAAATGGGCATTCACAAAATTAATGGCGGTTTTATTATAAAACAAAATTTTCACATGTGAGCATGGTGCTGGAGTGTGGCTGTGAATAGCTAGCGGCACAACGCTTATGGTCAAGATTACTACGAGAAATAAAAGATATTATACAACACACATTCGAAAACAGTGAACGAAAACCATTATCCATTATGGGTTTTAATGAGGATTTTTTTTTAGCGTTAAGTGAAAATCTCTGAGTAATATCCATATGATAGGAATAATCAGCAATAAAAACTGATTCAAACAGATTTAATTTTTGTAAATTCAATAAAGTTATTGTGTTGTGCTCAGTAATTTGTCGCTTTCATTCAGCAATATTGTAAGGGTTAACTGTATAATGATTCACATCAATTTTGAGGATAATATGAACATGATATTCAAATTCAATCATTAAAAGGTTTACCTTCAACTGACTCCGGCGGAGCCATAAACTAGTATAGTTATCATGAATTCGGTGGTCCTTTGCTTTTATGCACAATTAATGGAGAGTATAGTGACAGTTTCCAGAAAAAGGGTCATCTTTTTCCGAAAGGCGTCATTTGAGAATATTGAATTTTCTAGCGCGAAAGACTAGATTTCAAAGCGGATAATGTCAAAATAAAACGAAGAAAAAATATAGTCTTTGGTCTATTTTGCCAGTGATCCCATGTTTGCGTAGTTTCCCCTAAATATTGTAGTTTTATTATTTTCCGGAGATTATTTTATTGTAATACTCTTTATTCATTTTTCATACATACTATGTATTTACCTTTATATATATACCCACCAATCTGTGACAGCTGTCAGCCGCGCAATACGCTTGGGCGTGGCACGCTTACGCCTGACAGGCGTATTCCTCACGCCCATCTCACGCCTCTGATAGAAACGACGATATCTCCAAAACTACAGTAGTTACCTCGCTTTCAGTTCTATCATTGGAATTGTTATTAGATTAGCTAACCTAATATGTATAGTTTAGTATAGTTTTGCCTTGGAATGTATTAGTAATTATAATGTATGTTCAGTGTGAGAGAATGTTTACCAGTTTCTTGTACTTCAGACCCCACTAATTATAGACCTATTTCAGTGCTGCCTACTTTTAGTAAAGTTTTTGAGAAATTAATACTAGACCAATTGCAAAGATTTTTTAATAAACATAAATTATTATTTTGTGTGCGTGTGTATAAGGTCTTTTAGGTTGTGTGTGTACGGAGAGAAAATGAAATACTGCGGAACTTTATAATCACTTTACTTATTACTTGTCACGATATTACAAGGAATGGTTAATTCAGATGGTAGAGCGTCTATAATGTACGGTGGTTACGGGCGAACTAATGTCGCCGAGCGCTGCCCGTGCGACGACTACAAAACTGATGTGTCAGCGCTCCTACACTATTCCTCCCCTTTTTTTTAAAAAACAAAAGGTTTTTTACAAAATTATTTCTTAAATTAAACAATAACATGGCTAACTAAATACATGTTTATCAGAATTACAAGTCACAAAGAATTTGCTTATGACATCATTTCATTACAATGAACAAAGTTGTAACCAGATCCCTTGCTGGTGTGCGATTGCGCTACTTACAATGTTCGCTTTATACAATGTTATGATTTAAAAGTTTTGATCTATAGTATCACGCTGTTATTACAAAGGGTACAAGCAGTGTTTAATTTTTAACATTACAATCGGTTCTTTTATTTTTCGTACTTTATTTTTAGGTGTAATAAATCTACATAACACAATGAGAATGCATATTTTCAATTACATGACCTTACAATTATCGTTTGGTTTACATTTTGCTGTCCTCTCTTGGCTTTATTGTGGCTTTGCCAACAACACAAAATCTGCTGATTGTCCTACGATTGAATAGCAAAATATAAACAACCAAGAAATAATCTACAAATTTCAAAAACAACTTCTTAATACAACTGTCTACTTGCTAACATCTACGATAACATAATACAATGGTGCGGTTGCCTATTTCATTAAGGTACCGTCTTGAAATTTTTTACAACTACAAATATAAGCTAAATACAATTATAACATAAAAAATTAAGGGTAGTCACCATGACGACATACTCTGCTATTAAAAAAATTTGCACCCCTTGGAGTCCACAGTATTCATCATGATGACGCCAATGAAAACACAAATACATAGTTACATGTCCTTTTTTTACTGTTCTTACACTATTACACATTTTTCACTTAACTTGACTTGAATGGGCGATGGACGATGGTTTCTGTACTGGTTGTCATTAGTATATGACTTTGGGATTAGGCGATGTTTGTGGTGGTTGCATAGTTTCCACCTTAATACTCGGTAATGCAATTGAACTTGCCACCACTTCCTTCTTTAACCATTTTCGAATGCCTTTTATACACCTTCTTTTAACTGCATATATTAGCAACATGGCAAATAGTACTATTGTTACTATCATAACGATGCCAATAAGATTTAATTTATTCTCCACTTGAGCTACGTTTGATAAATTTTCATTTACAATGACATTTTCCTTAGTCTGATTGGAACCCATGGTTTAAGAATAATGAAACTGTTTTATATAATTATATGTAGCTTCTTGACTGATGTCTGATATGTATTGACTCATTATTCCGCGATGTCATTTGTATTCAATGTATTTGGCCTAGATTTTGATACTGCTAATTTAACGATATTTCAACGGTTTTTTGCTTATTCGTCCAGTTCGCGTTGTATATGTATTGTTACTGGATTTGCTTGTTTCGAACGTTACCTTTTTCTGAGTTTTCTCGCCTATTTTACTATCGGTTTTAACTACTATCTGTTTATCTATTTTTTCTGATGGCACTTCACAATCTATCAATAGGTATGCTGGTTTCAAACGATCTATAGACACATTTGCTTGTCTGTCTTGCAATTGTACACGAAATACTTTATCATTTCTATTAATGACACGATATGGTCCATCGTAAGGAGGTTGTAATGGTTTCCGTACTGTGTCATTCCTAATAAATACGTAATCACTAGTGTATAAATCTTTGTGTACAAAAATCTTGTGGGGTGACTTGTTTTCTCTACTGGACGGCTTAAATCCATCTATCACGTCCTTTAGTTTGTTTACAAAACTATTATCATCGTACGACTTCACATTGCTACTGTCGTAAAAGTCACCTGGTAACCTAATATTGCTACCATACAACATTTGTGCTGCGGTTACGCCTGTATCAGACCTAATTGTTGTGCGTAACCCTAACATTGCCGTTGCCAATTCATCTACCCAGCATTTGGTGTCTAAACGTGCTTTTAAGGCGGCCTTTAAAGATCTATGCCATCGTTCTACCGTTCCATTACATTGAGGATGATATGGAGTTGTTCGCGTTTTCTGAATTCCCATTAACGACATTAATTCTTTAAACAAATTACTTTCAAACTGTCTTCCCTGATCACTTGTGAGTTTAACTGGGCACCCATAACGACTAATCCAACCTTCATATAATGTTTTTGCTACTACCTCTGCAGTTATCTCTTTTATCGGAAACGCTTCTGGCCAACGCGTGAATCTATCAATGATTGTTAAACAATATCTAAATCCTTCTGGTGAAGTAGGTAAGGGTCCTACTATATCTATGTGAATATGTTCAAAACGTTTACTACTTTCGAAAGTTCCTAAATCCGAAACAGTATGTTTTTGGATTTTCGCTTTTTGGCATTTAATGCAAGTTTTAGCCCAGTTTCCAATATCCTTATTCATGTTAGGCCAAAAATATCTTTCACAAACTAATTTCCTACTTGCCTTAATACCTGGATGACTCAAATTATGTATAGAATCAAAAGCTAAACGTCGAAACTTTCCAGTCAAGTATGGACGTGCTGAGTCGGTTGAAACTTCGCAAACAACGTATTTCTTTGTATTGAATAAGGTTACACGTTTCAACACGACGTTGTTATTGTCATTTGATTCGTCTTGCCATTTTGCTAGCTCGGCGTCCGTTTCCTGCGCAGCTGCTAGTTCTGCGAAATCAAGCATCGTGGGACACGATATTGTTGCTACTCTAGATAAAGTATCTGCTACTATGTTATCGTTCCCGCTAATATGCCTTATGTCTGTACTGAATTCGCTAATGAATATAATTTGCCTAGCTCTTCGTGAGGTTTCCCTATTGGTGCCTGTTTTACTGAACGCAAAAGATAATGGCTTATGATCTGTAAAAATTATTAACTCTTGACCTTCAACCATATTGCGAAAATGAATTATAGCCAAATAAATTCCTAATAGTTCTCTATCATAAGTGCTGTATTTCATTTGAGCCTCTGTTAACTTTTTTGAATAATATCCTAAAGGTTTCCACTTGTTATCAACATTTTGCTGTAACACGGCACCCACACAAGTGTCTGACGCATCGGTCATCAATGCCAAAGGGGTATCTGACGTTGGATACGATAATAAGACTGCCTTTTTTAAGTCTTCCTTACATTGCTCAAAATTGCGTTCGGCTAACTCTGTCCAGTTAATTTCAGTTTTATCTTTACGTTTCGAATTTCCTAAGTACTTATTTAACTCTGCCTGGTGATCGGCTGAGTGAGGTATGTTTGCTCTATAAAAATTTAACATTCCCAAAAATCGTCTAAGTTCCTCAATAGTTTTCGGTTTGGGAAAATTTACTATGGCGCTAACCTTATCTTCTAGAGGTCTAATTCCTTCTACGGATACTTCGTATCCTAAAAATTCTAGTTTTTCTTTGCCAAAACTACATTTTGAGAAATTAATAGTTATGCCAAATTCATTAAATCTTTCAAAAACTTTTTCTAAGTGCTGTTTATGCTGCGTCTCATTTTCTGATGCGATAATTACGTCATCAACATAATTAAATAAAAAATCTAAACCTTGCAAAACAGTATGATGCATGAAACGCTGAAAAGTTTGCGCGGCATTACGTAATCCAAAAGGCATACGCATAAATTCAAATAAACCAAAAGGTGTTATAACAGCAGTTTTTTCTATGTCATTTTCCGCGACAGGTATACAATTATATGCTCGGTTAATATCTAACTTTGTAAAAATCTTCTTATTAGCCAAAATATATGTAAAATCATGAAGACGGGGCACAGGGTAGCGATCCGGTATTGTAATCGCGTTCAAACGTCTATAATCTCCACATGGCCTAATGTTACCGTCCTTCTTGGGTACTACGTGCAGGGGACTTGCCCAAGCGCTGTGACTCGGCCTACAGATCCCAAGCTCTTGCATAACCCTAAATTCATTTTTGGCTTTTACGTACCTGTCCGGGGGTAGCTGTCTCGCTCGTGCGTGCACTGGAGTACCTGTTGTCTCTATGTGATGGCAAACGCCATGCCTAGGTGTCTCCTTATATGAAACAGGCTTAGTTAATTCTGGGAACTTACACAACAATTCATAATAGTGGCAATTATCAGTAATGGTTTTTAAAGTGGGCTCAGTGGAACTGGAGAGATTTCCTCTCGTACCTATATTAGTAACCTGATCCACTAGCCTTCGTCCGTTCAAGTCAATTAACAACTTATGATTAGCTAAGAAGTCAGCACCTAATATTGGTTGCTGTACGTCCGCAATCGTAAATAACCAACGGAACGCTCGTCTTAGATTTAAGTCTAGTTCTAAAATATGTGTACCGTACGTATTGATCTCGGTACCGTTCGCAGCATACAACTTATAACAAGCACTGTGTGCGTTATCTTTCTTAAAAACAACTCTGCGAGGTAGAACAGACACATTTGCACCACTATCCACTAAAAAGTTCAAACCTGAATTCTTGTCTCTGACACATAGACGGTGATTGACGTGCACGCGGTCACAGCCTCCCGTCGCTGACTGCACCGACTCTAGTTTTCCGATGGCTTGGCGTCCTTCTTCTTCCAATTGCAGGGCTGAACGCACTTATCCGCTTTGTTGCGGTATTTGAAGTGATAAAAACATAACCAGTTGGGGTCGTCTTCAGGTGTTTTTACATTTTTAGACCTGGAACTTGATCTTGACCTGGATCTAAATCTTCTGGATCTACCATATCTCGAACGTCCTCTGGAACCGTTCTCGATCTTGCTTAATCTGTCGCTTAATTTATTTATTTCCGCTATCACCAAATTATCCTTTTCTGAAGGTCCTGGTTTTTCCTTTACGCTGGCGACGCTTTGAATTGGGGTGATAGTCTCTGCGACCTTGTCTGCGATTGACGCCAATTTCTCCATGTTTTCCTCATCTGTGACTGCCAAAACTCCTCGTACTGATGGTGGTAAATGATTTTTCCACATTACCTTGAGTGTTTCGTCGGTTACTTTTCCTCTGGCCAGGTCCCGCATTTTTCGTAGGAGGTGCGATGGCTGTAGATCGCCTAGCTCCATTTCACCAATCAGCTTTTTGATCTGCCGTTCCGCTGACTCTTTGTACACGGAAATTAACTTTCGCTTCAAGGCATCATATTTCTTCTCCTTCGGCGGATCTAATAGTATATCCGCGACTTGTTCCGTGACTTCGAGGTTTAATTTCGATAAAATGATCCGATATTTAGAATCGTCGGACATTTTCTGACAATTGATTATCGCCTCTGCCTTGGTGAACCATAATTCTGGTGCTCTCGGCCAAAAATCTTCTAACTTGTCGGTGATGGAGACTGGTGAGAGGGAATATTCGTCGGCTGCAACTTTGTCTTCAGTCATGTTAACCACTCTCGCCGATTAGTTTTTTTTAAAGAAAAGATTCCGCACGATAGACGCTGATGTTAAGTGAGTTGCCCGTTCTCGATCACGTACACACAATGTTTATAAAAATCACTAATGTAAAGTCACGTTATTAGTTTTTAAATCACAACACACTTTTAGATCACGTCGGGGTCACCAATTTTGTGTGCGTGTGTATAAGGTCTTTTAGGTTGTGTGTGTACGGAGAGAAAATGAAATACTGCGGAACTTTATAATCACTTTACTTATTACTTGTCACGATATTACAAGGAATGGTTAATTCAGATGGTAGAGCGTCTATAATGTACGGTGGTTACGGGCGAACTAATGTCGCCGAGCGCTGCCCGTGCGACGACTACAAAACTGATGTGTCAGCGCTCCTACAATTACATAGTAAACAGTTCGGTTTTACGAAGGGTTGTTCAACTACTGATGCCGGTGTCGAACTTTTAGGACATATTTACAGTGCATGGGAAGATAAGTGCGATGCCTTGGGCATTTTTTGTGATTTGTCCAAGGCATTTGATTGTGTTCTTCATGACACGTTAATCAGGAAACTCCGCCACTACGGAATCCGGAACGGCGCTCTGGATCTTCTTATCTCATACCTGAGTAATAGGATTCAAAGAGTTGACGTCAACGGGGAAAGATCTCCCGGTTCTATTGTAACAATGGGAGTCCCACAGGGCTCGATTCTTGGTCCTTTCTTGTTTCTTATTTATATTAATGATTTGCCTTACCTCATAAAGGATAACCATGATATAGTGTTATTTGCGGATGACACTTCGCTTTTGTTTAAAGTTAAACGTCAGCAGCTATTGCTAGTTATTGACGACGTAAATATCGCAATTTCGAAAGTAGTACATTGGATTAACGCTAATAATTTACTTCTCAATGAAAAGAAAACCAAATGCATTAGGTTTACACTACCTAACGTTAGGCAGCTGAAAACTTGTGTGTTGGTAAAGGGCGAAGAGTTGAATCCTGATGATAGCACGGTGTTCTTGGGCTTAACTTTAGACGCTAAGCTTCAGTGGGGACCTCATATAGATAAATTATCGAAAAAGCTGAGTTCCGCAGCATACGCAGTTAGAAAGATTCGTAACTTAACCGATGTAGAGACAGCCCGATTAGTGTACTTCAGTTATTTTCATAGCGTAATGTCGTACGGCATTTTGTTGTGGGGGAATGCCGCCGACATTCAGACTATCTTTGTTTTGCAGAAGCGGGCGGTTAGATCAATTTATAAATTGAGCCCCCGACACTCACTCAGAGAAAAATTTAAGGAAATTAATGTAATGACTGTTCCTTCTCAGTATATTTATGAAAATCTTATGTATGCTCACAAAAATATAAAGATGTTTAAGAAATATAGTGATATTCACAATGTAAATACTAGAAATAAGCATAAATTTATTGTACCCACAACAAGGCTCAAGAAAATAGGTGGATCATTTAAATGCCAATGTATTCGTTTTTATAACAAACTACCAAGCCACGTTCAAAATTTAAGCCTAAATAAATTCAAATCCTTCATAAAACGAAAACTTTGCCAGAAAGCTTTTTATGCTGTTAAAGATTATATAGAGGACAAAAAAGCTTGGGATTGAACTGCTCCAATCTGAGTTGACATAATACCTATTTTATTTTTACTTTTACAATTTGACATTTTATTTTTCTGTATACAAATTGACATTATTTACTTTTTCAAGTATGATATTATTATTTTTTTTGATGAATATTTACCTTGTTAAATATTTTTATTTTGTTTTTTTATTAATTTTGCGTATTTTTGACATGTTTAAATAGTTTGACATTATTATTTAATATGCTTAATATTTAATTATTTTATATTGTGAATGTGAGGATCATGTGGGTCTTTCTTTAATTTTAACGATTGTCTGGCAGTTTGAGTACTATAAGCGACCCACCCAAATGTCCTTTCTTTGGTACTGTTCGTCGTGACGTTGAGCTCCTTGCGTTATAAGTTGAGCTCCACGATAACTGACAAATGCTTGCACTGACTGGACGGGTCCACTCAAATCTGTGTGGTGCTTTCTTCAAAAGACCATCCCAGACACTAATCTGCATATTCTTCATGTATTTTATTATTTTTATATTGTGAATGTGAGGACCGTGTGGGTTTTTATGTAATTTTAACGATTGTCTGGCAGTTTGAGTACTTTAAGCGACCCACCCAAATGTCCTTTCTTTGGTATTGTTCGTCGTGACGTTGAGCTCCTTGAGTTATAAGTCGAGCTCCACGATAACTGACAAATGCTTGCACTGACTGGACGGGTCCACTCAAATCTGTGTGGTGCTTTCTTCAAAAGACCATCTCAGACACTAATTTGCATAGTCTTCATGTGTGTATTATACCAAGATTATGTCTGTACCTTGAACATATTGTAAACCCAAACGATTTTAAAAGAGTGTCCATGAAGTTTCTTGCCATTCTTCTCATGAGACCAACGCTTTGGAATGGGCAACTACAGTACAATCACGAGTTATTATGCCTTGTGACTGGGACTGTAGCTTAGTTTATTTAGCTTCAGTAGTTTACTGCCGCACTCGGAGAGCTTCAGTGGTTGCTTGGGACGTCGCTTGGTAAAGGTTTTTGGCAGTTTTGTCATACAAAAGTATGTCAGGCCTTTGCTGGGTGGCGGCTTGAGTAATCGTTGGATATCTCTGAGTGCTGCAGTTAGTTTAATTCGACTATTCAAAAGTGCCTGTAACGGCCTACTTGAAATAAATGCTTTGACTTTGACTTTGACTTGTGTAAAGGTAATTATAATTAAAAAAATAAACCATTATTTCAATAAGTTATTGTTTTATTTCCACGAATACACATTAGTGCACGTAAATTAAACAAAAGAACAGACGTCGTAATACATAATTCTAACGTCCGGGGCAACTAGAGCGGCCCCGTTAGCGGGCCGCTCTTTGACCCGGACCCGGACGTTTGGCTTGATTTCTGACAAAAAAATTAGATTTTGTATAAAAAATCAAAAAATACCTGTTTAGAGCAAGAAATGTAAGGAATCGATATATATAATATACTATATACCGACTCTTAATGAAAACGCACACAAAAAATGTTGAAGTTGACAAAAATAAAAAAAAAATAAAAAAAAATGGGTAAAATAGTTGGATATAACAGATTTTTACGTAGCTTTTTGTAACATAGCGCAATGTTACTTTTAAATATTATTAAATAAGATTATATAAGCTATTTTTTGATACCAATACATCATTACTTGGAACGTACAGTATTAGCACAATAAATCAAAACAAATACCCATTCCCGTGTTCCGCCATAATTAAAAATTTGGAACACAAATTTTAAACACGTGAAATAATAACTATTTTCATCATATTTGTTTGGTTTAAGTCTACTTTTATATTAATAATGAACTGTTTTTCTTATTATAAGAAGCATTTCACAACTTTAGCACTGAAATATACACAAAATCATGCAATACTTACCAAAAAACCGTTAGAAATTA
Source organism: Diarsia dahlii (assembly GCA_949775195.1). NCBI lineage: Eukaryota > Metazoa > Arthropoda > Insecta > Lepidoptera > Noctuidae > Diarsia > Diarsia dahlii. The sequence goes on from OX459191.1 coordinate 14,964,841, forward strand.
CGCACTGTGTTTACATAACTTCATCACTGGTATAAACAACCTTGAACACTCCGATTTCAATTAGGTTTGCACTTATACGATAAGAATTAACACTTAGAATTATTTAACTAAACAGAACACTCAACACAATGGGATAATAAATCACAATCCTTATCGCTCGCACGTCCGCACTTCAAACGTAAACAAAAAATACTTGAAACCCGACCGTATTGTAAACAATCCTAATATGGGTTTTATTGATTTTTATTTATTAGGATATAATTTGTAAGTGTATAACTCTACAATGTCTGCTCAGAATATTATGTGTGTGACTGTGAGGTAATTTAAGTTATCATTCGAATTTTGGCTACATGAATTAAGCTTAGTTTGTGTTTCTTGAATTCTTGATTAGTGCTTTGGGAAAAAGACAATCGGGTTCAGAGATTTTTTGTAAGGAGCTGGGTAATCATGGAAACACGGGCTGGCAACATAGTATTTGTCAATTTGACAGAATTCTGTGCTGTCACTGTCAGTGCTGTAAAGTGTAAAGTGAAGATTATCGATGGATCACAGCGATGGATCTCGCTGATTCAAGTGCTGTTTATCAAGCCTAGAGTATATGTGTTCTGTGCTAACAAGTGTTTTGTATTTGTATTGATTGATGTATAGTTTTTTTTCCACCAATATGTTTTTCTATTACTATTGAAACACTAGCTGTTGTTGGTTTCTTTTTCTTGGAGTTAGGTGTTGTGGTCTATTTACTTAAACTTGACATGTTACGTGGTAGGTAGTTAAACATCGAAATAGAGAATCAACAATGTTCTCTGCTCTCAAAAAACTGACAAGGAGCGGCGATGACCGCTGTCCAGCTCCTTTGCCAATGTCCTCTTCTTTGCAAAAGAAATTTTCGAAAGGAGTACATTTTAACAGTAAGTTAATACTTGTATGGCATGTTCCTGTACAATCTGTTTCGTACATGAAGTTAATTGGGATTTATTGATTTTTAGTGAAAATACTGATAAAAGGCGACAGAAATGTTGGCAAGTCGTGCCTGTTGCAGCGTCTACAAGGTGGACCATTTATCGAAGACTATGCACCAACTGATCAAATACAAGTTGCTCCCATACACTGGACATATAAAAATACTGATTACATTGTTAAAGTGAGTGAAAGTATTAACTAGCGTAATATTACTATGTCTATTTAGTTTGTTTTATTTATTTTAAAAATCACTTCTTGCTATTGATCAAGCTCCTATCTCCACACTACACTAAAATTATTGAATAATAATTTATTAAAATATGCAAATTTCACTTAGGTACACATATTGTGAATAAATTATTTGGTCAGTGGGTCGTCTTAGGGGTTTTTAGTTTCAATATTTATTGGAACAGGTTTTTATTGAGTTAGGTACTCATACACCCATATATTTTGTTTTCTAGGTAGAAGTATGGGAAGTAGTAGATAAAGGTCGAACAAAGAAGAAACCTCCTTTGGGTCTAAAGCTTGAGAACCAATCTGCTGCAGCCGCAGCTGAAGATGGCTATGAAACACCAGTTCTTGATGCCACATTCTTAGATGTATACAAAAATGCCAATGGTGTCATACTGATGCTTGATATAACTAAACCTTGGTATGTATCTTCATGGTGCAATACCATAAAAAAAGAAATCATTTTATGTCAATCAGAGATAATATCTCAAAACTCTGCTTTCACAATTCCTACCAAGAGTCTATGAATGACTTTAGAAAGTTATAGGGATTCTTGGGCTGCTGATGACCATAATTATCACTCCCAAGTTCAAAAATGTAGGATGCTTCATTTGGAATGGGTGTAACTGCTAATAGTTTAGTATTCAATTCTGTGTTACACTTTTATAAAAAACTTAATGCTTATCACTGTAATAATCTCACTGCCTTGTTATCACCACACTACAGTTATCAGCAAGTTTACATCTCTGCCTCCTTATCAATCTGGGCTGAAATAATGAATTTATTTATATTTTAATAACTTGCCTTGTTAGTGCAGTTGTTAGTACCTACGTGATATTGGTGCAATCTTGCTACTGAATTTCTAACTAGTTCGCTCCATTTGGTTGAGCGGAAAATAACAGACATATCTTAATCCTGCAGGCAGGATTGACTCCTCACAAAAGAATTCCTCAACAATTAACAGCATGGACACAAAACTTTGTAAACACTTTCAATGTTAACAGACAAACCTCCATCCTTCTTCCTCCATCTCTTCTCATCTTCTCTCTCTCCTTTCTCTTCTTTCTTTGTATTATCTTCATCTCTTCTTCTCTTTCTTTTTCCTTCCTTCTTTCCATTTTAAGAAAACTTTTTAAAAGATTTATTATTTGCCATCTGTGCTGCACCTAAACCTACAGCACTAGGGATAAGTGAAAGCAGAGAAAGGAGGCAGTTGCTCTGCTGTGGAATGTGGCCAATTTGCAAGATAAGAGTTGATTTTGTCCCACCATCTCCTCGTGGGACTAGTAAGTTTTCTTTTTAAATGAATACATAATTTTCTTCCAGGACTTTCGACTATGTCGTGAAGGAGTTATCTCAAGTACCTGCAGACATACCTGTAGTGGTGCTAGGAAACCATTGTGACATGCAGCATCATAGACAAGTTCACCCCCACCATATTGAACAAGCCCTTCACCATGCCAAGCTTATCAGGTACAAATTGAGGTGTCGTTTTTTTAAATTTCTTTGTGTACATTGGAGCTAGCATTGGTTTTTCAACTTTTAGGGCTGAGCCGAATGTCCCTTACAGCATTTAACCATCGACAATGTCTCCGACAAAGGCTGTAAAAAAAAACTAAATTATTTGACTTTATTAGGACTGCCCCAGTGCGCTATGCTGAGTCTTCAATGCGAAATGGTTTCGGATTAAGATTACTCCACAAGTTTCTCAATGTGCCGTTTTTACGACTACAGAAAACAAGTTTATTAGAACAACTTCAGAGAAACCAGAGAGATGCAGAAGAGACTGAAAAAGAACTTGATGACTTCCAGGTTAGTGTCTAGTATAGACTTTATTTAATAGGTTGATGCAGTGTTTTCTTTTACTTGCTAAACTTCTACTTATTATTATTTTCAGAATTCAGAGGAGTCTCACTATAACCTGTTTGTTGATCGTCTTGCAAATAAGCGACGGCAGAGTGTGGGCCAGCCGGAACCTCGACTTGCCAGTGACCGTTCTCCCAGCATTGTGCTTGGCGCCGGCAAACCTATTGTGCCCCCTAATGTCAACCCACTTGTAAGTTATATACAAATTCTCTTGCAGAATGTAGCTTTTAAGATCTTAAATGTTCTTCTATGTTTTTGTCCATCATTATTGCAGGTAGGGCAGTCGCTAGCCGGCAATGGTTTGAAAACGCCAACTCAAGTTACACAAAGTCAATATGTTAGTTCAGAGTTAACAAGGCCTAAAAATCAAGTTAGCATGGAAACGACGCCACATCGACGGCCTCAACAAGACAGGTATCCATAATTTACTATTTTTTTATTACTTCTAACATGGCGATTTTTTGCAACGATACAGTCGCCATCCTTTCCTTTACCTTGCTCGGTTTACATGAAGGGTCATAAAGTCGTGATGCAATCGTACTTATATCGCCCCTGTGCCGTGTGTCCACGAAACGATAACTAATTATTCGATGCTTTGCATATTTTAGCGGACAGAGTACGCCATCCGGAGCCAATATATCAGCCTCATCTGGATGTCTAGATGAGTTTTATGCAGGAACATTGGACAGCAGTTTTTTGGAAGACCTTCCCGCAATATCTGGCCATAATCAAGATGTTGCTTATGACACTGAAAGGTAGGATTCCTACACTTATGTTGATAAGCGCGAAAATTGCTTGAATTTAATCATCCTTCTAACAATGCACTATTATTTCAGTGATGAAGAGAATATTACTAACCCCAAAGTGACGATTGATCAGGAAGATTTAGACTTCGACTTCAGTTCGTCAGCGGACAGAGCAGAGATAAAATCATCAACAGAATTCATACCAAGAGTAGATACAAAGTTATCAACAGAATTCATGCCAAGAGAAGATACGAAGTCAACAGAATTCATGTCAAGAGCAGATACAAAGTCATCAAAAGAATTCGCAAAATCAAATCAAGATGAAGAAGATACCATTCAACTTGAGAAAATGATAAATCGTGTTACAATGGGCGAAGAGATCGATATTGATAGCGTAGATATAGCAAGTATGCCTATATTTGAAAACAGTCGCCACATTGACGAACAAATGCCTTTGGACAACGACTTCCCGCTTTGGGCTGGCGACACTAGTGCTAGAAGGTCTCCTGAAGGTTAGCTATGGATTGAAACTGATTGTATTCTAACTATAAATTAGATACAGTTTCTGGTATTAATAATTGTCTATGTAACTTGTAATAACTCAACTGCGTTTCAGGCGGCGAAGATCCAGACACGTCTAAGGAACCTAGTGAAAAGGTAACTAATGTTTTTAATGAATTAAGTTTGTTTGAATCTATACTAATATTGTAAAGAAGTAAAGTTTGTGTGTTTGTATATTTGTTAAATTGTTAGGGGTAATCTCGGGATCTACTGAACCGATTTTAAAAATTCTTTTACCATTAGAAAGCTACATTCATCCCGGGTGACATAGGCTACTTTTTATCTCTGTATTCCCACGGGAACGGGAACTACGCGGGTGAAACCGCGTGACGTCCGCTAGTGTTAAATAAATAAATGACACAGGCAGGACAATGATAATGGTGAACGTTATAATTATGTTACAGGAGAAAAAACACAAGAAGAAGAAATCAAAGGACAAAGATAGGGGAGATTATACTGAGAAAACAGAGAAAAAAGAAAAGAAGCATAAACATAAGAAATCAAAGAGTGATAAAAAGATAACTAATCCTCAGCAGGACTTACTGGGACCTACACCTGCTACCGAGTTTAATTACGAGGAATATGACAGCATTTAATATACTTACTACTTAATCTTTTGAACTACTACATTCCATTCTACTATTTTTGTGGTTTTATTGTCAATGTCTGTATTAAGATTATAATCGTTATTTTATAAATACTAAGTCATTGATAGTGACTAAAAAATGCACATAGGTACGTATTACAGAAAGTGTTATTTTTTTATTATTTCAGATACATAAATATTAAGAGAGTGGTCGGTATTAAAATCTTGACGTATTATTTTAGGAATCTCAAAATTAAAATATGTGGCACAAACTTCAAAAATGAGGTATTCTGTTATAATTTAAATGATTATATTGGCATTTCAAATGCAGAGGTTGACTGAATGTGAATGATTTTTCTTGCATTTAGTTTTCGACCGTAATTTTGTTGTTTCGCAACGAAAGGGTATCAGCACGATTATTCACAGCCTAATAAAGCAGTGGTGGCCCAGTGATGGTGGCGCCGACTTACGAATTTACGAACAGTGAGTCGTGGGTTCAAACCCAGTCAGACGTATTAATTTGTGTAATTTATTTCATCATCTCACCACTGCTCTCACAACGGTGAAGGAAAACATCGTGAGGAAACCGGCCAAGCCGCACTGGGCCCGCGTGGTGGATTATAGCCCATTCCTCTTCTTTAAAGGAGGTCTGAGTCTTATAGCCCATTCCTCTCTTAGAGAATAGGTCTGAGTCCCTGCAGTGGGAGGAACATTATAGGCTGATGATGAAATATAAATAAAAAAAATAAGTTTAAAAATCTAAAATCCGACTACTAACAAAATCGCGGTCTTAAAAGTAGAAAACAAGAAAATAATTCTTGTCTGATATTCTTCGTAGTTGCATGCCATCACTGATACCTGATGCTCCTTCATGGCATTCTCATTGATACAGAAGTCAGCTACTGATTGCTATTAGCAAGGTGGCATGCGACTAATATACGAAGAATATCAGACAAGAATTGTTTTCTACTTTTAACACCGCGATTTTGTTAGTAGTCGGGTTTTAGATTTTTAAACTTATTTTTTTTATTTGACTGTTATTTTTGTGTGTTTTACTTATATGTAATAAATACGTAATCATTTATTACTTTCATAATGTAATATTCTACTTAATATGAATAAATAACACAGACTAGACCGCGACAAACGGTTTGACCGCATTCTAAACGTATATGTTGACTAAAACTATAATATACATATTTATAATGTGCTCGTCAAGACCTTTCATTTAATACCAAATAAGTTAGGATTATCTCAATTTTTTTTTCGAAGTTATAATCTGACGTTTAACTAGCGTCATAAAAATATTTGATACAATTTATACAGCATAGACACCCGGGCTATTCTTACGAATCTATTTACACCTCATTAAAATCCGTTCTGTAGTTTAGGCGCTACGGTGGAACATACATACATACATAGACTGCCAAAATCATTACCCTTCCTTTTGGCTTCGCCGTAGTCGGGTAAAAAATATAATCGAAACAATTAGGACACAGGTTATATTTTGACCTAAAGAATAAGTATCATCATTTCAGCCAAAAGACGTCCACTGCTGGACATAGGCCTCCTATAAGAATAAGTATCATACTGTGTTTATTATCAGACCTTGGCACACTGCCAACATCGACACCTGTCCGTCCTGCTTATAGGGTTGCAGTATTCAAAGTCACGGCATAGATTGGTACTTCTCCGGAAGCTTCAGATAGATGGGCTTCTGCAGTGTCTGTGCTTTCTGTTGCTGTGTGCTTTGTGTCTCTTTCAGTTCAGAACGTATTGTGCCAAAAAGGGGTTCATTATTGTTTGGGTTCACCGAAAATTGGCATTGGTTAGAAGTTATTTTAGCGACTTGACATAATTGTATGTAAAAATGCCTGTTACATTATCCCTTTTGGAATTAGGTACCCTCCTCCGACTTGCAACAATGTCGGATGCTATTAAATGTGTGCAATGCAATTTTGTATGTTTCTAATCATAAGTTAAAATTGAAATAACATACCTCGTTACAGCATAAAATATTTTATCACGTTATATGTATGCTTGTTGTCTAAATAAAATGTTTTAACAACGCGTTTGATGTTTTCACTTACTTTAGGAACCGTTCTCCAGTATTAGTTACCCTGATGATAACAGTTTATAACAATAGTTAATCGTTGTGGCCCATATGGTCATACCTCTTGAGGTATACTTTCGTTTGTAAAATTTCGACAGTTTTCTCTTTGATAACTCTAGTCAATACTAGAGTTATCAAAGAGAAACTCCGCCCAGCGGACGCATATGCCTTACCAGCATGGAGCTCCATGCTTACCAGCGAGTCGTCATCGTGCGATCCTCGTGGTCCAGGGACAAAACTATCTAAGCTAAATACTTGCTCGTTACTGGCCAAGCTGGGGATATTCTCCCCAGGTTAGCCACCTAGAAACGCTAACTTTTGAACCAGCGACCGACATTCTGATATTTGGCGAGTGATTACGACTAATAATGAGCGAGAAAATAGATCCTCGCTAGGAGCCCTTTTGAAATTCAAATTGGGTCAAGCTGAGGACGTGCCCCCAGATTGGTCACTTAGACACGCTTATAACATTTGAACAAAATTTAAATTGATTGTTATCATGCCAGTGTCAGACACGTCAATTTGACGTAATTGCTATACTCGAAAATGAGTGCCTAGCCTAGAAGATAATCCGATTGGCGGATCGCTGCAGGTGCTCTAACCTTCTCGGCTTTGATTTATATCTCATAGCTTCGGTTTTGCCATAACTCATTTGCATTTTTTGACGTGATAACGTCTTATAATTCGATGGCCGGCTGCACGCACGAAAAAAGATGACGTCATGCGTCGTTACCTCGCTCTGAGGCGTTCCACAGCAACGGCGTGTCAATTGTTTTGTTTTATTTTCTTATGACGTTGTCACGTTCAACTATCGTCAGTAAACCGATTTTACAGACAACCGATTTTTCTATTTTAACACGTTGACGGCCAGTACTATCCCACTAGTTGTAGCTGCTATGACAGTACTCATTTTCATACATTGCCTAGAGGCGTAGTGTCATATCGCGTGGTTAAAAAAACATGTCTTATGACAGAATGGATATAGGCGTTTCAAGATGTGGCTCTGGTTGGCTGGACATTTCTTCAAAACTGCTCGCATTTAAGTAGGTCAATAGGGCACTTTATGTGACGGCTAAACACCCTTATTTCAGAATAGGTGACGCTACAGAATCTTAGATAATCGATCGAAAGCGTGTCCAGCCAGCTTGAAAAACCACTTTTCGCTGGTCTCTCAATCTCCGTAACGGAAGTGATTTTGACGACTTTTTGCATATCAACGGGCGTCACATAAATATGTGACAGGCATCAAGCTAAAAGTTTTGTGATACGTACAGTGGTTTAGTAGAAAAATGCAAAAAACTGTGTCCAGCCATCTTGAATTTACGTAGAAAACTTTTGGCTGGCACTTCCGAATCCCACATAACGGGAGCGTTTTCGAATATGGTTCCTTTACTAATACTTGGTGACGCAATGTGTGACAGTAATAACGTTTGATTTATGCCGTCACATGCAAGGGTTTACGAGATATCAATGAAAACTTAATGTATACTTGTGTCCAGCCATCTTGAACTCAGGCTGGCTGGACACCTGTATCTCCGCTGCCTGATGATCTACGACCTTCAAAATGGTATCAAAATGTTGTGACGGGGACGATAATGATAACCTGAATTTATGACGGAGAAACTTTGCGTAGTTTCAAAGATATTGATCATTTAAATTTTCCCATACAAACATCCATTAATATTGTGAGGTGACCATAATTTTTACATAAATAAAGGATTTCTTTTTAATCGACTAATCGGCCGGTAGCAGCCACGCCTGCTTTGTATTTGATTTCTCCGTGGGAATAAAAGGTTTTCCTGCAGTAAAAAGCGTAAGTATGTGTTAATTCAAAATAATAATTAAAAACACTAACAAAAAAGAACAAAGTGCATTGCACTCAGTGATGCCAATTTAGCATTTTTTCATGTTGTTTAGCAAACTTATTAGTTGTTTAGCATATTTTTAGCATATAAAATAATTATAAAATAAAATACATTAATGCGTACGCAATTATTTCCATTTAGAAAAAAAATCCCTTTACTATATTGTTGGCGCTTCTGGTGCCAACATAATGGAAAGAGTATTTGAGATCATAGTCGATTAAAACAGTATGTATATTTTGTTAAATAATAAAAAAGTTAAAACTATTTTACGTTTCATTTGACACTGAAAAATGTTAGCAGATTTTTTAGCATTTCTATAAAGCAATTGGCATAATTTTAACACCATTTTAGCAGATTCTATATCGGTCTTGTTGGCAGCACTGATGCACTGACACTGAGATTGTACACAGGCTGTGAGTGTGACAGCGTAATAATGGTAGTACGTAATAAAACCAAATGAAAACTGATGCTGTGATTTATTTTGTGTAATAATTTTATTCTTTTCCATAAATAGGTATTGAAGAATATTTTAGTTTATTCAGCTATTTATATGATTAAAATGACGACCACCGGCTTCATTTGCGCTTCAAACACTTAGGGCGGCGGTAAAAACAACGCTTTGGTACAAGGCGGGGGTTATTGAAGTGCAAATGGAGTTGATCGTCGTCATTTTCGTCATTGAAACGCTCTAGCGCAAATAAATAAATGTGATTTTATTTACCTACATTATTTTTTCATTTAAATACCTTAGAGCATTAGTCTGTTATCCTGACACAATATCTACCTATGTACTTACCATAAAAACACCAATAATTATCTACTAAAAAGAGTAGATAGGTATCTGCACGTAAATAATCAATAACATTAAAAAAATCTCCCCCCCCCCCCTTCCTCACTTCTACACTTTTGTCTTCTATTGATTAAAATATCTACAGTTGTTCGTATTAGTATCACCAATACGCGAATTTTCGTCCATTAAAGAAAACACCTTAAATACTTAGTCCTACATAAAACCTACAATATTGGTAACCCTACTACAGTGTTTGTATGGGAAAATTTAATAGATCAATATCTTTGAAACTACGCAAAGTTTCTCCGTCACAAATTCAGGTTACCATTATCGTCCCCGTCACAACATTTTGATACCATTTTGAAGGTCGTAGATCATCAGGCAGCGGAGATACAGGTGTCCAGCCAGCCTGAGTTCAAGATGGCTGGACACAAGTATACATTAAGTTTTCATTGATATCTCGTAAACCCTTGCATGTGACGGCTTAAATCAAACGTTATTACTGTCACACATTGCGTCACCAAGTATTAGTAAAGGAACCATATTCGAAAACGCTCCCGTTATGTGGGATTCGGAAGTGCCAGCCAAAAGTTTTCTACGTAAATTCAAGATGGCTGGACACAGTTTTTTGCATTTTTCTACTAAACCACTGTACGTATCACAAAACTTTTAGCTTGATGCCTGTCACATATTTATGTGACGCCCGTTGATATGCAAAAAGTCGTCAAAATCACTTCCGTTACGGAGATTGAGAGACCAGCGAAAAGTGGTTTTTCAAGCTGGCTGGACACGCTTTCGATCGATTATCTAAGATTCTGTAGCGTCACCTATTCTGAAATAAGGGTGTTTAGCCGTCACGTAAAGTGCCCTATTGACCTACTTAAATGCGAGCAGTTTTGAAGAAATGTCCAGCCAACCAGAACCACATGTTTCAAGTCAGATCATTCCAAGTCAGATCCATATTCCTCATCATCAGCAAACGGGTCTTGACTTGATTCAGGAGTAGACGCCGCATCAAACAGGTCCTGTATTCGTTTTTGTTCTCGTTCATACGAGTCCCGAGACGACATCTGCAAATATTATTAGTCTTGAATTTGATATAACAAAACAGTTTTTAGATATATACATTAGCAATCTAAACAAGTTGTTCAGATGTGTTACTAGACTTGAATTTGTATTTTGTAAGCTTAGAACAATAAAAATACGATGAAAACAAACATTACGTACCTTCTAGATAACGATTGCGCGCGAAAACATGCAGCGACACAGGCGCACCGTAGCGCGACAGTACTCAACTAATCGTACGCAATTGCAACGTCTATGGGCGTAGTGTGCGTATGGAGGGAACAATTTAAAATGTGTATGTGTGCGTGGAGGTACTTTCTTTGGACGAGTTTTTAACAATGTGTTGTGACAGTACGATGGTCGTATTTGTTCCTTTGGTGACAGTAGGACATGCCATGCCTTATGATAGTATGAAAAATCGAGCGTCGTGAAACGTACTGATTTTACACAAGTCAAAATTTTAACGTCCACAAACGTACTGTCGTATAACTTTTAACGCCTTGACGCCTGTCGGCGGTACTGTCCGTCAACGTGTTAACTGAATAAATCAAGCTTATAAATAACGGGTAGGTAATCTTAACCGTGGCATTAGTTAGGGCAATTATAGTTCTAAGGTACCATAAGTACATTATGTAAGTTGTAAGGGGTCCGTAAAGTACTGTACCTAACTTAAAATTCGAAAGTGGGATTCGTGGATAAAATAGATGGGATGATGTTTCTCAACAAAAGAAGTTTAATAAATAGTACATTCTATTCAAAATGTAAATGTACAACCACATCGATATTTTATTGGTTAGATTATAAAAATTGGACCACCTGTAAGAAGTCCGCTCGTAGTGTAACAATATTACAAACAAAAATCTCTACATAACAGAACTTACAGATATTAGTCAACTTTATTTTATACATACTATAGTACACGATTATTTAACATAATATTTACCTAATATTATATTTATACATTCTATGTATAGAAGATAATAATTTTTCATTTTTAATAAGTTAATAAAACTATAAAATATCTCTTCAGTTAAAAGTTAGGCATTTATAAGGCTAATGTAGGTATTGGAAACAATATTTGGTGGTTTTAACGGTCTCTTTAAATACAACACGAAGTATGTACCTATGCAATATATTTATACATAATCATTTATAAATAAAGCACTTTGTACTTGGCTTTAATTTAAAAATAAATATTTAGGTTTGATATTTAGATTTATCATCCTATAAAAATCTAACTTCATTACTAATAAAAGTATAAAAATATAAAATGATGTTAGAAAATGAAGCATGATTTTGATTTAAATAAAGATGAGACTACGGTGGATCTAGAATTTTAATTCCATTGTAATTGTTGATTTGCTGATATTGAATATAACTTTGCATATGCTTATTGAGATTCATTCCAATTTGACAAGGATGCAACTCTAGATCCACGCTGCTATAATGCGACAACAATTTTGTATACCAAATGAATTATAATACTTCTAAAAAAAGTAAATTGAAAGTTTAAAGACCAAATATAATAATTCCTGAACCTGACATTATAATGCATGGGTTGACATAAATTAGCAGTATTTCTTTACTGAAAACTTAAAATGCAACAGAAAGTAATGAAGAATATAGTATGCACTTGTAGTCATAATGTTGAATAACAAAACAGCATCATTTATTCACTTTCAACCATGACAACTGGCCGAGGTAAATAAAACAGTTAACACAAGATTTGTTAAAATTGATCTGTCTTGATCATGTGTTCGAGATAATCGAGTTATTAGGAAGACGAAGGCCGGACATAATCCAACGATATTGAAGTTTGTAAATGAATTAATGATGCTGAGTGTGATTATGTAGCTTCACAAGTACTTTTACAATAGCTAGAATTATTAGCTGCACCAGTTCACGCAGATAACACTCCATTTAGAAATTCTACAAAACAGATACTTCAATAGTGCAGTAATTAAAATAGATATAACTTGATTTTTGTGAAGTAGGGGAAGCACTGAGCTCTATACAATTAATAAGATGTCTTTGCTTCAAACTGACTGCTTTCAACAAATGGCCGAATCATTTATTAAAATCGGACCTTCAGGTACTGGAAGCCTGTCTTGCTAGCTATATCTATTGATGACATCACACAAAAGTTGACATGAGATTTGTCAACAGTAGTTTCAGATATCAGGAGTAGGTAGTTGGATAGAGCTTTGCAAAATTTTAACAACACTGTGGAAACATTATATAATAATGAACATGCAACTAGTTATCTACTTTTTCATGTGTTACATCTAACAACGTCAGACACCCATCTTCTCTATTTATTTGAATTATAAACCAAATTATGTAAAATTTATACCTATGTTTATGGCCTATTCTAAAGCACGTCAACAATAAAACTTTCCTTCATTATTTGTTAACACAACAATTTCTAAGATATCTAACAACACAAATAAATAATTAAAGGTTTAGGGTGTCGGCAATTTTGAAGGTAAAACAGTGTTATAAGTAAACGATTTTACAGACAGTATAAAACGGAATGTTTTTAAGCTATTGCAATGATTTAATTGAAAGTTAAACAAAGAAACAACCTTATTTCCTTTTTTAATGAAACCTTTTGCAGAAAAATGCTTTACAATGAAAACTCATTTTTCAAAAGAAAATAAAATGGATAGAAACAAATAAATTTTGGCCTCAGTGAAACATATTTTGGCATATCAAAATAAAGACTCATTTTTAAAACCTAACTCATGAGTATAATCCAACAATATCTAAGTCGATGGATGAATTTTTACTATCTTTAATAATTATAATTTTCTTATATTTTATATCATTTCATAAACTATCGGCTGCAAAATAACATTAATGCATTCCTAGCTTCATTACTCTTAATTCTAACTAAATAAATCTTATTTACAATGTCTATAATATAATTGTTCAATCATTATCAAATACAACATCACCTTATATCCCTCCAAAGAAGGAATTTTATCATATAATATATTTTGTCCTTAACAACATTCAGTTTCATTCGAGTTACTTTAACAAGGCGGGCGAGAGCGTCATTCCACGCGAGACGTTTCTGGGAAGTCGTCCAAATAGCTCTGTAACGCGTGCGCCTGATGGCCCAAGTGAGCACTCAAGTCGAAACTGTTCTGATCCACGAACGAATTATGCACATGGTGCGGCTGCTCACGAAATTGTCCAAATGTCCACGGATCACTTAAATCATCATTAGGTCTTTGAACACTACTGTCGAACGAGGGTAAACCAGGCCATGTCTGTGGAGATGGCGTGTTGAGCATGGCGGGAATGTTGTCGACTCGCGGCGGCAACGGAGCCGGCTCCGTGCTGAATGAGGACGCGCCCCACACCAGTGACTCGATGGTCGAGGTTGTGTTGGCGCTATTCATCTGATTAAATCTGTCTATTCCCCATGAGTTGGGAATCTCGGGCGGTGGTGCACTATTGTGCATGATATCGGGCGGTTTAGTAACAGTTCTTCCGTATATGTCTTGTTGCCTTCCACCAATTGTATTTCTTGCTGTCGAACCTCTATCCGGACTAGGTAAGTGACAATCTGGCCGCATCATCGGACTGTAATTACCGACCCCGGGGCTCTTTTTGTTACTATAGTTCACATCCACACTTGGTCTGGGTGAATAAGGGCTTTGATGTAGCCGGTCTTGTCGCGACATTGGACTATGTACCGGTGTTTTATTAGGATTGCTTCTCAGGCTATCGCTTTTTAAACCAATTCCTGGGTCTGGACTAGCATGGGTTGATGGATGAGGTGAAAATGGTGGGTGGTGTTTAGGCATAGGACTGTAGTTTCCAGTGTTCCAAGCACTAGACTTTGGCAAGTCGGGTTTAATAATTTGACTTGTATCTGGGCTTGGTTGGGCCGAATAAGGACTAGGTTGTGAAGAGTATGGGCTCGGCTGAGTCGAGTACGGACTGGGCTGAGTGGAATAAGGGCTTGGTTGAGCAGGACTCGGTTGAGCTGAATAAGGACTCCTTTGGGAAGAGAATTGAGAGTCTTGGCGAGGCATGGGACTATAATTACCGTAATTCCAGCTATTAGGATTCTTCATACTATCTTGTTTGATACTATGGGTTTCCGGACTAGGTTTGTTTTCGTGTGAGGTGGTTGGACTACATTGCTCTATAACTTTACCATGTTTTAATTTAGTTTGACTTTCTAACCTACTTAAAGGACTGGCTTCAGACTTATGCGTGGGAGTGGTTTTAAACTGTCCAAGACTCCATGAGTTATTGCTCCTTTGGCTTTGATTAAATAACTCTGTCTGGACATCTGGACTATTTTGTACTTGGCTGTCTGGTTTCGCAACAGGACTGAAATGGGGACTTCCAAGGTCTTTAACGGGATCGGACCTAGGCGTGGAAGAAGAATCAGGCCTTAACTGTGTAGCGGGACTTAGTAGTTTTGGAGTAGTTCCCCTAGTTATTCTTTTCCCTTCAGGTACTGTAGCTATCATTTCCTTGCCCGATTTTCTTTCAAGTGTTTTACTATCCGGAGAGGTTCTTACTGGCGTCTTTTTAGAAGGTGACTCTAATAAGCTTTTCGGTTCTTGAAATACGGAAGGCGAGGTGTCCTTTGTAGATGGCGATTCTGTTTTGGTATCAGATTTATCAGAAACGTCTGCAGATGGCTCTTGTTTGTCGGAGTCTGATTTGGAGTCAGCTACAGACTTTTTGACTCCTTTCTTTATCTTTGCACTTTCCTCTTCTTTCTTTTCTTTGGCTTTAATTTTTTCGGGATCTAAGCTATCTTTGAGGTCCTGTATTTCTTTGCCTATGTACAGGCGTTTAATTCCTCTTGGAAGAGCACGACAAGAGCTAAGGTTTATGGACTCAAGATGGGGGCATTTGAGAAGAACTTTCTTTATAGGATCCAAGGAGACTGACGAACCACACAAGTTGAGTACTCTGGAATAATAGGGATATAGTTAAGTACGAGTTTATAATATTATGCGTGATTATAAATTAGTATGTTGTGAGTACGATGGCGCCGTCGTCTTACGTAAAGTAAGACCGCATAGAGGCGCATTATTTTGTGTGATTTATTTCTTGACCACTGCTCAAAAAACGGTGAAGCAAAACATCGTGAGGAAACTCGCACAGGGCCCGCGTGTTGATAAAGCCCACTGCCTCTGATAGAGAGGAGGCCTTTGTCCAAGCAGTGGGAACATTCTAGGCTGATAATGCATGCATGACTTACTTGAGTTTGGATTCGGGCGAGTCGGCGAGCGCGGCTACAGCGTCGTCCAGCACTCGCGCGGCCGAGGCCCACGACAGGTCGAGCTCCAGCAGACTGTGCGACCACTTCTCGCAGATCAGCTCCAGGCACGCGCTGCTCTGCCGGGTCACGTTGCAACCTACACGCAATATTATTTGTTTATTACTTCACGCACAATGAAGAAGAACGCATAATGACGAAAGAACTTAGTGCCATGTACATTTGCTAACACTTAATCTTTGGGTGATGCATTTACTTCTGGGTACGGTATGTGTTTGAATGTAACATTTGCGTTATCATCAACTATGACAGAAATAACAAGTTGCCCGAAACTCCTATAATTTTTAATTCTATGAAAATCTGTCCCTATTTTATTTATTCATTTGTCAACTTACATCTATCGTTACAGGAAAACCCAAAGCGATAAATGCGACTTGATAAATACTTAACTTAATCAAAGTTACAGTTTGTATAACTTCACAGAATAAAAAGGGGCAATCTTTAACTTATATGATAAGTCTCAGTTAGCCCCGTTGACCACTTTCTTTTTAGTTTATTTATTCATAGAAATTTCACAAAACTTCTACTAAGCTGTAGAACAGTTTGTCAGCAGTCTTCTGATTAGCTACTAATAGCAACGGTCGTGCTATTCTCATCTCGAACTCACCTCCCAGGAAGAGATGCTGCAAATCCCAGGCAGGTACCCTCACAAGGCCGGAGTCCGTGAGACGCTGCAGGCCGCGCAGGTCCAACAGTCGCAGTCGCGTGGCCCCGCGCACCAGACGCGCCAGTGCGTCGTCCCCGAGTCGGTACTCGCCCACACCCACGCGTTCCGTCGCCGCCTCGCCCGCTATTGATAGTTCCTCTAACAACGGCCAGCCTTTGCATTCCATCTGTGAATAACGAAGGTTATGTGAGGTCCAAAATGTTGGCAATAAGTTCATCGTCTGTCAGATGGAACTTGAACATAATTGGCAAAAGGGGTTTAAACTTTTTTGTATGGGAGCTGCCTTCAAATATCCGAGATATTAATAACGTAACACTTTGGGTACCATGTTACTTGACATTTTTTGTTCGTCTATATGTCCTGTATCCATACATACCACTTACATTGTGGGCTGCGATTTCGAAAAAAAAAACAAAATGGCGGCCAGGTTGATATGCCACATCGGTTCTATCCCCTTTGCCTTACCTTTAAGAAATGGCCTACTGTTATGTTAGTATTGTCCTTGGCAAAACCTGTTAGACTGAAACCTGCAGTATCGGTGCGTAAGTCAGTTATAAAAGCTATAATTATCTAAGCATTGGAATGGGACTGTTAATTAATTTTTTTGACTATCAAATAGTGCCTGTAATGATCAAATTAAATAAAAGCTTTAAGTTTGAATTTTCTTTGTAAGATGGAAATACCAGATTGTTTAAAATATGAAAATAGTTCTTACTTTGATCAGATCAAAGCAAGTATTGATGTTATTCCAAGCGCGGATCCAGGGGGGGGTCAGGGGGGTCATGACCCCCCCCTGGGCTGAGTCCAGTACCTAGGTGGACCACTAATTAAAATTGTTAAACATCATGTTTCGATTATATGTTTTAACACAACTACCCAAAAAGAGTGTTTTAGGGTTCATAGTATGTTTATTTGTGAGTTTCTTTATTACAACATAACTTCTAAACGCCTGAACCGTTTGAAACTATTGTTAGATTCTCTGTGTTATCCCCAGTGTTATAGGCTAGTGAAAATTCCACGCTAAAAGATCCACGTACGTGAAGTCCTGACTGACTCATTAACGCCCAGCCCAAACCCTTGGACCTAGAAAGCTAAAATTTTGCACAGAGGTTCCCCTTATAACGTAGACTAGGAATAAGGAAGGATTTTTTGAAATTCAACCCTGGGAGTTAAATAGGGGATGAAAGTTTCTTTGGAAAATCGTCATTTTCACGCGGGCGAAGCCGCTGGCAAAAGCTAGTCCCAAATATGTATGTTGTAGTTGGCTTCCTGTCTAACTGGATGCAGCTGAAAACCGGAGTTTTACATGGAACGATTGCTTTTTTGACCTTTACACTGCACAACCCAGTTAGTACCGGGTCCGATGAGATTTCCTTCATTCCCATTAGTTCGATTCATTAGTTCGATCGTCGAACTAGTGAGAATTTTTTTTCTCATCTGTTCGACCGTCGAACTAGTGAGAACTTTTTTTCTCATATGTTCGACCGTCGAATTAATTAGATTTAAAACGCATGTACTCCATGACGCGCGCTCGCTTCGCTCGCATATCAAATAACACTAATATCTTCTGTCCCCGAAGTGCCGGGCCTCCGCCGGCCGCCTTCGTCGGCCTACGGCCCGGTGCCCATGCCGCCCATAAAGGATACTGTCGCGAGACGGTGATTCATCCACTTAGCGGACGACTAGCAACAGCCTATAATTTTGGTTATTCATTCGGCTAATCGGACGACTAATTAATTTTATTCATCCGCTAATCGGACGACTAGACACTTCGAATTTCAAACTACCAGGAGGCCAGAAACATGAAGGAGATATTGTCTATATTCATAATAGGAATCTCATAATCAAATCTATAAATCTATATACCTTTCTAATACCATGCAGCTTTTTTTTTACCTGGATAGTAAAGTCTTCGAAACTACCATTTAAATAATAATAATAATAATAATAATAATCTTTATTATGAACATCTTACAAGGTTTCTTTGAGGTGAGACCCTGACCTCCAAACTAGTAAAATACTGTATCATGAAGGTCAGTTCCTTCCCTTCACAAACGTGTTATTAAATACGAGTACAGTAGGTCCATAATTTTAACGTAGGCTAACTTCTATCTTAGACTAGCAAACAAAAAAAAATATATTACTAGATTTCAGTATAGCTAAAATCAGAAAATAAAGGTAAAAAATAAAAGAAAAAGGAATGTGTGTGTGTGTGTAGTTGTGTGTGTTTGTGTAGTTGTGTGTGTGTGTAGTTGTAGTTGTGTGTGTGTGTAGTTGAGTGTGTGTGTAGTTGTGCGTGTGTGTGTATCTATGTATATGTGTGTGGGTGATCTGAGCGTGATTGATTGTGAATTTCATACCGTTACAATAAAAAGAGATTCTATTTTTTCATAGTCCATGTCATTCAACCATGCAATAATTTTGCTTTTGACTTGATTATTACTGAATGATCTGATGTGTTGAATGGACTGTGTTATTTTATTGTATAACCGTGGACGTTGTAAAATCTGCTAGCAAATTTTGTGTTGGCTCTAGGCACTGGACAATGCACTTTTCTTTTATTCAACTTGGGTAATATCGGAATGACCTGTTTGTGGTATCTACGTAAGACTTCATAAACATAAAGTTTACGAACGCTCATGACATTTATTTGTTCATATAGATCTATGGTGGGATAGCGGTAGGGAAATTTAAATGCGACTTTTAGCAATGATCTCTGTGCGCGCTCAAGAACAATCATAATTGTTTTACAAGCCCCACCCCAAGCACTGATGCAGTAGTTAATAATACTTTGACCAAGAGCAAGATATGTTTGTACCAGGAGATCTCTGAAAAATGTAGTAGAACTATTTTTAAATCTAATTAATTCGACGGTCGAACAAATGAGAAAAAAATTCTCACTAGTTCGACGATCGAACTAATGAATCGAACTAATGGGAATGAACCTGAGATTTCCCTTAGTAAGACTGGTTGTCAGACTTTCGGATTACGTGTGACGACTCAACGACTGTCAAAGATGTACAAATCACAGCCGCCCTGCCATAGTATAAAGAAAGGAAGTAGAGCATCTCCGGCCCAATCCGCGACATAATTACCTACCGTACTTGCCTGTGTCAGGGTTGTCACTTTCAGCTAAATTTTAATACAGTGCCTAAAAATTGGCAAGGGCCGGGAAGTTGTATTTTTTTATTTGTGTTGTCTGAGTTTCATTGAGATGCAGCATACTACATTTTTTTTTTTTTGTAAAAATATCGTAAGGCGGTTCACAGCATACATCTACTTACCAAGTTTCAACTATGTAGTCCTAATAGTTTCGGAATAAAAAGGCTTTTGCCTAAAAAGAGGACCAACAAATAATTATAGACTATGATGCCCGCGGCTTCACCCGGGTGGATGTCGTTCAAATTATATACTAAAACCTTCCTCTTGAATCACTCTATCTATTAAAAAAACCGCATCAAAATCCGTTGCGTATAGTTTTAAAGATTTAAGCATACAGACAAACAAACAGACAAAAATAGCGACTTTGTTTTATACTATGTAAGGAAGAGCTTGTGTTTAAATTATTTACTTAGTTTAAACTTGTCAGTTTTTTTGTTTTTTTTTTTAATAGGCATAATGTAGTATTTTTGCACATAAAGGACAATATATATGTTTTTACTTTTGACTAAACCAACATAAAATAATACAGTACATACTTAGTTACTATACCTTCCTACAATACTGTGACGCGCGAACCTTGTGCGGTGTTAACCTTGACTGGCCAGTGGCGTGCGCCCTATATAGGCTCTTAGGCTTAGCCTACCTTACTAACTGAGCATTTCTTATAACTAATTAACCATGTAATCAAATAACACTATGTTAGATATGGGCGCCGCGCCGGCGTCACGCCGTCGCGTCACCATAGCACGCCGCCGCCGCCGCCGCCACTTGCTGCTCGGCGTGAGCGAGGCTAGCACGTGCCATTTTGTTTCGGTTTTTTTTTTGTGTTTCATTTTAAAATTACCAGTTTATTAAATATTAGTATAAATTAGCTCTCTTTAACCGTGCTTTATGGTGATAAAACTCGTAATAGCAGTATTCCTTGGAAGTACTTCGGAAATATTGTTATGTTCTCGAGTGGCGACTCTTTTTTGTTATTTTTACAAAAAGAGTCGTCACTCGAGAACCTTTCTTTCCCATCGGTTGTCGGTTCTTCGAGCGATTTGGTCTGCCAATTGCCATTCCAACTTGCATAATTATTCTGGTGAATTTAATCATTTCGGATTTTGTCGCACGTAGAAACTCCGAGCAAAGCTCTCTCCTTGGCTCGTTGCGTGACTCTGAGCTTCTCTAAGAGGCCAGGCCAGCAGTTAAGAAACATGTCTCTGTGCCATAAGTCATTACTGGCAACACACACTGGTTACACCCTCGTCTTAAGACACTGCGGAATTTTGGACGAAAATATGTCGCGTAGTTTCTCGAACGCTGCCCATCCGAGTTGGATTCTTCGGGCGACCTTCTTGTCGAAGTAAGATCAACCTAGTTTAACAGTTTGTCCAAGGTAGACATAACTATCGAAAACTTCGGAGTATCGCTCCCAACAATAACCGGTACGGGTAGAACACAAATCGACATAGTGGCGTTTCTGCATACACTTCAGCACTTCGAACCTATAGTCGATACGGCACCGCTGAAGAGACTTACACCGCCCAGATTTCGATGGAATCGAAGGCTTTTTCATAGTCCACAAACGCTAGACATAGTGGCCGATTATACTCCTCAGTCTTCTGTATAACCTAGCGGAGCGTATGGATGTGGTCTATGTGCTGAAGACTTTTCGGAAACCGGCTTGTTCGGGAGGCTGGAAGTCATAAAACCTGCGCTGCGTTCGAGACGGTTTGTAATGACCCTCGAGAACAGCTTGTAAACACGGCTCAGGAGTGAGATGGGTCTATAATTCTTCAATAGGGTGTTGTCATCTTTTTTGAAGAGCACCACCGCACTCCTGTGCCTTCGAGTATGACGGAATTCAACTTCTGGAGGACTCCGCACATCCGCTCGCAGAAGTTCTGTTGTGATTCCATCATCCCCCGGCGTCTTGATGTTCTTAAGCTGTTGGAGGTCTATTCTAATCTCATACAGGCTTTGAGGCTAATGTCTGGGATATCCTCAGTGTAGTGTTGGGTCAGTTTCGCTCTGGTCTCCTGAGCTGAACTGACAATGGGTCGTCGAGTCGAGGTTTACAACTGTCCACAAAGCCTCTCTAGCTCTTTTAGGATCTCTGGTTTCGATGAGATGATACTGCCGTTCTCGATCTTCAGTTTTGTCATTTGGCTTTGTCCAATAGATGCATTCTTTGCGAACACTTTGGAGCCCTGTTTACCGTCAATTGCGTTATTCACGATAACTATAGTAAATGCAAAAATTATAATGTAGAAAAATAATTTTGTTGCCTATCTTGAATAGTTTTCTTTTATTTTTTGATAAATAAAGAGAGTCATTGCATTGTTGCTTTTTTTTTAAGATTTTTACACTAAATTTTCATACTGCACAAAAATCAGCCACGCCGCCGGCGCCACGCCGCCGCCGAGCGAGATTCATCAGCACGCCGCCGCCGCAATATTTGGGGGCGGCGCCCATCTCTACTATGTACAAAATAATAATTAAAAGTTCAAACTCCTGTTAAAATACTTAGAGCAATTTTTCGCGTACGAATCTTGTAGTTACAGGCTTGCTTAGGCTAGCATTCAAGTAGCCTAAAACCCATTCATAATTTTACGCACACAGCGTCACATCGTTGAATGATCGGTGCATATTTCCGTGTATATGAACCGCACACATGCATGCCAGCTCCTGCGAGTGGAGGTGGCCTGTGATTGGCTGCAACAACACAAGGCTACGATTGGATGCGTCATGCGTCACATGCGTGGCCATCTTTAGCCCGCGAACTCCGGCGCGAAGTTCAAATTTGTTTATTTTTTAACGTTTTTTGTAATTTGCAGGCCAGTGCTAGCTTGAATACTGACTACATACGTCTTACAGCCGCGAATCATATTTATTAATCAACATACAACCTAGCACAGGCCTGCAAATTGCAAAAATGTAAGGAAATTAAGAAATTTGAATTTCGCGCTTAGCAATCTTCGCTCTTCCGTCCACAGATAGAGTGCAGCACTGACAACACATTTCATTGATTGATTTCGTATAATCCTGCAAAATTTTGTTGACCGCTTTTGTGAACAAACTCGATATGAAAATGATACAATTTTATTTGGTAGTATTTTTCAATCGGCAAATTAGAAATTATATTTTACGTCTATGGAAGCCATTATTATTGTTTCATATTGTTGTGACAAGCAATTTATAGCGCGATTTGTTTTGAAACCGAAAACGTACAGATATTGTCAGATATTAGATAACATTATTAACAGTAGTGTAAATATTAGCTTTGTTGTGTATTATTTGTTTATTCCCCTAACAAATAATAACAATGGTATTTACTTGTGATGTTTGTGTTGTTAATGTGTGTTTGCTAGATGTTAAAGGTAATAAGTTTTCTCAATTATCGTATAATGATAAGGTGCAAGTTGTATCTAAAGGTTTCGGATATTATCTTGCATGTGACGTGTTTTGTACTTTTGTAACTATCACCCACTCACTTGGATGAGATATTTGAGGTGGCCGAATCTTTCTTCTGTTTGCATCGTTAGAAAATCATGAGTTGAACCTTGAATAATGTGGTGAGTTTTTGAATTGTATTTAGGTATAACTTTTACAGGCTTATTTTCAAATTTTATAAATGTGACAATATTTTTTTTTGTTGTCAATATTTCGTGGCCTACCCACCGTGGGAGACCACTGCACGCCACTGTGACTGGCTCAGTGCGAAATGCAGCGAGATTTTGTTTGAGTGTGCGTGCGGCGACCGTAAAGATACTAGGCGCACACATACAAGCCGCGCGCGGTGCGTTTGTATGAAGATACCCTACTTCCTTCTTTATACTATGGCCCTGCTCTGGCTGTGATGTGAAGGCAATGAAAACCTCAGTAGCCGACATAAACAAAGGACACGTTCAAGTTCCCTCCCAATGACAATATCTTTACCACCCCCCAAAATCTATAAAATAATACAAAAAATTTCGCGCTCGCTTCAATTCTCAATTCTAATTCTAAATCGTCTATCCAGGGCAATTTGTTCAACGCTATATCTCCCTGGGTAAGGCTCAGCAATTCGAAGAATCGTGGCAAAGAGCTTCAATGGCTGAAGAACGACAAAACGGACTGACACTTCTCCAAGTCCAATAAAACGTACCCATTTGAGTAGATAAAGTAATAACGCGTTTCGGGAGAAGACGTAAAAGAAAAATTGATTTTGTTATTTAAATATAGGTATTTTTAAGTACCTAGTTATAAACATTAAAAAATACCTACTTTTTACTTGTATCTATGATTATAAAAATTAAATTATAATTTTTTTGTGACTTGACAACGACTATGTGACCCCCCCCTGGCTCCAAAGCTGGATCCGCCCTTGTGTTATTCTACTAACCTGCTGCGAAGTGGTGGCATTAGCGAGCACTAGCTGCGAGTTGGCAGCGCGGAACACCCGGACCTTGGGGCAGCCCTTCTGCAGCGCTTCCAGCGGCACGGCGGCCGGGTGCGACGCCGCCAGCGTGCCGGATATGTCTAGCACTTCTAGGTTCACGCAGTGGCTCTGGAAATATAATACAGAATACTTTAGTAACTAATTTAAAAGTAATGTGGAGCATGTCCATTTGGATTCAGTTATCACCTTCAAGTAGAAGTTTTTTTTCATTCGCAACTCAAAATTGGATTATGAGCATTACATTACAAATAGACACTAACGGCGAGGTATTCGCCTGTTATTTAAATACACAAGATTTTCATTTGTACTGACACAAGAGATTGTTACAATAAATTGTATTTTTACAGGTTGCGCACTGTAACGCTCGGTATTCCTTACCCACAGATGTGACGTTCGAATCTAAACTGTTACATTACTGGCGAAAGCTTCCGGTGAGGAAGTGCCTTTATGTGTTACAATCTCGATGTTTTAGTAACAATTCGCAACATCAGTTAATGCACCCTCGATAAGCAGAGGCGGAGGTCATACATTAAAATGATACTAAAATAGGGTTCCAGAGTTAAGAACAGGGTAACAGAGTGTCTGTTCCCGAATTCCAAGTGTAGCAGCCCAATACATGTCAGGGGCTAGGGTACTGCGTGAATGTAACCAATGCATTTCGTCCAGCCGGAAGTAGTAGAAACACACACTGTGTGCTTTAAACAGTAAAAATTTTACAGCAGATACCTTTTCCACCATCAGGAAAAGTGATGTAAAGAAGTCATCTAAGAGGATCCAAGAGAATCTCCGTGTCATTTCAAAGGCTTAAGCGTAAGTGTCGAATGCGTACAATTATTAGTTCCATTTTAGAAGTTTTAGGTAACCCCATGAGGCAGACAGATATTACGCGGATACTTATTCCTAAAATTATGCGTCAATGACGTTATTGAACAATAATAATACATAATTTATAGTTGTTTACAGTGTGACACATGTGACGTAATGGGATTGTCCGACTATTTAATCAGGAAATCCCGAAAGATTAACGCAAAACTAAGAAAACAGAGTACGATACCTATAGTGTCGAACTTGAGTTGAGGAATAATTCAGTATTCATGATGATTATGTTATTGAAACTCACTATATAAGGTCGTTTGTTCCGATCACCTTTCAGTACTAACCTAAGGTCTGGGAAGTTGTTTTATTCCAGAAATCCCCAGCAGTGGGGATTGTTGTTTTTTTTTTTGTTAAATAAACTCAGACAAGTGGGGACTTTTGTCAATTGTTTTTTTTTTTTTGGGAAATAGGTAACAATCCCCACTAGATGTATTTCTTTAAACAAATACAATTTAAAATTTGATTGTTATTAGTTTCTTTATTTGTTATTCCACCGTCAAACCAAAACCTTTTTTGTTTGACAGAAGTCTCATTCCTCCATAACTTTGATACTGCAATTGGATACTCTTATGAAGGTTTTAATTGGGTTAGATGTTATTGTTTTTAGGGTTAGGTGAAACACCATAGACTAACCAATTAATGTTTCAATCCAATTTATCAGTCCCTGGTTTAAGCCCATAAAGCCTTTAAATACAACTTAAAAACTAATTATCATAGAATATTTTTTTTTTTATGTTATCAAAACATACCGCTATCGACTGCAGTATCTGCGGCATGGCTATGAACTTGTTGTTCGCTAGCATGAGATGCGTAAGTCTCGCACCGAAGTTCTCCGTGATGCGCGTCATGGAAGCCGCTGCCATGCACGAATTCGAGCCGCCAGTTTCCGACTGCAACAAAACAATTTCAAATTATTGTTTAATAGTAAAAATGGATAGTTCTTTTGATTTCAGCGGACTAGATATCGACGAAACGGTGAAGGAAAACATCGTGAGGAAACTCGGCAAGTCTTAGTAACAAAAAATTCGAAGACATGTGACATCTACCAATCCGCACTGGGCCTGCGTGTTGGATCATAGCCCATCCCTCTCCTAGAGAGGAGGCCTGAGTCCTTGCAGTGGGAACATTATAGACTGATGAAAACGATGCGACATCGACGCGGTGGTGGAGACATCTTAGTGCACAAGTGCGTGTGCGCAAACAGATGCAGTCTCTCTTGTTTTAGTCACGTGCACCACGTATCCACGTATCAACGCTCGTGTCCACGTATTCAACTTGCACTGTTCTCATGTGTGCACGTAAGTTGGCCGCTCCAAAAAATTGTCTTTGATTGCATTCTTCTTCTTGGCATGTCGATGGCAATCTAAATTGTCTCCACCCACAACTGAGAACGAGTCTGATGAACGAGTTTGGCGCTTTAAAAGTTGGCTATATATACATATGTGTAGAAAAAACACAGATGTTTTCTTCAGTATCATCAACCATGCATAGGAAGAAAAAGTGCAGATGCGAATTTCAGCAATATGGGTTGGTACGTAATATACCGAACTTAGAAGGTGGTATTCCGAGTAGTTTTTGCCTCCAACCGTGACAGAAAGGTGTAGTTATGTATAAAATATAGGCATTCTCTTCTTCATGGATTGATAAAGCTTGACTGAACTGTTGAATAACATACCGTCAACGATAAATCAATCCTCTGCAGCTTAGGCAAGGCCTGCATCAGGTCGAAGAGTTGCTCGGAGGTGATGCGACTCCAGCCGGCGACACTCAGCTCCACCAACTGAGGACAGTAGTCGGCGACGCAGGCTAGCACCCACGAGACGTTGCTCACTTTCCACTGAGCTGTAGAATACAATGAAACACGATTAACACTGGATTACTCAGAAATAATAGTAGGTATTAAGATGGATCGACGTCATTTTGAAGATTGCGGGAATTCATTTGGACTGCCTGACCTGCTGACCCATCGTTGTGACGATGCTTGGGAGTGGTCTATGGTCACAGACTGTCTTCTAACTCTCAACAGTTGATTAAGATAATTCTATTTTTGGGTTAACAATAAAATAATTCTGTTAAATCCCAGTGAAGCTGGCTGAAAAATTTGTATGGGATGCCTATGAATATGTTAAAGCATACGGAATATAAATACTCTTTCGAAACATAATATACAACAAAGTAAAGCAGCACAATTATTCACTTACCAATATTTAAGGTTTGACATTGTGGTAACCGGTTTTCCAGGAGCCACACCAGTTTGTAATCTGTTTTACATTTTTCGCTAGTGTATTGCGCAAGGTCTACATTCTTCCACAATTCGGGCCTACAGCTCACACTGTGCCATAATTTACATACTCTACCAATTCTGGAAAGAAATGTAAAAGATGAGTGTTTTGTATAAATATAACATAACATCACGCTTGTAATCCCCTAAGGGTTAGGCAGAGGTGTACCTATTACTACGCCCACATTTCGCCAGTTCTGTTTCACATGCAATAGGGAGCGAGCCTTTCGCCAACAACCGGCCACAATTCCAGACTCCGTGGCTGCTACTGTGAAATTCCTGATGGAAAACTCCATAACTCTTTACCGATCCGGGAATCGAACCCAGCACCCCATGCTCAGTAGTCGCGCTTGCGACCACTAGTCCAGCGAGGCAGTTGAGAAAGAAGAAGAGAAGGGAAGATGAGTAGGTATCACTACATATTATAAAACAAAGTCCTCCGAAGCGTCTGGCTGTGTGTCTGTTCGCGATAAACTCAAAAACCACTGCTCCGTTATTCATGTTGTTTTCACCAATGGATAGAGTGGTTCTCGAGGAAGGTTTGAGTATATAATTTGACGCGGGCGAAGCCGCGGGCATCAGCTAGTTATGTATAAAAGCTTATAGTAATATTGATAACTTAGATTCCCTGAAAGTGTTTACCTGATCACAGAAGGCAATGTGCCCTGAGAGGCCACAACATATTCAAATATCTTTAATAGAATCTCCTTAGGCATAGAATATCCCCAAGGACTTTGTGGTCCAGTCTCTTTACTTTCAGCTCCACTAATTCTAGTTCTTTCAGTCTTTTCACTTTTTTTTTCACTTTTCTCTGCAAAAATGTAACAGTGAATAATTAAAATATGTAAATAATGAAGATTGCAGCTTATCGATACAATGTATGCAGATGTAGGCGTTTGTGAAAGTATTGGTCCATGGCTGAATAGGCTGCAAGCTAATTTACGTTAGCAGGTTTCTTAAAAAAGGATATCAAAATACCTAAGGCATAAAGACCGAAAATACTCATAGTTATATGACAGTAGTATACAAAGACTACGCTATCTTGTTATCTGGCGGTTATCAAATACAAACATGCAAGTAGCAGCTGAGTCGCATCCGTTCTGGATGCTTTCAATCAGTAAAAAGGTTATATGCGACGAGGATGTACTTACTTTGCTTACTTTTAGAATTGGTTGCTTTCTTTTTAGAACTGGGCTTAGGAGTCTTGGGTCGCGGATGGCGCGGTTTTGGCGCGGCGACGCTCATGGCGGCGGCAGTGTCACCACGCGACGGGTCGTACTCCTCACCTGAGCTAACGCTAGCCGGCGACGCCGCCCGCTTCTTCTTAGATTTCCTTTGCCCAATGTCGGCAACCGATGTTGGCGTTGGCGTTATCTGTAATTTTAGGTTTGAATAAAATATGACGTTTTGAACACATGAAAAACTAGGTACAATACTATAGATCGAATGAAAATTCTCTAATGATTATGTTGAACTAAACTGTTGCTATGATCCGAAAATAAAGGTAACATCACTTACTGCCAATCATTTCAAGATATAAAGTCCATAAAATTAAACAGGTAAGTAAGTGACTGCCTTGGTGCTTCATTGGGAGCAAGTGCGATCCACCATCTACCTAGCCTTTTCCCAACTATGTTGGGGTTGGCTTCCAGTCTAACTGGATGCAGCTGAATATCAGTAATTTATATGGCGCGACTGCCTATCTGACCGCCACAACCCAGTTAGTACTATAGCAAGCGTGATTGTTTGGCCAAATCCTGGGTTTAATTAATCATGGACAAGGATTTTTCTCGTTCTGGGGTTATTGAGTTTTCCCTTACAAACTCCTTAGTAGTAACTTAAGTTTGCACAAGCCAGTCATTCTTCCATACAAACGTAGTATGGTGATTACTCCTCTGGTTGACGGTGTAGGTTCAAAATTAAAAATTGTATCAACTGGTCTTGTCATTATCTAGGCCTCTATGGAAGCAGAATTGGAAAAAAAATATTGGTTTGGAAGTTATGAGCGTCGAAACTTTCATATTTTAGCACTAATTTTAACCATCTTTGGGCGTAAATAAGTTACGTATATAGTACGAAAATGAAAAAAGTGAACCATACAGGCATAGATTAGTTATTAAAGAATTCAAATAATTTTATTTTGAACAGATACATTCAATGGATTTTTCATGGTATCCATACTACCAAAGGTCTGCATAGAAACAATCGCGCGCCCGTTTTAGTTGTCTCTTTCGCTCTATGCATTTCGCTCCTGATGTCGGATGAAATAGCATGCATTTTAGCCCCGCCCACCAACTAGTTCGTGCCGTTGGCTTGTTTAAAGGCCAGATTCTATCTGGATAGTGGCATTATATGGGAGCTAAATTAACTACAATCTGGGTGGGGTGGTTCTTTTATGTTATCAAAAATATAATATATTTATTTATCACTACTAAATGATACTAATCTAAGTATAAGTGGAACGTTTTACTTTTCAAGGACATGCATTATGCTTAAACATAACTGGCGAAATATGGGTGTAATATTAGGTACACCTCTGCTTAATGATTCAAGCATTACAGGCGTGACTTAATGATAAATGTGACATGCATTAAAAAAGTTTTTTATGATAAGATCCAATATATTGTTCACAATTATTGTTTCCAGATAATTTAAATTTAACTTGATCAACAATTAACTGGATCAACAACAATGAAATAATATAGTAACCACAGCAGATGGGAACAATATTGACCAAATTTTTGATCACTCTCCAGTTTTATTTTATATCATAACTAGCTGATGCCCGCGGCTTCACCCGCGTGGATGTCGTTCAAATTATATACTAAAACCTTCCTCTTGAATCACTCTATCTATTAAAAAAAACCGCATCAAAATCCGTTGCGTAGTTTTAAAGATTTAAGCATACAGACAAACAAACAGACAAAAATAGCGACTTTGTTTTATACTATGTAAGGATCAGCTAAATCCCTTTATCATCATAGGGACAACAAGTGAGGCTATATACTAAATACTACTATCTGCTGCAAGATCCCAAAATGAGCTTTGCACACTGCCAGTGGTGTGCTAAGGGTCCAATAATACGGCAAGCCCATAAGGCAAGCAGACTGTTCCCAAACTCTAACATCATGAAGAGTAGTTGGTTATAAGGACAAGCCAACCTTGCAGGCTTGTATTACTACACACTACTCTATAGCTTATGGCAATTTTATGCTATGGTACTAAATAAATGACGATATAAGCTTTACAACCTTAGTTTTTGTGTAGGAGTCATTATTATGAACAACTTTTACGATGAGGTGAATTTTGAGATAATGAAAACAATATCAGCTGTCCTCTACATCTTTCAAATGTAAATACAAAAGTACAGGACAACCAATTCTTTTTCCTGGGTGGGTACCTTAGTAAAAGTTGTTTATTGTTGATCAGTACAACAATGACTCTGAAAACAAACATTCAGGGAAATAAAAACTAAAATAGTACTCACTATTTGCAAAATTTCTACTTCTCTAATGCATTGGAAATATTAAAATTGTTAAAAAAGACAAACTCACTAGTTTAAAGGTCAAAGCACGTCCGAGTAGCACCTTTGGCTGCATGTTCGTTGGTACAAAATAAAATAGGACATTAAGTAATCAATTACTTCAATAGTAATTAAACTGGTTTAGAAACACATTTACTTATAACACTGGACATCCAAATAAGTCTCATTTTCATTATTACATAGTAGGTTTTAGTTGGCAGTATAATAACTAAGTTGATAAGAAGCTAGTTTTCTACTTTCCCCAATTAATTATTTCATACTTTATTATGGGCACAGCAGATGTTAAACTTAAAACTGTACTTTCATACAATGGACACAGTATAAAAATAGAAATATGCAACAATATAAATTGTTCAAACATAACACAGTATATTTTGTTATTAAAAAGACCAAAAATTAGGTATGTAATGATTTTGCATTTTTTTCCTGTTAATGCATTTAATTCATATATTTTTACTATCCAAAGATTGCAAAGTATGACAGTAATTATTGGAAAGTATTACAGCTAAGTCAAGATTACTGACATTTTATTACAGTCTTTGGTATCCCAAGCAACAATTGACTCTGCAATGCTTCCGCTTTTGATGTTATCACTTGATCACACAGCTGTTTTTTGTTTGTTGTAAAATTTGTAGAATCATGCAGGCAATTGTGATTATAGTTACTTAGCAAATAACAGACATTTAACTAACAATGGGATATTAACTATAATACCAGAGACTTTAAATTTCACTGGCAGAATGTATTGGTGTGTTGTACACCTCTGTCTCACCCCATTGGGGAATAGTGGTATGCTGTTACCTTGTATAAATATATGATTTAATTCGAGAACCCATCTATTCTAAGGTGTATCTTAGCAGGGCTCAATTTAAAAGTTTATTGTTATGTACACACGGCTACACATCAAGCTATACAAAACCAGTATAATCTGATCGTTCATTGTGCGAAAAGATCTAGTAAAGTGAGGCCAAGATTAACTGGTTTTGTATAGCTTGATGTGTAGCCGTGTGTACAACATTTTTATATTCTTCCAATTTGCCCCATTTTTAGTGATGACAGTAAAAGCATAAACATAACAGAGTAAGTTGCAGTGATACAGTAAACATTAGTTTAGGGTTGTTATACTGATTCCAGAATGCATCAAACACAAAGTATAATATGTCCGCTGTTTGTGTTGACTATTCTTAAGGAACCAGCAATAGCAAGCTGTTACAACATCAGTATTAAAGCATAAATAAGCCTTGTATTGAAGGATCAATATTCTCAGTCATATACATATAGAACCAAAAAAATGTTTTTGGAACAAAATAAACACAAGTTGTGTGTAACAAATGTTTATGTAACATGTCCAAAACAAGTTAGGTATGGAAACAAGTTACAGCTGAGAATGGAAAGTGTAGCTCACAGATATGCACTTTGTTACTCTTACATTCAATGCATTGAGAACAAATATAGCAGTTTATGTATTAGCTATTGATTGCAACAATGTTATTCAGAGAGGTTTCCTTGATCTAGAGAAAGTATAATAATAATAATACCGATTTTGAGATTATAATAAAGAGAAGGTATTTTGAATGACTATAGAATAGTAAAATACAACAGTATTACCAAAATCCTCAATTCCTAATACTATTTTGTGTATCTTAGCATAATATACAGGTACTTTTTGAAAATGTTGGTTATGTGGTTTTAAATAATGCAAGTTGTTTTAAAAATCATTGAATTAGCATCGTCAAGTCACTAGCCAATATAAGAAGGTGAGAGTAGAAAAATAAAGCAACTACTTACAGTTTCATGAGCACTTGTCCTCCTAATCTTAATCTTCATAGAGTTAGTATCCATTATCTGGCTTCGATATGTGGGCGCACTACTCTCAGACTTCTTTGATTTCTTTTTACTTCGTGAACTGCGAATGTCCAACATAGATCTTGGCTTGCCACTACACGGTATAACTGCATGAGATCTACGCTCTCTAGAGTCCTTTTTACTCTTTTTTGTTGATAATTGACTAAGTTCATGACTGTATGGTTTACCACTTTGTCGCGGCATTAACGGTAACTTTGAATTGCGCTTGAGCTGTTCATCCTCTGAACTTTCACTATCTTCAGCTTCTTCTTCTTCCTCCACCTCCTCCTCACCCTCCCCATCGCCCTCCTCGTCGTCGTCGTCATCCTCTTTGCACTCACTACTACTCACTAAATTCAAGTTTTTACCACCTTTCACTTGTGACACAACACTATGTTTAGAATGTGTTCTATATGATGAATCTTTTGATGAGTCTTTTCTCCTTTTACTTTTTGGAGGAAGACAACCATTCGCGGATGAGGATTGAGAACTCTGTCGGGAGTGGTGCTTGTGCTTCCTGTGTCGCGGACGCGTAGGACACGGCCGTGCCCCATTAGCCAGTTGGGCCTTATGACTGGCTATTTCGTCTATGCTCTGTTCAAAATCTGTCTCCAGCTTAACACCAGAGCCTGACTCGACTTCCTCTTGATCGGAGTCAGTGTCAGAGCCATCACCCGCCAGCTTGGGTAGACGAACCTCCGGGAAGAGGTCCTTGCGGACGGTGAGCCTTGCGGCCTCGTAACCGCCGTTCACGGGACTTGATCGATCAGACATACCGCCCGCCTCCCGCCGCCCTCGCGTACCACTTCTACAAACCACTCACCTGTCCGCGAGGTAAACAATCAGTTTGACACATCACATTTTCACTTTTGTGACCAAGCAATTCACCGATCGTTAAGCGATGGCATGAAAAGGTAAATGATTGTCGATAATCGATGTGCGAAACATTATAATTACTTTAGTTTACACTTCTTGTGAGTCCCAAACATCTTTTTTTCTTCACATATTCGCATTTTAGGTCATCCATGTTCATGTAACGTTGTGATTGCGAAAAACAAAGTACAGATCATTTTCGCGGACACTTGTACTTGAATATTTGGTGATGACACATAAAATGTACGATTTTTGAATTTATGGACATAATACACACTTATTTTTAATTATTTTCGTTCACTACGAGTTGATGAAAACTGTTGACCTTGTTTAGAAGCTTATTAAGTTTCAAATTTTAATCAACAGATGCAGACATTGTCACAAAAAAAGTTGTACTTGTTTAAACGCAGTAGCCTTGGAGCGACGTTTAGTTTGCCGAGTTATTACATGAAAAATGATTATAATCCATTATTATGGCAATTTCAACACCATCCCTCATTTGTTTCATTTTCTAAGAGAATACAAATGATTTAACAAAATTATATTCAAAAAATCATCGTCCTCAAATATAAAACATACACGTTATCACCTCTTTTCAAGCATAATAGCAAATGTCAAACGGCTGTGTTTTCTATTTCATCGCTAATTGTTTTTTACGTTATGACAGAGATGGCAGCACTCGTTTAATTTACAGAAATTCAATACCAAGAATTTGTTGTTTTTTAGCGTTGCTTCTCTTTCTCTCAAATCTTGTACGATATCGTCCCTAGTAGAAATTAGTTACATTTGTTGTTTCTAAAATGATATTGGTCACTTACTTTGTTTAGTATTCATTGAAAAACTCGGAAATGTTTAAGTGTGGGCGATTTGTGACGACGTGTGTGTTCAATGTATTGTGTGTGACGTTCATCAATAGTGATAATGATAACCTACACGGTCTTTCTGTAGCAGCAGAGTACATAACGGGTGAGTCATATTTATATTTATTACATTTTGCTGTTTAAACATATCGATGATCTCATACATAAAATTGTGATACTGGCTTACACTTCATTGCTATTCATTATAAGTTTCGTCAACAACTTGATGTTCAGGCAGGCCACTGACAAAATCATTATTTTGTTTTTAAAAAAATACCATTTTTAAAATAGGTACCTATTCTCAATTCTGTACTTGCTTGCCAAGTATTCAGTCTCAAATGAGCATAATTTTATTAAAAAAATATAGGTACCATTTACCTACCATTTTGTTATTGTAATGTTATAGCAATACATTTTGTTGGTGCTGGCTGATAGTTAATTATGAAGGTAACTGCTGTAACTAAAAAAAAACGCATTTTTATTTCTAAGAAGGTATTAGAATATTAGGATATGATTAGGCATTTAAGTAGCCGTTGTTGAGAAAAATAGTACCTATTGAAGAATAAGGTACGTATCCCATCTAGTTAGGCACCTCTGTTAAAAATCTCAGCCAGTCCTTTGACTCGTTCTGCTACTTACGGCTTACCTATCGTATTAATTAAGTAGGTACCTATCAGTACCCGTTTACTGAACAAAAATGATGGGTAGCCTTCTTTCTTTACAAGAGTATCAAGTATAGGTAGGTACCTACTCTAGTAAGTTTGCACAGACCTACAGGCCCCAACTGATTAAAAATTTGGAAAGATATCCATAGCAATAAATCATTCAGAATTTTTAACTACCTATGTACCTACCTCATCATCATCATCATCAACAGCCTATTAATGTTCCCACTGCTGGGACACAGGCCTCCTCTCTTTGAGAGGGAATGGGCTATAATCTACCACGCGGGCCCAGTGCGGATTGGTAGATGTCACATGTCTTCGAATTTTTTGGTTCTAAGACATGCCGGTTTCCTCACGATGTTTTCCTTCACCGTTTTGAGAGCAGCGGTGATGAAATAACTTACACAATGTAATGTGCCTGCCTGGGTTCGAACCCACGACCTACTGTTCGTAAGTCGGGGCCGCCACCACTGGGCCACCGCTGCTCCCTATGTACCTACTTAGTGACAAATTTGCCTTGATATATCAAGGCAAATTTGTCACTAAGTAGGTACATAGGAGCAGCGGAATTTACCTAACCATATCCTCGCATATATCATATATGCGAGGATATGGTTAGGTAAATTTGTTACGTAAAGATGACTGAGATTGGAAAGAAGAAGCGTAGATAGACCAATGCCAAGATTAACGCAAACGAGGGAAGCCTTTGAAAACGTAGTGCATAAAGACTCGCTTTTCAATAGTCTCAGCCAGCAGTAATCGGAGTTTTGAGTCCTGTCTTTAAGGTCAATAGGCTCACTCTCTAGTACATTCAACTCGGAATAGATGAATTTACACTTGGCCAAATATGGAGTGTACTTACACCACAATTTCTATGATAAATATAATGTCAAGAACTAGGTAAGAAAAAAAAACAAAAGAAGGAACAATTATTTGTCTCATTGATTCAATCCACGAGTCCACGTTTATGGCTATTGGCGACGTTATTTTTTTCGTCTTTATCGATTCTTTCCCACTGCTAGGCAAGTCCTCAGTTCCTCACCCATACCTTTCGAAGTTCTTGGGCCTGCCTTGGTTACGACGGCCGTCTGCCAGGCACTTACTGTGTAACTATCTTCGCCCATCTGTTCGAGTGTTCGGCTTGCAAAGAAGAACTCAGTCCCATTTTAACTTGGTAGATTTAAGGTGGATGTTCACGGTAGCCCGCGAAATTCAAATTTTCTTACGTTTTTAGCGATTTGCAGGCCAGTGCTAGGTTGTATGTTGGTGAAAATATGATTCGCGGGTGTAAGACGTATGCAGTTACTGAATTATAATCATCAAAATCATCACAACCCTCCAAGTTCATGTAACTGTCAAAAATGAGTATTTCATCGAAAAGTCATTCTGTCACGTCGTTTTGTATTAGATCGGACGAAATGCAACGCATGGGAAATTGTTTGCAGCTGCTGAGGTGAGGAGGCCGGAGATGAATATTTTGGTATGAGTTACGACGAGAAGGAAAATAAGTCAATATTCAGTTAGTGGGTCGTCTTAGGAGCGGAGGCTGTAAATGGATTAAGAAAGAAGTGTGAAATTTATAAAAAAAACAAAAAAAACCCGTGAAGTGCCGCATTATGCGTGCCAGTGCCACCATACCAACGTAGTCGGGTAGCCTCTTACGGATCATGAGATACAGCTTGCTGACAAACAGGCAGACAAACGTACGGACACCAGAGGCGACTTATGAAGACCCGTTGGTAACCCTTCGGGTAGGCCATGAAAGTAGGTGGAACAGTAAAGAATATTGATGAATCGTTAGTTATTTCTAGATGAAGATGGAAACAGAGAAGGAGACCAGAGAGACGATTGATGAATTGTGATTAGGATAGGTGGGTTGGTGCTGATCTGAATAAAACGAGAGTTGATGGTAATGTGAATTAAGTGGGCAGGAATCTAAAAAAGAAGAAATGAGACATGAACAACTACATTCTTACAAATAAATTTGCCGTGTCGCTGGACATCTCGAAGGCTTTCGACAGGGTATGGCACGGAAGTTTGCTTAACAAACTTGCGGCATAATATGGCATTCCCGCTGACTTTTGCTGCTGGATATCTGACTTTCTGAGTGAACGGTCGATCCGAGTGGTCATTGATGGCTGCTCCTCTGACCTTATGGCTATTGATGCCGAAATTCCTCAGGGGTTGGTTCTCTCCGCGACAATTTTCCTGCTGCACATCAATGACCTTGGTCCTGGTATTGTTGGGTACGCAGATGACAGCACTGTCATGGAGAGTTATACATCCAGTGCAAAAGCCGGCGGTGATGAAGTACGTTCATTGAGAGAGGCCTTGGT
Organism: Diarsia dahlii; assembly: GCA_949775195.1. Lineage (NCBI taxonomy): Eukaryota > Metazoa > Arthropoda > Insecta > Lepidoptera > Noctuidae > Diarsia > Diarsia dahlii. The sequence continues at coordinate 15,002,473 of OX459191.1, forward strand.
AGAGCGAACGAATTCAGCCTTAAGTCTTGTCTCCAAGTGGGGTAATGAGAAGCTGGTTTATTTCAACGCCACCAAAACGCAAGTGTGTCTATTCACCGCCAAAAGGAGTCCGTTCAATCTGGCCCCTACTTTCCGAAGAGCGTCTGTACAAGTTACCGACAGTCTCGAGCTTCTTGGCACGAAGTTGAGCACGAATCTGAACTTCGGCGCCTACATTGAGTCGAAAGCTCTAACTGCGGCAAAAAAGCTGGGTATCCTAAACAAGGTTAAGCGATACTTCAAGCCTGGACAGCTTTCAATATTATATAAAGCTCACCTTGGGATAGCTCAGCCAAATACCAACTTGCCACACTTGACTCTGTAGAGCGCAGAGCCAGGAGGCTAATTGGCGACGATAAGCTGGTTGCCAAGCTACAAAGCCTGGCCCACCGCCGCAAAGTTGCATGTCTGTCGGTCTTCTACAGACTGTACTTGGAGAGTGTACGCAGGAGCTCCACTGGCTGATTCCACCATCTCCCTTCTTACATCGGGAGACTAGACGTACTGCAGGTTATCACCCATACCTGGTCGATCCACACAACCGAACGAATCGCTTTGCTAATTCTTTTATTATGCGCACAGCCAAACATGAAACAGTGGAACACCCTGCCTGCGTCGGTTTTCCCGAGTTCATATAACCGCAATGTTTTTAGGTCGCGAGTAAATAGGCTTCTTCGGGGTAAGCTCGTTCTATCGTCGACCTCATCTCTGCCCTTAGGGCAAGATTGAGGTCACGAGTAAGCCCATTACAAATTAAAAAAAAAATATGAATCTGATTCTGATGCCAAAGAAAGTGGTTGTATTGATTTTGAAAAGGACCGAGCGGTTACGTACGACTCTAAATCTCCGCCCTGAAATATGAAAAAAAGTACGAAAGTCATATATCATCCGGATAACATCAAAAGCCTAGCTTTACCCTTCGTAACATAAAATGTGGGAAAAATGGAGAACAGCGACGATGGGAGTGACACTATTATGGTCGTTGTAGCCCGAAGCCTCGGAATACAGAAAGAACTTCTGTATTCTGAGCCCGAAGCGTAGTTTGATCGACTTTGTCACAAGAAGCCCCTCCAACTGTCCCCTCCAAAGACAGAACAATACAAATGCCACAAATCAAAGTAGATCTTTTGAAGTTTTGACGTTGTTGTTATATCTGAGTGTTTGCAAACGTGACTGTATACTTAGAATCTATTTGTTTTGCTAACTCACATAAAAGTGTGTGTTGGTAATAAAACTAGCAAATTATATCTTTATCAAAAATTTCAATAGCAAGTTTCAATAGCACCCAACTAGGGTGCTATTGAAACTGTGTTTGTTGTTTTTATTACTGACAATATAAACCTTTATACAACACGTGTTTTTTGACTAGTTCCACTTTGTTCAGAATAAACACCAGACAGGCTAGCAGTCGAGCATTAAGGATCGGGAATATGGCCTTATTTTTGTGGGGGTGGGAAATCATAAAATAAAACCTCCCGCTCTTGGGCAGAGCGAAAGGGAGTGTCAGACTTCTATTGACTAAAACAAAACCACCCATGTTCCTTCTTAGCTCTTTATGTCGAGGCCGCGGTATCTTTGTGAAAAACCCGCAGCCCCGACGGGGGGAATATGGCCTTAAGTCTTCTTAGACCTTGGAGAGGATGAATGGTAGGAAAAAAGCAATAAGTGAAAGATGTCCCATTCAGCCCATTCTTTGTAGGTAAACTCTGATTTTTCTGATCAATAGCCCAAACTCACGTCCGAAAAACGCAACTGCACAGTTTAAGCCATTTGCACAATAACAATTTGGCAGCACCATGTTTTGTAAAATCGTAGCAGAAAGTTATGTAGCGGTCTTTGTAGTGCAAGTGTTACAAAAATGTTGATTGCTAAAACATAAGCTAGTGTATGGGCATTTTCCCGAGAAAACTGCATGTCTATAAATGCTGTTTAACAGAATTTCCTTATCACCCACTTGGTCTTAACAAATCTCCCTAAGCCATTTGCACAATAACAATTTGGCAGCACCATGTTTTGTAAAATCGTAGCAGGATGTTACGTAGCGGACTCTGTCTGTAGTGCAACAGTGCAAGTGTTACAAAAATGTAGATTGCTAAAAATAAGCAAGTGTAAGGGCATTTTCCCGTAAAAACTGCATGTCTATATGTTGGTTGACAGAATTTCCTTATCACCCACTTGGTCTTCACAAATCACCCTAAGCCCTAATTAACCCTTTGGAGTCTGTCTCTGAGGCATCATAATATTTAAACCATGATCATTCTTCTGCCCTCATGGCAATTTGTTTCGGGTCGGGGCATTATGTATAATGCCCCGACCCGAATGTGGCTCTGGTCGGCTGGACAAAACTTCAAAACGGCTCGCATTTACAATAGGGCAATAGGGCACTTTATGTGACGGCTAAACACCCTTATTTCAGAATAGGTGACGCTACAGAATCTTAGATAATCGATCGAAAGCGTGTCCAGCCAGCTTGAAAAACCACTTTTCGCTGGTCTCTCAATCTCGGTAACGGAAGTGATTTTGACGACTTTTTGCATATCAACGGGCGTCACATAAATATGTGACAGGCATCAAGCTAAAAGTTTTGTGATACGTACAGTGGTTTAGTAGAAAAATGCAAAAAACTGTGTCCAGCCATCTTGAATTTACGTAAAAAACTTTTGGCTGGCCCGAATCCCACATAACGGGAGCGTTTTCGAACATGGTTCCTTTACTAATACTTGGTGACGCAATGTGTGACAGTAATAACGTTTGATTTATGGCGTCACATGTAAGGGTTTACGAGATATCAATGAAAACTTAATGTATACTTGTGTCCAGCCATCTTGAACTCAGGCTGGCTGGACACGTGTATCTCCGCTGCCTGATGATCTACGACCTTCAAAATGTTATCAAAATGTTGTGACGGGGACGATAATGATAACCTGAATTTGTGACGGAGAAACTTTGCGTAGTTTCAGAGATATTGATCATTTAAATTTTCCCATACAAACATCCATTAATATTGTGAGGTGACCATATTTTTTTACATAATTATAGGATTTCTTTTTAATCGACTAATCGGCCGGTAGCAGCCAAGCCACGCCAGTTTTGTATTTGATTTCTCCGTGGGAATAAAAGGTTTTCCTGCAGTAAAAGGGGAAGTATGTGTTAATTCTAAATAATAATTAAAAACACTAACAAAAAAAACAAAGTGCATTGCACTCAGTGATGCCAATTTAGCATAAGCTTTATTATTGTAATTTGTGTTTATATTTGTTATTTTATGTGTGCAATAAAGAATAAGAATAATAGCATTTTTTCATGTTGTTTAGCAAACTTATTAGTTGTTTAGCATATAGCATATTTTTTAGCATATAAAATTATTTTAAAATAAAATACATTAATGCGTAAGCAATTATTTCCATTTAGAAAAAAAATCCCTTTACTAAGTATATTGTTGGCGCTCCTGATGCTAATGCTGATGATAATGGAAAGAGTATTTGAGAACATAGTCGATTAAAACAGTATGTATATTTTGTTAAATAATAAAAAAAAGTTAAAACTATGTTACGTTTCATTTGAAACTGAAAAATGTTAGCAGATTTTTTAGCATTTCTATAAAGCAATTGGCATAATTTTAGCAGATTCTATATCGGTCTTGTTGGCAACACTGATGCACTGATACTGAGTTTGTTTTGTACACAGAGGCTGTGAGTGCTGTGACAGCGTAAACCGTTTTCGTTTTATCGTTTAGAGTAAAGTACACATAATGGTATTTAGAGCCTTCTCCGTCGATTTGTAAGGAATACGTGCAATATTTGCTAAGCGCGTTGTCATTTAACGAGGTCCTTGGTAAGTAACGTGAATTACATTATTTTTTCATTTAAATACCTTAGAGCATTAGTCTGTTATCCTGACACAATATCTACATACGTACTTATCATAAAAAACACCAATACTTATCTACTAAAAAGAGTAGATAGGTATCTGCACGTAAATAATCAAAGACATTAACCCCCCCCCCGCCCCCTTCTACACTTTTGTCTTCTATTGATTTAAATATCTACAGTTGTTCGTATTAGTATCACCAATACGCGGATTTTCGTCCATTAAAGAAAACACCTTAAAATATACTTTGTCCTACATAAAACCTACAATATTGGTAACCCTACTACAGTGTTTGTATGGGAAAATTTAAATGATCAATATCTTTGAAACTACCCAAAGTTTCTCCGTCACAAATTCAGGTTATCATTATCGTCTCCGTCACAACATTTTGATAACATTTTGAAGGTCGTAGATCATCAGGCAGCGGAGATACACGTGTCCAGCCAGCCTGAGTTCAAGATGGCTGGACACAAGTATACATTAAGTTTTCATTGATATCTCGTAAACCCTTACATGTGACGCCATAAATCAAACGTTATTACTGTCACACATTGCGTCACCAAGTATTAGTAAAGGAACCATATTCGAAAACGCTCCCGATAAGTGGGATTCGGTAGTGCCAGCCAAAAGTTTTTTACGTAAATTCAAGATGGCTGGACACAGTTTTTTGCATTTTTCTACTAAACCACTGTACGTATCACAAAACTTTTAGCTTGATGCCTGTCACATATTTATGTGACGCCCGTTGATATGCAAAAAGTCGTCAAAATCACTTCCGTTACCGAGATTGAGAGACCAGCGAAAAGTGGTTATTCAAGCTGGCTGGACACGCTTTCGATCGATTATCTAAGATTCTGTAGCGTCACGTATTCTGAAATAAGGGTGTTTAGCCGTCACATAAAGTGCCCTATTGCCCTATTGTAAATGCGAGCCGTTTTGAAGGTTTGTCCAGCCGACCAGAGCCACATCGACCCGAAAGTCCCGAAACAACAATGGGTCGTATTCTCAATCTTTAATTTCATTCTCAAAGAATCGTCGAATGATAGAAACCGATGTCGATTCTTTAGTATTCCTCTACTCTAATAGGCATCTATATTCACGATACAATTTTTTTTTCAGGATTTTTGATGCATTCCTAATTAGATGGCTATACCATGACAACTGACTTCCAAACAATTTTCACTGATGCCACTTAAAAACCCTCAAAACTATAACATATTTAAGCTTTCTTTTAATAAAATATCCCCCATCCGTACGATGATCACAGACCATTGGGGCATGGAACTTTTATTTATGCTGAAGTTATAAGAAAGTTTTTGTTTGTTTCAGGTCGTCTATGTGTTCTGGATGTAGCCTTACAATCGTCGGTATAGGCGAAGTATAACTTTAATTTGAAACCCCACACGATAGTATCGTATTGAATAGCAACCTCAAGTGATCAGGTGTCAGGCAGGCAGGTTGTGACTAGTGAGGGTTCTGTATGTACATTGTGATGTCAGTGTGGTAGTTGCGGTGTGGTGGGTGGTGGTGAGGTGACGGGGCGAGGTGGCGAGGTGGCGCGACTCGCAAGTGATGCCCATCGCGGTGATGCAGAGGCATGGTAGACGCGGCAGCGGAGCGCCGGGCCGCCGCCGCCGCCGCGCGCTGCGATGCTACCTCCAGCCTCACCAAGTGAGTATTCTAAATACTCTTTTTTATTTTACTTGCATTTTATCAAGATTTTTCCTTCAAATTACAAATGATGTTTAGCTTGTTTAACAGTAGATAGAACATACTCCCCCCTAAAACTAATACAATAAGTACTCGAATTTAGTTCTGTAAATCGTATAGATACTCATACTGAAAGTACTCTAGTATTATTTTAAACAGAAATTTTGAAATAACTGGTGTTTTTCATGATCATTGATCACACACTTTTATCACAAAATCCTCACAACATGCTGGTCTATTCGATTCACCATTAGTTAACGGTGAAGACATAAATGTATCAGTGTTCTGGTCATTTGAGACCACCAACGGTAAAAAAAATCTGATAAACATATCACACACAAGGCCCTCAAAATACGTATACAGTGAAAATAGAAATGCTGTTTTAATTATATCAGTTCTTCATTTAGACACAAACATTACCATATAAATTAACGAGTTACGTCGGTCGAGGAACACAAACAAAATATTCTTGGCAGTAAAATAAGAGTTTAATTGATTGATTGCTATTCAGTTCGGATGTCAAGCCATCATTATTGACCGTTGGCATCTCGCCGCTGACCCCGATGCTCTGCGATCATTTTATTGAGCTCATATTATTGGCAATGGTTGTCAATAACTAGATCTTTACAGTATTTTTATAGTCTCTTACAGTACGTTGCTAATTATGTTTGCGCATAACTGAGCTAGAGACTGTATTTGCACGCGATGCAGCCTGCAGTTCTCTACTGCTTTTTATTGTAAAATATTGATTTCATATTGTTGCCTATGTCTCTGCCTGCATTTTCACTCCCATCATAGAAAATATATTTGGTGGCGGTGACATTGCACCTATTTGTATATTTTTCTTGTTGGCACTGTTGATTCCTGCTTGCGTCGTAACTGCAGTGTAACAAATTGTTTGATTGGTTGTAAGCCGAGCTGGGCACGCAATACGAGTTGGTTGGTTAATGAGAGCACCGATACGTCTCGTCAAGTCGTCACAGCAGCGCGTTATCAGGGCCGTGGGCGACTATGTGTGCCATATTGACTACGAAGCGGTTTGCAAATGTGTGCGGCCATAGTAGCGCTTCCAGGAAACGCGAGTAGGTTTCTCGGAACCGATTCGCTGTCGCGCGCGTTTTCAGCAATGAATGACATAGCAAAACGTCTTCATAGTTCTTTAATACACATTTCACTTTAAAAAATAATTATTAACACAACGATTGCAGCACTATCTTATCGTTCCGCATGGCCTCATTCTTAACTCGTTGATGTAGAGACCATTTCTGTTGTGGGCACTTGTGGGCACCTACTTCTCAACCTTATTGCTGTAATTTCCGAGTACCACTCATGAAGCAGGTTACTACTTACTAATAAGCATAATGTTCTCAAAAAATATTCTCCAAAGTTACTATGGCGTGCCTAGAGATTGACAGCCACTTGGACCTCGTATTATGATAACATTAGGCCTGCTGAAGTTAATGCTGAAATGCTAGAAAAATACAAAAAAAAAACATTACGTGTGCAGGTAAGAATTTAGGATATCAGCAGGTATAGCTAAAGTGTATTAAGTGCTTCTATCAATAAAACGATTAAATATCGTGATATTTTGTTTCATTCTTACGTTTGCTAGTCGGGGTGTTTCTATGTACCGAACTATAAACGACTAAAAATATTCAATAATCGACAGTGTATCTACGTAAATTCGTGAGCTAAAATTCTGAAGAGCAATCATAAGAACTGTGATCTGCTTCTTTTTCGTCGTGATTCCCTCAGTTATCAGTCCCTCAAAGGCCAGGTGCAATTACGCTTAAACCAGAACAGGAGAAGCGCCATAGTTGGAAAAGTATGGAGCATGGAAAGCAAACTTCTTCTTCAGTCGGTCCCTCATTACTGAGGATCGTGGTTACTGGACCCTTTCAAGCGGACAATCTGCCTCCATCTACTCTGGTCTGAAGTTGCCCTCACCACCTGCTGAAATTTGCTTGAGGAAACAGCCTCTTTTACTTGGTCGGACCATCGTGTTGGCACTTGCGTTGGTTCGCAACAATGACCAGTGTTTCAAGGCTGCTATCTCCCTTCGCATTATGTGGCCGAAATGGGACAAAATATGCTGTAGGCAAACTGTAGACAATCGAGTCTTGATATCGAGTTGGGAAAGGATAGAAGATACATTTGTGCGTTTGGCTGTCCATGGAATTCGGAGCATCCGCCTCCAGCACCACATTTCGAATGCGTCTATCCTCTGTCTTTCTCTTGTTTGGACTATCCACGTTTCAACTCCATAGAGAAAAATCGGGAAAACTAGTGCTCTTACTAAACAGATTACCGGATTACCTCGATTTTTCCAGATGTTCTGGAGACGTGTCATAGCATCCTTAGCCATGGCCATCCGCCGTTTTATTTCAGGGACGCAACTACCTTCATTATTTATACTAAAGCCCAGATAAACGAAACTGTCCACAGTATCGATGCCTTGGATGTTATAGGCACTCGATAACTTTCCCGCACGATCTATCACCGTCCATAAGCTTGATTTTCTGCCTATTTATTACAAGCTCTAAGTTGCCACTTTCCACCTGCAACTTGTACAGTATCTCGTTCATATCGCTAAGTGTATTGTAGCAAGGAGAACGGAAAGCAAACAGGCATATTGATTCCACCACAGAAATAAGAATGACGGACGGAACCGGAAGGACTACCTGTTAAAGTTCTAAATGGTTTCTTGTGAACATACAAAACGAGTTTACATTACACATAATTAAAAAAATAAGTTTAAAAATCTAAAACCGGACTACTAACCAAATCTACTAAAAAAATGCCAAGGTGGCATGCGACTACGAAGAATATCAGACACTAGCTGACCCGTGCCCACTTCGTTGGGCATAATGTTAATAATCCTTTTTTTTCATAGATATGGCAGCGTTCGTAAGAAACGCTTTCATTCGATTTTTCGATCGATTTTTCTCCGATTCACTTTGCAAAACGGACTACCACGTAGAAGCCTTTTTATTTTTCGGTTTTTTATGTAACCTATGACACTCAACAATAATGTGGCTTTCTATTGGTGAAAGAATTTTTAAAATCGGTTCAGTAGATCCCGAGATTACCCCTTACAATTTAACAAATATACAAACACACAAACTTTACTTCTTTATAATATTAGTATAGAAGAATAATTATTTTCTTGTTTTCTACTTTTAAGACCGCGATTTTGTTAGTAGTCGGGTTTTAGATTTTTAAACTTATTTTTTTTATTTGACTTTTATTTTTGTGTGTTACATAATCTATACATATAATAAATATATGTAATAAATACGTAATAATATATTAATTTCATAATGTAATATTCTACTTAATGTTGGTTTGTTATTTACCCAATATGAATAAATAACACAGACTAGACCGCGAGAACGGTTTGACCGCATTCTAAACGTAGGTATATGTTGACTAAAACTATATTATAATATACATATTTGTAATGTGTTCATCAAGACCTTTCATTTGATACCAAACATGATATGATTATCTCAATTTTTTTTTTTCGACGTTATAATCTGACATTTAACTAGCGTCATAAAAATATTTGATACAATTTATATAGCCTATGACACCCAGGCTATTCTTACGCATCTATTGACACCTCATTTATTAAAATCCGTTCTGTAGTTTAGGCGCTACGGTAGAACATACATATACATACTTACATAACATACATACATGGACTGCCAAAATCATTACCCTTCCTTTTGGCTTTGCCGTAGTCGGGTAATAAAAACAAAGCAACAGTGACACATTTTAGATATTACGCCTAGTAATGGTAAAGAATCATCGCTAGAGTAGTCTCCGAAATTTTCCTCATCAATGATTTTTCTGCTGCAAAAATAATAACCTGTGATATTCACTATGCTGCTCGTAGTTTGCCAGTCTGTTTTAAATCTTTTTAATTAGTTGTTACTAAAATCTCTAGTTCCATTTTTGTCCCTCCAGCCATAATGGGACAAGTAAGCTATTCTTAAAACCGTCAAAGGCGGACTTTTTCAAGATTCTCGGATCAAAAACTCTTTAATATACTTTTATTGAACGAATCATCCATACTGTTTTTAACCCCCGACGCAAAAACGACGGGGTGTTAAAAGTTTGACGTGTCTGTGTGTATCTGTCTGTGGCATCGTAGCTCCCGAACGCATGATCCGATTTTGATTTAGTTTTTTTTTGTTTGAAAGGTGAATTAGTCGAGAGTGTTCTTAGCTATGTTTGAAAAACAACGATCCAAGATGGCCGCCGCCACAAAATGGCGGAGTACATATTTGTTTACAACTCCTATCAATATGGGTATCAAATAAGGGCTTGATTAGTGAAATACGACACTATAACAAATTTCAAATCCAAGATGGCCGCCATCACAAAATGGCTGATTACATATTTTTTACAATTCCATCAATATGGGTATCAAATGAAAGGGCTTGATTAGTAGAATACACTATAACAAATTTCAAATCCAAGATGGCCGCCATCACAAAATGACGAATTACGTTTGTTTTTACAACTCCCTCAATATGGGTAGCAAAAAAATGAAAGGGAATGATTTGTAGAATAATGTACACTATATTGAAAGAGAATGAGGAATATAAACTAATGAAATTAAAACAAAAAAGCTTGAAAAATTTTTTTTTGACTTTAACTCCCTTTACACTTCGTCAAACTTTGATTTAAAGGGAGTAAAAGTGAAGAAACAATGTTTTATCTTTATTGAGTTGGGGGTTTTTTAAATTTTTAATTTTTTATGGAGTCGTCAGTCCAAATTTTTTTCGACTTTCTATCTATAACATGTGATATTGTGAAGACAAACACACTGGCTTTTAAACTACATAATTATGTAGAGGTACCGTTCCATACTAAAATTAAATATTAAGAAGCAATAGGAACTCACTTGCCCAAGTTTGCGTGTATTTCTATTTCTTCTTGTCGGATGTTGTGTTACTTCCAAATTACACGGTTAGCTCCCGGTTAGTAAGTGGCCACGTTTATTGCAGCGGCAGAGGCGCTATTCAGGTCCTCAAGAGGGCAGGTAAATCGATACCAGGGGCGTCCAGCAGGTGGCGCATTGTCTGATCCGGAGCGCCGCACTCTCTCCTTGACTCCAACAGGAACCAAAAATACCCCATTTTGCCAGTTTATGTTTACAGCGGCCTACTTGGGTGCGCAATCGATTCAGATCTTACCAAATAGGCCACTGTAGCCCCAAGAACACCTGGCTCCTGGCCACTGCCGGGAGCCAGTAGCAAGTTGAGTTGGAAGTTCCATTCAGGAAGTTGTGAGTTGATGGACACCTTTTTTTTTTTGGTGGGTGGAAAATCATCAAATGACCCCCCCCCCCCCCCCCGTTCTTGGGCAGAGCGAAGGGGAGTGTCAGACTTCTACTGACTAAAAACTGAACCCATGTTCCTTCTTTGCCCTTGCGCCGAGTCCACGTCATCTAGTTCTAAAATCCGCGGCCGCGGCGGGCGTCGGCCCTTGCGGGCCCCTCCTTGCTGACATCTCTTTGAGGCGCGCGTGGAACACGAACGCCCGCCGCGCCGACACGGTCTGTTGCCGTCATGACGACGGCCGGACGGAGAGCTAGCCCATTACTCACCGTCCCCAGGCCCGCATCTACGGTGGCTGGAAGCCATCACGTGGCCTTCGACGCCCGGAGCGCCTTCCGCGGCGGCTGGGACGTTGAGAGGTTCGCTCCCTCTCTCGTTCCGCCACCTCCTTCGCTAGCATCACTGCTTCGCAGAAGGAGGCGACGGCGTCCCATTCCTCCTCGCCCCGGACCATGGCTTGCACCAGGGCCGGACGCGAGAGGTCGCCGCTACGAGAACACGGCGGGGCTCCGCCCAAGCAGGGCACACCTCCACAGTGTGCTCCACCGTGTCCTCCGGTCGATCCTTGCAGTGGAAGCATCCGGGCGTTTCCTCCCGCCTGATTCGGTGCAGGTACCTCCCGAAACATCCGTGTCCGGTGAGGACCTGCGTCAGACGGAAGGTGAGGGCGCCGTGGCTCCTCTCTAGCCACTCCTCAAAGCGGGGACTTACCGTCACTATCGTGGCGTGCCCTGCACGGGGTTGCGACAGTCGCTGTCTCCATGCCGCCATGAGATCGCACCGGAGGTCTGTCCGCCGCGCAGCAATGTGCCGCGGCAGCAGAGTGACCCCCCGGTGTAGCGCCTCCGCGCGCCACTCATGTAGGCGCGCGAGGACTATCGCCTCCAGATCCCATGGCGGCAATCCGGCAAGGAGATTCGCCGCCTCGCGGGAGATCGTGCGGAACCCGCGGACTAGCCTTACGGCCATGACCTTTTGGGGCGCGTTCAGGTAGTGGACGGCCCGCTTCCTCACGGCACGCGCCCACACCGGGGCCCCGTAAAGGGCCATGGACCGCACGATCCCCGCATACAGCCTACGGCAGGAGGCGTTTGGCCCCCCCAGATTGGGCAAGAGCCACCTAAAGGCAGCCGCGGCCCGCTCCAGTCTGGGAGCCAAACGTCGGAAGTGCTCCACGAAGTTCCACCGGCTGTCGAGGACGAGTCCGAGGTACTTTAAAGTACACTCGACGCCGATGGAAACCCCTCCCACCGATAGCTGGGATCCCGACGGTGGCACATTCCCACGCCCATAGAAGCACATGGCCTCGGACTTGTGAAGTGCCACCTCGAGACCCAGCTGCCGGATCCTCTCCACGACTATTTCAACCCCGCGTGTCATATTCGCGGCCGCCGCCTCGTGCGATTCCCCCCGTGCCAGCACCAGCGTATCGTCCGCGTAGCAGACGACGCTGACGCCGTCAAGGAGGTCGGCACGCAGCACCCAGTCGTAACCGATGTTCCACAGGGGCGGCCCCAGAACCGAACCCTGTGGAACACCGCACGGTTGATGGACACCTCTCTTGCCATAACTCGCTTTGTACTTTAGGTGACCTGTCTCGTATTGCCTGAAAGGAGCGTAGGAAGCTTTTGCACATTTTTTTTTTTCTATAAGAAACTTATAAACTGTGTGTCTCATAAAATATAGTACAAATTTTCAATCGGCCTGAATTAGACAGTTTTATCTTAACTTAAGGAACCTTCAATGTCAACAAACGTGCCCTGCACGGGGTTGCGACAGTCGCTGTCTCCATGCCGCCATGAGATCGCACCGGAGGTCTGTCCGCCGCGCAGCAATGTGCCGCGGCAGCAGAGTGACCCCCCGGTGTAGCGCCTCCGCGCGCCACTCATGTAGGCGCGCGAGGACTATCGCCTCCAGATCCCATGGCGGCAATCCGGCAAGGAGATTCGCCGCCTCGCGGGAGATCGTGCGGAACCCGCGGACTAGCCTTACGGCCATGACCTTTTGGGGCGCGTTCAGGTAGTGGACGGCCCGCTTCCTCACGGCACGCGCCCACACCGGGGCCCCGTAAAGGGCCATGGACCGCACGATCCCCGCATACAGCCTACGGCAGGAGGCGTTTGGCCCCCCCAGATTGGGCAAGAGCCACCTAAAGGCAGCCGCGGCCCGCTCCAGTCTGGGAGCCAAACGTCGGAAGTGCTCCACGAAGTTCCACCGGCTGTCGAGGACGAGTCCGAGGTACTTTAAAGTACACTCGACGCCGATGGAAACCCCTCCCACCGATAGCTGGGATCCCGACGGTGGCACATTCCCACGCCCATAGAAGCACATGGCCTCGGACTTGTGAAGTGCCACCTCGAGACCCAGCTGCCGGATCCTCTCCACGACTATTTCAACCCCGCGTGTCATATTCGCGGCCGCCGCCTCGTGCGATTCCCCCCGTGCCAGCACCAGCGTATCGTCCGCGTAGCAGACGACGCTGACGCCGTCAAGGAGGTCGGCACGCAGCACCCAGTCGTAACCGATGTTCCACAGGGGCGGCCCCAGAACCGAACCCTGTGGAACACCGCACGGTTGATGGACACCTCTCTTGCCATAACTCGCTTTGTACTTTAGGTGACCTGTCTCGTATTGCCTGAAAGGAGCGTAGGAAGCTTTTGCACATTTTTTTTTTTCTATAAGAAACTTATAAACTGTGTGTCTCATAAAATATAGTACAAATTTTCAATCGGCCTGAATTAGACAGTTTTATCTTAACTTAAGGAACCTTCAATGTCAACAAACTTGAGCTCACTATGGCACTGAATCTTGAACCTGAAAGACATCGTCTACATAAGCAGCAGTATTTGTTACACCAGCTTCTGCGAGACTGAAGGACCCAGTAATATAGCAAGAGCAATACAAACCAGCTATCAGGAAAAGGAATCCTATAAAATGATAGAAACGTCAAGAAACATAATCGGCTTGCCAAAAAATAAGCCACCTGAAAGACCTCAATATTCTCGGAGCAAAATAATAAATGACCTAGAAGTAGAATGACATGGGCAGATGAATTAAATTTTTCGATTCTAGAGTAGAATGCAGCAGAATACTGCTTTACCATCCCCTCGAAAAAGGACAAATATGTTGATATTCAAGAGTGACGACTGAGTTGCTATCCGAAGATGCCTTCGGGGCGTTGTTAACTAAGTTGCTCACTCAAAACCTATTGAAAACGAACAGAAAAGAAAACAGTTTTCAAATGCGCTGACTCTTTGTAAGGAAGATACATTGTAAAATGAAGGAAGTAATAACGTCACCGCAAAGTCGCTAATATCAGACCTGGCGCCTTCTAATGCTAAAACAATAATACTTAGTAAATCATTTAACTTATTCGAAGCGGCCCTACAACATCCCCTACATCCAGTTCTCCGGCTTCAGGATCCAGTATTCAACAGCCACCTTTTTAAGGATGTCGGTCCATCTAGCTGAGAGAGGGCGATAGCTACACCCATACATTCGTAATCATATTCGTAATGCTATGTTAGAGAATAAAAAATCTTCTTGTCAGTTTTATCTTGCCCCTCATAGCGTCACCCACTTACTGGTGGTGTGGGTTAAAAAGCCACGCTACCTTTTTAAATAAATGTTTACATTAAGTAAACGTGGGTGGAGGCTTCGAGGGTGTAATAAATATTACTAAGCATCACCATATCGGTCCGAAAACGTCACAATCAATGGACATATTAAGTCAACCATGAAAGTATTGAACGATCGAAACAGAAAAATAAGCATTGGTAGGCAGGCAGACGACATTAATCTGTATGCCAGAATATTTGGAAATATGACATCGTTTTAACAAAGTTACGAATAGTTACGATATACTCGCTTTTTCATCCAAAAGTATTGCTCAAAAATTTATTAAGTATCTAAGTTAATTTATAAATATAAAGGTAGTAGTCGTGTAGCTTCAAAGAAAATGACCAGGATTGCATTAAGCAAGATCGTTATTATTGTCTGCATTGTCGTATACACCTGCGACTGTTCCAGCGGTCAACAGGCGACCCTGTGCCTCTGAACTTGTAAATGTATTGTCTTTGTTGGGTTGGCATGGCTGGTCGATGCCGGTGCTGAATGCCGACCGCTTCGCTCGCTAATTCGGTCGGTGACGAGGCGAGGGGCCGCGGTCGGTAGCGGGGCGGGGACTATTTTCGTCTGGCGGCCACGTTTGGAAAAGGCGCGGTGACGTCACGATCCTCCATAGCGATGATGCCATCAGGCGTCCGCGACACGCACTGGTCGACTTGCCAAAATATAGCAGCATGCTCCCCGCAATGTGCTGCGATCAACTTTATTTTGGTCATTGTCCGACAACGGATGTTGTGTGTGTTACTGCCTCGGGCAATGCATCTGCGTTCTTTGATTAATGATTGTTTACTCAAAAAATGAGAAAATAAATATGTGTAGGAAGTAATGGGTGTTGTCAATGACAAGTTAGCTTTTATTGTGATCAACCTTTTTGCAAATAAAAAAGTGGCTTAACACAAGTTCTTTTCAATTCTTGTGTCTTAGTTTCGGTTAATTTCCGGAAATAAACAATCGGTAAATTCTCATGTCAACATACTGTCTATGTTTACGTTTTAAAAATATAGTTTTGAGAGAAATTAAGCTCTAGACTCGTCAAGCTCCGCTTTCTCATTTAAAACACAAAATAAAGGTTTTGCCTACAGATTATAACTTCTTTCTGCATTATAAATATAATAAATTAATGTAAATTATAAACGTATGGACTGAACATTTGGCACAGTGAAGAAGAATTATGACGTGAATGTGTAGTTCCGAAATGTTATTCTAAAAAAAAGTATTTTTTGAAGGAAGCTATGCGCATGCCAATTTTCGTTTTGATCAGACGTGGAAGCACGTTACAGCGATATTTCATTTACAGTCACGTAAAACTTGTCAAACAGTTCACTGAAACGAATATTTTCGTTTTTATGAGGTATTGACATACTTTTGTTGCGTTTGTAAAACTAACTGTAATAGTGAATGCGCAGTTCATGCGGCATTGTTATTGCATAATCAATCTCACATTGCTCCATGGCATTTTCCATTTTTTTACGCGGCATTCCTAGTAAGAAGGCGGTCCTAGAATAATACCCTGAGGAACTCTAGATTTAATGAAGTGAAAGGAAACCTGAGTCAATGTCAAAAGATGAGAACTGTTGCGCAGAGGATGAGTGGACAATATGTCAATATCGTGTAGCGGACACTTGACCAGGACCATTGACCCTGCCCTGACTCTAATTTAAAGACGCTGAAAGAGGCATATGCGCCAATATTTCAGCCATAGCTATATTTGTTACTATAAGAAATAGATACAGTGAGACTTATTAAATAACAATGAATATTGGCGTGTTGTTTCCCAGTATAATAAGGTGTACATTTGCCTATAAAGTATCTTTTCAGAATTATTTTCCCCATTTACCACCAAAAACCTATCTTTTAGTTTTTCGAAATATTTTAGGCAGTCTTCAGTAGATCGCTGATATTTTTATTACGCTTTGACATTGGAGTTACTATTCGCTTACAAAGACATTATTTCAATAGTAATGTCCTTCTGTTCTGTTGTGGCAATAGTTTGCGTTGAGATGTTGCAAGAAAAAAGTACATAAATAAATCTATTTCTCAATTTCACCCATATTGTTTGAGAGTGTTGTTGCTTTTTCACGAGCTTCGTGTCTTTGTTGTGTTTATCATTCTTCGTTTGTTTGTTTTCCATTGATACATTTCTACCGATTAAAGGACACACGTACCTACTTACTTATCAACTACCCAATCAAATATAGCTAAAGTTAGTACTTAACGAATGTATTGTATAGAATCAGATAAAGGTGGACTTATACGCAGGTTGTTATCAGCTCCGGCTCCGGCCACAATACAATGCTCGCTTGGTAAGCATGGTTGGTAAGCGTCGCTGGTGGCTAGAATCAGTTGTAACCGCGATGAGGCCGCGATCGGGCACGGAACTCGTTGTTTGCGATGGTGTAGCGTTAGTGCGTCTCGTCACCGGTGTCGTGGTACCAGCCGTAGGGTCGGAGTGTCGCTATCGTTCGCCGGTCACCAGTGCTGCGCGATCTGCTCCGCCGCGTGGTACATGCGCGGGCACATAACGCTCAAGTTTTTAAAATTTTCGCTAATTGAACAAACATGCCAGTTTATTTGCAGTGACGTTGTGTAAAACTGATTTATGAACATATTATTACTCTAGTGGAAAACTGCCGCAGCTATGTTTATGTTGAACGGGTGAATAAAACTAGAAACATACTTTTGTTATGTATGTCAGTATTGGATAGCATACTTAACTGTATACTTACTGATACTTGTATTCCGCTCGTTATCGAATTGTGGTGAGGGATATGTAAAGCTTTATAGAGAATTTGGTGGTGCAAGTGCTGCTGGCTCGTCACTATGTGCGTGGGTATAAAAACAAATACATATTAAGACACTTACTTGTTAAAACGCTGTTTCAACTATTTGGTTACCCTGACGTTAATTTGACCAAAGTCTGGCAAGGTACCAAAGACTTGGCTATCATACATAATGCTTCATTTTTTTAAAGTTCTCTGCATTCATTTTATTTTGAGGTTCTATGTATAGCTTGTTTGTTATTATTTATCGTCGTCTATAAAAATATTCTTCATATATAAATATATACATGTACAATGACCATTTATATGTTAGGTACATGATTCATAATTTCAAACAAGGAAGTAAACCTGCGGTTACATTCATTTACATGATATTAGTAAAACTTTAAAGTATACTTTAAGATAAACGTAAGATAGCTTAAAAGAGAACATGAAGTATACGTAATACATTTTCACCCCATACAACTCAAACTACAAGCTGTTCTAAGGGCACCTACTATCGATAACTGATATTCAATATTGCTACAATATCATCAGTGGTTACCTATCATCATATCTCCATTATGTACATATGTATGCCTACTTACATTAGTACACAAGTAGGGTCTGATAAGGTGTATCTGAAACATGTATGAATATTCATTATACATGCATACTCTGTTGACTTGTTCATATATTCAAAAATCTTGAATTATTCCAACAATTTGGGATATTTGTTCATAACACACAAACACAAGTCTTCAAATATTTAGTAATAATGTTAAAATGATTTGTTTGCGATTGCAAATACTTCACAGCTTTCAAAATCGACCTTACGTCAAAGTTTTACTAGTTGTTACAATTTTAAACAATTTGGAGGCCATTTAAATCGTTGTAGAATGTGATATTACGAGCGAATGATCTAATTACGTTTTGTCATAGAATTCTCTCGGAGTTGAATGACCAACTCAATTCGCAAAATAAATTGCAGCCATACAGTACCTACTTTATCTGGTAGAGGGAGTTTTTCCTCAGGGAATATTTCTCCTAAATAATTTGTAATTATATGAATAACATTCGTTTCTCTGGGCACCTCGGAAGCTAAATAAAAGTAATTTTTGATAGTCCGACTTCAGAAACAGAATTATTCTTCAGAAGTTTATTTTTATTTATTTATTAATTAAACTTCATGCACAAGAGTGGTACATAGGCGGACTTAATGCCACAAGGCATTCTCTACCGGTCAACCTTAGGGTCAAATAAGACAGCACTGTGGTAGAGTACAAAAAATAATAATAAGGAGAAAACTATTATGTAATATAAATTGATATACATAAAAAAATTAAGTTCAAAAATCTAAAACCCGACTACTAACAAAACCGCGGTCATAAAAGTAGAAAACAAGAAAATAATTCTTGTCTGATATTCTTCGTAGTCGCATGCCACTGATACCTGATGCTCCGTCATGGCGTTCTCATTGATACAGAAGTCAGCTGCTAATTGCCATTAGGAAGGTGGCATGCGACTACGAATAATATCAGACAAGAATAATTTTCTTGTTTTCTACTTTTAAGACCGCGGTTTTGTTAGTAGTCGGGTTTTAGATTTTTGAACTTAATTTTTTTATTTGAATTTTATTTTTGTGTGTACTTAAACTATAATATAATACATATTTTTAATGTGCTCGCCAAGACCTTTCATTTGATACCAAACTTGCTATGATTATTTCAATTTAATATTTTTTGAGGTAAGTTTTTGACATTTAAATTCCGTCATAAAAAGAATTTATAAAATTTATATAGCCTATGTCACCCGGGCTATTCTTACGAATCTATTGACACCTAATTTATTAAAATCCGTTCAGTAGTTTAGGCGCTACGGAACATACATACATACATAGACTGCCAAAATCATTACCCTTCCTTTTGGCTTCGCCGTAGTCGGGTAATAAATAAAATGTTCATAAAATGAAAAGTACTGGGCCAAACTATGTCAATTTTTTATGGGACCAAATGGCAACTATTCTGTATCAAACTAAAAAAGAATCGGATCATAAATCTCGGCGTAATCGGTGTACATACATAAAAAAAAACATACCGATCGAATTGAGAACCTCCTCCTTTTAGGGAAGTCGGTTAAAAATGATGATGAAGAAATTGAGGGAAATGCTGAAAAGATTCCGCTTCTTTTGATTTGGTACATAACATTTCTTTTTAGGGTATTGCTAGTTACATTATATATTTTTATTGGCAGCTAAATAACTTTTTTTATTATAAATGGGCTTGCTCTTGACTTCAATCTTGCCCTAAGGGCAGAGATGATGTCTACGATGGAACGAACTGATTACCTAGTTCAGCAAATCAGGATGGCACATTCGATAAATGTAGTGGTTGTCCATTAGCAATAAGGTTGAAAATACTCAACTACCAACTTTGTCGAGTGTACTTGTTGCGAACTTGCAAATAAGGACTTGTTTAGGGAAACTCAGATCATCAACCGATCAAATCAACTATTTTACAAATACCGAAGGTGTAATATTTTACCGACTTTATAAATGATTACATGCATCATGAAATGTTATCCTGAAAATGAAAGGTATTGGGTTTTCTTCATTAATATTCATACATGTTGAACACAATATCATTTAAATATGTGTATCACATTCCTGTCAGGTCAGATTGGGAGGTACCTTTTTTTTTTTTTTTTTTTTTTTTGTTCTCGGGGGGAAACCTTCAAAAGGCTACCGGTCTTTGGGGAAAAGACCGGGGTGTGTGGGATTTTTACCGCACTAAAACCACCCCGGTGGCCACCATCCGCACATGGGAGAAGGCACCGTTTCCTCTTAAAAGACCTGTCCGGAGCCCCCTCTGTGCATCGCCTGTTATGGCACATCCCTGGGGAGATTGTAAAGTGATCTCCCCTGAGCCTCGCTTTGCAGTGTACGGCAGCACGTGACCACTGTGCCACCGACTTCTCTGAGGTCACTCGGTGGGCAGACAGATTGGGAGGTACCTACCTATAAAAATAATTAGATTGTATGCATGTGTACTATCATGACGTGCATTATAAAATATATCTTTCAAATTATCGATTTTAAACCGATTTGCCCAGTCATTTTTAGAATCTTAAAGAAGAATAGTACAAAAGGAGTAGACAAAATAAGTTTCGATGCACGTATACGAAAGTAGTACCTACTGAAAACTGATAGCAATACATTTTCATAAAGCATTGTGTACTCACCTGAACAATAAACGATACAATTCTTCGCTAAGTAATTTTATCTAATAGATAAACGAAATTGTCATTAATAGGTTTTCCTATTATCTGTTTGCACTAGCCTCATTTGTTAACTTTATAATCAGAATAGGTCAATTTGACACCCAGTTTTGAAATTGAGAACTTCATGTTTGTTAATGATAATAATTATTAATGAAACTCTCGTTTCAAGATATTTCTACTACTAGAAAGCGTTTATTTGAACAAGCCTTCTCAAACGAACTGAAGCTGAATGCATTTGAAAGTAAATATGATAAGTTTTTAAATAACAAAAATATGTACCTTTATTTCAATTTCTTTCCGTCTGTATGCTTGTTTCGGTTAATCTCCGAAACGGGTGGACCGATTCTTGTGGGGGATTATAATAAGGAGTAACTTAGGATAATTTTTATTTTAGAAAAGGGATTATCCTTGCAAAAAATATAACCCATAAAATTATTAACAAAATTCGATTCTAACAAGAAAGTAATCATTTCACGCGGTCAAAGTTCGCTGGTAACTGCTAGTATCAAATATAGAAGTTTTACAGCACAGCAAAAATCAGAGAATCAGCTACTTCGAAAGTCGGGGATTCCAAAATTACGATATGTCAAAGTTGATATACCTTTTTAATTGTTTGTTTGATATGATAACATTATTATTGTTTGCTCTTTTCAGGCGGTATGAAAATACTTGTTCAGATTAACGCCTTCACCTGTAGCATAAAGTTATGCCTCCTGTGTTGATTGCTTCTTCTTCTATTACTATGATTTACCAAATTTCTTGGGCCCAGTTTTTGATGAAATACTCAATGATGATTTTGATGATTATAATTCTGTAACTGCATACGTCTTACAGCCGCGAATCATATTTTCACTAACATACAACCTAGCACTGGCCTGCAAATCGCTAAAAACGTAAGAAAATTTGAATTTCGCGGGCTACCGTGGACATCCACCTTAATGTGGTTGTTTTGTGTTTTCGGTGTACACTAAATTTTGAAAATTGTTCTAATTTTACTATACATTTTTAATTTTGATTTTAATTTAATATCTAATCCTTTGTTGTTTTATTACTGATTATATAATAAAATGTGATAAATATAAATACCATGCTCCTATTTATTTTCTCACAGTCAATGGTAAAAAGTAGAGTACACAACACGTGAATAATAGTACATTATGGTACAAGTGTGTAACGTTGGTGACTACCGCTGAGGCGCCATTGAGACCCGAGCCGTCAGGTGAGGGTCTTAAGATAGCCGAGGACGGTAATCATCAATACACACGTGTATCATACGACGTTTTTCAACACACTTGTGAAGAAAATAATACCAAAAAGTCATCTTCAACAGTTAAAACGAGTTCTGATTTTTTTTCACAATAGCGGGAAAAATTAATCGGTTTTCCTATGCGCGCGCATCTACGGTTCGACCAACTTATCTGTGCATGCGGGAAAACACGGAACTAAAATAAATGTACTAAGTTTGACGTAGCGATGCATTTTTTCTTGACCAGTGGCGCCACCATGAAATTCACACTTAAAATGGTCATACTGTAACAATGGCGTTAAGCCATAGACTAAATGAATGAGCGCGATATGAGCGCGATAGAGTTTTAGCCACGTATAAATAAAAGTTATATTATTTGAGGGAAAGTTTCATTTAATAAAAACGTACAAGTTGAAATTATCTATTTAAATTCAAATTTGCTTGAAATGAGCAAGCACCAAGTACATTAATTTATTTTTACTATTGAACACGATCTTTTTTGTATCGAAACTTTATTATGAACGTAGCAACTCGACCAATAAAATAAAAAAAAACCCTATAACTCACTAGTGAATAATAGCAATGAAAAAGTCACAGTTTGATTATAGGTGTCATTATGTGCCTAATTGCGGTGAAATTATAGCCACTTTATGAGCAAGCGTGTTGAAAAAAATTTATCTCGGTACTTGTATCCCTCGCTCCGCTCAGGATTCTAATCTAGAATCCCTCGCTACGCTCGTGATTCTACTCTAGAATCCAACTTCGTACCTCGAATTAAATTCCCTTTTTATTCACTTGTTGTATAATCTACTATTTATTTTGCAACTTGCACTGTTAAAAAAAGAAAATAGACTGCTTGAAAACAATAACATGCGTTGGTTGTTTAAATATAATTAGGCTAACTAAAGTACAAATCATTTTTTTTCTTTTCGCGGTACGATTTTGATTTGCAACGGCTGTCTAATTCCATGCTGCTCGTTCTGATGACGAACGTCGACACCGACAACGATGACTTCATTGGTCATGTGCCCGTTTTTTGTTTAAGTTGCTCATGTACGGGTTTGTATTATTAAAATGAACCTCGGTTCAATCTTCTTTAGAAACTAACATGAGCAAGGAAGTCATCGGCGTATTTTAACATTTGTCTTTGTGAATGTTCTTCTACTTGTTTACAATATTCTAAGAAAATTCAAAGGTTTCGATACAACGCATTCTACATAGTAGAATAGTATGTAGGTTAGGTACGTACTTAGCCACGACTATCGATTTAATCATTTTCTTCATTATAAACAAATTAGGTACATTCGCTCGTTTTTGTCACCTTGAAATTATTTCAGATCCGATACCTACTGGTCAATGATTTAAATATCATTGCCTACTGGTACTATCCGGTCTACATGATGAATTCAGAACACGTAGTTTATTTAAAATGCGACATTTTAAGATAAGATAAATATTAATTTATGCATGATTCGGACGATACCTCGATCCTATAATGCTACGAATTATGATTTTAAATGCTGTCCCCTATGTTTACCAACTAACACCAATTTCCTGCTTGGTTCTTGCTCACTGGCAAATAAATAAATCAAACCACATCATTATACTGTATGACTAATAGAAATACCTCATATGGCTGCAAACAGAATCCGGAATACTTAGCATTCTATTTCGAGATATATATACATCGTATGAGATAGGCGCTCTGTGTGCCATGTGGAGGTCGTATACCTAAATCTGAACGCTTAGCTAATAAGCACATGGATTAGGTATTCGGCCTTTGACATTTATGGTACAATATGGACCTAAATCTCTGACTAGATAGAAAGACAGAGATTTTTGGAGGTTTCAATTTAAACATACCTACGCTACTTGTTTGTTGTAGTGGCATGAATCTGTCTCAGTAAAAAACAATAAAACATCTAGTTCTATCTCAATCCCAACAGCGTCACTACATTTCCCTCTCGTGTATTGAGAACACCCAGGCTTTTGCTACGCATGATGCTCCACCTTGCAAAGTCTGGTGGGGTACATTTTGATCATGGCAGGTGTCGTTTACCTGTATAATTCTAATTTGTAATAAATAAGCTATTCAGCTATTATAGGAATCACGAGCTTTATCAGGTTCAATAATCCACACATCAAATTGCGACATTAGATTCTACAGAAATCTTTTGAGCATTTTTAAACAGCTTTTGTGCGTTAATCATTGGAACCTGGATAGACATTTCGTTCCCTTGTTAGTTGACATTATTGTGCAAAGATTGCGAGGATGTTCTGAAGTCGTTCTTTAGATGAGAACACAATCAATGTGCCACAAAAGCCTGACCTCGGACCTCTATTGTTGGCGATCAATGGACGATACTTAGCCTCTTCGCAACGACTCGGCACAATCGTTCTCAAATTACCGGCCACATCCGCGTGCACACCACGAGATGCCGTTAAACCTGTTATACCAATTGTTAACACCTAACGGTTTTGAAATAGCAATTTTTTTCTTCGTATCATAAATCTGAAATGCGTTGTATTTGACTGAAGCGAACAGTCTCGTCTTGTCGATTAATTTAGAAAGCTATCATAAAGAGTTTAAGTATAAAGTGAGTATCTTTTCGTCTGTATCAAATAGCTGTGCGCATCTCGCCGGTCGATTAACATCGCGTCATGAACTCAACGGCTTGTACGCACTACAGAACACACCACCCACGTACGGCGGGCCGGGCTCCGCACCGCATCCGTCCCGCCGTGATTGATAAACCAATTTGACATCATTGCCGTGGGAAATGTGGGGATGCATAGTGCTTTACGTCTCATCAACAGAGTATACAACACGACAATTTAACATAAAACATGATTGTAGAGTTGTGATCAAAGGATCCTCTGTGGTTAATAGGAACATAGTAGTAACCGTATCACCTCTAATAGTAAACTATTAGCTCACTAGAATACTGAATAGAGAACATGCTTACAATGCAGTTATTGTGTTCAAATTATAGTAAGTGATTGGTTTTAGACGGGTTATATGCGTTGTAGATTTGCAATTGGTGCATAATGTCAACAATTACTTTGATTGAAATTATCTTTCTTGTTCTTTCTGTTTCTCCTGAACATAATAATCATCATCATCTTCCTGCCCTTATCCCATGTCATTTGGGGTCTGCGCAACACGTTTTTTTCTTCTATTCTGCCCTGTCAGTCGTCACGCTATCATTTATTTCTTTTTCCTTCATACCAGTCCTCACACAATTTTTTTTTTTTTTTTTGGTGGGTGGCAAATCATCAAATGACCCCCCCTCGCTCTTGGGCAGAGCGAAGGGGAGTGTCAGACTTCTACTAACTAAAAACCGAACCCATGTTCCTTCTTTGCCCTTGTGCCGAGGCTACGTCATCTAGTACTAAAATCCGCGGCAAAGTCCTCACACACTTCATCCATCTTTTCTTTGTTATTATAACAAAATCAGAAATGTTGTACTCAAATTCGCCAATCAATTCGCTTCAGCTAAATTCGGCAATCTTTATGCATTGTTCGCAACTGCACATTTATCGTTATCCTCTGCTAAAGTTTTATAATTATGTCATCATTTCAGTAATTGGCATTTTGCTATCTGGTTGCTCGTTAAAATTCATTGAATGGTTCCGTCGTAGTCATCGTCACATAATAAAGCTTATAATTAATTTTCCTAGATAGTCTTCTAATAGAACAGAAGATGATGCTTATTTAACTGGTTAATAAAGACTACAATATTATTAATGAATGCTAATTGTTATGAAATTAGCAGAACTGTCGTGGGCAATTATAGCCTATCTCTGCTGGATAGCGTAATAATTGATTTTAATAATAAAATAATAGTTTGTCTTAAGTACTTTTCGTTAGCTAGTTTGCAGGGTTTAAAAACTCTGTAAAATCATTTAAAAATATGAATTAGGTTCGATTTCACTAGTCCTCTGGCCTATGTGATTTGTAACAATAATAAGAAAACATTTAAAATAAATTATTTTATTGCTTTGTCAGAGACGAGCGTGCAATAAGATTATGTAAAAGAAAATCCATTTTGTGTGTGTGCGACTATCGATTTTCAATAAGTGTAAAGCAGTTATGGAGGGGAGGTGCGGGCGCGCAGGCGGTACCCAGTGGGAGGCAGTCGACGGTGATGTAAGATCGGCTGGCTCCGGCGGTGATGTCAGCGCACCCACGACCGCTCCCCCCTCCACCCTCCGTTAGGCCTGCGGTTCCACCGTAAAGCCTTCCGCAAGATCGTGATCCTTTCATATCATTAAAAAAATCTGCCCTTAAAGTAGAAGTTTTAAAGAAAATAGTGATTATAATTATAGCAGGCGAAAATCCAAGTAAATCATGAATTTGCAAACTCACCCAGTAACTATGTAAAAGTGTTCACAATGACGTTGACGACGTTCTTGTACGAAATCGATGCCGCAATGCAGTCGAGCATGCATCTCGCCAAGTAGACCGCATCGCCACTAATTTTGCTAGCGGACTAATTTGCTTCACCGTTCGCTAGCACTGACTTGTGGGTGGTTAGCCACATAAATAATATCATATTTAGTCATCAAATTATACTTAATTGCAATACCTTTTAGCTTTTATAGATTAAGGTCAAGTTATACAAGATAATGAACTAAGATGACGTAGTCCTTCGGTGACTTGCAAAACTGAATCCCACCTCACATTATTTTAATTTTAAATGAGAGCAGGATCTCAACGTGCGTGTGAGAATGTTAACCTGATCAGTTTATTTATATGTGTGGCGTGATCTATTGCTCACACGGACACCGTTTCTTTATTAGCAGAATGTTCTCAATATTATTTTATTTGTTTGGTTTGTTACAAATGAGACAGTAAGCAAATATATAAAGAACTTTTTAATATTATACATCTAATGGGCCTACTACACGCTCAAGATTCACCACACTTTTCGTTCACACTTCACAGTAAATCGCGCGTATGGTTGGTAAAACTGTATTACCATTACAAACCACACGCGCGATGTACTGTGTGCATCGTGTAATCGCGCAGACAAGACTGTGGGGAAGTGTGAGCGTGTGGTAGGCGCATAAGGCACTTGCACCACCAATTTTTAGGAATTTGTTAGGTCTTATTATCGCCCGAAATTAATAATAATCATAATCCAATTTATGACATGTTTTCAGGGTGACTGATAATTGCACACAATTTGGAGATAGTTCAGACAATTTGTTGCTTTTTTGAAGTCAATATTGAGATTGAGATACATTATTAATTTCGGGCGCATTTTATCTTCCCATTACTTTTTGGATGGCTAATATATCTAAGACAGATTGTCCAAAAATATCTAAAATGAAGTTAATTTATCAGTGTATATTTCATCGCCTGCCTTGAAGACATGATGTCTGACCCTGCAAATGGCGAAATATCAACTTAACTGAAGATGATATAATTAACTAAGTACCTAGTTTTGATGTGAGCCTAACTAATTATCTTGCTAAGATATACTGGCTATCCGTAAAATACTGTGGTTAGATAAAGTTTCACCATAGTAATTTGACGTATCTTTGTGTAGAAGGTTGAATACAATAAAATGGGCGGCGCTGACTCCTGATAAAATTGAAGCAGAGATATAAAGTGTTGAGAAAATAGCCTAATATGGATTTAAAAAGGTGATCCTTACAGTGATGAAGTGGATATATTCCACCATGGACATACATTTAGTGCAGTGAAAGTGATTTGGTCGGGGAGATGAAGATGGAGGGCGGTGTACTAAGTGTTTCGAGTAACAACAGCAGATTTCGATCCCATCTAAAGAATGCAGCCAGTGCATTATGTGCCAGGACATTACCAAAACAGAGGCGTGGCGAGCCAGCCGCGATCAGCAGCGCTCGCCACCACACATACCCGCGAGCAACGCCGCCTAAACGGGCTGCTATCTCCTGTCGGATGGAGCCGCTTGCATGCGCACCACCTCTGCATGCTACTACCTTCGAACCACCTCAACCCATTAAGTGTGAAGTCATCGACGACCAGGCAACGAATAAATCGAACGGACTAATCAAATGGAAGGGAACATTAGCCAGGTAAGACACAAATATGTTTAATTACTAGGTTAATAAGTCAAACATCTGGTTCACTAAAACAACATGCAACTTGCTAGTGAAGCTACAACATTTACTTCCTTAATGATTAGTTCAATCAAGCACATAAACATTGTCATAAATGTGCGCAGTTATTGTACAATCAAATCATTGAATCAACTTTTGGCAATCCGGAGTTGTAACATATGTTCAGTGGAACAACGGGCGTGCGTCTTGTGCTTAGGTCAACAACATCAGCAATGCATGACATCATGGTGAGTTGTTTACCCAGGTCGTGGGGTGGAGGTGATGTCGTTAATTACGATGCTACACCAAATTGTTGATTTAGACACGGATTATATTTATTTTTATGACTACACACATATGTTTTTGCTGAGTGATGGATGTCCTCATCCGTTCGCAATGACATTTGAATTCATGCATGTTCACATCCTTGTTCAGTGACAATTATTTCGACATTATTTGCAAAGAATGCAACTCGCAACTGAATGCAACTTTGCATTATGCAACTTCTGCCTATTAATTTGAATCACACTTCCTAGTATTTATCTACGATTTCTGTGATTCTCTAAATATTCAGATTATTGTTCAAAGTTAATCTATAAAAAATCTCATTAACATTTCTAGTTTGATAGTTTTTGTTGCAGTTGTACGTATTCATATTCTTAATGGAAATATAAACATTATAGAAATTAGACATGATATCATCGCCATTTGTCATGTTATCCTTTATGTATTACGTATATTATTTTTATTAATTTTATGGCCACGCCGGGTTATGAATAAATAGGATTTTTTAATAAATGGATAGGATTTTATTGAAATCGAATCCAAAACAGAACTTGTATTCTGTATTGGGTCTTCTAAACTTCGGATCTCCGATTATTTCGTAGTAATTTCTTGGATATAATCTGGAACATCTTAGTAAATTGATTTCTACTGTAATTGCGAAGACTATGACGTTTGCCAAGTGACCAATATCTGTCACGTTTTTCTCATTACAGGTGCTCAATTTACCAGCACATAGGTGGATTCATACAATGAGTGATACGTGGTAACTCAGGTCAACAACTTAGCATGACGTCAGGTCCAAAAGCTTTCTTAGTCATGGCCATTATGCTTCCAGCATTTTTGTCGCCTACTGTAGACACTTAACACAGTAGACACTATGTGAGTGTGATGTCACGTACTGACTACAGTTAACAAATACTCAAATATTTTAATAATGTTAATTTATAAAGTTAATCGACTTACATATGATTGAAATTTTTATCATTGGTATTGCAAAGCTATTTACTCAGTCATTGTTATTGTAGACATATACATACATAGGTAAAATAAGTATACATAGTACGTCAAGTACGTGTGAAGTACCTCAATTACCTTTTATATGAAACAGGTTCTATAATCCTATGTGATGATATTTTAATAGCTTGATTTGTCATTTTTTAACATTAATATTAGCAGTAAAACAATTTAAGTTTTTTTTAAGTTAATAATTTACTAAACTTGCTTTATATGGGGTTCTCTGGAAAGGCAATTTTATTGCGCAGCAAAAAATAAAGTAGTACCTATTTAAAGCTATTCATTATAATAAAATCTAATTTGGCATACATGATCTCACACTTCATAGCTGAACAAAACAACAAGCAGTCGTTAACTCCGTTATCCGTCCGGAAATGGGGCATGACCATTTTATTTATTTTGTAGGAACAACTGCTATGTGGTAAATAACTTGAGTCGTTTTCATCGACCTTGTTCTGTTGAACCATCTCTTAATCGCCGGTTGATGTCGACTGCCAAATCGAATATACATAATCGAACACGAATGGAGTAAATGCACTCGTGTATTTATAAGCGTGCCGGTGTGAGTGGGACGGAGCGCCTCGTCTCGCTCGCACACCATGATGTCATGGTATATTTTTGTAAGCACTCAACTCGGTCGCACGCGCTTTTCGTTTGTAGTTTTACTATCGGTATTGTTGAATGTCATTATACCATTCCGTTTGGAGCTGTAGAAAAAAGCAAATAAGTACTAAAGTAAAAGTAATTTAAAGATGTGACTTAATTGGAAAATATGTATGTATTTAGCCCAATGTTGTATAGAGTTAGACCTTAACTATCGCTGAGCTATGTAACACAAACAGAAAGGTTACGGAAGTTTAGCTTGAATTCTAGATTCCATTTTCACGATTTGCCCGTGTTTTTGTCCGAGATCGATAGAAGCAAAACGAGCAGCTACTGCAGGATATTATTAGAATATAGTGCCGAGCGCTTTAGTTGAGGGTTTACCGTAGTAATGTGACTGTAGCCTGTTAACCGTCCGCGCACGATATTCAGGTGCAGTCGAAATTTTATCCGATGGAAGCGCGGTCACTGTCCCCATCCACTTAGGTAAAAGTACAATGTCTCCTGTCTTCAACAGAGGTACAGCTCTGTTCTTCGCATTAAGATTTAGTTATGGCTTTGATACTTTGTGATGCCCTATGGGTACCTACTCCACGTTTTCTAAATAATTATACAGTAGAAAACAATTAAAGACAATTTATTCAATTGACCAAAAGATCCGAAAACTCGCACCATGAGTGACTTCTTTTTCAATGCTCATGGCATCTACACCATGTCTGAAGAGCGACTACGCTGTGCCTACGCAGCGTCTAGACAGCGTCTACTCACCGTCTACCCACCGTCTACCCAGCGTCTAAGCGGCTACATTTGACAAAAACCTAGTGCAAAGCTGCAAAGACACCACTAAACAAGACGATTACTGATTATTTAAAAACCGAATTCAGAAAAGAAAGAATTTCAGAAAAGTTGTGGTGTACCTACCGATAATTAATTAATTCAATTAAACTTCGGAAGCGAACATAATAATTGTGGGAGAAAATAACAAACCAAACTAAAACTAGAACTTCAGAATTCAGAACGTCAACTTATTATTTGATGACTCGGAGTCGGATAAGATAGTCAATAGTCATCATCACCTGCCTAGCCTTTTCCAATCTATGTTGGGGTGGGCTTCTAGAGATACGAGATATTATTATGATAGGTAACGTGATATATCATGTTAAAATAGGTTATTATAGCATTAGTTGCCTCCATATTAATCCAGAGCTTTCGACGACTTACCTCTATTTGTCTTCTTAGAACGTTTAATTGAATGATTGAGGGTTACTCATGCACCTAACTGTTTCGTTTGAAGGGGCTGACAATGAAATGTCATTATGACTAATGTAATGGTCAACTTAACGTTCAATAACTGCCTACCGCTTATTACTCATGTCATGATGAGCTCTAGAAAACTCTTGTTGCATTTCAATCGGGTTATTTGTTTATGACATCAAATGCTCGGAACTAACTGGTACACAGAACTACTAACTACTTCAAGAGTAACTTCCTTTTAAGCCACGTTACCCAAGACATCGTGAAAAGAATTGAATCTAGGTTATCTCATTTCAGGCAAACAATACAAATT
This sequence comes from Diarsia dahlii, assembly GCA_949775195.1. Classification (NCBI taxonomy): domain Eukaryota; kingdom Metazoa; phylum Arthropoda; class Insecta; order Lepidoptera; family Noctuidae; genus Diarsia; species Diarsia dahlii. The sequence continues at coordinate 15,033,910 of OX459191.1, forward strand.
CATGGTTACTCTTTTGAAATTATGTTGTGTACAGTCAAGAGCATTAAATATGTATGACACGAAGCAAGTTTTAAACGTGATTTTCTCTTATTGTATTTTTTCAATTTCAACGTATTGCGAGATAAGTTTTATCTTAAAGTAAGAACCATTATTTCGTGAGAAAATCCTATTTCACGCAGTAACGTCCTATTTAGTAAATAAATATTGTGTAATTTCCTAATAATGAATCATTAAAATTATCCTAACATTACATAAATACTATAAATAGTTGTTGAAGTACCTAAATAGTTTATATTCAATTTAGTTTTAGGAAAAGGAAAAACGCCTTAATTATACATTTATCGACCGGTTATCGGTAGGGTCAATATCGAGAAGCTGATTGGATGCGAAACGAGCTAACAGTACTGCGAAAAGATCATTTACTACATAAATAGATACAATTCCTCTCATTCGAACTCAGTAGACGCACTTAGGCATTGTCCCGAGGACGTATATTTCAGTATCCAGCTTCGATGGTACCTAGAAAATAATGAAGTTGTCAGTTCCGAGTGCATTTTTTATTTTATTTAATGTTATTAATTTAAAAGTGATTTTAACTTGTACCGATTCATGTAGAAATGGATTTTCATTTGAGTATTCGTAAGTTGAAAATACAATTAGTAGTGTAAGTAACATAAGTTCTTGAAAATGGGACTAATGCGCCTACCACACGCTCACACTTCCCCACAGTCTTGCCTGCGCGATTACACGGTGCACACAGTACATCGCGCGTGTGGTTTGTAATGGTAATACAGTTTTACCAACCATACGCGCGATGTACTGTGAAGTGTGAACGAAAAGTTTGGTGAAGCTTGAGCGTGTAGTAGGCCCTTATGGCACATTTTAAAATAGCTAATTCATGCTGATTGCTGATAAGAATGGAGACGAATAAGGGGCCAAGTTTCACAAACGAAAGCTACGGCGTAGCTTAGCCGAAGCAGCCTAGCTTCGCATTAGAAAGTGATGAGATTGTTTGATTTATTATACGCTTTTCTAAATATATAAACCCTATAGTATCTATGGTATTTATTTGCAAGTTATCACCTATTTGTTTCACGTGGGAACATTCAGTATCGCGGGCGCTATCGCCTTTTGTAGGTAACCCAACGCCCTTAGTTGATGTCCTGTCTGCCGACCGCCAGAGATCTTTGTTTACGGCTGCACATACACTCGGGATCGAAGAAGTGTGGTGCTGATGCAACAGAACGGAAAGCTGTCTCGCCTTCCCACATCTGTATTATTGCGTAGGTTTAGTTCGTGTAACGTTTACTAGCGGTTACTTTGATATCTCAGCGTGGGCGTGGAGTTCATTAATTTCCCATGAAAACTAGGTATGCTGATTATAATGTTTTGTCTAATTAAATTACGTTGTTGATTTAATTTACAAAACATCAATCATGAGGTTCTTTTAACATCTTGTTCCATCAACGAGCAAGATATATGTTTACTTCAACTCTCTAATTAGTAACTTAGAAAAAAGTATTTTTTTATACTAAGTTTAGATTTCAAACGTTTTGGTTCCAATAAGAGCCTAAGAGGCTTATAAAATAGTTTCACACTGGTTTAAATTGAGAATATAATTGACTTTCGCTTTTTCTAGAAACTACGTACCTAGGTGTAGAAAGGATGTACTGAATGCACTTATAAATTGTTGTAATTATACTGTCATTGATTTTGATGGGGTTGTGGTAATTCTACTAACTTTAATCACGTAGTTGTACGAATACGCTACGCAGTAAGGTGTGTGAGTACATCATTATACGTAGCGTATGGCGTGGCGTCACATGAATGACTTACCCGGCCGATTAGATCTATCTTATACGGCTATCTCACAATATTTATAGTGTTGCCTTATCTTTGTTCTTCACTTTACACCAATATTTGAAACACGTTGTAGGCTCTAACAAACAACTCCGTGTCAATAGTGTCTCTCTTTTACTTACTATTATAAGCTCATTTCATATTGGCTTTGTGATAAAATTGTAGTTATATATTGAAAGGGACAAAAGTAGATTAGATCATCATATCTCTTTATTTAATTAAATATTCCATACAAAGTTTGATTGCGTTTTCAGAATGGTGATACTAACTTTATCGAGTCGTAGGTAGGTTATTAATGGCGATGTTAGATAAAATCAGCATTACAGGAGTATCAGATAAAGTAGAGTACATATCAGTTGTGTCATAATATGTGAATGAATGTCTGTTGTTGTTACAGGGAGGTGGCGAGTGCATGGGAGTGCCGTGTGGGCCCGCCCGACGAGCCGGCCACAGCCGACCGCGTGCAGAGCCTTTTCAACGACATCGAACTATACCCTACTAAGACTCAGGGTAAGGATCATACATACTTATTTCCAAATTCCTTGTAAGCAAGTAAGACATCACACCTATTTGCTACATAAGGACCTTCACTTGCTTCGGTGAAGTTAAACATCGCGAGGAAACCAGCATGCCTGAGAGATATTTCTTGATGGCATGTAAAGCCAATTCAGAGGCATGAAAACTCTGACACCAGGGCCCCGAGTCTGCTATTCAATAGTGTCAGAATGGTCTATCATTGATCTCATAATTGTTGATTGATGACATGCCAAAAAGTACCTTAAGTCTGTCGACTTAAGATACTTTTTTGGCTTGTCGTCTACTTGTCAAAATCAACAATTATGAGATCAATGATAGACCATTCTGACACTATTGAATAGCAGACTCGGGGCCCAGGTTTGTCACTAACCACATAATAGAGAGAGATGGATCTAGAATTTCTTCTTATAACACGGGTCAGGCGGTTTTCCGTAATAATGTCATTGATATAATAGTCACAACAAACAATACCTTAACCAGTCAACCTTTTAGCTTATAATATATTTATTAATAGGATTGACAGCTTTCTTGGTTATCCCGCTGTATAGTTATGTATAGGAAAATAAATGGTCTAATTACATCAAGTAAATACCGACACTACAGTCATTAAGAACGATTAACAAAACTTGCTAACCGTGAAATAATTGTTGGAGCTATTTTTACTGCGACTGAATTATAAAAGTTGGACTTCCGGATTTCCCTGGGATATAAAGTTGACGACCGCGTAGTATTTTATTAATTACGGAAATCTATTGGAATCTAACTTAGTTACTTTCATTAGCTGTAAAGTCACGTAATGCAATTAACGATTGAGATCAGAGTGAATTAAACTTGAAGTTGACTTTACTTTTAACTTACTTAATGTGTCATGAACATAAACTTAATACCCTGCCTTACTACTTAACTGCCTCGTTGGCCTAGTTGTCGCAAGCGCGACTGGGTTCGATTCCCGGGTCGGGCAAAGTGTTCTTGGATCCTCCCTCGGGAATTTCTCAGCAATAGCCACGGATTCTGGAACTGTACCCGTTTGATGGTAATAGGATCGTCCCCTATTACTATAACTGGCGAAAAGTGGTTGTACGCCTTTAGGCGTGATCTTATGGTTTATATAAATGTAAACTTATTTTAATAGTGCAAGTGTAAGCTCTTGATAAACTTTTACAACGTTTAAAATCATTTCTTTCAACCATATCATACTGATAGATAGCTAAACTAAACTAAGCTTACCCTAAAAGCGAAGCTCAATAGGTACTCAATTGAATGTGCAAAACGGTATTAATCTACAATTGCTTGATTAAATTGTAGGTAGTACTTGGCTATCAAGGGATTAATGTATTAAAGGAAGTGCCCTGTCAATAGTACAGTGACGCAATGATGTCACCGCCATTTATTATTGTTTTGGCATTTATTTCCAATGAATAAGTAGCTAGTACTAGATAGAGTTTATCACGGGTTGACGATAAGTTGTATCTCGGCGGTGATAAAGATGACGTCAGACTATTTGTGAATTGCTTAATAATGATTTTTCTCGCACCTGATAAAGTAAAGTTTAATATTCCCCTGAAGCAAATTAGTCTTTTTTAGGGTTCCGTACCTCAAAAGGAAAAAACGGAACCCTTATAGGATCACTCGTGTGTCTGTCTGTCTGCCCGACCATTCCCCCCCCCCTTATCTCCGAAACTACTGAACCTAAAATTCTGAAAAAAATACAGAAATTAGTTCAACACGTACAGATTACAGGAAAACCTATAATAAGTCATGTTACGGAACCCTTCATGTGCAAGTCCGACTTGCACTTGGCCAGTTTTTTACTGCGCATTAGATACGTTTTATAACATTAACAATTTTACTTAAAAAAATTAATGTTATACCTGACACAAAAATCCCCTAAAAAATTGCAGCCATTTCACTTTTCATGTTTTACTTATCAAACTGTTCCGATACACCCTGTATGTTTTACAAGGTATTCGGCCTAATAAATCGATTAGTGACAATATTACTACATAGTTTGTTATCTGATGCCAAACGGCGACGTTATCCATATTTTTCAATTTCTGTTATCACAAGGGCATTCAAGTTGCCCTTGCGGCACTCACGCATCCTTTCATTTCGGCGAGTAAGCTTTTAATCGAATTTCATTATTTCAATTCCAGCAAAAGGCTGAAGAACATGAATAAAATTCATAGAATTAATAATGGGTTGATCTTTGGCGTATATAAATATAAAGCTCCAATCTGTTTACATAAACATACTATTTTGACCCATCTGTCTTATTAATTCCTTGTGATTAATACGAAACTAATAACATTAATTAAAACCTTAGTGATCTCTCAACAGTTGTGGTACTAACCATGATCCATTATCTTGGTTCCTGTCTTACACATATAGCTATGTTAGAATATGATATCATTGATACGTAGTATATGGAAAATATACCTATTATGTTAAACTTTATGCTTAGCATCATACGCATGAATAGAATGAAAAGAGAAATAATATAATATTGTTTATTATTTCCCTTTTTGGATAATGCATTTGAAAAACCCGTGGGTTCCCGTGGGTGTCGTAAGAGGCGACTAAGGGATGTACCAGAGAATGGGCAGCAGCGTTCTCTGTGCTTTTTGTATCGACCGTACTGCGATCGCCAACCCGCCTGCCAAGCGTGGCGATTATGGCAAACCCCCCCTAAGCAAAAATGACACTTAGGGGAGGCCTATGTCCAGCAGTGGACGTCTTTCGGCTGAAGTGAGTGAGTGAGTGATTTGAAAAACACATTGTGTAAGTATTCATTTTGTTTTAAATATTAACTGTATACTTTTTGTAGTAAATTTTACCTTAGCTTTAAGTCATTGGAAGCTCTTGAAGAGCTCACATTATTATAAAAACAAAGAGTAGAATCAGTCGTGTGGAGTGATTAGTTACTTTAGTTAGGTATTCGTTGAGCAGAGGCTAATGATTGATACGCTTTGATGACGGCTCACCTATTGGATAAGCGATACCGCGGTGAGTCGGTGACATCATCATCACCAGGCTGATTCAACAGCAAATGTCAATACGCCAGCAAAATTACACATTTAAGTTCCGCGTGTTGCCAATTGCTGCGAGTTAATTGCCCGGTATGATATATTGCAACATTTGCAACAGTTAGTACTGCACAGATAATGATCGTATACTACTATGCATTTTATTATTTATCTGCAATCAAAGAGTTAACGTGTTATAAACGGTTTAATAAATTAAACTGACAGATACTATAGTTACTTCAAAGTATCGATTGTTATCTTGAGTTTACTATGAGTAGATACTATTGTTGACTCAAACACATTTCAAATACTGCGTATACGTACCCGAAATATCGATGACTCGCGTACTCGTTTTTAACTAATGCTTCTACTATAGGTACTCATTGGTTGTACTTATCAATCGCAAAAAAATAACAATACGTTTTCAATTTCTGCTCAACACAATGTAGTTTTAATGAATATAGGTGATTCAAAGGTTAGATTATACCACTATAACATGAACCTAAACTTGAATAAGCATAAGGAAGCTTTTAGAACAACATTATTGTTTCCAGCTCCACGTCCAAGAAAAAGCTCGCAACGCAATATTATTTTAAGTAAACTTGAGACGCTGAAGAGACATTTCAGACGTTTTCCAGGTTGTTCATGTGGACACTTAGACAGTAATCGTCCTTTAGTAGTGTTTCCTCGTTGAAACTTTAGCGATGGTACGGCGTTTGTGCTACTGCATCGCAGTGCGTCATAGCGGCGCACAGCGTAGCCGGGGCCTACGCGTCTGCTACGCGGGGTCTACGCGTCTGCTACGCGGGGTCTACGCGTCTGCTACGCGGGCTCTACGCGTCTGCTACGCGGGGTCTACGCGTCTGCTACGCGGTGTCTACGCGTCTGCTACGCGATGCCTACGGGACCTCGTAGTATCGCGTAGGACCTCGTAGTATCGCGTAGGACCTCGTAGTATCACGTAGGACCTCTACGCGGCTTCAACGCAACGTCTGAGCGGCCGCTACGAGACGTAGCGACGAGACGCTAATATATTTGCGTAGCACCCGCTCAGCGGACGGTTTGCAATACTATACACCCGCATACGTCCGACTAATGCTACGCTAGAAAACAGTGCAAAAGCTCTCTTTATTGCGGATTGCAGTAACTTTTATACTGCTGGTCTTTTGAATTCCGATTTCAAATCCCGAGAAATTTGACAGTGAACGAACGAGCATACATGTTATGGCGGCGATGGTATCACAACAGAACAGATGTGTTCTTATACAATTGTATCTGTCATATAATAGTACATTACTGCAGCGGCCAGCAACAGAGGCATTGATGGACGAACGTGTAAATGTGGGCCGAGGCGAAGCCGAGGCACACATACGTAAGTCCATCAATGCCTAGTTGTGGCCAAGGCTTGTATAGTACTTTTCTCAAAAATGCGAGGAAATTAAATACAATTTACTTTTCAAAATCACATACAACAATAATTTTTCACGCGTTGAAGAGTTCAGCCAATTCGAAATTTAAATAAAACCTTTAATAAGTCACCTCCTTGGTTGCTATGGTTCAGAGTAAAAGATCGTTCCATTTTTAAATAACACGACAGATATGAGTTTAGTATGTAATTTATTTGGCCGCTAAACACGACAGATATGGATTTTCATACAACTTTTGCCGGCCGCTGGTCGCATGTATCTGGCCAGTACAGCAATTTCGATTTATCTCGAAGAAGGTTGTCAAAATAATGCTCAAATTTCCAAGCATGTTTGAGAAAAACAATTTACGGGCTTGCCACGTTAAGCTTCGCTCCTTTTGTATATTTATCGTCCATAAATCTAACAACTGCAATCAACTCACGGGTCACACGGTTAATGACCACTAACAAACATAGAAGTTGATCTGTATTGTCTTTGTGAAACATTGTTACAAACGTTAAAAGTCAAAGTATCCGAAATGGTTTATTCATTGCTTGGAATTACAGCAAGCTTTCCGGTAATTTATACTTGCAGAGAATGATTTCAAGCAATAGGTATAATTCGATCACGTTAATTTTTATTAAAGAAAATAAACAAAGGCTAACAAATAAATACATTTAATGTGATTCCCGAGTGTAATCTTTATCCTAATTATTTTAATACGTACGTGATATCGGTAAATTCCCTAGATTTTGAAATGATAAGTATCTTTAGGTGGAATCAAATATAATCTGTGAAACTATTTTAATTTTGCATATCACTTGCTGAAATTATCGATGTCGTCACTTTGCTAATCAATATATCTTCCAAGGAAAAAATGCTGCATAATTAAAGTATTTAAACAAGCTTTAGGCAACTCAATTTTGATAAAATTTTACTGCTACGCTTAAACAGCTTAAACATTCCATACGGCTTCCTTAATCTAGATTGAGGATGGTTATTATTAGGGCATGCGGAACCCGGTTTCGGTCCTGCAGTAAAGCCCGGGAAAAACCGATTTTTACTATTGGCCCGAAACCCGGTACATTATAAAACGAGTAAGGGAAAAATCTTTGTTCATGAAATATTAGGTCTTTCTTTACCTATGAAATTGGAGATTTGTATGAGAATTTTAAAATATAAAAATTTTGGTATTTTTTTTTATTTCAGCTGATCAAAGTGCTGGCCCAAATGATCTATACAATTTTGTCATTTTGATGGCAGTTTGTTTATCCCTTTACTGTAGAAGTCTGCCGGACGGGAGGCGATGAAGTCAGCGAAAGCGTTTTGTACTGCCTCTCGGGAGTCGAATTTTTTACCACTTAAAAAAATGACTAAATTTTGAAAAAAGTAGAAATCTGTTGGGGCAACGTCCGGTGAGTACGGTGGGTGACGGAGAGCTTCCAGCTGTAACTCTTGTAGCTTTGCGATAGTCTTTCGTGAAGTGTGAGCTCGCGCGTTGTCGTGGAGAAGCAATGGAGAAGAACGATTGACTAGTCTTGGTTGTTGAATTGCGAGCTTCTCCATCATTGTTTGCAATTCTTTGCAATAGACATCTGCCGTCACTGTTGTGCCATTCGGAAGGAAGCTGTGGTGTACAAGTCCGGCACTGGTTGGTCCACCAGACAGTCACCATCATCTTCCTATGAGTAATCTTTTTTGTAGCGCACTGATTAGGTGATGTACCCGGGTCTACCCACTGAGACGAACGCTTACGGTTGTCGTACAGGATCCACTTTTCATCGCAGGTAACAATTTGATTAAGGATTTCATCGTTTCTATGCCGATTCAGTAGTGCTATGCATGCTTCGACGCGTAAATCTCGCTGTTGGTCGCTTAGTTCGCGTGGCACGCACTTATCTAGATTTTTTATCTTTCCAATTTGACGCAAGTGCCTCAATGGTGTTTTGACACTAACTCCAAGGCCTGCAGTAAGCTCTGCCTTAGATTGAGTTGGATCTGCTTCCACTATCGCCTTCAATTCGTCGTTGTCGACAATGTTTACCGGCCAACCGCGAGGCTATTTCTTCGACTCAAAATTTCCAGATTGAAAACGATTGAACCAGTAATGGACCGTGTTTATGCAAGCAAGCAGTGTTAAGCCCGTACACGTCGTTAATGTTTCGTGTTGTTTGCGCAGCGGTATTTCTACGTATGAACTCTTATACGAAAATTGTACGAATTAGCAGTTTATCCATGGCGCCAAAAACTACCACAATGTCACAAAAACAAAAAACTATCAAAAAACAAATGACTGAATTTGAAATTAAAATAACACGTCTTTCGAATAAAATTTACTTGAATTTCGAATTACGCGCCAATCCACAGATAATTAAATCTGAAAATGCCGGTTAGAGAATCTCCAATTACATAGGTAAAGACCTCAGATCACAGAAACAACAGGAGATATGCCCTTTAGCCGAAAATGTATGGGGACCTGTGTCGTCAGTTCACACACGCAGAGCAGTAAAAACAATAGATATACGCATTCGCAAACACATCCGCATTTCTTATAACATTACGTACTACACAATCAATTATAAACATTATCCCTTCAGTCACAGCGTGTATTTACCATGCACCGAACAATTTACTTAATACATTTTGTTTTACTTCGACGCTAGTGATTGACTAAATCGAAAAGTTATCGATTCTTCTATTTATTATTATATTGTAATAAAGTTCTTTTGGGGTCCTGAAAATAATATATTATAAATAAAAAACAATATGTCCAGAAATCATTCTAAATAAAAAAAGTCATTTATTCAAAACAGGTTGATTTAAAAAAAAAAATATTGATTTGTGTCTGTAGTAAATCGTAATATTAACTTACACCACAGATGTGTTGCAACAGATTTTGACGTTCGAATTGACGACCATTCGAAGAGCCGACGAACTTTCTCTAATGGTTGAAAACACTTTGGCTCAAAGTGAGACGAGCATATTGTGTTATTTTTTGTTGGAAACCAGTTTGGAGCCTTGCCTGTCGCATTTATCCATTTTTCTTTTATTTTTGGATCCTTCGGATAGCTTAAAATTAATAATAAAAGCAAGATGCAATGAAAGAAGAATCATGCACGAGTACACACGGCTATACTTCAAGCTATGGGAACATTTTCAGTTTACAGTGACCACGCATTGTACGACGAAAATCCTATACAATGCGAGATCAGCATAATTATACTAGAAATGTGTAGCTTGATGTGTAGCCGTGTGTGAGTCGCCAATAAAGAAAAACCAATGTCTTTAAGTATACGCTTAATTTTTTTTACACAATACTTTTTTTACATTTCATCGGCTATTTAATGCCCGAATTCTGAAGTTCCCAGTTACATGCATTCCCATTAGCTATTGATTTAATAAAAGACTAGCTTTTGCCCACGGCTTCGCCCGCGTGGATGTCGGTTTAACTACAAAAATGACGATTTTCCATACAAACTTTCATCCCCTATTTAACTCCCTTAGGGATTGAATTTCGAAAAATCTTTCCTTGTTCCTTGTCTACATTATAAAGGGAACCTCTGTGCAAAATTTCAGCTTTCTAGGTCCAAGGGTTTGGGCTGGGCGTTGATGAGTCAGTCAGTCAGTCAGAACTTCTCTTTTTATTTATATAGATAGATAGAAGATAGATAGATAACTCGAGCAACCAATGAATACTATTTATTCAGTCAATATTAAGCAATAAAAAGCACTTTCTATTTTCAGTATTGCTTGCAAAAATAAGAAAGCGTGATAATATAAACGTTGTTATTATTACCTACCTATATTTATAACTAGCTTCTGCCCGCGACTTCGTACGCGGATATTGTTGCTTATGCCAGCAAAAAAAAAAATTAAAAAATTAAAAAAAAAAAATTATAATGATAAAAAAATATATAAATTTAAAATGCTCATCATGTGAAACAATTTTTGATATGGTACCATTTTGTATCTCTTATAGTTTAGCTGGTCTGTTGCGGTTTTGCATCAGGTGTTCAAGTTTCCAAGATAAATTATAGCCTATATGTTGCCCAGACTTAATACATAAACAACAAAAAAATAATCATTCAAATCCGTCAAGTAGTTCCGAAGATTAGCGTGTACAAACAAACAGACACACAGACAAACAGACAGAATTTTTTTTTTGGATTCGTGCTCTATTACTGTTCCTAAACCCCCCTCAATTATTATTTTTTCAATATATTCAATGTACAGACACAGTTTTTTTACTGTTTTATTATATGTATATATATTATATGTATATAGATACATGGTACAGAATATTGGTTTTTCTTATCTCCATTTACGGCAACGCTCAGTAACGCCATAAAATACGCTTTATACTGCAGTAACAATTATGTAGAATTAATTGTATAATGCATAATATGTATAATCATTCGTACGTATACGCAGAATCATCGTATAAAATATCGACAACTACAAACATCACAATTAGACATCTCTAGCTCACAAAGACTGACAGCAGCAGCTTTTCGAAAATATTGTGTGAGTGAGAGCATCAGTAAAACACCTATCCATTGCGCTATTAGATCAGCCGATTCACTGGTCGATTTGTACTAAACAAGCAATGGTTTTTGTTCCTAATGAAAACAATTGATTTGGTTTTTCATCATGTTTCTCGTACCATGAAGTAATGTTTTAATGAATTTAATACGAAAAACATTATTTTTATAGTACTTACGTGTGAAATGAGACACCATCTTTCGTGTAATTCACAATACAGCTATTATTTTTACAAACATTCACTGAACAACGCGGCATTTTATAAAAAATCACGAGCAGTGAAGACGTCGCAAGTTGACATTCGACTCATTAATGAAAGTGGCATAGGCCCCGTCGATGCCACATGAGTTCGCATGTACCACGCCTCCTTGCCATATCTCCTGTTGTTTCTGTGATCTGAGGTAAAGACCTATTATTTTCCAACAGTAACCTCGGTGATTTCTTTATTCGCGTGATTGCTTCAACATCCCCAGTCTATTATAATTTCCTCTGAAACTAGGTCGTATCGTTTACATTTTCTTCTAGGTTTTAGCACGAATGCGTGATACCTAGATTGTATAAGTCACGCAACAATATTAGGAACTTCAATAGTTCTACCGAACTCGATGCTCTTGCTTAACACTTTTTTGCTCTTTGGTAGACAATGATAGCTTAATTTTAAACCCTAATTAGGCTTTTTGAGAATTGTCCATTTTGAGAACTTGTCCTTTTGCGACTCTGTTGCCATTTTGAGAATTTGGCATTTTGCGCCTAAAACCTTAATTTAAGTTCAAGCCTTCACAGTAAAAAGTGGAAAAGAAAATAACATCTACATTATTATATCTAAATTATTCGTATCATATTTTACACATAACATAACATCACGCCTGTAAAAGGATTAGGCAGAGGTGTACCAATTAGTACGCCCGTGCAGAAGGGGGCGACCCTATTGCCGTCAACCGTCTGAAACAATTCTGATGGAAAATCCCAATATCACTTTACCCGATCTGGAATCGAACCCTGGACCTTAATGCACAGGCACTCCTATCATATTTAAATTTATTATTGTTGTTGCCAATCCGCATCACGATAGATCCCAACCTGACCTTTGTCTTCTAATGTCGACGATCTAAATCATGGTTATTTATAATTCAAATGGTTTATTGGCAGTCATAACAATTAATAGCGTAATCGTTATTTTACGCTTGGAATAAGATACTACGTGTATAATTGCTGTAGATATCCGCTATTGTTATAGCGGCAGGTGTGCGCGTGCGCGTCCAGTGATCTCACCGTTATTGCTCACTGATGATGACCAATTGCCGCCGAATGAGTTCATGACTCCACGTTTGATTTGCCGACTGTTTATTGCATGCTTCACGTTCACACGGACGTCCGACACTGTCCTTTCATTCTTTATGCGAGATTAATGCGTCTTGAAACACACTCTCATATTTTTTTATTGCGTGTCAATATTGAGTTAATGCTCGTATAACCTTGAAATATGTTGACATTAAGCCTAACGTTATTGATGAAGGCATGTTCTGTGTAAGTACGTATATCTGACTATACTGGACAAGCCGTGCCATAAGTGTAGCATGGACCTCTGGAACAATATTCCTTACTTTAATTGTGTCTTGGATGGTGCTACAAAAATGACATCAAAAAAACTTAATACTTGGACGTCAGAGTTTTCATTTAGGTTAGGCGCTAAACACACGATAAAGAAGAAAGAATACTTGGATCCGATGAGTTACTATCTTGTACTTGGGTTAAGAGTCGCCTTAGTTCAGGCTACATTTTTATTATCCGTGGCATATATGTCTTCCGACAAATCTAATGTACCGGAACTGTTTTTGACACCATTTTTATTCACAAAGACGTTTTTTGGCAAGTGCCCTATATGATCCATACGGCTACGCCCCTTGTGTTCTTTTACTTTCAACATTGTCGCAGATGGCTTTTACTAGTTCGCCAGACAACAAGGCACAATGTGTGTGAAAATAAATTGTTTGTTTGTTGAGTGTGTGAAATGTTCATCACTTTGAATAGAATGTTCCCTCATTTTCAGGCAAGTCAATTTACTTCGTTTTAAAATAAGAAATTTTTGTTTTGGAAATGGTTCTCTTCTTCTTTGTCGTTCCCTCACTATTGAGGATCGTGACTACATAATGATACATCTCCAAGCCATGCGGTCACATCTCCAAGCGATGCGGTCTTCGGCCGGCAGTGTGAACCGTACGGTACTAGGCTGCCTCCAACAAACTTTTCGATCGCGTCAGACCATTTTGCCAGTGCTCTGCCTTCCGTGCGTTTACTTTCTACCCGGCCCAGTAGCAAAAAATGGATGATTGGGAAAAGTTATCTATTGTAAACGCCCGGTAACATCGAAAATTCTAAACCGTCTCGGATTTTTATTTAGTAAGCGAAACATGACATTACGCTTTTTGAACCGAGAAATTATTATGTTTTTCATTATTTGTCTGTTCTATGGTCCTGAAATGACATAGTATAAACTGGTATATTTATTTCTCGTGAAGAGATGTTTACTGAAATGTAAATTGTAATACATTTATTAATAAAATGGGATAATTGTTCTCGTTCATTGTGTTTATGTAAATACGAGTCGTTAGGTGAGTGTATATACGAGTATATAACTAGATAATTGTCTTTGTTATCCTCGTAGTTGAACTCGTTGTAAATAGCAACCGGTTTCGTGCCAGTACATAATATTGAAAACTATACAATTTTAAATCCTGATCGCCTCATCACGCTGTTGTTGGAATTGTAATAGTGTTGTACATAAGGTTGTTCTGCTTTATATAAATACACAAAATAACCAAAGACTCCTTGTTAAAGTAGATAAGTAGTCATTTCAATCAGGGAAGGATGTGCTTTATGGGGGAACACATACCTACATTCCATATACAATACTAATACAAAACATTTATTAATATCTTAACTATTTGGACTTTAGTCTTCATCGCCCTCGTAGGGTGACGTGACTGTGCAAAGTACTTTATTTATTATTCGAAATCAGTCTCGTCTCGCGTGGGTTTGTTATAAATTAGAAACTTTAATTTGTATCTAAATGTTGTCCGCCCGGTGCGGTGGTTCTAGATCACGAACCTCATTTTGAACGAAATAATCGCGCACTGGCTAAGTTTTCACGAAAGGTAATTCCTAAAAGTCGAGAGATCCTAATTTGAGTTTTGATAAAAAACAAGCTGTAATGTGATCTGAATCATTAAGTTTCTCCGTAAAGTTTATTTTAAACAAGAATTCGGTATGACTACTGCTTTATCATTCTGGGACATTAAATTTGCATAATGAGATACGTAGCATCCGTAGCGTCCGTGTATGCGCACAAATATACCTACTTTAGAACCTATTACCGTCTGTATCCTCTCTGACAGGACATTAAGTTCAATGACAATAAATATAATTAAATTACTTACTTTTCTTCAGTAGTCTATGACGTTTTATGACTTGATGTCATGCAACATGCAACTATTCCCCCACCCCGGGAGTTGTATTGTTTATTATTTTAACCGAATTGTTATTGTTTTAGTATTCGAAATGCTGGTCTGCGCGCGGCAGTGTGCCCGCCGCAAGTCGCTCACTCTCACATTCGGAGAATTCTGCGTGTTCGCAGCTGAACTGCGTCGGTGTTCGAGGCAAGCCAGGCAGTAAGTGTTCCATTTGTTTCTACTTAATACTTGATCATGTCATTTTAACTGGGTTGTGGAGGTCAGATAGGCAGTCGCTCCATGTAAAATACTGGTATTCAGCTGCATCCGGTTAGACTGGAAACCGACCCCAACATATTTGGGAAAAGGCTAAGCAGATGATGACTAAGTTCATGTTACTTTGAAGTAAAACGCTAAAGCACCTAATAATTTCTTCATTTTAGAATTTTATGGAGTAAATTGATTGATTCGCTTGCCTTACATAAGTTACATACCACAATATACAGGTACCTATACAGGTATACAGGTAATTAAACCGCATGCCCGACTAACCCCACGTTCAACTTCGTAGTGCCCGTCACCTCCTCACACATGTCCATATTAGGATGGAGTTGACTAGGCTTCCATGTTCCATTTTCTAACTATGTATTTTGCATATCGGATTCTTTGAAATTGTTTAAAAAATATTTTTAGTCACTGAGCCCTTGTGACGTGACGGCGCACATGGTTGTTACAAAATTAGTCAGTCGTTAGTCAGTTTCTGCTAATTAGCTGTTTCGACCCATATTATTTCCTTCCGCCCCAGGTTGCTCCAGGTCTTTCGCCAAGCTTTGTCTCTCTTAGCGAAATGAATAATCACTTTTCCATGTCAATAACTTGTGGATTATCACGATTATTTGGTCACAGAATAAGACATGTTAGTAATTGAACCTTAACAACAAAAACAAAATTGTGATGATTTCACAATTTATAGATATTTTCAAAGGATTTCATGAATGAAACTTTGTTAGTTGGTCCATGTTTTAAAATAACGATAATTGTGATTTAATACAGTAATTAACTTTGATAAGTTAGCTATGCCTTACTTTAAAATCATTGTTTGAGACTTTGAGTAATAAAATGCAATTTTATTGAACAGGAAACAGTATACTGACCTAACAATGAAATTGACGTGGGAATTCAAATAAACGCAAAATAACCCTGTTGATGTTATATAGTATACCTACTGCGACATAATTAAAGAGCCAAGCAATGTCCTTATTGTCCGCAGCGACCACGACATGAATCAGGTTAATTTTACCGATGACGTAAAAATGATCGGTCTCCTTTTCCTCGGTCTTGAACTGAGGACTGGGACTACGTATGACGCGTGCGTTGACCCTTACATGCCAAACAATAAGATATTTGTCATGCAAGGAATCTCTGCATATAAGGTCCCTTTTGTATAACATCACGGTTCACCCTTTACGAATGCTTTCGTTGAATGTCAGCACCATTCATTGCACTATCATGCTGAAACGCCTACGCAAGTTCATCGATTGTGTTTATTTCTAATTTCAGTTTTCATTCGCAGGAGTTCGAACAAACCTGAGTCGCCACAATGGAACGTAGACAAGGAGCTCAGAGATAAGGACAACATTTCTAAACATGTGAACGGTAAGAACTTTTATTTTAATCATGACCTTATTTTGGCCAATCATGGAGTTCAAAATCGCTACCAATCCTGAGTTTCTGGAAGGTTGCGAACAATTATTTTTTGGCTTCGTTTGGGGCTCCCGTCCCCGCTTCAGGATGCACACTCGTGCTGCGGAAGGTCGATCGTCCCGTGATGAAACAAATGGTGACTAAACTTTCCGCACGGTACCAATCCAGAAATACACATTGGTAGTCCCTATGGCTACGCAACAATATCTCATACACTATAAATTCTGTGTCACCGGCCACTTCCCACGCTATTCTATCTGTTATCAGGCTGTTTGATACCTGCTGAATTACTGATATACGATTGGTCGATACTTATCGAAAATAACATCTTAAATTGCTGTTTTCAAGTACCAGTCTTTATCGAATAATACCTTAAAATTGATTTTATGATAACCCGATTAATTTGTAAAATTCCTACATCGGTAGGTAGGGTATCCTTTTCATCATTTGCCTGTAGGACATATTATTGTGTATTACTTGTTTAGCATTAATAAATCAAATATGTTATAGACAGTGTTCATCAAAGACTGCAGATAAATAAATAACTTATAGCTTCATACATATCAATCAGAAGCTTATCAACAGTTACGTATAGTCGCTCCGCTAAACACACAGTTAGATGACAGCGATGATGTTCATATTCATAATAACAAATAGGAACTAACTCACATTCGTAGGACATGTGGTCATCACTTATTGCGTATATCTATGTTTTTAATTGTTCTGCTATTAATGCGATTGCCCTATGCTACAGTCATTGTACGTTCGCTCCTATTTGCACCCGCACATGTAATGCTCGGATTTGCGTCAATCTCCCGGCGCATCTGACTAATGTGTAATATTAGAGACAACTAAATTAAGCTTCCGAAGCTTTAAAAGGTCAGACATAAACCTCTTTTCCTATCTTTGGAATATGAGTGAAAGTTTGAGTTTCATTTTCATTATATGGAACGAAATGACAGGTTTAGATGTGAATCTCGTAATAGTTATCGGAAAGAAGTTCCGCTTTCACACGGTAATTCGTAAAAGGCTGGGATCAGTAAGTAAATATATTGCGTGGCCTCCCAGGCTCTTCCGCACATACTATAAACAGAGTACGGAAGCGAGGGCGCGATGCTCCGCTCAGTGTACTACGCGCCCACGATTTCGGCCGCTAAATGCTACGAAAACATAATACAGATGACATCGCACTACTACAACTACAGATACATACCTAACGTAAACAAACGTCGAAACGATACTGCGTCAACTTCCTTATCTCCCGGAAGAATTATTCTGTTAAATGACGACTTCTTGAGAACAAACAAACATGTAAATTTTTCTTTATTTTCTATTTACATAAAGCTCTTTGTGCGACACTGAAATTATTCATCGATTTCTTTAAGGCTTTGAGTTTTCTATTTTTATGAAAATTGGTTTTTAACCTTGCAGTATTGTTAAGAAATCGATAAGTAGTAACACTTTATCATCATATTTCTCAAAAAAATATCCATACTGTGCACTTCGAGTATTTTTTTCTTATTCTCATGAATTAATAACTCATCATTGGATTCCATTAATATTAGATTATTTCCAATCCAAGCTATCATCTTTAAAGTAACTAGTATGACTCGGTTTTAATGTAAGTTACCGGCTTTTGATTCTTTGAACGATGACATACGCTCATTATAACAATTTGTGGATGAGATGAAAAATACAGGTTTGCGGATGAGTTATGGTCAACATCAACACCATAAGTCTTTGTGGCATGTCTTTGTAGTGCTATAGAAATAACGGAATATTTTAAAATGCGGAATTGGCTAGTACTTGGGCGTAGATGTAAGTTGCGAACGGTCGCCAGTTGGCCGCCGACCGTTCGCGGGTGGACAGCGTGCACGAACGTCTGCACGATACATCCGCAACCATGCCGCCGACTACAATGATTGTGCCCTGTGCGTTATTCACATACTCTTTACTATTTTCATCAATGAAAATGTGTCTGTTTCATGACAACGTGTATATTCCATTTTGAGATAAAGTATTTATTATTAATTCCCCAGTTATAAACATAACATTTCTCTCCCACAATGTTTTGTATCACATGTTTTCCCGACTGACAGAGGATGGCTGTGTACACTTTGGATTTTGGTACATGTGTCGTGAGTTCACGTTGAAGTAGTGACAATTCAGGGACATTCTATTCAAATCTGTGATCTGTGTGCGGGCGGAGCAGCCGATGTTAGTGCGTTTGTTGATCTGGCGTTGTGTTTACGTTTTCGTTTTGGCATTGAACGAAGATCCCGAATTGGATTGATGTGTTTGGTTGGCCACGTTTTATAAACTGCAGTGTAAACATGAATGAATACTTACCTGTGCGTGTTGTTCTGTATTGTGTATCCAATGTATTGTGCAAAAAAACCAAATTTATATTAGCATTAGCCCATAGAAACTGATTAGGGTTTATCAAATCAATATACACCGTGTAATTTTTAATGTTTTCATCCCGGAGTATGGTGAGTTTGTTTCAATCTCAAGTAGCTATCGATTGTAATGACAAAACTTGGAAAATAATACAATATTCGTTTGCAATAAAATTGACAAGTGTAAGGTCTTTTGCAGGGTTAAAGAGAAACCTACTGGGATCTGTCCAAGTTGGAATGAGTTTACAAATATGTCATGGCTGTGTTTATGTACTTGTAACTTTTCTCTAATCAATGTGCTATAGAAATAGACTATAAAGCATACCACAGGATGAATGACGATGAAGATTTCACGGTGTATAGGAAGTAGAGAACTTTTTAAAAACCTTGCCTTGGTACATAATATGATCAAAAGTAGACTCGACCATAATAACGATATTTTTTTCTTTTTTTTGTCTCGGCCGAATGGGCGACCTTTTATGGTAGTCATTAATCTACGAGTATGCAAGTAGGTGTTTAATGTAGTACGGTGGTCGGCCTACATATGTGCAGCCCACACAGTCGATAGGTCGATACTCATCAATCATTGACGATGAGTATCGCTGGTTGAACGAACCCAGCACCGGCATTCGCCTTGCCGCGATGCTTTCTAATCCACGCTGTACGTACCTCTTGCTATCAACTGTCATCATTATGATCAATGCACCTATTATCATACAAATACACTACATTTACATTTTAATTGAATATCACTATTTTTGGTATGCATCTTAGCTCTTTGTATCGCGTATAATAAGTTTCGGCGCCAAGGTTTCGTGAATTGTTATTGGATATAGAATTCGTTTCTACGTAGATCCGACGTCATGTATTAAACATAAGATACCGGTTTGTATAGGCCGCTCATGAATCTCCAACAAATAGTAACAAACCGCTTTGGTTTGAGCTCATTGCTTGCGTGTCCAACCGCAGTACAATTGTTAACAATTAACAGTAGTTCTTTTGCGTGCCTCGGGCCCATCTTAGAAATAGGGTCAACTCATCCTATTATGAGTTGTGCCTCAAAGAACACATCAAATATTGTTCACATGGTGATTGATTGTTTCGTCCTTCATACAATATCTATGGAATTATTCACGCTGTTGACGTAGACACTACGTTAGACATGGTGTTTGCAATGAGAAGCGTGGGTTGATAACCACGTGATAACAAGTTATGTGTAGATACATCAGCTAGAATAGATTGGAAGTCGCAGCTTATTTCACAGCTCTTATAATATCAATTCGATTTGGAATTTGGATAGGATTTAAAAATGGTAAAGAAAAATCAATGTATTCAGATTTCAGCAGTTATCAATAGTCATCATACAGACCATCCTCTATTTCAATTACCTATGCCTGTTTATTTGTGTGTAAAATGTATGTTATGACAATTTTTACGTATGATGTTCAGGCAGCGAGGTGTCCCCTCCACCTTACGAGGTGTTCCTGGGCGGATCCTGCAACCCTACTACTTGGAGATCGGACATAGCCATTCCGATGCTGAAGAAGATGGGCATTACCTATTTTAACCCGGTGAGTTTTACACTTAAATATTATTTTATGTTGATAAACAAGGCAAATCACTCTTCTCAAAATTTTCGACCTAACCTCACGATATTTTCCTTTGCCATTAGTCAATACTGTCTAAGATTACCTAACATAGAAAGTCCCTAATGAAATGCCACAGTAATATTTTACCCGTTTATGTAGGTAGGACGATGACAGCTGTCAAGCTGTTGTCACTTAAACATGTTAGTGTGTAATGTTCCTAATAGATAGATGATAACGAGCGAGCACTCATATTAAGTGTGTTTTAAAATTTAATTATAATTGCGTAAAGCCATGTTAAAATGTAAATAGAGATGACGTATGTCATTGATAGAGTATATAATGTGATAAGCGCCGTCAAATGTTCAGTTTCAGTGTTCTTAGATCAGCTACAATAAGCCGTTACGACGATGTGTATGTTAATGCAGTAAACAATCGAACATTGTTCGCCATTTGCGACGTTATATGAAGTCAATTAATTGATAAACAGTACTGGAAATGAAAAACTGTGTAATATAATCCAAACGTGATTACAGGTCAGCTGTTCATTGTCGGCTTGTGTCCAATTCAATTTAGATGAAAAAAATATGTACCATATTGAGCTAGTCACATGTTGTGGTGTGAGACGCGCAGCTTCAATAAATTGACTAATTTGTTAATGGACGCTGATCCTATGGCGTAATATTTATGGTTGAACTGAAAACTGAACAAAGCGATACAAGAGTTCATCTCATCAATGTTATGAATGAATCGCGCTTTAATTGTTTTAAAATAATAATTTTATGACCGAGAAAAAAATAATGTTTCTTATCTTTATTTGTTTTTTTGCATTAGGTACATAGTAAGTTCTTTCTTTTCACTCAAGTATATCAGCTAGAATAAATATTAATTAGGTAGGTACTGAGGATGACATTATCAATTTGCAAATTGAATTCGTAAACCAGTTTGTTTTTCTTTCGTGAAATATTCAAACAAACTATAATTAGGTACAATTAATATAACAATAAGGTGTGGGCGACCATTAATATTCATAACGTTGGTTGTTAATACAATAACATCGGGGCACAACTTTAAAAGGCCTCAGATAATGAGTCGATGGACAGAATTAACTGAAGACCGTTCTCCAGTTAATAGCAGATAATAGTTGCGTATGATAACGAGTATTTGTTTCACAGCTTCTTTGAATGAGACGTGCTCTCGATAAATATGATTTTGGTAATTAGATATGACACGTCCTATTGAAACGTCTATCACACCAGCGTAATAGATATCTCTTCAAATGTAAACGATTTGTAAATACACATGAAATCATGTACTTACGTCATACCCACTTACTTTTTAGCTGAACGCTCGTAGCCAAAGTGTTTTACGATATTGGGTTTACCCATATTTCTGCCACGTAGGCACTCATAGTCCAAGATCCCAGGGCCGCCAGACGTCACGTATTTTCTGACGAAGGAAATGTGGGCGATTGAGTAGTGTTAGTATGAACTAAGAACACACTACTACCAGCTAGCTTGCTTGGACGGCCAATTTTCAGGTATCAGGTCATCAAGGTACACAAAAAAATTACTTACTTCACGTATTTTCTACAAGCTGATTTTTACGTATATTTTAAGCAATATCTTTAAAAATAAGTCGCAAATATTCCCAGACACTTTCCGTTGGCCGTATTGCTTAACAGACGCTTTAAAGAATACTTAACGCCTTATTATTTAATACTTAAAGCTAATTGATCGGGATATTGCCATGCTATATTGGGCAGGCGCTCCAAAATGCATCCGAGCGTTGAAAGCAACGTTTTCAACAAAATTCTGAAGACACAGGCAATGGACATATCCTGTTGAGTGCCCACCGAATGAGTCCAGTGGAGGTCTGTATGTCAGCCACACGAGCGATGCCATGCGATCTCAGGTAAACAGCCACAATACGTTTAAGTCTAAACTTTTTGGGAACTTTAAAGCGTCTGTTAAGCAAAACGGCCGCTAGGAAGTGTCTGCGAGTATTGGCAACTTATTTTTAAGGATATTGCCTACAATATACGTAAAAATCAGCTTGTAGAAAATACGTGAAGTAAGTAATTTTTTTGTGTACCTTGATGACCTGATACCTGAAAATTGGCCGTCCAAGCAAGCTAGCTGGTAGTAGTGTGTTCTTAGTTCATACTAACACTACTCAATCGCCCACATTTCCTTTGTCAGAAAATACGTGACGTCTGGCGGCCCTGGGATCTTGGACTATCAAACGTGGCGGCTAGTACTTAAATGCATGTAAGCTGCAAGTGACCCAGACGGCTAATTTATCCTCGTAAGGCCCAAGCAAAATTTTGCAAGATAAGCTGAACGCCCAATGTGCAATGAAATGAACAATATCTGTTACCATGGTTCCGGCCCAAGCATACTCAACTAGTTTTTTTTAGGAATAACTCGACCATGATTTTATTAAATATTTTTCCGAGTACTGTTTGCATATGAGGAATATATTACAGCCAGTTTTAAGTACATTATCTAGTGTTCATTTAAATGCACATTGGGCGTTTACATGATCTAATTTTTAATAAAAGAAAGTTATTTTGATAAGTTTTTATTCATTTTGTATGAGAAAAAATCACAATTTTGGCATATAGTTTTTCACAAACGACTGTATATTTCTTCAGTTCAGTTCTTCTGTCCTGAAACCTATAAACAAAAAAACCCTTAGTTACGTCTTACAAATCAGTAACGCCCAATGTGCAACAAAATGTACACGACTTTTCGATGAACTATAAAAAATAGAAATAAGTATTATTGAACTAAAATTACAACTATTCCAAATAACATATGTGTTTAACATTCGATTTATCTCATTTTCTAAACACAATAAGCTAAGATTAAATTAATTTATTAAGATTGTCACTCACCTGTTTCCTAAACCTGCGGCATGGTGACAAAAATGGCCGATTTTGACAGATTGCTTAGATTTTTTTCCCAAACGTCAAAACACATCCCAAAGGATCAACCAATCATAAAATCTCCAAATGACGGTTGGCGCGAAAATTTAAAAGACACATGCATTTAAACAAAATGATCATTATAATGTACGCTGGGCGTTTAGGAGATGATTTTGTTTTTTAGGTCTGGGCCGGAATTCTATATGTTACTTTGTTCAATTCATTGTACGTTGGGCCTTACGAGGTCAAATAAGATAAAGAATATATTGTATGCATGCAATTATAAATAGAACAAAGTGAACAAGGGCGCTCGGCCACAATAACCACTGTTTCCACTGCTTCCCAGTTCCACCCACCCGACACCGTACTATCTAAGAGATTATGCGCATTTTTTACGCGTATATAAATCGGAAGTGGGTACAGAAGCAAACCTATAAGTCTAGAATTTAAGATTAATAACTGCTGGAGGTTTATTTATTATTACATAACATTCATTTATTCTCAGGCAACTTTGACCCATAGATTTACCTATATACCTTCCAGACACGAGACGCAAAAAAGGATGGTTTTATAAAGGGTATCTGTTGGGTACAAGTTGCGGGTTGACCGAAACTTTCAATAAAAGGAGACTTCATCGTCATGTCTTGTTCCACCCACTACTAACTTTAGGCTTCCTTTTGTGTCATGCTTCCCTGGTCTGCACGAGTCTCAATCGCAAAAAAAAGCTTACCCGTAATTTTCTGAAAGAACAGAGCGAGAACGTGTTTCGATGTTCACTTATGTTGATGTACAATTTGCAGCAAGTGGACGACTGGTCGACGGAGCTGGTGGAAGTCGAGTACCGCGCGAAAGAGTCTGCGCGTGCGCTGTTGTTCGTGTTGGACAGCGAGACGCGTGCCGTGGCCGCCAGCGTGGAGGCCGCGCACCTGGCCGCCGCACCCCGGGACCTGCTGCTAGTACTGCGCCCCTATACGCGCCACCAGGACATCGCGCTTGAACCCATCCCAGACCAGTGAGTATCTTACCTAGTATAGTAGTAGTATAATCAGCTTAATTGTACTGTTCCAACTGCTGGGTCACAGGCCTTCTCTCTATGAGAGGGAGTAGGCTATAGCTATAATCCAGCATGTGGGCCCAGTGCGGGTTGGTAGATGTCACATGTCTTCGAATTTTTGGTTCATACCGGTTTACTCACGATGTTTCCCTTCACCGTTTTAGAGCAGCGGTGAAAAAATAAATTACACAAAGTAGTGCGTCTGTCTGAGTTCGAAGTTTCGAACCCAGGACTTGCATGAATTCTCGTAAGTCGGGCCTCTATTACTGGTCTACCGTTGCCGTCAAGTATCCTACCTAAGCCATACGAATTCAAAACTTGTGAACGTGCTTTAAGCCCGGTTTCCACAAAAGCGGAGAGGAAGTGATGTGCGGGTCGACTAATCACATTCGTAGAAATCACACATCGAGGCTCTCGTCTGTCCTGTGATTGGCTGAATCTTGCACGTGTCCGCTCCGCTCCACTCGTCTCCGTTTAGGTGGGGATAACACGTAGTACTACACGTGAAGTAAAGTGACATGCGACTTCACATCATGCGCATCAACTGCAAAATGTCATCATCGACTCTTCTGCAAATACCCTGATTATGGTAAACTTCAACTCACATCGATGATATGTAATTGATTTGTGTTGAAGTTCATCCAGTGATCTGAGGCTTGATTTCACCATACTCGTCAATTTGTCATCTAATGATTAAGATAAATTATGATACAGAAAAACTATAGTACATGTACATGATTTTGAATAGCAATCGCGAAGGACAAAAAAATTTGCAAACTGAATGATTAATTTGTCATCAGTCGATCGTCATCACGAGGATTATGTGATTCATGTCTTTGAAGTTGTTGCGCGATTTGATGAACGATAGCCGTTTCTCATCATCTTGTCTGACTATCTTTTTCCTGGTGTCAAGTTCTCCGAAAACGGGTTGATTATCTGATGACGATTACTACTATTGGGGGGAAACTATTAGTGACTAAAGTTAACACGTGTGTAATTATGTCGTTGCGTGTCGGCTAGTAACTTAACACGTCAAACGTCTACATTGTGTAGATAAAATAATGTGATTCTCCTTGTAAGTACCAAAACGAACGTTTTCAATTTTGTAAACATTACTACGTCAAAGCATTCGTAACAGTCGATAAAGGTAGAAACACGATCATCTCGTTAAGTATTGACGTCAGTCACAACCCATGGAGTAAGATCACGCGCAACGATCATCATTTCCATGTGCCTCTATTGTGTCAATTTGTATTCAGAATGTAAAGTTTAATAAAATGATTTGTATGACTACAGCGAGTACGTGGAGCTGTCGCGCGCGCGGGCGACGCTGCAGGAGGCGGTGGAGCGGCGCGGCCTGCCCGCCTTCACCGACATCCCCGCCGCGCTGCGCTGCGCACGCGCCGTGCTGCGCGGTGCACGCACGCACCCGCGACACTCGCTCGGACACACCATCCTGCGCCTCAAGCGCGCATACGACGCGGCAGGCGGCAGAAACTCGCGCTTATCGCGAGCGCGCGCCCTGGACGCGCTGAAGGACGCCACGCGGGCGTCGCGTGAACGAGCCGAGCGTTGCCTGCCGCCCGCGGTCGACCCCGTTGACTTCGAGACATTCTGCGCCGCCGTTGCCGAGCTAGCCGCAGACCCAGGTCAGTACGACTCCTACTTTATGCCCGTAACGCTCGTTAAAATGCAGTCATTTTCCGCCGATGCACCGTCCATAAACTTATTTTAATGGGCCATAAGCTGTTTATTATGTTGTCGCTTTCGATAGATTGTGGAAACATAGCGGAAGATTTGGCAGTATTTTTACGATTCACGTTTACGTATACCTACTTGTTGGTTTAGAACATTTGGGTGGCGGGTGTGTGGTAAGGGGTGGTGTTTGTTGAAGGGCGCAGTAGCCCGGCGACGGCGGCGGATAGCGAGAGCGTGGCTATGCGCGTGCGGCGCGCGTTCCGCTCGCTGCGCGCTTACCTGTCCCCCGCGCCCCCGGCGCTCCCGGCGTCCCCCGCGCCCCCGGCGTCCCCCGCGCCCCCGCCGTCCCCCGCGCCCCCGCCCGCTCCCGGTGCGTGTGCGCACTGCTCACTTCACATCATCATCATGTCACCCGCAAGGCGTCCACTTCCGGACGCTCGCCGCACTTTCATACGGAATGGTGTTTGAGCCGCTTGCATTCAACGTCTACCCACGACTTAGCTAAGTCGTTTGTGTACGTAACAGCCGTCCCACGCTCCACTTGTTTCATACAGTTATCATTTTCATTGTTTCGGTATTTTGGGTGCTACTTGCTCTAAATATTTGCAATTTTATGCTAGCTTGTGTCGCTTCATGAACTGTTTGGTTTTTAATCCTTTTTCTCACGATTTTTGGCAAATGTTCGTAATCATTTTAATATTTTTATTGCTTGAAATCTTTTTTATTTATTGTAAAAAATAAAATAAACAACAGTATACTTCGAAATAGTCGATGTACCTATTCCGTTATATGTAGTACTTAGGTACATAATACTTTGAAATCCATTTACATCGTATCATGCACACTCATTTTCAAACAAACAAGGGAATCTCGACCTGTAGTGATTTTCTTTCTTCTTTTTTTATGTGTGGCTGCTGTAAATATGAAAGATGCCCCTTCATCTGACACACTATATCATGTGAACGTTCTTTACTTGCAGAGGTCCAAAGTCGAAACGGCACGGAGGCTGAGGCCAAGGGAGACTTGCTGGGTGAACCGCGAGTACATGAACCTGCCTCGAGAGACGGGCTAAGGCTCGTCAACCCCAGGCTTAAAGCTTACGGGAGAAAGCTTGGTTTATTCATTCCTAAGGTACGACAAAAATATATTTCCTTGATTCAAAATTATCACCAGCATTTTCATAATAAGTGGAAAGACATCCACTTACTGATAATAGATCTTCCACAAAGTTTTACGACAGATAATCGCTTGTCACATGTCGCATTAAGATATTAGGTTACCTTTAGGTAACCTAATATTAACGTAAACAGTGCCCTTATAATTAGTACTTGGGGTGTTAAGACTGCCGAACATTTACTTACCGATAACTTTATTTGTTTCCAGAACGGTGGTCACCGGCCAGCAGCAGACAGCGCAGGCGCGGAGGCCGCGGGGCCCGTGGGGCCTGCCGGGCCCGTGGGGGCCTCGGCGGCCACCAGCGGGGACGCGGTGTTCACGCCGGGCACCGAGCGTCGCCTGGAGCGGTTACCGGCCATGCTGGGCGCGCCCACGCATGATGTCTACCTCGGCGGGACCTTCCCGGTAAATTATTTAAGATATTGCGAATATCACCCATGCTGGAATCACACATTTGAGCTTCAAAAACTGCCGTATGTGCTATGAATAATGGCGCTGTTAAAGTCAAATTGTGATGTGACCAAGTGGTTCACTGATTGTGCCAAACTGGTTATGCAATGAACAGCACAGGTTGACTTCAGTTTACCTCAAACAGTTTATCGTGTCTATTGATATCCGCAACTAATTTTAAACACTTTTAATCCAAATCCACTGTAATAAATGTGAAAACTAAATCCAGTTTGCATACTGAATGAAGCCAAACTATGTTATTATAAAGAACTCACTGTGTCTTGTTTCATGCGAATGAAGAATCTAATCTAATCCATTCCTCCAGATCCATAGCACCCGTCCAGAAGAATTCCTCCGACGGGAAGGCTTCACATACGTGGTCCCGCGCGCCAACGACTACACGCGCATGTTCTCGTCGCCCGCGCGCCGCACCGCGCCCGCGCACCCCGAGTCCCCGCGCCGCGACAAGAAGCCCCGCCCCTCCAGCACCACGCTGGAGCTGCCCGATGATGTTCAGCTCAGAGACCGCACGCCCGATGATAGAGCCAGCGGGAATGATCGACTCAGTGCGTCTGACTTCTATACCGTCACGGAAGATGTTACGCCGCAGCCCTTTAAAGGTAACTTAGAAATTCCCTATTTGGTTTTACCTTTGTGCAAGTTAGATTACTAGCAAAATACTTGCTGTACGAAACCAACTATGACAGTCCACCTCATCTCATACACTGCAAGCGAAAATTCTTGCTGATTGCTCGATGATCAACTAGTAAATTATAGATATCACCGCCCATGACTCATTGCAGCACATCGTATTTACAAACTCTTTCGCCCAAATACTCAAACGTCACTCAATTATAATAATAATAATATAATAATAATAATATTCCACAACTATCACACAACGCCATCTAGTCCCAAGCTAAGCAGAGCTTGTGTTATGGGTACTAGACAACTGATAAACATACTTATATATTTCTAAATACATACATATTATAGATAAATTACACCCAGACACAGAACAAATGATCGTGCTCATCACACAAACATTTGTCCTGGGTGGGAATCGAACCCACGACCTCCGGCATAGCAGTTAGGGTCACTAACCACTAGACCAACAGGCCAGTCAAATTATAAGTTGCACTTAAATCTCGTGCTGTCTTTGTTACTTTAACGCAGAGTGACAGAGATAGCAGGAGTTTTAAGGGTTTGTCAGTTTATTTTCTTCCCTTCTCTCCTTCGATCAATGCTCTCAAAAAATACCTTTTCACTCCTCTTGCTCAAAAAGAACGTCATAATAGCATACCAGAGCGGGCCTAAAATTGCATATATTGCCCTAGGGCTAAAATTAAATCTCGTACGACAACTTGTTCAGCCAGCTGGTGCGTGATTTAGTTTCAAGTAAAAAAAATGTTTTATTTTTAACAATGAAACTAATCGCGCTGAATGCCGAACTCTTTGGTAGAATGTGTGCGTTGCATTGCAGCTACAGAAGAAATAAAAAAAAGGCATTGGCGCGAAATTTTTGGAATTTTATTTAATTTTTAATAAAATAAACTCATATTGAACATGGTTATTTTATTTTCTCGCAATCGTAGTGAAAAGTACAGTGTAATACACGGCGCTAAAATCCCATTATAACTCGGTTCCTATTTACTACCTCGCTAAAGCTCGGTAGTAAAACTACCTCGTATATAATGGGTCATTTTAGGCCCTTGTATTACAATGTACTATTTTTTCAACTACCACCTTCCTAACGAATAACTTTATTACAGGAACATACGACGAAGACCTTTTACTAGGCTCCCGCGTGCTAGTGTTCGCAATGAATGCGGACTCTCCGTGCTTCTCGGCGATGGTATTAGCCGCGCACTATATGGGCCTGAGGCCCAACAACACCGTGCTGTTAGTGCAGCCCATGGACCCGCAGAAGGCACATGGTGTAAGTTAAACCTTACCTTAGCAACAATGATTATGCTTGCACTTAAGACGTAAATAATACTCCGTTGTTGCACTTTATTTGTCATTGCAATTCAAACTACACCAATGACAATAAAGTCACATTGTTCGTAATTTGCACCAACGATACTCGTTCTCAATTAGAGCAATTACTATCTATGAGCACCTATATGTGAAGCTGTGTCGTCACTCTTGCTGACGTTTGTTGTTTGTCTTATCAGCCCCAGCAAAAGTGCTAAAGTACATACTTATCTGTACTGTTTATATCATCAACTTCGCAATACTAAGGAGATCATTCTTTTTTTACAGTACAGTGAATTAGCCGTGAAGGACTACAACCGGGGCCGCCACTACCTCTCAGACTTGGCGATACGCTCCGGTGTGGCTGTGTGCGACAACGTGGACGCGGCGATGCAGTGCGTCGTCAGCCGGCTCAGAGCAACGCTATAGCGTCAATAACTGATAGTCCCCGGGACTAGCATACCTTAAATCTATTGATACATGGATTATAACTGTGTTATACACCCGAATATCAATTGTTATTGGTATATCGGGATCATTTTAATACAGGCAGCAGTGACACCGGCCTGTTAATCATAAAGTCCGCCGCTTCTAATTATAATAATAGAGTAATTGAACACAACGCCAGTTGAAGCGAATCTCATCTCAAGCATCGTCACATTAGTTGTGATCGCGATTTGATTTCGTATTCGTTATTTGATTGCGACGCTTCGAGAAGCGGCTTATCACAACTCACGTAATAAAGACATCACAAATGTAATTCATCATAAAACAATCATAGGGTAATTATTTTTACTTGCGTGGCGAAGAGTCTCATAAGAGTGTACTTATTAATTTCAAGACGATTAGTTTAGTACAAAGAATGTCTCTCTTTTATTTCATCACTCTCTATTGCATTATCTAATGTAATATATAGATATTAAAATAAATTTAATTCAATGTATGTAAGAGCGAGAATGGATGGTGACGGTAATAAGGTTATCTTGATGAGGATATAACAAATCTCTGTGATGAATTTGTCTAGGAAATTTTTATAGTGAACTTTCAATGCATAAGCATATAATTAGATGATAACTATACATTATTAGTATTGTTGCAAACACAGGTACAGGAAGTAGTTACATGATAGCGCGATTGGAGGAATATTGTCATGTCAGGTGTGCACAAGAAGTTTTATAGGTCAAGGACTCGAAGTTCAACGCAGAAGGCCAAGCAAATGAGCTAAAATCAATTTGCTCCCTCTAATGTGACTTGCTTTTTAGTGCCTTGTTTAGAAAGAGTATGATAGACAGTCGAGCGTGAGTCAATGTTGTTGTGGCCATTTCTATCTATATTTTCTGACTTTGAACTTCAACCTTTACCTATAAACATGATGAATGCACAGTGTTATGTTGATCATGATGTACTGGGGCTGACATTGGTATTGATTCAGTAGCCTAGTAGTCCTGGAAACTTCACACAGTGGGTCTATTAGCCAATTTCTTAATCTTGTTAGTACTAAATTATATTGCAATGCCTACATATAAACACACTTTAAGAAAACTGATTGAGGAAAAGTACAAATAACTTGCTCATGTAGCAATTTTAGGAGGTTTAGTAGTTATTATTTGAATTATGGCAATGCAAAGTTAAATTTTATAATAATTAACATCATATACTCATTTTTTTTTAATTATAATAAATTGTACCTTTTCTAAAAATAATAATAAACATCAGAGTTAACGCTTGCAAGTGGATTATGATGAAATTAGGTTATTATAGCCACAATTCCATACCTAATTTAGGTATAATCTATAATATTGAGTAGTTTAGTGGTACCATATTTGACCCACTGTCACTAAAATTTAATTCGTAATTTTAAAATTCAGCAAATATTATTTGCTAGTCACACACGCCCATTAACATTTTAAGTACTTTGTTATATTGATCGATAGTACAAATATCTAATTTATAGAAAAATATGTCATATATTAATTGTAATTTTATGCCATGTACGCTTATTTTAAACTAAACAACACATATGTAAATATAGAAATTTGTAATTATCTATGAGTTTCATTGTTGTTGCCAACTGGCATCCGCTACTTGGACAACACTATACTTTCTCCTACTGCAGTGTCTGCAGTGACGGAACGGGCGAAACAGTCATCACCAAATTACACAAAATGTTGATATCAATGTATTGATGAGTAACTAAGTAGGTACATAATATTATTATCATACCCTTACTCATACAGGGTGTAGGCAGACATCACAGGCACCCACATTTCCCTCTTAGAATTGTTGTTTCATGAGCCACTTTTGAACAAAGAGGACCACATGACAAGTCTACACGACTACACACTTCTCCAGGTTTGTCATAATAAATGACTCATAATAAACAGGTTTCACATAGGCCGCCTTCATGGGTACTTATGAAACGTTTGAGAGAGTGTTAACTGAATTCAGAAAAAAAAATGGTGAATGTTACTTTTTTAGTGTTTAGGGTCAGAGACGCCTACCTAGTCATAAGGTACATTAGGACGTTAGCAGCGCGACAGTAGCACGGCAGAAGCACATTCCTTCACACTTTTCAGAACAGCCGCAAAAACCCGTTTTTTTATAGTCGCGCGACTATCGCTCTGCAAGTCGCCTAAATGTGAAAGCGGTCTTACAAGCTACTCGAAGTTCGAAATAATATATTAAAAGAAACTTGACAATAATGCTACAAACGCCGTGATCAGACACCTACTGTGCCCAAAAGTAAAACCGTACCATCAACACTAAAGCAGAAGAAGATTGTAAAATAGACGAGAGTAAAGAAAATGGTCGACAGACGAAATGAAGGACTTATTATGTTTCTATCAAAGTGTAATAGCAAATGAAAG
Organism: Diarsia dahlii; assembly: GCA_949775195.1. Taxonomy (NCBI): domain Eukaryota; kingdom Metazoa; phylum Arthropoda; class Insecta; order Lepidoptera; family Noctuidae; genus Diarsia; species Diarsia dahlii. The sequence goes on from OX459191.1 coordinate 15,066,567, forward strand.
AAAGACACTTACTTATAACATAATTTATTGATAACATTTATCCTTTTTTAAATAATTAAACTCGAATATTTTCCTAAGTAAAATTGTCTCTTAAAAGACAGTCATTTTCTGTTTGTCTTTTCTGTGTGATTGCTCTTTCGCTATTTGCTTTTCCTTCTGCGCAAGATTGTTTAATTCTTTATTTCTTTCTGCAATCTGCATATTAATATTCCTGTGACCATTTGATCCAGATGGATGTCTGACTAATGAACTATTCAGTTTAACTATATCCCTTTCTATTCGTTTTTTGTCTTCTGTAATTTTAAATTGCTCAATGTTCAGGTCTTTACTTGAAGACTGTTTTACATCCAGAGAGGCTTCCGGTACGTTATCTGCTTCGGTCTTATCTCCTAAAGTTTTGTTAAGGAAATTGAAGACATTTCGTCTTTCTCTCTCTTTCTCTCGTTCATAAGCTCTTTTGTTGCGCTCCTCTTCTTTCTTCTGTAACCTTTTCAACTTTTGCTCTACCTATAGCAAAAAAAACAGATTATCATTATTATAAAACACCTAATTTCTTAATTAAAATTGTATATTGCAGTGAAGATACAATACCAAAAAATTACAAATATGATGATCTTTAGATATGCTACCTTCAATGGATCTTGAGCCGCATGTTTCTCGGAGATAGCCATGCACTGGTCTAGACTCTTGCCTACGGGACAAACGCGAGCTTCAACCGGCTGCACACGACCATCGCTTGCTGCGCCGAGCCCAGTCCCCGGAACATAGCCCATTGCAAACATTATCTTGGAACCAATACCCTGTAAGGAAATTAAAAATTCTTAGTCAAATGGAATTTTACATTTAGTAGTTATGATAAACTGAATAAACGTTAATACATACTCACTCTAGTATGTTGTTCCCACTGCCCCATAGGTTTGACGTTTTGGTTCAGAAGACTTCTTTCAACAAGAAGTGCATGATTGTCAGCAACTTTCTCTTCACACGTAGTTTTGCTTTGTGGATATTCTGTGTCGCTTAAACTGTCATCAGAGTCATCGCTTTCTTCATTTTCAGCTTCATGGAAATAAAAAAGTAGTGTAAGGTAACATAAGGTTTATATAGGTCGCGCCATGTAAAAAGAACGCTGACAGTTATGTCAAACATGACAATTTTTTTCAAAGGGGTTGGAATTTTTTTGTATGGGAGCTGGCATATCGACCCACCGCCATTTTGATTTTTTTTCGAAATCGCGGCCCACGATGAAAGTGGTATGTATGGATAGAGGAAATATGGACGAACAAAAAATGTCCTGTAACATGGTACCCCAAAGTGTCACGTTACCGAGATATTTGAAGGTAAAGATGGACAAATGAGTACAGCGACAATCACTAAATATTTTTTTAAATAGCCTTTTTACGTGTATAGGCGTTGAATTGTATCCTGAAACTATTACTTTAACTATTTTTTTTTTCATCATACCTATACCTACGCGTGGGGTGTCCATAGACATTAGACAGGTCTTTAAAAATGACATTGAGGTTCCACAAACAATTTTTTCTCAAAGCCAATCGTTTGGAAGACAGACACTTCCAAATTGGTAAAATGGCGACCGGCCTCGCGGTCGCTTGCCTTCGGTATTGCCAACAATGACCAGCTTTTCAAGGCTGCTATCTCCTCTTTGCATTCATCATCATCATCATCATTTCAGCCGAAAGACGTCCACTGCTGGACATAGGCCTCCCCTAAGTGTCGCCACATTGACCGGTCCCGTGCGTCTCGCATCCATCGGATCCCCGCAACCTTCACCAGGTCATCGGTCCACCTAGTAGGAGGCCTTCCAACGCAACGTCTTCCGGTTCGCGGTCGCCACTCCACTCTCTTGCACTATGTGGCCGAAATAAGACAAAATACGCTGTAGGCAAACTGTTGACAATCGAGTCTTGATATCGAGTTGGTAAAGGATAGACACATTTGTGCGTTTGGCCGTCCATGGAATTCGGAGAATCCGCCTAAAACACCACATTTCGAATGCGTCTATCCTCTGTCTTACTCTTGTTTGGATTGTCCATGTCTCAACTCTATGGAGGAAAATCAGGAAAACTAGTGCTCTGACCAAACGGGCCTTTGTTTTAAAACTTATACCACGTTTTTCCCAGATGTTCTGTGGGCGTGATATAGCATCTTTAGCCATTGCTATCCGCCGTTTAAATATTTCTGGGACGCAGCTACCTTCATTACTTATATTGGAGCCCGGATAATCGAAGCTGTCCACAGTATAATAGATGCCTTAGATGTTATAGGCGCCCGATTGCTTTCCCGCACGATCTACCACCATAAGCTTGATTTTCTGCCTATTTATTGCAAACCCTAATTTGCCACTTTCCACTTCCAATCTGTGCAGTATCTCTTTCATGTTGCCAAATGTTGTAGCAAGGATAACGGTGTCGTCAGCGTACCTCAGATTGGAAATCCACTTTCCACCAACAGTAAACCCCTTGTCCCAGCCCTCAAGAGTCTTGTGAATGATATACTCTTTATACACATTGAAGAGCAGAGGTGAGAGGATGCATCCCTGCCTAACGCATTTGAACAGTTGGTGTATATTTTGACGAAAGAGCGGTTGTTGATGTAGAGGCATCGGACTAGGTCAATAAGATGTTGAGGCGTTCCCATGTATTTTAGAACCTCCCACAGCTTGCCCCACACCACGCAATCAAATGCTTTGGTGTAATCTATGAAACATATCAATACAGATACAGCCGATACAGGGCTGTTAAATTCCTGGCTTTTCTCTATAATTTGGCGAACGTTCAGGATTTTTTCCCGCGTCCCGTTGTTCCTCTGGAATTTGTGGCTCCAGAAAGTGTATTAGCCTGTTGTTTATGATGTACAAGAGTAGGTATTAATGATGCGTGGAGTAAGTGCCAAACACTTATTATAATTTTTAGAATCTTGTAGGTAACTTGTAAAGAGTGGGTTTAATAGAAAATATCCAATCACCAAAACCCAGTTAGTAATAATTTTTAATGACTTCGTTATCGATACATATTGGAAGGAAGGAAGGGGACTCTGATCAAACCATACATTTTGTAGGACAAATATTTTTTCAAATAATTTTGAATAATTACCATCAGATTTAACAAAAAAAACCCAGCTAGTACAAACACTTTTGAGAATCATCAAACCAACATATTTTATCCCTGCTAGGTACCCCTCGCCGTCTCATCAAAATGAAGCTGCTAACGGAAAATTAGCTTGATAGTAATCAAGTGCAAAAATGGACCGTGGATCCTGGACTATTTGTTTCTTACTTGATAGTATGGCGCTAGGGTATCGGAAAAATTGTGGGCGTGACCAAAAATACTGAAACATCAGAGCTCAATAGCGGTTGTCATCGTCTTAACACAGTCACAGTAGCCTAGTACTTCAGAACGCGACTGTATAACGTGCGCAACAGTATCCCCTCCACTGCGCTCAGCGCTCTTTTTACGTGGCGCGAGGTATACTGATACTTCTACTTTGACGGCACGGTTGGCGCAGTGGCTCAAGCAATGGACTGCTGCGCTGCGTGTCGCGGGTTCGATCCCCGCACGGAACAAATATTTGTATGACCTACAGATAGTTGTTCCGGGTCTGGGTATTTGTGTATGTGAGTTTAAATGTTTGTGAACGCACCCACGATACAGGAGAAATTCCTAGTGTGGGGCAACGTTTTAAAAAAAAAAAAAAAAAAACTTCGCCCCTTAAAACACAGATGACAGAAGACAGATATGGGAAATCCAAATTGAACTCTCTTTACTATTATTATACTGAGGTAGTTTGTTTGTAAAGTATGTAGGGGATAATCTTCGGAACTACTAAGCCAACTTTGAATATTCTGTCATTAATAGGAGGGCAACGTCTCTGCGGAATAAATTCCGATCATAGACAGCGCGAGCGACGCCGCGAAAACAGTAAAAACGTTACAATGAAATAAACTTACTATTCAATGGGTAAATATCTTCAATTTTTACTGTATGCTCATCAGCCCCTTGTTTCCTTTTCTCCCCTGTCTTCACACCATGCTCCAATTTAACTGAACAAGTTCTTTTCTCTAAATCCATACTTCTTATTATTGCTCTATGCCATAAGTGATACTTTTCAGTTGATTTTTTTGCTAAACCTATTTCCTGAAATGAACATGCATTAAGTAATTAAAGGGTGACGCCTGACGCAGGTCCTCACTGAACACGGATGTTTTGGGAGATACCTGCACCGAATCAGGCGGGAGGAAACGCCTAGATGCTACCATTATGAGGATTGGCCGGAGAACACGGTGGTGCACACCGTGGAGGTCTGCTCTGCTTGGGCGGAGCGTTTCCGTTGCGGCAATTGGCGGCGGCGACCTCTCGCGCCCGGTTCTGGTGCAAGCCATGGTCCGGGACGAGGGGGAATGGGATGCCGTCGCTTCCTTCTGCCGAGGGAGGTGGCGGAACGTGATAGGGAGAGAACTTCTCGTCCAAGCCGCCGCGGTAGACGCTCCAGGCGTCGGGGGCCACGTGATGGCTTCCGGCCACCTTAGGCTCACCGTCCGTCCATCTTATGAGTATGACGACAGGCCGTGGCGACGGCGCGTTCGTGTTCCACGCGCGCCGCAAGGGCCGGTGCCCGTCGGAGCTGCGGGTTGTTCGAAAGAGATACCGCAGACTCGATACAAAGGGCTAAGAAGGAACATGGGTGATTTTTAGTTAGTAGAAGTCTGACACTGCCTACCGCTCTGCCCAGAGCAGGAGGAGTCATTTGATGATAACCCTACAAAAATAAAAAAAGGCATCCATAGTAAGTGCTCTTGCGTTATAAAGGTATAACTATATCTGTCAGCATAATAAAGATCACAGCTTGAGATTTAATTTGACTGTTACCTCATACGCAGCAAATGATTTATCGAAAAAAAAGTAAAAAAAGTAATTACCTCATCATCTGGTGGCTTCAGTTTCATCAATATTCGACTACCTACTTTAATTGAACTAAAATCTGGTTCTATTGCTTCTTTTAAATTCGATAATTGCACTATAGCACCATGGGAATATCTGTAATGTAAATTTAAAAAAAAATTGTAATGACGCTGTTTTTAGGGATTACTGTTATTTCTTTTAAAGGGCGATATGACTCACCTACATTGTTCATCATTGAATTTACATTCACCATCCAGGAAGAAAGGGCAAGGCAACATCTCAGCATGTGTTGGATGAGTAAACAGAACACGAACCTGTAATTGAATTTGTAGCATAAAAATAATGTTATCTTTTCATACACCTATGAACTAACTTAAAAATATTAATATATTACTTTCTTAATATACAATGGCCTAATTTATTATCTGAGTTATGTTCAAAGAAGTGATATGCGAAATAAGATGATCTGGAAAGCTGCTTTTAGGTAGGAACTGATATTAAATACACAGTTTTCACCAATTTGTCCAAATACTCTAGACTTTATGACATAATTTTTTTAAAGTTGCCCCACACTAGGAATTTCCCCTGTATTGTAGGTGCGTTCAGAAACATTTAAACTCACATACACAAACACGCCCCAACCCAAAACAAGTATCTGTAGGCCATACACATATTTGTTCCATGCGGAGATCAAACCCGTGTCACTCAGTGCAGCAGTCCAATAGCTCAGCCACTGCGCCAACCGTTATGGTAGTTGGATGCTCCAACTAAGAAGAAAAAGAAGAAATACTGCTGAATTTCTTCGTTTTCTTCCATACATTGATACATCTAAATAAACAATGAAACCAATACAAATGATATACTAACTAGAAGGTCTTGGAACTGGTCCTCATCCTGTCGGGGCATCACTGCGCTGACCATAGCATTGTAGAGCCCAGGCTGGCCACCCCACTTGTGTGTGTGGTACACTGCACACTTCATGCCCAGCAGTGAAGACAGCTCGTCCAATAGAAATATACAAGATTATTGTTGAGAAATAATTAATCGAGCCACAGTTTTTTTAATTGGCCACAGGATCAAACTTCTAATTTTATAACTCAGCCACGGGAAAATTATATCTCACCACCATTTTACATTTTACAACTTCAACACAAGGCCCTCAAAAAAATATAAATGAAGCGACCGTAGTCAACATCATTTATTATAACTTCGCATGTAAAATAATACATCACATTCTTTTATCGTGAAAACAGCAACAGAAAGATTTGGCGCGAGCGCGCGAAACGACAGCAACCGGCCATTTGCACCAATCAGAGAGCGCCAACGTATATTATATATGAAATGTCAACTTTTGATATACTTTAGATTATTATATTTACGTTAAAATACCTATTATTACAGAAATGTTTTTACCATTGTCTAATTGACTAGTCACAGGCAGACTGTATGATTCGTTATTGTAAACTGAGGGAAATAGGTTAGGTTAGGTTAAAACTGTGACCAAACGCGCGCGAGCCGAGCGAGCGAAGCGAGCGGTGCCGCGGCAGCGGCCGGCGAGCGCTACTTCCGAGTTGCTTGCAGAAATGTTTTCACAATTTATTGTCTAGTTTTCCGATAAAAATGAAGTTCTGAAGCGATTCTGTCGATAATTTTTGTAGCACAACATGTAAATAAAATCGATCTTTAGGACATTCGATACTCTGAACTTCAATATTTAGGTCAATAAGTACTCTGAACTTCTGTAATTAAGCCTTTCGATGACACGACAGGAGTTTATACATACTATTAGTGGCTATAATATAATATTTGATGACAATTTAAATTAAATTTTGATGCTCAGTTAATGTGGCATGAGTTATAATTTAAACGTACTGAGTTAATAAATTAGAAGCTAATTGAATATTTTTTTGATGCCATATAATAATATTTTAGAAGTTTACTGTTTGAATTCATGTTACAAATTTAGATGCTAAAAAATAATCACAATGCTGAGTTGTATTTAGAGTGGCTTTAAAAAAGATAACTTGTGGCTAAGATAGTATTATTTAGATGCTCGTTAATTGTGGCTGACTTAGTAATTTAGAAGGCAAGTTAGATTTTTAGATGCAAATAATGCTATTAAAAAGAAGCCGGTTTAATTAGCACCCATTATTGTTTAGTTCACTTAGATCCAGCCTGCCCCAGTGATAGTACATATTTACATATTTATAACATCTTGTAGTATCAGGGTTAGTAAAAATACCTCTATATCACTATCATCAGCTGCATCTTTGGATTTTTCTTCTTTACCCTCTTCATATGCACCGCTTTTTGCCATCTCTTGCTGAAAACATACCAACAGCTCTAATAAGTCACAGAAGTCATTTCATAGCAATATATTTGAGAATAATGATAATAATTTCAATATTCACCATGAACAAAGCATACTCGTCATCCAATTCATCTTTAGGTTCAGTAGATTGAGTCGCAACCGGCTGAGTATCGTTAGGAACCAGGGCTTCCAAGTTCTCCCTAGTGAGCTGGATAAGTTGTTGCAAATCAGACTGCAAGGCTAATAGGGATTCTCTTTCTGATGATTCATTTACAGTTTCAAGTGTTAAGTTGACCATTGCTAGCTGGAAATAAAATGAATAAGGTAAAGTTGACTTTCCTCGAAAATTTAAGCAGTTATTAGTTGTAAGTACCTGTTCTTCATATTGGTTTAGAGATTGGTGCAAGTCGTCCATATTTGATAAAACTTTTATTTAAAAAAAATCTCACTTAATAAATATTACACTGATGGATGAACAAGAACAATAAATATAATCAATTATTCTGCCATTAGCGTAAAAAATTGATCAACTCAGAAGCTCAGAAGTTATTATGCTCGCTTGATTGACAGTACTTGACGTTTCTGACAGTGACAGTCATGTCAATTTTTGACAGAAGTTTGTCTGTGGAATAATGGGAAAGATGCACAGGCAGGATAGATGTGACTAAATCAGCCAAGACTTGGCTGTAGCCTATGGTTCAAACAAGACTTGGCCCGTGAGTCACTACGCGTAAGTCATCATGGAGCACTGACCGAATTCAAGCGATATCATCACAGGATTTGAATTACAGAAGTTACAAGAGTTGTCGCGAGGGCAATTGGTTTCATTTCTTTTATGTATATTATATTCTAGTCATCTCAAAGTTCACAAAGTGATTGGTTTTATGGTAACCATATATAAATGTACTGCTTCGCTTTAATCCCAACGCCTCACGATATAATAGAGGTACTCACCCTTGTAACTCCCCTTCGGTTGTGTAAGTATCTCGCAATCCAGTCTCTTATCTCCGGTCCGCAAGGGCACCGGAGTGTTATTCCTCCAGCTTCTCAGGAGTCAATAGGATATCTGTAAATTTTAAGTACCCATGAATCTTTGGGCTAAGTATTACCTATCTGTCTTCGTTGATGAAGCCTTTTATAGCAGTCATCCATTTACCATACCTATGATGAGGTTTGTTCTCATCACTAATGTTTGTGACACGTATGTGCTAATCAGATACTGGATTCTTTCCACGTCTGTTGAAGCACGCATTTCGTGACACTTAAGTGCTTATCAGATACTGGATTCTTTCCACGTCTGTTATTAAGCATGCATCTCAGAACGACTTCGGCCCCAATGCCTCTTCGTCTGAAATGCTTCCCTCTGGCATTACCTATATAAAGGTGATATAGTGTAATTAAACGTCCGTCGACGTTGCGCGTCCGACGGCACACGACTTCGTAGGCGGTGGGGGTGGATTTATAAGGGAGGGCTTGCCCAAGACCCTTCCTATGGCTATAAACCCTAAGCGCTTTATGTCCGGACGAGCAGCTAGCATGTGGTCGCTGTTATGCCCTCAGCCCAACGCTGAAGGCACGACCCACACATTTAAGTTTAGTCTCAAACTATTCGAACAGGTACAAACAAGTACCTCCACACATATTGTAATATCCATTAACTATATTGTTTAGACCAACAGATAAATAATACTTAGCTTTACAGGAGGCCCGCGACACGGATGACAGGAACCCCCATGAACTCCGGGCACTGAATTTACTTCACTTGAAGTTACATTAGTTACTCAGACTGAATATGTCATGGCGACCATTTTAGCGGGAATGGCTGGCGTCGTTTTGGCGTAGCGTCAGGTTGTCAATACTGATTTAGTGTTGCTATTTACATTTTAGTGTTGTGCAATTATATTTACATTTTTTAGGTTTGGAACATCGCGATTTCATCTTTCGCGACACTCCCGACGACGACATAAGTTACATGTGTTCCATCAAGTCTCGCGTCCACTCTCGGATCTTCTCTCGAGCCTTCATGGACGCGTCTCTCACTTCTCTCACTTCGGGAGTTTGAGTTATTTCATTTGTATCAGTGCTTTGAGGTATGCTATCATTATTGTGTTCTTCACCAAGTATTGTTGGTTCATCATTTTCTGAGGTAAGTGTTCTCTGAGTTATTTTCTTTTCTATCTCTTCTTTGTTTATGTGGTTTTCTGTTTCAGGTTTGTCAACGGGTTCTGCGGTTTGTGGAGTTGTGGATACTTCTTCGGTAAGAATGGTTGAGTCGAGTTCTTCTAGCAGAGGTAAGTTATCCCATGCTGGTGTAACATCTTCTCTTTCAAACTCAAACATAACCCTTTCTTTTCCAGATATATCTTCTTCAACCTCCAACGGATAAAGATGTGCGATGGAACGAGTGAATTCCGTATCATTCACCTTTACTCGCGCCACTCTGCATTGACCGTCGGCTCCTTTCAACAAAGATATAATTTTTCCAACTTTCCAGTTTTCTCGGTTCTTCGTATCTCCTTTAATCTGGACGATATCTCCTAGTTTTGGAATTTCTAATTTTGTTATCCTTGGTTCTTTAAGAGAGTGTCGGTATCTCTCCCTTAGACTTGGTAGGTACTGGTCGACGAACATTTTCTTAAACTCTTTCAGCATGTTCTGTCCACGTTTCCAACCTTCTACTAGATTCTGTTTTGTTACTGTGCCTTCTTGTGGAAATTCTGCGTCTGAAGGTGTTGTCACGATGCATTTATTCAAGGTTAGAAAATCTGATGGTTTGAGAATATCCTCTAGATCAGAACCTACGCACGTCAGTGGGCGTGTGTTTAATATTGCTTCTATCTCTTTTATGATTGTAGTTAGTTGATTATCTGACAATAAACTTTTCGTCAGAGTTCTCTTGAGACAGTGTTTAACTAGTCCAACAAGTCTCTCATAGAAACCTCCATGCCATGGTGCTAATTGTGTAATGAATTTCCATTCTATGTTATTAGTGATGCAATAGTTGCTTGACAGTATTTCTGCAGTTAATTTAAATTGTAGTGCGTTATCTGAAACTATTCTTGTTGGTATTCCTCTGCAAGATATAAATCTTCGTAGTGCTAATAGACATTCCTCAGCCGTCAGATCCTTAACGACTTCCAAGTGTATAGCACGTACTGTTAGACATGTATACAGACATATCCATCTTTTTTCTGATTTATTACTTGTCTTTACTTGAAGAGGACCCAAATAATCTATTCCGGTATATGTAAAAGGTGAACTATAGTTCACTCTTTCCTTAGGAAGCGCTGGAGTAGTTGGTAATTTGAATGGACCTCCTCCATGTTTGACACAATTTGTGCATTTTCCCAATATTTTCTTTACTTGGCTTCTTCCTTGGGGAATCCAATACGATAATCTGATCAAGCTTAAGGTGTGGTTAACCCCTACATGATAGTTTTTCTTATGTGTTTCTAGGATCATTGTGATAGTGAAATCACAATCCTTTGGGATTAGTATTGGATGTCTTTTATCGTAAGACCAATCAGCGTTTTGTAATCTTCCTTTACAACGTAAGATACCGTCTATGTCGGTAAATACTCCTAAGTTTCGTTGTAGGTTAGTATCTTTACCTTCTACTTCCTCCGGGAAATGTTCTTTTTGAATCCTTTTGATCTTTTGTGTATGTGATAGTGTATCTTCCTCACAGTGTTCTGTGGAGCTGTTTCGTGATTCTTCATCTGATTGATTTTTCCGTTCCTGCTCCTTTGAGATCTTCTCTCCACTCGTGAGATCCTCCCCAACAGGAAACGAAAAGTCATGTTCCACAGAAGAACATGTGGGAGTTACTGCGACTTTGGTTTCATTAAGCAAAGAAACTTCGGCTCTACGACCTTTCGGCCAAGTTCTGGAGTCTTCCAGTAGAAAGCTTGGTCCGGATAGCCATTTCTGCTTGTCTTCCATAAAACTCGTGGGTCTAGTAGCCACGTCTGCTGGATTCAATCCTGTTGGAACATATCTAACTGTTACTGGTGTATTTCCCTTTATTTCTCCTATCCTCCTGGCAACGAATGGTGGTAGTAGTTTGTTGCCGTAATACCAATCAATCACTATTTGACTATCTGTCCATATAGTGCTTTCTGTAAATTCAAAGTCTAGGAACTTGATTACGTACTTCAGTAACCGGCTTCCTATTAGAACACCTAATAGTTCAAGTCTTGGAATTTTTAAATTGTCTTGATCCTTGATGGGTACCACTCGTGACTTTCCTATCACAAAGCTCAGTTCTTTTCCATTGGAAATGTATACAACTGCCGCATAAGCTTTGGTTGATGCATCTGTAAAAACGTGCAGCCTGATATTGTCATCACCAGCTTGTTTGAAGTATTTCCTTGGTAAAACAATGTTTATTGTGTCTTCCAGCTGTTCTCTAATAATTTGCCACTCATTGGTCAATTCTTCTGGTAATGGGGTATCCCATTTGAATTTATGTATCCACAGATTTTGTAGTAAAAGTTTTGCTGGTAACAAATTTGGTGCAGCATATCCGCATGGATCGTAAATTGACGCTATGTTTTTTAGTATTTCTCTCTTGGTAGTGGCTTCTGTAGTCTTTCTTGGTCTTAATCTGATCGTATCTTCTCCTGTGTTCCAATTCAGTCCTAATACTTTAACTTCTACGTCTCTGCAGACATCCGATGAAGCAATGCTTTCTGAGAATCGTTTGGAATTTGAACTCCATTCTCTGAGATTCATTGAAATCTCTTCAAATGTGATCTTACACGACTCATACATCTCTGTTGCTTCTTGTACGGAATCTACTCCTGTGACAAGGTTATCGACGTAGATGTCATTCACAATGCGTTTTAGATTTTCCTCCTTGGAACGCAGTAGATGATGTTTCAAAGTAGCGTTTAGAAGAAATGGACTTGATATTACTCCAAATGGTACGCGACAAAATCGTAAGTGTAGGATGTTATCCTCCGTGGCCGCTCCTTTTATGTCTTTCAACCATAAGAATCGAGTTATGTCTTTGTCCTTTGCGTGTAGTGCTATCTGTAGAAAAGCCTTTTCTACGTCTGCTGTTATTCCTATTTGACGCGACCTAAACCTTAACAACATTCCGGTCAAGTCTTCTAGCATAAGTGGTCCGCAGTGTAAGCATTCATTTAAACTTTTGCTATTCTTGGTCTTTGCTGAAGCGTCATAGACTACGCGAGTTGGCTTGCCCGGATGACTAACACCGTGATGTGGTAGGTAGTGTATAGGATGATCTACATCTTCGACTCCCTTTTCATTGTCCGGTACCCTTTCAATTATTTCTTTTGCTAATTGTTCTTTTAATGTAGTATCATACGCTGTTAGTGAATCGAAATTTAATCGTTTGAGTAGATTGACTAGTCTGCCTATGGCTAGGCCGTAATTAGTTTCTAAATTAGGTGGGTAATCTATCCATGGCCAACTAACAGTGTATCTGTTATTTACTAGTTCTATTGTATCATTGAATTGGTTGATTACTTCTTCGTCCCTAGTCAATTTTGGTGAATCACATATTCCAATTTGATTGATGATGATTGATGATTCTAGTTCCATTAGGCATTGAGTGCTAATTAAACCGGCTTCTTTTTAATAGCATTAGTTGCATCTAAAATTCTATATTTCCTTCTAAATTACTAAGTCAGTACGTTTAAATTGTAATTACTTATGCCACATTCACTAAGCATCAAAATTTAATTAAAATTGTCATCAAATATTATTTAACAGCCACTAATAGTACGTAGATACTACTGTCGTGTCATCAAAAGGCTTAAATATAGAAGTTCAGAGCATCCAATGACCTAAATATCGAAGTTCAGAGTATCGAATATCCTAAAGATCGATATTTATTTACATGTTGTGCTAAAACTTAAGTTATCGACAGAATCACTAGAACTTTATTTTTATCGGATAACTAGACAATAATTGTGAAAGCAACTAGGAAATAGCGTTGGTCAAAGTTTCAACCTAACTTAACTTATTTCCCACAGTTTACAATGACGAATCATACAGTCTGCCTGTGACTAGTCAATTAGACAATGGTGAAAACATTTCTGTAACTAGTAGGTAATTTTAACGTAAATACAATAATCTAAAATGAAATAAAAGTTGATATTTTGAACTTGGGTATAACAACTTTAGGTATTTTCGTGCTTGACCTCCTCGGTTTTATTTATGTAATTCCTATAACAAAGTGCTCTGTTATGATGGCCAGATTTGTTACAGTGTACACATTTAATTGACGTTTTACAATCTTTTACTTGATGATTTTTGCTTAGGCAGGCAAAGCAGTGATCCTTTATTTTCTCTTTCCTTTCTTCCACAGTTGTAACAACCTTGCATTGATCATTGAAGTGCGGTCCTTGGCAAAAAATGCATTGAAGTTTCCTTTTCTTTTTCATGGGCCTGTCTCTTTTACTTCCTTGTTCTTGAGGTCTTCTTTTTGTGGAATTACTATTGTAGTTACTGTTTTTATGAAATGGTTTTTTCTCACTGAACCTTTCTTCTCTTTTATTTCCTGGGCGGGTTTGACTTGAATCGTGGTTTTCAGAATTCTTGTGATTTCTGTTGGTTTTTACGGATTTTCCCTTCTTGTTGTGTGAGCTTGTGTGTAACGTCTGAGTGGTATATTCTTCCAGATTTTTGGAAGTGATCCTATTTGCGTCTTCCCTAGCAGCTATTATGGTTTCCAGATGTTGACGAATTTCTTCTATTGACTCGGTTTTTGCCTTTATCCTTTTCAGTTTGATATTCATTTCCGCTAGAACTCCCTCACCGTTTAGTTGTATTTCACTAAAGGAAGTGACCTCTTCCACATAAGATTGCATTTCGTTTAATGATAGACTACTGTTTAACTCAGTTCCGAACCTTTTCACAGTTACCTCTAGCTTACCTAGCACTATTTCTAACTTTTCCGAATTTTCTTTATTAACATTATCCTTATAGGTGAGTGCTTCTTCGGTTAGTTTAGAGATAGCATTTGATATAGACTCAAGTCGCCTTATCAGAATTTGTTCCATTTTGAAATTCTGAAAAAGTATTTTATAATTTTATACCTTGTATCCTAAGTTAAAGATTTACATCATGTATATCCTTAAATTTACCAATTGCGTGGCGTTCGCAATATAATAAAATTGAAAAAAAATAAAATTTGTTTAACACCCTGTATGACCAAAAGTTTATCTAAAACCTTTTGTGAACAAAGAACTCTACCAACACCTGACATATAATAGAATTACATTTTATTAATGCCCTGTATATACAACAGAAAGTTTTAATTGTCAACCTGTACAGGACACAAAAGAATTTTATTGTCACCTGTACAGGAAAAAAAATTATTGTCACCCTGTATACAACAAGTTAAAAGCAAGAAATATTTCACTATCTCTAGAATACAACATTTTCCATAATGAACTCAGCCCCTGAATTGTAATTATGGGTAAGGGAATTTCTCTTATACCTAAGAGGTTTCCGTATTTACTCAGAATATATTCTTATCACCGTTGCTGGTTGACGGGCAAAACTCTCAGTATTAACCCAGAATATATTCATATTACTGTTGCTGTTTGACAGGTAAAACTGGTTTGTTTCATTATTTTAAGTTTCTGATATTGATTTAAAATTTCCATGTCATCCACCCATCCCGTACCGACCCTTCCTTTCAATCTCCTCTGTTAACTACCACACAATTATTTACACCTTTCAGTTATACCACTTCTCCCACAATTCATTCATCGTTTCTTTGGTGTTCATCTCACTCTCCATCCATCAATCATTTATATGGTTGATGTTCTTGTTAATTACTTATTTATAAACATATTAGGTACCTGCCAACATCACTTGTGTATGCATCCACAAATGATATTAGGGTTCACCTGCATCAACTTAGTACTTAGTTAATTGGTACACTTTAGTAGCCAACATGAAGCAATGCAGTCAGTCAGGGATGATGTGTAAAACATGACAGTAGTTCACACATAAGTTATAACATACAATCCAGTTTCACACATGTCAATTTTATACTCATTTCTTTAAAGTAATTGTTAAAATAAACTTACAATGAGTGTTGATGTGTTTTTCCTTTCTATAGTATCAGTGATCTTTAAATGAGAATAGATGTCAGGTGTAGATGTCAGTGTCACGCATCTGCCTTCATTTGCCCATCTGTATAGAGGGTATTAGGTATAGATAAACAATTTTATGTGAACTCATACACAACAATGCTGTCTTTATGCAAATTTTAATACACCAGGTGTTCATATCACAACTTTACAAAGTTACTCTTTAGTTAGGTACTTATTTAACTAATACAATACTATACAATGACGTCCGAGCCGAATTTCGCTCGTGCGCCCTTGAGCACATGTAGTTTTATCAAAGTATACTTTAAGTAGTTTCCTCTATTATTTGTTACAGCTTATAAATCGTGAAATAGTTTACCTGATAATCTTCTTAATTATTCCCAAGTTATTTTAAGTTTCCTTTTGTTCACTGATAGAAGTAGTTATAACTTTCTTGAAGTTATTTCGCCCAAACAACTCGTGAGTTTACTTGTTGTGATACATTGACTTTTATATATCAATGATAAGATAGCACCTTTTCACAGTTGAACGAGTTACGTTTAATATAAGGTCAGGTTTCTATTAATTTTACTCTTTTAAAAGAATGTAACAAACAAGGAAATAAATAAGTTTTAGTTTTATCAATATTCAGTATGACACACGAGACACTACCGCCATCGCCATTTTGAATCAATCGAAATTTTCACAGTCGGATTTCGCAATTTTATCAATATTGTTTCGTGTGAGAATGCTTAATATGTTATTCAGTAAATTACTTTTGGAATTTACTTGAACTGTGTATAAGGTTTATAGGTTTTAACTCGCTAAAGATAGGATAATCGTATGTTTATTCGAGTCCGCAGCATATTACTTCTTACTTCCGGTCAAAAAGAGTATTAGTCATTCTGCCAAACTTGTTTTATCAAGTCCGCGCCAAATTCAAAATTTAGAATGTTTAATTGGCTTGTAACGTTGCACATCACACGTACACACGCTACATACCCATTCAATTTGCAGTAACTTCGAGAATCTTTCATCTCGGCCTGCTGTTTAGGCATGGGTTCGATATATCAAAACGTAACTTATATCGGATATGTGTTTAGTATCATACCATATCGATATCTAAATATACATAACCGTTTTCACAAAAACTTCATCGAGTTATGGTTTATACAAAGCGCAACAACGAGAACGAACTACGAATATTATCGGATAAGTAATAACGAACAAAACGCAAACTTCACATCATGAGCGATATGACATCGACGGTTTTATTCGCTTTGTCTCTCGCCAGTAAAACATTGAATGGTAAGACCATTCAATGTTTTACTGGCGTAAAAGTGATGAAGCGAATATTACGTAACTTCGGCTAGTGATTGGTTATTTGGTTAATTAAAATAGTGCGTGCGTAATATCGATATCCTAACGCGCTAGCAATAAGGTCTAATTTCTATTTATTTAGTTACAACAAAGATTCCTTAATAATAATTAGTGTATTATCGGTAAAAGTGTGAGTTTGCGTTTGTCGTTAGTTTGCGTTTCGTTCGTTCGTTTCAGTTACTTGTGCAAATCGTTCTACTGATATCGATATCTGAAAACGGTTTTCGATATCGATATGAAAACTGAATATCGGTTACATATCCGTTAGCAACTAAATACGAAAACGACCATGTCTACTGCTGTTCATCTCAATAAACTTAGATAAATGAACATTTACTCATCATCACCTTGACGTTCTAATTTTGGCGCCTATAGGTGAATTATTATGGACATCCGCTTATTGGACGTTAGTTCCTATCGAATTATATAGAGGTCGCTGCCAACCTGATTTAATACACAAATGTTATTAAGTAAATGAATTTTTATGGACATCCGCTTATGAACATTAGTTACCATCGGATTATATAGATGTCGCTGCCAACCTGATTTAATACACAAATATTATTATGTAGATGAATTTTTATGGACATCCGCTTATGAACGTTAGTTCTAATCGAATTATATAGATGTCGCTGCCAACCTGATTTAATACACAAATATTTCTAATATTTAACAATAAGAGTCTGGATTGATTTTATGCCTTGGGATGCTTTAAATGTTACCGTTTTGTAATACCTGAGCATCTCCACCATGTCGCGAGGGCAATTGGTTTTATTTCTTTTATGTATATTATATTCTAGTCATCTCAAAGTTCACAAAGTGATTGGTTTTATGGTAACCATATATAAATGTACTGCTTCGCTTTAATCCCAACGCCTCACGATATAATAGAGGTACTCACCCTTGTAACTCCCCTTCGGTTGTGTAAGTATCTCGCAATCCAGTCTCTTATCTCCGGTCCGCAAGGGCACCGGAGTGTTATTCCTCCAGCTTCTCAGGAGTCAATAGGATATCTGTAAATTTTAAGTACCCATGAATCTTTGGGCTAAGTATTACCTATCTGTCTTCGTTGATGAAGCCTTTTATAGCAGTCATCCATTTACCATACCTATGATGAGGTTTGTTCTCATCACTAATGTTTGTGACACGTATGTGCTAATCAGATACTGGATTCTTTCCACGTCTGTTGAAGCACGCATTTCGTGACACTTAAGTGCTTATCAGATACTGGATTCTTTCCACGTCTGTTATTAAGCATGCATCTCAGAACGACTTCGGCCCCAATGCCTCTTCGTCTGAAATGCTTCCCTCTGGCATTACCTATATAAAGGTGATATAGTGTAATTAAACGTCCGTCGACGTTGCGCGTCCGACGGCACACGACTTCGTAGGCGGTGGGGGTGGATTTATAAGGGAGGGCTTGCCCAAGACCCTTCCTATGGCTATAAACCCTAAGCGCTTTATGTCCGGACGAGCAGCTAGCATGTGGTCGCTGTTATGCCCTCAGCCCAACGCTGAAGGCACGACCCACACATTTAAGTTTAGTCTCAAACTATTCGAACAGGTACAAACAAGTACCTCCACACATATTGTAATATCCATTAACTATATTGTTTAGACCAACAGATAAATAATACTTAGCTTTACAGGAGGCCCGCGACACGGATGACAGGAACCCCCATGAACTCCGGGCACTGAATTTACTTCACTTGAAGTTACATTAGTTACTCAGACTGAATATGTCATGGCGACCATTTTAGCGGGAATGGCTGGCGTCGTTTTGGCGTAGCGTCAGGTTGTCAATACTGATTTAGTGTTGCTATTTACATTTTAGTGTTGTGCAATTATATTAACATTTTTTAGGTTTGGAACATCGCGATTTCATCTTTCGCGACAAGAGTATCTCAAAAAATTGATAATACTAGTATAAAAAAATTATATGATTCCAGTGATCATCCTTATTGGCTAGCACATTAAAAAATTGCTCTTTATTTCAGGGGCAGAAGACCTATAATATACAACTTATAATTTTAGTTTTAGAAGAGGATTGAAAAACAATTAAACAATACTCTAAATGCAATTTATCAATACTCATTTTAATAGTTACTTTTAGATATTTTTCTCAGTTGTCGGACGTGGGGTAATTTTCTATGGAAGCTGGAACTTCTCCTTTACTCAAGCCAATAGGGTAGTTGACTGACTAAAAAAAAAAAAAAATAATATACTAATTATCGAACATTATTGGATACGTGTCAAAGATCGTGAGTGGGGGCTGGTGACGTCACTTTCTGGTAAAAAATGTACCAAACTATGACGTCGCGCGACTTTTCGAAGCAATATTTAATCTTCATTTATTGTTTACGTGAAAAAATAAATAACCTGCCTTTTGGGCTTCGCCGCAGTCGGGTAAAAAAAAGTATCCAATATTTTTTGGAAATCTATCTAATTTATTTTACGTTTTATTTAGGTAATTGTTCTTTTTTTGTATTTTAAAGCATCGAATTGGATTATTCTATAATGCTGCTATATTTAGTGTAAAATAAATAAATAAATCTAACGGTCATAGTTAGATTTTTTTGTCAAACACCCTTATTTTTTTTTAAAAACATAAAAATTTGAAACAATAGTGTTTCAAGGGTTTTACCTCATCTAGCAGCATGGAATCGTACTTCTCCGTGCTCCTGGCCTTTTCTGCCACTCATAATGTGCAAGAAAGAGAGATAGAGTGTGCTGCCGAAATCATTTCTACTTTTTATTATCAAACTCCTCCCCAACAGAGTAGATAAGTAAATGATTATTAATTTGGTTGTCTCTTTTGCTGTAGGAGTTTACAATTAAAGTCAATCCTATTTGTTAATTTTCACCACGCTGCGCATCAATAGAAAGTCAGTTCATTCAAGTAGGGATTCCAGAAGTTTTAAAATAAAAATAATAAAAATATTTTTAAAGTTTTATCTGTTTTTGAGACATTTATATATAATATCAGTAGGTACAGCTGCTTTGTATAAGTTTTCGGTTATATACCACACCTGGATATTTACATAGGCTAGTCTAACTTCCATAGCCTTATTTTATTATAATAAATGTTAATAATTTTATACAATAAAATTAATCAAGTCTTATCTACAATAAAACATGGAAGGACTGTTTGGCTACATGGAAACACTGGAACTAGCCCATTAAGGCCAAACAAGTAAATGGTTACAGTTCACTTAATGTTTGTATTGTTATTTTTTTTATTACAGTTGCTACAATTTTTTTGACTGTTTCACCTGTATAACTTTCACTGTTATCGAAATTCACAGATATGGTTTGAAATGTATCATTCATTATGTTTTTTATCTTATCACCAATATTATCATTACTGGTACTTGCATTGGTGACTAAGATTTCACATTTGTTTTGAATGTCTGCTAGTTCGTCTTCCTTACTTTTATAGTTTTTTTCTAAATTACTTATTTTAGTCAATAACACACTTTCATTATTTACTTGTTCAAGTCTATCTTCAGCATTTTTAGATTTTAAAAGTTTGATTTCTTTCTGTAGATTTAATATTTCTTTGCTTTTTTCCCGATTAATCTTTTCAAATTCAGATATTTTGTTTTTCAATATTTCAACTTGATTGTCGTTATTAGCATGTATAGATGTGGTTAAATCTTCAATATTTTTATTGCTTCTAGACTGGAGTAATTCTTCATACACTTTAATTTTATTTTCATATTCTCTGAGCAACTTCATTAAAATATCTGTTTGTACATTTGTCTGTTCTTTTTGTTGAAAATTATTAATCTTGTCTAAAACTGTGTCGACTTTGTCAGTTATCCTATTCATATTTATTCTTAGCTCACTGTTACTTATTCTTTGTTCTGATATAAACATACCCATCTCATTACTAGGACCAGCAATGAGATTGGTGCTTGTCATGGGCAATAACTGCCCAGCATGGGATGCATATAATGGAATGTTTGCTATGGATTCTGTTTTTGACACTATTGATCTCTGATGTGACTCAGTTATTTGGTGAGGTTCATACACATTTTCCGAATTATTCCTCTTATTATTATTTTTAATTGGTTTGTGTCTCACAGATTTTGGATGGGCTTCAGTTTCCATATTGTCTGATGAGTCACTAGTTCTTTCTACTTGCAGAGCTCGAGTTGGCAAAACTGATTGACCCATATGAGCCATTCTATTTAAAATGGAAGCCTTCGTTTTTCTGTTTATTGAAGAGTCAGTATCACTTTCTTTATCAAGTTTGATATTGCTTTCTAAAGGAACATCTGCCTTAGTTTCAACATTAGAAGGTTCTGGTGGGCCTTGATCTGTGTATGATGAATATTTAACATTTACTTCCAAAGTAGTTAAATGTTCTGCAACCTTTTTAACTTCCTCCTTGGTACCATATATACTCCAATACTTTCTATGGTTATCATAATAAGAGATGTAGGTGTCATTTTTAATAGTCACCTCAAGATTAGGTGAGATGGTGGTACATGACAGTGTGGTTTTATTAGAGTCATAGAGCACAATATTATGGGCACCAGATTTCTGAATCTTAACAATTGCAAAACCTAGTTTTCCTCTTGATGTGTAGACATTGTTATACCTGAAATTACAAAAGATAAAATCATTATAATGTATACAATTCTGTGGAGTGTAAATGTGGTGCTGTTCCACAAACAATAGGACACTTAATATTGTGTGCTGCATGTCCTGTTTTTTATCACTGCGGGAACTGATGGACGCTACTGAAAGCACCAACTCTTAGCTCAGTTCTGGGCCCACACAAATTAGATTGACATTGACACGCTAAGAAGAAGATGTGTAGAATGAATGCTCCAAGTTGTGGTAGGTAGCGGTGTAATTTACAAGAAAAATGTCTAATTAGTTTCTTAAGGGCTGACTACATCATCAGTAAAAGTGGTGTCATAATGCCTAATTTATTTAATATTTAAATTATTCATTCGGACTATTATGAATTAATTTATTATTCTTATCTTAAAAATGTAAATGGTATGGATATAAAACTAAATGTCAGTGGTATTTATAACACACATATCGACTTACCACTCATGTCCAATAAGAGCACAGGCAAATAAGCATTCTGTAGGTTTGGTTTGTTCTGGTTTTGGAAGAATGCTGGTAGGCTTTGGTGGTACATATTTTAATGAGTCATTTGTTTTCCCTTCATTTATTTTAGTTACATTTCCAAATATATTGGCCAGAGATGTGCTGAAAAGATAAAATAAATCAGATAGGTGAGGTGGGGCTGTGGAAAGTTCTAATTCATTAAGTAATGACTTTCATTTTTAATACATACGTTGGTGTATGACAGCGGTCCATACAACTTCAAAAAAACAAAAATTAAAACTTACCCAGATACTGGAGTAAAGAAATCATCATCAACTTCATCAGTCTCCAACATCCTGACACTTTGAACTTCCTAATGTTTATGAAGATACTATCAATACAATAATATGACACCACAATGATAAGAGGTCAATGATTCCATATGCCCGTACTGGGGCAACAACCGCAACAACTTATTTTAGAAACCTTCAGATTATTATGAATCAGTGGACTTTTTGCCTTCTTTCCTTCTCATTGATCATGACTGACTTGACTGACTGACATGATGACTGTCTGTGTCTGTGTCATTTATGTCAATGGTGTCATTCCATTCCGTTCGTTGATCGTTCTGTCACCGCTGTCACCTGTCACCGTCAGTGGGTGTAAACCATTGAGATAGGAAAAATAAGGAGACGCCGCGATATTCTATAAACACACTTGCCTATACAAATATGAGTGTAATAGGAGACAGAATGTAAAATATAGTTTTGTTTCGTTCTTTCTAATGCAGTAATCGTATTTGATGAAAGAGCCAACAATATTTCAGTTGTTGCTCATAATGGCAACATTTGGATATGCGAGTCACAGAATATCATGTAGGTGCCGTATTCGCCTTATTGTGCGACAAGATGGCGTCTAGTTGTGCTGTCAAATAGTTGTTTACTTTTTGTTAAATTGCGATTTGTGAGAAAATTACGACGAGATTATCTCCTGCATGTATATGTTAGGAAACAGCAATTCAATATGCCTGCGTGTTGTATTGTGAAGTGTGGTGCAAGAAGGACTGAAAATCAACCTCAATTGACTTTGCATCGGTTAGTAGTCGTTTTCATGCAATAGTATCTAGGAGTAATACATTTCCGATGAAAAAATGCTAAGTGATCATTAATTTATTGCTAAAGTGTTAATATTTGGGTTTATTTCCGTCCCAGAGACCTTTTTGTTATTTCATAATTTGATTCGTTTGTTTACAAACATGGATAGTGTTGTACCGTTGCGTAATAGTTACCGATAATAGTTCCTTCGCTGCGCTGAAACGATATCTGTTCGAGTGACCGTGCCAGGTCCGGTTAGGGCGCGGGACCGCCCTGCGGATTATCGAAAGAGATAACGCGGCCTTGGCACAAGGGCGAAGAAGGAACATGGGTGGTTTTTAGTCAGTAGAAGTCTGACACTCCCTTCCGCTCTGCCCAAGAACCGAGGAGTTATTTGATGATTTGATAGGTCCGGTCCGTAGTTCACAGAACCAAGATACCGTCCCACAGAGTTATAAGATGGTTATACGTGATCCGAAAATAAGACATCAGCATTTTGTTATTTATTTTAGTTACAAATTATTACAACTCTAACCAAATGTTTTGTTGATAAAAATATTATCTTCTTTTGCAGGTTTCCTAGAAAGGAAGGATTAAGGAAAAAGTGGTTAGAGTATAAAAGTATAGAATAGTATATAAAAGTATTCTTTAATTATTGTATTCAGAAAAACCACTTTGAATAAATTTTATTCTCAGGTATCAGAAGGTAAGTTTTACTCATATTTTTCTGTTACAACTTTACAACAGACTGTTAATTATAATTCAATCGTGATATCTAATAATACTCGTAATACTAGTATCGATACTCGTTACAGTAATACTATGTTTCATGATTGACACAACCCTAGCATTGGCAGCCATTTTGTGCTCCGTAGGTATGCACCTTTTTTTTGTAGGTATTTCCAGTCCATACTTTTTATATGTCAATGGTGTAAACCAAGTGTAAACAACCGGTTAAAAAGTCCATTTTCACGAAAGAACGAAAAAGAAGTCCCGCAGACAGCGCTGTATTCGCGCGACATAATGTTGCTATCTCTCTCTCGCCATATCTCCCCATCTGTCAAAAGTCCCACATTATTGTCCGCGGTACTTCTTTCCTTGAAGATAAATGTCCGCTTGAATATCACGGTGGAACGGCGGGCATCAACTATACGACTTGCTTATTTCTTGACAATCTAAGTAACATAGTAAATGCATTGATTAAAATAAATGTTTCGAGTTTGGGAGTGTCCACCAACACCGCAACACCAAAGTTGCAAAGCAAAGAGTATAATTTATGTACCATTGTCTCTGATCTCTGATGTCTCCATTGAGATAGGATCATATGGAGGCGCCGCGATGTTCTATATACACACTTGCTTATACAAATATGAGTGAAATAGGAGACAGAATGTAAAATATAGTTTTGGTTCGTTCTTTCTAATGCAGTAATCGTATTTGATGAAAGAGACAACAATATTTCAGTTGTTTCTCACAATGGCAACATTTGGATATGCGAGTCACAGAATAGTAGGTAGGGTGCCGTTTTCGACATATTGTGATACAAGATGGCGATGAGTTTCGTGGTAGTTGTGCTGTCAAATAGTTGTTTACTTTTTGTTAAATTGCGATTTGTGAGAAAATTACGACGAGATTATCTCTTAAACTGCGTGTATATGTTAGGAAACAGCAATTCAATATGCCTGCGTGTTGTATTGTGAAGTGTGGTGCAAGAAGGACTGAAAATCAACCTCAATTGACTTTGCATAGGTTAGTAGTCGTTTTCATGCAATAGTATCTAGGAGTAATAGATTTTCGATGAAAAAATGCTAAGTGATCATTAATTTATTGCTAAAGTGTTAATAATTGGGTTTATTTCCGTCCCAGAGACCTTTTTGTTATTTCATCATTTGATTCGTTTGTTTACAAACATGGATAGTGTTGTACCGTTGCGTAATAGTTTCCGATACTAGTTCCTTCGCTGCGCTGAAACGATATCTGTTCGAGTGACCGTGCCAGGTCCGGTCAGGGCGCGGGACCGCCCTGAGGATTATCGAAAGAGATAACGCGGCCTTGGCACAAGAACGAAGAAGGAACATGGGTGGTTTTTAGTCAGTAGAATAATAGGGTTTGACAAACCCTATTATTGCACTACAATTTTATTGGTGATCCATCTCTTATTTTACACATTATTATATTAACATTAATTTGATCATTCATATCTTTGAACACTTTTTGTTTATCTGAGAACGAAAATATTTCGTGGCGATAGATCTATTTACTATGTGATACAACTTGGTAACGAATACAAATTTTGGCGACAAGAAACAAAGTCCCCTTTTATTTTACTCCGCCTGTCAGTCAGTCAATCATAATAGAAACAATCTTCTTACTATTAGAAGATTTGTTCTTCACTAGGATCTTATTAGTTTGCGATTTAATTCGTAGTTGAGTTTTAGTTACATTCTAATTTAATGTTGGTTTGTTATACAATACGAGTAAATAACAAAGACTTAACCGCGACAACTGTTTGACCGCAATCTAAACGTATACAGGGTGTAAATTAACCCATAACACAGCCGTCAACCAAGCAAGGGTGGTACTTAGTTTGATGTACAGAAACATCAAACTAAGTACGCAATTTTTTTGCTGGGAAACGATTTTTTATTGGGGTCAAATATCATATTTTACGGTAAAACTCAATGTAGCAACACATTGGGCTAGTGGATGCTATGAATAGTAAACGGGTGATGGAGGTAATTTAAGTAAAGTTATAACCTGAAAAACTAGTATTTACAAAAACAACTGTGAAATATTTGGAACTTTGACAAATATCTCCGTAACTAGGGGGTTCCTAGGTATGGTCTAGAACAAAAAAAAATATCGCAGTGGTGGGGAGAACAAGTGTTCAGTAGTTTAGGCGCTATGCTGGAACATACAAACATAATACATACACTGCCAAAATCATTACCCTTCCTTTTGGCTTTTCCGTAGTCGGGTAAAAAGTATTCTTTATTTATTGTATTCAGAAAAACCACTTTGAATAAATTTTATTCTCAGGTATCCGATACCTGAGAATTTTTTTTATTCAAAGTGGTTGTAGGTAAGTAAATTTACTCATATTTTTCTGTTACAACTTTACAACGGACTGTTCATTTTAATTCAATCGTGATATCTAATAATACTCGTAATACTAGTATCGATACTCGTTACAGTAGTACTATGTTTCATGATTGCCACAACCCTAGCATTGGCAGCCATTTTATGCTCCGTAGGTATGCACCTTTTTTCTGTAGGTATTTCAAGTCCATACTTTTTATTAGTCATTGGATGTCTCAAACAAAATACATGAGGAATAAATATATATTTTTTTTTTTGCAACTGAATTTAACTGTCAATGTCAGATGACTGAATTCCAAACAGTGTTGGGCTTGAGTTCAACTAGTAAATATTGACAATCGACTACATCAATAACATTATCTGGCACTTATCTCAATTTATTTGGGAGTGGCACGGCTTGTCTTCTTCTTACATACTTCTCTCTTGTCATGTCAGACACCTTCTTTCTTGCCATATCATTCTTCACACAGTCCGTCTGTCGTTTCTTTGGTTTAATCGACTATATTTTCTAATAATTAATAGTTTAATATGCTGGGTTTGCATCTGTATTGTAATGCTACCTATTTCATGTATGTACATACAGATACAATAAAATGTAATCTATATTTTAATTCAGAGATTACGGAAAGGGAAAGTTCTATTGGTTCTATAGATGTGTCTTAGTTGCGTCGAAGGTCGCATAATTATTCGACTACTAACAAAAACGTGGTGACGTTAGTTAGAGTTTGTCCATCACTAATAGGCCCTAGCTATGTGCGACGTACATAAACGTTTTTGTTCAACTTTATCAATTATATCACCGTTCCTTTCGTTTCACGCTAAAATATAACCAAATACTAAAGTAAAATCGATTCCAGTGTTCGTTTACCTGTGATTACTTCTAGTTGTGAATTTTAAGAAATAAGTAACAATGCCAGACACATTTACTTGTATAACCTGCCAGGTGATGTTCAAAACGCCTGAATTACAGCGTGAACATTATAAAGAAGACTGGCACAGGTACAATTTGAAAAGGAAAGTAGCTTCAATACCGCCTGTGACCCTTGAGGAGTTTGAACTACGGGCTAAAGAACACAGAGAACAGAGCCAGAATTTAAATCGTGATGAATCACGGTACTGCAAGTGTTGCTCCAAGTTGTTCAATACAAAGAATGCTTTTGACAATCACTTGAACAGTAAGAAGCACAAGTTGTCTCTGGAGAGATATATTGAAAATAAGATAGATCAGTTCTTGGAAGATGACCCTACAGGAGAGGGACCCAAAGAAAGGGAGTCTAAGGAAGAGGAGCACAGTGGTCATTCTGATACAGACAGTTTTGTGAAGGTTGACCCTAGTGCAATTGCTTCCAGCGTAGTTGGTGCCAGTGCAGTTGGTTCCAGTGCAGTTGGATCCAGTGCTGTTGGTTCCAAGCAACCAGGCAAGTTTGTTGTGGTAGCAGCAGATGAGTCTGGAGAAGAGGATATTGAAACAGACTCTGAAATTGAAGAGGTATGTTTTTACTATGAGTGCATGACCATACTAGTCATGAGTGGATGACCATGTTTATATAATCAACTGATAAGACATTTTGTGTTAAGTCATGATTGTCATAGTTTTTAGAGGATTGTATGTGATTGTTTAGTGTAAATAGTGTTTCACAATATAATGCAATTTTTTATATTTTGAGCTAGATCTAATTACTACAAAACATGATATTTCACCTAAATACTTTGCAACAACCAATTAATTATCTTAGTAACAAGAAAAACTATATATATCATAATGCTTCACCTTAGCAGTACTTAGCACAGTTATATAATACTGGTAAATTGTGATTCTTCAATAATATTAGATGTTTTCTAAGAATTACAGTGTACCACTACACTGCAATTCTTAGATCATAACATCTGCAAGTATTCCAATTAGTATCCAACAGGAACTTGTAAGCTTGGTCTGCTAATAAGTAGTAGTAACATAGTAGTAGTCCTGTAACATAAACATTGAATTTATGTCCTTGCTTGCATAATTGATAAAAAAAACAACAGTTGTGTGTGTAGGGTAGTCACAAATACTTATATATACAGCTCGCGCCAAACTTTGTGACCATCCCGAAACTAGGCTCTTGCATTGCGCAGAACACAAAATCAGGTATTAGCGGGACGCACAAGAGCTTGGGGGCAGGGCCATAATATAAAAAGTATTAAAAATGTTAGAAAACGAAAATTGTTTGGTTGATTACGTGTTCCCACTCGACTGTACCATGCGCAATGCAATGCTTGCATGCGCAAGTTTGGACTCGCGACGATACTCAGGGCGGCCACAAAGTTTGGCGAGGGCTGTAAACATGCAGCAAAATTCAAAGTGCATTTATATGTAAAACAACAGTTTCATTATAGTATGAGTTTGAAAATGCTATGCCGGTAATAACATAAGATAACAACCAAAACAATAATAGAAAATCACTTTTAAAAGATACTGCATGCACGCAAATGAGTGTTTCACCTTTGCCTAATCCTTTGAGAATTGCAGGCATCATACAATGTTATTGTTCTCTAAAAAATAGTTCTTTTATTTTCAGCTTGACTCCGATGAGTGGGAGGATTGTCGAATCAGGGGCAGTGACTCTCTGATAAAGCCCAGAGACTGTCTGTTCTGTGGCCACCACAGTAAAAACATGGTCAAGAATCTCAAGCACATGTCTGAGGCCCATTCATTCTTCATACCGGACGTCGAGTACTGTACAAATATGAAAGAACTGCTTTTGTATTTGGGAGAAAAGGTGAGACCGTATTATTGAGCTTATTATAGTACATTGTTCACCGAGAGGAGAAAGTGACCGATTACCGTCGACATCGAGGGTGTCGTAAAACACCCGAGATCTGGAATCGCACTTTTTCTCGAGTGATACATAGTGCTTTATACTACACCTACAAGGAAAATAAAAAACTAAATCTTTACTAATTGAAATTTATATTGAAATTGTTGCAGTTAGTGAATTTGAGCGGGAGAGAAAAGTGTATGAAAATCCATTCTCTCCCGCTCAGATGCGTTTTCTCCCCGCATATTTGTTCGATATGCAATGACGTACTTTCTACCGTAAATTTGATAAAGTATCAAGGTACTTTCCAAGCAGGTGTAGTATAAAATACTTTTAGGCCACCCCAAATAGTCTTATTTAATACTTTTTGGGGTTGATTTTATACAAAGAGAGGCCATAAGTATAAATGAATCGGGTTTTGATTCTGGCTTCAGCTTCTTTCTAGACCATTACACGCAACTACTCACATATTCCAGGATTTGAACATAGCAAATGACAGATCTGCCTTAGTTCAAAATTTTAGTTGTAATCAATGTACATAAAAATAAGATATGGCATGCAACCTTATCTATTATCTTTCTCTGCACATGTGTTTGTGTCAACATAAACATGTTTGTTTGTTGAGTTTCACAATATGTCTTGAATTTGAACCCTTATACCCTATTCATTAGCATATTGTATAACTATCACTTGCTTTAGTGAAGAAAAACAGGGAGGAAACCAATTCCGCAAGCCTTTTCTTTTGGGGGGGGGGATTCATCAAAGAATCCCTCCCGCTCTGGGCAGAACGGAAGGGAGTGTCAGACTTCTACTGACTAAAAACCACCCATGTTCCTTCTTAGCCCTTGTGTCGAGGCCGCGGTATCTCTCTCGAACAACCCGCAGCCGCGACGGGAGTTCCGCATGCCTGGGAGATATTTCTCGATGGCATGTAAAACAAGTAAAACACCCATGCGCATCATAAAAACTCAACAAAACTCAACTCAACTCTAAAAACTCTGACACCAGGTGAGGCACTAACCACATGCAAAAGATAAAAATTATGTGTGTTTAGAAAATTATGTAATTCACATACCAATAAAAAATGTGATGTAATATCTTCACATTTTATCATAATAACATAGGCAGTAACTTATATAAATTATTACAAGCAATATCAAATATAAATGAGTAATGTTTTTATTTATATTCAACAGATTTCACAAGGTTTTATGTGCCTCTGGTGCAATGAAACTGGCAAAACATTCTACTCCATGGAAGCAGTCCGGGGCCATATGATTGACAAGGGCCATTGTAAAATGTTACATGAAGGGCTTGCTTTAGCAGAATATGCTGATTTTTATGATTACAGGTAAATTAAAACATTTTATTTAACTTATTATAAAAATATGACTTCCCTATTTAAATTGGATTTTATTAGCCAATTTCTATGGGGTTTTAATCCTTTTTCTAAAATAGAAGTTACTTGAATTTACTCCTCATGACATCAGGTGTCTGCTAGTAAAAGTCCTGTAGACTTGTATTAGTCCATAGTCAAAGTAGGCACTATTTTATTGGTTCAATCCTTAATTAAAAATATATAAAATAAATACAAATAAAATTGTACAAATGGTTTTTGTCATTCTATTTCAGCACTTCATACCCAGACCATGAAGAGAAAGAGGATGATGAAAGCATGGAGGTCGATGATGAAGTAGAAGGTCCTGCAGCGCTGCAGGGTGATGACTTCCAACTGGTGCTACCTTCCGGCGTCGTCGTCGGCCATAGGTCACTTATGAAGTAAGTGTGGATGTACTAGGCTAAATTGGAAGGATTTATCACTATCTGACGTTGACGTTATTGATATCTAATAATATTGAAGCAATTTAAAATCATACCCATCAGATATGTGAAGTTTTGCTAGCTTTTGTATAGAGTTACAATTGACAGTCGTTACAGGTAGTCAGTGGCCTAAAAGTCTGACAACCAGTCTCACCAAAGGGTATCATCATTATTACCCAGTACTAAGCGGGTTGTGGAGGTCAGATATGCAGTTGTTCCATGTAAAATATTTGTATTCAGTTGCATCCTGTTAGACTGGAAGCCGATTCCAACATAGTTGAACAAACGCTAGGCAGATGATAATGATAGAGAAACGGGTCTACTACTCAAAGGTTCCGTCTGTTGTTTAATATATCTGAAACAAACAGAGTATATTGTCTGTACTTCAGCAATACAAACAAACAGAATTTGATTGTAAGGTCGTACATGTGCTATTCAGCCAAGTGTTGCTGGACACTAATAACTACAATAATTAATCCTGCTTCATACTTGTACTGGTGCCTTGATGTTCATATTGTTCTCGTCATCTTTTGTTTTTACGGTCAACGAAATATAAAGAATCTGTTATAGTATGTAGTACAGTATGTATTGCGTAGTTCTTTACACGCAATTTGTAGACAGCTGCTGCGTATGCGCGGTTTTAAAGGATATTATTATGACCTTTGTATCGGAAAGTTGATTGCAAATAAATTAATTGTAGCTCAAATACATTTATGCAGGCAGTTAGTTTCCTTCCGATTACATTAGTTATTTATTATGGTCATGACGTATTACTCTGATAATTATCAGAGAAAATGCGCGTCATATTTAATGAGTTAGAAGATAAACTACATTATGTCTTATCATTTAATAGTGAAAACAGCGGTGGCTCATGTGTGGCTACCCTAACTTACGAGCAGTAAGCTGTGGGTTTTAACAACATTACTTTTGTGTTATTTATTTCATCAATAACACAAAGTAATGTGGTTCGAACTGCTCTCAAAACAACAAAGGAGAAACAACATCTTGACAAAACCAGCCAGTCCTAGAACCAAAAATTCGAAGACATGAGACATCTACCACCAATCCGCACTGGGGCTGCGTGGTAGATTATAGCCCACTCCCTCTCGTAGAGAGGTCTGTGTCCCAGCTGTGGGAACATTATAGGCTGAAAATGCTATGCATTTAGTAATCCAGGTTTTTTTACCCCTAGCAAAAATGACCTTTACTTATATTTATTTATTTATTTTGATTTCAGATACTACAAACAAAACTTGAGTACAAACAGTCAAGCCCTAGTGAAGAAATCAGATCGCAAATTGCACAGGCTACTCGGTGTATACCGGGCTCTTGGATGGGCGCCTAAAGAACAAGCATTAGCTGCAAAGTAAGTTTAGATACTATTTAAAAGTAATAAATATAAAATCTAGTTTAGATTTAATATTTACATAAAGCCATTTTATTTTACGAAAAATTGTTATCCATTTTGGATTTGACGTAAACTGTAATCTTCTTTAATACATCCTACTAATATTATAAATGCGAAAGTTTGTAATTATTTCACGCAAAACCTACCGAATGGATGTGGATGTAAAATACAGATAGTTTATAACCTGGATTAACACATAGGATACTTCTTATCCCGGTAGTATGATCCCGCGGGACAATTATCGAACTCCACGCGGGCGAAGTCGCTGGCAACACCTAGTATACAAAATAGTTTCTAATTAAAGTTTTATTTTTTCAGGAAAGCACGTGACATCCACTTCATGAAACGCGTGCAGGCGAAATGGCAGATGAAGATGTCTCTTAAAAACAATAAGTTCCAGAAACATTACCGAGCTCAAGTCAACTTCTAATCCAATGTTGAACTTGTTTTTATCTATGGATTATTTAATTATTGTTACATTAGACTTTTTTATTTAATTTGGCACACTAGTTGATCCTATCCACTTCCATCTGTTATTAGTTCAGCTATTATTATAACTTGTGTTGTCATTCTCGTCATTTTTTACCACTGTTACGGACGGTTTTTATTATTTATTTTTATATCTAGCAACATCATTAAAACAAGAACATAATGTTTACTTGGTGCACGCTTGGGTGGAAACTGTAAGCGCAGCAAGTATCTGATTTCACAAATAAATAAATAAATAATAAAAAACATTGACTTATATACCAACATCTGCAAGAAAGATTTTTTTCATTCACTAGATAAACTTTCAATTTAACTCATAATTGTATGATGAAAATTCAAACAGTCAAAATAAAATCGCATAAAATTGAATTCAATTCGGAGTTTAAAGGAGTGGCCTACTCTTCAATATTACAGTTGATTTAGGGAGCAACCCTAAAACAGACATTCGCCTCGTTTCTGTTCGGATGACGTTATTCGATGGAACGGCTCCGAACTGAATGCGGCAAATATACAAGTGACCAGCTCAAGCGATTCCGCGTCGAGAAGTTTGGTCCATTCCCTTATAGGCCTTTTTGATGAATAGTGGCTGATTATTTTGACTGATATAAGATGTGTTGGAAAATCCTTACTATTACCTACGTACCTAAATCTCTCTGTTATGTTTAATGGGCGTGTGCGAAAAAGTGGGATTATTTCGCTCTGTCTCACCGGTGCGAAAGCCGATATCAAAATTGTAACCATCCCACTTGATCCCACTAGTGAGGCAGAGCGGAATAATTCACGAAGTGCGTGTCGCTGCAGCTCCAGTACTATTATTGTATAATTAATAATGTAAAGTCATTTCATAATTTATTATGAATATTTTTGTTGGTGCTCTAAATAAGATACATAAGATAAGATACAGTCTCCCATTATGTACTAGTGAGTGACGAATGTAGTGTGAACGAACGGGCAATTATTGAAAACAAAGAGTTGAATGTAGTATCTTTGTTATTAAACCTGTTATGGCGCCATTTTGCCTTTATCTTGTTTCAAAGTTACAAGTTCATACTAGATTTAAAAAAAAGCACGTCAAAAAGGAATATTTTCAGAACAATTTTAAAAGTCGTATAAAGTCATTTATAAAGTTAAAATGTGCAAGTAATAAGCTAAACCTCATAAATTGTCATTGTTGACATTTTTAAATATTTTAATGTCGGACAGGTCTTTTGATTTTATTTTATACTATGAAAACTGTGGGTTTTAAATGCTTTGGAACTGTTTATAAATGTCAATAAGTTCCGTTATTAAATTACTTACGCACAAAAACGTGAATTGAAAATGCATAGATAAGTAATTAAGTATACTCCATTTACTATAAGATTAGAATTATAAGTTAACCGTTTTTGCAGTCCGTTCAACCGATTGTGAACTCTATTACGTTGACAGCAAGACAAAATGCAGCTGCAGTAAACAGTCTGTATTGTAACATTCTTTTTGCTTTTAATGCCACCCTTGTGCCCACGGTATAGAAGTCAAAATCGGTTGAACGGACTGTAAAAAACGGTTAACTTAAAATTCTAATCTTATAGTAAACTAGCTGATGCCCGCGGCTTCACCCGCGTGGATGTCGTTCAAATTATATACTAAAACCTTCCTCTTGAATCACTCTATCTATTAAAAAAAACCGCATCAAAATCCGTTGCGTAGTTTTAAAGATTTAAGCATACAGACAAACAAACAGACAAAAATAGCGACTTTGTTTTATACTATGTAAGGATGGAGTATAGTCACAATTAATTTTGCTACAAAGAGATACCTTAATTTTTTGTTTCGTAAATGGCAATCTTGTTCAAAAAGTTCTTGATTGAATCAAATAAAATATTGTTCTGTGAGCCAGCTTGTAAATACATTATGTACTGAGTAACATCAATTCGTTATGTTAATTATATGAGGTAAACTGTTATGTAAAAATAAAATAAAGAAGCATTAGAAATAAAAAAAAATACCAAACAATACAGTGTTGTTTTATTATGTTTACTTCGGGGGCGCTACTGTGGAGCTTGTAGGCATTATTGTTGACTAAGGTATCACAGTCGATGAGTGTGGATCAGATTCTTTAACCACTCTGTAGGTCATACCACCAGGCTTATCAATTTTACCCTGTTGCTCGGTCGACTCGTCTCCCCACCATGGAATATCACCTTTTTGCTTCTCTATCGTGTTCAAAGTCCATGGGACCTTTATTGGGTTCCTGTCAATCTTCAAGTTTATCTTGAATAGGGGCAAAGCAGATATCTTCCCTTTAAAATAGTGATTTATCACGCTTGATAGCTTATCGTTGAGAACGTAGCGTGATTCTATATCAGGTATTTTTTTCAAGTATTTGCCGAATATTGTATTTACATCATCATTTATTTCGTTGTTTGATTTTATTTCTAGACAGTGGACCACGGTTATCAAACTTGTAATCTGTAAGCATTGCAATCGTAGAAAATTATAGGTAGGGTAGGTCAACTTTAATGTCTTCTTCTTCTTATCGTGTGGGTAAGGAAGGTCTAACGACCCCAGACACCCTAGTGTCAAGAGTTTCTAAATCGCCGCAAGGGCCTCTGACATGGTTTGATGACCGCCATTTGGCGGCCAGGACCACCGGCTTATACGTGCCTTCCGAAGCGCGGAACCATCTTTTTATCAGACAATCAGGTGATTCAAGCCTGCAATGTCGTAACCAAACTGGAATGGAAACAACTTCACAAAGTATGCTTCCCGTGGGAATCGAACCCACGACCACCGGGTCACAAGGCAAACGCCTAAACCACTCGACCACGGAGGCAGTTAACTTTAATGTGAGGACTCCAGCTAGTGCACAATAGAAAAAACAAGATTTCACGCAAAGGCCATCCCCTGTTGGGTTCGGCCTTGGCTTAGAGCTTCGTGACACTGGCATGGCATCAGAGATATTAAAGGAAACAAAAAATTAAGCCAAATATCAGAATTTGTCGGTCACTGGTTCAAAAGTTAAGAATGGTCAAGGGTTTTTAAGTGGCCGATCTAGGGGCATCCCGCCAGCTTGGCTTAATTTGAATCTCAAAAGCTAACGCACCTCTCTTATATCTGTAGGTAATCTCTCAAATTTTGTCGCGAATTTTCGCTTCGAGGAAACTAGAGATTACTTGAGCAAGTTGGCATACTCATGCTCATACTACCATATTCAACTTTTTTCTTTTTTTGTGGTTTTTGAGGCTCAAGCCTGCGCGAGGATTTGTCTGAACTGGCCCGAACAGGCAGGTTTCCAATTTATTTAAGTAACATAACACTTAACATAACATCACATCCCCGAAGGTTAAGGTAGAGTTGTACTTAATGCATGGCATTAAGTCCGCCTATGAACCACTCTTGTGCATAAAGTTTAAATAAATAAATAAAATAGTACACCCATATTTCGCCTGATGTGAGCCTATTACCATTAAATGGGTACAAATCCAGTCTCCGTGGCTGCTACTGCAAAATTCCCGATGGAACCACCCAATAACACTGCCCGACACGGTAATCGAACCCAGAACTAGCAGTGACGCTTGTTACCACTAGACCAACGAGGCATCTATTAGGTACGTACATACGTACCTAAGTAATTAAATTTAGGTGATGTAAAAAGTGATTTTTCCGGAAACCAAGTAATCAACAAGTTTCATTCAACTACTCACCAGAATCACAATCATGTTCGGAGGGACATTTAAAAAATTAAACAGCATGATTGTCTAGCCAATACAATAGGAAAACCATAAAACTCAGTTCATTCCAGTTTATGTTTTGTGTTCTAAGGATCGTTACGTTAATTTTAACTTGGCTCTCTTTTAATGTTTATATCGATTATTCGATAGCAATAAAACAATAGGTAGGTACCTATTTTGTTTAATACTTTATTTTTAGTTACTGGTTATCTTAATATCGATGCGCATTCCATTCATGTTCCACATGAATATTATTCACCAAGTGCATGACAGATATTATTTTTCCTTTATTCATTTTGCACATTAAATACATTATTCATATATAAAATAATATAAAAAATAGTACCCAACCGGGCTCTTGTATTATTAACTACGCATTGCATAAATACACTGAAATAAAAATCGAAATACATTTCTCAAAAATAATTGGTCGATAAACAGTGTTACAGGTAGGTCCCTATTTACATGCTAATCAGTCCTAAGGTTTTGGGTCCTGTATGGGCAGGTCCAGCACCCCGCGGGGAGCAGTGCCTCGTCTTGAGAAGCCCAGAGCTGCCTTCAGGATACACATCCCTGCCTCTAAGGTCGTTTTTCTGTCACTCTCGTTGCCCAGAGCAGGGTTGATCTCCACGAGGTCCACAGCTCTTAGGCGGCCAGTTTTGTGTACTATCTCCATTAGATTGATGGCCTCACGAAGTGATAGTCCACCGCGAACTGTAAAATATTATAAGTATCTATTTACGAGACACTGCTGGGTCTTTAAAGGTACTTTCCTACTTTCTTTTGATATTGAAAGTCAGCACTAAGCAAGGTTTATTTTACTAACCGACTTCTAAAAACAGAAGGAGGTTCTCAATTCGGATGTTTATTTGTTTTTTTATGTTTGTTCGGGCATAACTCCGTCACTTGCTAACCGATTTGAAAAAATCTTTTTTTGTTGGAAAGGGAATACTTCCCAAATGGTCCCATAATTTTTTTATCGATATCGGACAAGCGGTTTTTGAAAAATCAACAAAACTCAAAAAAAAAGACTACATTGTCCACATTATGACTCATGAACATGTGAACTTACGTGTGAACCACTAAAAAGTGAAAAATAAAAACTTTTTAACAAAAAATAAAAACGACTTCAAAAAAAAAACATAATAAAGTGAAAAAGTGAAAAATAAACTTTAGAAGAAAAATCAGTTTCTGAAGTCGGTGGCAAAAATGAAATCAAACAAACAAAAGTCACCGACTTCAGAAACTGATTTTACTTCTCTAAAGTTTATTTTTCACTTTTTTGTGTTTTTTTTTAGAAGTCGGTTTTATTCAGTTTTATTTTTTTTCATGCCATAGACAATAAGTAGAGAAGTTTATCATTTTGGCCGAGTCGAAAACCCGGGTTACGGCTTGCAAGTAGGTATACCTAGGTACATACTAAATTTAAAACATCAAAAAAAGTCTTGGGAAAACAGTTTTTACAGCAGCAGCTAACTTGAAATGACAATCAAACAGCATGGGAATGGCAAAAGGTATGCTATTCTGGTTGTTCATTAACTTTTGTAAATTGTACAGATGTATTGAATCACATAAAGCATGAGACACATGAACAAGAATGTATCTTAACAGGCGGTGAACAAAAAGATTTTGGATTGGTTTTTCTTTAGAGAGCTAACAATGTCGTCCTTTCATGAAGATGGACGACGGCGACGGTCTACCGAGATGGTTTTAATGAGATATAACTCTCACTCTATTCGGTTTCATCACAAAGTTTCCCTCAGGAACAAAGAAAAGGTACAAACCTGGCGTGCCAGTGCTGGGTGCTTCTAATGCGTCTAAAGAATCGATGTCGAAGCTCACGTGGATAGGCCTGCGGCCTTCAGGGTCCAGACTCTTAAGCACGTGCTCAATTGAATTTTTAATACCATGCCTGAAAGGATAAGTGAAACAGAATAGGTCAAATGCAATTAGCTAGCGAAACCAATACATATCACGGACACACGTGACACGTGATAGGTATCGATATCTAGGTATTCTGAACATGTCATTTTTGGGCCAAAGATCTCAGAGTTTTGTTTCTTGAAGTGTGGGTCTAGAAAATTTTACACAAAGACTCTAAACTGATGCCCTTTTTCCATGGGGGTAGGCATAAACCACAGAACGCCACCTGCTGCTACGATCCTCATACTCCTTTAATCATATTAGTGTTATAATTTTGTGTAATAGTGTTTCGACACGCGAGGAGCTCGTGGCTAAGCCCCGCTTGCCTAGGTTGGTCCATGGATGGGTGTGACCACAAATTATATACCGAGTTTCATCCGTGCCTCGGAAAGCACGTTGAGCCATTGGTTCCGGACTTCCAGCTGTCACTTGTAGAACTTTGACAGTCGTTACACATAGTCAGTGGTCCAAAAGTCTGACAACCAGTCTTACACAGGATATCGTATTACCCAGTAGGTATACTAATTGGGTTGTGAAAGTCAGATAAACAGTCGCTCTATGTAAAATACTAGTATTCAGCTGCATCCGATTAGGCTGGAAGCCGAGCCCAACAAACTTAGGAAAAGGCTAGGCAGATGATGTGTGTTTCGAAACGTCAGGGTAGTTTTGCTAGCTAATCTAATTTGGCGTTTGTTTAACACTTGTCTTATGTCTATCATTATATACTCACTCGTCCACGTCCTCCATTGCAAATGTGGGTACGTTATACTTCTCTATGGCAAGCCTTTCATAATGGTCCACGGAACGTAGGCCTATGTATCCTAAGCTTTTGATGGAGAATCTGCAAGGAGATAATGTTTTAGGGTCATCTTTAAATTTTGCTGTTTCTTCTTCACGTTTCGATGAACTCAAACTGAGTCAGACCAGTATAGCTCTAGCTCTAGTACCTACTACTCACATGCATAATCTAGGGTGAAATCCACAAACTATAAGAAAGAATGGGATCGATTTACCTAATGCACAGAATAATCACATCGTATTCAAAAGTTGGGCACAACACGTAGGTAGATATTATCTATAGCAATTAGGATGAAGAAACCAGTTTTATTTTCGAATCCAAAGAGGGAAATTTTCTTAGTTTGTAATATAGGTAGGTACAATTTCTTTACCGAGGCTGTTGCCAGTCCATTGTAGGTAGATAAGGCCAATAATGATTAAATTCCTTGACTAGAAGAGCGACTGGCATTCCATGTACGGATCCAGAATCTGATGTCTTATTAGTATTGATGTCTGCATGGGCATCCACCCAAATGAGGATCATGTCGTTGTTGACTTCGTAGTGCCCGTCAACTGTGCCTGGAACGGGACAAACGGAATCAATTTGAGTGTCCTAAGTAAATATTGAGGATTCTTCTTTGCGTATCGATGGCAATCTAAATGAGTCGGTCCGCAATTCGGCTACGAGTATAGCATCATCAGTGGCGTACATAATTATTGCATATTATGCGATGTTATTTCGTATTTAAACGTAGGTAAACACTACGCGTCATGGGTATGGATAAAACAAATAGGTAATTAACTTACGTGAAATATTGAAACAGTATTTATATTCACGTTATTAATTATAATTATTTGGCTAAAATACTCGTACATACCTACCTATACTTACTATAAATTAAATAAATTATGAGTATTGAGGTATATATTTTGAATATATAGAATCTAGTGTATCGAGTAAATTGTGAACCATTACAAAACAAGTGATTTCCTTACCAACTCCGATGGAGTGGTCACCGCCTATAGTGACAGCTATCCTGTCGTCCTTGAGGACTTCGGAGACCTTCTGCGACAACTTCTTGTTGCAGGCCGACACCAGCGCCAAGTGTGCCATGTTCTCCATCTTCACTTCTTCGATGCCCGGCGTCTCGATGTCTCCATAGTCTTTCACTTCGAGACCATCTGAATTTTATCGATAGTTAGTAATTGTGGATTTTTGTGTCGCCTATTCCTGTTTTTTATCAATAGGCTCGCCTATAGGGGGAGAGCAATAGGCTATCGCCATCCCATTACATGGGACTCAAACATAACTGGGGGGGAAATTTGGGTGTATAACTAACCTAACCATTCGGGGATTGCAGGCGTGATGTTATGTTATCTTTAGCATTATTAATGGATCGTATTTTGTTAATAAAAATGGTACCAACATCATGGTAAAGATGTCTACGAGGTTTACGGGAAAAACAACTCATTAAGAAGTTGCGTAAATCTTTTCGTTTATCGTTTTTTGTATTGCCTATCTCAGTTTCAAAAAAGTTCACGCCTATTGTCAGTCGTTGCAGAACGCAGATGTTCTACTATCTTTTACACATTTGTAATTGATGGGCCAAAACCAAGGCATATTGATCGCGTTTCTAAAACCTGTAAGATAATTATTAATTATTTGAAATATTTGGAGATGTAGGTATTTAATTTGACTTGGCAATTTTAATTGCGGATGGGTAATCGTCAAATGACCCCCTCCCGCTCTGGACAGAGTGGAAGGTAGTGTCAGACTCTTACTGATTAAATCCGTATTCCTCCTAAAAGTGCATTCCTTTGCGTTCTAATTCCGCAACCCTGGCTGTGACTAGCCTGCCAAATGAGTTAACTGGAGTTTACAATGAAACGCATGAATTTTCACTAGTAGTTTTTATCTTAGGAAAAGAAGACATTACCTATTTCTCTGAGTTGTTCCAGAAGACCAGCGTACCGCATGGCTGCAGGCGCCACACTTACTCCATACTTCTTCTGACCCTTCTCGAAGGGCACGCCAATGATGCCGACCTTTTTTATAGGCTGCCATTTCTTCTGTTGGCTCATTGTTCTCACTAACACCTTACAAAAATTCATTTTTATTTATTATAATATTTGAAATTCATTAACGGTAAACAAGATGTTCACAGACACTGACGCTTTGAGATAACTCACTGGAGACTAAAATACTGTGACTTTATCATCTGTGGCCCAGAGTCAAAGGTTATTATTATTGTTTTAGAGTTTTTTTACTTACATCATCTTATAATTTTATCTATATGATTGTAGTTATCATATTATCATTGTGTTTGTCATCTTATAAATAGGATCAATTAAATTTTGATGAACAAATACAATTAATTTCAAATTATGTATGAGAGAGAAAGTTCTTAATGTAAAGTTTAGTTCTTAATTCTGATGTTGCAGAATAATAGCAGGTATTCGACCATTCATCATATTTACCTGCGTATAAACACTTTATTTGAATTTACACAATTCACTAGATCTCCCTTACGACTTCACTACACTGTGTAACAAACGAGAATCGCTGTAGTATTTTTTTGCATGTTGATTGTTGACATTATAATAAACAAGTACAATGCACTTTCGATATATTAAAAATAGGCTCTTCCATGAAGCTATCTTAGTGACAAGTTTGATATATTATGACAAGATGACGTACTTACAGGTTCTCGACCCAACAATGTCTGAGCCGCTAATGTTTCTTACCTCTTTTTATTTCATACCTTTGTGTTGTTTACCGTGACAACTAGTTCTAGATCGTATACGCTAATTTACGCTTGAATATTGGCGAATAGTGAGTCAATATCATAAATCGTGCTAATTATAGTTTTCATTTGTGAAATAGAAAAATCTCATTCTTTTATAAAAGTGCTTTACTAATCACTAATAATACACAAAAAGGTTTTATTATTAGACTTGGTTGCTGGAGATCCGATCTACTACGGCCGTGCACTAGCGCTACTCTTTTAGTGGTTAGCATTTTTTCAATCCATTGCCGATACGGCCCGATCACGGTAAATATATTGTATTTAATTCCCAAGTTCTTCATGAAAAGGGTTCCACAAGGAGTAGCAGCGATGCCCACGACTTCATGACCATACAATACTGGCGCTCCGGTGCCGAACTCGTAAGTATAGGTCTTCATATACGTCGAATATTCAATGCCACACACGCAATAGTACCACTTCGGATTCGTGCATGGGGTCTGATGGTACGCTTGATACTGTAATGCTACCATGTCAGACGTATCAAGTCTCCCATAACCAACTGCTATCAGTATTTTGGCCTTCAACTCTGAAGCATAATAGTTCCCTAAGTCAGCTGCAACAATAAAGACTTCCAAGTTTGCGCGCTTCACGAACACCAAGCCTATATTGCTGTGCATTCGAGTGACATTGGGATCCGTCACTTTCACATCGAATACGTAGTCGTCGTGAAGTTTCGTGTAAGCTACGTTGAATACAGTTTTGTTACTGATTTTTTTGTTGTATATGGCTGCTGTTGTTAGGACATATTTAGGACGGGAGGACACACAGCTACCTGACGTAAGTACCGACCGCTTGCTGATGATACTACCCGTGCAGATATAATCTTTGGTGCCGCTCAACAGGCCGACCACGTATGGGTGCTGTTCTGCCAGTGATTCTATTGCTTTCCATTCTTGAGGATCCAACGACGGGGCGATCCTGAGCGTGGACACTTGGCGAATAAATACTATGATTATAAAAGCTTCGGTAACATGTCGCCATGTCAGAACCATGGCAGGTCAATAGAACGAGCATTTGATAATGTATTTATTTCATTATAATAGAAGTAACCATTTCTCAAAATATGTCTAAAATGTCAGATGACATCTGACATCTCTTCTTGACGACTAAAGTTTTTTTTGGAAAGAGTTAAAAGCGTTTAGACCCGTTTTAGGCTTCTCTATGGGTCTGATTTTATATCAAGTCCTCTCAAACAGAAACATCTCTTGGTGGCAGAGATGGAAGTTCATGGTAGATATAGATGTTGTAAAATTAATTTAAAAAAAAGTTTTGAGAAACATCCTGCACTTGTCCCACTCTACTTGGGGTCGGCGCAACACGTACCTATTCTTTTTCCATTGCCCCCTGTCAGACGTCACCGCATGACTTACATACATACTCCTTTCCATTTCTTAACATTACTCACACAATTCATACATCTTTTGTTTGACCTTCCCCTCTCTTAACAGGGCGCCTGTTACAGAAAAAATAATTAAAGTCGTCTTTTCTTTCAAAGTTCCTCTAATATACTCATTCCTTACTTTATGCATTCTTGTCACTTTGAGAAACACGAGTACAACATCAGTAAAACGATCTTTATTCTTTTTTTAAAGATAAAACCAGAAAAAGCTCTGTCAATATTAAACAGCCAGGTGTTCTTCGGGTCGTGAAGTGTGCTTGAATTTCCATTCCGCCAGTCAGCAGGCTGCAGTGAGGCTGCGTGCGATATCTAGTTGATCTCGGGTTGTTGGCTCGTCTCGTTGCACTTCGCACGGCTAGGTCTCGGAACTCGCGCAAGTAGAACACTTTCGTGAGGTACCCACCGTGAACATCCAGCTACACATGACCTCGTTTTGTATAGATTTCCCGTACAATTAGAGATTCGCATAAACTGATTTTGAATAGGTTGATTGGATGTCGTGTCTTGCAATAGCACTCTTGCAAGTCCAAAACCTATTTTCCCCGATGATACGGACTGCGTCATCGAATTTAATGAAGTAGAGACGTATTAGGAAATTATTAATGTTTCAGTCGGTGTGATTTTACTCCAACCTGTTGTTGCGGTAAATTAATTATTTTAGAATGATTGAATTGAATTG
The DNA here is from genome assembly GCA_949775195.1 of Diarsia dahlii. Classification (NCBI taxonomy): domain Eukaryota; kingdom Metazoa; phylum Arthropoda; class Insecta; order Lepidoptera; family Noctuidae; genus Diarsia; species Diarsia dahlii. The sequence goes on from OX459191.1 coordinate 15,110,326, forward strand.
AATTTTACTTATAATCTTCCTTCGTCGTCTCACAGCTGGAAAAAGGCCGCCTCCATGCAGGCTTTCCAAGTTTTGGTTACAAGTCGCCTTCTCCGACATATCCGATCAAGTCATGCGAAATTTAATCACTAGGAACCATTTTCTATTTTTTCTCATTATTCAGTTAATATTTAATTATAACATAACATAACATGACATGACATCACGCCTGTAATCCCCGAACGGTAAGGCAGAGGTGTACCCACCTAAGAGTACACCCACATTTCGACAGTTATGTTTAAGCCCCATGTAATATGGAAAAAGTCAATAACACTTTGCCCGACCCGGAATCGAACCCAGGACCTCATGCTCCCCGTCGGGGCCGCGGATTTTTGTACTAGATGACGTGGCCTCGGCGCAAGGGCAAAGAAGGAACATGGGTTCGGTTTTTAGTCAGTAGAAGTCTGACACTCCCCTTCGCTCTGCCCAAGAGCGGGGGGGGGGGGGGGGGGGGGTCATTTGATGATTTTCCACCCACCAAGAAAAAAAAAAGGACCTCATGCTCAGCAGTCGTGCTTGCGACCACTAGACCAACAAGGCAGTCAATTATGTTCAGGCAATATAACACTGGTTCGAAATGGCTTATGTCCTTATACTGGCTGGTCAACTCTTAGTAAGTATACAAAGTAGCTAAATACTGACTTTGAAACGTTGCCTTTGGTACGTTTGCGTAGTACCTTATGTATGAAGTTCATTAACTTGCAAGATAAGTAAATATTAATCTATGCATATTCCAACGCTGGAATAGTTGCAAAATCGAAGGGAGGGATGATTCAATATCATTTTCAGGGAGACTGCAATGAAGTTCAAAGTTAGGGAGTACTTTTGTTAGCTGTAGAAGAGTGTACGTACATTCGATTCTTATTGATTTTAAAGCAAAGTGGGTGGTTGAATACTCGTATCGTAACGTCACGCGTCGTCGTCGGAATAAGGGTTATAAGTATAGCTGCGGGTTGTTCGAAAGAGATACCGCGGCCTCGACACAAAGGTTTAAGAAGGAACATAGGTGCTTTTTAGTCAGTAGAAGTCAGACAATCCCTACCGCTCTGCCCAGAGCGGGAGGAGTCATTTGATGATTTCCCACCCCAAAAAAAAGGGTTAAAAGTGTGAGTACTGTGCGACTGTTTTGTTTATATTCTTAAGGCGAGGTTGCAGTACTTTGTTTTTATGTACGCACGACCTCACCCCCCCCCCCTGCCGCGCGAGCGATATAATACCTAAATTTTGACTGTTTTTTGCTTCTTGCAGAAAAACTATAAAAAAATTATACAATATGTTTTCAACATTTACTTCAGAATAAAAAGTTCTATCTATTGATATAACTTTTATATAAATTCATGATGAAATGTCTTAGCAGTACACGTTTGAAATTGTGATTTAGAGTCATGTTTGATGAAAAAAAGTATCGAGCCGATCATTCTAAATCGCGTTTCTATCTTTACGATTTACTAGAGAGTATGTTCAATTTTTATGTAATGATTTTTATTTATTAAAAAACTCGTATTTAGTTCGATTTTTATAGGTTCAAAAATCTTAAAAAGTACTGCAACCCCGCCTTAACAAAAGTGTTAAGTTTGTAGAGCCCTATGCACAGTGATTCCGCGCCCTTAGAGAGGCGGTCATAGGGTTTCGCGAAGGTAATGACTGTCGTTATCAATACTAATTATTATTATTATGCTTTTTTGTAATTCTTTGTTATAATAAAATGAAAATAAGCCAATTGATGTTAAAAAACTTTTCTATTCGAAAAAAAAATGCAGTTATTAACCTGACGAAATACATTCTAAAATACAAGAAAATAATTGCAACTTAATAACTAATAAACTTAAATATTTACATTTGTATAGTAAAAATAAAGTAAATACCTAATTATTACCTAATCTACAAACACAGAAATGGACAAAAATATATTTACATGTTAATAGTTACATAAGAGCTGTATCTAAAATAATATAAATCTAGTGTTTATTATAGTAGGTCTTTACCTATGTAATTGCAGATTCTACAACCCGGCATTTTCAGATTTAATTATCTGTGGATTGGCGCGTAATTCGAAATTCAAGTAAATTTTATTCGAAAGACGTGTTAATTTAATTTCAAATTTAGTCATTTGTTTTTTGATAGTTTTTTGTTTTTGTGACTTTTTGGTAGTTTTTGGCGCCATGGATAAACTACAAATTCGTACAATTTTCGAATATCAGTTCATACGTGGAAATACCGCTGCGCAAACAACACGAAACATTAACGACGTGTACGGACTTAACACTGCTTGCATAAACACGGTCCATTAATGGTTCAATCGTTTTCAATCTGGAAATTTTGAGTCGAAGAACGAGCCTCGCGGTTGGCCGGTTAACATTGTCGACAACAACGAATTGAAGGCGATAGTGGAAGCGGATCCAACTCAATCTAAGGCTGAGCTTACTGCAGGCCTTGGAGTTAGTGTCAAAACAACATTGAGGCACTTGCGTCAAATTGGAAAGATAAAAAAGCTAGATAAGTGCGTGCCACGCGAACTAAGCGACCAACAGCGAGATTTACGCGTCGAAGCATGGATAGCACTACTGAATCGGCATAGAAACGATGAAATTCTTATCAAATTGTTACCTGCGATGAAAAGTGGATCCTGTACGACAACCGTAAGCGTTCGTCTCAGTGGGTGGACCCGGGTACATCACCTAATCAGTGCGCTACAAAAAAGATTACTCATAGGAAGATGATGGTGACTGTCTGGTGGACCAGTGCCGGACTTGTACACCACAGCTTCTTACCGAATGTCACAACAGTGACGGCAGATGTCTATTGCAAAGAATTGCAAACAATGATGGAGAAGCTCGCAATTCAACAACCAAGACTAGTCAATCGTTCTTCCCCATTGCTTCTCCACGACAACGCGCGAGCTCACACTTCACGAAAGACCATCGCAAAGCTACAAGAGTTACAGCTGGAAGCTCTCCGTCACTCACCGTACTCACCGGACCTTGCCCCAACAGATTTCTACTTTTTTCAAAATTTAGACATTTTTTTAAGTGGCAAAAAGTTCGACACCCGAGAGGCAGTACAAAACGCTTTCGCTGACTTCATCGCCTCCCGTCCGGTAGACTTCTACAGTAAAGGGATAAACAAACTGCCATCAAAATGGCAAAATTGTATAGATCATTTGGGCCAGTACTTTGATTCGCTGAAATAAAAAAAATACCAAAATTTTTATATTTTAAAATATACAAATCGGCAATTTCATAGGTAAAGACCTTATTTAGCAATCATATATGTAGATCGTGCCCCGTCATCCGGATAAAAAATAAATCTAACTAACCACATTGCGAAAAAGATGACTTATTGATTTTTAATTTTCTGCACCAATTTATTTATGGTTGTACAAAATCTTTCTTAGACCTTATAAATTGAACATTTGCTCGGGTTGTCTTCAATCGATTGGAAATTCCGTCGTAATGAGTGTACAGAGGGAAGAAATTCCCGGCAGGAGACTGAAGGCACGCGCGATACAAAGTCGATGCGAATAAAAAACTAATTTCCGCCCGCAGAATGACAAACGAATGGAATTACGTATCTATAGAAATAGAATTCTTAAGCTAAGATTTCGAAGACAATTACATAATATGTGAGATAACATCATACCTGTAATCTCTTAAAGGTTAGGTAGAGATGTAACCCTCTACCACCTTGAATCGTAGGACTACTCAGTGGAAAAACAATTCCCACTACATCTAAGATCTACCGTAGGTCTGTTCACTATGAAACTAGTTGAAACAATCCATTAATAGACCCACATTTCGGCGGTTTAGTTTAAGTCTCATGCAATAGGGGTCACCACCATGACACGGAATTTAAACATAAGTATCTCTCTGGCTATAGACTTGTGCATATTGCCATCAACCGGGCACAAATCCATATGTGAGATATAACTTTTTAAACTGACATGCTCACTAACATTATAATTAACACTGAAAACAGGATATTTACTATGTTTACTATTGATTTTGGGTGCCTTATATTTAGTTGCTAAAGTTATTGCACCTAACATAATATGTGAGGTTATAAGACATTTAAATTATGATTATGCCTAGCCCAAAAAGACTCCTATTATAACTCCACTATCCCCTTCTCTCTTCATAATATGCTTCTATTTGTAGCGTAAGTGTATACTATTTATTCTGATTCAGCCGCCTTTCACTATATATTTTTTCGGCTATCTCATCTTCTACCTATCATAAATCTTCATGTCATTACAAAATTCACATTTAAATTATTTTGTGGTGCTTCACAAGTCGGCAACCGTTATAAGGGTCCTTAGTCCTTAGTAAGCTTTTGAATTAACACTAAGCAGTCCCTAAAGGCGACGAATTTTTTACCTAGGTACTAATTACATTTGCTAGCCGTCATTACGACGCTTTTCGTCTTCAGTATAAATTATATTTTTGTAAGTGCTCTGTTTTACTATTCATCTTAGTCTTAGCTGGCTTTTTCGTTTTTTCTAAATTCTTAATGCCACTTCTTGGAATTTTCGTTGGAGACTGTTTTGTCTGTTATTTCGTTTTAAACAAATGAGGGTTCGCTTCATCAGCACCGGCATTAACTGAAGAGAGTACGCTAACACTGGATGCTGAATGTAGTCCGATTTCTATTCGTACACCTGATGTTGGTCTAGTAAGAGTTATTTGCACATATTATATTAATGAAGTGTTCTGACATACTGATCGTATGGATAAATTTTGAATCTTCATCATCACCATTTCTTAGCGTCCGTACCCGGAGGCGACGTGAACCTATAACTAAGCCTCTGCTGTCCGTCTGTCTGTCTGTCACCGGGCTTTATCTAATGATCTGTAATAGGTAGACAGTTGGAATTTTCACAAAATGTGTATTTCTGTTACCACTATAACAGCAAATAATAAGAATAAAGGGGGTCCGATTCAATCTTATAAGATGGTACGGAACCCTCCTTGCGCGAGTCCGGCTCGCACTTGATGGTCTGTTTTTAACCGACTTCAAAAAAAGGAGGAGGTTATCAATTCGACTGTATTTTTTTTTTTTTTTTTTTGTTTGTTCGCTCATAACTTGCGACTGGGTGAACTGATTTTCATGATTCTTTTTTCATTTGAAAGCTGGTGCTTCCCGATCTTGTAGAAATCGGGGGAACTCTTCAATAAATAACAGCAGATTAACCGCGATTGTTGCTATAGCATATCTAAGCATTGTTTACGCCATCACACAACATAATATCACGCCTGTACTCACTACAAAGGTTGGTGAACATATTCTGATGAAGTACTTCGGAGATAGACAACGGAACTCCTCAATAAATGATAGCAAATGGACTGGGATTGCTGAAATCTCATGTCTGTCTATTGTTTACACCAGTTCATAACATAACATCACGCCGGTACGTTGTGAAGGGGTAAGCACATGTGAACCACTAAAAAGTGAAAAATAAAAACTTTTTTACAAAAAATAAAACCGACTTCGACAAAAATAAAACACAAAAAAGTGAAAAAGTGAAGTCGGTTTTATTTTTTGTAAAAAAGTTTTTTTATTATCATAATTTTCTGAGTTTTCTTGTTCCAAATGGAAAACCACGAGGTGGGTCGATTATTTTGCTCATCGCTTGTCACTTCTCTGTTGTCAGTGTATCACTTGTCTGTTTGTCACTCTGTTCGTACATGTACATTTAGGCTAATCTCCGAAACCACCAAACCAATTTCAAAGAAATCTTGAGAATGTTGAGGTTATTTCCTTGCTTGAAAGACAGGTTTTGGACCCATTAGCGAGCGATACAGGGGCGGGTCACTAGTGGCTTAAATATAATTTCAACCGTCTATTTGCGAGCTTCGTAATTTTATTTGATTCCCTAGTATTGAAATGGGACATAAAAGGTACACTAATGGAATGAATGCGACTCCTATATTCGTGCTTTGTCACAGAACTTTATTGAATAATAAAAAAGTCAATTGTTTATGCCTTTATGTCATGTATTCTATTTTATTATGTACTGTTTGTCTTGAATCACTCGATCTATTAAAAAAAACCGCATCAAAATCCGTTGCGTAGTTTTAAAGATTTAAGCATACAGACAAACAAACAGACAAAAATAGCGACTTTGTTTTATACTACCTATGTAAGGATGTAGATAGCTCTCTCTACATGATTTTTCAACTCAGAGATAAAGCTGCATATAAATGATACCTTGCAATAATACGTATTATTATAACATAACATCACGCGTGTAATACCCGAAGGGTTAGGCAGAAGTTTACCGTACACCCAGACTTCGTTAGTTATGTCTAAGTTCCATGTAATAATGGAGAACCCATAAAACCCCGTAATGAACCCAGTAATCGAACCAAAAACAAGAAAATATTAATTTTAAACTTTGAAATGTAGGGAAGATGTACCCATTTATTACAAATTCACGCTTTATTTTTACGACGAAGCGTGATTATTCAATAAAGTTTGCCAATGTTTGTGTTTCCGTAATTAATTGTTAATTATATGCGAAGGCCCTCCCAAGTGGGCGATGTGAACAACATAATACCTACTTACATATTTTGTTTATTTTACACTGAATAAACACGTGTTTTCAATGTATTCTTATGACTTATCTTCAAAAATTTTTATTCGAGATGGTAAAAATATGGAGTAAAGGTAAACGTAAGCGACATGACAGTAGAATTAATTAATCTTTGAGATATTTTTCTAGAAGAAATACTGGTCACTGTCTAAAGGCGTTTACCGAATCCTCTGCCGTAGCGGCAGCGATGTATTCGATATACGGCGTAGCCACAATCCCATCATGATGCCTACGTGCCACGTGCCTAATGTGTCTGTGTCTACGCCGTAGCAACACGGTAATCAAATTATTTAATTAGTAGTGCAATCCAAGCTAATGAAAGTCGTAAATAATTATAACTAATCATGCAGACTGTATCTAGGTAACCTATATACCTACTATGCAGATAGTAGATATTTCTCACAGACTGTTTATTGTATTTCAATGAAGAAATTCTTACTCAATACTATAATTAAATTGATGCGATATTCTTTATTCAAAGAATGAAGTAAAACATTATTTTGCTCGTAACATTCCTGGAAAACTTGAGATAGTACGCGTCGAAAGAAAGCTTGATATAAAAGAGAGATATTTTAAAAATGAACAACAATGTGACGCTGCAGGCATTTCCGCTCACGAGTCGCGTGGAAGCCTTTAAAACTGGAGCGTTTGATTTTATTTTATTTAAACGGAGCGCTTTCACGCCCGCTGCCGCCAGCAGACACAACACGACACCTCGAGTGGGCGCTTAAATACTTTTTGAATGGAGTTTTTTCTCAATTATTAATAGTGTTGTTAGTATAAAAATATATACGAGTATAAGGTCAGCACTCCAGAATACAATTTTCAGTAAGTTGTATGTAACGAAGCAAGGCTATTCATGAAATGCTACAAGATGTCATTCACAGATTTTTCTGGAGGAGTTTAGCGTTCCAAAATAACCATTTTCCGTACGTTATGTATTTGTGGTCCGAACATATTTTTCATCATGACATGCATTCATAGAGGAGGGACTTGCGGCATAATAATATCTATTCGATATTCTCGCCTTTAAAGCACTTGGGCCGAGTTGGGTCTTTCTTTCCAAAGCGCTCAAGGAAAGGGCTTTGGGTTTTCATAACACACAAAAAGAACCTTTTATAACGTAGCACAATGAAGCCCAAATCACACACGTGCCTATCTTAGGAGGGACAGGCATTCGATTGTTCTCCCACGGGGTGCCCGCAAGATTTTCACAGCTTTATATGTATCCAGCCTCCCCCGGGCACAGCTTTCATTTGAATGGGTCGTCAGATTATAATAACTTGTGCGGACGTGGGAGGGACGCCGACACGTGATAAAGCTGGTAGAACAACTTTTTGCGTCCAGCACTCTCCCGCGGGTCGCGAGTGTGCCTCTATTAGGTACAGCACGCACTAACGTGATTGTGTCATTTCAGTTAATACATATTATTATACCAAATCCTAACACAAACGTGACTGTGGGCCAAAACGAAAATGCTGTCTGTGCCTGCGTGTTACTTACTTTGTTTTTGCACGACAACGATTGGGTCGTGGCTAAGCGACGATGCATGATGATACAATTAGACCAATTTAAAACGTTACGTGATTTAATATTCCGTCTGTTTTCATTGGCCACACACCCACATTGTCCAAAGTGTATCCTAAGCGTTGCGAACCTTTATAAAACTCAGCCATTCGTATGGGTAAACTTTTGCTCTTTTAAGATGCAAATATATGGGGCGTTCGTCATTTCTGTGTTCGGAGGGGCCGAGCAAGTGTGCCTTCATATTATACTGTGCAGGGTGTGTTGGTCAAATGTACTTTACTTACCTACAATAATATTATTCGAAAGACAAGTGGTGCCATCTATCTATTATCATAATAACGTTATTGTTATTATCTTCAGGAACATTACTTTTTCGATGAATGATGATTCGAGATGAATCTTTATTCATTTTCAACACACTTGCTCATAAAGTGGCTATAATTTCACCGCAATTAGGCACATAATGACACCTATAATCAAACTGTGACTTTTTCATTATTATTATTCACTAGTGAGTTATAAGGTTTTTTTTAAAATTTTATTGGTTGAGTTGCTACGTTTATGAAAAGTTTCGATACAAAAAAGATCGTGTTCAATATTAAAAATAAATTAATGTACTTAGTGCTTGCTCATTTCATGCAAATTTGAATTTAAATAGATAATTTCAACTTGTACGTTTTTATTAAATGAAACTTTCACTCAAATAATATAACTTTTATTTTTTCTGTAATAAAGAAAACTTTTTCCTCATTTTATACGTGGCTAAAACTCTATCGCGCTCATTCATTTAATCTATGGTCGATCGTCATTGTTACAGTTTGACCATTTTAAGTGTGAATTTCATGGTGGCGCCATTGGTCAAGAAAAAATGCATCGCTACGTCAAACTTAGTACATTTATTTTAGTTCCGTGTTTTCCCGCATGCACAGATAAGTTGGTCGAACTGTAGATGCGCGCGCATAGGAAAACCGATTAATTTTTCCCGCTATTGTGAAAAAAAATTAACTCGTTTTTACTGTTGAAGATGACTTTTTAGTATTATTTTATTCACAAGTGTGTTGAAAAACGTCGTATGATACACGTGTATATTGATGATTACCGTCCTCGGCTTTCTTAAGACCCTCACCTAGCGGCTCGGGTCTCAATGGCGCCTCAGCGGTAATCACCAACGTTACACACTTGTACCATAATGTGCTATTATTATTTTATTTTATTTATTTATTATCACAATATGTTTTCTTGCCATTACAGTAGTCATACACCCGTATTTATAAACAAGTACTTACTATTACTTGAGTAAATGTCATTGTTTAAGATACGATTTTTTCTATGTAGTTTAGTAATTCCGTAATGTTAGAACTATCAAACGTTAGAATTCTTAGTTTTGCTTTCATTGACAGTTCTAACTTCGTTTAAATTCTTGCCCATTGCATAAAAATATTTGCATAAGTAATTACTTAAGTCCAAGTAATTACTTTGACTTGACTATAAATACGGGGGTTAGTCCGTTTCTGAACACCTAGTAACGTCTAAAAAATTTCAGGGTGATCAAATTTACTTTCTCATTTAGGTATTTATTTATTTATGTACACACAAAATAAAAAAAAGGAAAATACATAAAAAGAATAGAAGAGCACAAAGGTACTGCTTATTTTATAAGAAATCTCTTCCAATTCTTATAATATTAGTTAGGATAAGGATGTACCTACTAAGCAGAACATCTCAAAGCCTCTCTTCATTAAAAAAAACCTTAAGAGGTTTGAGACTATTTAATTTCCTCCCCGCAGTCCGCCGGGGATTTGCTCACATTTAAATAAGAGGACGTTTTGTTAAAAAGAAAACCTCGGATCGGGAGTTCGTGTAATTTTAGTGAAATACGTAAAACAGCGGTTGGAGGTTACCGGGCCTTGATGCGAAATGTGACTGACGTAAATGCAAATTGGGTGTCTCAGGTTTTATACGAAGTCGAAGTATCGTGACTTATTGGGATTTGTTGCGAGGCTTCCGAATTTAAAGTAAGCCAATGTTTTTGAGAGCACCGGTGGGCCAGTCGTGGCGGCCCAACTTACGAGCGGTAAGTAGTCAGTTCGCGCATTCATTTGTGTAATATATTTCATCACCGCTCTTAAAACGGTGGTGGAAGACATCATTCGGAAACGGGCATGTTCTGGAACCAAAAAAGAATGAGAAGATATGTGACATCTACTAACCCGCACTGCCATTCCCTCTCATGTAGAGAATTGCTGAGTCCCAGCAGTGGGGATGCGACGGCCAACCTACTTTGTATTATAACAATTTTCCAAAGAAGATGATTCTCCTCCTGACCTATCTAATATTACGCCGTAATACTGCTAATTCATCCCTAACACAAAGACAACCTCCAATGAGTTACTTTATGTACATTTTAGACTTCGATATCGGATGCGTGGACCCACAGAAGCGCAGACTACATATATAGAACTTAACCGTTATAACAATGGCTATAGCTGAACATCCTGCTGGCCAGTGAAAGCCGCCACACCGAATAATACTGCGACAATTTTGCTGTAATAAACCACACAGCACGCCATTATTTGTTCACAGGTGGCTGCTGCGTTGCTGTTGCTTGTCGTCCTGGCATTGTTCGCGGCGTGTTATTAAGAGGTGTTTTGTAAATGAAAACTGTCTGGATGAGGACTGTTTTTATGTTGGTTAAATTACAGCGTTTTTTGTGTATTTTACATAAGAGGTACAATACAAGGTTACTAATTGTAGTACCTAGGTACATCTAAATTTCGCCAGTTATGATTTTAGTCCCATGTAATAGAGGACGAGCCTATTGCTATCAAACGGGCACAAATCGTGGCTGTTACTGAGAAAATTCCTGATGGAAAAACCAAATAACTCTTTGCCCGACCCGGGAATCGAACCCAAGATTACATGCTCAGCAGTTTAATAGCAGTCGAGGCAGTTTGTTTCTTTTATATGTGCAAATTAGAAAATATTTGCTAAATGTTTCCCTCCTACGCACTAATATGTCTCCCTCATACAAAGGCACAAAAGAGAAAACAGCAATAATAATTATGTATATTCATTCTCACATTCAGTACACAAGACCTTTCCATTGATATCAGAGTATATTGCTCCGTTTGATGTTCGCTTATTGCCTGTGTTGTTGTGTTGAAGGTTTTACAGTCGCAATAAACGGCTTCGGTAAAATACAACACTCTGGAATTTTCGGAAGAGGCCCATGGAAAGGAAAGTTTATTTAGAGCGTCCCTATTTCAATACGTCGCACGTGACTCGTCCTCTACGGGATCCTTGTGATTGCTCTCGTTGGAGAAAGGACGTAAGTACGTAAGAACGTAAGTGAGTAGGCGACTTAATACGATCCCCTGAAAGGGTCCAGCGAATAAATACACAACTGTGCGCAGATCTGCTATAATTTGATTTTTCTGGACTGAGATTTCAATGTTATTGTGGTATTGGAGATATATTTGTACGCTTTTATCATCGAATCGTTTTCGATTCAGAACGAAACGTGATCTCTTTGATAAGTATTTCATTACAAGAATACTAACAGATGTGCTGGCTAAAATATAGCTATAAAAATAAAAACAAGCTTCTATTTAAGCACTTCTTAAGATAACAACAAAACAGTAAATACACGTAATTATCCTTGAGTGCTAATCAACGAAAGTTAAAAGATTGATAACGCCTCGATCTCTATAAAAAGGAAATTAATCGGGAACCCATTTCTAATTAAAGTGGAGACGATGGAAAAAACGTGGCGTAAGTAGATTTTGGTACTTTAGCAAAGACAAGGGCAGATTTAAATGAAAGAATCGATCGTTAGCGTAGCAATGAGAAATGAACGAGTCGATTAGAGTAGGATTTATGGCAACACGTAGAACGTACCAATCGTTGAAGTGAACAATTTATTGCTACCTGTGAATGCGATACGCTGCAATGGACTCCAGTGAGATACCTAGAATGAAAGATCGCAGAATACACCCACTATACGGAAACCATTTTGTATTGTTTCTTTATAAAATACGAACTTTAGGAGACAGTACAATCAATGTAGTGCACGTTTGTTTGGGATTCAGTTACTCGATAAACCTAGCCTTCAGGTATTTCTATGGATGGCTTTAATAAAAGTTTGTTGTACAAATAACTGTTCGCGGCTTATTTGAATGTACAATTTTTCAAAGGCTTAAATAAATCATGCTTAAATCAATACTTATGAGTTTTTTTTTTGTGTATTTTAAAAACGAAACCTTTTTTGATGTCAATCCTGGTTAGAATTTAATAAAATTTCTTCTTTATTTTATTCTTATTGAATTTTAATGGCTATATAGTTTTCACTATGACCTGTATAAAAAAAAAACCGGCCAAGAGCGTGTCGGGCTACGCTCAGTGTAGGGTTCCGTAGTTTTCCGTCCGTTTACCAATTTTTTTATTAACCTAATAAAACATTTTTTTCCAATTTTTATTTTACCACTTTGTCAGCGTGATTGATACACATATTGGCACCAAACAGCTTTCTAGTGCTAACGGGCGAGGACGGACAGACGGACGAACGGACGGATAGACAGACATGGCGAAACTATAAGGGTTCCTAGTTGACTACGGAACCCTAAAAACCCCTTTTGACAGCTAACAAAATTGGCGGGGTTAAAAGTAATTTTAGCAACATCGAACACTTTCAATCGATAGTAATGTTTATTAAAACCCTTTACAATAATTATTTACGAAAAAATACCTCGAGGAAAATCTATACATATAATAAAAAACTTTTTTCCAAAAAAAAAAAAAACTAATACAAAAACACCTAAAAGTGAAAAATAAACTTCAGAAGAAAAATCAGCTTCTGAAGTCGGTGACATTTGTTTGTTTGATTTGGCGTTTTTGCCACCGACTTCAGAAGCTGATTTTTCTTCTGAAGTTTATTTTTCTTTTAGGTGTTTTTGAAGTCGGTTGTTTTTTTTTTGAAAAAAGTTTTTATTTATCATTTTTAGTTGTATATCATAAAGACATATTCACTATACCTACCTGAAATACAGGCTCGGCCTAGCTCAGGCGCAGTTGCTCATATTTATTCTTTGTACCTAATTCTAACTGCTTCTTAATAATGATCAATATGTTACATTTTTAAGGTGAAATAAACTTATTATTATTATTACTATGAAACCTATACTTGTATAGAGTCAGAATAAGCACGAAACACGTAATACGTGCCTATGAAATGGATTTCATCACCAGGATCTGGTTTCCATATCATGGTACCACCCTTGAAATATCTCCGTTCCAATAAAAAAAGAATCATCAAAATTGGTTCATAAACGACGAAGTTATTCGCGAACACACATAAAAAAACGAACGAAAAATGTTCATAAATTATAAAAAAATGATTATAAAATAAAAAGTACTGGGCCAAACCATGCTAAATTTTTATGGGACCAAGTGGCAACTATTCCGCATCAAACTAAAAAAGAATCACGTAAATCAGATCATAAATCGCCGCGTAATCGGTGTACATACAAAAAAAAAAAAAAAAAAAACCAATCGAATTGAGAACCTCCTCCTTTTTGGAAAGTCGGTTAAAACAGTAAAAAAAACTGTGTCTGTACATTGAATATATTAAAAAAATAATAATTAAAGGGGGGTTTAGAAACAGTAATAGAGCACAAATAAAAAAATAAAAAAACTGTCTGTTTCTCTGTGCGTCTGTGTGTTTGTACACGCTAATCTTCGGAACTACTCGACGGATTTGAATGATTTCTTTTTAGTTGCATAGGTATTAAGTCTGGGCAACATATAGGCTATAATTTATCTTGGAAACTTGAACACCTGATGCAGAACCGCAACACATCAAAATTTCCACGTGAACGAAGTCGCGGGCATCAGCTAGTTAAAAATAAGAAAGGAAAAAAAAAGTCTTCAGCATTAAATCAAGGTATGTAACACTGAGTGCCTAACCGACTTAGTGCTTACGTAAAAGTTGTAAAAGCGACCGGCACTTAAAAGAGGCATGAAAAAAGGCATCTAGCCGTAAAAAGGTAAACATCATCACTGGAGTAAATTAACTCGTTGGCTGCGAGGGCTTTAGTCGGGTTTTATTAGGATACTGTAGTACCTAGGTACTTCAGAATCAGGGTACGATGGTGGTAAGATAGGTGCACACAGTACAGGTTTTTGGCACCTATAACTATTAACCTAAGGTTTCTATTCTGGCTGCGGGTTGTTCAAAAGAGATACCGCGGCCTCAACGCAAAGGGCTAAGAAGAAACATGGGTGGTTTTTAGTCAGTAGAAGTCTGACACTCCCTACCGCTCTACCCAGAGCAGGAGGAGTTATTAGACTATTACAAGCACTTTAGACTGTCAAATAAAAAACAAAGAAAGTGAAGCTAAAGTCACAGACGCAATGAATATACTACTTGTGAAAAAACTTTTTTACAAAAAATAAAACCGACTTCGACAAAAATAAAACACAAAAATGTGAAAAATAAAAATCAGCTTCTGAAGTCGGTGACTTTTGTTTGTTTGATTTCATGTTTTTGCCACCGACTTCAGAAGCTGATTTTTATTTTTCACTTTTTTGTGTTTTATTTTTGTCGAAGTCGGTTTTATTTTTTGTAAAAAAGTTTTTATTTTTCACTTTTTAGTGGTTCACATGTGCTTACCCCTTCACAACGTACCGGCGTGATGTTATGAACTGGTGTAAACAATAGACAGACATGAGATTTCAGCAATCCCAGTCCATTTGCTATCATTTATTGAGGAGTTCCGTTGTCTATCTCCGAAGTACTTCATCAGAATATGTTCACCAAATAGTTTTTATAACCTTTGTAGTGAGTACAGGCGTGATATTATGTTGTGTGATGGCGTAAACAATGCTTAGATATGCTATAGCAACAATCGCGGTTAATCTGCTGTTATTTATTGAAGAGTTCCCCCGATTTCTACAAGATCCCATCATCAGATATTTAAATGGTGACAATGGGACCACACGGGAAGCACCAGCTTTCAAATGAAAAAAGAATCATGAAAATCAGTTCACCCAGTCGCAAGTTATGAGCGAACAAACATAAAAAAAAAAAAAAAAAAATACATTCGAATTGATAACCTCCTCCTTTTTTTGAAGTCGGTTAAAAATAATGTATTTGCCCAATCCGAAGTGTAGATCTTTATGGAAAAGAATGGGCAAGAAACTCCATGTACACTCTTTTAAATCAAAAAATTGTTACTAAATTGTGAGACCGATGTTAAGACGTACACACGGCTACACATCAAGCTATACAAAACCAGTTAATCTTGGCCTCACTTTACTAGATCTTTTCGCACAATGAACGATCAGATTATACTGGTTTTGTATAGCTTGATGTGTAGCCGTGTGTACAAGATAAGAGCATACAGAGCAAAAAAAAAATGTATCAACAATTCCAAAATAAAATAAACCATGGCAGATGGGAATCATTCAAAACTCCATTTAAGGTGAATGCGACAGGGTAGCCCGCGAAAATCGAGTTTTCTTACGTTTTTTGCAATTTGCCGGCCAGTGTCAGGTTGTATTATGTTAAAAAAAATAGGATTTGCGACCGTAACAATTGTGATATTACAAAATAATAATGATTAAAATTACCAATACAACCAATAAAAAAATCTCAGTTCATATTACTTCCTTGAGTGACTATTTGATGAAAAAAGGCATTCAAGGAAGCAAATTGCAAAAACGTAAACAAAAACGAATTTCGCTACTTTGCAGGTTTCACCTTAACGTAGCTGTTAAAGGAATGTACGTAGTATCTCTATATTGTCTGTGGTGGCAAGGTGGAAGCCGCAGACATACTCAACGTCGTCAGCTCTACTTACAATGTAGGGTGATGCGCGGTTACCAACTTGTAATTAACTGGCAGATTCGATTATATCATCAGGATTTCAGAAACTAGAATATCTATAGAATATGTTTACGGTACCGGAACGGAGTATGCCCAATTGTATCAGGATGCGGTTTTCTTGCGTCTTGACTGAATCATTGTAATCATTACCACATTTTATAAAACAAAGTCCTCCACCACGTCTGTTTGTCTGTTTGTTCGCGATAAACTCAAAAGCTTCTGCACCGATTTTCATGGTGTTTTCAGCAATAGATAGAGTGGATCTCGAGGAAGTTTTGAGTATATAATTGGTCAAGATTTTGACATCCACGCGGGTGAAGCCGCTGGAATCAGCTAGTATATAATATATATAGGAAATTTAGCAAACGAAAAATCGTGAATATGTTCGGTGGCAGTTTTAGTGAATCGGACTTTTAATCTTCAAATTATTAAAAAAAATGTGTGTAGAGTAAATCTAATCACTTTTCCAGTTTCGTAAATGAAGTTTTCTAAATCTCCGTTTGTTACAGACTTTATAAGAAATGTGAAAAGATAATTCATAAGAAGATTATTGCACAAAAATGGAAAACACGTAGCTAAAACCTGCTTTATGCCATCATCATCATCATCAGCCTATAATGTTCCCACTGAGGGACTCAGGCCTCCTCTCTAGAAGAGGGATGGGCTATAATCTACCACGCGGGCCCAGTGCGGATTGGTAGATGTCACATGTCTTCGATTTTTTTGTTCTAAGACATGCCGGTTTCCTCACGATGTTTTCCTTCACCTTTTGAGAGCAGTGGTGATGAAATAAATTACACAAATGCTTTATGCCAATCTCCTTTGAAATCTTATAAACATCTCAAGTCCAGTTTAATTTAAAAAAAACCTTTTAGTACCTACAATAGAAAGTTTAAGAAGTGATGATTAGTAAGATTGTATGGGTCAAGGTAATTAACAGTCAATAATTACTACATATTATGAAACAAAGTCCTCCGACGCGTCAGTCTGTGTGTCTGTTCGCGACAAACTCAAAAACTACTGCACCTATTTTAATGCTTTTTTCACCAATGGATAGAGTGGTTTTCGAGAAAGGTTTTGGTATATAATATGTCGGCATTAGCTGGTTAAAACATAAAATTCTCTCCTAACATCATATCCTGGACTATACTTTTCTTCTACGAAAACCCCCGGTGATACTAGAAAGAACAAACAAGCGCGTAAGTATAACAGCAAAGTTTGAGTCTAGGAAAACTTTACAATTATCGGCTAAGGAAATTAAGTCTGTGCTTGAAGCAGAATGTTCTATAAACCGCACTTAGCGAGTAGTGGCATGCCGTGGCCCGTGAGCATAGTGGAGTGTTCGCAACATGTGGCTCGCAACTCGTTCACTTGTGACTTAATTAAGTGAGCACTGAGTAGTGAGTACCACGCCATTAGCTTTGCTTACGATGAAGTGAATTCCAAGCCGATACCACATTTCTGTTGTTGTGTGTGCCATATAGCTGTCAAAATATTGATAATTTTAAGAGGTTTTAGAAGACAGTGTTAATTATTTTACAGACTCTAACAAAAACGTCACTTTAAGTTAATAAAAGTTTGGTTCGGAATTCAAACTTCGACAAAATATATCGCTAACTTTATAATGCTATTCTGAGAAATTCCCGAGCGCGTGGGTCCTTGAACAAATGTCTTATCCACAATGATATTCTGAATTCAGCAAGTTGAAAAGCGACAAACTTGGCATCGGTTATCACGATATTCTCATTGCTTAGTCAGCTGAAAAATAGACGACACGGCCCGGATCTCTGGACTTGGCTTTACTCATACATTATAAAACAGCTTGAGCTTTACTTCGAGTCCTTCGAAGTCAGGTAAACTGAATTTATAATTGCGTCATTATCGTTTCAGTATCATTCTACGCTGTATACTGCATTAAAACTTGATTTACTTCGAAACTTAACACGTGCTTTAAAGACTTGCAGTATAACCAGTTAATATAAATAAAATGGCTTGCATAAATACAGGATATGCTGCAGTACATACGTTATGCAAATACGAGGACATGACTTACGGCGTTGTTGTAAATCACGTTCAATTTAACATTTTCATATAAAGTGTTAAAGGCAGTGTGTGTGTGCTGCGCGCGCGCGAGATCTGTCATCGGCTGCGGATTTATAGCGCATCGTTCGTCGGGATTTGCTTTTGCTTCACGTAATGGATTGCTTTAGAATTCCAACGGTTCCGCCCGAATATATTTTTTGTCCATTTCCCATATGTCTACTTCAGTGTGAAACACCAGGGTTATTGTTTTCCTGATGTATTGGATCGTTGGTTTTATGGAGGTATAAACGACCTTATATTTTCCTATTGTGCTTTTCCCAAAAATATTTTCACTCATAACGCTTGTTTCAAAATGTTCTAGCTGTTTATGAAGCAGCCATAAACATATCTCTAGTAAAATGGGAACAATGAAGTGATATGTTAAAAGAGCGCAGTTTTTCACTCAATTACAGTTTTCCACTTACACTCGATACGTATCCGAACGAAGTTGGCGTTTCAAGCTAGCCTCTGTTTGTTTTAGTTTAACGTTCCCTTACCGAAAAAGATGTAATTAATTTTACATTTCTGAATATACTCAAGAGCATTTCTGCAACAATGTTTTAATTTAAACAAGAGAATGGCTCGCTTAATTAAAATAGCACAAAGCACCTATATCAGTACTGTGGGTAACGGTTTTAAATTAAATCCTTTGTAAGAGATTTCTGAAACTATAAATAAGAAGTTTATAGGCGGCAAGATATTTAATTAAGCGGCTAGTGTAGTTCGAAGCTGTTTTGGTTCGCCGGCTGGTGCGGCCGCCCTCGTAATTAAGATATCTTCGGATCTTCACTAATGGTCACTCGCTCAGTGCTGCAGATGCTGCTGAAATTCGTGGTGAGTGCCAATTCGAAACAACGACATAAATAATTTGCCAAGACGTGCAGAGAGATTGAGTTTGCATAAATGTATTTTGCTGCGTTTGACAGCTGGCGTTGATAAATGATGTAACTTTTTATTTTATGATTAAATTTAGATGTTTCGATTAACATAACATCACGTCTGTAATCCTCGACGGGTTAGAGAGAGGTATACCCATTAGTGCACCCACGTTTGGCATGTTATGTAGTCCCACGTATAAAGGGGGCGAGCCTATTGCCATCAACCGGGCTCAAATTCAGACTCAGTGGTTGCTACTGAGAATTTCCTGATAGAAAAACCCAATAACACTTTGCCCGATCCAGGAATCGAAACCAGAACGTCATGCTCAGCAGTCGCTCTTGCGCCCACTAGACCAACGAGCCAGTCATCGTCATGTTTCGATAAAGTTTTTATTTTACGCAGATATCCATTTTACACAATGTCATCCAGTTAGATGATATAATTCATCGATGCTAAACCTAATATATGTTGGTAAGTGGTACTAAGTTAACTTACATAAACCACAGCCTCACCACTGATATCGGGTCGCTGTGAGGTTAGCCAAAATTACAACAGAATTAAGATGAAGCTTGCATTCGTGTTGAAAATATCTTAAGTTTGATCTTATTCTAAAAAGCATTTTGTTTTTCTCCTTAATTTAATTTTGAAATACAAACTCATTTTAAACAATTTTCTTTATGCATTTTAGCACAAAATTGTCACCTTCCTCGAGCAGGGTTATATTAAGATTTAAAAATAAAATCTCAGTGGAGTACACAAGTAGTGTAATCCTTTAAAATGTCTAGCAGGCTTCCCGTGCCGGTCGTCGTAAAGAGATAAGCCGCACGGAGCTCCTACATTTTTCCTGCTTGCTGGAAAAGCTTTGCTGCAAGTGCAAAGCCAATGAGACTCCCTATGCAGCACTCATGTTGCATGTAATTGAAATTCTGTGTGTGGATTATTCAGAGAAAATGTTGAAAGATATATGAACGGAACGGATATCGGAACGAACATCATCTGAAGATTACAGTTTGAATGATTATCTGAAATGAAAAAGTAAATGAAGCGCTGACGGAACAAATGTTCAGGTATAAAAACAAACTAAGTATCACATTTGTCTTATGCTCATTTAATTCACAGTCACAGTTTACAACACAATCAGCGATTGCGTTGTGAAATTAAATAATCTTTGCGTTGTCGAAACTACCCGAACCAAACTGCGAACACAGTGATGATTTAACGTCTTCACCTGCTAAGCAAAGCCAAGAACGTAAGTGTGCGAAACATTTTAACATGACAATGTCCTATTGTAGCACTTTGAGGACTAAGTAACAGATGAAAAGTGTTACAACAACGATGGTCACCAAGGGAACAGTCTTGCGTTGCGTGACTTGAAAAGTAAAACAAAGTAAAGGTCTGTCAGTGGATAAACGGGCATCCGGCTGCTTACTTTCGCGAGATCCCGCGCCGTCCCGTAATCCTGTAAAGCCAGCTAAATGCGGGACTTGAATAATCCCGGGGACAGGTGAGCTGCCGTGCTTCACTTCGAGGATTTGAGGTCGATAGTTTGTTTACATTCTGCGCCTATACAAACTTAGGAGCGAATATAGAGTGTAAATAGGATGTCAACCAATTTATAGTTGGTAAACTTTGTTGTAGACAGAAGGTTGGCCTTTAGTGGGGTGTGGGTCATAAACTGGGGGTCTAAAATGGCCACTTTAGCAGATCAGAATATGAATTGACCTTTCAAAATAGTAACTGCGTCTGTGACCATTTTACGAATTTAACGCAATTCATATTGTTTTCCTATTATTACTTACCTATGATCTATTTTCCCTAATGGTCCCAGACGCTGTTACTATTATGAAAGGTCATTTACGCTTTTTGACGCAATTCCTATTATGAACTGCTAAAGTGGCCGTTTTAGACCCCCTGTTCTTTCCATGAACAGTATTACTGTTTAAGATGATACAATTTTCAGGTTTATATCGTTCTACTTGTTACATTATGAGTTGTGTTTACTTGGGTAACTAACACACTATAAATATTAAGAAGGTATATGTCGGAGCCACAACTTTATTAATAGTCAAACTTAGTTCACCTCAAAGGAGAACGGTGTGCTTGGCGACAAGTTGCTTGTAGCTGCAAGTAGCGTTGCACGAAATGCAATTTCAGTTGGGCGTCCGACGTGGAGACGGGAGGTGTTGCCTCTTGCAACTAATAATGTACGTTGGACTTGAGAGTAGTTTACAACTTCACTCACAGCTTGCTATCGCTTCCTGCAGTCACCAACCTAGTTTCGTCTCCCCATTAAATATAATATTTTTTTCCTATCTGGATGGCCGCTTCAACTTGTTATATTAAAACTGACAATTTAAGTAGATGTCTGCTCGAAAAATGTCCCATTTCGGTTCCGTAGAACAGCGTAATGGGGATTACTTTTGATAACCTTCATATACATCCATTCCATTTTCTCGGAATGCGTATAAGGAACCGTTCGAGAAAGCAGTTCCTTTTTATTGATAACCGAAATTAAAATATCTTTGAAGTTATTATCTCATTCCACGGTTCCTGTAAGTTACATTTTCTACGACAAATAAAATTGAATTTAGATTAGATTATTCCGAGATAACAAGAGGCCATTGAAATTTTTCATGACGGTTATCTATTGGTACCTATAAACAAACAATGGAAGTGAAAGTTAATAGAACACGCGTGTTCCATGCTAATTGCATTGTTTCAGAGTCACGTTTTAATTGCATCTCCGCATTGGACCAGTTTATCACGATCCTCGATGCTTCAGGAAGCTTTACTGGAATCCTATTACCAATGCAGATCAACCGAGTTGGTCGCCATTGCACATGATGAATTCAATGATTGCAGTTGACATCGTTTGTGGCGAAATTGGAATAATTAAGTCAGAAATCAAGCAGACTGTAACACTGAAATGGTAAGTGGTTTATAATGCGGCTGCAACCTGAATAGTATCCTGTTGTTTTGTACACTGTTTTTTTCAATAAACAGTGACTTTGATGCGGTTGCATATTTTTATTAAAATATGTTTTTAATATTCTCTGACCAAGGAAACTATGAGTACCTACCTAAATTGTTATTACAATTCGGTAGTCGGTCAAGTTGTACTTAAATATTTAAAAGTATAATAAAGTTAGCAATACCTACTCCTAAGTTACTTTTCTTTTTTTTACTTCTGTTTCTTAGTGTTTTCTAGTTATTATTCGTGGGCCCCATATTTTATTAATTTGATAATGTGCTTGTCCGCTATATTATCACTACATCACCTACATATTATAAAACAAAGTCCTACGCGGCGTCTGTCTGTCTCTTCGTGATAAACTCAAAAACTACTGCACCGATTTTCATGTTGCTTTCACCAATGGATAGAATGGTTCTCGATTAAGGTTTTAGTATATAATTTGTCGCGATAACCGACATCCACGCGGTCGAAGCTGCATGCAACAGCTAGTTAATTTTAGAAAAAAGAGTTTAGAAAGGTAAATATAAAAAGAAAAAGTTTGCCATTTGTCTCGGAAAAACTTGTACCTGATTGTTACGAACTTTGATAGTCGCTAATGTATAGTTTACTTGTACTGATTTTTACAATTTGTTTTGTAATTTTGTACATAATTAAATGCTACCTAAGACAATGGCAAACATCATCTTTTAAGGTGGTAAACGTTTTCGTGGCGCAGTTTCTTTTTCCGTTAGCCTAGATCACTGTTCGAAAATGTCGGAGAAGGAAAACATTGTTGCTCGGGAAGAGATCCATGAAACATTGAATCTGTGCAATTTTTGTATTCACACAATAGGTCTTTCCTTCTTAGATGACGGTCTTAAAACTTTCTTCTACCGTCTAAGGAGTTATCTGTCGTTCATAATATCATCGTCTCTGTTGGTTTTGATGCTGGCTGGTGAGATTGCATGTTGCCGGACAAGTGATTAATACCGCCACTATAGAGGAATTTGTCGGCAGCTATTTACACATCGCCTGATACGACACTATGAGTGAGTAAACAATGTCTTAATAGCACATTATTGTGACGTATTTGATAGTAATTAGGTCATCGGGGATGACGTATGTCTTAATAGTTGTTAATACTATATTAGTACGTAGAACAAGGACGGACAAAACAATTTTGGAACTGTAACAGAGCTAAGTACGAATATTAAAAGTTCAAGTATCAAGTTTTCATAAATTGTGGTAAATGGATGTAACAAATTTTATAAGAGGTCCAGCCACTGATATGAACCTTGTAAGTGCACGGCAATCACAAGGCACAGTAACTGGCTCTGCCTGAACTTTTAATGACTATTGGGAAATTCTGACATGGAATATTTTACAAAAAATCGTAAACAAATAAGTAGTGAAGAAAGAATCATCATTCTCTTGACCTTATCCCAATGTTTTTGGGGTCGGCGCAGCATGTCTTCTTCCGTGTGGTGGCGGACTCAAACAATACGACCACCCCATCTCATCCAGTACGTGTCGTAAAAGGCGACAAATGGAACACCTAAAGCATATTTACAGTCAAAAACTATGCACGAAGAAAGAATAAATAACATATTTTTAATTGAAAAGGGTATAATTCTCAGGTAGTCCCATGCTCATCAAGTCAGTATCTGATGATGGGATCCTGGAGAAATAGAGAGAACTCTCAATTTTATTGGCACTCTTGGAGCGATTTGGGTAGTTTTTGGAAGAGTACTTTCTCGGGATGGTCCCATTTCAATTTGGTGAAGATCTGATGGAGAACTTCGGAGATTGACAACGGAACTCCTCAATAAATTATAGCAAATGAAATAGGATTGCTAAAATGTCATGTCTGTCTATTGTTTACACCAGTTCATAACATAACATCACGCCGGTAGGCTGTAAAAGGGTAAGCACATGTGAACCACTAAAAAGCGAAAAATAAAATCTTTTCAACAAAAAATAAAACCGACTTCAACAAAAAATAAAACACAAAACAGAGAAAAATCAACTTTAGCAGAAAAAAACAGTTCTGAAGTCAGTGGCAAAATTTTTTTATGGGTGAAGTCGATTTTATTTTTCGTTAAAAAGTTTTTTAACTCTACTTTATCCGTTAAAAAACAGAATAAGTAATATCTCTATCTTCAACGCACAGGCCAAACCTTTAGGACTAGAAACATAAAATTTCGCACACGTATTCCTCTTATGACGAAGGCATCCATTAAGTAAAAAATTTTCAAAATTAAACTTTTAAGAGGTTGAAAATGGGGGGCAAAATTTATATGGAAAATCGACATTTTTGTAGTTTAAACTATACCATAAAATAAGGGATAAAAGTATAGGCGGCAACGGCCGACGTCTGCGGGTTATTTGAAAGAGATACCGCAGCCCCGGACACAAATGGCTACAAAATAACATGGGTGGTTTTTAGCCAGTAGAAGTCTGACACTCCCTTCATGGAGTAGTCATTTGATGATGCCATCCTCAAAAAAAAAAAAGCAACAAGGATGTTGTTTGCGTTGGTGAATTCTCTGATCTCCTAGGAAACATAGAACTAATGCCTTCGGCATTCAAGTAGGTGTTATGTATAGCGATTGCCAGCGGCTTCGCCCGCGTGAAAATGACGATTTTCCATACAAACTTTCATCCCCTATTTAAATCCCTTAGGGGTTGAATTTCGAAAAATCCTTCCTTATTCCTTGTCTACACTATAAAGGGAACCTCTGTGCAAAATTTCAGCTTTCTAGGTCCAAGAGTTTGGGCTGGGCGTTGATGAGTCAGTCAGTCAGTCAGTCAGTCAGTCAGTCAGGACTTCTCTTTTTATTTATATACTTTTTATTTATATATAGATACCGTTTTAAGATTCCAGGATTAGGGTACTTACTAGACTACTTACTTAGGGGTTACTTTTAGTTCCGGTACGTTCCAGTAGGACATTTTCCGACACCCACACGGGCGAAGCCGCGGGCAAAAGCTAGTTTAAAATAACTTAATAATGAAGTTAAGTTATTTAGTGTACAAACAGTTTGTGAGGAATAAAAATGTATGAAAGATCAGGATTGGAGTGACAGAGAACTTTCCAAGGAACTCTACCTGGTTATTACAAACTTTGAAGGTTTCTAATATACGGCTCACTTGTACTTATCACACCGTCCTACGTTATTAATTTCATAATAATTAATGAAATAAGTAATTAATAAAAACACAGACAATATAACAATACGTTAGGTTATTCAGATCACAATATTGTTTAACACGTCCCGGATCAGTGCTCGAAAATGTTGGAAGAAAAAAAAGATGTTGCCCGGAAGGAAATCCTGCTAACATTGAAACTTTGCAATTTTTGCATTCGCATATTAGGGCTTTCGTTCATAGACGACTTACCGACGAATTTTTACGAAAGTTTGATTGGTGTTCTACCACTCATTGTGTCCACTTTCTTGTTGGTTGGTATGATATCTGGTGAAATAACGTATGTTAGTGGCCAGGTGATTTTAGGAACGTCTGTAGAGGAATTCGTCGGAAGTAACTTACATCTCATTGGATACGGTACTATGAGTGAGTATATAATGGGCCTACCACACGCACAGGCTTCACCACAGTCTTGCCTGCGCGATTACACGGTGCTAGCGGTACATCGCGCGCGTGGTTGGTAAAACTGTATTACCGTGTAATCGCGCAGGCAAAAGTGTGGTGAAGCTTGAGCGTGTGCTGCGTGTGGTAGGCCCATAACATAATGTCATAACGCAATGTTATATCTTCGAAACTATGCACTTACAAGAGTCTCTATGTCTCTAAATACGAGTAGGTAATTAATTTTCATTCAAACCAATCATTCATGCTTAAAACTGAGAAAATGCGACGTTGTCATATTTCACGTTTAAGAGTGTTTTACATTAATAATCGGGAAAATAAAAGGTGTTAATTTTAAAATAACTCATATGCCTGTTGATCTTGTTCATATCCTAGAGTTATGGGATATAAAACAGACAGAAAACACCTTGTATTGTATGTGACATCGTAATAGCACATTATTGTCATGTATTTGGTACTAATTAGGTCAT
Source organism: Diarsia dahlii (assembly GCA_949775195.1). Taxonomy (NCBI): domain Eukaryota; kingdom Metazoa; phylum Arthropoda; class Insecta; order Lepidoptera; family Noctuidae; genus Diarsia; species Diarsia dahlii. Next base: position 15,136,356 of record OX459191.1, read on the forward strand.
CAGGGATGATGTATATCCCGTCAGGGCTGTGGGTTGTTCGAAAGAGACACCGCGGCCTCGATTTATAGGGTTAAGAAGGAACATGGGTGGCTTTTAGTACGTAGAAGTCTGACACTCCCTACCGCTCAGCCTCAGCGGAAGGAATCATTTGATGATTTCCCACCGTCCAGAAAAAATAAAAAATAGGGATGATGTATTTGTAAGAAAAATCAGCTTCTGAAGTCGGTGGCAAAAACATGACGTCAAACAAACAAAAGTCACCGACTTCAGAAGCAGATTTTTCTTCTTAAGTTTATTTTTCTCTTTTTGGTGTTTTTGAAGTCGGTTGTTTTTTTGCAAAAAAGTTTTTTTATTAAAGATACATACCAAAAAAATCCCAGTACTTGAATCTCATTTGAATAGTACATTCGCTAAGAGCTCTTACAGCTCGAGTACTCAAAGTCAGAGGGAATGAGTAATATTTAAAGTGTAAAGGTAAAGTAGATGACCGTCCTAAAATCGAGGAGAGCGAAATACATAAAGTACGGAATGATATTTTACTTATAATAGCTGACCCCCGAGCTGTTAACGTTTGTTCTGATTCTTTGTCACCTCAAATTATCCATTAAATGTCTGTTTGACAACAAGAATAAACCAATAAAATACTACTGAGCGACTAGGAAATGGACCACAAAAAGCTGCTAATTAGTTTCTTAGTCATTTACTGAATTGTTTTCTTCCTTAATTTAATTTTTAGCTATTTTGTAATAATTGGCGCTATAGCCTCAATTTTGTTAATATTAAGGGAAAGAGCGAGATAAGCAACACAAGTTAGTGTTAAATTATTATCAATTATGATCGATTTTCATTTGTATTATTACTAACTTATATCTACCGAGTCTGCTAACCACTCGCTTGCTTCTGGCAACGATTGTTTCCAAAACCAAAACTCTCTCGCTTGCTTTCGGCAACGATCGTTGCCAAAATATATTTTTTGTTAAACAACTCTAAACTCTATTTTAAAGACTGTAAAGTCCTTTCAAAACGCCTTTAAACCATAGATTATTAGATTGTTTATCATTTAGACGCAAGTTTGCAACATCACCCGACGAATTTTTTTTTACAATTAATAAGTGAAGTTTGAGGCCGACATTTTGTGTTTCTTTGTGCTTTGTGTCCTTTTATTTTTAATGACGATTTTTTACCACAATCGTTATTGTTTCTTGTTCAATAGTACAAATAACTAGTCTAGTTTATAAAAATGACGAAAAACTATATACCTATCGCGCAAACTTTTTCACAATTTCACGTTATTCGACAAACCGGCAAAATATGCTCGACCTTAACTTTAGCCTCTTGTAAAATATTTTACACTCAACTTTTGTCAAAATAACAAACGTTACTCTTTTCCTTATCTTTTTGTCTACACAAAACAATAAACAAAATTACGCTAGGTCTCTCGTATCGATTGTAAATCAAGTTTTAATGAGGGGCGGCTGCGCCGAGTGTTTAGGTCAAATATCACGAGCAAAGCTCGACGGTTTTCTTGAAATCGAAAGCAAGCGAGCGGCTAAAACCGAAACAATATCAAAGTTACCTGTTTGCATTCCAGGTTTTGGCAAATTGATAACCATCTGGTACAAGAGACATACGTTCAGGCAACTGGTGGTCGAACTGGCGGATATATGGCCTGTTTCCATCAAAGACAAAGAGGGGGTTGAGATCAAGGAGAACAGTTTATCAGCGCTCAAACACAGACAGTTCAGTAAGTTCTACCTACTCCTGGTTACCTTTATTAAATGTATTGATTTGGTTACTTATCAAAGTTATTATTAAGTTAAATGGTTTCTTACCTATGAACGTCGCTTTGTGAAAAAAAATGTGAATTCGTGGTCACCAGTCAAGTCTATAGACTAGTTAAAACACGATTTGGAAGAACATTTTTTTGTTGTGATAGTTTTGGCAAAATTAAATTATATTTCTTAAAAAACGCGCTTACACGCTCTTAGTTACTTTTGTAGTTAAATAAGTATATCATTATCTCTTAAAGGCACAAACATCTGTCTAGGTTTTCAGAAACTATCACACCAGACAGTTCTGAAAACCAAATAAAACAAAATCTCCAAGTGTTTTCCTACGTTCAGAAAATCTTTTACCTTTTCCTTCAGCTGCGAGATTTACGCTTTACCAAACCACAGACGCTTCTCTTTTTAAAAGTTTTCTTCCAGACAATGAATCGCGTTGAAGTTGCTTTTTAACGATCTTTTTTCAGTGTACGCCTTTTGGAATATCTTGGGTGTGGTGGCGTACGGCTTGACGCCGATCGCAGTGCTCGCGTACCGTAAGACACGTGGCATTCCGTCAGCTCTCGGCTACGTGTGGCAGATGTCTTACCCTTTTGATAAAACCAAGCCTGTCATCCATGGCGTGTTGTACTTTTGTGAAACGTGCTCTGGTTTGTAGTGTTGCTTATTTAATATTTTATTTTATTGTGTTGGGTGGCTTAGGTACAGCTAACAATACAAATGTAATACAGTGAGGTAATCATGACAAGCTATTTTCAAGCCAAGTATTGTTGTATAAACTAAGCGGAATACTAACCCAGTGTAGGATTCAACTTAAACTTCATTTAAGTACTTAGAGGCAGAAAGGCAGATAAGACTGAAAAGTGTTCTATTGACTAGAAAGTTTCCAGCGCCCCGAGTCTGCTATTCAATAGTGTCAGAATGGTCAATCATTGATCTCATAATTGTTGATTTTAACAACACCAAACTTGTCAAAATTAAACAATGCCCAGGTACAAATACAAAAAAAAAAGTCAGAAATGTGTGAAAAACAATTTACACTTTACTTTATTACGTGCCTTTTCACACTTGTTATAAAACTTTCATTCTCTTAAGTAGCAAGAACTATCGTAAGTCTCAAATCTAAAATGGGTACCTCTTTTTTCCAGGATGCATATCAGTATGTTGCATGCTAGGTTCAGACCTCCTATTCATGACTATGGCTAGCCATATCAGCATGCTCCTGCGTCTGCTACAGGATCAAATACGACATCTTGGAACCGCTTATAGTAAAGATGCACTGGAAACTGGAACCACTGACTGTTACAATGATATCGTTGAGGTTGTTAAAATACACCAGAGACTCATCAGGTGAGTAAAACATATATTTTTCATTACTCATACTCTGAAAGTAGGTCAAAACATGCCTGCGGAGCGGGTTGAAAGTACTACTTTTCAGCCCTAGGGAGAATCGCTTTCTACTGACAGCTGTCAAATTATTTGATGTAATTGGGAGCAAGCCTATTGTCATCAACCAATGTTATTAGGAGCAAGCCTATTGCCACCAACTGATGTGATTAGGTGCAAGCCTATTGCCATCAACAAATGCAATTAGGAGCAAGCGCATTGCCATCAACTGATGTAATTGGGACCAAGCCTATTGCCATCAACAAATGTAATTAGGAGCAAGCCTATTACCATCAACTGATGTAATTGGGGGCAAGCCTATTACCATCAACCGATGTAATTAGGAGCAAGCCTATTGGCATTAACCAATTTAATTAGGAGCACGCCTATTGCCATCCACCGATTTAGGTAATTGGGAGCAAGCCTATTGCCATCAACCAATTTAATTAGGAGCAAGCCTATTGCCATCAACTGATGTAATTGTGGCAAGCCTATTGCCATCAACCAATTTAATTAGGAGCAAGCCTATTGCCATCAACCAATCTAATTAGGAGCAAGCCTATTGCCATCAACCGATGTAATTAGGAGCACGCCTATTTCCATCAAGAAATCTAATTAGGAGCAAGCCTATTGCCATCAACCGATGTAATTAGGAGCAAGCCTATTGCCATCCAACGATTTGGGTAATTGGGGGCAAGCCTATTGCCCCCAACCGATGTAATTAGGAGCAAGACTATTGCCATCAACCAATCTACTTAGGAGCAATTCTATTGCCATTAACCGATGTAATTAGGAGCAAGCCTATTGCCATCCACCGAAGTGTTTCTCTAATGTTTACTTTTATAATTTTTTTGTCAATTTGTTTTGTCCTGCGTGAAACCAATAAATACTTTTTATTTCTTCTTTCTTTCGGTTTAGGTAATTGGGCGCAAGCCTATTCCCATCAACTTTCCTTGTATTCGTAATGAAAAGCACAGTGTTTACCTCGGGTTAAAGACTTATTTAGTCCCTCGAACTATTAGCGCCCTCGCTGCGCTCAGGCGCCAAACCCCGTCTCGGGGTCTAAATAAGTAACTTTCACCCCTAAGGTAACAATGTACTATTACTCGCGCTGGAATTAGTTGTTAAATCTTTAACTATTAAGATATAAGGTGGAATGATAAGGTCTGCCGGATCTGCGAGTAGTTCGAAAGAGATGCCGCTGCCCCGGAACACAAATGACTAAGAAGGAGCATGGGTGGTTTTTAGTCAGTAGAAGTCTGACACTTCCTACCACTCCACCTAGAGCGGGAGGAGTCATTTACCAACCACCGCAAAAAAAAATTATATGGTGGACTGTATTTTTGAAACCAATCTGCTCGATGTAACGTAGAACTGGTCGGGGAGGCCTACATACAGTGATGGACGCGTACGTCTTTCGGCTGCACGATGAACACATATCATGTTGACGAAACGGGAGTCTGAATATAATAATTTCACCATTTTTGGACGTCTTTGGATATATAGCCTAAAACAATCGTGTTTTTTTAATTTATTTTCTAAAACGGTATATAGGCTAAAATAATCGAATTTTAACTTTACTTTCTAGTTATATCAACGACTTGGAAGACGCCTTTTCAGTTGTAAACCTCATCAATGTGCTGCTGAGTTCCGTCAATATTTGCTGTGTTATGTTCAATATTGTGGTAAGTATAATTAACATAGAGTTTAATGATGGTTTGTGTTCTTACTACAGTCCACTTCTTCTATTACAGTTTCTGGATTCATGGATGGAAATGAGCAATAAGTTTTACCTCGGAGCGGCTTTAACACAGATGTTCATAGTCTGCTGGTATGCAGACGATATTTACAGAGCGGTGAGTGTTAGCTTTTGTGTACCTATATAAAGAACATGTTTAAAAAACCCAGTCTGATCCGTGAAGATATTATTAGGGATAAAGACTAGAAAGAGGTGGCGGGACGATTTAGACGCGTACCATGAGGGCTGGTTTGAAGCGGCACAAGAAAAGAGCTCTTGGAAAGAATTGGGGGAGGCCTTTGCCCAGCTGTGGGACAGTGCAGGCTAAATAAAAAAAAAGACTAGATAAAATGAGAAAACTTATATGGCAGCACACGGGTGCGACGGACACGGGGTCGCTTCTCGGGTAGTGACGTCATAAAAAAACAAGTAACGATCGAACATCTTATGCCGAAAATGGTCTTGATACGTTTTAATAGTTTGTTGGAATTTAGGGAAACAGTGGTAATTTGGATATGGTTGGTCCGATCTGAAAGGGGAATATACACAGATATAGATATCAGTCATCTGTGGGAATATAGAGGGATACATTGGTATACCTGTATTCCCCTTTCGGATCGCACAGGTATTTTTTTAACATATTGTATAGATAGAAAAAACAATTTGCTCAATTGCAATATTTTTGTACCATTACAATAAAATACTGTAGCCTCATTCAAATATTTAACATAGCAAAGCAAACATTTCCCTAAAACAACAAAAGCACACAGTGTGATATGCAAATTAACTTGAAAAAACATGCAACTCTTTCCTGCACTCAAAGTTTTGTTAGAGCATTTCAATGTAATAGTTTACACATGGAAACTGCACCAGACGTGGGTATATTTTGAGTGTATTTTCAATGAATCCCGCAGAGTGTGGGTGTATCCGACGCGGTGTATGAAAGCGGATGGTATAAAAGCAACACAAGAAGCCGACGCGCGATGCTCACGATACTCCAACGGTACGCTCTTTGACTTTATTTTGCAAGTAGCCTTATTTACTCATTAATTTAATTACTCACGTATGCAGCGGTTGAAGCACACTGTTTCTTGACACTTCTGTCTTTTGTTTAACTGATAAACTTACTCCGTGAGAAGGAGGTAATCAATAGTAAGAAAACGACTGGAATTTCTTGTTAGTAGGGGCGTTATACGTAACGAATGACTATGTATAGACATGTGTTCAGTAACCAATGCTCTTGTCACTATCATACTTGTTAGGGACAGGAAAGTAAACATTGTCATCATCATCAGCCTATTAAAGTTCCCACTGCTGGGACACAGGCCTCCTCTCTTTGAGAGGGAATGGGCTTATAATCTACCACACGGGCCCAGTGTGGATTGGTAGATGTCACAAGTCTTCGATTTTTTGGTTCTAGGACCAGCGTTTTGAGAGCAGTAGTGATGAAATAAATTACACAAAGTTATATGCTTGCCTTGTTCCGTGTGGTGTCGGACGTAAAGAATAGCACCATCCCATATCTTCCCGTGGGTGTCGTAAGAGGCGACTAAGGGACTTACCAGAGAATGGGCAGCAGCGTTCTCTGTGCCTTTGTAACAACCATACTGCGATCGCCAACCCGCCTGCCAAGCGTGGCGATTATGGCAAACCCCCCCAAAAATGCCTGGGGGAGGCCTATGTCCAGCAGTGGACGTCTTTTGGCTGAAATGATGATGATGATATGCTTGCCTTGGTTCGAACCCATGACTTACTGTTCGTAAGTCGGGACTGCCACCACAGGGCCCCCCCGCTCATAAACATATAATAATTATCAATTAGTGTCTGAACTGAACCTATCAATGCGAAATAAACGTCGACCTTATTTACTGAGTGAGAGAGGTCTGAAATCAAGGACTGAATGGCTAGGTAAGAAAATAATGACAAGCTCCAAACGCCGCCATGTAAAGTGGTTGTTATACTAAAACCAAATAGTTTATTTAGAATTGAGCAGTGATAGCTTAGTAATGTGACCCTTGTAATGGTTTCCAGTTTGAACCCAAGTACCTCTGATTTTTCTGATTCATGAACGTATTGTTATCATTAGCTTCGGTGATGGAAATATATTTTGCTTATATGGATGTTTTCACGTGGTATTTGATACGTAGAACCTAAATATCCGCTGCCAGGAAACACTGTGGGTTATTCGGCGTTTAAATTGTGAATATTAAAGTGCGTTCTGTTTGCAGGTCACAGAGGCCTTTGTACTTCACAGCCCTGAAATTCCGATCTATTACAATGATCACTTATAGTTCTGTGAGTATTTTATTTAAAAGTTTTTTGTGTTAGATAAATATACGTGTAAATAACATGACATCGCATCGTAAGGGTTGGGCAGAGGTGTACCTACTTAATATTACACCCACATTTCGGTAGTTATGTTATAGGGGGCGTGCCTATTGCCACCAACCGGGCACAAATCTAGACTCCGGTACTGCTACTGAGAAATTCCTGATGGAAAAACCCAATAACACTGTCCGACCCGAGAATCAAACCGATAACCTCATGCATAGCAATCGCGCTTGCGACCACTAAACCAATAAGGCAGTATTTTTATTGAAATAAATATCACATTTTTTGTATTGTTTCAGACCCTGACGACTGCATATTCATACTTCACACTGTTGTACACATCATACAGTGACGATTAAATTATTCATATCAATATAAGTTTGCTAAGGTTATCATTACGTAATTCGTTAATAAAACCTTCTTGGCAATGAAATATAATATTCAGTACCTACCTAGTTATTTCAATTTAGACATAAGTCACAAAAGAAAATTAAAGTTGGTAGTATATATAGAAAAATGGATGTAGACCGCTGTGAAGGTGATGATGTTTGCGGTGCGAGTATGGTCAGACATTGCACATGATAGAGAAGTTCAGAAGTTCCCCTTCTGCCTGGGGGAGAAGGGTAACTTCTAAGGGGGGGGGGGGGGGCTTCGTCCTGCAGTATGACGCACAAATAGGCTAACAAACAAAAAAAAAAGAAACTTACAGGGTGACTGGATCTGGATAGCAAATTCGCAAATAAAGGAGGTCATTTCACAATTAGTAGACCTTACTTTCCCTAACTAAAGTTTTATAGTTTGGGTTTTAATTTTTATATTGTATTGAGATTTATTCTAAACATGCGTTTTTTTGATTGGCTTAGTATTTTTAATTATTTGTTGGTAGTCATAATCATTTTTTTAATAATATGCGTCGGGACTAACCCTCAAAATAGGGTTAATAATACTATATTAAAACAAAAAATAAAAAAAAAGGTAGCACTCCGGGAGTGCCGGCAGAAGTGAAAACTTCAATATTAACTTTCAAACTCGAAAAATCTTACGATTTTTCGAATCGATTCTCTGATCGAAAAATCTTACGATTTTTCGATCAGCATCACGTGACCCTGACGCGAGTTTGAAAGTTTTTACCCATACAAAAAAAAGTGCTCAGCGCCGCTAAAGAAGTTTTCACTTCAATAAACTTTACGATCAAACTCGACCTGAAATAATAAAAAAATCTCAAATTCTTTTATTTATGTAAGGATAAACCCGATAAACCCTATCTTTCAGCAAGTCTAGTCATACATTTCAATTCGATTTCTACGCTGCGGTGTCGCCATAGCTCCTTGCTATGCACAGCCAGTAAATAAAAAATACATTTTAATAAAAGTAAAGTAGGTACGCCTCGAAGAAAGTATGGTTCAAGAGCACAAAAAATATTTTCATTTTAAAGATCATAAATTATGGACAGCTTCATTTCACTGTAATGGGAATCCATAAAGTGCCGCCAGAAATTATTACAAGAACTATAATAAACCTTAATCTTATCCAACGATTTTTATGGAGTTTTATATTTTAAGCCCTGTGTTATATTGAATATAAAATTTTAAGTACCGTACCAAATACTAAATAAAGTATTTATCGGAAAGTCGTAGGTATCTGATCTACCATTACTTACAATATACGATAAATGAAAATATAAAATAAATAGTATAACGAATGACACTAATCACCGCCATTACAATTGTGAGGTGGATAGATTTTCAGGTGGGAGTAGGATATCATGGCCATCAATTTTAATTTATTTTAGTTCAGTTTTTCAAGCTCAACAATAATAATATTTATAAATGCGAAAGATTGTCAGAATGTATGGATGACAATGGATGTATTGTTCTTTGTTACTCTTTCACGCGAAAATTACTGACTGATTTTAAACACACAGGATACTTTTTATTCCGGGACTATGATTTCCTGGGAATTGTCATTGTTTCCGATAATTGTATTAAACTCCACGCGGGTGAAGCCGCTAGTAATAAATAAATGTTGTTCTTCTTTTTGTATCATAAAACAAAACATTGGTATTGTGTGAGTAATATATATAGAGATAGGTAGCCGGTAGCAATTAAGTAGCCACGTTGACTGTGATACCAACACATTGGGGGACATATTTTACCACTTTGGAAGTGTCTATATTTCAAACGATTGACTTTGAGAAAAAATGGTTTCAGAAACCCCAATGTCATTTTTAATGACCTATCTTTAGACACCCCACGAATCATTTTAATAATAATAATAATATAATAATAATTTATTTACTTCAGACACAGTCCATACATGATATTAAAATTAGAATGCCATAAAACACAAATGTAGTATTAAAATAATCAATATAAATTAAATAACACATACACATTAGAAACTCATAATCATAATTTTGACGAAAAAAGTTTTTTTTCTTTCAGTTCTTTTATTTTTGAATACAAATCGGAAATCGGTTCATAGAATATATCTACCTACCAACTGTATAGTCTTATTAGTTTCCGAATAAAGTGACTGTGACATACGGACAGACAGAGTGACGGACGTACAGACATTTATGACGAATCTTTATGGGTTGCGTTTTTTGACAATCAAAACCGTAACCCTAAACCATCAACGAAGCGGGCAAATAGTTAAATTGTAACGATGCGGCATATCAATGTCGTCACAAATCACAGTGCGCCTATTAAATGAGCATCGAAAATTAGTGAACTGGAATAGCTTGGCGGCGAGGGTGGTCTGCGAGAACGCGGCGCGGCGCGGCGCGGCAATCACTCGCCGCTAATGTCCCGGCCTCCAAAGTTAACGTCCAGCCATAAATCAGCGCGTCCTTGCCCATTGCGATCCACCCCATACGACAGAATAATTTCCTACTTTCGCAAAATAAATACGAACGCACTAACGACACAAAATCGTGTCCCAAAATTCCCATCCAAAGATAAATGTGTTATCACGCTGACGAATTGCGAATTTAATTAAATTTTATAACGTAAATCTCTTGTGCGAACATTAAAAAGTAATTCCAATAACACGGTGACTCGGGCCCACGTGCCCACGTGCCTACTAGTGCCGGTGTACCATAGTCAGTGTTACAATCTGAAATGAATCAGAAAAATGTTTTTTCACACATTTTGATGAGTAAGTAAGTAATTTAATAACCTCATACCACCGCTTTGTAATGAACAAAGCTTGATTAGGTATTATCCGCTATTTTTCGAAAAATAATCTATAAATCATACTACTGATTCCATTTAGCAGCGACTCTGCATAAAAACCCAGCAGGTCTGCAAAATTTAATGAAAAGTATAATTTAATATTTCCACGTATTCTGCTTTTATGCTTTTCTAGCAAATTAAGTCATATAACTCTGTGTAGGATATATTTCGGTTTTAATAAGATACGATTTTGATGCTGCCGCAATATCAAAATGAAAAGAAGTCGTACTACCACGCAGTGATAATCAGACTGAATAAGAATTATTTACGAAGAAATATCCGTATTAAATAAGTCTCAACTCTACTTATTTTCAGCGTGGTTGATAATCTCGATATTAGGAGAAAATTGTGATGACATAAAATGTTCTAATATTTTCGACGAAGTTTGTGGAATAGCGGTGCTAGACAACCGCACTCGTCTCAAATTGACATTTCAAAATGTTTGCTTTATGAAGAAAGCGGAGTGTGAAGAGAAATCTTTTGTAGGTTTGTTAAAAAGGTGTATTTACAATTCATTTTTTATAGTATAAACGAGTTAGTATTCAATTGGATTCGGAAACAGAAACGACTTTGTTGGTAGATTTTATGTCGAGATTTCCATATTCCTAAATTGGAACCGATATTGGGGGAGGGCTGCAAGTTTTATGAGTATTTCTAGCCTTATCTTGATGGCAACTTTTTATGTGCCTTACCTACCTACCTAGTGACTATTGAATTCTAAAAATAATTCTAATAATTATCTGTATAAAAACATACTTGTGGTGATTTAAAATTGTAGAAGTTTATCAAGTAGACAACGAGTTGTGCAACTTGAAGCCAAGGATGATAGCCCTCGAAAACGACGAGAACAAATTTCAGAGTCGCCGTGTGCATGACTTCAGCATAGTGGGGGCTCATCGGGTCTGCAACCACTCCTGCCCCACCTTCTGCCTTGACATTTACGCGCCTGCGTGTGCGCAGATATGGCACAAAAACTTGAGGATGAGCTACAAAACTATGCTCAACCATTGTCATATTGACTTGTTCTCCTGTACGACTGGACTAAGTAAGTATTACACATTTATACAGGGAGTCTTTGGTCATCTAGACCCGCTTGCTACTGGACCCCGCGGCCCGCCGATCAACTTAAAGAAAGATCCCGCGGATCCAGTTCGAGCAAACTCACACCACTAATTCGTCTCGCGTCTAGAGTCTTGTGCCGAGTTTATGGTAACGTCATTCTAAGACTGGCTGTCCACTGAAGCAGAGCGTGGCTGCGGAGCGGAGAACCAGAGAAATATTGACCAATAACGATTGCATAAAATTTGCCCTCTGTTCCCGTGTGCAATCCTATTGGTTAATATTTCTCCGTTTCTTCGCTCCGCAGCCTCGCTCTGCTTCAATGGGCAGGCAGCCTTAAATAGGATGTTATTACCATCTTGACTGCCTCGTTGGTCTAGTCACAAGCGTGACTGTTGTGCATGAAGTCCTGTGTTAAATTCCCAGATCTGGCAAAGTGTTAATTCGTTTTTCCAGTAATTTCTTAGTACCAGCCACGGAGTCTGGAATAGAAATGTTTCCTGACAAAAAAAATATGATTCTGTTTAGTCCGTCTGTTAAATTATCGATAAATATTGGATACTTACTTTTTTTGCCTTATGAAATTAATAAAATCTGACGAAAATAAAACGAGAGGCACGTGACGTCACTTTCTGGTAAGATATGTACCAAATTGTGACGTCACACGACTTTTCGAAGTACTGTATCGTCTTCATTTTTTGGTTAAGTACGTGAAATAAGAAAAAAATATGTACAATATTTTTTGGAAATCTATCTGACGGACTATTTTTTGTCAACTACCCGGTACTTGTGCCCGGTTGATGACAATAGACTCGCCTCCTATTACATAGAGACTTAAACATATTTGGCGAAATGTGGGTGTGCTAATTAATGGGTACACCTCTGTCTATCCTTCGGGGATTACAGGCGTGTTATTATGTTTATTACCATCTTTTTCACTATAATGGTAGATTATGCACCGAGGGGCTAAAGTTGTGTCTTATGTCACGGGCGTCATATTGAATCTCGAGCGCAATGAAGGATTCGCTGTTCCCCCGGCCACTAATGACTCACTTTAGGTTAAGGTTGCTTGACATATAATTTTACATTTTCGAGCAGGTGGTGTGAAAACGTATTTTTGATGCAGATGTGACCATACATGCGCTCAGTAAATGCTACAGTAACCCATCGGGTCTCTTGTTCATGCAGAATATGGCAGCCATGAAATCCCTTAAATTTTTAGATGACAATCGTAGAGCATATACGGCTATATCGGATGAGGATAGCGAGACCACTGTCAATCCTCACTTGAAAGAGATCTTGAGAAGAATAATCGGAGAATATAGTATTAGGTTAAATCAAGACGAATCACGATAATAAATTATGAAATATATTTATGTCTTCAATTAATTATGTAAGTTTGTGATAAGACGCCTGCTGATAATATATTTTACGGGCTGACTTTTTAGTATTCAATGTCTGACAGTTTACAGTTTTCATACAAATATGTTTACCCCTGATTCAAGGCCCAAGCGCGACTACTGAGCACGAATACCCGGGTTCATTTCCCAGGTTGGGCAAAAGTGTTATTAAGTTTTTCCGGAATTTCTCAGTATCAGTCACAAGTTTATGACTTGTGCCCGGGTAGCTCACAGTCTTTAACCCTCTTTTGCATTGGATTGAAACATAACTGTCAAAAAATGTGTGTACTATAAATTAGATACACCTCTACCTATAACCCTTCGGGGTGGGATTATTCCATCAAAGGCCGACACCTCCACCAGTTCTTTCCATCCGTTCGTGAGCGGCTGGCCAGGACATGGCTGGAGGTGGATCACTGTGTCGCCCAATTTCTCACAGGTCATGGTAACTTTAAGAGTAAATTATTTTCCTTCAAGCTTGTTGCCTGTCAATGTTCTACATCTGACTGCGAATTTGAACAAACCGCACATCACATTTTATGGGAGTGTAATCTTTGGCAGAATGAACGTAATATTGTGTTAAATAGTGTACAAGTTACATCCGGAGTTATTTACTCTATGGACCTTGTAGAAACTAGAACAAATTTCCGTGCGTTCAAGCATTTTTGTCATACCTATTATTGGAATCAAATATAACAGCTCACAACTTAGGACCCAGTAATATTAATGACAATAATATCCGTGGTGCTATAGGCAACTGGGCTTATCCCAGTTGTATACGTCCCTGTGTGCCTATTGGCCTTGTTCTGTTCTGTCTCCTGCTGATATGGAGGGAAGTGGTAATTATGTTTTTTCCTACTCCTCCGCTATTCTTTACTGATTAATTTCGTTGCGGGATCCAAGACAGTTAAATCGCTTCTCTGGGACTTCGTCGAGCTTCATTGTCTCGGCGCTTTTCTGTGGTCGCCACTGTTGATTCTGGCTAACAGGAGTTACAGTGGTTTGGGAATAGTGTGGCGGGTTTGTCTAACCCTTCGGGGACGACAGGCGTGATGTTATGTAAGGTAAAATTACTGTGAAAGAACAGTTCTCTTATATTGCTGTGACGACTCAAAACGACTTCATTGGCGAATTATTTATCTGAGATTTAAAAACTGTATATTGTACAAAACGCCTCTAATGTAATCATTGCTTAAAATTATCTCATTTTCCATCCATCTCCATCTTTCTACTCTTGTTGTCAATCGTCACGCTATCATTTATTTATTTTTTCTTCATAATATCTTACTCAATCCGTCCATCTTTTCTGTGATCTTCCTCTCCCTCTACATCCATCTACATTTATAATATCTTATTATCATTAACAACAAATCAAGTATATATCCTAGTTATATATATTATGTTAGTATATATGGTAGGCAGGCAGCCAACTGCTCAATCACGGTACATACAAACGTAATACGTGCGCGATAGTTTCTGCATTGATATTCGCAATGACCGGGCGTTAAATCGTGGAGCGAGGCTTAAATCCTCGGTCTCGTGATTAATGCTCCCGTCCGCTTCGATTTACAGCCCGCGGTTTTCAGGGCCAAATTAGCCAACGAGCTCATAAATCCTCGAAAGGTACCCGTGATGTTTGCCTAGTTGCCCATTCAGTATTTCGTTGAAATTGTGCAAAGTGCGCTTTTGGAATAGAAAAGCTTTAATTCAACTGTCGCAGTGTATGGTTGAGAGAATTTTAATTTACTTAACATTACTTCTGCAATTCCCGAATTAGGATTTATTAATTTGGGTGTACCATTAGGAATACCTCTGCCTAACTCAGTAAAGATGTACCTACCTTGGCCGCGGATTATAGTACGAGATGACGTGGCCTCGGCACAAGGGCAAAGAAGGAACATGGGTTCGGTTTTTAGTCAGTAGAAGTCTGACACTCCCCTTCGCTCTGCCCAAGAGCAGGGAGGGGTCATTTGATGATTTTCCACCCAACAAAAAAAAAGTAGATGTATCTACCTAATTTAGCGAGCATTTAGCTAGTTTTTATGTTTTTAATCTACGTTTTGATATCAAAAGTAAAATTACCACACTAAAAATAAGTTGAATATGTATATTGAAGTTGAAATATAATATAGGTAAGAACTCACTTTTCCTTTTTACTCTGACTTTTATTTAACATAGTTTTACTGAATTCCGGCAATATAATATTAAAGCAATTTGTTCTATATTAAGCTTAACACTTTTAACAGTTTAATACAAAATACTTGCCTGTTACGGATATAATGATAATTTTATTATCCGGGTGGTCTTCGGGTGATACTGCGCTCGTTAATTTAAAAGGCCAATTTCGAGTTTTAATTAAATTTTCGTGCTAGAATAACAATAAAAACAGAATAGAGTCTGTACCTCGGCAGCTTCGAAAAGAAAAGATTAAAATATTGGATGTTTACCTACGCGGCGAAAGAAAAAATTCGAACTTTTTCGCTTTCATTTAATGTTTATGTTTGAAAGTTTTACAGGCAGAGTTTTATTTAGAATTGCAGATATCCGCCAAGGTTCATTATAACCATAGGTAGATAATTCGGTATTTATTAAGATGTTAACGGTGTTACGATGCCGTCAACCAAGCATTGCGTCCTTGATGGAACTACTTAAGCAACCCTACACAAAAAATATTACTGGGAAACGATTTCTTTGGGGTGAAAAATCTTGTTTTACGGTAAAACTGAATGTAGCACACTCAAAACAATATACTGATGGATGCTTTGAATGGTAAACAGAGGTCATGGAGGTAATAAAAAAACTCCAGGGTATTTTTACCCTACTATACTACTCCCTTTAAGTACCTACACTACCTACCATGGCACTTAATCGCTATTGGATTTTGGACCTCTCCCCAGTAATCACACCAAACTGGTAGATCAACAAAAAAGCAATCAATCGGCAATACCTTTAAAAAATTCTAATTGTGCTACTTGGTATTCAAGGATCACTTTAATGGAAATGTTTTGGACACCTTTTCACGAATTCTTCGGAAAATTCATTCGAATACCAACCCCTTTATACCTTGAAAAGGGGAAAAAGGTAAGCACGGTTGCAATAACGTGAAAATATTGCGGGGAATTCGCTTAAGTAACCCTAGCTATTAACATGATTTCAGAATATTTTCCTAAGATGTAATAAAATTTGATTTCTACTATGAACCTTACCTTGACTGACTCGTTGGTCTAGTGGTCGCTAGCACGACTGCTGAGCATGAGGTCCTGGGTTCAATTCCCTGGTCAAGCAAATATGGTTTTCCACCAGGAATTTATCAGTATAGCAGCCACGAAGGGGCCGTCGCTTGGTAAAGGTTTTTGGCAGTTTTGTCATACAAAAGTATGTCAGGCCTTTGCTGGGTGGCGGCTTGAGTAATCGTTGGATATCTCTGAGTGCCGCAGTTAGTTTAATTCGACTATTCAAAAGTGCCTGTAATTGGCCTACTTGAAATAAATGCTTTGATTTTGATTTTTGATTTTGAAGTCTGGATTCGGTGCCCAGTTGATGGCAATAAGCTCGTCTCCTATAACATGGCACTTACATGGCACAAACATAACTGGCCTAATGTGGGTGTACTATTAGGTACACCTCTGATGACCTCTGCTGGCTAACCCTTCATGGTTTACAGGCGTGAAATTGGACCTCACGACAAAGGAATTTACCATTGGTTTTGTTAGTTTTCAATGTACACACGAGATTTCTCTACCGCTGCAGAATTGCGTGTAAAGTTTGCTTCAGTTGTTCAGCGAATAAACATGCGGGTGAACCGTTCGAAACAGCCCGCATTAAAGTGGTACAGGTAGAAATGTAAGAGGCTAAACTTTTGTATAACTATCTGTAAAGCGATCTGGCGCACCCCTGAACTATGTTCCCCAGTTGTTTATCTGAAGAATCACTGGCATCCGCAACATTACGCTGTCACTCACGTCGCGAATTTTCGCACTAAACTACGTAAAACAAATGGTACTTTGTTAGGGCTGATTTCATTGAAATCGGCTAACTTTAATCCGTAGAATAAGGGATTGTAGACGTATGCAAATACTGACAATAAATCAGAATTTATTCGCGGAATAAGATTTGTCCTACAAAAGTTCGTTTAAATTCCTCCTTTACTTTATAAAATGAATCGGCTTTCATGAATATCGCTATTCATAATTTCAAAACGTTTTCAATCCTGGTTAACAATATCAGTACCTTTTGTTTCAACGTGCTTTTGTGGAAACCAAATCAATACAGAAATATAAGTTCTCCATTTTGGCAATCCCAATAATATTTTAAATAACTTAAAACGTAGTCAGCAGCCCAAATAAATCAACATTTTAGGACTGACCTTGTAATAGTACTTAGGTTAGTTGAATCTAGTTTATTTTCCTTTAAATGGGTAATATCTAGGATGAAGAGACGCCCACTGCTTATCCTACTCTAGGTTGATCGAGTTTAGTTATTTTCAGGGTTATACTCAATTTTATGGGTCGGGTGAACATAATCCTATTTTAATTTACACGGTACCTTTTTGTTGATTCGCAGTGAGACGATAAAAGCCACCTTTTTCTACACTAAATTCAGTACTGTAATAATAGTTGTATCATTATCATCTTTATTTCAGACGAAAGACTACTGCTGGACATAGGCTTCCCACAAGTGTCGCCACATTAACCTGTCCCATGCATCTTTCCTATTTGTTTTACCTGTGAATAATCTACTACTGATTTTGGCTTAAGTAAGACACTATATCTTGAGACTAGTAAAGTATGGCCAGTATATAGCTTTGTGTTCAACTGATGGCTATCATTAATGTAAAAGGAAAATGATTTAGCCTAACTGTGCTGAATCAGCCAGAAAAGCGAGTTCGGCCGAAACTACACTCGAGAGCAATGAATCCGGGTCACTTAAAGAATGTTAAAAATCTCGGAAACTAAAAATGATAGGTTAATGCAATAAATTGTATTTAATAGACAATGTAATACTCCTTAAATGAAAGTAAAAAAAATATGAGTCACCATACATTTTATTAACACAAAATTACATAAAGAAAAAAACTGCTGATCTCTCCTTAAAATAAAAATAGGAAATTGAAATGAAATTTTTGAACTTTATTACGATTTTCTTGAATTTTAATACTTCGTATTGCCTCCTTGTGCTTCCATTACTGCGTTTACGCGGTTTGGCATGCTGTACACCAAGTTCCTTATACGATTTTGGGGAATATTCTCCCATTCCTCTGTGAGAGCAATTTTGAGCTCACGAAGCGTGATTGGGGGAGGGTTTCAAGCATGCTCGATCGGGTTGATATCCGGGCTGCGCGCTGGCCACTCCATACGAGTAATGTTCATCTCTTGAAGGTAGTCATTCACAATCCTACCTGTATGAGGTCGGGCATTGTCATGCATAAATATAGCATCCTCACCTAAATTGACCATAAATGGACCAACGTGATCATTGAGGATTTCTTCCACATGTCTTTCGCTAGTTAAAGAGCCGTTTTCTATGATCACCAGCTCTGTGCGACTTTCAGAAGAAATTCAGGCCCACACAAGTACAGACCCACCACCGTAGGCTACTTTTTCTTCGATGCATGCTTGCTTGAATCTTTCCCCTAGTCTTCGATACACTCTGTGTCTTCCATCGTGCTTGTAGAGCATAAATTTTGATTCGTCGGAGAACATAACTTTTGACCAATCTTCAATACTCCAATTTACGTGGCTCTGGGCATATCTTAGTCTTGAAATACGATGCCCACGCTCCAGTTTAGGGCCGTTTGCAGGTCTAAGGGGTTTTAAGTTAGATTCAGCAAGCCGACGTCTTACTGTCCATGCACTTGGGTTACTTCCTCCGAGGCGTCGAAACTGATTTGTGAGTTCAGTTCCTGTGAGAAAGCGATTTCGAAGCATGGTGTTCACCAAGTATCGGTCTTATCGTGCTGTGGTACACCTGGTTCTGCCCGTTCCTGGTCTGCGTAGGTTAGAACCAGTTTCTTCGTAACGTCGGAGAACTCTTTGTACTGTTGACAGCGACACACCGACAGTCCTGGCTGTATCGCGCTAACTCCGACCGGTTTCCAGCATTGTAAGTATTCTGGTGCATTCTTCAGGCGTAAGCGACATAATTTCAGCTTGAATAATGAATATAGAGCACTATCAACATGGTTTATGTACCCACATAAATGACAGATTACAAACAAAAGCAAAACCAAATGCTGTAATTACGTAGTTCCATCTTCGAAAGTGGCCCTTTTTCAAATTTGATTTTTTTATGATATAACTTTACAATAACTAAGAAGTTTTAATACCGTCATTTAAGGAGTATTACATTGTCTATTAAATACAATTTATTGCATTAACCCATCATTTTTAGTTTCCGAGATTTTTAACATTCTTTAAGTGACCCGGATTCATTGCTCTCGAGTGTATATTGTGCCCTAAATTCCGGTTCCCCGATAAAACTGCTCACATTTTCCACATATTTATTACCCCGAACATCCAGTGGGTTTCGTCGTCATATTGTTTTAATTTATTAGTGTGTTAGATAGGACATTATTACGTGTAACCAAAAAATAAAGAGTGTGGTATATTTAGGAACAGACACTTAATTATTAGGGAGCAAACAAGTCTGGAAGCACCCTATTTACAAGATATACCAACACGTTATCGACCATCTTCGTGCATTATCCCCTTCCCCACTAATTGTTCTAACTAATCGGTTAATCAACTGGAATTGCTCTCGTTACCTCGGATTCTCAGAAAATATCGTCAGGAAACAAACTAACAAGGTGCATTAAATTGGTCTGTCGATTTGTAGGAACAAGTTAGTTCTATCCAAGAATATTCGGTGATAAACGTGTGTGCAAGTCTGGAACATCAATTTGCAGAACAATGCTTTCTCTGAATGTGGAAGTTTTGCACATAAAAGCGTCCTAATACAATTTAGTGGTGGGAGGGAACAATAATTCTCGAGCCGACAATAACTTGGGCACCTACGCTGTGCGTTCAACTATTTGGATGGAAGGCAGCTATACGATTCTTTTGATAATATGGGTTCTAAAATTAATGATTAATGTTTGAAAGGTGTTCCATATGCGTAACAATACCGAAAATTGTACTATCTACTTGCAGTAATCACAGTGATTTTAGCAATAGGTTGTTTTAAAGTATTTTCATCGCTTTTTAAGAGTTAAGTAGATATAGATACTTAGGGGATATTCCTGAAGGAGGAAATGTAGATAATGTTGGTAATTTGTTTTAGTTATAAACGCATTACGGTAAGGGTGGTTTGATGCAGTGCTTTGGCACAATCCCCTAGGGCCAACAAGCACGGTTATTATTCACCGCCAGGAATAATAATTAGCGATATGCTATGTTTATGACATTATGTAAGCTGTTAAGTATGTTGCCGTGTTACCTATCTACACTCCTTTGCAAAAAAAACGGGCACCTTAGGAAATTTACGTTCTAAGGTCGATTTGAGTTAATTCAATGAAATTTAATTGTTTGACGTAGTCTGTATACTTATAATCGTGTAAATTAATACGCGTGAAGTGAACTGTGGCAATTTAATAAAAAAATCTATGAATTCTTTAAAACCGATGTACACGGCCAAACAATAAGAAGTGGTCGGCAATAAAGACAAGAAGATTTTTTTACTTTGTTTAATTAAATAAAGTTACAAATGTAATAACCTAATAACGAGTGTGATCTCCTCTTGCCAAAATCACAGCTTGAATCCTTCTGGGCGTGCTTTCCACGATGTTTTTAATGACGTTTTGAGGAATACGTTCCCACTCTTCTGCTATGACTCTTTTTAGCTCCCTGATGTTTTGTGTTGCACTGATCTTACCCGTCTCTTTAGAACATCCCAGACATGCTCAATTGGATTGAGGTCAGGACTTCGAGCTGGCCAATCTAAACGACGGATCCCAACTTCTTGCATGTACGCTTCCACGTCGCCAGAACGGTGCGGGCGAGCATTGTCGTCCATAAAAATGGAATCTTCCCCAAGTGCAGTCAATGCGGGTTGTGCATATGGAATTAGGACTTCCATCATGTACCGGTGTGCATTTAATGTTCCATTTTCTATGAGAACTAACTCCGTACGCCCCGTCGAATTAATTGCTGCCCAAAACATAACGGAGCCTCCGCCATAAGGAGTGATTTCTTCGAAACACACTTCCGCATAGCGTTCCCGTGGTCTTCGTAGCACTCGCCGGCGTCGGTCCTCTCCACACAAAGAGATTCTAGCTTCATCAGATAACAATACTTTATTCCAGTCCTACAGAGTCCATGAAGCACAGTTTCGAGCAAACTGAAGTCGAGCAACACGGTGCTCACGGAGTAATTTAGGTCCCCGAGCCGGGCGGTAACTCCTGATATTGGCAGCCAAAAGCCTCCTCCTGACGGTCCACAAGCTAACTTCTACTCCTCTTACTTCTTCAAGGCTCTTCTTCAGGTCCACACTTGACGCCTTACGATTCCGCAAGGCCTGACTCACCAAAAAGCGGTCATCTCTTGGTTCTGTGCGTCGTTTTCTTCCCGAACCGGGTCTTCTTTTGACCGAACCGGTCTCTTGATACCGTTGCCAAGTCCTCTGGACAGTTGAACGACTCACATTTAGCCGCTGAGACACGTAAGTTTACTAACAACCTTCTTCAAGTAGGGCTATAATTTTACCGGCCCTTATCGCTTTACCACTCATGTCAAAAAGTGGTATTTAATGTAAAAAGAAAGATAAAATTGTTTAATTTGCAGAAAATATCCAAAAAGTTTTAAAATTTTAGTAATCAGTAATAAAATCGTTTCAGCAATTCGCGCCATTAGTAAAGCAATTTTACAATAATCTACAATAATCATTATTTTCCTTTTGTTAATTTCAAAATTTAAATTTGGAACGTACAGAATCATGCCAGGATTCTTCAAATAACATGCCAATACATCGTCAAATTAATAAAACCTCTTACGTGTCCTTCTTCATTGAAGTAGAGAAAAAAATATGAAGTGCCCGTTTTTTTTGCAAAAGAGTTTATTTAAAATATTTATGGAAAACCATAGGGGTTGACAAACTACGAAGATAATAATGCGGCCGTAACTTGCTAGAATATTTAACCTAGCCTTCATTCTTTACAAAACTTTTAGGTTTTGTATTCACGAACTCTGAATACCTACACACAGTTGAGTAAATGGAAAATATATATATTCCATATATTTTTATTTATCAAAAGGAACTCCCGGCAGCCATCGTTATCAAGTTTTTACGCAAATATGAACATTTGGAGGCAATTTGAAACGTACCTAATAATGTAACTTTATTTGATAAGACGTGGTGTACCTATAAGTAACACTCGCCCTCTTTCGTGTGACAGAAATTTAATTTGGTCGGAGACACCTGGTTGATATCACAGCGCGCAAACATCCTTTATATTAATCAAAGTCGGTTTGATATATCTCTTCGTTTTCTCTTCCAGTGTAAAAAATGTTGTTGAAAATTTCACCGAGTGGTTTTGGAAAGATACGGTTATTTTGGTTCATAGATCACTATTATTTTCATACCGAGATGAAGTCAATATAGGTACCTAATCATCGTAAAAAAGCCGATGTGTTTGGTGTCGTAAAAAGCGAGTTAGAGCAACCTGTCATGTTCGGCATGAATCATAGGTGTGACGTGAAACATGGAGTGTCAGGCAGGCTTTCACATCAATGATTGATACTCGCTGAGTTGATAAGTCGATATGTTGCTTACCCAGCAAGACACGATACGGAATTGGTAAAACAGACTGAAATACATTTAGATACATAACATTTTACAATGCAAAACTAATTTCAAACATTAAATTCTTACGTGTTTGAAAATAACACAATCCTTATTTATTAACTTCTTAACAGTGTGGTAAAAAACAAGATGCTTACAGAATTTCACTGAACTTTGTTATTGTAAAATGGTTAAAGCTTAACAGGGTACAAGCTGCATACTAATTTCATTACTGTGTAAGAAAATTATAATATAGGAAGGTACTATAATATTCTGAATACAAATTTAGCAAGATAACTCGGTGCCTAGCTGGTAGGTGTGCAGTTTAGGTACACAATAAGCTTGCAAATTGTGCTCATAGTTCAGTTCTAGTTTCAAAGGATAGTCGGCCGTAGCAATATACATAGTTTAGGTCACCTGGCGAGCACGCCATGCCGTGCCGGACTTGCAATATTGTTAATATTCCTCGCTAATATTGTTACAGTTTCCAGGAACCCGGAATGACCTCCTCAGTCGTCGCATTTGTTACTAACTAAAACATGGACGAGAGTACACTGGGGTACATTGGGGTACATAAACACAACGCTCTCCACAATGAAAATTTACTAACATTGTTCTCGTATGTTTTTATTGCATGTAGCCTTTTTGTAAAGGTATTTGGGTAGGTTGTTCATAGGTAGTACGTAAACAAAACTTTATCTAGAGTTTGATATAGTCCCAAAAATAAAATATATTTAGGGAGTTTGGTTATGCTTTTGCAAAAAAAACCTCTATCTAACTTTACATTTTTTTTTAAATTTAAATCCATACTCACTAATAGCGTTGGCTAAAGTTACTCGATAAAATAGCTCTAATCCTAGCTCAGCAAGATTAGCGTAGCGAGCTAAAAGCATAACACTAACACCGGCAAAGTTGAAACATACTTTAGACGGTTGCTACCTTGCTACGGAACCACTTCTTACCGATGAGGCACTTAGGGGCTTCTGATCGGGGTTTTCTCAAGATTTTTACGTCGATTAATGTTAGTTGATGTTCTAGTTCATGCCATGTTTTAATTATCTACACCGAACGATCCAGGGAAGTTCAGCAACATTGCTCGTAATATAAATTTACATTTTAGCGGGCAGTTACTGTGCAGTCGGGCGGAGCGGCCGCTTGAGATATTACCGTAAAGTGCCCGACATGCATTTAAACTGCCTTATGAACACTTTTAAATTATTATCGTACCCACATATTGAATACGTGAACATTTTTAGTTTCCGTGCAAGTAGCTCCTATACGGAGAACAATTTACTGTACGTACTTCCCGATTAAGTGCAGGATATCTCGGCATCAAAGAGAAAAGTTTCGCTTCCGGGCTCGAAGGTAACTTCTTCAATTTAAATTGCATCACTTTGATATAAGTAAAACAACTTTATCTAACTTAATTTGAGATAGTGTCGAGATTCCGAAACTTATTTCAGAAGATGTAGCTCCACCGACAAGTGTGCTTCAGGGCATTTCACAGCTTCAATGCAGAAATGAAGCTATACGGCGACATTAGAGTCTGAAGACTTCTGTTTACACTTTCTACATACCTCTTTTTAGGTGTCAACTCGGCGTCTTAAAAAAAATGGCGAGAGGAAATAGTCGGAAACACTTTAAAACTTTTTTTAATCTGTGACGAAACTTCGTTCGTATTGTCAGTGAACTGCGAGGCTTCAGATTTTTCTGAATTGCTTTTAGGAAGTTCAATTTTTAACTTTCCGAATTGAATTGGAACTTTTGTAGTTGGAGAGCGGGTCATCTAGTTATCTGCTTTAAGTATCTCTCAGCAACTTTGACCAGGAAGTGTGGTAGGACTTTTGAGTAGTTTCAACCTTATCTAAATTATTCATACTCAGATATTCATAAGGATGTTTGAACTGCTCCTGTTCCTCTATCATTTACCGTGAGGCCGGCTACTGGCTTCACGCGTATAATACCCTTCGTCAAATACTGGAACATTTCTTGAGCCTGACACGCTCCGAATCGCAACCTGTCTTCGGCTTGGGGTTCCGGTCTGCGCTCCTCATAAATGTCCCTGTGGCAGTGATGTACAGGCTAGGACATCACGGACTGTCATGCCAAAAAAGTGCCGGCCGCTTCTCGAGACATGCCGCACTTAACGACATCATTCGCCGGTCCCTTGCCACCGTCAACGTGCCAAGTCTACTTGAGCCGACTGGTATTGCAAGAGACGATGGCAAGAGACCGGATGGTATGAGTTTGATTCCATGGAAGATGGGCCGGGTGCTGGTATGGGATGCAACCTGTTCAGACACGCTGGCCCCTTCCCATCTACTTGGAACCAGCATCAGAGCTGGTGCGGCTTGTAAAGCGGCTGAAAAAGGTAAAGTATCAAAATACAGGCGTATAGGCTCCGAATATGATTTTGTCCCATTCGGTGTCGAGACCCTTGGTCCGTGGGGTCCTACCGTTATAAGGCTTTTTAAGGAAATTACGAAAAGGTTGGTCGACGTCACAGGAGACCGAAGAGCTGGCAGCTTCGTTGGACAAAGAATTAGTCTAGCTATTCAAAGGGGGAACGCTGCCAGTATCTTCGGAACCTTGCCTAAAGGGACTCCTTTTAATAATATATTTTAGTTACTTAGATATAGATTGTGTTATGTCAATTTTGTGGTTATCAATAAAGTTATTTGTTTACCACTTATGATGCCTACTTTTTGAAGTAAAACAAAGTTAGGCCTTGTTGTTTCTAAGTACACTAAAGTTTTTACAGTTAAAGTATATATTCATATTATGTTATAGCTTAAAGGGTTTTTAAATAACTTTGCCCGGAGTCATTTCTCAATTGCCCAGACTACGTACCTATAACCTGTATTTATCTAGTGTTCAAATAGTTCCAACCCTGTTGGGGGGCTAATTAAAACGTCCCCGGGGTAAAGCGTGTCGCGGCTAGCCGCATGCCTGTCACTGTGACTGCAGCTTCCGCTCCGATAATACCGGCCTCGGTCGGAAATTCACCAGCTCTCCAACAGCCACGTTATATTTTGTGAGGATTAGCCGGATTTTTGTACTAGATTACGTGGCCTCGGCGCAAGGGCAAAGAAGGAACATGGGTTCGGTTTTTAGTCAGTAGAAGTCTGACACTCCCCTTCGCTCTGCCCAAGAGCGGGGGGGGTCATTCGATGATTTTCCACCCACCAAAAAAAAAAAAAAAAAAAAGGATTAGCCTGTCTGACACGAATTCATGCTGCAAGAGATAACTGCTTACTAAATTGTTCAAACAATTTAGTAAGGTTTGTCAACAATTGAAAAGAGTATACTCAGATGGTCTGACCAAGTGAAGGCGAGTGAAAGGCGACTATCAAAAGATACGCCCGAAGAAAACAAATAGGCAGGTCAGATGCGTAGATGCGTGATCGAATTTATGAACGTGGACCAGGCAGAGGCATAAGGAGTATGTAAGGATCTTAACAGGTGGCGTTCTCTGGTTTCTATGTATTACTGCATCATATTACCTACCTAAAATAAAATAAATAAAATAAAATAAAATAAAAAAAATAAAAAAATAAAAAGCCTTTATTGCTGTTCTTAGTTTTACAAACTATATCAAATTACTTAAACATGCCAAAACTTAAATACTAAGTTCCTTATGGAATTAAATTAAATATCGGCAAACGGTGGTTGTGGTATCGCAGCTTGTCCTTCGACAAAGGCCTCCTCTAAAGATTTCCACTGTGTCCTGTCCTTTGCTGTACGCGTCCATGTAGTACCAGCTATTTTTATAATGTCGTCCTCCCATCTTTTAGTCTGTCTACCTCTATTCCTTTTACCTACCTAACTACCTTTAAATACTAATTATTTAACACCCTGTGAGTTTCCACTGCCTTGTCTCGAGTAAAGTGAATTAGGTACGACAGATATTATGGGAAACAAACACGACATAATCGTATTTCGTCGAAAGCTGTTAAAATTAATCACACGTTACGCGAATACGCGTTATTAGCAATTGAATAGGTGCTACGTAGCTTAAAAGTGAGTTAATGTTGTCATATATCTGTAGCGGTTTTACAGCGAACGCAATAAAACGTGATGTTACGATATGTGCTCAAGGAATTATGAGCCGAAATTAAATTTTTAATATCCTCGTAGTAATAACATCCTAAAATTGTTACGATCTACGTATCATAGTACGTTTTTACATTACTGTGGAGCATTAATCACGAGGGCCGGGCGAGATCGACGGACGGTAAATAATTTACTGCTGATATCGAGCCTCCACTCCATAAATCCTCGTCATGAAATAGCAACCGGATTGACAGTCACTCGATTATAATCAGCGGTGGCGCCCCTCATCAGATATTCTATATTAAGTACTGGCTAAGATCCTCGTAGGCGCGAGGTTTCGGATAACAGCTTAGGATTACATGAAACTGACCAGGAATCGTTGGGCTTAATATGAGCGCAACAAAGTCGCTTTGGAGCATTTTGGTGTGTTGATAATGGCTTGCACAAAGGATCTGTAGTAACAAGGGGCTTAGGTCCACGTGTGTGCATGCTGTAGCGTGCGATAAACGAGGCTCTAACGGCTGTAAACATAAAGCCTGCAGGGAACTCATGAATTTTGCGCGTCGTAATAACGCATCATGTATCCTGAGGCAATCGTAAAATGAAGCGGGTAGTAGCTGGCTCTTATATGTTTAGGTACTAGTGAAGTGTTTAATTAATACGTTTAATATCCTCATTTAGTATTCTCTCTGTTTTGTAGAGTACAACAAGCTGCAAGCTCAAACCTTGTCATGCCAGTATAAACATAATCAAACATGTATAATAACTTAGTCCGTTGGCATTGTATAAAATACTATTTGGCAACATCCACGATCACAATTTATTTGCATTGCCGAAGCTTCGTTCTTAATATTGCAACATAATTCACAAGTTACCGGAAAAAAATGTGTAGATAATAGTACTATCGTCCGTCGAATCTAACAGGAAATTGTGTGCTATATATTTGAGCGGTAAAGAATTACTTATATCGGATCCAGAATTTTATACACGTAGGAAAATCATAAATAGGAGGACCCTTTCTTCCCTGAATCATTTATCGTCCGATACGATAACTGTGTATATGTATCAGTTTTATATTCTTGGAGCAGTCAGTCATATTTCAGCGCTGTGAGATTACGTTTCACTTTGCTCCGTCATCGCACTTTATTAAGAGCAATCTCGGTTGCTATCTCGCCGCTTATTTTGTTACGAAGAAATTATACAGCCTCTCACTTTGTTGATGAAATGCGACAAGATTGTTTTTAGAGTAGGTAGGATGGTCGTGTTACCTTTACACAATGGCCGACGTGCGACCCTCTTCAATGTCCATTGATGTATTAGTATGTCAAAAGGTCCATCGAAGATGAGGTCCATTAATGGATGGGCAGCATGCGACAGATACCTACATAACTACACTATACATCAGATCATGTCGCTCGAGCTATATTTTTATGGCATATATTATTCTTTTAATATAGGTACATTACATAAAATGGAAGCACATATATGCATGTTGTGAGTAACACTGTTATTATGAGCTAAGTCTGGAGTTCAACTGAATTGTTCTTTAATTTCTTAGTCGGACTTATAAGGAAAGTTAAACAGTTGATGGATTTTCTTGTAAAAACATAAAAGTTTTGTATTCTGCTGTAGACTACTCTGAGACAAGATTTTAATGTCGATTTCTATAAACGTAATGGGTAAATAATTACTCTTAATGAAGCCGAAAGGTTCTTGTTCTCTCTGTTAATGAATTATTTTTTTTGTTTAGCATCATATCTGGGAAACAATTAGTTACACAGATATTGGGGGTCGAAATTACAACTATTTCATAAGTTTCTATTAAAACATGTTTTATTGTTATAACTTTACTTTAAATAGGTACCTACTTTCATGACCTCGGGATATTATTCAATGCATCCATCAGCACAATGTCTTAAGTGAGTTACATTCAGTCAAAAAGTGACTTGTCACCCCAAAAAAAATAATAAAAATAATCTAAACAGCAATAATTTACGTGTAGAGTTACTTAATTTGATGTACAGAATGTTTTGTTGACGGCTTCGTGGAACACCCGTTTTCACCTTGTATTTTCAGCGATATGTAGACTAGATGAAGTTCATCAAGTTTAGAACGTTTTCCTTGAATGCTTGCTGACCTTTGAATTGCATCAAGTTGTGCGAATTCTTGTTTTAACTGACAATGCACGCAAAGACATCACACACACATACAGAGATAGAATCTTGACAATTTAAAAGGAACTAAAAATTGCCAGACGAAGTTCTGCAGTCCTAAATCGGATCAAACACTAATTATAGCAAAGACGTTTATTCAAAACTAACTATGTATAAGGTTAATGAAATTCTATTCTTGAGTAAGTGAGAGGCATTCTGTTGTGTTTAACCAGCCTTTATGAAAATGATCTACCTAGCTTTTTCCTTACTATGTTGGGGTCGGCTTGCAGTATATCTGAATGCATCTGGATACCAGTATTATACATGCAGCGACTGTCAATCTGACATCCACAACCCAGTTAGTACTGGGTAAAACGATACCCCTTGGTAAGAATGGTTGTTGGACTATCGGGCCAGTGACTTCATGTAACGACTGTCAAAGATCTACAATTGACAGCCGAGACCATCGACTCAACGTACTTTCCAAGACGTGGAGAATACTCGGTATGTAATGAGTAGTCCCATCCACAGACCAACCTAGGCAAGGGCGGTTTAACCTTAAGATTGATCCGAGCGACTGCAAATTTAGTCAGGAGCTTTCACAACAGCCTTTATAAAAATATTTCAATACAGAAATGACACAGGACAATAATATCACAAAGCTAAATATAGGTCCATCGTAAATTCTATTCATATACACGCGTACCCTCATGTATCTATTTAGATCGGTATTATGGCGCGGGAGGCCAAATTTATGTTAGAATTAACTGCCTCCCGGTAACTGGTTTGTAGGTCA
Organism: Diarsia dahlii; assembly: GCA_949775195.1. Taxonomy (NCBI): domain Eukaryota; kingdom Metazoa; phylum Arthropoda; class Insecta; order Lepidoptera; family Noctuidae; genus Diarsia; species Diarsia dahlii. Next base: position 15,166,066 of record OX459191.1, read on the forward strand.
GGCTCGTTCAAGCCTCAATTTTGCATCCCGTTTAGATATTAAGGTGTGAGGGTGTAACTTAGCGAAGTGGACCACCTGAGCTACCGTGTCTTAGACGAGTAAATAATAGCCTAGATTAAATAGTAATGGAACTGCCCCGGAGTGCCGGCTCTGTCGGTGGAATATTAATTCTCCGGACAATGGGGTAATGGAAAATTATGCATTGACTTGTGTATTGAGGTATGCCTTTCTCGGGTCCGGATTCATTGTGCTCCTAGATTTATTGTGTGAATATGGAAGCTGACGGTGAAGAGGCGTTAAATATGCAGTGTCTGGTTTCATCCCATGGTTCAAACTTTCAAACACACACTGTATAATTGATCGCGTAATGAAGATGTCAGTTAAAATAATAATGAAAGAATCGTTGTAGTAAGAGATGTAAAACAGCATGAATCTGATGTCTGTTGTAACTAGAAAAGTCTTAGCAAAAATTAAAGGCCAAGCTTATTCACAAGTCTGTTTTTTTTTGGAGGGTGGGAAATCATCAAATCACTCCCTACCGCTCCGGTAGGGAGTGTCAGACTTCTACTGACTAAAAACCACCCATGTTCCTTCTTAGCCCTTTGTGCACACAAGTCTCTATTCAAGATTAGTACGTTCAATATCTGAGGTTCAATCAAACAGAATAGATATACTAGAAATATTTACAATAATTTTATACCGTCAGTATAAAAATCTGTCCGACAGGTAACCACAACACGTGAGCTCACAGCGTGTGTCACGTGACATGCAGTCCAGCCATTGTTTATAGAAAAACAAACATTTTAAAATCTCTATACCTCGCATTTCAACCCGGCCAGTTTTGTTGGCCAGTTATATTGTGCTCACAACAAAACTGGCCAGAACAATATAAAAGCAATTTTAGAGTTCTGTTTTTCATTCAATACGTTACAAGTTCGAATATGTTATATTCAGTGGGATTTATAGGAGAAATGCGAGGTACATGCAAATACGATACACGGAATAGCGTATCACAAAACAAAAAGCACATAGCTGCAGCATAACTTGTTGGGTGAATCATTTTAGTGATGCATGTTGTTCCGGGAAAGTACGGGATTTTCTTGCTTTATAAAATGCAACGACCCTTGCATTATATAAAGCAAAGCACAGCATTTTATAAGTAAAGAATCTAACTACCATGCACCGTTCTGACTTATAGCAGTTGAAGATTTTCTTAAACTCTTTCGTTAATATGTATTTGAAACTTGTTAAATTAATGACCGCTCAAAATAAAATTGCAACAATGTTAGTCAAAGCACAGGCGAGCGTAGCTTCTATTATTTGCTACGGCGGCGGCGCGTACCGTGCTACGAGGCATAGCGTGCTACGAGGCATAGCGTGCTACGGCGTAGTAAGAGCAATCAAAAATATGGGATAAAATCAATAGCTTACTTTACTATCAAGGATAACCTATTTGCATTCTTCTATGTGCTTCCGTAACCACCGTTTATTGGTCTGTCAAATATAGCAGCTATGGTGATTTCCCTTTCGTCAGCAAATCACATCAGAAACAAGGGTTCACATAGTCATAACGAACCCCTATCAGAGAGACGTGACTCACGTGCCTAAATCCCCGTGTCCGGGGTTAGTATGCTAATCGGGGCAGCACTAGGTGTATCGGGGGCGAGGCGCGGCGCGCTATCGGCGGCGTTTTCGCGCTCCGCTGGATATAGTGAAAAGCGTCCATTGCAATCTCTGGCCACGCTTGAACACTTCGCTCTCACTGCGTATATTGTGCCCGCTATCACTTAGATATATTGTTTTATAAATGTTATGTCGCAGTGCTCGCAATATCGCGTTCCACTTCGCCCCCACGAGGAAAAACTTCGGCCCACTTTAAAACGCAGCCATAATTTATTTCGGAATTTATATGGAAGTGAAAGGAAATCGAATAATGGAGAGACTGCCCGTTTGTTTTTTCTGCCCCATAAATGTCCACTGGAGGAAAAAAATTACGACTTGCGTAAGCAAGGAGGTTAAGTTTCTATTTTTGTATTCTTACTTATGTATCTTTACGGAATACATAAGAGTACCTATTGTTGTATACAATAGCTCTCTTAGGTATTCTTAGATATTTGGAATAAAATGTTGAAGGAAAATTCGTTAGATTTTTTCGTAATGATGGCGTGTTCTGTTCGATGCTGAGCATCATTAGTGGATATGGTTCAGATCAGCCGTAAAGTTTTAACGAGCGGTCCCTGAGGCGCACGTACTTGCGTACTTGTTAACGTTATACCAACTAGGCAAAATATCATATAAACGTATGTAACAGTTATTAATATCTCTCTATAAGCTTATGTCATGTTACTATGGCAGCGGTACGATGTATTCATATTTCGTTAGGCTCCTATTATGGTTAGCTAGGAGTTATACAGTAAGATTATTATTATTGATACACGTTTGACAGTGATTTTGTTGTATTTTTCGTATCCTTCGCAGCAAACCCCTTCATGTGGTACCCATAACATGAGAATGCATAAAAATGACTAGATAACTAACAAACTGGGTTCTGGACGATAGGCAGTCACTCAATGTAAACAATTGGTATTCAGCTGTATCCGGTTAGACTGGTAGCCGATTATCGCCTCAAAACTCCTGCTATCTCTGTCACTCTGTGTTAGAGTAACAAAGACAGCACGAGATTTAAGTGCAACTTAAAATTGAGTGACGTTTGAGTATGACTTTTAATTCTTTTGTTAAGACATTATTTGAATAAAATACTCTTCATACATTTATTATATGTGGCATGAAATATTGTCTTCTCAATAATACATGCTACTACTAATCTACCGCAGTAGATATTGCGGTAGATAGTTCTCCGGCTAATAATAGGAAACGCATCGCTAACCAAGTGTTTGCTAATCAACAGAGAGATATCTGTTAATTCTAATTGAATCTGACCAGAAACATGTTTGATGACTAATACTGATGTAATGTATGCTGCATCTAGGTATATCCCAATGGCTGCATCAATTACCAAGCCTTAGATTTAGGAGAAATAGGAATAAACACAAACTTAAACCACCCAGAACCAATTACGGAAAGATGAAGAAGATAAACTAGGAAGGGGTGAAATTGTACGATAAATTCCCAGAAAATATTGTGAATGCATGAAAAAGTAAATACTATAAAAAAAAATGTTCAGACACATTGTCTTCAAAGCAAGGAAAGACCGCACCAAACTTACCTACTTTAAACAAATCGGTCTGTTTTTTCGACTCAGCGTTATTTATGTTATAATTAACTGCATGGCGTTGATCTATTTGTATACTTGTCTCATCGTTTAAATAAAATGTTTGTGTTCATTTTATAAACGAGAATTAATTCTATAAACCTACTTAACCTTTAATAAATTATTATGTTGTTGTATCTTGTGTAAAAAAGTTATATTCTTATTGAAAATATTTCGATATAAACATAATCATTCTATAAGATAAGAAAGTAATTAGACTTAATCTCATATTTTGCCAATCTTCTCGACAGCGAGTTTATACGATAGTCCAGTATCAGTCTGAGTATTGGACTATCATACAAACTCGCTTTCGCAGACATTCATCTAATTAATTTATTGTTTGCGAAGAAATATCGATGCAATTAAGTGTAACGGACTAATTGTGGCTCGACGGCGGCGGTTAGGACACTCTTCCCTAGCGTCGCATCAATCGTTCTAAATTAGATTCGGGCACTCACTACCGTATCCCAACTTATTTCGATAGAACAGAATATATATCCATATATATCCAAGCTGATACATGCCAGAGATAGCGAGGAAATATGAAGACGTTCCCGAACAGATCAAATATCCAGCGAATATGAACGCCATGTTCATATATATGCTTAGGTATGTGTATCTGTTACATATGTATGTAGTTGGGAGTCCTCCTCATTCAGACGTTACTTTGATGTGCAAGTACTGGCCGCTAGCTAGTTAATTAATGTTCTACCAGTTCTTTCTAATTACGAAATGTGGTAGTAGTTTTTTTTTTTGCAGCCGAAGAATTTTTTTTAATCTATACTAATACCACAGATAATATAAATACTATAAAAAAGAGGTAAAGTTTATATGTTGGGGATAATCTCCGGAATTAATGATCCAATTAAAAAAATGTACACACATAGAATGAAACATTATTCTTGGGTGTTATAAAATATATTTATATCATGCATATTAGCCGTGTTTTGATATTTTTTGAGGAAGAAATCACGGGAAAGTGCTATAAGAAAACACCAGTTTATTTCTATCGCAAAATAATTTATTGGAGAGTTAGAGTTATTCTTTGCGATTCATCAAAATATCTCTTTGAGGAAGAAATAAATAATATTTATTGTATTATGTAAATGTATGCGATCAGAGTTTTTAGGGGGAGTTTTGAGTTTCAGTGTAATGTCTATTTGATAAAAGGAACAGTTTTTGAGTGCCTACACTAACGTACAGAAATGCTGTTTTTATAGTAACTGTTACGTCGGCTGCATTACGAGAACACTCTATATTTCTAGATTACAGAGTCTGGAATGTTCACTATGATACTGTTTCGAAGATTCTAGAATAACCCTAGAAAGTTTCACTACTGAACTGAGAAGAAGGTTCATAAAAGTTGTGAAACCTTTTCGAAAGATAAGTGTTAGGTTTGCGCCAGAGTCAGACCCTGGCTCACACTAAGGGCAGGATATACAGGATAGTCCGGTTAAGCAGACGACAACCTCCTTGGTTAAACTTCGAGATGCTATTCACAAGAAAAAAAGAACCCGGGAGTCAGTCTGATTTGAATATACAAAAGTCAAAGTCAGTAGTGCATTTATGATTGCGTTTTGTGGTTAATAAAGTTTCTGATGTTTAATAGGTAGTGTTTAAATTCCTCCTTTGTTTTTGTGGGTGGAAAATCATCAAATAACGGGGCCCCGCTCTTGGGCAGAGTGAAAGGGAGTGTCCGACTTCTACTGATTAAAAACCACCCGTGTTCCTTCTTAGCCCTTTGTCGAGGCCGCGGTTTCTCTTGTGAACAACTCGTAGCCCCGACGGGGTTTTGATACCCCTAGATCGTAATATTACTCAAGAATACATAAAACAACGTATAAATCAACCATACATACAAATCATTATATTAATGAACTAGTGCTATTCGGAAGACACCCTGTCACAAACAATCCATGACCAGAGCAGCGATTGAATCGGCACACACAAATATTTGTCTGCAGCGGTCAATAAGCATTGTAACCAAACGGACTGGCCACCATGTAAGCATACAATTTAATCTAAACCTCACCATTTATAGTTTCCATTACAATTGGAATCTAGTTTGTTTTCACAGCTTTACGTTGGTATGGCTTTCATATTTATGCGTAGTATGAATAGGTTCATTTTCGGGTGTTTGTGAATCTCTCCTATCACAGGTCTGCCGGTAGAGATTTCTTAATTAAATAAGCGGTACCTTTGTGCTCTTTTGTCTGTATCTGTTTACCGATATATGTGTTGTAAGTCAAACTTCACTTATAATAGCATCTATGAGATATGGATGTGCAAACAACAGGACAGGGTATACGATATCAAGTGTCTTATTGTTTGTGGAGCAACACCACGTTTATTATATTTATGTGTCATTTTTTGTTGTATTAAGAATAAAACAACTAAAAATAATTAAGATCTCAGTGTTTTGTCAAGAGCCCGACCAGAGGGATATCGGTGAGGCGTCCAACACCCAGCATAAGTCCACTCGCGAGCCGAGGCCAGTACCGTCAACGACCACCATAGGGGAGAGCACTAGGACTCGAACCAAGGCGGCGAGGCGGACTGACCATTCGGAGAGCGAGTCGGACTAACACACACACAAACACACAACACAAAGAAACAGACACAACCACTTAAAGACAAACAAACAACAACAAACAACAACAAACAACTCTACAAACATATGCACACACACTTCAAACAACACACACTTATGAACACAAAAAACAAAAACACACAACACCTCAGGGTACTTCAGTTGAATTTGCACCATTGCCGCGAGGCTACGGCAGAACTCTGCCGATACATGGCTGCGAATAATATAGATATAGCTCTGCTACAAGAACCATACATCCATAAAGGAAGAGTGGTCGGCATGGGGTGTATGGGAGGAGACATCATCTACCTTAAGGGAGGTGAGTCGAATCCCAGAACATGCATTTTTGCCAGTAGCAGAGCTAAAACATTAGGACTAATCGAAGTGGAATGTTACAGAGACCTTATTGTGGCAGAATTTGACTTTTCCCCATCAAGTGGAGGGAAATGCAGAGCAGCCATAATGTCAGCATACATTCCAAGTGAGATCAACTACAAGCCGCCAACACCAGAACTGGAACGGGCGATAAATAAGTATGGAGGTAAGAATATTCCGATTATTGTGGGGTGCGACGCCAACTCACATCATGTGGTTTGGGGTAGCACAGACTGCAACAAAAAAGGTGACTTGCTACTAGACTTTATTATAAGCAGTAATTTAGAAATAATAAATGTAGGTAACATACCCACTTTTATAACCAGGTCAAGAACTGAGGTGCTGGATATTACGATGGCATCCAGCAGCATAAGCAAACACATAAAAGACTGGAGAGTTGACGAGGAGGATTCTTACTCGGATCACCGTAGGATCATCTTCAGTCTGGACTGTGAGATGGAGAAAGTAATGATCAGAAACGCAAAGAAAGCCTCCTGGGAGATTTTTGACTCAAAAATAAAGACATGGTCTCCTAGCCAAAAACAAAGTTACGAAACAGCAGAGGAACTCGAAAAAGAAGCCAAGCGCCTAGAGGAGGCATTAATAGAAGCCTACCACTGCGCATGCCCTCTTAAGGAACTAAAATTAGCTAAAGGCCAACCATGGTGGAACAAAACCCTAAGGAAGGTCAGAAAAAGCACGCGTCGAGCTCTTAGAACTGCCCTCAGAAAAGGTGACGATGAGAACTGGGACAAATATAGAGAACTAAGGAACAAACTAGGACAAATGTGCAGGAAAGAAAGCAGATCAGGGTGGAACGCTTACTGTGAAAATATCAGTAGACACACTGATACCGCGCGAATAGTCAAGGTGTTGTCGAAAGACAAAGCATGCAAACTAGGAAGCCTAAAGATAGGGGAAGAGATCATATCCGACCCAAAAAAGGTACTGAACGAAATGATGGGAAGTCACTTCCCCGGATGTGAAACCTATCAAGAAGAAACAATGATGACCGAAAACCAAGGCGAAGTGACACAAGCTGAGGTCGAGGAAATCATTACAGAAGACCAAATAGATTGGAGTATATCATCCTTCCAACCATACAAAGCACCTGGCCCGGACGGTGTACTCCCGAAGATATTACAGCAGGCATACAAGTATGTTAAAAAAGATCTACTAGCTCTATTCAGAAGTAGTGTGGCTACAAGCTATATACCTGAAAATTGGAGAAAAGTTAGAGTAGTCTTCATCCCCAAGCCTGGGAGGACGACGTACCAGGAAGCAAAATCTTTTAGGTGCATCAGTCTCTCATCTTTTGTGCTGAAAACCCTAGAGAAAATAATAGACAGACACATTAGAAACAAAGTGGAAAAAAGTGACACACCGCTACAGAGAAATCAACATGCATATATGGAGGGCAAGTCCACGGAGACAGCTCTCCATAACATAGCGGTAAGAATCGAAAGAGCGTTAGAAAACAAAGAATTTGCATTGGGCTGCTTTTTCGACGTGGAGGGAGCTTTTGACAAAGCCAACTCCACAGCGATCAAGGCCGCTTTACAAAGGGAAGGCATAGCAAGCTACATGTCAAGATGGATAGAAAACGTACTAAGACACAGAGCAATTTGATTTTGACTGGCCTGTTGGTCTAGTGGTTAGTGACCCTAACTGCTATGCCGGAGGTCGTGGGTTCGATTCCCACCCAGGACAAATGTTTGTGTGATGAGCACGATCATTTGTTCTGTGTCTGGGTGTAATTTATCTATAATATGTATGTATTTAGAAATATATAAGTATGTTTATCAGTTGTCTAGTACCCATAACACAAGCTCTGCTTAGCTTGGGACTAGATGGCGTTGTGTGATAGTTGTGGAATATTATTATTATTAATTCAGGCCGAATTAGGTAACAATACCATCACAGTGAGAGCGGTGAGGGGCTTTCCCCAGGGAGGCTGCATCTCGCCGCTCCTATGGTGTCTGCTACTTGACGACTTGCTTAAGAAGCTAAACAAGATGCACATATATATACAAGCATACTCGGACGATGGAGTGCTATTAATTACTGGAAAAGTACTTAGCACTATGAGTGACGTAATGAAGAAAGGAATTAGGGCTACCCTCGAATGGTGTAGGGAAAGAGGACTGAACCTCAACCCCACTAAAACGAAGCTAGTCCTTTTTACAAAAAGAAAGAAATACACGGAGTTATCACCAATATACATAGACGGTGAACAGATAGAAGTAACTAAGGAAATAAAATACTTAGGAGTGATCTTAGACAAAACCATGTCATACAAGACGCATATAAAAGAAACATGTGAGAAAGCAAAAATGGCATTACTACAATGCAGAAGAGCCATAGGTAGAACCTGGGGAATGAAACCGGCCATAGTAACCTGGATATATAATGCCATCATCATACCCAGAGTTATACACGGAGCAATAGTATGGTGGCACAGAACACAAATCAAGACTAACAGCACAGAGCTAGAAAAAGTTCAAAGAATGGCCGGGTTAATGATCTCTGGGGCAATGAGGACGACTCCCTCAGCGGCCCTGGATGTCATACTAGGAATGATACGGCTTAGTCTACAAGTCAAGAAAAGAGCCTGGGAGCAGTGGTTCAAACTGAAAAGCTTGAACCTCTGGAAAGGCAATTTTATGGACAAAGGTCACTCGGAGATAGCAAATCTGTACGAAGACAATCTATCAATGATTATGGCCAACAATGACTTAATCAAAAAAGAGAAGATCTTCGACAAAAAGTATAGAATACATATAGGCACAAGAGAAGAATGGACAATCGAGAGTGATCCATCTATGGCGGTCTGCTATACAGACGGATCAAGGAAAGAATCAACTAAGCTATCCGGCTCTGGGATACACATACCAAGACTGGAAATAAATAGATCATTCTCACTAAGAACAGGCGCTAGTGTGTTCCAGACAGAAATACATGCCATTATGGAATGTACCAGAACAATTGGAAACGCCCTTACAGGTGATCTTTCCAAAATAGTTATATACAGTGATAGTCAAGCAGCACTCAAAGCACTGAACAAAGTGGAAGTCACATCTGCGCTGGTTAAAGAGTGTAAGGAAGCACTCAACCAACTAGCGGAAAAAGCAGAAGTAACAGTTGCATGGGTCCCTGGTCATCAAGGACACGAAGGGAATGAGATAGCAGATGAATTAGCCAGAAAAGGAGCAGATGAAACCTTTGTGGGACCAGAGCCCAGGTTACCGATCCCACATAATATAACAAAAGGAATCATCCATAGAATAACTACAAGAGAGTCAAATAAAAGATGGAATGCAACAGAAGGTTGTCGACAATCGAAAATCTTCTTAAAGTCATATGATGAAAAGAAATCCCACAAGCTACTCAAAATGAGCAGGGGAAACATAAGACTAGTAGTAGGGATCGCAACAGGACACTGTGGACTCAATAGACACCTGACGATTATGAAAGTAAAGGAAGATCCCATATGCCCAGCATGTGGAGAAGCAGAAGAAACAAGTTTCCACCTTGTGGCGGAATGCACAATGTAGGCCACTCAGATGGGAAATCCTAGGAACAGATGAGATTAATGAAGAGAAGCTCGCAGAAATCTCTACCGAACAACTGGTGAGCTTCTGCAAGGCAACAGGAAGATTCGCGATGCCGACCACCAGTAACCCATGAAGGGGATCCACCAAAATGGGGAACTGGGCGAAATAATCCACAACGAAAGGACTGATCGCCCGTCTGGTGTCTGCCGGCGTCCCCGAAGATAAATAGAAATAGAATAGTGTTTTGTCAATCCATAAAACGGCACGAAGAAGGGGCGGGCCACTATTCGTAGATAAAAGGTTTCTCTGATATTTATCTATCACCATAAAAGGAACTGTTATTCATCTAATGTTTTCTCTAAAGATGTATCTATTCGTCGTAAAGTCCGATATATTATCGGACCGATATAGGACACATATCTTTATTCAATATTTGACGATCATATCAAGCTCTCGTCGGCTTCGTAAAGAGGCCTGCTGAAGCGAACAATAATGCCCGTTTCCAGTTAATGCTTCGATGAATTGGGCCACGTTACGCGTTTGGAATTTCTGGGAACAAACTCAATGTAAATAGCTACTACCAATATATATGTGAATATTTATTGAAGGTCATTATAGTAGTTTATGCGACTGTGCATAATGAAGGGCATTACAACACAAGTGTGGGTTTAAGAAACGAGCCGAAGGCGAGTTTCTTAATAGCATCACACGAGTGTTGTAATGCCTAATTATGTATAGTTGCATACACTAATTTATCTACCCGAATATCATAAGGGCTCTATGATGGGTTCAGGAACCATAGGGAAATGACCAGCATTGTTACCAGTGTAATGCAATAAAAAATAAACAGGCTACTAGTTGCATTCGTCGCTGCATTTACGATATCTGGCGGAGTGTTCATGTTAATTTCTGAGTCACTATCACTCATTTTCGACAGAAATAAAGAACTTATCAGAAAATTTGTCTACTCGTAACTGGAAATAAAAAGCTAACGAACAAATGACAGCTCGAAATGGCGGCGTTTCGGATATCTGTCATTTTTTTTTAATCAAAGCTATATCTGCAAACGAACAAAGTCACTATTCTTGTGTCACTCGAGATCAAAATGTCGTGCGATTTATAATTAAAATCATACTGAATTGGGGTTTCGTATCGATAGGTATCTGTTTTAATGTAGATACTAGAATAGCACACTCACTTGAATTTGACACCTGTTCCAAATTTAAACTCCGTAACCTACTGTTTTCAGTAGGATAAGAGCTCATTACAGTTCTGTTTATTTCTGCTGGTTGGTAATGCTGGTCATTGCCTATGGTTTTTGAACGCATTAGAGAGGGTTTATGATATTTGGGTAGATAAACATCATTAATACATCTCTTGATACGTTTATTTACTTTCCAGCTTTATTAAATAGTTTTAGTTGATCCGTGGACCAGACCATGTATAACTTACCGAGTTTCCTCCGTACTTCGGATAGCACAGTGTCACCATTGGTCCCAACTGTCAATTGTAGATCTTTGAAAGACATTACAGGTAACAAGTGGGCCGACAGTCTTTTTTTTTGAAGGGTAAATCATTCCTTTGTGCTCTTCTATTTTTTTATGTTTTTTATCCTTTTTTGTTTTTTGTGTGTACATAAATAAATAAATAAATAAATGACTCCTCCCGCTCCAGAGCGGTAGGGAGTGTTAGACTTCTACTGATTAAAAACCACCCATGTTCCTTCTTAGCCCTTTGTGTCGAGACCGCGGTATCTCTTTTGAACAACCCGCAGCCCCGACGGGGACGGCCAACAGCCTGACAACCAGACTTACCAATGTGTATAGTATTACCCAGTAGGTACCTACTAACTGTCTTCATCATCAACAGCCTATTAATGTTCCCACTGCTGGGACACAGGCCTCCTCTCTTTTGAGAGGGACCACTAACTGTCTTGTGGAGGTCAAATAGGCAGGCAGGCCCCAAAATAGTTGGGAAAAAGCAAAACAGACGATGATTAAGATTAATTGTCAAGATCAATAACGTATAAAACTACTCTAGTATTATTTCACTAAATAAGATAATCTGATTAAAGCCCGTCTGGGCATCTTAATTTCAATTAAAATTCTTCTTTTGATCGAGAGGCCTTAACGACGACGTCTAGATTGGTTTTGGAGTTCATAATTAGTAAGACAAGCGAACACAGGGATAAGTTGATAATATCTTCGGACAGATGAAGGTTCTTCAGTTGTTTGCGCGATCGAGTCGAGCTAAAAACAAACGCGAACAGTCTTTGTTAAACTTCAATGTTTTGTTAGTTCATTTATTACTTATTTATTTGTTTAAGATCTGAGAATTATAATTGGATTTTGGTTGCGTCACTTCTGGGAGAGAATGAAAATTGATATAGCCTTATCGATTTCTTTATTTCAACCAACAACAGCCTATTAATGTTCCCATTACTGGGACACAGGCCTCCACTCTTTTAAAGGGAATGGGAATCTACCATGCGGGCCCAGTGCTGATTGGTAGATGTCACAAGTCTTCGAAGTTTTGGTTCTAGGACATGCCGGTTACCTCACGATGTTTTCCTTCACCATTTTTGAGAGCAGTGGTGATGAAATAAATTACACAAAGTAATGCGCCTGCCTGAGTTCGAACCCACGACTTACTGTTCGGGGCCGCCACCAATGCTATCTATATTTACTGATACTAAAATTATTGTATTAGTTCGGCCGGCCGGGCGTTACGACGCGATTGTCACACAAAAGCCCGACGTGCCAGGTAATTGTTTATCAGTCGCTAACAGTTCTGTCGGAAAGAATTACGTGGGGATTGGTAGATGTCACGCTAACGCACACCCTGTTACTTGTCAACTGCCGAAAAACTCAAAAAAATGGCGCAGTAAGCGCTCTATACCGAGTCAACTTACGAGTATTAGGTGAAAATTATCAGAGTGAATGTTTGAAAAATGATGTGTGACTAAAAATGTCGATGTACTTAGTAGAGATAATCTACATGGTTAAGCAATGATACCGCGCTTATATAAGTACATTTGGCTACTTTCCTGACTAAAAAAGATATGATTCTGTTTAGTCCCTCAGTTAGATTATCGAAAAAGATTGGATACGTGTTTCTTGGTTTATCAAATTTATAAAAATTTACGAAGATAAAACGCGTCAAAGACGAGTCGGCTTGTGACTTCACTTTTCAATAAAAAATGTACTGAAATGTTTTCAACACACGAGTTTTCGAAGAGCACAGCAAAAAGAAAAAATATGTGTCCAATAGTTTTTGGAAATCTTTCTGACGGACTATAATTAGATTTTTTTTGTAGAATACCCAATTTTTTACGTTTCAAACTCTCGTCCAGAATAAGAATATCACAGTATCTTAATACCAATTCGTATTATGACTCCGAAGGTTGCAGAAATGAGGTTGTCGTTGAAAGTCATGATCATCTTCCTGTTAGTACCTAAAGTTTGACCAAGTGTTTTACTTTGTAGAACCTAAGTCTTGGTTAAAATAAAAGGCAAGGCACAAAAAGGCTCTTTCAATCATAATTAGGAAAAGAAAAAAAGTTTAAGTAAGTAATTACTTAAAAGTTTTTCGTCGTTACCGTTTTTTCTCTCCGTACAAACCTAGAGTTCTTATAAAAACGTGGAGCGAGCGAGAAGTCACTTCTAAATCCTTTCTGATATTACAGTAGTGGACGACGCGAAGAGAAATATGATGTATGAAGTGTGTAGTATGATAAATGCGATGCGAATCCAACCTAAACCTCCCGGGACGCTACTCTCCTAAATTCAGGTAGGTGTGCAAGTACTGAACTCATCGCACAAATGGTTTTGTTATTTAGTCCGTCCTTCCGTCCGTGAAAACGCATTTTATCCCTTTTCGCCCCACTTATGGTTGAATTTGTGATCTTTTCTCGGTGTGCGTCCGTGTTGTGAATGGAATGTGCTCGGCTAGCACGTTTCAAAGCCACGTCTCTGCCGATGTCTGCGAACTGTCAGATGCACGGCTACTTGTTAGCTAATGATAGTGCACTGGCAATGTTGTTTACATTGGCACTGGGGGACTGTTGCTTGTGATATTTTTCTTAACAAGGTGGACCGTCAACGTTGTTATTTTTGTTTTACTTACGTATTTTCTTAAAGTACCTGTTGTTGCTGCGTTGTTGGCTTAGTGGTCGCAAGTGTGACTGCAGTGCATGATATTCTGGTTTCGATTCCCAGGTCGGGCGAAGTGTTATTCGGTTTTTTCATCAGACATTTTTCGTTAGCAGCCATGGAGTCTGGATTTGTGGCCAGTTGATGGCAAAGGGCTGCCCCTCTATTAAAAATATCTGGAGAAACGTGGGTGTACTAATGGGTTTACCTCTGCCTAACCCATCGGAGATTACGGATGTGATGTTATGTTACATGTTCGAAAATTCTTCACCTTTTACAGCCGTATTTATAGTCAAGTTAAAGTAATTCCTTGAACTTAAGTAATTACTTATGCAAACATTTTTATGCAATGGGCAAGAATTTAAACGACGTTAGAACCGTCAATGAAAGCAAACCTAAGAATTCTAACCTTTGATAGATCTAACATCAAGAAATTACTAAACTACAGAGAAAAAATCGTATCTTAAACAATGACTTTTACTCAAGTAATCACTATGACTTGTTTATAGATACGGGTGTTAGATTGTTTCGTAGGTCGATAAAATCTATCTAATTAAATCAAAACACGTTACAATAATTTATTTAAGCATTTTACGCATCGATCCGCATAGATTTCCAATTCATAATTCATTGCTTTCTTCGGGAAGCTCTGTCATCATGAATCACGGGGCGGGTCATAATTATTCGCTGAATTCATGGTGATTTTCCCTCAACTCTGCTAAATATAGCTCGATTCTAATGTGACTGATGAATTGTTTAGTCAACCGAGGTTTGGCGGACTCCTACTATTTATTTAGGTAGCTATGTGACATGGTATTGGTTTCACGAGTAGGCGTTAATGTTTATTTAATTCCAACGGTATTTATGAAGTTTATTTTAGTTGTGTTTTCGCGAAACTGTTGGTGTGAGTTTTTGGAATACCACTCTTGGCCCCCAGGGGCCGAGTGTGGACTATAGTTAGGGGTCGAGTGGACACTTTAATTATTGGGGGCCGAGGGGCCGAGAGTGGACTAAACCCTAATTTTACACACGAAATGGTACTGCTTCGTTGGTCTAGTGATCGCAAGCGCTACTGCTGGGTATTAGGTGCTAGGATCGATTTCCAGTTCGGTTAAAATATTATTGGAGTTTCTTATCAGGAGTTACTCTGTAGCCGTCACGGAGTCTGGATTTGTGGCCGTTTGTTGTTAGTAGGCTCGTCCTCGATAACATATAACTTAATCATAGCTGGCGAAATGTGAGTGTACCATAAATTAAACCGCTGCCTACTTAGCTCTGCAGAGATTATAGGCGTGATCTTATGTCGTTGTCTTACAAAACACACCTAAACTCTAAACACGAGTGTACGAGGCTTCTATTCTATGACCACCTTGTGACCATTAAGAAGCATACCATAATTATGTACCTGCTTGGGATTTAGAAACTAACAACCAGAACTATGCAACATACTTGTAAATAATATAAGGGGACAAATACTAAGAGAACGCGACGTAATCTTTCTCTGTTTGTTATCATTGTATTTAAATTATTGTTAACTAGCTGATGCCCGCGGCTTCACCCGCGTGGATGTCGGTCAAATAATTATATACTAAAACCGTCCTCGAGAACCACTCTATCCATTGGTGAAAACAACATGCAAATCGGTGCAGTTTTTTCGGTTAATCGCGAACGGAAGACAGACAGACAGACGGGGCGGAGGATTTTGTTTTATAATATGTAGTGATTCAGTTTCGAAGCTCAAGAAAATACCTATAAGCCCAATTAAAGTTAGTGCAGTTACTTTAAAACCTACATGTACCTAGAATAGTCTTAATTTTCTAATAATACTAACTATTGTTCCCACAAATTAGATTACATTTAATATTTTCAATCGAATTAAGATAGCATAGTACCAATAATGAACAAAACTAACATTCTACGGAACTGAAAATTATAGAAATAGAATTTGGCGTGGAGCCAGGAACAACAGGCTCGCGGCGTATTGGTGATTGTGCACCAATGTATGGCCCATTCTATACGTATATTGGTGTAGCTCGATATAGCTTCCGTAAACTGCCATGAGTTTAAATGCTTGAATTGCGAATGCTTTCGTTTCTATTATTGTGGCGCTGGAGTTAGAAACAAGATGGGGTCGGGGGTTTTATAACCGGAGGAAGCGAAAAAACGAAGAAACGTAAGCTTATCATTAATCATCCATTGTTTTTCTTATTATCCTTAGGGGTTAAAGGAAATGTATTTAAGGAATATAATGTTTATTTTATGTTATTCTCGTACTCATTTTTCAAATGATTATTTCGAATGACACTAATGTACGGATGTTTAATCCACGGGAATGTTTCTTCATAATAATTATAAGCCGCGATTGTTGGTTAACTAACGGTACCTACCTCAGGCGATGTTCATTCATTTGTAATAATAACTTAGATGAGGAAGTGCCTCAGAGACGAAGTTACGGTTCGCGGCTGGCAATGAAATTCTTCTACAAAGTGTTACAGCCGAACTTGAGCAATTGCGGTGTCCCACAATGAGTTGCGCTCATGCCGCAATGCACTGTAACATAGTTTGCGAGATTTATTCCTTCAATCTCCGCTACTTTGGCGGGGCGACGGGCGAGAGCGCGCGGGGGTGCGGCGAGCGTCGCGGCGCACTCACTCACTCTAATGGGGTAATAACTACACTTGAACGCGGCAATTTGTACTACATTTTTTCGGTAAAAACTTTTCCTGTTAGTGAGCTTTGAGCTCGAAGTGTTGTGTTACTGCGACATAATCCCGGAATCCCGGAGAAATATTGTATACACGCTTTACCTCTCCCGTTTTATCTTGCTCTGATTATAAAATATGTTTAAATGCTCCTCCAGGATGCTCTGCGCTTTAGTAATTAACGTTTGTTTTCTTAATGCTGCCTAATTAACATCTTTTTCAGAGAGCAGCTTTTTTTGCCATTAGTGTAATGAAATTCTTTTTAAAATTATTAATTCATTTTGTGGTTGTTGTGTAGGTACTCTGGCTAGAGATACAATGCAGCTGCAGTACGGGCATGAACATTTGCTATCGTCTCATTTGCATACATACATGTGTTAGGCCATTTGTGCATACTGGCTTTCTTAAACCTATTGGTATTTATTATTGTTTTTCACTTATCCCTTTTTTGTTCATCAAAATGATGGCCCGTTATAAAAATCTAGCCTTGTACATAGACTAATAAGTAATGTAATTAAAACCTAAACTGTTAGATTGTCTTTACTAAGAATGTGAAAAATAGCACTTTTCTTTTTGTGTCCATTAAAGTTTTGTTTTTTTTTGTGTTAATTTGGTTTCAGTTGTGCTATATTAGACTATTCACGAGCATTATTAATTTATGGCAACGCCTAATTAAATTATAAATCGGACAAGATACTAACAGGCAAGGGAATTCAGAATTTCTTTGTACATTAACGCGGAAGGGTGTTAAGAGAAATATTCTAATGAGAATGCAAATGCAATGCGCAGTACAGCGTACTCTGTTCCGCTGAAACAGAGCTGCAGTTTAGGCAAATTGAAACTATAATCAGATTTAAAAAATAAATCCAGCTTGTAATCCCCCTTTTATGTATATTAGTGCTATCCCGGGCATTCCCGGGCAGTCCCGGGTTAGTTCCCGGAGTTTACCTTGCGGATCTGCGACGTTATTGTGATTCGCTTTCGCGTTGATAGCTTCACTCGTTCCTGAAGTTTGTAAGTTGACTTTAGATTGGCTTTACGGCTTTTTCCTTTCAGTTTACCTACTTGTCATAATAATTTATGTTTTTAAATGTATTTATAATCCTTCATCATCAGTTTATAATGTTCCCACTGCAGGGACTCAGGTCTCTTCTTTAGGAGAGGGATGGGCTATAATCCACCTCGCGAGCCCAGTGCGACTTGGTAGATGTCACATATCTTCGAATTTGTTGGTTCTAAGATATACCAGTTTCCTCATTTTCCATCACGGTTTTAGAAAGCAGTAATATAATCCTTACTAACTTTTAATTCAATTTAATTTGTAGATCTTTACGAGTAGTCAGAAGCCGAAAGTCTGACATCCAGCCTTACCCAGGGGCCGGTATTGTATTACCCAGGGGTTGTTGAGGTTAGATACACAGTCGCTTCATGTAAAATACTGGTGATACTCAGTTGCATCCAGCTAGACTGGAAGGCGACCCCAACATAGTTTGTGAAAAAGGCTAGGTAGATGATGGTGACCAAGTTTTAATGCAATTGTATATTTAAGTTGCCCATGTTTTTCGGTTTCGGCCGTCTACGAAACCGTAGTTTCGTAACTGGTTTCGATGAAGGAATTATTTGTCCTCGTACGTAACTAGTTTCGATGGAAAAATTATTTTTCTTCGTACGAAAGCACAGTTACGCACTACGAATTTTCACTATAGGTACCATGAAAACTATTCCCGTATCCTTCACACAGTTATACACCAGTACACATAAAAGAGGGGATGTTTTTTTTTGCTAGCGAAGTCCTTTGTTTGGAATGTCGTTAGTTCTTTAAAACATATTGTAAGTTTGTTCAAGTAGTTTTTCAATTTTGGGATTTGATTGTGAAATATTAATCTTTAGAGTGTAAATTTTTGTTAGACTCAAGTGTCCCCCCCCCCCAAGTGTACCAGCTAGCCCCCTACCCCCTAGCAGTGTAGCAGCGGTATGGTATGATAAAATTCACGGTAGTAGAATATATAACGAAATAAGGAAAACTGTCTAGTAATAATAGCTCAATCCAAACCATTTACATACAAGAAAGAATATTTCTTTCAACATTTCAGAAACCTTAAAAATATTTTCTTTGTATGTAACCATGATAGGTACATTACCGTGGTTTCGGACAAAGAAAAATAATTCTTCCATCGAAACTGGTTACGTACAAGGAAAAATAATTCCTTTATCGAAACCAGTTACGAAACTACGGTTACATAGACGGCCGAAGCCTTTTTTTCAATCTCATTGAATGCTATTTAAATCAATGTTTTATCGTATAATATGCGTGAGTTTTGAAATACTTACTCAGAGGGAAGGTCATATATATTGTAAATATGTAGTTGTGGTAATATATAAATAATAATTATAACAAAGCAAAAACTTGTTTGAATTATGACGTAAAAATGTCATCGCCAATAAAATATGCACGTTGATGAATAGCATACAAAACACAGTCACAAATTATTTAAAACAATTCCGGTGGACAGTTCGCGCATGTTTTAATAAAATTGAAACCTAAACTGATTATTTCATCCAACCGTTAACATATTGACTATTTAACAACGGTGGATATATAAATAATGTAATAATTTCCGCTGGTTTGTTTTACTGATTTGTTTATGTTTGAGCAAACAGCACACATTAATCTTCTTCTATGTAAATAACGTGACAGATTTGTTTTTTAATATTCGCAATGTCCCGCATGAGACACGGGAAAATTGAGAAAGTTTCCCGGAATATGGGAAAATTTGATTTCGGCAGGACAGTCAATTCAGTAGCCAAATAAAACTCTGTATTTATTTTGCCTCGACTGTCATGTTGGTCTTGTGGTTGCAATCGCGACTGCTAAGCATGAGTACTTGGTGTTCGATTCCTGGGTCGGGCTAATTGCTATTGGGTTTTCCATCAGTATTTCTCAGCCGTGCTGAGTCTGGAACTGTGCACGGTTGATGGCAACAGGCTCGCCCCCTATTACATGGGACTTAAACGTAACTGGCGAAAATTCTGGGTGGACTATTCGGTTTATTCAAGGGCCTTACCCTTCGTCGTTTGCAGGCGTAATGTTATGTTATTTTATGAGAATATGAAATTAGAATATAATATTTAAATAGAAGATAAGAAGAAGACAGTCTTCGATTTTACAAATAACCTTACAAAGATTGATAAAAAAAAAATATTGTATTTATAAAAAATAAAAAAAGTCGCAGCCCAAGACTTAGAAAGACATAATTGTTGGCCTCAAAATGTCTATCATTTGCGACTTACTTCACGGCACTAGTGATTCTGTATGAAACAAATGAAATACGAGTTACAGCTCGTCTCCTGTCTCATAAACCTCCGCAGACTTTAGTAAAGTATTATTGTTTGCGATCGTTCACCGACTTTTTCATAGCTGGCAACACTACCCTACATCGTCCCTAAGATAGCCGGATAAATAAAACATGTTACGACTACAACTTGCTAGGGTTATTACCTCTTTTACATTTTATTACAAGTTTACTTGTGGGTGTACTATATCACCTAAATATCAGTGATCGTCCAGTGTTGTGAACATCGGACTGGCAAGTCTTACATCCGTATTTATAGTCAAGTCAAAGTAATTACTTGGACTTAAGTAATATTTTTATGCAATGGGCAAGAATTTAAACGAAGTTAGAACCGTCAAAGAAAGCAAAACTAAGAATTCTAACGTTTGATAGTTCTAACATTAAGGAATTACTAAACTACAGAGAAAAAATCGTATCTTAAGGCGACATTAACTGCCCGCGCCCTTGAGCGAGTTAGAGGAGACAGCGATATAGGCCGATAGAGGAGCTGAGGGAGTCAGCGATACACTGCCGCCCGTCGCCCGCCAGAGCCCCGCTTCAACGCGCACCAAGATTATTCGAAAAAACAACCCACCTTGATTTATCAAACACAATACAAATAAAAGCCGTATACTAAAATATGGGTCAATAAATTGTCTTTTATTTGATTAAAGTTTCATGTAAATACGCCCCATACTTTTTGCGTGATTATCGTTTTTTTGTCCACGTTAGACAATACTTTACAAATTAATTACACTATGTTATTAAAATATAATTTCACATTTTCACACATCAAATTATGAATAAAATTGTCTAGTATAACATATATTTTTTTCAAAGAAATAAGACTAGAAGTTTAGACGTGATGTTCAATATAAAATCATTAAAAGTCGTTTATCTGCGCCTTAAACAATGACATTTACTCAAGTAATAGTAATGACTTGTTTATAAATACGGGCGTTAGATCTCGAGTTCGAACCCAAGACACGCACCACTGATTTTTTGGATTCATGTGTGTATTGTATGATTTTTGACTTGTTTCGGTGAAGGAATACATCGTGAGGACACCCGCATACCTGAGAGATATTTCTCGGCATGTAAAGCCAATTCAAAGGCACGGGCCTTAAAATGGTGACATAAAAACTCTGACTCCAGGTTAAGCACTACCACACGATAAAGAAAAAAGAAAACCTACCAGCCCCTTATGAATAGTACAGGTTTGATGTTTTATAGTTATTAATTCAGAGTTTCAGTATTTTATTTGAGAAAAATTCAATATTAAGGTAGCAAGCCTCCTACAGGAAGCAGGAAGTAATTTATAAATTATTTTATTTCGCTTTTGTCAGATTTCTTTTTAACGAGAATCAGGTTGGTACATGGAATATTGATGGGAAATTCAAGGAAAAAATATAATTCTACAAAAAATATTTTTTTCCAAACCAATTTACTATACTATCCCTGATAGATTCAGGGAAATGAAAATGAAATAAAAATTCGTCAAAACCGAAACCACGTAATTGAAAAGGCGGATAAAGGGAAGCAATGTAGATGCAATAACGTACCCTGGAATCGAATAAACGGTAAAACAATGGGAATTTCCCAAAAATACTTTGATCTGTTGTTTTTCAATTCGTTCTGGAACGTTCGGCTGTGTATTATCCTGAAGGGTAATCGTGTTCAATCAATCACTTTATTAGAGTACTTTGGACGCGGGAAATTGTTCCTTGTCCTGTATATTAGGCCCGTGTCAAAATACATCAACGTGCTCCGATGACGGTACGGACGTATATATTATGTATGCACACGTAAATTCATAACAATGTAAACATTTTTGATGTTATTTTGTTAGATGATGAAGTGGGGGTGTAGGGTTTCTTTATGGATGAGGTGTTCTACGTTTATAACTAATTGATATGTTTCAGTATAATAATGAGGGCTTAAAATAATTATAATGAGGTCTAGAATACCTGCCGCTTGGCACTAACGAGCAATTTTCGTACATATTGCGAATGTTCCAATTCTGAAAATGTTTTGACTGGTAGGAAGACATAATTATTTGTGGTAAAAATTATATAAATTATATTTGTGTCTGTTAACGGAAAAGTGTGTAATCCGTCATTGTATACAATTCCTAGGAAATGTGTGCAATTCCTAAAATAGATAGGAAATCTATGATAGGTATATTTTGTAATATGCACTTTTCCTAGGAAATCTATACATTTCCTAAATAGCAATCGGAAATGTATTACATTCTTGCTGATTGTAAGTATATTATATGGGGGGATAGCCCACCTCCTAACTCTGAGTATGTACTGAGACCCCGACATACTATGGCGAACCCACTAATATGAAAATTTGGATGCAAGAGCGAGCGAAGTGACCTCGGGACTTGGGGCACCCCGACTCGGACAGGTTAGGTTAGAAGGGGATGGTGGGGTTGAGTGAGCGAGCGAAGCAGGCGAATAGACCCCGCCATCCCCTTCGTGGTTAGTTTTTCTAAGCCACAAAGAAGAAGGAGTCCCGCGAAGCGGGGCTCCGTCTACTAGGCCTAGAGGGGTTAGGTTCCAATAATTTTTATTGGTAAACAATAAACAACTTCAATATTACGCGAAATAAAACCCTATAAATATAGCCCTATGAATATTTTATATTTTTACGATGTGATTGTTACAGCTAATTATGTCAATAAGAGCCTTAATAAAAAGTCTAATTTCAGTTTACAAACGTGTCAAATTTATTTTAGTCACAGAAAGCATTACTTTTTTACGTATTTCCTAGTATCATCCCGGAATTGCATACAATTCCTAGGAAATACATACATTTCCCAGGAAATGTGTGCATGGTATACATTTCCTAGGAAATACATACATTTCCCAGGAAATGTGTGCATGGTATACATTTCTTAGGAATTGTGTATACAATTCCTAGGTTTCATACATTTCCGGTAACATGTCTATAAATTGTGGCCATAATTTAAATTTCTGTTTTGCATATTTGTCGGACTATCACAATTTTTGCGGACGAAAACGCAGGCGAAGTGCTAGGTTAACAATAAGAGTGTGTGTTTCTTTGTAAGTCAAATCTTTGATGCTTACTCTGCCTCTGCGTGACAGTTATTAAGGGCGTAAAAGTACCCTTAACGAAGCCAATATAGGCATTTGTTCTTCCCGTAACTGCGAGTTACCAGTTACGGAGACATTGGGGGTCAAAGTTAAAAAAAATCATTACAGTTTTTTTAATACTATTTTTTGAGGTTATAACTTTACTTAAATTACATCCATGACCTGTTTACTATTCAAAGCATCTACCAGCACAATATTTTAAGAGTGCATTGAGTTTTACTGTAAAATGTGATTATTCACCCCAAAAAAGAAATCGTTTCCCAGCAATAATTTTTGCGTACGGGTACTTAGTTTGATGTACATATATAATGCTAGGTTGACGGCTTCGTTTTCCTTCCTTTATACCCTGTATACTGCGTCTACGCAGTGCTACACGTTCAATGCTATGTAGTGTGGCCAATGCAGCGCTACACTGGCCTACGTCACGGCGCAATGAGTTTACGCTGTGCTACGCGGCGCTACGCCGCGCTACGCTGCCTCTATGTGGCGCTACGCGGCATCTACGTGGCGCTACGCGGGTTCTACGTGGTGCTACGCGGGTTCTACGCGGCGCTACGCGGTGTCTACGCGGCGCTACGCTGCCTCTACGTGGCACTACGCGACATCTACGTGACGCAGAAACTTTACGGCGTTATTGATGGTCTGTGATATCAATACGCAACGCCTACGCTGGAGTACTGTTTGCACTTTTTTGCCGAATAATAAACGGTCATCAAATGCGTTTTAGAGTGCGGGCCGGTGTGGACCACGTCGGGCGACGTTCCTGTGAAATAGAGTCACTACGTAGTTTTTTTGCTGTCCCTACGTATTTCGGATCAGAATTTCGTAGCGTTAGGAAACTAACTTTTAGTTGGTTTCGTCATAGTTTGAAGTGGCGAAAAACAAACAGTAGTCTTCTAATTCCTACTGACGTTTCTGTACTCGTACAGGCAACATTAATATTAGTCAAATAGTGCACTGTTTACTGAGAAATTCAAAACAAAGGCCTTATTAATTTTCTACCCAAAAAATCTGAAACTAAAGTCGTAAATAAAAAATCCCAAAACCTACCGAATATCAGCCTTTTACATTTTTAAAGGTTATCGATAACGGAAACGATTACTGCTCCAATGCTTACCGGAAGGAACCGATTGGCTCCGAATTATTTTTTATAGCTCATGGAAGGGAATTTTAACATCGATACGCGTAAATATGGTCGATATAATATTTTTCTCCTAAGATATTATCTGAATTATTGTGGTGGTAGTTTTTCACGTATTCATAGCATCACGCCTGTTACCCTTAAAAGGTTAGGCAAAGGGGTATCCATTATAGTACACCCATATTTCGCCAGTTTTAAGTCACATGTAAGAGCCTAGGGTCGTGCCTATTGCCACCAACCGGGCACAAACCCAGACTCCGTGGCTGCTACTCAGAAAAACCCAGTAGCACTTTGAACTGACCTGGGAATCTAACCCAGGACCCCATGCTCAGCAGTCGTGCGCCGAGGACGTAATATTTATTTAAAAACTTTTTAACAAAAAATAAAACCGACTTCTTCTGTTTTTATTTTTCAGTTTTTAGTGGTTCACATGTAAGTTCACATGTTCATGGGTCATAATGTGGACAATGTAGCTTTTTATTGAGTTTTGTTGATTTTACAAAAACTGCTCTTCGGATTTCGATAAAAAAAATATGGGACCATTTGGGAAGTATACCCTTTCCAACAAAAAATAATTTTTAAAATCGGTTATCAAGCAACGGAGTTATGCCCGAACAAACATAAAAAAACAAACATCTGAATTGAGAACCTTCTTCTTTTTTTAGAAGTCGGTTAAAAATGTAGTCAAAACTAACTTTTGCCAGCGGCTTCGCCCGCGTGAAAATTACGATTTCCATACAAATTTTCATCCCCTATTTAACTCCCTTAGGGGTTGAATTTCGAAAATAAATAATAAATAAATAAATAAAATAAAATATATTGTGTCAAATAATTGGTTTACAATTGTTGTGTTCGGAATCTTCTTTTAGACAAATAATGCCTGTAGTAGAAGACTCCGCCCCTCCCTATTTTGTACAGCGTGATAATTAACACAATATTTTTAAAATATTAAAGTTAAAAAGTTTAAAATAAGAAATTAAAAGATAGTATACTTAGAGATGTGTGTGTGTATGAGCGTGTCTGTCAGTATAAGTGTCTGTGTGTCTGAGTGTATGTAAATAAATCCGTGTTATAACAATGCTTCTGTGTCCTCATAAGTAAGTGGTTTTATCCATTTAACTAGTGTTTGTTTACAACCATATTTTTTTTTCGAGTGTATATTTGTCATTTTATTTATTCTAATAAACAATTGAGCTGATCGTTTACTATATTGGTTACATGCAAATTTGGTCTTAGTTGAAGGTATATCCGCTATGCTAAACTTTCTTCTTTTCGCGGTAATACCCACATTAAGGGGCAAAGACTTGTGCTTTTTTAAGACTGTTTAGACTATGTACAGCTTTCTGACAGAGAGTACATCACTGATCCGATAAAGGTCTACAGTAGGAAATCTAAGCTTTTTAAAATGCATAATCTTTAGAAGTGCGCGTTGTGCTCGTTCTCGTTCGAAAATCCTTCCTTATTCCTTGTCTGCATTGTAAAGGGAACCTCGGTGCAAAATTTCAGCTTTCTAAGTCCAAGGGTTTGGGCTGGGCGTTGATGAGTCAGTCAGTCAGTCAGGACTTCTCTTTTTATTAAAAAAAAATAATGTTAAATCCCAATTTGTGCAAATAGCAGAATTTTAAACGCACTCTTCCGTAAAGTACCTAATTAACAAAATTATCGCATTATTTCCTGCATAGCTATTGTCTATGTGAAGTAAACTGAAAGAATAATATTCGTCCCTTAATATTTCTTTAATTATCATCTGGCCACAATGAGCCCCTTATTCTTAATGAGACCATTTAACTGTATTCAATTTAATTACTTTCGTATTATCTTGCGAATGGCGCAAAGCCGCCATTATTTGCCGGCGACAATATTTTATCCTTACAAGAATCGTATGCTTGGATTTAAGCTGGTTTTTTGGCTCGAAAATTGTCATAGGCCTAGCCTTTTGCTAGGCTATAATTTTTAGAAACTGGGTTCTAGGTAAAGTCTAAAGTTTTGCAACAAGACACAAAGGGCTAAGAAAAAACATGGGTGAGTTTAAGGCAGTACAAGTCTGACCCTCCCCTCCGCTCCGCCCAGAGCTAGGTCATTTGATGATTAGCAACCCGCAAAAAAAGGGCTGGTCAAAGTTCTTCTACATTTCTGTTTCTGGTAAAAAATCAAAACATTTATTTCAAGTAGGCCAGTTACAGGCACTTTTGAATGTTCGAAACAAATACAAAATAAAAAGAGGCTAGAGTCCCAGTTACAGAACTATGAATGTACTGTAGTTGCCCATTCCCTAGCGTAGATATCTATGAAGAAGAACGGGCAAGAACCTCCATGGACACTCTTTTAAATCAGAATAGAATATAATAAGTAAGACTTACCTACCTACGTTCTTGGAATCCAATGCAGCCGTTGAGATATACCTAGACGCACAGCACAACTGGGCGTTAATGCTAATAATTATTCATATTATTTACATCTGTATTAGTCAAACACGTTTCTGGTCAGATTCAATTAGAATTAACGGATATCCCTCTGTTGATTAGCAAACACTTGATTAGTGATGCGTTTCCTATTATTAGCCGGAGAACTAATCTACCGCAGTAGGGATACTGCGGTAGTAGCATGTATTATTGAGAAGATAATATTTCGTGCCACATATGTTAAATGTATTTTCATGAAAAGTAATTTTTTCAACATAATGTGGTTATCCGTGCCTCGGAAAACACGATAAGCTGTGTGGTACCGTTTGCTATATAGAACTTTGGCAGTCGTTACAGGTAGTCAGAGACCTGAAGGTCTAACAACCAGTCTTACCAAAGGGTATCCTATTACCTAGCATTAACTGGGTTATGGAGGTCAGATAGCCAGTCGCTCCCAACTATGTTAGGGTCGGTTTCCTGTCTAACCAGATCCAGCTGAATACCAGTATTTCACATGAAGCGACTGCCTATTAAACCTCCACAACCGAACATAAACTTGAGTTAAAACCTAATCGATATCGGGGCGCGCAAAACTACGGCGGATATAAAACATTATTTGATTAATCAGACGAACTTACCTTAAGTGAAGTCCGATTACAATTTCATGAAGGATGAACTGAAATATAATTGATTACAGTGTAGTTCCCAATTCGCTAGTATTTGGCATCGCAGTTTTAGAGAAAATAAAACAAAACTTTTTCTCTATGATTTGGCAACACAGATTTGACACTCTTTAGAGATAGCGTTGCTCTATTAGCCCATTCGACAAGGGACTAATCCTAAAAAGGATGGGTTGGGTGGGTAATTATATTTCAGTTCATCCTTCATGAAATTGTAATCGGACTTCACTTAAGGTAAGTTCGTCTGATTAATCAATTTCATTTCATGATGAACTGAAATATAATTGATTACAGTGTAGCTGTTTAGAGTCTAAGTCGACATGGGCCACTCTTTTGGAAATATACAAGACTTACCAAATCAATCTTATTGTTACATGAATCAAATTTATTTGAGACCAACCTATGCTTGTATATCTTAGGTAGGTATGATTCATAATCATCAATCTTAAGGTATTATATAATAAGTATGTATGTGTAAAAAGACAAAATAGCCATTATGTGGCTTACATAACTAGGGCGTCATTAAAGACAAACCAATGATAATTGGCTACTAGTATTTTCATGATAATAAAATACTATCAGTCCTGTCTCATAATCAGATACAATATGAAACAATAAATGCTATAAGTATGTATAGCTAATAATGCCATATTACTAAATTAAAACACTATTAATGACAGTGTACAAATAAAATAAATAATCATTAATAATAAGGAATGTTTGAATAAAACTTAAAACTGAATGTTTAAATTAAACTTATTAAGTTTGTGTAAAGATAAATAAAGGAAAGTAAATATGATTTACATCTTCAAGTTGGTATTTAAGACGGTATTTGCCCCACACTAGGGATTTTCCCTGTATCGTGGGTGCGTGCACAAACATATAAAGTCACATACACAAATACCCAGACCCCAAACAACTATCTGCAGGTCATACAAATATTTGTTCCGTGCGGGAATCGAACCCGCGACACGCAGCTCAGCAGTCCAACCGCTTAGCCACTGCGCCAACCGTGCCGTCAAACAGACATAAACCATTAACATTCACTGATACATCATAAACCTTGTCAATGTAATAGAACTATCTGGCTAGCCAATAGTTTTCCTAATGACATCTAATGACACCCCTGCCTGTTTAGCAAAATATGTGTCTGCATAAAGTGTGCTAAGTGTGGTACATAATATATCAGTCAATCCCACTTCCCTTCATTAATAATTTAATTCTTCTACTAATTGTTTGTTTGGATGCCTGTTATAAAAGGAAAGCAGGTTTCAGTTTTTGATGACAGTGATATTTTTATAAGAATAGTAATGTACATAATGTATTATGTCTTGTGACATGGACATATTGTCTTTTAATAACTGATAGAGTCTGCACTCTTTGAGCAGTAGCAAGAGCTAATAAGGTGACAAGCTTTTTACTTAATTTTTTAAATTAAAATTCAGATTATCCCCAATTAGACAGTGATTACTACTACACTACTATTGTAGGATCACAAGTATTCCCATACTTGTATAAAGCGGGTTGAATTCTTTAAAGACCCATGAGAAAACGCTTGATGTGATCATCCCTGTCAATTCATTCATTTAACAGAGAAGCGAAAGTATTGATCTAGCCTAATGTAACAAGCTGTAGCCAACATTATTTTGGTTTATGTATAATGTATTTCAGTGAGGTATTGTATTAGATCTGGTATTGAATCACACTGTGATTTTGGCAGAATAAGTACCAACTCTTTAAGTGAATGCATTTTGCAAAAGATGGTCGCTGCCGGAGTAAGCTGGTTGCTTTATGGGTGTTTGGTACTGAAAGGAGATTGTAATAAATTATTATTAGAATAGAATATGATTGGTTTTATAACCATCGTCATTTTTACCAAAGGATATCTGACAAGTCCACGGTGGGTACCTACACCTACTCATATTTCCTTGCCCCCCCCCCCCTTTTTTAATTTTTGAAGACAATTCGTAATTAATGTCAATGGTATGAATGTGTATAAAAAAAATAGGAGCTCTATTTAAATGAGAAGGCATCTATCTGAAATGCATATGGGTCTCTATATCAAGTTCATGACACATATGCTTTACAATTTGAATTAACTCCGGTAGCTAGTAAATCATAATTGATAATTCCCACTCTGTGGCAATGTTAGTATGCCTTGATTCCTCATATGACAAGTTATATTTAGATTTTATGTAAGGCTAATAAATCATAAATGATAATTCCAACTCTGTGGCAATGTTAGTATGCCTTGGTTCCTCATCTGACAAGTTATATTTAGATTTTATGTAAGATGCTTGGAGATTAATACACCTAGCTTCACACCAAACCCATATCCTTCTACTACCATCATTTAGGTTAGACATTGAACACTACCCATCTTGTTAATGCAAGCAATGGCAGTAGCGTTGTCAATCCGAAGAAGAATATCACAATTATTTTTTGAATTTACAAAGCATTTTATACCAGAAAATATTGCCCTTAACCTGGTTTATGTGATATATTTGCTCTGATTGTGACCACAGGCCTCCAACATTTTCACCATAGCAATGAGTATCCCAACCTGTCAGGTCTGTATAAACTTGTAAATCAAATTTTCTTCACTGCTATGCTTCTAAGTTTTGCTGATAAGCATGGTGTCATTGGTGGAGGAATAACATAATTATATTCCTTCTCCATTGAAAGTCAACGGTCAATTATTGGTCATGGTCAATGTGGCGAGGGGGGCTTAGGGGAGGCCTATGTCCAGCAGTGGACGTCTTTCGTCTGAAATGATGATGATGATGACCATTGAAAAAGTAAACCATAGGTAATGTCATGGATGCATCATAATTAATAAAATAATTGATTGATTGTCTGATAAAAAGATGGTTTGATTTCAGTAATGGTATTCCATTTCCATTTGTTTTGTATGTACTATGCCATATTATGATAAAGCTGGCCATGCTGCTACTAATGTGCCTAAAAACAAGGCAAAATTCTCTTATTTTAAATTTTAGAATTTAACATACCTACTCTTCATTGTATTTCTTTTTTTCAAAAGGTATGGTTGGTAGGTAGGCACAATTATTTGGAGTTAATCATGAATCCCAGTTTACAACATTAACAAGGTACTAGGGTACTTTTGTCATAATTAATAAGGGTTCCTAGTTGACTACGGAACCCTAATAATAGCATATGAACTTTAACACACTAATTGTTGTTTTCATGTTTTGTAAACACTCCTTGTAATATGCTTGGTCAATATATAAAATATCATTAATGTAGATTATGAATAAGTGGCCTAAACTTCTTGCATAAACAACCACAGGTATTAACAATTTGATGAACAAACTAGGTGCAGTACAAATAGTCCATAAGGCAATGCTGTAAATTCATATAAGGTTCCATTGAATTCAAAACAAAGGAACTTTAAATCATAAATATGACTTCCTTAAGTCTATGCAACACACTTATTAATGATCAGCAATTAACCTTACTGCAGTGCTGACTTTTACATACTTGTTCAAAGGTTTTAGATTTAAAATTAACCTGTTTGCCATCAGGTTTTGAAACAAGGAAAATCTTTTGAGATGTATTCTCCCTTTGAATGACAACATGGTGTTATAGCTCTTAATTGTAAAAGGTGAACAATTATGAACAAAAGCTTCCTGCTTAGGTGTAATTTCACAATCAGGTAAATTATTTTTAGGACTGAGACATGAAAGGGACATGAAATCCTTAATCCACTGCAATATAATGGGGTCATTTGTTGATTACAACCAACAAACAAAATATGTACCTTGTTTATTTCCTGCTGTTGTGGTAGACATCCCGGGTTCTCTCGGAACGCTGTGGGTTCAAGGATGTTCTGCGGTGTGATGGCTGTGGTCGAGTCTGTGGTCCATCTCATACCATCTCCTTGGTTGGTTGATGCTTTCAACTGTTGTGGTTGACTCTTTCTGTTTCCCATATATTTGTTACTTATGTTTTAAGCAGAAATTGCTGGCTTGGTGCAGTTTTCTTAATAGAATTTGAACTCTGTTGTATTAGGCATCTTATTTACCGCAATTCTTTGATAAATTGCCACCATTTAAAAATAGTTTTATGAGTAATTTCTATGAAATGCTTGTGCAGAGCCACTACAGACCTTGTTTTTAGTTTCTTAATGATAGAGTTCACACACCAACTTGTTGCTTCACCAAGTGATTTTAACATAGTTATTTTATCTAGTAGGATTTTTATTATAAGAGACCTGATTTTGTCTATTATTGTAAGTGCTGTGCCCACCTGTCTTTGCTGGTAAGCGATACACTTATTTCTAGTTATTCCCATTTTAGAGATCACTAGCTTTACTTTGGTGATGATAAGGATTCAATATCTGGGATTTCAACAAAATGAGTGTCACGTTATTCATCAGGGCCTGATGTTTGACAAATTTCACACCTTTTAATGATTTTTTTCTCAAAAAATGATGAAAAAATACCTTACTTGGTCCCTTAAGGTTTCTCAATAGCATTTGACTTGCACTACACAGTATCTCGTACTGTCGCATATGCTGGTTTTGATCAAGTGGCATCACGTGCCGATATAATAGAAATCTGACATTCAAGTTGATATCTTGTAGTGTTTGTAAACACTGTATATTGTAAGGTTTCTCAACAGCATTAGAATAGCACTGAACAGTATCTCGTACTATAAGCACATGCTGGTTTAGATCAAATTGGCAGCTCGTGCCGTTTGTCATCAAAGTCGATAACTCGTATCAAAGTTGATCTTCGTGTTTGGTAACTCGTACTAACACGGTAAACAGTATTTCGTACTGTAAGCACATGTGGGGCTGGTCGGCATCGGCAACTCGTGCCGGTAACAGAAATCTGTTATAAACATCAAAGCTGATATCTCGTATCAAAGTTGATCTTCGTGTTTAAGTATCTCGTACCAACACGGTATATTATCCTCGACCATTGCTGTAGCCAGCCACGTTTTTTTTTGACTTAGTTGCACCTAAAACAAAAAGCTTACCTTCGTTATCCGAAGTAATGACGAGCAAAGGGCTCCGGTCAAGTCCGGTCCCGGTCGACACTTTGCCGTTGATTTAAACTGAGGTTGCGTTTGGCACACCATCGGGACTCCGTATTTTGTTTCGACGTCGTCAATCCAACTTATACAAGAGTATTTCCACATTTTTCCAATAAGTTTTTCTTCAGAAACCATTTTTACTTGCGATGCCGTTCAACGCGCGAAAAAGAAGTGTCAAATCTGTGTTGCCAAATCATAGAGAAAAAGTTTTGTTTTATTTTCTCTAAAACTGCGATGCCAAATACTAGCGAATTGGGAACTACACTGTAATCAATTATATTTCAGTTCATCATGAAATGAAATTCCGATATTAAAAACATTGTGCGGATACATTAGCGTTTATTACGTCTGTTTACGAGTGGAGGCCCGCGCTCGAATGGTCTTTATAAATGGTGTCGGCAAATTATTGTTCTACCACTAAATTATCCATCGGTTGAAGTCGGCCCTTTATGTTCTCTCCAATGGATCCTTTCGTAGGTTTTCATTATCGTTTAGTGCTATTAGACGCGTTTTTGGCATGCTTTAGCGCTAAAATGGGAATAGTTAGCTGATGTTAGGGGTCCCCAATTAACTAAGAATTATGATGCGGTTGAACCACTTATACACATAATATGTTACACTTTACAGTGAATATTACTTTCAACTAACTTCGAATAAGCCGTTTTAGCCTTCTCGAAGCCTAACGATGAAAAACATAGCTATAGTAGCTGAATCCAATTAGATTTTAAAATGTAAAGCAATTTATTATTGTCTAAACCTAATTACCAAATTCAAATCTTCACTAGACTAATAATTTTCAGCTTTCATTGTTCGTGTGTAATTTTCTTTTCCTTTTTAGATAAACGCCTTCCCTAAACAAGAAAATCGAGTCGGGGACGTACTTATGCTACCAGTTTGTTTGTATTTAAGGAAATAAATTTCTTTTAGAAATCGGAGAGCGTAAAATTTTAATTTACTGTCAATATTTCGGCCGTTTTTTTAATAAACATCAAAGGGAAAATTATGTGAAGACACGATTTGGGGTGGAATAATTTATATTCGTGAGGATAAGCCACGCGCGCAGTTTACTTTATGGAAACGTATCGCCGGGCTCCGCTGACTTACTGTGTGCCTATGAGGTGATAGATCGAAGGTATTTGACAAGGGTCGCATTACACTACTTCCGGTTCCCAAAGTTTGATTAAATGTTACTTCAACGAACAAAGCTACTCCTGAATTGCCGTTCCGGTTACTTTTATTTCATAAATATGAAGGAATGTAGAGAACTCAGCGCAGTTGCGCGTAAAACATTACCGGTGGTAAATTCTTCTGCAAACATTTCATACCATGAAGAATTTTAAAACAATATATTTCACGGTTTCAGGGTGGCATTGTTCACGATACGAATTACAATTCTGACGATGTTTTAGGATACAATGGCGGACGTGGTCAAGGCAGCGATATGACAAATATCATGTATGAATGTGAAGAGGGTTTGGTGCTTTTCACCTTTTCAAGAATACATAATGAGGGAAAATGGGAATTATGGACTTTATAATGAAAACAGGTACTCATCGGTATTTAAGTAGGTTGGCACATATTATGTAGATGTTGTTTGGAGAGGTTCATGAATGAGTACAAAGTATTTTACAACTTACTTATTTACTAGAAAATGTTGTGTCGAATTTATGATAAGCTTGCTCATTTTCTAAATTCCAAAGTAACTGTTAGAGTAGTACAGGTATTCAGGATATTTCGATATTGTAATGAACATTTTGAACCATACACATACATTGTGAACTTACGTGGTCTATATTTGCGTTTTATAATTACAGTTAATTCAGTAATTCGTGTAACCTTTGGGGTCATAATTACGTATTTTCCTTTTCCTTATGTGGAATTCCTACACGTGTACAGTGCGATCAAATTATCTTGGCAGCTCCGAACTTCGTGCAGGTCATTTTGTTACAACGAATGTATAAAAGTGTTATGATATTTATTTTATTTGTATTTCTCACTGTATAAATTAGATATTTTCTGATCGTTTAAGTATTGGTTTATCTGGCAATAACAGTTTTATTCCCAAGTTTACATGCGTAAAATTTCGCAAAGCCTATGTTCAGAGCTGCCAAGATAATTTGATCGCACTGTACTGTTTTCCTTAGTAATTTAAGTAATTATAATACGCAAAATACGCGCTTTAGGCTTGAAGTTACGAATACCAGCCCGTTATATAAAATAGAATAATTTTGATACCAACTATAATAATACGGTTCTAACAAAACATTAAACATAATCAGTATTACATGCATAGATACCAAACGTGTCATAACATTCAGAGTAGAGGTGCTAAAACAGAATTATTCTTTCAGCACAACGAAGGAAATTTAATTAAACCTGGCTATTTAGATAATGGAAGTGCCATAAACGCGTCCGGCCGCGCACAGATTATAAAATTATCACTTACCCCTTTTCAGTG
This sequence comes from Diarsia dahlii, assembly GCA_949775195.1. Lineage (NCBI taxonomy): Eukaryota > Metazoa > Arthropoda > Insecta > Lepidoptera > Noctuidae > Diarsia > Diarsia dahlii. The sequence continues at coordinate 15,200,905 of OX459191.1, forward strand.
GTGACAATTGTTTTAAGCCAACCCTATCAATGTAATTTATTTTTATTCCTCAACATTGTGAACGAATGGATCGTTCGCAGGCTCGCGGAGAAAAATATTCGCGAAACTGTACAACATTTCGACAACGAGCCGGTAACGAGATGAGAGGAGATAACGCTGTAATTGCGTTTTTTTCTTCGATTTTACAGATCTGTGTGATAATGCCAAATGTTTCTGAGATTTATTACTTCCGACAAACGTTTGAGTCCTCTTTTAATTAAACAAAATTGTATATATTCCCATTCCTGAGCGGCTTTTATGAATAAGTACTGTATGCGTTCATATTTCTGTATATTGAATTGAAAACGATTGCTTCATTTCGTGTAAGGGATTAATTATTGAGCTTTCAATAAACTGTTATTATTTCTCCAAACCACGCAGCTTAAAGGGATATTATTGTGAACGTTATTATAAAATAATCGTATCAAAGGATATTTTCTAATTAATATTCGTAATGAGTTTGGATAGAAAGCAATCAAGACCCATAAAACATAGGTTGTATTACTTTATTTTCGTTAAAACAAATTTTGGAAATGGATCTCTATTACCTACTTGAAATGAAGCTGTTAATTCATATTTTAAGAATTTGTGAAATGCAAACATTATGTCTCCTTTGCTCATTATTACAGGAAACTTGAAGCTAGTTTATGTGAACTTGTATCAAAAATGTATCAAAGGAGTCCCCACACTAGCTGTAGCGAATAAATAGTGTACACATGATACTCAGTTAGTGATGAGGTAGAAGAGAGCAAGGTCGCTTGTGGGAAAGTTAGAAATTATTATTCCAGTGTGAGCTGTCACTTAAGCAGGATACATTCGTTATTAAACTTACTTTTGTAATCTATTCGAAAAGCCGACTAACACCTAAATCGCAATTAATGAGATAGGACAATCCGTAGAGTGAACATCAGTCCTTAACACATTTGCAAAAGTGAGCCATCTCCGTTGTCAGTTGAGCCAGTGGCTGTGTCGTCTTATTAAGAGTGTGACACAAGTCAGCGAGCTAATGTATGTAGATGAGGGCGGTTAACTTGACATCGGCTGCGGCCTGACAGGTGTCATGCGGTGCCACCGCGCACCGGATGGCGGCCGCGATACGGCTCCGGCGCGCCGTTTGTCGCCGGCGACGATTTGTCAGTGTCGCTTGACGCCACGTTACTAGCCGACGATCTACACGTCACGCCCACCGGATACCAACCCCCGCTTACATCAGATTTCAGAACAAATTTTTACTTCCATCGACAAAGGAGATGACCTAAGTGAAACCTTTGACTCCACTCACTTATGATTTGACGGACGTCGGTGGAATGGCACCGATATTTTTTGTCAAACATTTTATCTTTTCTGTAAAGGCTACATTCGATTTTATGTAGCAGAAGAGATGTCGGTCGGCAAAGTCACTAGGTGAAATTGGATGGAATAGACTTTGATCATATCGCGCCAGAAAATTGATTGCCGCTGTTTCACCTGACAGTCTTTATTTTTTCGTGTCGGGGTAAAAATATAGAGCAAGGTGGAAGCAATTTATCCAAAATAAATCTAAGCTGAGAAAAGCCATATAGCTGCCGTTTTCCAATGTGACCTCGATCTCATAAATATGAATGAGGAACGGCGGAGGAACAAAGCGGTGGCGAGCGGTGCTCAAAGACGATTTTAAAACCTTATCTAAGTCTGAGGCGTGATTGACAAAAGTCGGGCGGAATTCGATACGACTGCGGATGTTTGTCGAAGGCTTTTTTGTGGGCGCGGCAGGAGACGCTTTCCGCCGCGAAAGCGCACAAAGAGATGTGGCTTTTGGGCCGCTCGTAAAATCCGTCGTAACTGCGCGTAATAGCAGCTGGGCTCTCGGCGCCGAAACACGGAAACTGAAAGTTGCTTCAAAATGGAATAAGGATTATATGTTTGTTCTCAACTTTGATGCATGAATTTTGGTCGAGATAAGCCGTTTTATAGGGATGGGGCTATGAATATTATGGTACAGTTCAGTTTATTTTTAATAAGGGGCATGGGTGTGTTTTAACATTAAATAGATAACAAAAGTTGTTCGCAAACATGAAGTAAAAAACAAATCTTAACCGAAAAAAATGAAGAGCGATTTCCTCAAATCAATAATCCAAATCAAAACGATTAAAGCCGAAACGAACGTAATGGAAAAAGTACATTCGCACCATTAAACTTATTTCACGATTTCATCGAGAAGATAATGTCATCGAAAAAAGTCGGCAGCGCTGTCATCAATCAGACGGACGCTCTCGAGCTCGAACCGAGTGTGTTTTTGTTTGTCCAACAGTCGCGAGTCTCGGAACTCTCGGAACAGTAACGCCACTGAAATATATTGTGTTCACTCACTATACAAATTGTTTAAAAGCAGAAGAACGTTCCAGTTCCATAGAAAGATAGAAAGAAAAAGTGTTTATTGGCTTCCCAGCAGGACAAAACAAATTGACAAAAAATAAAGCGTTAACAAAGTAAACAATATGACAAACACTTAAAACACACATAGCAGCTCGTTTACAGTTTAGCTCCAACTGGTTTAAATGATTTACGAATTAAGTGAAAAATGTTACCAGTTGCTACCATTTTTCTTTTCATGCGGAAAAGATTTAAATCGTTCCGCAAAATGTTTTCCAAACCTTTTCTAGGACGTTTTTCAGTACTTATTTTATGTCAGAGAGATTCCTTCATATTTTTTTTTTTTTTGTACTTGAATCAGTGAGTATAATCACGTCAGACATGACCATCATCAGTCTCTTGCCCTTACCTCAATTCATTTGGGGTCGGCGCAGCATGTCTTCTTCTTCCGTACTTCTCTGTTTTTATTATCTCACTAGCTTTTGCCAGCTGCTTCGCCCGCGTGAAAATGACGATTTTCCATACAACCTTTCATCCCCTATTTAACTACCTTGGGGGTTGAATTTCGAAAAATCCTTCCTTATTCCTTGTCTACATTATAAAGGGAACCTCTGTGCAAAATTTCAGCTTCTAGGTCCAAGGGTTTGGTCTGGGCGTTGATGAGTCAGTCAGTCTGTCAGTCAGGACTTCTCTTTTTATTTATATAGATATATAGATATCTCATGAGTCAGACATAACCTAATCTGTTATTAAATTGTCCAAGCAATAAAATAGAGGTCGTACAATACACCGATAATGTTTCCCAATTATTATCTGCTGAAATAACCGCACGTGATCCACTATCTGTTCCGATATAATCTGTCCGAAACACGTCTTATCTCATTCGCAGACGTAATTATAATGTACTGCCGAATACAGATCCAAGTAATTATCAGTAATTATCAGTAATTATCTAAGTTAATTGAAATTCCATCCTGTGATTTTCTGAACCATTGAATAGTTACAAATATGGTTTTAGCTTTCATGGTTTATAACTACACTAATACTGTCACATACGGGATATATTTCGTGATTATCCTTTATTATGAGCTGTTGATATTTTTATTTTATGTTAAAAAAAAATAGAATTTGTCTTGTATTGACTAGTTGCGAAAAAAAAGAAATGACAGGGACATGTCTACTGCAGGCCTTAATTTTATGAAAAGAAACATGGTTGCTCTACATGATATTTTCAGAAAACTTTTTTTGTATGGAGAATCACAGCCCCAGAGTTCGCGACGATATGACAGCAGAAGATTACTGCATTCGCGAGGAAGATTTACGAAAAGCTTTGTTTTAATGTTTCGTTATTTACAGTACGCTTTATTCCAATCCTTAGTGAGTGAAACATAAAGACTACAAGAGTGAGCATAAGTTTAAAACTTTATCCAACGGTCTTGGAAGTTGTCGCGTGATTTGAATATCCACTTTGTAAGGACGTGCATTCACCACCAGCTTATATGCATCCGTTCTGCAGAATCACAGCCGGTTAATGGATGGTAGGGTTGGTAGGTATTTATTTTTTCGAGAGTTGTTGAGTGAAAATGTTGATATTATGTTGGGGCTTATTGTTATAGCATAGATAGATGTCTATAGAAAAGATATTTCTGGTCATAACATGACCAGAAATATCGATCGAGTATGTCATGTAACTTAGAAATTAGGTAGGACCAAATTTCTAAGCTGAAGTGAAAATAATACTTGGTATAAAACTTGGATTTTTCTCCAAACCATGAAGAATACATTCCATTCTATTTTCTGTTGTTGTAGTATATTTTTTGTGCATTTCATACTCCTCTTGATTCAGTTTCAGTCCAACCAAATGCAAATAAATGTGCTAAAGTGCAATGTCCGGTCCTTGAATGCTGGTGTCACACACAAGGCGCGTTTGTGAACATTTGTCGGTTTCTCGCCTGCTCGTCTGGTGCATAGTTCGCTTTATACGACGTGTCGGATGCAGTCAGTGCTGCAAGCCTTTGTTGTCTAACTAACCAAATTACGAGCACCAGTTACGGGAAATTAGTTTAGGTTAAATAATTATTATATTACATGTGATTTTGACATCGTTTGAGGCTGAAATTATGAAAGTAAAAGGTGGGTGGCAATTTTCTTTTACCTGGCTATGGACAAAATGAGTTGGTTAAATAAAGGAAAAACCCGGAATTATTTGTCTGGTTTTGCGTTCAAGTTATATCTGCTGTAAACATTGCACTTGTTCCCAGAAGATAGCGCTTTCAATACAAACCAATTGATGTTGGAGACACTCATAAGAAGACGCTATTTCTATCTGATAATTTTCCAGTAAAGCAATTTTCTTTCATCACAAAATATAAAGGACAACTTTATCATCGTTCATCGTTTCTTATCTACAGTTACGCGAAATACAGAAACAGCTTCAAAAGAAAATGTACATAAATACTTACCTCCAACAAAGAGGAACGGATATCGTTATTTTGAAATCTGAAAGCGGTCTGAGAATTGTCGCAGGTGGCGCCACCTGCCACGCTGTCTCCAAGGGAATCTTCCAACGTAACGTGAATACATGAAATACCACGCATTCATAGCGTCGCTTCTGATGACACCACATTACACCCAAGGCTCACAGCGTGATGATATCTTTTTTATCGCCAATAAACCGAATTTACTGTTTCGTATTTCTTTTGTTTTTTTCTCTCTTCTCGTTTTTGTTGCAACCATATACGCGACATAACTATAGGAAAAAAATGTGAAAGTCATATGGGATTGTGGGCTATACTATCTTTTTTCGTTTATTTGTATTTGCAAAAGCCTCGGAGCATATTTACCGGTACTTATGAATACTGAGCGAAGCATAGACATTTCAAAGAGCGAGACGTCATATCGTAAGGGGAGCACAGCGCGATATTCATGGGTCGGCAATTTTCGTAAATCTCTGAGTAAGTGAGCTCATGTAGCGCTACACGTACAGGATTAGACTAAGCTCTGAGAACTGTTTTTCCCTCCACGATTCATTCGAGAGAAAGTGTGCCGGAAATAAATAAAGCGGAGCGGGAATGCGAGACAAGAATACGACCCCAGCCAACGAATTTTCAGCGAATTTTCCACGAATGGCCTTAAGCTGGAAGATAATACAAAAGTATTGGACCGCATCAGAAGTAACACACGAGTTTTCAATCATGTTAATACATAGAAGTTTGAGCTTTGAGTGGTCTACAGATTTTGTTTGAAATACACTTCGACAAAGGAGGTTTCGTTGAAAAAATACTTTTGGAATATAAAGGAATATTCGCTTACTTTTATCAACGCTGAGTTCTTTCGCTCTTGAAGCTGAGATAAGTCATCAAATTATGCGAGCGCTATGTTGTTTACAAATTGTTTCTGAAACGAGTCACGTTTCCATTTAGAGGTAGGCGCAAAAATTGGCCCAATTTAAATAATGTTCAGTTCCTTACGTCCCCCCCCCCTACTCTGACAGACACTCTGTTTGTTTGGATTAGGTGACAAGATGACACTCGCGCAATTATCCTAATAAACTTACATAAATTGACTCTGATTTGTATTTTTTCGCGAGAAATTTTGTGACGTTTCGTTATATGCTGCGTTATATATGACTTCCTCGTTGGTGTAGTAGGCGCAAGCGCGACTGCTGCGCATGAGTCCTGGATTCAATTCCTAGGTCGGGCAAAGTGTTATTGGGTTTTTCGGGACATAGCAATAGGCTCGCCCCCTATTACGTGGGACTTGAAATGTGGGTGTGCTAATGTGTAAGCCTCTGCCTAACCCTACGGAGATGTTATGTTTCGTTACATGCGACAATATTTCATTGTTTTTGTGCAGGTAATAATTTTTATTCAGTATTTTTGGTAACGTCGATAAAGCTTCAGTAAGTGACGTACATTGTGCGCTCATAAATCGTTCACGTTTCCGACGTGTATTCAGGCTCGCACGTAAAATCTGAGCCTATCAGCGTTGAATTATCACGCTGCATATTGTTCATTATAATAAACATGTATTTGCATAATGACAGATTTATTATACCATTTATTGGCAAGAAATTCGATCGTGGAGAATAAATTTCATTCGTAAATAAATCATATTTTGCCGTTCAAAAGGTTATTCGTCAGTGAATATGCATAATTATATTTATTAATGTGCAAACATATTTGTATACTAGAACAATTGCCCACATTGGGATTGTTTTAACGAGCATTTAATTTTAAAACAGTAGGCTTTTATTTTTGTTTTAAAGAGCAATAAAACGTTTGTGAATTTAGTAGCCTTTTCCCTAAATGAGAATATTGGAGCGATTTGGTCGTTCGTTCGACATAAATAAGACTTTATTGGAAGTTTCAGGTTTATATTGTGCCGAGTGTCATGTACCTACACGTGACAGAAGATTATAGATTACCACCGTTGGTTTACGGTTCACAAATGCATGTTTCGCCTACATTAAAATTGCTTTGTAACTAGTTTGGAAATATCGAACGATTATCTTTTCCGCTTTAAGTCATCATCATCATCATCAGCCTATAATGTTCCCACTGCAGGGACTCAGGCCTCCTCTGGAGAGGGATGGGCTATGATCTACCACGCGGGCCCAGTGCGGATTGGTAGATGTCACATGTCTTCTAATTTTTGGTTCTAAGACATGCCGGCCGGTTTCCTCTTGATGTTTTCCTTCACCGTTTTGAGAGCAGTGGTGATGAAATAAATTACATAAAGTAATGCGCCTAATGCTGCGATAATAAATCAAGATGAATTGAAAAAAATGTTCCCCTTTTTTTCTCCAAAAATTAGTCAAGTACAAAGAAAGTAACGCTTCAACAGCCTACATAATTAAAAAGCTTTTTAAATTGTAATCAGTTATGCGTAGTTTAAATAAAACTTCGCTTTAATTAACGGTTTTCTTTAGATTCGAGTTTTTCCTTAACTTCCATTTTAATCCTTCCTTCCTTTCTTACTCCCCCTCTTCAAGTCATTTACTTGCACCAATGACTAATGAAATGGACTCGCAAACAAAGAGTTGTTAATAAAAAGGTTTCTGTCAGTCTTTCATCAAAATTAGAATTAAAAGAACCGCATTGAAGAGACTTCCTTGTTCTAAGTAATAAAGATTAAGAAGGAAAAGATATATTTATCAGCAAAGCAAAAGAAACTTTAAAGTCAGCTGAAAAGTGTCTTAAAATTTAATTACAAGCGAACACTTAAGTTTTACACGACCGACTTCATATCCTTTGTTTTATAGACAAAGGGGGAGTCTCACAACTGCTTTTACATTATGTCCCCCGCTTAAGTTCCGTCGCAAACGGCCACGGCCAATGTATGTGACGTACGAACTGATATTGACTTGCTTCAGCATTGTAAGTCATTTCCCTGATTACATTCGGCTGAGATATGGGACTGAGTTTGTGGAAGTTTGTGTGCTTGCACGAATCTTATTCATATTATCTTTGCAGTGACTCTATCCGCACCGGTTTGAAAGTAGGTTGGTTTTTGGGGCAGCTTTGAATAAAATTCCTACAATGTGTCTGTAATAAAGTTTCCATATGCAATAGATCATGTAGAATTCGGCTTCTGCGTATATTTTATTCATCAAACTATAACTAATGCTATGAGACTATCTATTTTCAGAACCCAGCCGAATTATAATCTATTAGACGTACAAACATACACCCACGACCAAAAGCTCCGTCAAGTGGAATTTATAAAAATACGCCAACAAATAGAATTTTCCCATTTACCATTTTGTGGCCGACGATAAAATGAAATTTTGTTAAAAAAATCCGCTCACAAACGTTTTAATCAAATATCAATTTTGGAAGTTATTCACTTTGTTGGGAACGGAAATAAAAAGTTATTTGATCTGAGTGCTCATTCCACCTACCCATATCCATTTGGTGAAACCTCTACGTAGAGAAATCTGACGATATGCCAGAGTGAATTTCATAACCGTAATTTAATATAGCTTTCATATTATTATCTTCGCAACAACGTATTTCTATGTTTATGTAGGTAACCTGTATATAAATGTAGATGGGATGGGAATAATGTTTGAGATCGTTTTTCTCTTATTATTTGAGGATAACGGTTAAGCCCGAAAAAAATACCGTACGATTTATCACTAGCAAAACCTGTTTAAAAAATTGCCCTACTTATTTTTCCTGTAGATACGAGTATCATTAAGATTATTTAAAAATGAAGTTAACAAAATCAAACACTGGTATTTTGAATGTAAAAAAAAAACGAAGAAAGCGAAGCTACTATCACAGTCACAAGGCTTAATAACTTGTTAAAGTACCTGCTGTAGTTGCCCATTCCAAAGCGTAGGACCTTTATGGACAAGAACGGTCAAGAAACATACATGCGCTTTTTTCATACAAAAACAGGAACTGATTTATGTTTCATTAGTTATGTAGGTTACTCAGCTCTTCCTCAAATCTACTCTCAATGCTGAAATATGAAAAGATCTTCAGTCAAGTCTCTGCCCCATTGCGTTGTTAGCTATTATTCTTGTATGATGAGCCTCGAGGGAGCCAAGTGTTTCAAACCTAATATTTTTCAAAGAAAACGTATCTCAGTCATTTATCCTTGCATTTATCATGCCAACCTCGCCTTTTAACTTGCAGGGTTGCCAACGATTTCTTCAGCCCATGAAAATAATATTCAACTTACCGGGAAATAAGTTTAGATTCTAACATTCCTGTACCAACATTCGATGGTTTCAGTTTTCCGTCAGATTCATAAATATTTCATGCAAACGAACGTTATAAATTAAACTGGATAAAAGCACCGTGACAACCCTAACCTCTAAAAGCATGGTTCTGCCTCGCAGTACGTAGGTACTCGGGCCTGTCTAACGAACCGTGTTTAAAGCCTCGTTAGTATCACTTGTCTACGACTGGTGATGTACTACGGACTACCACACCTATTTGCGTACTCAAAATGTACCGAATACCGACTAATTTGGAGAACATACAAAAAGTTGGCGTCTGTGGTGCGACTTGAGTATTGACTCGGTCGTAAAGTTCGCGACGTTCAAATGTTTTATAGTGGCATGCGGGATTAGAGGTCAACTGTTTGCAGAAGTCAAAGCTTTTTGGAATCCCTTGATGGTGTTTGTTGATTGTATTTTGTCGTATGAGCTGGACTGATAGTATGTATACTTTTGTGCTGGTATACCTACATGTCTCAGAACTCTTTTGGTTTAGTAGTAAATTGTTTGACCGGTAATTGTTTCTACTGCCCTGGAGCACAAACGATGGGGTACTTAATTTCGAGTCCTGCTTGTCTTGTTGTTTGTTCACTACGGGAACTGGTGGACTCTACCAAAACTGCCAAACTATATAGTAACTCAGTTCTGGGCCGACATCATTTAGATTGCCATCGGCACAACAAGAAGAAGAAGTGTATAATACTCAATTTTGCGTAGCTATATGTTTTTTCATGGTGCATATCTACTGTTTTCAGTTCACCTAAAAGCTTCGTTTTACGCCGTAACTGCGCAATATACTAAAATGAACCTAATATTATAACAAAATGTATTAAGGCTTATGACAAAAATATACCTACTTTGGCCTTATTCCAGAACACCGCCGTTAAAGTAAACAAAACGAATAATCTTCCTAAAGCTATTCAACTTCAAAGTATTCGATACATTTTCATTAAGTAGGTACGCTAGAAATTTTATTTCTACGAAAATACCAGTATCATCGTACCCATAGTAATATCATTTCGGATATTTAATAAAATCTCGAGAGAATTTAAAGTATTTTTCATGTTTAGATGACGTACGGCTGATTTATTTCTGTATTTATGATCTGAGATAAATGAGAATTGTAACAGGTGTCATTTTTGTGCTCTGAAGAAACTCAATAGAAAGATATCTCGCGTCCGAACCATTGAATTCTTGATTCGTAATGAAAAGAAAATATTCAAGTTATTTGTCCATAATAATAACTTCACAGTATTCGCACCTGGTCCTTTATTATGAAAGTCACAGTTATTATTCTTTTCGAGTCCTTCGATGATTGTTACGAAAATTATTATTTCATAAGTCTGTCGGTGTCGACACCTTGTCAGCAAACTTCTTTTTGTTGTCTAATGAATACCGAAAGTGTTTGAAGTTCAGGCTGACAGTGTCGAACTTTTACAATAATCTTCCCTCTTCATTAAGAAGCCGAACAAAAACGGGGCCTCATTGGCGCCCAGCAGGGCCACTCCAACTGGCCTATTGAGATTAACCAAGTTCTACAGAAAACAACGTAATTAAGTTTAGTGTTGGGCCTCGGTGATGTTTATTGGATCGCCACCTTACTTATTGATTTTCCAGTTCTTAAGTCCCCACTTATTGCTACCTTTATATAGCTTGTTATATTAATTTGGCGAGGTTACCCGTCGTCGTTTACCACGAAAAATAAATTGTATTCTGGATTGTTATTTGTTGCACAAACAGATTCTCAGAAATTTATTTCGGTAGCGATACTAGTTAATGAATTTAGCTGGAGTAGCCGGCTTGTTTATCAAGTAATTATTCCAGTTAACAGCAATATTTGGAGTTATTTAGAATAGGTGTTATTAACAACTTTACAGACTTCGACATTGTTATTGGATTGCTGACTTGAAGCCTTTGTACTTAAGAGCCTATACTACCTCAAATTAGCAACTCTATTTGTGGTGGTTCAAACTTCGTTTGAAATAGGTACTGTTAGAATAAAGTTCTAAACAGCTTGCACTACAAAGCGGTTGTTACGTCTTTCGCTGCGGCCGAATAGTGCGAAATTAGTGGTATTTTGCGATTTACAAAAAAAAACTATTGATTGGACTAAAAAAGTAAAACACTATGATTTTAGTATGTTGCTTGTAAAATCAGAACGATGACATGGTTTTTACTCGTTATAAGAAAATTTTAGAGGTATCTTCGTGATTTTTTTTTCTTTCTTTTTTTTCTATCGAGCAAAGTTAGTTGTACATAATATTATGTTTTCACAACACTATGTCACTAGCATATATCCTGAAGAATATCATATTTTTTTCTGATTTTGTTTACTGCAGTGAATCATATACTTTTACGCATTATAAAACTCGCGTTTTACTCCTGTTGGCCTCGTAACTGTAATAACACGTTTCTCATTACTAATTTCTTTGTAACTGGATTAGTTTTCCCGGTTTATATTCCAATGGAACTATTTATCCATTGGAGGTAAAACGTGTCTTTGTCTGACGTCGGCGTCCTTTGTGCAAAATTTCCTTGTCGTCCACTGAAACGTGATTGAGTAACAAACAAACGAAGGTTTATAAGGATCGCAGACCTAAATATATTCAACTTGGCTTAAATATATTGTACCGGAAATGTTCAATCGTTCTTCAAAAACTAGAAATTAGACGGGTTTTTCTATTTTGATATTTATTGATGTGTCGATATTTCCCTTTTGTATTGTATAGAAAATAAAGTCCAAAAAAAAATACTTAACTTTTGTAAATGCTATCAGATAGACCTCAATATCTTCTGCTTCACCCAACTACATATATTATGCACTACCTACCTTACCTACCTCTATGGTCTACCTTTATGGTCTATTTACCTGACAAGATAATATCATAGACAAACATAATTTATATCTCTAAAAGAGCCGCTGTTCAATTGTTTACGGGACATAAAACAGGATTTCTACCTTCAGATATGAACCTTTGCATATAAAAACAAAATTACGCCTATGGGTTTCTGTAAACCTTTACTGAAACCCGAGATATCTTTCGCTATAACATTTCTATTTCTGCAAAAGTAAATGGAAATAGTATAAAATAAGTTTTATATGTAATTTTTATTGTTAATGTTTCCGTTTGGAGTTTGTGCGTTGTGGTCACGGGCAGTTAGGTAGTTTTAGTTTGTTCTGCCGTGACCACGACCTTGCAAACTTTTGCTGTACACGTGAGGGAACTAAAGTAGCTACTGAATATTGTATATAAGACACGTGTAACTTCTTAGCCATTAGCTAAGAAGCCAAGCTAAGTGAGTTGTAATTGAGAAAGCGGAGAAAATAAATTAAAGAAGTTGCTTAAGTCACGCCACTAGTGACAGTGACGGGACTGGAGTGACGGCGACAGTACTCAAGCAAAGGAAATTAGTGAAGAGTGCCCGAGTGGATTGGTGTTAGTTGCATCACAAGTGAAATCGCCCGAGGCCATAGATGAGGCCTAAGATGTAAATAAACACATGATTTACAAAATAATTCATCACAGTCGACCGCACGTCGATGGTAACAGTTTGACTTTGAGCTTTGTTACTACTGCGGTCTTCTGCACGAATAAAACTACCAACGAATCTACTAACGTTTATGATAATGTAAGTCAATAGTGGAAAACTTTATTAAAGTACATTACAAATTGAAACAGCAGTGTCGACTTTCTAGGTCAAGCCATAAAACCTTCTTACACGCGATCAAAGCACACGTAAAGAAACAATATAACTACATACATATTGAACCACATGACCTGATCATGTGGTGGTCAGTCGGATTCCAATCATGACCCCGGTGGGAGTGGCCCCTAAGGAAATGCTCTTCCTCGACAAGAATTCGTAATTTTTTCGACGCCCGGAATGATTTCCCCACTGCATTCATGGATGAGAGACCAACTAGAAAACTCAAGGAAGCCTGTCTAAATCTCCAGTAGATTTAAATATTTCAGGTTCAACTTTAAATATTTATCTTCACAGGGAGCCGCATTGTGGCTGTTTTCTGATTAAATATGTATGTGTGGTTCATTGCGATGGGAGGTGCCTACTGTCTACCTATGAGCAAGCAACCTGCCTTGTGAAGTAATAACATTTAGAATTCATTGTATCAGATAAAATAATAGAAATGGAATATTCGTAGAGTAAAGATAGAACAGGACTTTGAATAACGTAATCCTTTTCAGAACTGCGATTGACTGAACGCCAAAAAATGTTGTATACTAATAGAAAATCATCATAACGTTTCGCCTATAATCCCGAGGGATAAGGGGTTAACCCATCAGTACACGCACATTTCGCCAGTGACGTTTAAGCCTCACGTATTAGAGGGCGAGCCTATTGCCATCAACCGGGCACAAATACAGAGTCCGTGGCTGCTAATGAAAAAAACCTGATGGTAAAACCCAAAAAACACTTGTCTGACACGGGAATTAACTCCAGGACCTCAGCAGTCGCGATTGCTATCACTATACCAACGAGAAATTGTGGGTTACTATTAGAAAATGTCATATAGTATAAAATATAATCCGGTTTCTGAAGCTTGTAATAAAGCAAAGCATAATATCTCTTTGTGTGAAGTGTGGTTATTTAACTTGTTCCAGCGCTTCCATTTGCCACCGATCTGTTCCGCGTCCTGAAAGAAACAAAAGCGGTGTGTATGACATTTGTCAATTCTTATAAAGGATACGTTGCTATTTCGGAAATAAAAGACCTTTCGGGGATACGAATTATATCCCGATATGGGTCGTTATTCACGGATATATCCCTTATCTTTATACGCTATATGAAATCTGTCAAATACGAAGATGGTATCCTTTGTAAAAGTAATACATGTTTTTCGATGTCAGTTGATCGAAAATTGCAGCGTTTTAGTGAAATGTCGATGTTATTGAAAAAAGATAAAGCCTTTGTCACACTATTTTATGCCCATACTTTAACAAAAATGTGGGTCGGTATAAATTTTATCAAACAAAAAATGCATATTTTTTAGATTGGTTTATTAAAAATACTCCAATCAGTGACATCGAAAAACGTGGAAAACTGATGCACACAAATATTCATAAAATGCTTTAATTGGAGGTACCAAGCATAAAGGTAATTCATTCAAAATTTAGTATGTGAAAATCAGCTTTTTCATTTTTATTTTTTTAGAAACATTTTCTAGTTCCATAGAAACTTGCGGATTTATAAGTATCATGTCACTACATGGGTGTTCTACAGTCTGCGGTATTTATTTCGTTAATACCAGCAAAAAAATTCTAGCTGTCGGAAAAACTAAAATCATCATCTGCCTAGCCTTGGGGTCGGTTTCCGGTCTATCCGGAAAAACTAAAATAAACTAACCAATATTTTTCTGAAACCTTGTTTATTTTATTCGTGTCCCTCGATTCGTAGTTTTTTGTAAGCAAACACGGCCTTGTTCTTGATAAATAACACAATCTAAGTTCCGAGTTTTTGGTCATAAATTGCCTACTTTGTATTCCTGAGGTATTGGATACCTGCGAGCGCGGGGGCTTTTAATGAGATTGGAAATATCATCCTGGGCTTATGTAACATTATATTTTCGAAACAATTTGTATTGTAGTTGTTTCTCTACTCATTCGTATGTATTTTAAATGAAATAGGTAAATATAAATACGTTTATGGATATACAGTTATAATTTATTGTACAGTTACTTGTAGCAACCGGTTTGCGCACAATGGTAAGTGTTTCTCTTTATAATATCGAAGTATACTCAAGTGCATTTTAAGCCCACTCAAAATGTAGCCTTTATGATTGCCGCAGCTGCCTATTCTCGCAAAATAGCTATTATACCCAGAGGATTTATGTGCACATAGCAAGACGACGCGAACCGAAATTCGGGGCCCGACAAAACAATCTCGACTTGACAAATCCGGGCTAATAATCGACACTCGTTATCCGCACACGTCCGGCTTCGCCCGGATAGATTCCGACGTATTTGTTACCGGAATTTAATATCGCTAATGTTTTATTGACAATCTGTAAGGCCTGATAAACGTTTTCTTTAAAGAGACTGAACGAATTGTTTAAAAAAACTTTTCTTTATGCGCAAAATTATTATGACAAGCAATTGTAATCTCCATCTGCCGAGCCTTCCTCTAATTATGTTGGGGTCTGGTTTCAGTCTAACCGTATGCAGCTGAATACCAGTATTTTACACTAAGTGACTGCCCATCTGACCCCACTGAGTCACTGACTACCTGTTATAACTGTCAAAGATCTTTGCAGCTGGGATCAACAGCTTAATATACATTCTTCCGAGACACGGAGGAAATACGGTATGTAATGGGCACAACTTAGGCAAGCATGGCTTAACCTGAATATTGATCCTAGCGGTTATTATTATCTAGCCAAAAGCTCCATAAAAATCTTGTCATAATATGCAAAATTATATGACAAACAATTTGTGATGCACATTCTAAAGTCTTAACCAATTTCGAGAAACTTATTCCCGTACACACGTATAGTAAGCGCAGAACGTGAGTCCAATTTCAGCTACCCCAAGTTTATTTACTTAAGTGAAGCTACAGCTTTTGTTTGTGCCAATTAAGTTTATTGTGGACGCAGTAAAAGATACGTAGAACAAGTGAGACAACTTCTACGGGTCACGACCTACATGATAACTACTTGCGTACTTTGTTTTTACCTACCCTAGTGCCTTTCCTAATCTTTATTTGATCGGCTTACTGGAATGCGGTTGGACCTGGATCTTTATATTTTCTGTCGAAGCTAAAGTTATTTGAGAATTCGCGAGTAGGATAAGCTATTTTGAAATTCTGCACGTTGGCGTTCCAGGTCTTAAATAATATAACATCACTTAGGTGTACCTAATAGTGCATCCACATTTCGCCAGTTATACATAATTATTTAAGTCCCATGTACCTAATACGAGTCGAGTCTTTGCCATCATCCGGGCACAAATCCAGACTTCGTGTCTACTACTGTGAAATTCCTGATGGACAAACCCAGTCTCCCAGAACCTTTTTTTTTTTGGTGGGTGGAAAATCATCGAATAACCCCCCCCCCCCCCCCGCTCTTGGGCAGAGCGAAGGGGAGTGTCAGACTTCTACTGACTAAAAACCAAACCCATGTTCCTTCTTCGCCCTTGTGTCGGAGCCGCGTTATCCTTTCGATAATCCACAGCCCCGACGGGGTCTCCCAGAACCTCATGCGACGATTAGACCAGGTCTTAACAAATAGATACATCACATCAACCTCGTATATTTTTGTACATCGCAATGTCCCGGGCACAATGCTCGTACAATTGAAAGATTCGCTATCAGGTCACAGTGACACATTTCTCTTTGCCGACTATCTTTTGGGGCGGTTTACGTAAGTTCAGAGAACGCCTCATTCAATACGGGAACATGTGTGTTGACAACTGATTAATGGTCGTTTCGAGCTTTCCCCCATTTGGCTTCCAAGATTAAAAAGAAAAACACGGGAAAATGTTTTTCGCGCGTTCCGTTGGTAGGCAGTTGTTGTGATGTCCATCAGAAGATATCCTTTGTAGAGGCTGAGTATCTATTTGTTTGGTATCCTTTGTATTAAGATTGCGTGTAATTTGTTACTGTTCCTAATGTGGAACTGTAAGGGAAATGAAAGATGATGTAATAAAACATAACATCACGCGTGTAGTCCCCAAAGGGTTAGGCAGAAGTGTATCTAATAGTACACCCACATTTCGACAGTTAGGTATGTTTAAGTTCCATGTAATTGGGGCGAGCCTATTGCCATCAACCGGGCACAAACTCAGACTCACTGGCTGCTACTGAGAAATTCCTGATAGAAAAACCAAATGACACTTTGTCCAACCCGGGAATCAGTAGTCACGCTTACGACCACTCGACCACAGAGGCAGGAAATGAAAAATCAAGCTATTTCACCTTGACGTCTCGGACATACATGGTAATAATCTAGAGTGAAATCTAATATTCTTTTATAACATTTCGGTGTAACTGCGTCCATTTGTCGGTGTCGACTGTCGAGCATGTTGGACGTTGACGACTGCCATGGATACAACAACGTGATACATGACGTGTTGCCGTGACGTCACTCCGATTTATGACGTGAATTAATTAATGAAACGGAGTGGAACGTGAAAAAATATTTCTGTTTAGGTTATTTCTGACAACAGCTATATAATACTGAGTTATCGTCTGTTTTTGTTTGTTGCATGGCTAAATAAGTGAAATTGAATTACAAAAACATTTAAAATAATTATGGCCTTGTAAATTATAGGTTCAAAATAATTGATGTCTAGGTATATATCTGCCTAAAGAACGTTGACTTTGCTTCAAAAGTAAAACGAAAACATAATTGAAAACAAAAACTAATCAGCCAAATTTTTTAATGAAAAAGCTACCTATTTGTTTAATTATAACAATTTAGACGCTTGAAAGAAATTAATTAACCACATTGGAGCTTTATTTTTGAAGCCAATTTAAACCTTCGAAATTAAATAGTAATTTGACTTCGTTCTCTGAAACGAAGTTAATATGTATTTTATTGCGATTCATTAATATATCTATTTTATAACGTGGATTCACTTGTTTAATTGTCTGTATTTTTAAGCCATATACGTTCATAAGCAAACTGCTTATACATCATCATCAGCCTATAATGTTCCCACTGCAGGGACTCAGGCCTCCTCTCTAGGAGAGGGATGGGCTATTATAATCTACCACGCGGGCCCAGTGCGGATTGGTAGATGTCATATGTCTTCGAATTTTTTGGCTCTAAGACATGCCGGTTTCCTTACGATGTTTTCCTTCACCGTTTTGAGAGCAGTGGTGATGAAATAAATTACACAAAGTAATGCGCCTGGCGGGGGTTCGAACCCACGACTCACTGTTCGTAAGTCGGGACCGCCACCACTGGGCCACCACTGCTCTCAACATGCTCTGCTTATACATGTAGATCGATAAATCAAGCATTATAGAAATTATTTATTTATTTGCACAGTTTATAGTGAATGTACACACGGCGATACACAAGCTATACTATTCCTGTATAGTATGACCTTGGTTTATATAGATTTCTCGTGCAATGAGAGATCCGCATTAACTGGATTTATAAAGCTTGATTGGTTGGCGAGCGTACTTTACGTTTGTTATTTATGTACCAAACATTTTGATGCAAACAGAGGCAGAATATCTATTTGAACATTCCGGTTAATATTAGTTGCAAACTTCGTGATTGCACCTGAATTCCATGTAATTTGTACACAAAGAGCTAAGGTACACTAAATGGCATTACTATTTATGTCGTTCTGTAAGCACTAATTGGCTACTGGTTTAGTTCCGCCAGTGAATTTTATATTATTCTATATTATCCTACTAATATTATAAACGCGAAAGTTTGTAAGTATGGATATTTGTTACTCTTTCACGCAAAAACTACCTAACGGATTTAAATGTTTGGTACACAGATAGTTAACCTGGATTAACACATATAATAGTTTTTTTAGCCTGATTTAATCTTCCCGTGGGATAATTATCGAGTTGTAGCGGGCGAAGCCGCTGGCAACACCTAGTATTTCTATAAAGCTTTATAAGAACTTTGATCACATCCAATGGCATCATTTGAACAAGTCCCGGGTCGAAACAAACTTGACTGAATAGCTAATAATCATAAAAGTCAAAGTAATGAGTATCAGTCGAGTTCGAGTAACTTTAGACGAGAAAGTTATCGTCGTATTGAGATGATCTCGTGCTTTGAAGCATTTGTTACGTTCACATAGAGCTGTTATATGTTTGTATGATGTAAAACATAAAATTACGCCCGATGTTCTCATACTCCCACATAAACGCATTTTCGTTTTCCTGTTATGTTTACGTAATAGGGGGTAAACCTATTGCCATCGACCCGGCCAAATCCAAACGCTGTGGTTGCTGCTTAGAAGTTCGCACTGGAGAAACCCAACAACAGTTTGCCCGACCTAGGAATCGAACCCACGACCTCACGCACAGCAGTCGCGCTTGTGACCTCTAGACCAACGAAGCAGTCACATGTCGATGCACTACTTCATCAGCATCATCATCAACAGCCTATTAATGTTCCCACTGCAGGGACTCAGGCCTCCTCTCTTTGAGAGGGGATGAACTACTTACAAAATAAGAATAAAAGTTATTCCAACAATTGAGTCAAATACTCCAGCTAATTCTTTATCTCCTTGCTGACCTGAACATTAAAGTGGAGCTGACTTTTTTAAAGTAAGCTCCCGGAATTGGGACAATATCGGAATATTTTTCAGATTCCAAATTGGGTATCTCCGCCTCATAGCCATTGGTATGTAAATACAGAAATTTATATCGTTCCGAAATGTCTGTCGCGACATAAAAAAACTTTTCTTTTCTTACAATTGATGTTGATCCCTTTCATATTTTTCTCCAATCCAAATTGAGTTCTTTTTTAAGAAGAAAAGAAAAGTGTGGAGTTTCTTTTTGGAGTATTTTTTCAGCCTCGTGTAACTACGTAAAATATTCATGGCTTTGGTGAAAGGTTAATTGCGTTTGGAGTTAAAGCTGTATTAGATGGTGAGGCAAAGGTTCCTTCTTTGTTATAAATATACCATGATGAAGCGAATGCAAAACATATCATAATAACATAATATCGTGCTTATGTAATACCCGAAACTAAAGGCAGAGATGTACCTAATAGTACATTCAGATTTCTCCAGTTATGTTTAAATTCCATGTAATAGGGAGCGAGCCTATTGCCATCAAACGGGCACAAATTAAGACTCCGTGGTTGCTACTAAGAAATTCCTGATGGAAAAGTTCTATGATATTTGCCCGACCTGGGAATCAATTCAGAATCTCATGTTCAGCAGTAGCACTTGCGACCATTAAACCAACGAGGCAGAGAGCAGAAAACAGATAGAGGCGGAGCTAAAAAAAAACTTTTTTGCAAAAAAAAAAAACAACCGACTTCAAAAACACCAAAAAGAGAAAAATAAACTTAAGAAGAAAAATCTGCTTCTGAAGTCGGTGACTTTTGTTTGTTTGACTTCATGTTTTTGCCACCGACTTCCGAAGCTGATTTTTCTTCTTAAGTTTATTTTTCTCTTTTTGGTGTTTTTGAAGTCGGTTGTTTTTTTTTTGCAAAAAAGTTTTAAGAATTTTGAGAATCAGTCCACAAATGGGGGAGAAATCACTACTCCTTTTTTGAAGTTGGTTAAAAAGTAAGAATCAACCTGTATTTCAGTGTGTATGTAGACGAAGTTTAATCTAGCGTTTGTTTACCTTAGTAAATAAAAGTAAAGCGTCTTACCTATTTTTCTGAGACGATAAACATAATATTTTATTAAGCCTTTACAAAGAGTTACAAATATAAACAGGGTTACTGGTAACGTAGTAGCGTGGGGTCCTGTGTTTGCCTCTTGGGTTGGACAATTTTTCCAGTAGTTGCCCGAAATTTGAATGTTAGCGGTATGATACCCTGTAACAAATCTACTGATTTAGAATGAAATAAGAAGTTGTAGACTGAACATTATAATAAGGAGGAGTAAAAAATACAAAACAAGTTTTAAAAATATACCTAACCTAGCACACTCTCAGAAGGGAGGAGGGAGGTTTTATAAGAAGGATGTCAGCTTTAGTTTGTCCACAAGAGTAGATCCTCTGTCACGGCAGTACAGGTCACTCGGGAAGAAGAATTGGAGGTCCTCTTGGCGTCCGCGTAGCGTCTCGCTCGACGCGGGCAATCGGGTAGAAGTTTTGGTGGTCCTCTTGGCGGCAGCGTAACGTCTCGCTCGGCACCGTTCCGTTCACTCAATGAACCAGCAGCAGCACAGACTCAGTGAAGTATAATATGGAGATGTGTCCTCGACCAGCAGGGCTATTGTGTATCTTTTAATGACAGTGGATAACTTATAATGTCTATCAAATAACTGTCAAATGGTGAGTTTTTAAGAAAAAAATGTACCAAACCATAACCAATTTACAGTTAATCTATGGACATTTCTGATAGCCACTGACGTTAAAAAGATACGCAATAGGGGGGCAGATCCAGAATAGAAGTCCCCGCGTGTGAAATCATTTCAGCTTTTATAGATCCACAGCTTGTCATTTTCAGTTCATTTTTCAGAATTTCAAATAGTGACTTCATAATTGTCTTAGAAATGCAGCTTGCCAGTATTCAGAACAGCCAGTAATATTCAAACCAAAACCTTTTCCTAGAATTCTGAGAGCGTGTTAATTAATTATATGTAAGTTATATAATACAATATCTGAGCAATGTAAGTTATAAAATACAATATTTAAGCCAACATATTGATAAAAAGAATTTAAATTACATAAATCAAAAGTAACCTTCGTAGACCAAGCTAGTAAGAAACTATGACAGAAAATTTAAAAGAAAAAGTATTGACAGTTTGACAGCCTGACGTAAGTGTCATAACAATGAAAAATATGAATTTTTTTTATTTATTTCAGATATTTTATAAGAAAACGAATCGTTTTAGACCGATTCGCAGAATAGTAATGTAAAAACCAATAAACGTATGATAGATGCGAAGTATAAGTAAGTATGTACACTACAGCTCACTCAGTGAAATAAATAAAATACGTGGTTTAGAATAGCGAAATACCACAACCCCGTACCTCGGAATGCAAGTTAAGCAGTTGGACCTGCGCCTGATCTCTCTCCGGTCTTGTCAGATTGCCGTCCCATCGGACTATAAGAGAAAGGGAACAAAGAGTGCACCTGTGCATGCGCACACACTTGTGCACTATAATATCTCCCGCGCCCTATGGCTCATCTCCTCTAAAATTAGCCGCCGAAGACTATTATTACTACTTCGGACTAGTTCCAGTTCAGTTTTACAGCTCGCTGAGACGATTTTTCATCTTTAACATTATATTTCAGTAACTTTTAAATTCAATTAATAAAAGTTTTCAACGTAGAACGTCATTTTACTAAGATGTTAATTTTTCTTTTAGCCTTTCTACTCATCTGGTTTTGAAAGGGATTTGAAAACTTTAATTTGATTCATAAAAAAGTTGTAAAATTGTGGGAAACGTCTCTCGGGATGTAACAGATCTCTACCTACTGGGACAGGAAACCTACATAGACTGTCACTACTCTTTGGTAGTTCTATTCCTTTGTGTGATTATAAATCCAACACATCAACTTATTCCAAGTAGAAGTACAAGAAACTAACTAAAAACAAAACTAAAACTTCCAACGTTACTGCAACCCTGTTGCATTTCAAACTCATTGACAATTTTCGTTGTCAAACAAGATGAAAGATTTAATGGCGTCCTTAGCAACCGTGTCACCACCATTGTTGCGAAACAATTTCCAGGCTTTAATCGCTCCCCTGAACAATTTGCCGCTCGACTGTCGCCCGCACGCGGTTACTTATTGTTTTATACTGAAACAGCCTTTTTGTTCCCTTTGTACCAGACTACCAGCGCTTTATGAATAATAACAGTTCCACTACAATCATGTTTGCCGACATAATTGGCCAAATAACTTGTTTTTAAAACAAGTGAAGCCTTTTGTGTTGGGAGCAGTTTTGTTTTTGGAACATGTTGAAGTTTGTTTTGACGAATAAATATACGTTTGAGAACTTCAGTTATACAACTAAGTAGACATAGGCAGGTACGTATAGTTCTGTTAATGTTTTTTTTTTTCAGTAGTTTAGTTAGTTTTATAAATTCCTACTTTAGAACGTGAACCAAGAGTTTGAAAGGAAAGATTTGAAATATAAAAATGCGTGTCGAACGAGTTCTGATTACTGACTAGTCGTAGACTCAGAAAAAGGAGTTAAACTTTGAAATTATGAAATATTTTTGCGTCATCTCAAAATTGACGGCAAGCTGAATCGATTGAAATAAGAGTTTAACCTCTTAGGTGATCGGAAAGTGCCTCAAAAATCACTGCAAAAAGATGTCGGTTTTAGGGGTCATTTTCATTTCTATATATTTTTTGTTCGGACCCCTTTTTTATTTTTGGGAAATCATCAAATGACTCCTCCGACTCTGGGCAGAGTGGTACGGAGGGTCAGACTTCTACTGACTGAAAACCACACATGTGCAGCCCTTAGCCCTTTGTGTCTAGGGCTACGGTACCTCTATCGAACAACCCGCAGCTTCGGTATAAGCCCTCAGCCCACAAACAAGTCAGAACTCCGTTCCAATTATCAGAAAATAATAATATGTACCAAAAAGTGCTTATTTCTATGGAAATTTCTGCCAACGAGACAGGATAGTTCAGGAGAACTTTCAGTGGGTTTAGACATCTTCCATCAACGTAAATATCTGTTGAGAATAAAGGTGTCACTCCAAGTTGTTACTATTCAGCCCGTTCCGCTTGTCTTGTAAACTTTGGTTATAATTAAGCATCATCTTAGGCGTCATAATAGTTATCGTTTGTCAGCCCTGCGGTTAATTAGGGCACCAAGAAACTGTTTTGTCGTAAAATATTGTAACACCTCATGCCTTCGTTAATTATTGTGTTTCGTAGTAGTTAATTGTTATTTGATTTACTTCATCATTTATTAAGCGGAGGTCTACCTTATCGCCAGTGATGATCTAGTCCCATGTAATAGGGGACGAGTCTATTGCCATCAACCGGGCACACATCCAGACTCCGAGGATGACGATTTGCCCGACCCGGGAATCAAAGACACTTCACGCTCAGCAGTCGTAATTGTAGGTTTTATGATTGAACGAATTATATATGCACTAGCTTCCGCCCGCGGCTTCGCCCGCGTGGTTTGTTAATAAAAAGTAATCCATGTTATTGCCCAGGCTGCAGACAATGCATATCAAATTTCATCACAAACGTGCAAACGGTTTAGCAGATACGCCGTGATACAACAAACGGACTTTAACGGAACGTACCTAATTACTTTCGTTTTTTGTAATGTCTGGTATGCATACGATTATTATTGAAGAGGATTACTTGATCTAGAGCGGTTTCACTTGCCGTACAGTAGCAGTAAATAATAAAAACTAAAAGGATTACAATAAAATACGTATGTAATTACCGATATATTTTTATAATAATAATACAATCACATCACAAACAAAATAAATACAATAGAATTTAACAATAGGTAAAAGGTATACAGACAATCATCATCAAGCACCACCATAACACACACACGCAGTAATCTTAGCAATTTATTATGCTTGGACCTTGCTCCCGATATCAGTGGACCACTATTTTTATTATATTTTGAAATGGTTTGTATATTTTTTTAATAAATATTTAAAGACTAGCTTCCGCCCGCGGCTTCGCCCGCGTGGTTTGTTAATAAAAAGTAATCCATGTTATTGCCCAGGCTGCAGACAATGCATATCAAATTTCATCACAAACGTGCAAACGGTTTAGCAGATACGCCGTGATACAACAAACGGACTTTAACGGAACGTACCTAATTACTTTCGTTTTTTGTAATGTCTGGTATGCATACGATTATTATTGAAGAGGATTACTTGATCTAGAGCGGTTTCACTTGCCGTACAGTAGCAGTAAATAATAAAAACTAAAAGGATTACAATAAAATACGTATGTAATTACCGATATATTTTTATAATAATAATACAATCACATCACAAACAAAATAAATACAATAGAATTTAACAATAGGTAAAAGGTATACAGACAATCATCATCAAGCACCACCATAACACACACACGCAGTAATCTTAGCAATTTATTATGCTTGGACCTTGCTCCCGATATCAGTGGACCACTATTTTTATTATATTTTGAAATGGTTTGTATATTTTTTTAATAAATATTTAAAGATATAATTTATCTTCTTTGAAGAAAAAAAAAAATAATAAAGGACATAATAAAGAAAAATATGCTCTCTTATGATAGCTGAATCAAGGACTTTATACAGAAAACGGTACTCCTTGTATTCTGGATACTAAAAATCTCGATGATTTTTTTGTTGGTTCTACTTACTGCAATAATATACTTCTGTAAACTATGTTACGCGATTTGTTTTGCTCAGCGAAAACATGTAAATTTTGCGAATAAGAAACACGTGAGCAAGCTACGTAGAGCTGACCGTGGGAAAAACATGGCGTGCCTAAATGTATCCCTGCTACCTTTAAAGTTTGTCCTTGGGATTTATTGATTGTCATTGAAAATGCAACCTTTAAAGGGAACTGCAGACGTTTAAAATTAAAAGGTAAGTTGTTGGGTATTATTGGGATGCGTGGTATAAGCACATTTTCACCCTTGGCTTCTCCAGTTAAAATTGTGGCCTTCACAATATGCCTCCCTAGTTCAGTGACTCGCAATCTAGTACCGTTGCACAATCTCGGTGCGTCCAAGTTGCGCATCAACAAAACGGGTACACCTACTTTTAGTTCTAGCTTATGGGATGGCACCCCGGATAGCTCCAAAGAGTTTAGAAACTCCACAGGGTAGCTTGTACAGTCATCGGATGACATGACGGTGTCGATGGAGTTGTATGTTGATGTCTCGCTTGTTATTTTTTCCAAGATTTTTTTATTAATATTCGCTACTATATCATTTTTTGGTGCCAATATGGATCTTTCACACATCCAATTCTCATCTTGGATGTTTTGTTGTAAATTTGGATAAACTTGTGCAATGAGCGCGTCTTCCGAATTCACAATATGACAAAACTGGTCGGTGAATAGAACCATACCTTGTTCGTCAGTTTGTATTCGACCTTCACCTATCTCGAGCAGTTTGTCAGCGTACGCGCCCGACTCCTCATCACTGAATAGCTGGACACGCATGTTAGTGGTGAGGTGCAGCTTTTGAACTTTGCTCCATACATATGATGCTTTCAGGCATGCGTTTATTTCATCGGCTGCAGTGCCTCGCTCGATGACAGGCAATATCTGCCTAAAGTCCCCAGCCAATAAAACCACTACACCACCCATTATCGTTTGATTGCTGTGTATGTCTTGTAGACAGCGATCAAGAGCTTCGATAGCGCGTTTGTGTGACATAGTGCACTCGTCCCACACGATCAGCTTACACTGTTGCAATAGAGCGCCGCGGGCACTGCTCTTACTGATGTTGCACGTTGGGGTTTCTTCGCTTGCCAGGTCCGTCCACCGCTCAGCAATGTTGCAGCGATCCCAGACGAAGCCACCGCTAATGCAACATTACGGTCCTTACGAACTTTTGCTAGAAGCAAATTTAGCAAAAATGTTTTGCCTGTACCGCCCGGGGCGTCAAGAAAAAAAAGACCGCCTTCGCCAAGCTCAACTCGTTCTAATATTTTGTTGTAAAGATCTTTTTGCTCGGGTAGCAGGCGTGGTTCAGTTTCACTGACCTGAGCGTCTAATAAAGCGGTATCGTAGCTTAGCTCTTTGAGCAAATCGGTCGACAACTCTCCTCGACGCTGCGGTGTAGGCAAACCGAAGTCGAACAATTTCTTACCCGAAATCGTTACGATTTTGTCCTCTATTTGTCTTAGTGCTTCATTAAAGCATACGTCATTGTTCACGTGATCCATCCTTTCAAATCTATGCATTATATCCTCCGATAACGACGTTTTATACTTTTCCCATAGTTGAAGAGGATTGGATAAACCGCAAGTGCTTAATAATATTGCAAATAATTCTCGTATTTGCGAAGGAGAGCGACACAGCACGGCCTCTTCCATTGTGGCATCCCAGTGGTTGTCATCTTCCAATAACCCCAACTTCTCACACGCTTGTCGATAAGTTTCAAGTTCTTGGCCGTCAACTGTTTTTAGATCCAAGAAGTTAGTGGGGCCCTGTACTACATTCAGCAGCATTCGCAAACAGTAACATTCGAAATTACTAACATGAACTGTGTAAATGCGCCCAAGAGCATCTCCTGCCTTCACACCTGGCCAGCCGTCGACAGGTGTTCCTTGTAAACGACGTCTCCATTCTTTCGACGACACGTTCCATGTATAGTAGCGAGGTATGTCAACATAAAGTAATGTTTTAGCGAATGCGTCATTTTGACAGAGCAGGAAAAATGCAGTTAGTGTCGTCTTAGGTGGTGCGGCCATTCTCTCTCTAATATTGTTCTCAGTAAAGTAAATCCGCTGACCATT
Source organism: Diarsia dahlii (assembly GCA_949775195.1). NCBI lineage: Eukaryota > Metazoa > Arthropoda > Insecta > Lepidoptera > Noctuidae > Diarsia > Diarsia dahlii. The sequence goes on from OX459191.1 coordinate 15,228,106, forward strand.
AGGCAGATGAACCGCAAGGTGAGTGACTGTTGGGTGTCTCTCATGCAGAGGCAGACCCAAGATCCGCCACGCTGCTTCGTTACTGCTAACATATCGACCGGCTCGAAACGTTTGCACCTCATCTCTCGGGTCAATATTAACATTCCCTTGCTGTCGAATGTTAAAAATAGCCTGGTCGCTGCCTTTGTTTATATATTTACAAATATATTTTATCGCCTCTACCGTATTGCAGAACTCTACATTTATATGACAATTAAAAATTTTAGAGAGAAGAGGAGTGTATGGGACAATCCAGCTATTGTCAACCAATACCTCCTGTAATCCACCTCGGGTTTTTACAGTTATCGTACGACCGCCATTTCCTGGTGCTCTACGCCTGTACAAAGGATAGCCTTTGTCGTTAGTTAGAGTATCTTGTAAAAGCACCCTTGGATACTTTTTGATGCATTTTCCTTCCTTCATGCATGGTGATGACGGATTTAGTGCACCACAGGGACCGTGAATCATATTTTTGGTTACAGTATCGTAGAGTTTTCGATCACTTTCTGGGTTTGGTATCTCGGCACTTATTACTTGGTCAATTTGGTTAGGGCGTAATTTTTCCGTCAACCACAGCAGTAAGTGCACGTGAGGCAGACCTCTCTTTTGCCACTCGATCGAGTACATGAAGCACTTCATGTCTCCAAATATTTTACCTTTTGAAAGCAGAGCAACCAATTTTTGAACTTTTATTTTAAATAATCTGGCTGTTATGTCATGTCTGTCTGTTGAATTTTGACCTGGAATGAGCTCTTTAGTAATTTCTAGCCAAGCGGGATTACATGTCATTGTAATGAACAGATCAGGCCTCCCGTAGTTACGCACGTATGTGAACGCATCCTGCGTGTACTCATGGAGATATCTAGGGCTATTTACAAATGACGACGGGAGTATTACCATTTGACCCAAATTGTTTGGATCTAAATCCGCATCGTTCCTGATCGCATCTTGTAAATGTATATAGTTTTCTGCTCGCAGTTTTGTTTGGTTTAAGGCTATAAACCTTAAGCGCTCACTCTCCACTTTGACATACATGTCAACCAAAAACTGAAGAAAGAGAAGTCTACATCGAAGCAATAAATTAAAATTGTTGCGACGTACCATCATATGATACGCATAAAAGTCTTTGCACGACACTTTTTTGTTCGGTATGGGTTGTTTTGTAATTGGGTTTGTCTGAGGAATATCAAAACTGTACCCCTCTTGTCCTTTCCAAAAAATTATCGGGTACTCGAGAGCATCATAATATCTATGAGTGTCCGGAACTCTAGTGAGCCGGCCATCGAACGCCTGAATAACAATGTCCCGAGACGCAGTTTGTTCACTTCTAACTACTACGGCAGCTATTTCGTTTGTGATCGGGGCATTGAATCGTCTTTCGTGTTCGCCACGTGGTACACGATCTGGGTGTATCACAACCTTGTAATTATCGCTTGTCACTCTATCTTTAGCCATTTTAAACTCATGCACTAAGACGTTGTGATCATGTAGAACTTTTTGTATTTTTTGAATTATGTTTCTTTCCACACCTGGTACGTACTCAGAACGCCTATCAACTTGTGCTTCCTCATCACCCATGAAATAAACTTGCAAAAATTTTGGTTGCGTATTAGTAGCAGGAAGCAAAGAGCCAATTGTGTGGTATATTTGCCCTTGGATTGTAAAAGTAGGGCAAAATCCTGGCATCGACACAATGTTATCAGCTCCAAAAGATGTCATATGGAAGCATGTATTGTATTTCCTTATGTTTTTTAGAAAACGGCGAGACTCATCTGTTTCATTTGAAAAAAGTTCTTTAAGAGGTTCAATAGGCTCGTCTATTGAAGGAAGAGCTACTTTTCCTCCCGAACAACACATGCCTGCAGCTTCCTCTTTCCATTTAAGAGCTCCACAAAATCTGCAATCCTTGTTCATCGCATCTATTTTTATGAGCTTGTGAGTTTCATACTCAAGAGTCTCGTCATATTCAAATGCAGCTCTACCAAACACCTCCCACGTGTTTCTCGTAAATGTTTGACGTCGCTGTGCTGCCCTTTCAGCAACAGCGCGTCGGCGAGCTTCAGCCTCTTCAAAAGTTTCTGTTGCTCTTTGGGACGCCATGAAAGTTGTCTGCTGCTGACGTCGAGCTTGTGTCTGCTCTGGTGTCTCCGCAGCCCGTTGAGAAACCAGGTACTGAGCATGCTGTTGCCGTCGATTTTGGGACTGTTCTTGTGTCTCCATAGCCCGTTGAGACACCAAATACTGAGCATGCTCTTGCCGTCGATTTTGAGATTGTTCTTGTGTCTCTTCAGCCCGTTGAGACACCAAATACTGAGCATGCTGTTGCCTTCGATTTTGAGAATGTTCTTGTGTCTGTTCAGCCCGTTGAGACACCAAATACTGAGCATGCTGTTGCCTTCGATTTTGAGATTGTTCTTGTGTCTCTTCAGCCCGTTCAGACACCAAATACTGAGCATGCTGTTGCCTTCGATTTTGAGATTGTTCTTGTGTCTCCGCAGCCCGTTGAGACACCAGATACTCAGCGTGTTTTTGACGCCGTTCTTGGGATTGTTCTGGTGTCTCAGTAGTCCTGTGTGCTGCCTCACGCACCGCCTGCTCAAGCCTTCGAAGCTCAGCTTGTTGAGACGTCTCATTATTTCTACCTAGTTTAATAGCTCGGGCTTTATTAGAGCTTTGTGAAATATTTGACTTACGCTTTCGCGGCATTATTGTAAGCACTACTTAAAAAATACTAAATCGGTGTTAATTTTCAAAGTAACAACTAAAACAAATCCAATAGTAATGCCTACTATTTTCACTGTGAACGTATAGGTGACATATACGCCAAGACATGTTTAGTGGTGGGATGTATAGGTATTATGATGATGGTTTGTCGATATTTTTTACAGAAAAAGGAAACAATAACAATTATGCGATTAAATTTTATAACGATTCTCACAGCTAAAACCCTCGTCTTATTTCATCATCATCATCATCATCAGCCTATAATGTTCCCACTGCAGTGACTCAGGCCTCCTCTCTAGGAGAGGGATGGGCTATAATCTCGCACGCGGGCCCAGTGCGGATTGGTAGATTTCACATATCTTCGAATTTTTTGGATCTAAGACATCGGTATGTCTTAGATCCAAAAAAGGTTTTCCTCACGATGTTTTCCTTCACTGTTTTGAGAACAGTGGTGATGAAATAAATTACACATAGTAATGTGCCTGACGGGGTTCGAACCCACGACTCACTGTTCGTAAGTCGGTGGCGCCACCACTGGGCCACCACTGGCCCTGTCGTCTTATTATTTTAATATAATAATTTATTTTTAAATATGTGTAGGTATAATCATTATCTTTGTACCCTTGTCCCATATTGTGGTTGGCGCAACGTATTTTTATTTCCAACCGGCCCGCTATCGTTACTCTGTTTTCTTGAATTTATCATTCCTCTGACATTTCCTTCATCGTTTCCTTGGCTCTCTTCCCTCTCCATCCATCAACATTTTTATTCATCACTCTTTTCTTTTTCACGTCCAAATTATGTATTTCATTTAAAACATTAAAATAAATATTTAATCCGAATTTTTTTTTTTTTTTTTTTTTCATCAAACGTGATTGTTCTGTTGACAAAATACTGACAGTAAACTTTACTCCATCAAAAAAAGTTTATCGACCATCCGTCATAGCCATAATACTTCCCATCACTAAACATGTATTTTACGGTAAGTCACACGCATTACACTTTCCTTTATTTTTCTTTCAATTTAATTTAAATTGAAATAAATTTATTACAGTCATTGCAATTGCAATATACTGTAAAGTTATATATATTTTAAAATCCATGATTATTTGAATGAAATTTCACAGTAAATGAAAAACGCCATCTATCGAACACGAAGATAAAACTGCTAAAATGTTTTGCATGGAGAGCGATCACGCACTCACTATATATAGGGTTTTAGGCTATTGTAGATTTTCAAAACAGCGTCATTGTGACTAATTTTTACGCGTGCCTCAAAGAGATGTCAGCAATATGGTTGAGGCCCGCAAGGGCCGCCGCTTGTTGGGGCTACGGGTTGTTCGAAAGAGATATCGCGGCCACATCACAAAAGGCAAAAAAAGAACATGAGTGGTTTTTAGTTAGTAGAAGTCTGACATTCCCTACCGCTCAGCCCAGAGTGGGAGGAGTCAAATGATGATTTCCCACCCTCCAAACAATAAACCCTGTAGATTTTCAAAGCAGCGTCATTTAAACTAATCATGGGTACATTTTGCCATCGTAACTGTTTGAAAAAACGATTTAAAAGTTATCTTGTGAACACATTTATTCATTAGTACCGTTATGATGCAATAGATGTCGTTGCATGTATGTTTCTTAATGATGATAAGTTCTTCTTAAATACTTTAAATTCGTACATCTTTTGATAGAGCACCAATTGCAATGAAACAAAAACTAAAACCCTAATCTTATTAATAAACTAATACACCCAAGGCACACAGACTACATACAAAAATTCTAAACATGATTGTAACACAACAAAAGAAAACATTATTTTTTCTAAATAATTATGTTCAATAAACAGGGAGGGAGGGAGGCCTTTGCCCAGCAGTAGGACAGTACAGGCTAAATAAAAATAAAATAAAAACAGATTATAATTAATCAATTTACAAATTAAAAGTAGATTATATTAATTTACTCTGAATTGATTTGAAAATCATATAGCATCGAAATGAAAACAAATACCTGGAACTTACAAAAAGTGAAAACCGATTGGGGATCGAACTCGCGATCATGTTTAACATTTTTGGAAATGTTTCAACATAAAAAATCACAAAAAGTGGATATACTGACTATGATTTGAACTTGCGTACCTTTATTAGCAGGTAAGTCTCTGTACCGTTAGGCTACGTACACCAGTGACAAATAGTTTGAAATAGACCTTCTGTTTTAATATAGTATGACAGTTGACAGTTCGATTGTGATTCGATACCGGAAATTTGAAATGACTTAAGGAACTTCAGCTTTCTCTTCCATTTGCAACGCTCGCAACATGTGCTTAAAGTGAAAAATTGCACAGCACGCTCAATGTCCCTTGCGTTATTTCGTATTTCCAGTATCAAGCTGTAAAACAGTTGAGGATTATGGATAATGCAATACTGCTCACCCCCTTAAGTTATTATGGGGATAATAAATAGCCCATGTGTTATTCCAGACTATAATCTACCTCTGTGCCAAATTTCATCCAGATCCGATCAGCCGTTCTCGCGTGAAAGAGCAACAAACATCCATCCATCCATCCATCCATCCTCACAAACTTTCGCATTTATAATATTAGTAGGATATAATTTATCTTCTTTGAAGAAAAAAAAAAATAATAAAGGACATAATAAAGAAAAATATGCTCTCTTATGATAGCTGAATCAAGGACTTTATACAGAAAACGGTACTCCTTGTATTCTGGATACTAAAAATCTCGATGATTTTTTTGTTGGTTCTACTTACTGCAATAATATACTTCTGTAAACTATGTTACGCGATTTGTTTTGCTCAGCGAAAACATGTAAATTTTGCGAATAAGAAACACGTGAGCAAGCTACGTAGAGCTGACCGTGGGAAAAACATGGCGTGCCTAAATGTATCCCTGCTACCTTTAAAGTTTGTCCTTGGGATTTATTGATTGTCATTGAAAATGCAACCTTTAAAGGGAACTGCAGACGTTTAAAATTAAAAGGTAAGTTGTTGGGTATTATTGGGATGCGTGGTATAAGCACATTTTCACCCTTGGCTTCTCCAGTTAAAATTGTGGCCTTCACAATATGCCTCCCTAGTTCAGTGACTCGCAATCTAGTACCGTTGCACAATCTCGGTGCGTCCAAGTTGCGCATCAACAAAACGGGTACACCTACTTTTAGTTCTAGCTTATGGGATGGCACCCCGGATAGCTCCAAAGAGTTTAGAAACTCCACAGGGTAGCTTGTACAGTCATCGGATGACATGACGGTGTCGATGGAGTTGTATGTTGATGTCTCGCTTGTTATTTTTTCCAAGATTTTTTTATTAATATTCGCTACTATATCATTTTTTGGTGCCAATATGGATCTTTCACACATCCAATTCTCATCTTGGATGTTTTGTTGTAAATTTGGATAAACTTGTGCAATGAGCGCGTCTTCCGAATTCACAATATGACAAAACTGGTCGGTGAATAGAACCATACCTTGTTCGTCAGTTTGTATTCGACCTTCACCTATCTCGAGCAGTTTGTCAGCGTACGCGCCCGACTCCTCATCACTGAATAGCTGGACACGCATGTTAGTGGTGAGGTGCAGCTTTTGAACTTTGCTCCATACATATGATGCTTTCAGGCATGCGTTTATTTCATCGGCTGCAGTGCCTCGCTCGATGACAGGCAATATCTGCCTAAAGTCCCCAGCCAATAAAACCACTACACCACCCATTATCGTTTGATTGCTGTGTATGTCTTGTAGACAGCGATCAAGAGCTTCGATAGCGCGTTTGTGTGACATAGTGCACTCGTCCCACACGATCAGCTTACACTGTTGCAATAGAGCGCCGCGGGCACTGCTCTTACTGATGTTGCACGTTGGGGTTTCTTCGCTTGCCAGGTCCGTCCACCGCTCAGCAATGTTGCAGCGATCCCAGACGAAGCCACCGCTAATGCAACATTACGGTCCTTACGAACTTTTGCTAGAAGCAAATTTAGCAAAAATGTTTTGCCTGTACCGCCCGGGGCGTCAAGAAAAAAAAGACCGCCTTCGCCAAGCTCAACTCGTTCTAATATTTTGTTGTAAAGATCTTTTTGCTCGGGTAGCAGGCGTGGTTCAGTTTCACTGACCTGAGCGTCTAATAAAGCGGTATCGTAGCTTAGCTCTTTGAGCAAATCGGTCGACAACTCTCCTCGACGCTGCGGTGTAGGCAAACCGAAGTCGAACAATTTCTTACCCGAAATCGTTACGATTTTGTCCTCTATTTGTCTTAGTGCTTCATTAAAGCATACGTCATTGTTCACGTGATCCATCCTTTCAAATCTATGCATTATATCCTCCGATAACGACGTTTTATACTTTTCCCATAGTTGAAGAGGATTGGATAAACCGCAAGTGCTTAATAATATTGCAAATAATTCTCGTATTTGCGAAGGAGAGCGACACAGCACGGCCTCTTCCATTGTGGCATCCCAGTGGTTGTCATCTTCCAATAACCCCAACTTCTCACACGCTTGTCGATAAGTTTCAAGTTCTTGGCCGTCAACTGTTTTTAGATCCAAGAAGTTAGTGGGGCCCTGTACTACATTCAGCAGCATTCGCAAACAGTAACATTCGAAATTACTAACATGAACTGTGTAAATGCGCCCAAGAGCATCTCCTGCCTTCACACCTGGCCAGCCGTCGACAGGTGTTCCTTGTAAACGACGTCTCCATTCTTTCGACGACACGTTCCATGTATAGTAGCGAGGTATGTCAACATAAAGTAATGTTTTAGCGAATGCGTCATTTTGACAGAGCAGGAAAAATGCAGTTAGTGTCGTCTTAGGTGGTGCGGCCATTCTCTCTCTAATATTGTTCTCAGTAAAGTAAATCCGCTGACCATTAGGCAGATGAACCGCAAGGTGAGTGACTGTTGGGTGTCTCTCATGCAGAGGCAGACCCAAGATCCGCCACGCTGCTTCGTTACTGCTAACATATCGACCGGCTCGAAACGTTTGCACCTCATCTCTCGGGTCAATATTAACATTCCCTTGCTGTCGAATGTTAAAAATAGCCTGGTCGCTGCCTTTGTTTATATATTTACAAATATATTTTATCGCCTCTACCGTATTGCAGAACTCTACATTTATATGACAATTAAAAATTTTAGAGAGAAGAGGAGTGTATGGGACAATCCAGCTATTGTCAACCAATACCTCCTGTAATCCACCTCGGGTTTTTACAGTTATCGTACGACCGCCATTTCCTGGTGCTCTACGCCTGTACAAAGGATAGCCTTTGTCGTTAGTTAGAGTATCTTGTAAAAGCACCCTTGGATACTTTTTGATGCATTTTCCTTCCTTCATGCATGGTGATGACGGATTTAGTGCACCACAGGGACCGTGAATCATATTTTTGGTTACAGTATCGTAGAGTTTTCGATCACTTTCTGGGTTTGGTATCTCGGCACTTATTACTTGGTCAATTTGGTTAGGGCGTAATTTTTCCGTCAACCACAGCAGTAAGTGCACGTGAGGCAGACCTCTCTTTTGCCACTCGATCGAGTACATGAAGCACTTCATGTCTCCAAATATTTTACCTTTTGAAAGCAGAGCAACCAATTTTTGAACTTTTATTTTAAATAATCTGGCTGTTATGTCATGTCTGTCTGTTGAATTTTGACCTGGAATGAGCTCTTTAGTAATTTCTAGCCAAGCGGGATTACATGTCATTGTAATGAACAGATCAGGCCTCCCGTAGTTACGCACGTATGTGAACGCATCCTGCGTGTACTCATGGAGATATCTAGGGCTATTTACAAATGACGACGGGAGTATTACCATTTGACCCAAATTGTTTGGATCTAAATCCGCATCGTTCCTGATCGCATCTTGTAAATGTATATAGTTTTCTGCTCGCAGTTTTGTTTGGTTTAAGGCTATAAACCTTAAGCGCTCACTCTCCACTTTGACATACATGTCAACCAAAAACTGAAGAAAGAGAAGTCTACATCGAAGCAATAAATTAAAATTGTTGCGACGTACCATCATATGATACGCATAAAAGTCTTTGCACGACACTTTTTTGTTCGGTATGGGTTGTTTTGTAATTGGGTTTGTCTGAGGAATATCAAAACTGTACCCCTCTTGTCCTTTCCAAAAAATTATCGGGTACTCGAGAGCATCATAATATCTATGAGTGTCCGGAACTCTAGTGAGCCGGCCATCGAACGCCTGAATAACAATGTCCCGAGACGCAGTTTGTTCACTTCTAACTACTACGGCAGCTATTTCGTTTGTGATCGGGGCATTGAATCGTCTTTCGTGTTCGCCACGTGGTACACGATCTGGGTGTATCACAACCTTGTAATTATCGCTTGTCACTCTATCTTTAGCCATTTTAAACTCATGCACTAAGACGTTGTGATCATGTAGAACTTTTTGTATTTTTTGAATTATGTTTCTTTCCACACCTGGTACGTACTCAGAACGCCTATCAACTTGTGCTTCCTCATCACCCATGAAATAAACTTGCAAAAATTTTGGTTGCGTATTAGTAGCAGGAAGCAAAGAGCCAATTGTGTGGTATATTTGCCCTTGGATTGTAAAAGTAGGGCAAAATCCTGGCATCGACACAATGTTATCAGCTCCAAAAGATGTCATATGGAAGCATGTATTGTATTTCCTTATGTTTTTTAGAAAACGGCGAGACTCATCTGTTTCATTTGAAAAAAGTTCTTTAAGAGGTTCAATAGGCTCGTCTATTGAAGGAAGAGCTACTTTTCCTCCCGAACAACACATGCCTGCAGCTTCCTCTTTCCATTTAAGAGCTCCACAAAATCTGCAATCCTTGTTCATCGCATCTATTTTTATGAGCTTGTGAGTTTCATACTCAAGAGTCTCGTCATATTCAAATGCAGCTCTACCAAACACCTCCCACGTGTTTCTCGTAAATGTTTGACGTCGCTGTGCTGCCCTTTCAGCAACAGCGCGTCGGCGAGCTTCAGCCTCTTCAAAAGTTTCTGTTGCTCTTTGGGACGCCATGAAAGTTGTCTGCTGCTGACGTCGAGCTTGTGTCTGCTCTGGTGTCTCCGCAGCCCGTTGAGAAACCAGGTACTGAGCATGCTGTTGCCGTCGATTTTGGGACTGTTCTTGTGTCTCCATAGCCCGTTGAGACACCAAATACTGAGCATGCTCTTGCCGTCGATTTTGAGATTGTTCTTGTGTCTCTTCAGCCCGTTGAGACACCAAATACTGAGCATGCTGTTGCCTTCGATTTTGAGAATGTTCTTGTGTCTCTTCAGCCCGTTGAGACACCAAATACTGAGCATGCTGTTGCCTTCGATTTTGAGATTGTTCTTGTGTCTCTTCAGCCCGTTCAGACACCAAATACTGAGCATGCTGTTGCCTTCGATTTTGAGATTGTTCTTGTGTCTCCGCAGCCCGTTGAGACACCAGATACTCAGCGTGTTTTTGACGCCGTTCTTGGGATTGTTCTGGTGTCTCAGTAGTCCTGTGTGCTGCCTCACGCACCGCCTGCTCAAGCCTTCGAAGCTCAGCTTGTTGAGACGTCTCATTATTTCTACCTAGTTTAATAGCTCGGGCTTTATTAGAGCTTTGTGAAATATTTGACTTACGCTTTCGCGGCATTATTGTAAGCACTACTTAAAAAATACTAAATCGGTGTTAATTTTCAAAGTAACAACTAAAACAAATCCAATAGTAATGCCTACTATTTTCACTGTGAACGTATAGGTGACATATACGCCAAGACATGTTTAGTGGTGGGATGTATAGGTATTATGATGATGGTTTGTCGATATTTTTTACAGAAAAAGGAAACAATAACAATTATGCGATTAAATTTTATAACGATTCTCACAGCTAAAACCCTCGTCTTATTTCATCATCATCATCATCATCAGCCTATAATGTTCCCACTGCAGTGACTCAGGCCTCCTCTCTAGGAGAGGGATGGGCTATAATCTCGCACGCGGGCCCAGTGCGGATTGGTAGATTTCACATATCTTCGAATTTTTTGGATCTAAGACATCGGTATGTCTTAGATCCAAAAAAGGTTTTCCTCACGATGTTTTCCTTCACTGTTTTGAGAACAGTGGTGATGAAATAAATTACACATAGTAATGTGCCTGACGGGGTTCGAACCCACGACTCACTGTTCGTAAGTCGGTGGCGCCACCACTGGGCCACCACTGGCCCTGTCGTCTTATTATTTTAATATAATAATTTATTTTTAAATATGTGTAGGTATAATCATTATCTTTGTACCCTTGTCCCATATTGTGGTTGGCGCAACGTATTTTTATTTCCAACCGGCCCGCTATCGTTACTCTGTTTTCTTGAATTTATCATTCCTCTGACATTTCCTTCATCGTTTCCTTGGCTCTCTTCCCTCTCCATCCATCAACATTTTTATTCATCACTCTTTTCTTTTTCACGTCCAAATTATGTATTTCATTTAAAACATTAAAATAAATATTTAATCCGAATTTTTTTTTTTTTTTTTTTTTCATCAAACGTGATTGTTCTGTTGACAAAATACTGACAGTAAACTTTACTCCATCAAAAAAAGTTTATCGACCATCCGTCATAGCCATAATACTTCCCATCACTAAACATGTATTTTACGGTAAGTCACACGCATTACACTTTCCTTTATTTTTCTTTCAATTTAATTTAAATTGAAATAAATTTATTACAGTCATTGCAATTGCAATATACTGTAAAGTTATATATATTTTAAAATCCATGATTATTTGAATGAAATTTCACAGTAAATGAAAAACGCCATCTATCGAACACGAAGATAAAACTGCTAAAATGTTTTGCATGGAGAGCGATCACGCACTCACTATATATAGGGTTTTAGGCTATTGTAGATTTTCAAAACAGCGTCATTGTGACTAATTTTTACGCGTGCCTCAAAGAGATGTCAGCAATATGGTTGAGGCCCGCAAGGGCCGCCGCTTGTTGGGGCTACGGGTTGTTCGAAAGAGATATCGCGGCCACATCACAAAAGGCAAAAAAAGAACATGAGTGGTTTTTAGTTAGTAGAAGTCTGACATTCCCTACCGCTCAGCCCAGAGTGGGAGGAGTCAAATGATGATTTCCCACCCTCCAAACAATAAACCCTGTAGATTTTCAAAGCAGCGTCATTTAAACTAATCATGGGTACATTTTGCCATCGTAACTGTTTGAAAAAACGATTTAAAAGTTATCTTGTGAACACATTTATTCATTAGTACCGTTATGATGCAATAGATGTCGTTGCATGTATGTTTCTTAATGATGATAAGTTCTTCTTAAATACTTTAAATTCGTACATCTTTTGATAGAGCACCAATTGCAATGAAACAAAAACTAAAACCCTAATCTTATTAATAAACTAATACACCCAAGGCACACAGACTACATACAAAAATTCTAAACATGATTGTAACACAACAAAAGAAAACATTATTTTTTCTAAATAATTATGTTCAATAAACAGGGAGGGAGGGAGGCCTTTGCCCAGCAGTAGGACAGTACAGGCTAAATAAAAATAAAATAAAAACAGATTATAATTAATCAATTTACAAATTAAAAGTAGATTATATTAATTTACTCTGAATTGATTTGAAAATCATATAGCATCGAAATGAAAACAAATACCTGGAACTTACAAAAAGTGAAAACCGATTGGGGATCGAACTCGCGATCATGTTTAACATTTTTGGAAATGTTTCAACATAAAAAATCACAAAAAGTGGATATACTGACTATGATTTGAACTTGCGTACCTTTATTAGCAGGTAAGTCTCTGTACCGTTAGGCTACGTACACCAGTGACAAATAGTTTGAAATAGACCTTCTGTTTTAATATAGTATGACAGTTGACAGTTCGATTGTGATTCGATACCGGAAATTTGAAATGACTTAAGGAACTTCAGCTTTCTCTTCCATTTGCAACGCTCGCAACATGTGCTTAAAGTGAAAAATTGCACAGCACGCTCAATGTCCCTTGCGTTATTTCGTATTTCCAGTATCAAGCTGTAAAACAGTTGAGGATTATGGATAATGCAATACTGCTCACCCCCTTAAGTTATTATGGGGATAATAAATAGCCCATGTGTTATTCCAGACTATAATCTACCTCTGTGCCAAATTTCATCCAGATCCGATCAGCCGTTCTCGCGTGAAAGAGCAACAAACATCCATCCATCCATCCATCCATCCTCACAAACTTTCGCATTTATAATATTAGTAGGATAGTAGGATGTATTGGTAAGTGTTTTGACATTAGAGAAAGGGGATTAATTGTTTCGGGTCTGGGTATGTGAGTTTAATGTTTGTGAACGCACCCACGATACAGGAGAAATTTCTAGTGTGGGGCAAAGTTTATAAATAAAAAAAAAATGCCTTAAAGTGCCAAATTCCAGATATATTGAAAGAAAGAAATAAATACATTAAAAAAAAGCACATCGATGCAGAACAAAAAGTTAAGCTGATACATAAATGGCATATTTTTAGTAACAAATGCGTTCGTTATGGATCCGTAACGAACGCCTTTTATTTACATTTTTAAACTTCTAAGTAAACAGGTACATATTCGTATTGAACAGTAAAATATCGGCAAATACACAAAGAGTTTAGTTCTCGTTCAGTTGTCCATTTAGGCGCCACCCCAAGGGTGTTCTCCGGGCAAATCCCTCTGATGGAAAATGTATGTTGCGGCTGAATTCCCGTTACTGTACAATTAATTTCACCTAAATCTGCCGCCACGCAGCAATGAAATACCCAGTTTCACAGGCTCTAACAAAAACAGTATAGGGTGATAAAAACGTAGGTCGATTTATTGCAGCAAAACGGTAATTTTAAACCATAAAACCTATCTAAGCTACTGTGTTTGTCATCATCATCTGCCTAGCCTTTTATCAAACTACGTTGAGGTCGGCTTCCAGTCCGTATCAGCTCATAACGTTAACTTCGCAAAATGACAGCCGATCGCAAAATGTCCACTTCTAACCACATGCAATTGAACGCTAGTATTTTATTATTTGGAGCGACTGCCTATCTGATCTTCACAACCCAGTTAGTAGGAACATTACTCAAAGTTTCAAAGCTGTTTTTTTAATAAAAAACTTGTTAGATATTACTCGTTACTACATGTTATTGGAGTGAAAGGACATTTTAACGAATAATCTTCTAAAACATTAAAAATAATAGCCAGAGTCCTGTACATAAAAGAATTAAAATTCCGAAATGTTCAGCTACTTCTGATGCTGACCGTACCTACTGGGTATTACAAAACTCCTTGGTAAAACTGATTGTCAGACTTTCGGGCTTTCTGTGAAAGACCTACAACACGTGCTTTCCGAGGTACGGCGGAAACTTGGTATGTAGTAGGTGGTGACCCATCCAAGGATCAACCGAGGCAAGCGTGGCTTAACTTAAAATTATTATTTAGCTCCGAGCTCTCCCTCAAAGAGCTTATAGCTACTGCGTTCGTATAAAAGTATTTATCGACACTTAAATACACATGAGTAAAGATATCTCAAAAGATCTAAAGGGCTATTTTTAGTTTCACTTTATATTGCTTTCATAAAAAAAGTCATCCAAAATAGTTTCGGTCTTCCTAAAATGTATGAAGAATTCTAGAGTTCATTGTATGTCCTTAAATAAAGTAACATATAGTAAGATACATAATCTATACCTACCTTCTTTAATAATATAGGTAGATGTGGATTTATAAAAATCCACAAACATAAGATATAGGTCATGAAAAGGTTTGACCTGTCCGAAAACGTTGAACGATTTAATTAATATTTTTATTCTCACAATTAAAATTTACGAGTCCGTGTGATAATTGAAAGGCACGTTCCCATTTTATTCGTGTCAATTAAGATCGATTGACAGTACGAGGTGCAAATTAAATCTGTGCCACGTGACAATGGCTATCGACTTCATAGCTGTCACAGTCAGTTTTCCACGTCCAACTACAACCCAAAATCAACCGTATTGAGAAGGTATTAAGATCATTGTAATTTCGATAGTCAAGCAAAATGACAGGTGACTTAAATCTTCTATCTTCTACATAAATAAAAAGAGAAGACCTGACTGACTGACTGACTCATCAACGCCCAGCCCAAACCCTTGGACCTAGAAAGCTGAAATTTTGCACAAAGGTTCCCTATAAAATGTAGACAAGGAATAAGGAAGGATTTTTCGAAATTCAACCCCTAAGGGAGTTAAATAGGGGATGAAAGTTTGTTTGGAAAATCGTCATTTTCACGCGGGCGAAGCCGCTGGCATAAGCTAGTCTGTCTATCTATATAAATAAAAAGAGAAGACCTGACTGACTGACTGACTGACTCATCAACGCCCAGCCCAAACCCTTGGATCTAGAAAGCTGAAATTTTGCACAGAGATTCCCTATAAAATGTAGACAAGGAATAAGGAAGGATTTTTCGAAATTCAACCCCTAAGGGAGTTAAATAGGGGATGAAAGTTTGTATGGAAAATCGTCATTTTCACGCGGGCAAAGCCGCTGGCATAAGCTAGTTAATTATAAATTAACTGGAGTCGTTCAATCATTTAATAGTAAGTAACACTAGAGCGACGAAAACAGCCTTTGCTGCTATAAAATAGAGAAGTATGGAATACAGCTGTCAATGTCCAATTGTCATCTACTCTGCTACCGTCAAGGCTACCGTATACAGATTCACTTTGAATTAAATGTCAGTCTTTCAGAACGTAAATGTACTCATGAGTTTCAATAACTTGTAAATTTCAGTTTTTTTCAACACTTTCATGGTCCAATTTCTTTTCGATAGATAATTATTTATGGAAAAGACATTTTTTTAATAAATAGATCGATGTCCTTGATTACAGGTATCAAATAAGATAAGACATGTGCCTGTTTCACCATACGTAGGCACTGATTGTGTATAAATACGTATAAAACGCCCCCACGTATCTTAAATAAAATGAGGCAAAAAAGGTTTATAAACGAAAATTGCCGATAGCACGATTTAATCTACTGTAGATTTTTGTCGACCTCATAATCTTTTCCCATGGGTAGCGAGACAGCTTAGGGGTTAAATAAGGGGAGGGTGGCAGATTATTACCCTCTGCGACTAACAAACATAAACGGGTATTTCAGAAAATATTGTTTAGCTTTGAATTTTCAATTCATTGAAATTATGGGTACAAGTAAGTAATGTTTCAATAAAGTTGTAGAAACGTTCGTAAAGTAATAACTAACTTTGCATAAAGTTGGCTAGTTAGTGAAAATGTAATAATATAAAACATTTCAATTCCACACACACAACTCTAATTACTACCCTAACAAGTTCGTAACTAAGTACCAATGTTCCTATTTACCCTCGAAGAAGGTTGTCGCAACCAGTAAGATGATTCAAGAGACAATAATTCCTAATGAACAATCATTTGCGAGCATACAAGACGAGCTTCGAAATTAAACTGTATTCTCAGAAATGAGTACGAATACGCATGTGTTACATAGAGCTTAGACACCTCGAAATTGGAGATGGCATTTATGTTGGCGTAAATAACAAAAAAAAAACATTATTCCACCAAAAGTCATCATTTTACAATATCCAAACACTAAGAGCATTATAAGGTTTATAACTAGTTCAAAATCATTTTAATACTCTCACTCCTACACACTAGTTGTAGGGCCTGTTTCTTAAGAGTCAGTGATTCTCCGTAATAAACATAATACCTATGCTAAATCGGAAAGTTTAAAAAATAAGCAAATGGTATATAAGAAAAGTGGATATTATTTATGGGAAGAAAATTAAAAAAAATGTGAAAAAAGTGGGGTCTGAGTTTGTGTGTGTGACTGTGTGTAGTGAGTAAGTGTAGGATGTGTGTGTTTATTTAGTAAGAGTGTATATAAAGTGAGCGTAGTCAGAAGAATGGGGTGTAACCAGTACCAGTAGACATACGTTTATGGTTAGATTTAGATTACATAGTTCGTTATTATTGTAAAATACCCTCGTTATCATTGTAGAAGATTCTCAGAGTTATTAATTATTATAAATAGAAGGTATAAATCGGCTCATGCTCCGAACCTATATTTTTTTTAGGCTATGCTTTGTAACGCCTACGTTCAGGATCACGCTTAGCTACGCAACAAAGGATGTTTTTATCCTCAAATTATGCTCACACATTTTTCGCAAGAATACAAACGGGCCAACCGGGTTTATGAGTCTGTGTATTCGTGACATTGTTAATTCACTAACATAGGTTAAAGGGCTCTATACCTACTTCTCTATACTTTACATAGGTATTTTTCACGTAAGTATAGAATGATCGTCCTAAAATTATGCAGAACTTGGACACCTACTGTATTTACTTATTTAGTATACTGTTAATAGAATCTATACCTATGCTAAGTAAGTCTTACTCAAAGAAAAACATGACAGACTGAACAGCCGGAAGGCTCGAGAGCACTGGCGCAGTGCCGTCTCCAGTGTATATGCCTTAAGGACCTGTACCACGGGAATTAGAAGCCAAGTCACGCTCCACAACGAGTATTATTATTCCATTATAGGATCCGGGGAGTGTGGATAGCTTAACAGTAATTATGGCGACGTACGTGCCGCGAGGAATTTCTCATATTAGTTCGCACGGGCTCACTTTAATTAGCCAGGTGACAGGGTCTCGCAACTTTGTTAGTTAGGCCGACCTAATTACATATATTTTGGGAGGAAAAAAGTCAAAGTAAATTACATTAATAATGTCAGAAGGTGAACAAATCTCATTCCCTTAATTACATACATACACACATGCATCAGTTGACGCCTTTTGCCCACAGGGTCAGGCGACTACTACAAACTTGACCTTTCTGACGAACCTCACCAGTAAGTCAGTCTTCTCTTAATTAATTAGTAATTTATTTTATTTATTGTAAGCATTGACACAGAATATTGCAGCAGAAGGTTGGTAAGCCAGGCGTAGTTATTTACGGAATACATTATAGGCACTAACAAACTAATCTGGTACAATTGATGGTAGCTTCCGAAATTAAGGTGGATATTTCAATTAACCCTCTATCCATTTTAAATACTATTTCTCTAAACGCTTAACCCTCAAAATCCTTTCACCCGTAAATATTTACGTGTCAAATAATCGCTATTTCACTATAAGTGGAAATGCCGGATTCTCTCAAAGGGTTTAAAATTAATTATAACGAAACTCATTGGACGACCACCTTTGGATACAAAGGTTGCAGAATTCAGTGATGCTTACAAAATGGCTACGGTTTCAATAATACTCGTAGGCAGATACAAACCTACAGTATATGGTGATGCCCACGTCATTGTTTGATTACGGAAGGATTTAATGTCTAATTAGACATTAATTAATAGTACACTCACAATTCGCCAGTTATGTAATGGGGGCGTGCTGATTGCCACCAACCGGGCACAAAAACAGACTCCTTGGTTGCTACTAAGAAATTCCTGATGGAAAAACCTCATATGATAATCCCATCCCACCCATCGTGTGGTCATTATATCCTTAGTTAATTATCTTCAGGTACTACACATTTTTTACATTTTCCGCTGGTGTCGAGAGCAGGGTCCAAGCTACCATTGTGCATTTGTTAGGGCTCCAGAGAAAGGAGCATTCTGAATCAGGCCCTTGATTCAATTTTCTAGCTCCTTGCTAGAGAATTCGATCAAAGGCAAATCGAGAGATGTTCTTCGAGGCTGTTTAATTATTGTCAGTAGCTAATAGTATAGTACACTGGCAAAAGCTTTCCGTTCTTCCATGGATATCTATGTGTGGTTGTCTCCGTCAGGCTCGACCCACAATCTTTTTAGTCTTCTGTTTGGGACCCATTACTAATTCTTCTACCGATTTCATTTTAGTTTATAATTTGTTCCTATTTATTTCTAATGTGGGTCGTTCGGCAGCAGCAACAGGGGCCGACGACAAACTTGCCACCGGGGAAAAACCTGGATAAGGCTGACACAGGACCGTGGAGATTGGCACAAGAAAAGAGAATTCATTATCGGCAGTGGGTAAATTCAGGCTGTGTATGATGAAACTGATACCATTTGCTTTTATTCTTACAACTACTAGTTGTATTAATAAATAAAAATGATGACGTGAGAGTCCATCTCTAGTTATTTTTACAGGCAAAGTTATTATAACTCTAATCTGGTGTTGGTTTGATTTCCAGAGGGAAAACTAGAAAACTGTAATTGGATTTTTCTATCTGACAGTTCTGAGTTGTTGAGGGTTGCAAAATAATATCGAAGACCCTATTAGACTTGACGTCAAATCGTGGGTGTAGAAATAATATTAGAAAAGTTTTTGTCTTCTATTTATTTATTCTTATATTTTCTATAGTTCTTGTAATATAAATCTTATAGCAGGCAATACATTTTCATAATTTTAAAGGTTGTACCTATAGCTTGCCTATTGCTTTATTTCTATTGTTCATAGCCAAAATACTCAAGCAATTATTTTCCCTTGTTGCTCTGGGAATTTATCGAAGAAATATCTGGAATTTTCGATAAATCTTTATTAACTGTGTTCGCCAAGCTAGCTATATACTGCTGAAACAATAAATCTCTCTAGTTGAAACATTTCATAGGTAGGTACCATTTTACGGTAAGCGTATGAAAATAGATCAATGGATTTTGTTTGATAAGTAAAGGCAAAATATCTTTGTAATTGGGAGCCAGACTTGAGTAGACGGGTTTGTGGACGCGTTACTGAAAGGCCGATTTAGTCGTTGAAGTTTCATTATTTTACAAACCACTTTCTCAACAGATGAACGACAGTTTCACTTAGGAATCAAATTGGCAACATAGCAGTTCAGCTCCAACTAAGAATAAAAGTCTAACTAAGTGCCAGTATTTATAAAACCTTTCATCTGTTTTCAAACTTACCTCGATAAAAGTTCGTATTTCATTATTTAAAGTAGCATTTTTACAAGAGGAGCAGTAAGCCTTAATAGCTCTAAGCTGACTGGAGACAGCGCTAAGCGTTTATTTCTTATTTGTTGCTTGTTTGGACTTGGAAGCGCCTGTCTACTTAATCCTGCTTTTTGCTCTGCAGTCGCGTCAGGCGTTCGGGCGTCCGTGGATAACGCCACTATTGAAACTGAGGGACAAACATTATTAGATACTCGTTTGAATTTAGTGAGTGGTTTTTGTTATTGTATTTTTACTGTATGATATATTGTTGAATATATTGTTAGTGTTGGATTTGATGGATTTTGCCAGAAGCAATTTTAGTAATTGCAGATGTTGTTTTGGGAATGTACTGGAAAAATCCGATATTGAGGCACTCTCCTATTAGTTGCAGTGATAATGTAAGTAGGTTACTATCAATTCTTGAAGTCTTGCATTATAATAATTTAAAAGACATTAAATCGTTATGAAAAGGAAAGTGAATCTAACTGGTCTGCCAGGAAAGCTCCAGAAGTCGGTGGTAAAAAACTGAATCAAAAAACAATAATCACCGACTTCTGAAGCTAAAATTTTTGATTTTTTATTAAGTAGGTTTTATATTTTGCATAGAACTTCTTTTTGGCAAAACAAAATTAGTTGATACATAACTAAACGATGTTCTACCTACGTAGACTTCTCTATCATCTGCAGTAAGTTTACCACCACCCTTATTATCGACTTGAATACGCCATAGCTTTCAGTTTATTCCACGGTCCTTGGAAACCCCATTATTACTGTACCTAGTCTAATGGAAAGTGTTATAGCGTCGCCTTTTATTATCCCCTTTGCTTATTGTATGGTGCTGCCCTCTCAAACACTTCGCTTTGAATGAACATAGCTATAAGTATGCAAACAGGCGCTTTAAACGTTTCCATGAACTGAAGATTTATACAGCGTGTAACATATAGGTATGTTTGGTTATATTTTAGGATGTGATTCAGATTATCAAACTGAACCACTTTGTCAATGGGACTAACATCGTTATCGTTAAAATATACTCAGCTGTTCCATTCAAACCCTTTTTTTTTTTTGGAGTGTTGGAAATCATCAAATGACTCCTCTCGTTCTGGGCGGAGCGGTAGGGAGTGTCAGACTTCTACTGACTAAAAACCACCTATATCCCTTCTTTGTGTCCGTAGCCGCGGAATCTCTTTCGAACAACCCGCAGCCAGCTGTCTTCTATACTTCGTGGAGGTAAAGTTTTCTTACCTTTCAATATTTTATCGGTAAACAATAAATCTCTGCCCGCATGATCTCGGAATGAACTCAAATGGAATGTGTCAGCAGGCTCGTGATTTAAGGGAATCGTTGTGGGCTGTGTTTACAGCCGTTGACAGTCTTTTTACTCGTTGTCTGTTTTGATGGTAACCCTGTTCATACATTCTGTTTTATTAACCTCCGATAGAAAAAAGAGGGACGGACGGCATAGGTTTAGATTTGTCAGAGCAGTGATCGTCTTCTGGTGTGATCGTCAGACTGTCAAGTTATAGGTCTTGAGTTCGAAACCAAGATAGAAGACAGACCAAGACCTCTGATTTTTTCTGATTTATGCAAGTATTTATAATTTTCACTTGATTTGTCGAAGGAAAATATCGTGGGGAAACCATGCCTGAGAGATATTTCTTGACGACATCATGTAAAGCCAAGTCAGAGACCCATGGGTGTCATACAAACGTTGTCACCAGATTATGTACTAACAACACAATAAAGAAGAAGAAGTATATGTTTTGTTTCTGTGAAGCGTCAAGCGCTTATACTTAAATTCCAATTATAAAAACAATTTGTTAACTCACTAAACCATTTTTTTTCATTCATGCTTTGGACCAACCACGAAAGCTTACATGTGATTTAACGGCAGCCATTGATCACTGCTCTTCCAGTTGATCAGGTTTTCAAAATCCGAGAGAGATTCTATTGCGGCTCTCTTTTGTTTTTGTAGCATCGGCGGTGGCTAATTGCATTACCCACTGCTTTTTCAAAGCTTTAAAAGGAGGACAAATTGGGCTTTAATCCTTCGTCGGATGTTCGTTTCATGGAACCACGTTACGGATATGTCAGGGTCTATTTGAGTCGGTTATATTCCTTTTAATCCAATGTGGATCCACTAGTGGTAGCAACCTTTCAGCAAAGGCGGGTAACTTCGTTATTGTGTGTTCGCAGTGCCTTTGAGGAGTTTTATTTCCGCGTATTTTTTATTTACTATTTTGTTGATTCCTTAGTTTCGACCTATATTTACAATGTTACTATGTTGTACTAATAGATGAGTGTCGGCTGTGTGACGGCTTTCGTCCGTAATAATAGTAACAATATCTGTAAGTTTTCCTAAAATAATAAAATAAAATAAATGTGATATCTCGGCTAATATGCATGATACAAATATAGTTTAGGGGCTACAGCACCCAAGAATAATGAAAAAAAAATCAGAATTGAATCATAAGTTCCGGAAATTATCCAAACAATACGCAAACTTACGAAAAAACAAAATGGTGAAAGAAAATACAGAAAGCTCGAAGACATCAAGAATGTCAATCGTCCAAACACCCGCGCTGACCTGGCTATAGTCCGCTCCTCTACAAAACAAACTCAAAACAAAACCTGTGTCCAAGCACTGAAAACGCTATAAACTAATAACTATGAAACACATAACTAATTCCATCAAAAAGTCCTCAAAAAGAGCAACACTTACCGTGATTAAGTTAATTTACGCCGCATGCAGCGTAGGCATTTCAACTTTGAATGGGCACTTGAATCGCCAACTTCTAAATCTCTACATAGCCATGACTAATGAGTACTTTACTCACTTTTACTGCACTTTCCCAACTAATAATGGCACTTGATGAACTTTTCCGAATAAAAACAACCCACGATGGCTACATCGACGAACTTGCTGACTCGAGGCTGTTGCTCATTCGCAATAGCCCATTATGTCGCCACTAGCTTTAACACTCGATTTCATCTCTGATTAAATTGTTTTTTGATAACGGTTTGATTCATAACTGGAATTTGTTATCCAGATAGCCATTAAAGAAATTATTCAGAGAACGTAGACACGGGACTTAAATTAGGTAAGTATCTAATTTTCGCCGGCCACTATTTTGAAACATCAATTTTACTTTCTGGCGTTTTTGGCCAATATACATTTCCCAATAAATTCAGTCTGCATTTGCAGTCCTATTTCCAATATCCATATATTGGAAATTTTAGTACGAATGCAGAGTTGTAAATGGTGGTATCTGACATAAATCGGGGAATATTTTCAGTCTTTATACTCGAGAATTAACTTCAACACGTCATTAAAAAGTAAGCATTGTTCTGATTTAATGCAATAACGCTATAAATGTTTAACGAGCCGAAATGGAATATTATTCAGTATTTTGCATCCTTTATGATGCACTGTAACATTATTTATCGTAAAAAAACAGGCGAATGATTTCAATATTACATATTTTATGTCAGTCCGTCAGTAAAATATGTATGAATCCGAACGCGGTACCTTTTTAAAGTGTACATAAATAATTTTGAATGTATTCGCTCTGTTGTTTTCGAAACGTCACGCCTACATGCCTGCCTAGAAAGGGTAGGTTGTAAGTGTCGCATCGCACACTAATAATTCACTCATGCCAAAGCCTATCGCATATTACCAGGTACAGGCTTTTAAAATGGACCCTTTTAATCAAAGGTGTCATGAAGGATTTTTTATTTTATAGTTTTATTTTAGTCAAACCTTGTTCTTGCTCGATAACTGCAATTTTCTCAGGTTGTACATATTACTGATAAAACTCTATTGAGTTTTGAACACAAAGCTATTGCTTTGTATTACATGGGACTTTAACATAGCTGGCGAAATGTGGGTGTACTTTTAGGTTCACCTTCACATAACCCTTGCGTGTTGTTATGTTACGTGACCTACTCATATTGACGCCTCATTTAAAATAAAGAAATCCTTCAATTATAGGCCTAGTCGTGTTCTACGATTTCGTTAGGCTGAAAGTAAACAAAGAACTTTGGGGAACATATGGCGCACGTGTTACTGCATAACAATTTGTTTGTGAAAGCTTTTCAGATGGGTGATGTTGTGGATTATACTTGCTAATAAGTAGTTATGTTATTGGTTCAATGTTCGTATTAATTAGTTACCTATAGTCCCTGTCATACAAGGTGTAAGGGACAATTCTTCGCATGCTGACAGGATTCATCATCCATGTCCACATTTTGAATCATATTTCACCGGAATTTTAATCCGTGTTGTTAATGTAGTAGTTGTGTCATGTTTTTGGTTACTATTCCTTAATTTATAAACAAAATTACTCTCTCTTAATGCGGTAAAAATAAAATAAAAAAACCAACAATTGGATGTTGAAATACTCGAACAAACGAATAATTTCTTGTACCGGCCATCTTAGTATGATGTGAATAACGAAAATTAAAGAAAGAGCATACATTATGTTACTTTGGTAAGAACAGCAGTTTGCACTAAATGTAAGATTTCACAATGTTAAAGCAAAGAAAGCCTTGGGTTCAACAGAATCACTGTTGAAGAAATTCTACGAATCAGTACCGGACGCAATGAAAAATATATTGAATTGGGATTTAAATATTTGTAATATATTCTATAGCTAGTCTGTGCAACTCAATGGGCGAGGAATACTATTACTTGCATGCTTCCATGATTTTGTGTTATCTACGCAATCATATGATCCAAGAATGTCCGCATTCCACACGATACCTGCATGCACCAATAGTCTTTTAGGGCTGCTATATAAAGATACCTTTTACTTTGCTTGCAACTATTTCAATTGTTTCAAACAACTTTTGACCTACGAAGCTTGCTACAGTAAACTAAGAAGCTACGAATTAAATAAAGCCATTTTTTCTTCGGTACGACGACATCGTGAGTGTCGTGGCCGTCGCGGGCAACCGGGTGGATGCAAACGGCAGGATGCCGATCGTTATGGCGTTCTATGGGGGAGGCCTTTGTCCAGCTGTGGACGTCTTATGGCTAATGATGTTTTTTTAGCTTACGACATTTTAATTTTTAAATCAATATTTTTTAGGTTTTTGTCGCACAAAGCTATCCCACCTATCCAGTTAGCAAGTGGAATGTTTTAGCATTTTAAAGTCCCACATCAATTTATTCAAGTACTGATGATGATTTATTTTAGTTTAACAGTGAAAGCTTAAAATAGTGTTTGTGATTTAAACAAACAATGTTTTAGGCTTTCTCGGTTTATAACTAAAGTAATACTGTGACTTACGGAATATCTTCCGTGAATATTCGCTATTATGAGCTCCCGATATTTCGACGCCTTCCCGATATTTGATGTTCGGGATGACTATTGAGATGCCGTTACTGACAGTATTAGTTTGTAAATCACAATTGAAATACACAAGGACATAATCTCAAAATAATCGTATTTGCAATGCTAATAGCCAAGTCAACTTTTAGTTAAATTCATCCTTTACTTAAATCATATCATCATTTGTTATTAGATATCGGTTAACAAAATAATCCATTTTCGTTTTTACACGTTGTAATAACATAAAAATAATATCTGGCCTTTATAAAATTCCCGAATAGTTGGGCAGAGGTTTACCCTATGGGTGTAACTAATAATAAACCCACTCTGTAATAGTACATATAATTAAATATTTTATTTATTTGGGCTGAAAAAGTAATAACCTGAAGATACTGAACCGTTTCGTGGCCTTCGAAGAACCGGGAAAATAAACTTGATCAAAGACATACATGGGCAGGTAAATAAATAAGGGTTTATGTAAATACAAGATTGAGAATTGACACACAAGTGGTATCCTGAGATAAAAGGAAAACCTTGCACAACGGGTAGGGATCTGTAGGAATAAATGTGAAATTGATACAGCCGTGGCTTAGCTTTCCCTAAACAAACACTTCTACTAGTTTTTTAGGGTTCCGTACCTCAAAAAGAAAAAACGGAACCCTTATAGAAGGAGGACTCTGGACTCGTGTGTCTTTCTGTTCGACCATTCCCCCCCTTTATCTCCGAAAATCCTAAAGTTTTGAAGAAAAATACAGAAATTAGTTCAACACTTATAGATTACGGGAAAACCTATAAGAAGTCTATGGTGCCCGTGCTAAACTAACATGAAAAATTTCTCAATATCTACTACGAGTACAATGGTACGGAATCCTTCATGCGCATAGTCCGACTTGCACTTGGCCAGTTTTTTCCATGGTAATGTGTATAATTCCGGTCCTCGCTACATGTTTCCATGGTGCCGGAAAACCCGAGTCGAATTGAAAAGGGAGTATTTGTATTAATACGGGTAGGGAAGCTTAGTAAAGCTTCTATAAGTGATGAGGTCTTAGTTCAAGTGCTCCAAATTTTGCAGTTTGTGTTGTATAGGTAAACTCCTTGTTAGACCTTTGTAGAGCTTCCGAATCTGGAAGTTTGTTTGATCGACTTATTGTACTAAGACAGTATTAATCACAGCAATATAAATAAGTTTTATTTATAATTATATTCTTGTATTAATTAATTTAAATTCACCACTGTTTGTCTCTGAATCACTGAGGCATTATGTCCGCCTCTGTACTTTGCGCTTGAAGTGTTTATGAAATACCTAAATGAAATTCGTAGCGTAAAAATAATTTGTCGCCTATGCCCAAAACTATGCATATTGCATGTTTTTATTATATTACAAATACAGCACAAAGCTTGGTTTAACTGAAAACCAGTATAAATAAAAAATCGATAGCTTCCAGTGGATTACTTTTTTCGCATTGCAGAAAAAACTCAAACCACACGTATCATTTTCCAGTGATATTTTTACCACAATTCAACCGAGTGGCTTTGTATAATAACGCTTCCAGTTTATACCTCAACCATCTGTGTTCCTTTACGTATTAATTAATATGCAATATGTTTGTTATTTCGTAAGGGTTTCTCAGAACCCTCGTAATAATATAATACGTACCTGCTTAATATCTACAGAAGATGGGTGCGTGGGATTTACACACCCTTTCTCCCTTGGTTAATAAAGATTATGTGGAGTTGAGACTTAGGAGGCGTGCGTGGCTGCAGCTTTCATACAACGTTTTAATATTCATGGAATTTTAAATACATAATCCGTCTACATACGCCTATCAGACTTATCTTCAGATTTCAATCGTTCATTGCTTCTACATATTTGATGTGTCTTTGTTCGACAAAGTCAAAAACCTTATCGAGCACGAAAACAGGCAAATTCAGGCCATTTATTTTTTCTTACGCTTTTTAAAGTAATCTGACGATCTTTACAGTCTTTAAGGATTCTGCTTTGGCTTTGTATTCAAACAAAAGAACACACAAATGTATATTTTCCTCGAGAAAAAATGTTCAACGATTTCCTAGACCGAGACGACGGCGGCGGCGCCCGATAAACGGCAATTCCATAGCTCTTTTATCGGCGTCCCACTGTGGGATCCCCTTTGCTTATCGCCATCAGTTAATTTTTCCATGACATAGCTATAAAAGTATGGAGATCTAACTAAGGACAGCGTCTGTCCTAAAATTTCGCCTCCTTTGGGAATCGGAGGGTTGTCCTCTTTATCATTGGACCTAATAAAGTTATCGACGGTCCACAGATGTAGATATTTGTATTTATGGCACTGCTTACCTCTGGGAAAAGGGAAGGTTTGCTAGGGTAAAGTTTATAGTGCCAGCATATTTTCTAAAAAGGGCGAGAAGTGTTAAGTCGTCTTAAGCAGGCTACTTATGTTGGAACTTGGCACCTTACTTCTCCGACTCAAAATGTTTCTCGCATAGTGAATTTTTTTGACTCTTGTTTCCGTTGTTTTCTGCTTGAAAACCATTCTAGTATGATAATATCCTTTTATTCAGATACATGTGTTTAATATAGTA
Organism: Diarsia dahlii; assembly: GCA_949775195.1. NCBI lineage: Eukaryota > Metazoa > Arthropoda > Insecta > Lepidoptera > Noctuidae > Diarsia > Diarsia dahlii. The sequence continues at coordinate 15,255,708 of OX459191.1, forward strand.
ACCATGCGAGTACTAATGTTTCATTCGTTTTCAATTTGTACTATATTAGGTAAGGTATTAGGTATATAATTATGAGTTTGAGCTATGACTCAAATAATATACATTAATTGAATCATAGCTCAAATACATGATTATCCGTTTCCCGGAAACTTTTCATTGTAATATAAAATATGGAATAATGTTCTATTCAAATACAGCTATTATGTTATGTAATGTTGCGAGACATATAACTCATATTTGTTCATTGAAAATAATTGGCAGTAATGTATTTAGATAGGAAGGATATTTAACTTTCATCAGTCGTAACTCAAATATATCTACTAACCTTACTTATGCCCAAGGGATTGAATCCGCCATTGTACAGTTTTAGAGTGGATAAAGTTTTAATTAAAAATAAGTAAGAAATGAAACAATCATATACATTATATATTTATCTATATTCAGGATCTTAATGGTTTACTTTGTCACTAACTAATCAATAATTAAATTAAAATCTACATGTACAAAAATTGTTTTATATACACGAATTCATGCAATTACTATACTTAATCTAATTGGTAGGTACATAATGACCGTGACGCTCGTTACTCGAGGAATTTACAAATACAATTAATATAATATATCTGACGAAATTCATCATTTTGACACATTCAAGTAAATCCAAGTTTTAAAAACTTCCATACTAATTAGGGTTGTTATTTATTTTAAGTAGCTAATCGCTAATTATATTTAAATTACAATTTAACGTCTTTGTGAACCTGTTTGACGATTTTTGCAATAATTAAAAATTGACGATCATCAATTACATTCTTAAGATTATGAATTTCATACATGAAGATCGTTAACCTAATGCGTTTCAAATGACACTGAGTATGAGTAAAAATGATCGAATAAATATGATTTATTCTGAAAATGGGAACCCCACGACATTCCACTTATGTAGTGCGCAGCCAAGCGCTCTGGGCGCGGTATGGAGGCCTGTGCCATGGTGGTCCTAGTCTATACCCGCTAACGTTAATGTCTCTATACGAAGGAATATTATGTTATATTTACACGCACACACAGACGCACGAACATTTGGCACAAAGAGGCGTTTCACGCTCACACACGGGCCACGGCACGATCCACTACAGGTTCTGAGCAAATATAGGTATGCGGAGAGATATCTACACAAGTATGTCGTAGCCTCACCTAATAGTCTCCACTTATAATATTGGTGAGTTCTTATTCTACTTATTTACATCTCACAATCAGTCGTAAATAGTTAATATTTTGGCAGATAATTTCCATTTAATAACTATTTTTTAATTACAGAAATATTGTTGTTTACAAAATAAATATCAAACGCGACAAAACCATCTGGGTTGGCACCGTTAAGTCCTAAATAGGCCGGACTAAAAGCTGCTTAAAATATCATGCAAAATGTAAAGTCGTATCGTATAAATTCAGAAATACGAGTCTAATTTCGATCTAATAATGTTCGGTTTCATAATGATAAAATTATTTCACAACCTGTTACAGTATGTTTTGAAGTTAATGACTAATCTACACAGAATGGATGAAACGTTCTATTCGAGTATTATAAATTATGGTTCGAGATTAAAAGGAGATATTGTCAAGATTGTGTCAAGTCTCAGTAGGCGAATATATTTCTAGAAGGGTCTAGAAGTTGCTGTCGTAGTCGGAGCGGCGACGCGAGTAGTGCGAGCGCGGGTACTCGCCCGTGTAACCGTACACCTGGGATCCGCCGCCCGTCTGCCCGTACAGCTGCGAGCCGCCGCCGCCATATCTGTCGACACAACATACGTCTATTAACATACATAATATGTTCCCAAATTTAAAACTTGCCCGACCCTGCCCAGCCAAAGTTTGCCCATGAAACAAGCAGCAGCGGTTTTCCATGAAACATGTAAGGTAGGGTTTCGCTGCGGGAAAAGTTTGCGGTAAAAGTAAGCTTTGGTCGTCTCTAGCGTATTTCAGGGAAGTTGGATGAACGATACAAAAATTCTACAGTATCGGGTCGGGCGGTGCTATTTATCCGGTAAACTAGCGCACACCTGTCGACTTTTTCATGTGACTTTTTTATATAACTGAGTAAGGACAGCTTTCTTTCAGCTAAGTATTATACATTTTGAAATCAAATTCATGTTCGTACCCATAAGCATTTCCAACAGGCCCGTAGATCTGCGAGCCACGTCCTGAGTCAGGCGTGTAATGCTGCATATACTTCTGGAGCTGCGGAGTCCACTCAGACCGCCACGAGTCACCCGGGTTCGGGTAAGCCAACTGCTCGATGAAGGCAGTTGACATACGCTGCACGGAAAACAAGGACATATAAGACACTGCAATCATAAATACTGATAAAAACTTTCAAACAGACTAGGCGTACTGCAGGTTATCACCCATACCTTGTCGATGTTCCACACATTCGTACGAAGCGTTTTGCTAAGTCTTTCATTATTCGTACAGCCAAGGAGTGGAACACCCTGCCTGCGTCGGTTTTCCCGAGTTCATAATTATAACCCTAATCTATTTAAGTCGCGAGTAAATAGGCTTCTTCTGGGTAAGCTCGTTCCATCGTCGACCTCATCTCTGCCCTTAGGGCAAGATTGAGGTCAAGAGCAAGCCCATATTAAATAAAAAAAATAAAAAAAAAAACAATGGACTAGGACTTATTTTACCTTGCCCGAAGGGAGATACGGCAATTCACGTTCTTTCACTGGATGCACGTCATCAAAGCCTCCCATATGACTCTTATCCAAATCACGAAGCATTTCCTCGCTGAGAGGTATTGGCTGTTTCGCTTTTGCACTCTTCTGTCTGTTAACCAACTGAGAAAATAAAAGGGTTTATTAGTAACTAAACTAGTAATAAATGTAATAGAAAGTCTATAACTCTCTTCCTCTCTCTCGATTCACTTACTACTGTAACTCCAAATATAACGACGAACAGAAGAGAAGCCATCGCAATGACGATCACAGCGATACCCCACTGAGGCAGGAATGATTCTTCTTCGGGTGCCACAGGCGTAGGCGCCTCACGCTTTGGTAAAACTACACAAAATAGAGAAACATAAAATCAGCTATATTCAGATAAGTAACTTCATGCTATTGAAAATACTTTATTGAATAGTCACCCACCTATGAACTCGGTGTAAGCAGGATCCATTACGAACTTTCCAATTTCCAGTTTTCCAGCTGACTTATCAATGGTTTTAGTCATTTTCTCGTTGCTCTTCTTCATCCGGTCTTCATCAGGTTGATCACCCAACATCACATCAGGATCAAAATCATCATCATCCTCATTGGGTGCTTCAGTCACTGTTACAATCACAGAACCAGGCTTTGCATTGTGAAGAGTTTTGTGGAACATTTTCTTCAAGTCCACTGTGTCGACTCTTTCCTCTACCTCTTTTAGTTCAATAAAGTAGTCCACAAGAACGGATCCTTCGCTGAACCCATCAATTCTAATACCCTTGTACCATTTACTGAGAAAATCTGATCTCGAATAGACGGAATTTAACTGAAAAAATGGAAAAGATTAATTGTAGTATTTCAAAAGTTGAAGGTGTTGATGTTAATAACACGTATTTTATTTTAAATCTATACTTTACCTCTTGCTTTACATCAGTGGCAAGTCGTTTCCATTCTACAGTATTGTGGTCTAACAATTCGGGTATCCATTTGACTCCTGAAAAAGTTATACATTGTTAGTGCAAATTTTAGAAACTCATAAAGACTTATAAATAACTAGTGACCCGCCCCGGCTTTGAGTGGGTGTAAAAATATACTAAAACCTTCCTCTTGAATCACTCTATATATTAAAAAAAACCGCATCAAAATTCGTTCCGTAGTTTTAAAGATCTAAGCATACATAGGGACAGACAGCGGGAAACGACTTTGTTTTATACTATGTAGTGATAGTGATAGTGACTACATCAATAAAACATTTTAGCCCAAAAATATGCAGTAACCTTTGTGCTGCCACCGCCGCAGCGGTGGAATAGGCAAAGTTCTGGGCTAACAAAATACAAAAATTGTCGTGCCAGCAACGCGTAGAAGAAGAATGCAAAACGTAAGATATTGATTGTCAACGATTCCTCTGCTGGGACACCTCACTTGGACGCATTTCTATGACAAGGAACGGGTTGTATTGGGTCTACTGGGTATTGCTTGGTAAAATTGATATTAAAAAAAATATAGGTACCTGAAACAATTTTTATAGTGGCAGCGATATCACACTCTCTTTTACATAATCCTGGAGTGGTCGGTGGAGGGGGAACGGGTGTTGTCGTTGTCGTGGTCGCACGTCGAGTCGTTGCTTCTGTACTAAATTCTGGCATGGGACTGGTAGCAGTGGCGTTCCTTTGAGCTTCTAGAAGTTTCTCTATCGAAAATGGTGTCGTTGACGGCGATGGCCAACCAGTGAATTCAGTTGAAGCTCTGAAAGGATTTAAAAGTCACATATTATTTTGCAAAAGTACAATTTAGTCACATTAAAATCATACAGAGTAAAAAAAAGTAATTACCTAACAGGCCAACCCTTTTGTATTTTCGGTGCGTCTGGAACTGGACCCAGTGGCTTGGCAGTGGTTGTTTTTCTTTGTTTCCCACCTGGTCTTGAAGGGAATACCAGTTTAATCAGGCCTCCGGGAGCTTTGGTTGTAGCACTGGGTGGCGGTGGTGGTGTCTCCGGTGTTTCTTCAACCGTTTCGTTTAATTTAAATCCAGGTGGCAAAAGACTTGCAATATCAGCAACTTTGAGCTTTATAACTGGGGCCTCTTTTTCTGTATCGTTTAGTTTAAAGCCAGGTGGCAATAGAGCTGATACATCTATTGGCACAGCGTTTGCTGGTAATTTGAGGTCAACCTTTGGTTTTTCTGTCACCGTAGTATTTAACTTAAAACCTTTCGGCAACAGAGCAGATATATCTAATTCTTGAATTGGTTTAGCTTCTGAACTCTCCATGCTTGAGGGTTTATAATTCGATGGCAACAATTTACTAAGATCATCCTTTTGTAATGTTCTGACAGGATCTTGGGGTTTATTTTCTTTAGGCTTATATTCTTTAGGAAGTAAAGATTTATAATCTAATACAATAACTTTATTCTTCGCGCTGATACCGGATGATCGACCCTGTGTTCCATTGATGATTGGTGGAAGCTCACTAGACGTCTCTGGAGCACTAGTAGTTGTAGTGGTAGTGGTAGTTGTGCTGGTTCGTTTGTCCTTGTACGAATGTCTTGGTTTATAACCAGCAGGCAACAGCCCAGCTATGTCATCCATAACAGTTACTAAAGAAGGCTTTTTCCTCGGCTTAGGTGTAGTAGACGATGTAGTCACACGATTTCTTGAATCGAATTTCTTGATATTTACTGGTAATGGATCAGGAGATGACCTTTCTGTCACAGAAGGAATAGTGGTACTCTTTAAAGTAAATACTTTTATTGGCGATGGGGTCGTAGTGGTAGTAGTTGTTGTTGTAGTTGTTGTAGTCGTACTTTCAGTAGTTGATTCAGTTATGAGCTCAATGTTTTTATTATCGTTATTTAACGATCCTGATAATACTGCACTCGATAGTTCCGACTGAATACTATCCAATTTGTCATTTATGTTTTCAGTTGACGACGGAGTACTTATTAATCCATTCGTTTCTAGTCTTGGATCTTTTGTGACTGATTCCACGTCGTCATCATCTTCTTCTTCATCGTCGTCCGCTAACACCTGTTTCTTTTCATCTTGTTCCACAGTTGGGAAGGGTAAGAAACGAGCACCAGAAACACTTCGGCTTGTCTGAACTGATGCAACTACAATCCAGTTCTCAGTTGTTACAGGAACAGAGGCATCATTCATTTGGCTGCTAGAAGATGAGGTACTTTCTGAAGACGGACTGAGCTTAGTAGTACTTGGTGCATAAGTTACGTCTGGAATGGAAATAGTGCCATTAACTACGCTCTTAGTGGTAACAACAGACACAACTTCTTGGCCTAAAATTGAAGGTGTTTCTATCGAAGTAACATCTTCTTCAGAATCAGGTGCACTATAGTCAGTCACAGGAGTTTCTTTTTCTTTATTGTTTTGTTTATGTTCAGTTTGGTCTATTACAGTTGTGTCTACAAAATGTTTGAAATTATCATCCTTAACCATTGTATTTTCAGGCTTCATTACTAGGACATCGAAAGATTCCGTATGGTTTGTTTTGGTAAATTCTGTAGGCTTTTCGGGTTCTTCAGTTGTGTCGTACTCTTCGTCATAGATGTCGGTAACATGTTCTGTTGAATGTGGCTCTTCAGTGGTATGTTTCACTTCAGAACTTTCAACATCATCATAATATTCCACATACTCTCCTTCATCTCCCGCATCCTCGCTGTCATGATCTTCATCAGAATTGATACTACTCTCCGTAGTAGTAGTTGTTGTAGATGTAGAAGTAGTCGTGCTTGTCGGTTTAACTGAACCTGTTCTTGGATAATTGTCTGAATTCATAGAACTCGCATCAGGTTTACTGTCATCAGCTGATTCAGATTGCGTTTGATTAGATTTAATGACTTCCACATCGTAAGAACCTTCAGTATTCTTCATGAGCTCTCTAAATGAACTAATATCGCTTATGTCATCTTCAAGTAAAGGTTCTATATCTAGGAGTCCCTTATATTCGGTGGAAGAACCATGATATAGGTTGGCACTCGGTTTAGGAGCATTGAAATTATTGTTCCTGTTAAATGCGTTGATTGGTGTATTTTGAGAGTTCGTGTTTTCATTTAAAGATGGTGACTCTAATTGAGGGAATCGTGGAGTATTAGGTTTAATATTCAGTCTTTGTTTGATTGCGAGTTTATGAGGATTATAAGTGGTCACCCTGTGATGGTCAAATAAGTCTTGGTTGTCATTTTCTTCAATATCTTCTTCATCGTGTGGAATGTGACCTGTCTGTCCGTTGCTCTTTAAGCTATTACCGTCAAATGGCATGTTTTTAAACCTGTTATTCTGTAAGTAGTCAATATCAGGATTGTTTAGAGTAATTTGACCCAAAAATGTTTCAGGTTTTGACGGATCATTTTGATACGCTACAGAGTGTATTTGTGGTGGCACATCGGGCCTTTTTGTTGAGGCTGGATGCACGAATTGGAAATTGTAAGGTAAAGCTGGCCTGAACCTTGATCGTTGTGCGGTAAATTCGGGTTGGTTAACGTAATACTGTGTTCCGGCTTGACTCCTGCCCGTTGGTAATTGGAAAGGTGTCGGATTTTGGTTGTAGTTAGGACTAGGAAATCTGGCTTGTCCCTCGTTATAGAGTGGTTGCTGCACAGTCGGAGCAACTCTGTAGTTGTCCCCATGTTCAAAAAATGAAGATGGGCGAGTGTTCGGAAATAAAGGCGGTTGAACTTGAGCAAAACTTTTTTCTACCGGTGATAAGTAATAGTTAGCATCTGAAACAAGGAGAAAATAACAATTAATATTTTCCATAAACAGTCATTCTTAATTATTTTGTCCACAATGGTTCAATGCTCGCTGCCTATATTTAAATAACTTGACTACTGGATAAATATTTTGCATTATAGAAGGAATTAAAAAAAGTTGCGAGTGGGTAATCGTAAACAATGTGAGGAATGTATTGGGTATTTGCGCAGCATGCAGAATTGCAGATACGAAGAATAGTGGTTGAGGGAATGCAAATCTCTGGAATAAAATATTATATTGCTTTGTTGGACATTTTAAATGCAGCATAAATTTAGATAGCACGCGTTGGTACCTGATAAAACTATAGATTGTTTTGTCATGATTAAAGTTGGCATACCACATTTTCATAAATGACAAACACTTACTGTACTAACCATGTGTAGATATTTATCATAATTGTAATAGCGTAATACGTTACTAATACCTGTATTTACTGATTGTAAAGTCAGTCCCTCGGGTATTTCAACTAATCCCAATCGACTACAAAGGTCTAAAGCATTGACTAATTAGCGAATAGAACGAAACCTGCGATAACTTATATGCATGATGAGTTAGTTGTGACGTAACGTGCGGAATATTTCACACGTTACGCGATTCGTGAACGTTACATGTGTACGTAATGTATCAACTGTACATGACGTTGACGTACGGCTCAATTTTATGGAAATTAACTACGTTTTGTTAAAAGCCACTCTGTTTTGGCTTGTATGCATTATGAAGTGTTCGTGGAATGTTGTGCTTTATATCTATTACAGAATACTAATATACCATGCTCTTTAGAGAGCAGTGGTGGCCCAGTGGTGGCGGTCCCGACTTACGAATAGTTGGTCGTGGGTTCGAACCCAAGCAGGCGCATTACTTTGTGTAATTTATTTCATCACCACTGCTCTCAAAACAGTGAAGAAAAACATCGTGAGAAAACCGGCATATCTTAGAACCAAAAATTCGAAGATATGCGACATCTACCAATCCGCACTGGGCCCGCGTGGTGGATTATAGCCCATCCCTCTGCTAGAGAGAAGGCCTGAGTCCCTGCAGTGGGAACATTATAGGCTGATGATGATGCTCTTTGGCATTTTTGTGCAGCATTAAGTGCTTTTGTAAAATAATAAAAAATAATCTACTAAAAACCGTGATTTCTCAGGAGCTAGATCTAGATAAGTTTACGAATAGCAGTAAAGCTGTGCTTAATTATTGCATACAATCGATTAGTTAATGGTAGGTACGTCAATATGTTGGTTTGCTACAATGACATGCTTTGGTGCAAATTGTAAGTGCAGCAAGTAGGTTTGGTTTCTCATCCGTTCAGACAATTTCATTATGTCTAGGCTAATTCTCCCAATAAATCAGCAAAGTCTATCTCAAAGTCACATTTACTGATCCTTAGTTAATAAGAAAGTTATTGAATGTTACATCACAAACCACAGGGGAACATAATAAATAACCGAATTAATAAAAGTGAGTGAAAAGTAATCCTATTATTCGTCCATAAACCAAGTTAGTGTACAGAACAACTCCTCACTTGTGGGAAACTGGGGAAAAACAATATCGTAATGGCTTCGGAGTTTGTTTTGATGAATTTTTGTTATTGTCGGCTTTAATACAATTTTGTGAGTGAAGGGTATTGTTGGATCAGCTAATGCAAATGGCGTGGCTTCTTCGGAGTTTGCTCATATTTCATACATGTTTAGTAAAGAGCATTTTAGGTTACAGTGTTGATGTTTGTTTGTCAGTCTTACTATATTAGTGACTTCAGATTCGTTAATGTTAAACACTGTTTTAAGCTTTCACGGTTCATAACTATATTTAAAATGTCACTTACGGGATATCTTCCGTGATTTTTATTTGTTTTGAGTCTGTGAGTGTGTTTTGCCGTGACTTAGTGTCGAGTTCCAGTAGTGCGCGTAATAAAAGACAAAGAAAGAGGGTAGACAGATTCGTCTGCTCCTAACATTTTTTTCCATCCACCCGCATTCTCCAGTTAACCCGCGATCATGGCGCTTGCAACAGCGTCGAAATATCGGGAACTCAAAACAAATAAAAATCACGGAAGATATCCCGTAAGTGACATTTTAAATATCGTTAATGTTAGTTGTTTCAAAGTAGATCCAACAAGACATTTGACAGTAATCTTTTGATAGAAAAAAAAATAGGGCTGGAACATATCCAGAAGACTATCATTAGTACACTCAAGTAATGTGACAACTAGCTGACAAACAGTCAGGGTTTCGTATTATCCGGTACTAACTGGAGTTGGGTTGTGGAGGTTAGTTAAGCAGTCGTTCCATGTAAAATACTGGCATTTAGCTGCTTTCGGTTATTCTGGAAGTCGACCCGAACATAGTTGGAAAAAAGCTAGTCAGATGATGAAGTAAGGACTATTTGTGATCCCAATCTATCTTTTGATAATATTATTTAAGTGTGACATAGAAATTGGATTGTCAAAGTTCACTAGAAGCATAAAGGTACCTTTTACTATACTACCGTATGGTTAACATGGTTCACATTAAAGCATAATAAGGCCGAAGGTACAATAACCACCGGGATTTATAGCCACTACGTGCGAGACTACGAAACGATTAATATAGTGATAAATGAACATTCTCTATCGTGGAATAAATTTACCGTCTCTTTGTTACACGAATATGTATGATGCGCATATTTCAGGGTTTTCCTGCCTTTTCTTTTGACCTTGTTATAAATAATGCAGTTTGAGAAGACCTTTGTGGAAAAGTTTAGGTACCTAATGGCTCCCTATTGGGTACTTGTGTCTAGCGATTACAGTTTTTATCGACATGATTTTTATGTGTGGATAATCTGTTACAATAACTGTTGGACCATTATAAATCTCACATTCATGTAACATAACATAACGCTTGCCTCGAAGGGTTAGGCAGATGTGTACCTAATAGTACACACAGCCTATTGCCATCAACCGGCCACAAATACACGCCCCATCACTGTGTCTGTAATTTCCTGGTAGAAAAACTCAATAATTCTTTGTTCGACCCTGGAATCTAACCTTGGTCCTCATGCTCATCAGTCGCGCTAACGAGCACTCAACCAACGACGCAGTTTTATAATATATTTAGCTATAAGCTCATATTCCTGGCCAATAAGTAGCTGTTATGTCTTTCTAAAAACCATCATTCTGAGCTTATTAATTAAAACGAAAGAACAAACTTTTTTCAACTAGGTATATGCTACGAGTAATATTCCTCAAAAATAAGTAGCCGTAATGTTTTCGAAAGTCCCATAATTATAAGCTTAAAACAAACTTGAGTTCAATAATTGTATAATATGTAGGTCAGCAGGTACCTAATATCATACCTAATTAATTAAAACTGGTTAAGCCAATTATGAAGGTACATGCCGGTCCTAATTAACACTTAATGAAGACTTCAACATTTTTGGCTAAGATTGGTCAAGTACTGCTGAAGTAGGCTTAAATATAATGAAAAAGTACAATTATGGTAGAAGATATATTATCAGATTGCGTCGTTGGTCTAGTGGGCACTTGCGCCACTGCTGAGCATAAGGTCTTGGGTATAATTCCCGGGTCGGGCAGTCTTTTTCCAACGGGAATTTCTCAGTAGCACCCTAAGTCTGAATTTGTGCCCGGTTGATGGCAATAGGGTCGTCCATATTGCATGGGACTTAAACGTAACTTGCGTTGGGTGTACTATTAGGAACACGACTGCCGAACTCTTCGGGGATTACAGGCGTGATGTTATGTTATATATTCTCAGCGGCTGCGTTGTTACCATATTACCTCGAGCCATGATTGAACTATAATAGAATTTTTTTCTGGTGTAGGCCAGAAAACTCTTTTGTTTTATCTCTATCAGAAGTTATTCAATCTTCATTATGACTTACCTAGTGACTTCAATATGCTTGCGCTAAAATTAATCATATCTCCAAGCAGACCGCTGAGTCTAATCACATTTTATGACTCTTTCAGTTTATCTCATTTTTGGTTTCGCCCTGTATATCCTTCGGAAAGATAATCTCGAGGAAATTACTTTCTGGTGGATCATATTCCTAATTAAGAATGGCGGCGGTGTTCATCAGGTCCCAAGTGGGAGTATCGTAGGCTTAATAGGAAATCGATCAGCCCAATAACCCATAAACTTGAAGGACTCTCCGGCCTTAGAAACTTTCAGGCCTGCTTACGTCACGGATACCACGTGTACGTACCTATTTGAAGGTTACTTTGCGAATAACTTTAAAAGAATAAAGGTCCCTTGTTTTTCTTCCCAAAAGTGTTTTGTATTTTTACCTAAAATTATCTCGACATTTTAGTTATTTTAATGTCCGCATTTTACGCCGAGAGAAGTTCAAGGTAAGCCAATTAACTTTTTACCTTAATTATGTTAAGTAATTGCTCCACTTGCTTATATCGTAACCGCTAAATGCATAACTCAAATAAATTAAGATCCGTCTAAAATCAGCATATTAATGTCCCCGCCATTTGTCTGGAAATTTTAAAGATCCATCGTTTAGGTATATCAAGCTGGAGGAAAATTCAAAGCAAATTAAAGAGATTTATGTTTCGATTACACTTAAGGGTACGCCTCTAAGCTCGGCGTTTTTAAATTTAATATTATGGGAGTCAAGAGTGCCATTGAAAGTGAGGTAAATATGGGTAAAAGAGCATTTTCATGTTCGATGTAAATTGGCGAACGGTTTTATTCGCATTTGAATTACGCTACCTAAGCATTTGAGTCGTATAGGCACACAGCATTGTTTCTTTACTTGCCTACGACATTTCTACATAAAGGTACCTTCATTTGCTGTCGCTTTATAAAGATCGCCGAATTCATTAATCCACAAAAAAGCATTTCTATTGTGAGACGAAATGTATAACGCTTTGAAGTCAACGGAGTGTTATTACTGCATTCCTTTTATACCAAGATTTGGCGATGGGGCGGATTATAATAACTGATTGCCGCCTGACCTCGCGGCTCCCGGAAAATTTTCGTATTTTTATCAGAACAAATTACCAACCCTAAATATACTCCGGGAACTGATGGATTAGAATAAATTTTGATGTATTGTATTCTTGTTTCTCTTTTATACGGCTGTCAGAACTCGGAGGGAATTCTGATAAGAGGCGAAGCTCGATGTTATACAAGATTGGTTTAAGTAAAAAAGAAGTATTGGATTGGATCTTTTAAATTTATTTGCGGCCATTATTTTTCCAAAGTCAGAGAAGAGGCAAACTCTGTCGTTGACAGGTAGAAAAATAACTTAAACAAGTCTTAAAAGTGAAAAGGGCGTAAATAAATCATATACTTATCTGGAGCTCGATCTCTGAGCCAATTTCAGCTTAATTTCATCCTTTTCAAACATCAGGCCTCGCTCAAAAAGGCACAAAATCGACAGGCGCGGTACACCTGATGAAAGAAATACTGTAACATTCGCGGTACCTTCAATATATTTTCTGATTAACTCTAAGGTCGCAAGAAACTGGAATTTCCCCTGAGACTGGCCGAGTTTTGCGGTTTTATCGCTCATGTCAATGTTTATACGCCGAGGTTGATTATGAGAGCGGAATTGCAATACCTACCTAAGCAGTAGGAGAAGCCGTGTGTGGTCTCTTTAAAACTTTCCTTTGAGAATGGAGAATGAATCGAATAGCTATTGAGCTATTGAGCCAATAAATACTTTTGTTTTTTTTTTCTGAATAAAATCTGATCTCTATTAAGAAGTTTGTATTGCTAAGATGTTCTCATTTATTATGGGTATCAAAGCAACTCTGCATAGGACAGTAAAGTAAACTAGTCTAGAGCATTAAACGCTTCATTGGCTACGAGTGGTTATACATAGAACTTTCGTCCAGCACTTGATTGAATAGTTATTATAGTCTGTAGTTGTGATGATGTTGTCATCATCATCATTATCATGCTTTGTCTTTTGAAATCTATGTTGGGGTTTAGTTTCAGTATCAGTATTTTACAAGGGACTGCCTATCTGACCTCCACAACCCAGTTAGTACCTACTAGGTAATTCGATGTCTATTAGTAACACTGGTTGCCTGGTTGATGAGGTCTTATAGACTCCAATAATATTCAGTTATGCAACGTTTCTGCACAAAACTTATTTACAAAAAAACCTTTAACAAATTGAGATATATTCTAATAGCCCACGCTGCCGCTACAAAGTTGCTGGCTCACTGTAGAACGAAAAGGCTTTCTGTAAAACAAACACACGTCAAGTACACGCATCGTCATGACAACCTCTCCCGACCTACGCCCCCCGGAGGTACTCACAGCGGGTAGGTACTCACGCGAGGGACTCGCACATTTTGATCAAGTGATTGATACCCATGTGTATTAGGTAACAAAGGAACGTGACTGACGGGCATTGGTAATTAATATAAGAGAATTATGGTCTTAGTTGAAATGTCGACCCTATTATGTTATTGTCACAGTGTTTAATTGGAGTGTACGTTATTTCTCTCATTATTAGAACCCACTCACTGTTATAAACACGAGGAAAGTGCTTATAACAGATAATGCCAGTGCTTATAGGATATAACACAACATAACATTATGCCTGTAATCCCCAAAAGGTTAGGTAGAGAGGTATACCTAACAGAACACCCACATTTCGCCAGATATGATTAAGTCCCACGTAATAGAGGTCGAGCTTTTTGCCGTCAACCGGGTAAAAAATCTGACTACGTGGCTTTTATTGAGAAATTCTTGCTGGAAAACCCCAATAACAATTTACCCGACCAGGGAATCGAACCTAGGACCTCGATTGCACCACTAGACCAAAGAGGCAGTCATAGGATAGAACTATGTAGTAAGTTGCAAATCGTTGGGAGTTGAGAATTAGGTAGCTACCTAGTTCCAGAAAATGTTGTCCATTTAAGCAAAAGAAAACACTAAATAGCCGACTACATTCAAACTCACCCTTCACGTATCCAGAAAATATACTGCCGTCCCTCTATTTATAAAATCCCGGTATAAAAATAATATACTTACATACAATTAAGGTCAAGCATAATTTTGTTTGCAACCCTCGTTAATGAGGCCAACATATCAAAACAACATTATTTACATGAAGTTATCTAGGATCAAACGAGGATCAAAGAAGGGCTATATTTAGATAGGTTGACAGTATTAGCGAACTCTTCATTAACCGAGATACACCTACGAGCAGCAAAAATGTTTGCCAGAGACAGACATGAAAAATTAACTCGTCTGTATGAAAACCGGCGGGATTTACGAGGCCTTTGGGACTGAATGTGGTATGTTATGGTACCACTAATCTCACTTATCCTTTAGCTCAGAATCTATGTTTGTTGGGGTTCTTTACTTTAGTGGGAGCCCCAAAATAGGGTCACTATTTTGGGATTGTCAGAATATCTAGAAGTGGATATTAGTGAAATAATACTCACTTAATCCACTGAACCCAAAAGCATTAGAAAGATCTTCAAACTCGACCAAACAATGGCGGTAAATGGAATAACATACGACCAAAAAATTAGTCCAGGCTTTTTGCGAACATTTTGAACTTTCATTAGAAGGTCACTTGGGTCTAAAAACAACATCCATTGGAACAATAAGTTGTAATTAATATTAGGGGAGGGGCACACGTCGTAAATCGCAGGTAATTAGGCAGGCACGGCTAAGTCCCGGCCTGTACGTGACGTGTGCGGAAAGGGCTTAAAAGCTCTTTGTAATACCGCTGCCCCGTGTAGCTCGCTTAAAGGTAAACATTTCACTTTTTATTTCCACCGTAAAATGTTTGCATGGAATTTTTTTACGAGACAAAATAAAAACAGGTTGTGTATGTTTTGTTTTCTTTTTATTTTGTCTACAGACAATCATAGCGTTTAGTTAATGTGAGAACGTAAGAGCTATCAGTGAACTCCAGTATTAAATGTTAATATTCAGTGACCCCAAATTTTATATAGGTTCATGTTTACTTAAACAAGTCTGGAGGTAAAACAACTTAATTTCCAGTTTGTAATAATAATATTAGTACCGAAACCCCAACGTTGTAGACGATTATCCCTAACATTAGTTTCAAAAAAGCGCGCTCTCAATGAAGTCGTAACGTGGAAACTGGATTAGTCTCTCCTCAATGCTCGGGACCTCGGGTGCCCGGGGGCTTAGGAACTGGATCATAGTCTGACGAAGTGTAATCCCTGGAGCACACTGCTGCGCCACACGATCACAACTTTATCACTAGCGACATAGTCTAATATCATTTAACATTAGAACTCTTCCGACAAAATCTTGCAGCAATTTGTAAAATTTTGCTCTAAACCCATTTATCCCTTTTAGAGGTTCATTATGGGAATTTAGCCAATTTGCTTACGTCACTGTAGCTTATTCCTTGTTTAAGAGGACTTTGGTTAATCTACCTAAATAATGGTCGGACGAAAAATACTAGGTGCTCAGATAAAACAAGGATGAATGAAATGCCCGGTTAGCGCAGTGGCTCAAGCAATGGACTGCTACTCTGCGTGTCGCGGGTTCGATCCCCGCACGGATCAAATATTTGTATGACCTACAGGTAGTTGTTCCGGGACTGGGTATTTGTGTACGTGAGTTTAAATGTTTGTAAACGCACCCACGATACAGGAGAAATTCCTAGTGTGGGGCAACGTTTTTTTTAAAAAAAGAAAAAGAAAGAAAGGCAATGCCATGTCGCTGGGATGATACTGCTAAGGGGAATGTAAAGAATATGAAATTGGTAGTAGCAAGCCTGAAAATGGGGGAGGTGTATGAAAAGTCTCTCTCTCATCACTCATCAACAAGGTATAGGCATGTTATACGGAGAAATGAGAAAAATATTGTGAGGAGAGTTTGTATGAATTCAGTGGCCAGAAAGTTCGACAAATCTTACCGTCTTATCTTACCTTACAATCGACAATCTTACCAAGGGGTATAGTTTTACCCCGTGCTAAATGAATTGTGGAGGTCAGATAGGCTGTCGCTCCATTTAAAATGCTGGTATTTAGCTGCATCCGGTTTTAGAGTGTAAGCATAGTTGGGAAAACAGCAGATGATGACGTTATAACAATGAGATTTAATGGAGTACCTAAAAGATAATGCATTAAGGTGAATGTTCCAACCAGAGCGCGAAATTCAAATTTTCTTGCGTTTTTTGCAATTTGCAGGCCATTGCTAAGTTGTATGTTGATTGAAATATCCATTGCGGCTGTAAGACGTATGCAGTTACAGAATTATAATCATCAAAATCATCATAACAACCCTCCAAGTTCATGTAACTGTCAAGAATGAGTATTTCATCAAAAGGTCATTCTTGACAGTTACATGAACTTGGAGGGCTGTAATGATGATTTTGATGATTATAATTCTGTAACTGCATACGTCTTACAGCCGCAATGGATATTTCAATCAACATACAACGCGAATCATATTTTCACTAACATACAACCTAGCACTGGCCTGCAAATCGCTAAAAACGTAAGAAAATTTGAATTTCGCGGGCTACCCTGGAACATCAACCTTAAACGTTAACTACTGAGTAAGCATGGTTAACCGGAAGGCATACCCAAACAAACATCCGGCTTTAATCTTGTTCAAATAACAACCAAAACCAGAATACATTGCCGAGTTAATTTTGCACAGTTCCTCAATTCCACATAGTGTAAGTTGTGGCTCTATTAGATTAATACCGACGTCGACCTCGTCGTGAAAATAATTTAGATTACCTGCCATGTAGTCTTCCAAGGTTGGATCAAGTTATGAATCTTTCACACTAACAGATATTCGCTATGCGGTCCAGAAGAGGCAATTAGTATGCAAACTGAGCAATCTGCGCAGAGCAAGTACGAACCGTTATTAGTACTCGCAAATAGACCGTATGCATCTCGCGTTTTATATTTAACCTAGCGGTAGACTGTACATCGTCCTACTTTAATACCATAAAAATTCTGCATGAGATTTCAGTTTCTTGAACCGCGAAGTTTAATGGAAATCTTGTAATTATTTTATAGTATTCTAGATGTGACTGCTTTGTACGTGTCTAAGACTTAAATTACTATTCCTAACATGTCTTTGTCGTCTGACCAAAATCAGTCTAAAATAATTTTGGGAAAGATAAGATCCTGTATCACTTTTTTTAACTGTTTTTTTAGTCTAGTGATCGCAATCGCGACTGATGAACATGAAGTCCTGTCCTGAGTTCAATTACCAGCTTGAAGAAAGAGTTATTGGGTTTTTCCTCCAAGAATTTCTTACTAGTCGCAGTCTTGGGTCCGGGTTGAAGGCAATAGGCTCCCCCGATTACATGGGACTAAAACATAACTAGTGAAATGTGGGTGTACTATAAGATACACCTCTTCCAACCCCTTCAAGGATAACAGGCGCTATGTTATTATGTAAGATCCTAAGTATAACGCTTCTATTTACCTTACATTTACTTTTTACGACGAAACCTTGTTAAAAAACTCGCCTATCCTCATTGTATTAAAGATAATGTAAGTAACAAACAAAAAGGAAGCGCATCAAGTTTTATAGGATAGAAAAGTTCCCCGTAAGCGAGGTAGGGGCGAAAAGTTAGTGCAATATTTAGCAGGTACACCTGCGTTGCTGGCGGTTGTTGCGTAGTTTTAGCGTTTTGTAATATTAATGTAACTTACCCGTTCGAATAACCGACGATTTAATGGCTCCCTAATGAAGGGGAAAGGAGTATCGTACATGGAAAGGTTTAATTGCTCGGGGCCGTTCATCTGCGGAATCCTCAAAAAGGAAAAGTAACTATCATTAGCAAAACCCCTGATGGGAGGGTACAGTATAATAATTAGCGACATTAAACGCGAGCTTCGCTTTTCTATTTTTCGTTTCTTTTCTTTTACGTGAAAGGATGTTTTTAATATCTTGAGGAAAAACTTTGGAGTACCAACTGGGAAAAGTTAAGTGCAGTTGGTCCGTTTACTTGGAATGATGAATAAAAAGGTTGGATTCAAAAAGTATTTAAAACGTTGTCGGATTTATGTAAGACTAGCTGGGCCACACGACCTTCGTTAGCATATAAAAATACTGCTACTATATTTTGAAAAACAAGTGGAGACATCTATTATCTATAAGAATAGTTGTCTCTACTACTCCAGATATTGGCCAATTCAAAATTGCCATTAAGTCCGATTGGTACCAATTGATCATGTCAAATCTAGACCAAATACCTAGAAGTCTACTATAAGTGGAAGTAAACTTCAACCACTAATATAGGAAAACATAGGTACTCAGAGAAAGTTTATTGGTTTGTTTGTTCGTACCAATGTTAGTAAATATTGAACTGATTTGAATTTCTTTCTACAGCGCAAACATAAATCTACTATTGAGGAGTTTATGAATTGCAAGACAAGGGAGAGAAAGATACGCCTAAGAATAATTTTAATTAAGTATTTGTTTAATAATTTCTCCAATAACAAAGTATACGAAACGACACCAAAACAAAATTTTACGTGGCTCAATTGAGCCAACTTAAAATTATTAAAGTTCCTATACTTCAGAACGTTGGTAACAAAGAGTAAATCAAAATACAATTTATAGAATTAATGCGAGAAGAAACAAACTTTACGGGAAGTTTCGCTAAATTACTGTTTCATTATATTCACACTAGCGACCGCCCCTGACTCTGTCCGCACAAATATTTCCTCTTGATATTTTCGAACCCCATTTAGTAGACGACAGGTAACAGAGTGCAAAGCACAAGTAATAAGCTTGTCAAAAATTTGATGTAGGTTCAATCGAGTGAAATTAGCTTGGGCACGTACACAGAACAGGGAAAAGATGAATCAAAATACATGACATACATATTTTCCCAACTCAATCGATGTTTGTAAATAAGATGATGTTTACCTAAGGTTCAATATTTTATATGGGTTGAAAGATATAAATACTGACATCAGTAGGTATAAGCCCTTGTGCGCATGGAAGATTTCTAATGCGATGTTTTTTTTTCCTGATGAAAAATCCTATAACAATTTGCCTGATCCGGAAAGCGAACCCAGGATCTCGTTTTCAGCAATCATGACTGTTAACCACTAAACCAAGGAAGCAGTCATATTACAGAATTATGCTTTGAGTTGCTAATCGTTAAATCAATTATGAAATGAAAACCCGATACAATTTTCCCGACGTGGGAATTTAACCCATTTTTTTTTAATGCTCAGCAGTCGACCACTAAAGCAACCAGACAGTCAAAAACCACAGTGTTAATTTTAATCTCTTTGCTAGTGCTCATTTCAAAGCGTTAAAAATCACCCGTACACGTACAAGGGTTAAGAAGAATCATGAAAATGTAAATCGCGTCAAATTAATATTCAGTACGCGTGGGAATTTTAGTTATATGAGCAACATACGCAAAATATTTTGATCCAGATACTTCGTGTAGTATATGAGGGGGCTCCACATTGAGCCACTTGATCCCTAATTAAGTAGGGCCCTCACGTACGCACCTCTGCAAACCTTTGAATAAGAGATGTTCGAAGCCCACACGACCATAGTTGTATACACTGCTGTCACATAAATTACCTTTCGAATACCAATTACTTATTGATGAAAATATAACACAGACGAGACAAAGTAACTTTACCATTAGGGAATTAAAAAGTGGAACCTAAATGTCGAATTTAATTGGGGTCCATCCTACGCACATTGAGGGCTGAAATTGTTTTTAGATAGGTTCACGTTTTTTGTTTAGGTTTTAGAAGACTCTTGGAAGGGACCTAGTTTCGTTCCTAAATAAGCTCAGAACATGACATATTATTGGAAGATGTTCTTTATGAGACATCTTCGTTTCAAAAGGGATTTACCAATGTGTAACTTTACAAAACCTAAGATTGCTAACCTCATTAGTAACTAAAGCTTTGAGCCGTTTGGGGTCGCAACGCCTTTTTAAGAAAATCTCTCGCCGACTGGTCGTCACTTTGTGTGACCAGAGGGCTGGCTCTTTCTCTGGCCAAAGAATTAGCATTGCCATTCAATGTGGCAATGCAGTCACGTTGGATGGGAATGCTTATTATGAAAATGCAGTCTTCTGGGCACGTTCCCGGATAGCGCAGCGATATAAATTTTATACATAAAGGGTTTAAAGGTGCCCTTAACAAAATACCTATATCAGTTTTTAAGGGTAATAATTTTACTTTAACTGCGTCCATGACCCGTTTACTATTCAAATCATCCTTTAGCACTAGCACAATATTTCGAGTGTGCTACATTGAGATTTATAGTAAAACGTGTTTCTCTAACCAAAACAAAAAAAAATCCCAGGAATAATTTTAGCTTAAGGTACTTAGTTTGATGAACAGAATGCTTGGTTGACGGCTTCTTGAAGGGTACGTTCACACCCTGTATGTAGATACTTACTTACTTTTATTCATTTTTTTTATATGTTAAGTCTATTTCTTTAAAATAGTAATATACATAAAAGCCTCAAATATAGTTTTAAATGGGTAACTTCATATAAAAACCTGACTCAAAATCTCTACGGATCTCTCGAATACGAATCTCTGGTTTCATGTAGCCTTATATAACACTTGAACGCAGGAATTATAACAAAGTAGGTAGTTATAAAAGCGCCGTTCATGTTTTATGGTACATTTAACAAAGGTACGTTTTTCTCTCAGGGTATTTAATTTACGTTACAGCAGTAACTTCAAATGAACTAGGAAATTCGTTTCATTGTCTCCCCCGCATTTTTGTATTGTCGACTTCATCACGTTTTATTGTAAATTGTTATTAGCTGAAGCAGGAGTTATGTTGCGTTGTTTTACGCACTGTGTTTATTTCGGTAAGTACCTTTTTTATTATACAGTTATAAACAGACTAATTGCAAAGTTTATCTCTTAGAGTTCATAAGTAACGAATTTCTGATTACAGATTTTAGGTCGTCACAAACAAATAATCGTGAATTGTGACGACTGATCCTGAATGTTTCATTTCATGACTTACTGCCGCACTCGGAAAGCTTTAATGAATAGGTACTTAGGCCCTCACTTAGTAAAGGCTTTGACAGTTTTGTCATACAAAAGTAGGTACCTATGTCTAATCTGTAACTAAGTGACGGCTTAATTAACCATTAAATATATCTGAGTACCGCAGTTAATGTTTTAATTAACATAACCTAACAACACGCCTGTAATTCCAGAAACAGTTAGGCAGGCTAATAATAGTAGTCCCACATTTCACTTCTTATGTCTTAAATCTCATGTAATATGAGCGAGCTTATTGCCATCAATCGGGCACAAATTCAGACTACGTGGCTGCTAGTGACCAGATGGAAAAACCTTGTAACCTTTTACCCGACCTGGAAATCGAACCTCATGCTGAGCAGTCGCACTTGCGACCACCAGACAAACTCAAAATTTATGCTAAATTAATGGAGAATCCTATCTATAAATAGCACGAGAACTTGCACTATAAAGGTAGAAATTGTAGTTAGTGTCGCATGAATTTTAGATTTGAAATGGAGATAGGCTTTGGCTGGTATTTGTATCGTACTCTCGTGTAAGCCGATTATGTGTGTCAGAACGTATATGATGCTTGCCGCAATTTATAGGAAACTATCCCAGTAGATGGACGGATATGTGCCCGGTTGATGGCAAGAGGCTCGCTGAATATTACAAGTAACTAGTGAAATGTGGGTGTACTAAATGCAACTCACCTTTCCTGGATTACAGGGGTGATGTTATGTTAATGCTTTATTCCAAAACTCGGCTATACCTAAATTGTTCTATTGGAAAATTCAATTTTAGAGTACAGACTAGGTAAAGAAGCTTGTAGCTTGCTAGATTAGCACAACAAGACCACCTAGCTTCAGTACTGAAATATGCTGATATTTTCTACGAAGCTTTGTTTTCATAATAATTACTAACGTCAACTCTGGCAGAGCAACTGGCAAACACTAGTGTTTCTAATAATGCCAAGTTTGTTGAATAGAAACAATGCATCAAACCACAATATCCTTTATGATTAAAGCAAAATTATCGCAAAGAGAAGCAACTAATTAATATTCAATCAAACGTAGACGGTAAGTCCGCCATCAGGTTCTGTCAAAAGTGTCCAACTTTGGTCGGCGCCTGTCCAGAGCGCGTCTTATCTCCAAATCTCTCTTCAGTAGCAATTTGAAGAGGTTTTAACGAAACTCGAGTACCATCTCTATCTTGATACACCCCCCTCTTTGTCTTACCAATGCTGTTCTTAAGTGCATTTAGTAAACTCAAGATACGACGCATATCCTTGAACAACTTTATATCCGTACCAAGGTCTCACAGACCTTATATTCCAATTTACCGGAAACTCTAAAATAATTGACCTACATTTTAACTTTGAGTTAGTTCCGATTAATTTTGCTAGCGAATGCGTTAATTTCACGCAAATATTATATTGCAATAACTAAATGAAATAGTGGACACGCATTTTGTTTAATTAATTTAACAATCAATTTCTGTGTTGTTAATCGAAATATTCTACACGTCACATTTGATTAGTGGTGATTGCAATGAAAATTGTGTTGTAATAGGAATTTCCGAAAGTCACAATAGTTAATTTCAATATTTTCCGTGCTCTCGCCACAGCTTCAAAAGACGGCAATGGTAATAAATTATTTGTCAAGAGAAGAAATGGAAATCTGTAGAAAGAAAATTGCTGAAGTAACGAGGAATAAATTCAGCTTTTCCGCGGGATTTTCTTATGTACTGCTGTCTCAGTTGATAATTTTCTTGAATGCCGTAGATACTGGATTTTATTTTAACTCAAGCGCCACAAATTAAGTTCATGTTACTAAAAAGATACTTAGGTACAGAGCAAAGATCAGATTTGGTCAGAAGAAAAACCAGAAAACCAACGCTACTCAATCACATTTAACGTCAATCAGCAAGTCTTAATTACAGAGCTCGCGTCAAAATGTCAGGAAAAGACATAAACATAGATATTTTAGTATACAATGTTATCGCAACAAGTACCCATGTTTAAGTAAAATGTTGGATAAGATTTGAAAAAACACAGATTTTAAGTACATTACGTACAGACAAACCCACAGTTACAGGTAATCCTATTTGTATATTTTGAGAGGCCGTAAATAGCAAGAAATCTATTTAAAAGCACTAAAACTTGAAACCGATCAAAGGCGGTTGCTATTCGTGGCTCGGCTTTTAAATAATAAATAAATAGAGCACCAGTGAGTGTGCGCACGTGGGCGCACCACTTGCATTGTCCACCCACGCTTCACAACACAGCTTGCACGCCATTTTTATGTCATTTTACGCCAGTTCTGTCTTTATTGTCTCTTTGTTTATCTAGGTTATAAAGCCAGTATTGACTCGAGACCTTTCTCGTATACCCTGTTTTTCAAATGACCTTATTCTGTTCGAACGTCGCTATGTTATCTTCATTCATAACAATTTCTTATTCCATCTACACGGAGATGTGGTCTTTGTTTACCTAAGCAAATTACATCACTTGGAAATTCAAAGGATACATTATTAATTCACGGTGCTCTAAATACATCGATTAAACTAGATTTTATAATCAATCTCTTCTATGCATAAATTAGTTCGGTAAAGTCTGTTTTGAGACACCTCAGGGAGAATATGTAATAGGAGCTTCGTTGGGGGATTAGCTTACATAATACATTATTAACAATGAATAGAGAATGAGCCAACTTTAATCATGCGACATGTGTGTACAGTGTACGGGCCCCTACTACTCGTCTACCGTGCACTGTTACTCAATGTCGAACACGAGAGCAAGTTGTAACTGTTGTAAGTGATTAGTTCTTACCTTGACACTGCGTGTCTTTTATTACGAACAGCAAGAACGCCGTGATTGTAACTAATCTCCAACGTCGCCTCCCCATTGTTGTGATTAATTTTCACCGAGTCATTGATACTGTCACACACACCACTAGAATGTCCACTTTAGAGTTCGTCAAGTGTCCCGAGGTTTGGAGAAAGCCATGTTTGGCAGTGGAGAAATTGGAAGTCTTCGCTACGCCATGCCGGTAGCTCTGTCACATCTGAAACAAACAAAACAAGTGTCACTTCATTGTTCTTAATAAAACTTCGCATTGTTCTTTTGATGACCGCTTCCAATAAGCACAGAGCGCGCAAGCTACTACGAGTACAATCTGTCAAATTTCCTTAATAGGTTTTCAACTTTATAGATAAAGCATAAGGTTGATTGGAAAAAAAATTGACAGTTTCGGGTAGCTTAATGTGCTGGCATCTGTACCAAAAACACCACAGGAACTGTGATCTTGTCGACCATAAAGAAAACTATCTTTATCAGTCGTCGCACGCGGTGCTCAAGTGGGTTAACAGTTTTACAGTTTTATAAAAAGATTGTAATCGCGCGTACATGTAAATTACTGCGCGTACTTTTAAATTCAGTAGAGTTACTAGATGCGTCATCGTGTTAAAATGGTTTACTTAATACTACAATTTTCAACACTCAATTTAACGGTTCAAGAGTCGAGTTATTCAACTAGAAAATATTTGTTAGTAAATAATTATGGTAAGCGAACTACAACCCAACCCTAAGCTCTCGCAATCAATAAACCCCAAAATTGAGTGGTATCCAATCAGCGCTCCCGAGACGAGGTGTCAGGTAGCCAGCAAACTTTAGGATAGGTTCACTGAGCGCCGGCGAACAGCGATACTGTTGAAGATTATTAGAACATTGTCTGACAGCGGGCACTGTCACGCTACTACAAATTTTACGTGACAGCCTTCCAAACTTGAACGGGACCGGACGTGACCACAAAGATGGCCGATATCAGCTGTCATTGCGCCGCCTTTGATGTTTTGATTTGCTTCAGTTTGGGATGTTGATTCATTAGTCCGTCGCTTTAAGGGGCTTGTGTAAGATTACTTTGAAGCCATTCTGCTAAGTCACCTTTCATAGGTTTGTATTTGACACAGATTGTGAAACTCAACGCAAATGAGTAGTCAGCTTAGTCAATTGAAAATTTCCAATTACCTGAACCATTTTGGATCAAAATAAAAAAGTAGGCTTGTTCTGAGTCACCTCCTTAATAAGTTGTTATTTGAGTACTTCTAACCTTCAAGTAAACTGTTTAAAAACTAGTCTAGAGGTGTCGGAGCGAATAAGGAGCGACAGGACGGAAAACATTCCAGCGAAGCACTCGCTTTAACGACCTGATACCAGCATTAAGAACCGGAAAATATCTATTTCCGTCTCCCAGGAGAGTTGCAAGTGACATTGTAAATATTGCGTTTAATAAATTATATTTATCATCTAGCTGTATTCATGGCTGTGTCTTTGTTAAATTGTACTCGGGAGGAATATTACCTCTTGTTATTTACGCAGGTTTCTTGGTTTCGAAGGAAAGACACACTTGGAATACTCTGGTAGTACCTTTTATTGTATTTCCATAACGGCTTCATACAAATAGGATACGTTAGTGTTTCTTACCATAATAAAGAAGAGCTCTACAAATAATAAATGGTCCCTCCATCCAGAGAAATGAAATTTAAATGCCAATTCATTTTAATGCAAACCACTTACCAATGAGTTGTTAATGGATGTATACGTTCGTTTATGCAATAACACCCATATCACAAATTCGACAAAGCCACAACATGACAATAATTCTAAACACTGTCCTGAAGTGTAATCATTCGGTGATTATAGTAATTAGTGTCACTTCTGGTGGTTCAACATCTAGGTCCCTATTACCGGAGGTAGTGAAACGTGCAGTGACGTCATTGCGCGTCACGTATAGACGACGTACGCCGTACGCCGGGCGCGTCGTGAAAGCGGCGCGTTCCGGCTCGACGGACAGTTTCTCGCGAACACAAATAGCCCGATATACGGTGATGCGTTAATGTCTCTCTAATAATTCACGTAATCAACAAAATAACTCGAGAAATAACAATAGAAAGTCGTTAGACGACGAATTTCGACGAATTCGTGTCAAAGCATGTAATTGGAAAAGTTTGTTTTGAACAAAAATTTTGAATAGAGTTTACGTAGTGTTCTATTTTGAATGAATTAAATACTAAATCCCACCTGGCAGGTACGAAACTGTTTACTCCCGAAGCGTATATTAAAGTCTAAGAGAAGAAAACTAATCTTAGAAGTAACTAAGTAGATAAAGTTTATTAAAAATGCACTATTTTTGAAGTGAAAACTTCTTTAGCGGCGCTGAGCACTTTTTTTTGTATGGGTAAAAACTTTCAAACTCGCGTCAGGGTCACGTGATGCTGATCGAAAAAGCGTAAGATTTTTCGATCAGCATCACGTGACCCTGACGCGAGTTTGAAAGTTAATATTGAAGTTTTCACTTCTGCCGGCACTCCCGGAGTGCTAACTTTTTTTTTTTTTTTTTTCAAACGTTGCCCCACACTAGGAAACTATTAT
Organism: Diarsia dahlii; assembly: GCA_949775195.1. Taxonomy (NCBI): domain Eukaryota; kingdom Metazoa; phylum Arthropoda; class Insecta; order Lepidoptera; family Noctuidae; genus Diarsia; species Diarsia dahlii. The sequence continues at coordinate 15,282,542 of OX459191.1, forward strand.
TAGACGTTGAACGCTGAAGTTATTATTAACAACAATGACTAATAAGAAATCGTCATAGGTCATCAGTTCATCACTTTTAAATGTCTCAATGCCACAAAATTTAATTTATTTGAAATTTTGACAAGTAATACCTGTCAAGGTGAAGTTTAAATGACTTAGACCAAATGGATTTAGAGATTATAGGTGGCTAACTTGAAGAGGCGACTGGGAAACAATGGACATCTAATTGCGTTTTGGGAGACTCGTTATACACCATTTCAATATTGTCTTTGTTTCTAATTACAATGGAAAAGTTTAGATTAGTTTTCGAATCATAAAATTGATGAACTCCAGAATTTAACTTGATTTGCTTACCAAAGAATTATTACTACGTTGAATGAGATTCTTCTACGCATCTGTCATTAATTTTTTAGTATAGTGTAGGTCAATTTTGTGCCAATTCTGGCATTTTCATGATAATGAGTGTCCAACGAGCGACATACTTGATCAACTCATTGCCAAATGCCAGCTCGATTCTATCCATGTCAGGGTTAAAATAGTTAAGTATTGCCATCCTACAATTACTTTATTAATTTCTCTGCATAATTTGTTATCCGAATAAATAATACGAATAACAATTTCGTGTTTTGTTTCTCTCTCAATCTTCATGAATATTACTTTGTGTTTTGCGAATTACGAATTATTTAATGCCGATCTGTTATGGTAATGCCGATAATAAGAAAATGATAACTTGTGGGCGACGAAATTGATGCGAAATCTAGATTTTAATTGAGAACTTGGAAATACTGTTTGTATTTTGTTTTGTTTATGTATGGCTTACGTTTTTGTTTATTTATTTAGCGATTACAATCACAATCTAATAATTTGTATGTAATTCAGGATCAAAGATCTGTCTGCCAAAGAAGTTCAAAGAATTGTAAATAAAAGTAATGTGAAAAAGTGTCGGGCAAAGCAATGTCGTCAAAAACAATTCATCACGTAATTAAACATTTGTAACAACGTTTTTTATTACAAATTCAACAAAAACAAAATACCTGTTCAAAGTCACATTGAACAATATGTAAATTAATTGACCTTATCACAAATACAATCCGCACAGGTGAAGTCTTAATGTCACGAGAGCCATAAGTAGGAATGACGATCTTGTTATGTATTTTATTGCTTGATATATCAAGATTAAAGCTGAGATGTACCTTGAATCTAGGTTTTTAAGATGTAGTTATCAGTATTATGTAGGTTATTAAAAGTAAAATACCTCCCACACAATTTATTTCCATCGTGTGGTTAGTGCCTAATCTGGTTTCAGTTTTTATGCCACTCATAAGCCTCTGACACACCTCGGACACTCCATACAACGCCCGCAAAATAATAACATATTACTACTACATAAACAAATAACGTTTGTGCACGACGTGCACGTGTAAATGTGTGCGTAAACTCTAGTAGGGTTGTCGTAGCCTAAAAAATGGCGCGGAAAGTGCAACGGTCTGCGTCGCGAAAACCGAACGACGACTAATACGAGCGCCAGCCATTGCTCAAGAGTCGGCGACGACTACCTCGAAGTGCGGGGTGAGGTGCGGTATTTAATATGAGCGTGGGGAAGGGAGTGTCCCTTCTGTACGTAGTACTATTATGTATTCTGTGCCTCTGACTTGGCTTTGCATGCTGTCAAGATATATTTTTCAGGTATGCTGGTTTCCTCCTTTACAGACTCTTCAAAAGTGACGATTGAAATTAACTTGGTCGTTAAATGTAGATATAATTAATAGGTAAAGGTTCGTTTTCTCGTAGATAAATGGTGGATTTTAAAATATTTTCATTAATGAAATATGCTACCCCAAACTTCAAACAATACTCAAAATACCAAATGAAAAGCCGAAAACGATCGCTATCGTCATGCTAATTTTAATCAGCGACCGTTTTACGCTAGAATTTGACAACCAGACAATTGGTGGTGACAGAATTCTCATTTGACGTCACTGTACCCATTGTATTGTTTGACATCATCTCCAAATTCCGTGGGCTGTGTTCAGCAATTTGCAATTATGAACCGGACTTGTCTGTTTCCACTGTGACTGAACACTTCGATGAGCCATCAAGGTTAAAAGGAATTAAAAACTCTTTGTTTGGTCGCTTGAATTTGCATTCTCGCATATCACCTTTTTTAGCTTTTTATCTTCCGCTAAACTCGACGAGCTGAGGCACTCGAGGTGCTCAATTACCACAAGATTTTATTTCGTCTAATAAACTTTTTAAATATAAACTTTTTCATTTTACCTGCTGGCACTACTATTTAAAATGAAAAGTACTTATTCAGAAAACTTCTTGAAACTCGTTCGTAATAGCAATTTAACCTACGTAATTGCCCACCTTAAAAAGTAAAAGAAAATTGCACCGCGACCTTTTAACGAACTACATTAAAAACTGTTATAAAAATTTCACAATTTCGGACGTGGGCAGTGAAATTTTCATTCACACTTTGCTTAAATTGTCGATTAACTAAAATATTGAGACGTAGTAGGAACGTAGGTTAATTGCATGTGCGTTGTTGTTAAGCGTTCTCGCATGCAAATAGGGAGTCCGAGCGTGTCTGAGGCGAACTTAAATTGCCCCTATTGTCGGATATTGTGTGGGTTACAACACCAGCAACACATTCTCACGGCCGACGCGACCCGCGACGCATTGCTGACGCGTACGAGTATGCTAAGCCCATAGACACTCAAACACCTTAATGGATAACTAAAAACATTTTCATCATTTTACTAACGACTTCCACAAGAAGTTACATTAACAATACTGAACATAGAGGTCATCAACAATAAACATGTGGTCGATGTGGTTTTTTATGTAAACTTTTCGAGTGTTAACAATAATATTGCAAAGTGTACAGCTTTGTTATGATACGTGTCCATGACTGACATTAACAGTAACTTTAATCGTAGAGTTTCAAAACATTAAAATAACAAGCTCAGTGGCTGATTACTTAAGAGGTATCGGTGTTAGAATATTACCAAATATATTTCGTTTCGATACAATAACGATTGATATTTTAATTGACCACAAAACTTACGTAAAGACAGGCATTATCATTAATTCCAATATGTGTGATATGCAATCATTTCTCACTTAGAATTTAACACAGAGAACACACATACAATATTATATTAATCAGCGTACGTTCATAGAAAAAACCTTGTATACATACAATAGGCACGCACATAAACCACAAAGTGAGAGCTTAGACTGTGAACTTAAGGTCACCGCGTCATAGCACCTTTATCAAAACTAATTCTCGTATCTAGCAGGCAAAGCCGCATATATTTCTCAATCGAACCTTACATAATATATAACAATGTCAAGTCAAAGACTCGGTCACAAAGGACGGAGTTTCGGTCAACCCTCAACTGTTTCAAGGCGCAGTATCGTACTAACAGCTCTATGAAGGCCTGTTTGACACTTAATAACACCATATACTCGAAAATAAATCACGATTCTCCTATAAAATAGGTACACACTGTACACCGAAGTGATAAATATTTAACGCCAGTGACCTCTGCGCTTTATTGGTGATAAAAATTATATTTTTCAATGATTTTTCGTTTTAAATCGTCTCGTGTTCATTTTCTTATTATGCCATTTAATTCACGTCATGATTTCTAATCAACTCATATGGTGAAATAAGACACATACAAATATCATGGAGAAAAGAGTACCTATTATAAAAATGGAGGAAAGTAAAAAAGGGAAAAAAGTAAACGGTTAGATAGACGAAAGAAATACGCTTGATTGACTTACGTAACCCGCTTTATAGCTTACCAAAGGGTAAATAAGAACGCTCTTTTGAACAATGTTTTTCCTGGAAATGTTGCTATTTTTAAAGAAGAAAAAAGAAATATTTGTAGCCAGGCATATAAAAAATTAAAATACTCAATAAAAATAGCAGGTTCAATTTTAATTTAATAGCGAGCTCAAATTCTACCCCGCACTCGACCTCGACTTTTTTGAGTAATCTGATAAAATAATAATCAATCAGTTTTATTGCTCGGGGGATAGTAGTCAATATAAAATACTTTAGGTTATAAAACTAGAGGCCGTCTACACACTTAGGAAGTTTTTTATAATAAATGGTTTATGGAGGTTCTCGCCCGGATTTCTCAGCGATTTGCCCCACTTTCAAGGGTTACATCGAGTGGCCTATTTCGCGAAACTTGTCTGGAGTTACAAACGTCAATAGCCTATCGATGAGCATAAAAGTTCTTCAAACAAGCAACTGTGACTGACCTTTGTTAAATAAATATAAGGTTGTGTTTTGAGATATTTTTCTTTCATTAACTTTGACTTGGTATTTAATTTCATAGATACCTTTTCACTACATTTTGAGAATAATTGATAGTGCAATATGCAATATTCGCTCATAAAACCTTAGTCGTGAAGTGTCAATAGGAGAGCGTAATGAAACACAAACTAGTAGAAAATTGCCTTCCTTGTTGATTGTGAAATAATTTCTATGTTAATGGAAGAATAACGAGATGCTTGAGTAGTTTGTCTTCTCATTTAAATTAAAAGTAAAATGGTGCGCGATTGTCTCCAGGAAATAGGCTTTTAAATGGTTTTCAAAGTAAACTAGCCTCAAAGACTCTTCGAGCTTCAGTTGAGCGAAAAGCTTACGTGCATTAGGCAAATTCTCTGAAAGGAATCTGAAGACGTTTAATATTCGACTCTATTCCACGATATAACCCTCATCACATAACTGTTTACCACAAAAAAAAGATAATTCGCTGCAGTGGTGAGACGTGAATGTTATGATGAATGTGAATAAAGTATAAATCAGATTAATCCCTCGCCGAGTTCGTTACATCGCAAACCGCTCCCCCGATGAATTAGTATTCCTCTGGCGTAGCTTTGACCGCTAATGCCAGCTCCTATCCACTACACTGCCAGCAAATTTTATAAAAACATACTATTTTTATGTTGAAACCACGTAGTTTTATTAACTTGATGTTAATAACATGACTTAAGGTTCAATCTTGAAGTAAAGGATCAAATTCAACCTCTGCCAGGTCATCGCAAGGTCGCCGTAATGAAAAATGTGATTAATGATTTGAAAAAATACACTTATCTCTGGACGTCAGGCCGAAGCTCGGGGCTACGTTGATTTAAGATAAACCGGCGTTGATAGCAAGGATTCATCTGGTTATTCTGTTTGTGTAATTATCGCCTTTCTGAGAACTTAAGCAGCCTGCCCGGGTGTCTGACTGTCTGCGTTTTTTTTTCTCACGGATCATCTATATTACTGCCTTATCGTCCAACATCTTTACATCTGACTGCGCTTGTTTCTCCACAGCATAATATTTTAATAATTTCCGTATCTCAGCTTCAGCTCCGCCGGAATGTTTTATACTTGACTGGCTTCTGCCGCCGAAGAATGAAATCCTGGCCCAATTTTTGTAATTTTTCTCAATATTAAATTAAATATTTCCCAACTGTGGCAAAAATAACGCAACGTGTCACGATTCAATGCACACGGACACATAACTGGAGCGTAATAAATTCTCGCCTTTGAGGTAACGCCAATCATATTATTTCACAGGCGAGTACAGTTACTGGTGCGCGCCGATAATGTTTGTTACTCAATGGGATTATTTTGTGTGATCACACTGATTGAGCGCGATCACCTCAACCGCTACCCAATGACATTTTATACGTTAACCCTTTTATAATTAAGTCCAAAATGGTTTCACAGTATACAAAAATTGGCCAGTTCATTTGGCAAGCGCATGCTTTCAAATTCGAGTATTGACGTGAACGCCTGCCAAGTTTGGAGTGGTCAAGTATCTGACCGAGTTTTATTAACGTGTACTGTGTTTGCTTGCACCGTTCTGCTAGCTTTGCTTCGTGAATACATTGCAAAAGTGCTAGTTGAATATTTATAAGTCATCAATCCCTATTAGTCCAGCGGATCTAAGTATCGATCGAGCTATGTGAATGCATATTATTTTATATTACTTTATTTAAATCGTGACCATTTCTTTAACTCAGGGACACAGACTCTTGCAAATTCTGTACAGTGCCAAATTGGTTAAAATTCAAATTTGCTGATCGGACTGGTATCAGATACGATCCGACCGGAAGTGCTCAGAGCAAAATCAATTAAATATTTACTCTTCGTCTTATTGAGGATTTACACTTAATTCAAACACCATTCAATAATCTTTATGCCATCAACTAGCCCGAAGTTGTGCTCACGTAACCGGACAAGTTAAAAGACGTTTTATGTAATTGCATCTTTAACGCAATCATAATTACTGATTTTACACGAACAGACCTCACTGAAATAACATGTAATTTTGAAGCAAAACAATTAACCTTGTTCTACGTTATCTGAATAGGAAACCTGAGTGTCTCAACATCACAATGGCACCATACATCACCGAATCATTAAGGCAGCTAACGCAACGCTTATTACTTATTACTCAATGCGTTGTTTGGCATGTCTAGAGCCGGTGCAGCCGGTTCGCAACCTTGTGCCCCCTCCCCCTCTTTATACCAGCCCCCCTCCCTCACCTTCCCCTCCATCGCCCCCGATTCACTTTCACTAGCTCAGCTACTCGGGCCAATGCTTCGGCCTCCCTCGGCCTTCCTCGGCCGTCTTCGGTATTTCTGTGTACGAAGAATTTGAATAACAAAAATAATGTTTCCTTGTGGCAGCTTGGCGGTTTCGCAAGAATTTGTTTGTATGGATCCGCGTTTTCAATGAAACGAAATGCAAACTCTTTTGTCGTGAGCTTGCTCCTAAAATGGATACGTTTTAGAAAAGTTTCTATAAAGACATACTATTGTATTCAAACTGTTTCGAAAAGAAACTATGCGAAGTATGAGAAAGCATTCTTGCGAAAACAATTTGATAATAGCCATTTACTTAAATTACCAGCTGTTTTAATTGTACACACGAAATACTCATAGAAGGTCAAAAATCTCATAATAGATTCCGTGACAAGACTACGCTAAATATTTTAAATGATTTTTAACAAAAAATCTTAATTAGTGAGTTTTTTTTACTTCCTTTGACAATTTTAATTAACGAACTAGTAATGCACGGTCGATCCAATCAGCTAAATGTTCTGGCCTTCTCATCAAATTCAATTAAATGATATATATCAATGGACAGTATACATTTTTATAGGTTAATTTAAATAATTTAGTCTGATTTTCAATAACAAAGCGGCCTCTAGGTGCGGCTTAAAATGTTTACGTCACACCGAAACTACGTAGAGGTTAATCTGATTATATCCAAGAGTTGACCCTAAAAATAACTGGTAACAAGTTAACTAAATAACTATTTGTGAGCAATAGTAATAAAACAAAGTGTTTCTATTAAAAGTTTCTGATGACTAACGCGTTGATGTCTTTTGAATGACTTGATCTTGCGATATGTGCTTCACACATCATGGGAATATGTTTTTTAAATACATAACATAATATTACACCCGTAATATATGCTTAAGAGGCATGTTATATGGGGCCTATTGCCATCAACTGGGTACGGATCCAGACTAATTTGCTGCTACTGAAAAATCCTAAAGGAAAATCCCAATAACACTTTGCCCGACTCGGGAAACGAACCCAGGACCTCGTCCTCAGTAGTCAATCTTAAGACCACTAGACCAACGAGGCAGGCAGACTTTTTAGATAACTTCAACCAAATACCATTTACTATTAAAATAAACACTGCATACTATCAGAAATTAATTTTAGTTACAAAACGTAGTTTTGATTAAAATAAATTAATCCGCCAACATCCGATTACAAACTTATTTTAATTAACATTTTACGTTATTGCATATTTACGAGTATATTTACTAGCTAAATATATTTAGCAAGCTTTGATGCTATCACATATTAATTAAAGTTTCATCTGCGGATATCAAAAGAATGTTAACCTGTGTAATGTAATGTGTAACAAACAAGTCGGACTTGTACATGAAGGGTTCCGTACCATGACTGAAAGGTTTTGCTGTAATTTATACGTGTTGAAATAATTTCTGTATTTTTTTCAGAATTTTAGGCTCAATAGTTTCGGAGATAAGTGGGAAATTAATGAATGGGCGGCAGACAGACAGACACACGAGTGATCCTATAAGGGTTCCGTTTTTTCCTTTTTAGGTACGGAACCCTAAAAACCAAGATGGTTGCAAGGACCGGTTTATGCAAAACTCACACGATGGGTACAAAATTACGGGTGTCCGAGGCACGGAAGACAAACTGAATGTCACTTGATCACCTTCTGTACCAAACCGACCAGATAGGACATCGTCACATATACTAGTCATGTTTAATAATATTGGGTACTACTCACCAACCAATATAGGTTTTGATCTACCTGTATTGAGTTTCGAACGACGATTTTCTGTCGTATACTCATATATTGTATAATATATGTAGACTTAGTTCGAGTTCTATTTAAATGATAGCGTGACGATATACAGGGGGGCTGCGGGTTGTTCGAAAGAGATACCGCGGCCTCAGGCACAAAGGGCTAAGAAGGAACATGTGTGGTTTTAGTCAGTAGAAGTCAGACACAGCCTGCCTCTCTGCCCTGAGCGGGAGAAGTCATTTCATGATTTCCAACCCAAAAAACCCGACCCAAAAAATGGATGAAAAAATCATGTTGCGTCGACCCCAAATAACCTGTGAAATGGGTAGGAAGAAGAAGAGTTCGAGTTCTACGAGGTTTTTGATTTTAAATTTACAGCAGTCAGAATTGTGTTATAATAAAGGTAAAGGAAATTGTTATGTTTCGAAAATTCCAAGATTGTACTAGATAAAGCGAAACAATCCATAAGTTTTGAGAGTGAAATCAATCACAAAACTCAAGGCCGAACAAGGAACAGGGGCTAGAAAACACAGGATTATAAATAAATTTATAAGTTGTTGTTCTATCATCGATATAAGCAACCTCAATCTCTGTCTACACCAATCTAGACTCAAATCGTAAAAGATACTAAAACTCGAAACTAATATACCGAAATTAAATGACAAGAGCTTTCGTCGAGTGCATTGTACTGAACCAAACTTTTTAATACCGACTATAAAATAGGAATTCGGCAATGACGTGACACCAGGTGGCAACCGGTTCTCCGACGTCCTTGTGAAGCGGACCCTCGCAAAACCAACACAACAAGAGAGAGAAAAAAACTGAATGTATCGGCGAGAAAAGAGGTACGTATAACCAAGCACGACTACGGAAATGTCAGGGTACTAAAGAGTTTTTAACCCGTATTCTGCCTTACCTACTGTATTAAAAGTTGGAAGATTCAAAACAATAGACATGGTCAAGACTATGGTATTGTGGCGAATCATAAATTCCTGATTCCCACTACCGCATTTCAATGAGTTTGCTTAGTTGTAAATACTCTTTTCTTTTGTACTTTATGATAAGACAAGTGAAGGCTAGCTGACACAGACCAGCGGAACCATTGTGGTTGTCAAATTGAAAATATATTATTTATCTTAAACTGACTGTATATTATTTAAAAGCAACGATATAACGCTTTGAACTAAACGGCGCAAGCAGGCGCCTAAAGTATTATTAACGTTAATGAAAACTGTATATACTCAACCGATTACAATTAATAGGTATTGTGTAGTGCAAGCAAATATTTAGTTATTGCCTGTATGTCTTATTTTTTGTTAATTGTATGTCTTTTACATAGATACTAAATATATTATTATGTCTATGTAATATTTTAACCTGTGTGTGAAGCATGCTCATTTAAACTTTGATAAAGGTACATTTGTTTGATTAAAATTCATGGAAGTAATATCAATTTTAGATTATCCGACCCATCCATTTTGGACAAGCCTAACTTTAGAAGCTTCGACTAAACTAAATTGTAGTTGTGTCTGCAAACGACAGCTACTCAATTATCACAACTAACCAAGTTTATTCAACCATCGGACTAAGGGACTAATATTTGCAAATTGTGTGTAACGTCAAAAGGCAAATTTTATCACTATCCAATACAAAACAGGGATCACGATTACTGTTCATGCTATTGTCAGCTTTATGTACAAAATAATAAATGCCATAATAGCGGGGATATTAAACTGGCATAATGCTACAAGAGTTGGCAGATGTGCGGAATTTCGGCGAAGCTCGTTTGTTTGACGGAATCACGTCGCGATGGCAGCGAATATCGACCATCGAGCTGTTATTACCGCAAATTATGTAAATGTACGCACAGTTATCAAATTAACGTTTCCCTCCTCCAATTAGTGGAATAACCTCTGCAATACTGGGATCCATTCATTGAATTCACTCCGATATGAAAGCGCCCATTCAATGTTGCCACGCTCTGTCTTCTAGGCTTTTGATCGTGCTAACTCACGTAACGATTTTGCTTCAGCTCTTAACAACAAACCAATTAGTTTTCACAATAGCAAATCTAAACAGAATGAAATCATTTTCATTTGTGCGTGGGTTTATGGTTAAAGGACTCCTTTTTGAAATTAATTAATTGGTCTTGAGGAATAACAAACATCCATCTAAAGCAAAAACTAGATATTTATAATAATGACTGTTATGTAGGAATAATACAAGTAAAGATTTTAATAGAATCGAAATACTCTTCTTCATCGTGTGGTTAGAGCCTAACTTGGTGTCATAGTTTTTATTACTTTTTATATCTCCCATGGACCTCTAGCTTGGCTTTACATACCGTCGAGGAATAATCAAAATAATAATCTAAGTACTGATAAAATAAGTATCCTGGGTTATAATAATTAAATGGGAACGGAATTACATTATACGGAGGGATGCATTTAATGTAACTTCTTAGCATTCAACTTGATGAGTTTCATTGAATCCATTACGATTTCAGAGCCTTCATGATCCCTCTAATGAAATCTGTAAAGAACATTATCTCGGCAATTTATTACCACTTGAATATTAGCTAAGTTTTAGAGTTATAGCACCGCATAAGAAACTTTTATATCCGCCTCGGCAACTTGCTGTCGGCGACGAAAATCGTTATAAATCTTTTACCATTTCTCCAAGAGCGCGAGCGTCTAAAATATTTCTGGCTAAAATCGTCGGGTAGCTCGTGCGAAAACCGTTTAACTTGTTAACGTTCATATAAAATAGTAACTGTCGGTTTACTAACCAAATAACATGGCGGTTTCAATTGTTACGACGTCGGTGACTTTTGTAAATCAATTATCTCGCAGGTATTTTGTTACTTAATATCTAAATGCAACGCCTACTTGTGTGTCTGATTCCAATTCGAAAGTTTTCATGCCATTTCCTTGTTATTCAACTTCGTATAATTGTTTTGTTCTATCTAATAAAGTAAGCCAGGTGAGATAAATTGATAATTCCACTCACTATTCTCATTCAAACTTCACTGACAATAAAACTACGCTTTCGTTACGTTATTTGCTTCGACAAATGTTAAGAAAAAAAAAATTAAACCGTTGAAGAATATAGTTCAGATGTTCCGGCAATTTGTAACGCAGCAAAAACGTTTAGAACAGAAAAACAGCCTGCTCCATTTTGGCTCAGAAAACCACAAATCTTTATATACGGAACTGGAAATTCTTAAAATTAATAGCTTGAATTAAATGGCCACTTATATTTGTCATCTATTAAATTGTTTCTAGTTCCTATATAGTTAAAAAGGTTATTATAGCAATTAGATGATAATGTTTTACGTCAATAAAATCAGAGTATGATTAAAAAAAGGTGAGGTCATGTTCACATATCAGAGAGCCATCGACCTTGCTTTGTCGTGGCTTATTTATGCAGGAATTTCTTCTACAAAGATTAATCGTATCACCTTTTTCTAGATACGCTATAAGTAGTTCTCGTTATATAGAAATGCAAGTTATTACATATTACAAAGGTAATAAACTTCTCCGTATGACAAAGAAAACGACGAAGCCTGTTTGCTCTAACTTTTTCACTCGTAAATTTTCCTAGCCATCTCTAAATTAATTATTTCTGTGACGAAATCACGTCACGGTTTATCGTGCAACCATAAAGTTGGTCCGGTTTATTTTCTGCTCTTTTTGACCTCTTTCTAGGTACTTTTAGTAAGGGCCATGTTTGGCGCAGATAAACGTGAACTAATTTTCGTTACGCCTCGAGCGGTTGGCTGACAAAAGACTCGGTTGAGTATTTGATGTCGTTTGAACCGACAAATAATACCAAAGAAAATTCTATGACAAACAATACACTTGGTTAGAGTTTTGTCGCCGTGAAATAAAGCTTTTGCCAAACTCAAGCAATCCCGGTTGGGACGAGAGGAAATACGCTAGCGCTGATTGTGGCAAATAGCTTCAATGGTACTTCAACTGGGCCAAATAATCGCATGACTTCCTAGTCATTTAAACAGTCCGCATTTCGACCGGGAATAGTTTCAGTATGACCAAGTCTCAATGCGTCAGTCGTAAAAGATCCTGACAATGTCGAGTATCAAAGTTTCGTCGCCTTGTGTACAAAGAGCCTAAAGGGGAGGGTTGACTTCCCTTGATCTGCATGAGCCCATCAACGAAAACAAAACAACAAACAAATACGCGGAGGCTTCGTAAAAGCCGTCACATAAATACTTCGCTTGTGTTTTACATTCCTTCGCTTCCCGGATGCAATCGATCTCGAACGCGACTGAATGCTGCTTTATTCGCACTCTTTTTTATAGTTAGGGGAAAAGAGAAAAGTCAATACACTTTATGGGTGTAACATTTTTCTATCATTTCAGGTTAGACTTACGTTAGTTTTTATGGTTAATTATATTAAAGGTCTATTAAAATATTTGTGTTTTCTTTACGTATTGTAAAAACAAAGTTTATCCTCGAATTATGTTTCCCAATTTAAGTTTAAATTGAAATTTAATCCACAGATCGAAAAAGGTTTTATAGACTCTTTCTATTCAGAACTGTCCATAATTTCGTCTAGGACTTTCGATTATTTTGTAAATATTTGACTCACTTTGCGGTAGACTCGCCCCGGGCGTTGACGGCTCGAACCTTTTTAGTCATTCAGAATTCAACACAGGCATTTGAACGAACTGTGTATCTATGTATCTACCCACGTATAGAATCTACCTGACAACCGCCTACGCCATATAGTACTAGACATTTATAAATAAAATTGAAAGAAATCTGTGTATTCATTTTTCAATAGGTGTTTTAGGTTTTGAGAGAAATGCTTTTAGTATATTTTTCAACAAGTGTTTTATGTTTTCTGAGAAGTACTATTAATAGTAATAAAGGATCATTGGTTTGTTTTTGCTCATATATCAGGGTGTGATTCAGACTAAAAAACTGAATAACTTTATGTATGAGACCAACATCGTAATAGCGAGTAAATTTATTTTATACCGACTTACAACACTATTATTACGTACCTAATAGTGTAAGATCGTAAGATCTTAACGTAATTCGAAAACAAATATCCGTTAACTGGCTACCAGGCCGAGCCTTTAATCAGTAGCCCCATAAAATATGTTAATACTTACAGGGCCCAAATGCATGGAGAAAGTGGTCTAGTTTAACACTGAACCATACCTACCAAAACACATATGACCAGACCTTTCTGTTGCACGCTATAGATCTTGGCTAATTGCGATAAAACTCATATAAGTTGTGTAATCCAAACCACTTTAACAGACTTTACACGCGCAGACTGCTAATATATCCATTTCTAAATAATTAATATGCAAAGCAACTAAATAATTAGTTTGTTTTATGTCTTTTCTACCAATTTCACTAACAGGTTTGTCAACTAGTAATCATTAATATTATTATGGCTATTAAGTAATATACTTGGCTTTCCAACGTGACTTGAAATTAAACACTTTCTGTTTAAACTCCGCAATATTTGTTAAACATATAATTTCTAGAAAATTCCTTGACACTACAATTAGTTGTATGGTCTATCTGTAGTAACCAGTTCGGTTTACCACAGAGTATAAATATTTGCAGAAGTTGAACTATGACACGATAGCAAGCTGATGCACTCGAATCTCAAAACCTTCATCATCATCCGTAGCCCGACTTCAAATATTGTTGGGCAGAAGCCTCTCTTTTCTGGTGCCAACGTCCAAGTTCTTGAGCCTGCCTCATCCTACTTGTACCCGCGATACCAACAATGTTGTCTCACCATCTCGAAACAATAACATGCAATATTAATATACAGTAGTAAGTCGATTTTGCTCCATTCCTACTTAGGTATACCGTGCATGTTTACTTCACATAATAGATCGTTGAGAACTTTAACTAAGTTAGTGTGTAGGACGAGGAAATCAAATATAGAGCACTCGTCCCACACTAAGTAAACATAATTTAAAAGCAAGTCATTCATCAACCGTCACACCTGTCGCGTCTTTATATTTTGAATTGAAAGCACCAAGCTCAAAATTAGCGTAACGAATTTTAGTCAACTTTTCACCCATTGCGTAAGTACAGTACACTAAGTACGGTCTATATTGTTCCGTTTTCGTCTACATACACTTGTAGTTGTATAAATCCAGGACGTGTCACTTAGCCTTCTCGACACCATTACTCCCTGGTACCTAGTTGCTAGTTAGTTCCTGCGGCTACCGAGTGGTCGCACTTTCAGTCTTGAGCACTCGTCGGCCTCGGCCCACCACGCCTTGTCGCCGTTCACATGCCATACCTGCGCGTGATTCGTGATCTAAACTTGTTTATCAATACTTCTCTGCGCATTCGCGTCGATTATGCTTTGGCAATATTAGAAACTTGTACGACCTGTTTGGCATATATTTTGCATATTAATTTGTAGCTTGCTCGATTACCTATGCTGAATTCTAAATGTCTGCGGAATATTATAATAAAACTTATTTTTATTACGAGAGATTTCGACAAAGCCATGTATGTTTATATCTGCTATAAAAGTGAAAGAAATAGTGCAAATATAAAGTATTAAACTATGTTATCGTATTTTCTAATATGCTAATTGTGTAGTTGACGTACCCACATCGAAATGACTGCATCATTATCATACGTGTTTGTAAATTCGTCGAATGTCTGTAAATTTACAGGACAAATGTTTGTGTGATGAGCACGATCATTTGTTCTGTGTCTGGGTGTAATTTATCTATAATATGTATGTATTTAGAAATATATAAGTATGTTTATCAGTTGTCTAGTACCCATAACACAAGCTCTGCTTAGCTTGGGACTAGATGGCGTTGTGTGATAGTTGTGGAATATTATTATTATTATTATTTCCAAAATGAACTCCTAGTATAAGCGTCTGAAAACATCTTGGAATAACCTTACAATTAGTACGAAATTAGTTTTATCATGAATATTGAATAGGTGTAATTTAACATACTGCGTGGGAGAGAACGAACAATAACATTACTAGTCTCCGCCACAGACAAGAACTAAAACAATTACATTCTGGCATCATGGCATCGCATCAAACGAGGATATTCTTTGAAGAGTCAATTGATCGCAACATCGCCTCCATTTATTCCAGTTTTGCAACTTTATTGTTCCTGTTAAAAATAGAAATTGCGGTCCGGCACAAAAACCATAACATCTCCATCAAATTCGATAATTGAATTTGAATGTCATTCAATACCACGAAGGATGTCCTAAATATAGCCACAAAAAACCGATACCCATCCATAATTTGATTTGGCAAATAACCCAAAGACCAATGCTATTTATCGCGCACAAAAATAATTTATTTACCAACGGAAATGTTTGGAGGGTTCCACTAAATTAAAGGCACCGAAAAATCGTACAGTCACCCGGTCGATTTCCAATGTCATTAACAGAACTGAAGAGTGTCTGTAGCGGGCTGAGGGCGCTCGGCTCTCGGCTCTCGGCTATCGGCCCACGGACTCGGCTCTTTGTGAATTTCTCGATTCGTCATGGGGACGGTACACCGGCATTAATGGGAAACGCTTGACAATGAACGAGGAAATTCCGGTGTGCACCAGCTGTGTCCTATCCAATTATTTTCGCGAATCATAGCGTGGTCGTTGCTGCTGTTAATTTAACGCGAGCAAATAATCCCACGAAGTACGGTTCTCAAATTATATTTTTGCTTGTGACCGTACTCGGAGGAGTAGTAAATATAGTTTGACTGCAAATATGTTTATTTTGCTAAGCATTGTTTGACCCTGAGATCATCAGTACTATACGAGAAGGTGCGGGATTACGTCATCTAAGTCTAACTTTGTACTAGTATTTCCAAAGTCGATGCCTGACGCTGAGTCACTGGGAACCATAGTTTGGACCAGAATCGCTTATTTGTACAAATGCAAAATAATTCAAGTCGTATATGACAAGACAAGCAATCGTTTTTATCGTTAGTTCCAATAAAGGGTTATCGAATTAAGGTATCAGGTGTAATGTCGTGAGAACCTTAAATGTTCGCACAAATACAATAAGTAGTGCTTTATTGTTACTTTATCTAATAAATCTTCGCCTTTACTTAATCTCGGTAAGAAAGAAGCAAGAGTTTCAAAGTAAAAGAAATAAATAGTGCAGAACTTTTAACTACATAATTATGTTACGTTACGGTAGTTATCTCATCTATCTCTATGAGGTGGTTCCGTGGAAGATCAAACTTGTTATTTCAAAACTCAATTAGGTACACAATAGCAATCTAAGTCAGAGCTTAGGAGTCACTTTAGTTGAGCCTGTAGCTTCCAACTTTAATTGGCGTTAGAACAAAATTACCTGGATTCAAGACTTGAAAATAACTTTAGTGATCATGTGAAATTAATTTACAGAATTAGAGAGCATTGGTAATAGCACAGTAAGGTTTCGAATGCCTGGATCGCTTCACACATTTTAGATTTATGTATGGTTCAGAGAAACATGAACATGTTTGAATTTGACGTTCGTGATTTCCTAGTTTCCACCTACATTAAGAACCACGTCAAGTCAATTATGGTGTTCACAATTTGCCACACAAACAAAAATATCAAAATAAAACCAGGAAACTTTATCAGCTGCACGATAAAATTTAACTAATCGGTTGCACTTAAAGGTAAGAATAATCGGAAAACTATGAATTGGAATTGTTTCAAGGACTGGTTACCAAACGTTTGTCGTCAAGCTCTACAAATAATACTACATTGACCTCGGACTACAACTCGAGCATAGCAATAAGAAGCATTTTAAAGTATATTGTAACATTTAATAAGTGCGAATATTTTCTAGCGGTCAATTTAAGTTGGACGGATACAATATGTGTGCATGTTAGAAATAAGTTTCCAGACTTATTTGCTTGAATCATTCATATTTTAAATGAGATAAGTTTTTTTTTTGTCTATAACTATACCTACTTTTTATTTCTATTGTGGTTACATTGAGTTTAAACGTGATCAAAATAAAAGGGTTAAATGGATCATCGAATTGCATAATTTTTATCACCAGCTACGATGAAGAGAAACATCGCGAGTATTCGCGAGGAAACCAAGTATACCTGAGAGAAATTTCTCGACGTTATGTTAAGCCGAGTTAGAGGCCCTTGGGTGGCATAGAAACTCTAACACCAGATTAGGCACTAACCACACAATGAATAATGATAAAAAAGAACAGATCATCTGTGAAATGTGTTCCGTATGGTGTCGGACGCAAAGAATAGCACCATCCCATATCTTCCCGTGGGTGTCGTAAGAGGCGACTAAGGGATGTACCAGAGAATGGGCAGCAACGTTCTCTGTGCTTTTTGTATCGACCGTACTGCGATCGCCAACCCGCCTGCCAAGCGTGGCGATTATGGCAAACCCCCCCTAAGCAAAAATTACACTTAGGGGAGGCCTATGTCCAGCAGTGGACGTCTTTCGGCTGAAATGATGATGAATGATGATCAGTGAAATATAATGAACATTATGAAATGCCGACATTACTCAGCTTGCAGATCTTAAGCGGGTCTTCCTTCAGTAGTGTTCATCAGATTGAACGAAATACCTTTATTAAACACAGGAAAGGCAAGTAAAGTTTTGAGGAAGCTTTAATAAGTGACACGTAATATAGTCGGTGCAGCCGGCAGCGACGAAAATTGCCTCACTCACCTACAAAGCATATTTCATTATGAGCCGTTTTTGTGTCGTAACTTCAGTAACTTCATTTATCCTTGTAAGTAGCTGTAAGATATTAAGTCGCACTTTCATAGCTCTTGCTTGGAACTAGTTGAATTTTAACGTCTTTTCTGCACTATTTACTTTGATAATGGAGCTTTTCTTTAAGATAATAAGCTCATCAAAGTCAGCTTTTTGAAACGATGCGCTGCCGCTGGAGTGATAACTAAGATTTCTTTATTAGTTAAAGAGTAGAGTTACTTAAAGTGTAGCAGTTATATGATAAACGATGTTTATTTTGCTAACATGTTTTTACATATTTTATTCCTTATTTAAAACTAGACAGGGAGTTTGGTACTTGACTAGTCTGAGAAGAAACAGCCAAAACGGGGCTGCGGGTTGTGCGCAAGAGATACCGCGGCCTCGACATAAAGGGTTAAGAAGGAACATGGGTGGTTTTTAGTCAGTAGAAGTCTCTTTCGCTCTGCCCAAGAGCGGGAGGGGTTATTTGATGACTTATCACACGCCAAAAAAAAGGTCCTAGTCTCTTTTAAGGTCCAGACATAATCTTGGTCAACTCACATGAGAACTATGCAGATTAGAGTTTAAGATGGGCTTTTAAAACTTTTTATAAATAGTTAACAGCCACCTAAGAGGATCAGACGAGGTAGACCATCCGTAACATATATTTTAAGTCTACTCAGTGTCTTAGTAAGCTGGTAAAGCAACTGGGTCATAGCTGTCTTTTCAAGTATTTGATAATAATAGTTAGTAGTAGTACTCAGAATCCTTAAAGTCTACCAGTCTTATCGTCTTATCCAGTAATTCGCATTTGGTTAGACTGGAAGCCGACACTTGATAATAATTAAGATTACGACTGAACTGAAAAGGCACTACAAATAAAAAAGTTAAAAGTATCAGTCTAGCTAGTCCCGTGTGTCAAAGCGCATCGTGTAAAGTGTAAACGACACTCGACAAAGTTTATTTGTCCTAAAAATAGAAATACCAAGTAAGTTCATGTCACCTGCAGTTTTCTAAGTTGTTTTGAAACTGGTCAGTTTCCTAGTCACCAACTGTCAGCAACATGTAATATCTTCAGATCTAAATGTGTACAACATGTTGATGATTCTAATCTGCGTTTCCACGAATTGTTAAATGGTTAATCTGATCAAGTGTAAGAGAAAGTTTGTGTTTTGAAATGTTTCGCAAAATTATTTTGCGCGAAACAGTAAAATAGGAGCAAATATCTTAGAGGAGTAACATTTAAATTAATTAAGGAATAATTGAATAACTATTTCTTGGTTTGAGATCAGTTTCCTATTTTAGACTTATTTTAATTGCCCTATAGGAATTCACATTCAGTAATTAATCCCGATGTCAATATCATTCTATCACAATCCATTTAGTCTCAACTAATTAAAAAGTAATTGTGACAGAAGCAAATTAATGTACTTAAGTACCCAATACCGAGAGGTAAGTTCGAGGTATCGGTTCTAGTGCTAGAATTAATATCGTAGTACACTTTTTTTTGTTTTTTGTTGCGTGGAAAATCATCGAATAACCCCCCGCTCTTGGGCAGAGCGAAGGGGAGTGTCAGACTTCTACTGACTAAAAACCAAACCCATGTTCCTTCTTCGCCCTTGTGCCGAGGCCGCGTTATGCCTTACGATAATCCGCAGCCCCACGGGCGTCGGCCCTTGCGGGCCCCTTAAATTCCATGTGACATCTCTTTGAGGCGCGCGTGGAACACGAACGCGCCGTCGACACGGTCTGTTGCCGTCATGACGACGGCCGGATGGCGAGCTAGCCCGTTACTCACCGTCCACAGGCCCGCGTCTACGGTGGCCGGAAGCCATCACGTGGCCCCCGACGCCCGGAGCGTCTCCCGCGGCGGCTGGGACGAGAGGTTCTCTCCCTCTCACGTTCCGCCACCTCCTTCGCTAGCGTCACTGCTTCGCAGAAGGAGGCGACGGCGTCCCATTCCTCTTCGCCCCGGGCCATGGCTTGCACCAGGGTCGGACGCGAGAGGTCGCCGCCGCTGATCGCCGCTACGAGAACACGGCGGGGCTCTGCCCAAGCAGGGCACACCTCCACATCGTAGTACACCTCAAGATTAAAGGGATGTTGTATTCAGTTGAGGAGCTCATGGCTTAATAAGAATTGCCACTCGGGTCGATCTTTAGGTAAAGCTGTGCTTGCCTAGGTCGGTCTGTGGATGGGTGACCGCCCGACATACCGAGTTTCCTCCGTGCCTCGGAAAGCACGTTAAGCTGTTGGTCCCGGCTGCCATATACATAGATCTTTGGCAGCCGTTACAGGTAGTCAGTGACCTGAAATTCTGACATCCAGTCTTACCAAGGGTATCGTATTACCTAAGTATTAACTGGGTTGTGGGGGTCAGATAGGCAGTCGCTCCATGTAAAATACTGGTATTCAGCTGCATCCGGTTAGACTGGAAGCCGACCCCAATATAGTTGGGAAAAGGCTAGGCAGATGATGATGTATTATTCAGTTGAGTTGTAATCCAGTATAAAAAAAAATCCTAAATTACAAGCTTTTTCTTCGACAAAACAAACTGGGCTTCAACAATTTCTGAAAGAGACATCATGACATCTGATTCAGTTTAAAAAATGTACAATATAGCGTGTTCTCAATATTTATCGATAGAGCGGGCGAGGGAATTTCAATATTGTCTCGGGCCGGGCCTGCTGGATTGGATTCACGCAAAAACTACATAAGAGTAAGATATTTTCATATACGAAGCAAGGCGGAGGAAGTAATATGTAGCTGAAAATTTTATCTTTTCTTTTTCTTGCCAGCTCTTAAAAGTTATATTGCTTTGGTTTTAAAATTGTGCAATAAGGAGATGATGGCGCGATTTAAACTTAAGCTTTTAGGTTTAAAGTAGGTTGGCAGCTTGTGATTACTTTTGAGAATAAAATTTCTTGACAGGCGATTATTTTTGTATTTTGTTTGAAAAATAACATGTTTTACTCGCATCTGTCAAGATAAGACAATCTTGATGTGGATACGTATTATTAGTGGATAAGTATTATGTACCGCAGATATGATCCTGTAATACCTAAGCATTTGAGGTTAGTCAAGCTACAAGAAATAACTAGGTAACATAGCTGGATAAGGTAAATTATTAGTGTACCTAGCCTTCCTAAGCTAGATATAATTAACGACACACGGTGCCTAGCAATAATCAGATATCTGGTTATATATTTATGAATACCTGGCACTTATCTAACCATGTTGAAATCCAAACGGTTAAGAAATCAAGCGTGAACGATGTGGAATCTAGCACAAACATACTACTTACACGTACTGTAAGTTTTTGTAAAGCAACGTGTGGCGGTTACGACAAAAAACGAACTGCCCAGTATGATACTCACTGAATATTTCATAAACACAGAAATATATGTACCATTGCTCTACAAAAGAGATTTTTTCAAAACAGCTTTAGTTTGATTCAACGAAACCATTCGTATCAAACGCTTATGGTTGAGCGGTTGTCGAAAAACGAGTGAAAAATCCGATTCACGTAGGGACCCACAACAAAAGAAGAAAAAACAGTTTTATCCGTGGATGCGTGAATGATTCATGGGTTTTGCCGCGTGCAGTGAGTCGGCATTGCGTGGGTTGGACGCGGCAGTGCGAGTGCGGAGATCTGCCGACCCCCGCGACCCACCCCGCGTCGTGAGCATAAGGCATTGCGTTGCGGTCACATTCCGCGCGCGCCGATGTCGCCTGCCCGTGGATAGGGCTGCCCGGCCTAAACAAAATGCTAATCTTGACAGGACGCGTGTGACACGACACGCGTCGCCACTCTGCTGGACCCTACATTATCGTGCATTAACACAAATGAAGAACATTCTGAACAAGACATGAGAGATAATGAATAAGTTACAATTTTCACATTATGGATAATCTTCAATGGGTTTATCATGTCTATTTTAAACTATGAACATCAAGGCCTTTATTAAAAACTAAAATTAAGAAAAAAAGACCCATGTGCGTATAGGCTTCATAAGCATAAGCATTCAAAAGTGTCTCCCACAATTTAATAGAATCCTTGGTACAACCCTAGCAGCGGTTGTCAGCTTTTGCGAAAAAAAATCAAACTACATGGGTTTAATTGCTTCATTCTGCTATTTACATAATTGTTATTACATGTGATGCCGACGCGGAATGCGCAATCAAAATGTGTTTACACGCTTATGAAAACCGTATTTTTACAAAACGAGTCTTTCCCAACGTTGCCTTAGTTATTTGCCAAAAGAATGTAAAATGGAAACATTACAGGCATATTATTTCTATGGCTTATTTATTATTAAATACGTGCATAATGAAATTGAACGATTACAGCGCTGCAATGTTACATCATTTTCATGCTAATCGAATAGGTAATCGTTTATGCACCACGACCACGGGGTATATTATTAATTATTATGAGCGATACTATCACATGCAAAATATTTTAGGGCTTCCGATTCTTTAATTAGCGGTGAAAGTAAACAGACGAGTTAGAAAGTATTTGTTCGCCAACTATTGATATTTGCATTAGAAATCTGTGAAACACAAGTGTTACTTTCTCACGCGGAGATTCAACGCATCACTCGAAGAGGACTTTTTGCTTAGCCAGCGTTTTTCCACAATTTTCTGATTCCCTCGCTACACAAATACACCTTTGGTCACACAATTGAGCAAATTCCTTTCGACATCCAACGTATAGGACCCTCGATTTCCATTTTATTATTACATAAGAGTCACAGTAATACCTCACAATACGAAGGTGAAAGGTTCTGTATAAATTCAGACATCACTGAGTTTCCATCAATATTATGAATAGCTATTAGGCAAGCCAACGTAGGCGGTACGTGCGTACGCAAAATACTAAAAATAGATTACATTTAGAGGAAAAGTTTGATAATTGAGGTCGTCGAGCTCGAAAACACAATTCTTCAATATGTACACCGTTATTCCAGAAGAAAATTTAGTTAATGTTTAGAGTGAGCCAAGTTTTATCCCGAACACGACGGATTGATGTCCTCGGGGGAGACGGCGATGTCGCAAACAAAACAAAAAGATTCAAGACGCTGTCAGGGGAGGAAGTGTTCTTACATACGACGCTACCCGCGATCCCAGCCTCGGGCTCTCAACTTATTATAATAAATAATGGAAAGTCTTGATTCGTTACACTCGTTGTTAATTTTCGATGAAATATGTTTTGGAAAATACTTTATATTTTGAACTTTGTTGTCAAGTTTGAACTTCAAATAGCCCCTTTTCTAAGGAACTCCACGAGGGTGATAGATAAGGGGATACAAAGTTAGGCAATTTTAACGAAACACGAAGCATGAAGTGTGAACCTGTTTACAAAAGGAGAACTGGCTTTGACGCGAGTCGTAAAAACTTGAAACATTTTTGGTTCTGCGTGTAAATAAACCTTTACTTTATTGCACACCAATAAAAGGAGTCTTCTTCATATTTTGTGAGGCATACCATGGCATAACACCGCGCCTGTAATTCCCGAAGGTTATGCAGAGGTGAACCTAATAGTATATCTACACCCATATTTCACCAGTTGTGTTTAAGTCACATATAATAGGTGGCCTATCAAGCCCATTGCCATTTTTAAAAGTAAGTGAAAATAACTAAACAGCAAAGTAACATTGTCGATATATCGCGTAATCGTTTGCAAAACAACGAATTTAAGTAACTAGTCAATTTAGGTCAATAGCCAACAAATTATTCCAAAATCATGCAACCATTTGTTCTTGTCATAAGAGCTTAAGTAACGACCATCAAGGGCCCCAATTTAAATAAGTCCTCGTTAGAACTAGCCCCATTATCCCGAAATACGGCTTAAAAATAATTGAGTGGGGCCAAATCCTCTGCGGGGAAATTAAAAAGGAGTCCACTGCAGTGTCTTCCGCAAATAAATGAGCTTTGCTTTCAAGTGGCGTTTATTGCCTTATCTCAAGGAGAATGATAGCATTATACCCCAGACAAAAAAAATACTTGTTCCATGCCTTTGAACCTTGGCGAGACATCTTGGATTCAAGCCAATGACACTGTGTGAGCCCGGCTACTCTAAAAAGGCAGAAACATAAAATTTATGTTAACATTTTTACGGAATTTAGTTTAATTAACGGGTTTAAGTAATGCTAGAGTAGACACTAGATACAACTTAAATTAAAGTTTACTTAGGCTTCTTATTTTAATAAATTGATGTTTAGCAAACTGAAAATAATTAAGTTGAAAATAATTGTTTAGTAACTTAATTTAAATTAAACATTGCTCTCAGAAGACAAGATTTATGTTGACGACAGTCATAAGAACTATGAACTTTATCATCAGTTAGAATAGAGCTGTTTTTCTTTGATATAGAAACGAAGAATTCTAATATTGTAGTGCAGCAGTCACTGACTCACTGAAATAGAATATCTATCCAGCAGAAAATTTCTCACTACAACAACCACTTTGATGTTCTTAGCTTATTCGAGAGAGCTTTAGGATGTCTCAAAGGCATGTTACTTCCCCGGAGTAGCCCAGTCAGATTAGACAGATTGAATAAGCGGTGTCAAAGACGCACCATACCTACTTATGTACACTAGGCTCCGTCGCCAAAGGGACTGGCCTTTATTCAATTTTCATCGCGAATAGTGTGACGTTTTCTTTCGGAAATGTGTGGCCATTTTCTTTTTAAAAAATGTAATCTCTTTGGAAAATCCAGAAAATACCTAGGTATTGCCGGTTTTGTAAAATAATTCTAGTTGGGCCACAAACAGAAAAGCCAAAAAAATGGCCTTTTCCCGAATGGCAAACACGTGAATTGGTCGTTTGGTTCTAACGTCGAAAAAGCAACCGTATTCAACAAATAACTTGTGTACCTACACATGTATGTAAATACCGGTTGTATTCGCAGTCATTTGTTCGGATTTATTAGACTCCTACAAACTTGTAATGCTTGTTTGTTTTATAAGCAGCAACGAATAAAGGCCGAGTTATCATTTCACATAAATTAACGTAACTTAGCTTACTTACTGGAACGTGTTAAACACATTTTTACATTATTATTTGTATAAATTACGCACTCTGATTAATATTTAGGCAACTACTCGAATAAATTTGAAATATTTTGAAATTAACGTTTGTTATTGCCATTTGAATAGTAACCTACACACGCGTCCATTCATTAGTATTGTAATAAGTGCGAGTTTGTTTGAATATTCCATTTTTATTTCTCTTTGAGATGTTCAGAGTAACGTTACTTACACCAGTTCAAAAGAAATCACTTACCAAGACTGACAAAATCAGGTTAACTTAAAAGGTCTTAAGTAACATAGACTAATATTATATTAAAAGAATATTTTATCTTTAAATATTTTTATTAATTCTGTGTCTCAAAGCAATGTAAGTTCTGTCCATTAAGAATGAGAGAGAACATTATTATTCGGAGACCATTGAAACAGTGGCGCTTGTCCTACATAAAGTTCAGTTGGAGTATCTACCATAAGCGCATCGTATAATTTGTAGTTTGTACACTCCGTCCAATATAGTTGGAACACTTCTAGAGCAATCGATGGCTACCCCACTTTAATTTACGAGCACCACAAAGTATACCGCGTCCCATATACACGGACGTTGAGAAACACGCCTATAAAACTACTCCAATCAAACCATTCACAGTTAATATTTATGCGTAAGTTATTATTAATCATATTCAACTCACATCCCGGTCCTTCGGCTCTATTCACTGACTGAAAGTGGCTCACGTAACAAAGGAACGGTAACCTAATACGTGACAAGAAATATGATGTATTAGTCGCGACGTATATTCTATTGTGGTAGACCTATTTACCGACTAATTGGTTCCGACTGTTCCAGAGTTATTTGTGACTTTCGCAGCGTATCGCGTGCGTAGTGAAATCTCGGCTCCGGTACGGTGACGCCAGACGCCCAAGTTTCCACCGAGAAGCGGAGCGAGCAGCAAATTGAGCGGATAATTCGCTCGAAGATGCTTAGATCTTACAGTAGCATTGTCACTATAAATCTTAGTTTACAGTAAAGGAATAGAAGTATTTTATTCAGTTGCATTGTCTAGATAGCTTAAGAACTATGTCTTGGCCAAATTGGTTATTTGGTTTAGCAATTTAAATACAAATTACCTTATAAAGTCAAAACGAAATCTAAATACTTTTACGAAACCCGACTTGATCACGTAAAATAACTGTTAAAATAACGGATTCTCGGTTTTTAACTAACTTGACTATAAAGGGAAACTGTGAATCATCATTACCATTTAAGTAGTTTTATTTTGTTGTTAAACGTTGGCAGCATTTTGTAGCGACTAGAGATTATATGTGTTGTAAAAGTGTTTGCAAAAGCAACAATTTTAGCATAATCTAATCAGATAGATATATAATAATGACTGTATCTTTAAGACCTGTTAAAGAACTAAACCAAAACCCCCAAGTCTCAAGTGAAAACCTAGTTTGGGCGCCATCAGCCAGGGGATCTAAATGTGGGACATAATATCTGAATGTTGTCAATGTTCCTACTGAAATTATGAATGAATGTATTATAGGCTTTACCGCATCCGTTGCAATTAATTTTTTACGAACAACTACCTTAATAAAAAAATACATTACGACCTATTCTCATACATAACAAATATACAAAAAATAAAAATCAGAGGAGTGCGACCACAAACACCATGACACGAGATACATAATTTATATACCTACATATTATAAGGAAAGATTTCAAGCTCAAAAAACGGTGAGAAAGATAGGTAAAAGGTGCTCACACGTATCACCAAGTCTGACTCACTCTCAACCTGTTTAATATGACATACATCCGAAGGAATTTAAAGCCTTATTGCTAAGACAAAGTTGTGTCACTGAACGACCTTATGCGATCACTTTGAAGGCACAGACGCGTTGCGTCATATTGTTGTGGCATATCTTCTCCAAGGGAATAAGTGTCTATTACATACTAATTACAGTGGACAAGGTCGCGTGTTTATCTTGTTTTTATGACGCCTTTTATTTAGTTACCCATATAAGGTGACCCGTCGGGATTAGATAAAGCGGTACAAGGTTTTTCGAAATTATTATTTTTTTAAATTACCGAAAGAAAACATGTCTCAAGCTTTTATATAATATTATATGAAGCTTTTTGAATCATACTCATCTGTTTTTCCTACTCCTCCGCCATTATTTTCTGATTAATTTCGTTGCGGGATCCAAGACAGTTAAATCGTTTCTCTGGGACTTCGTCGAGCTTCATTGTCTCGGCGCTTTTCTTGTGGTCGCCACTGTTGATTCTGGCTAACAGGAGTTACAGTGGTTTGGGAATAGAGTGGCGGGCTTGTCCCAAAAAAAAATACCCATCATGCTGAACTTTTTTGGGGTCGGCTTCCAGTCTAGCCAGATGCAGCTGAATATCAATATTTTACATGGAGGGACTGCCTATCTGACCTGTGGAAGTAGTGGAACCCAGTTAGTATTGGGTAAAATGATATCCCTTGGTAAGCTTGGTATGCTGTTGTCAGACTTTTGGGCTACTGACTATCAAAGATCTATACACATTTGACAGCCGGGACCAATGGCTTAAGGTGCTATCCGAGGCACGGACAAAACTCAGTATATAATAGTCGACCATCCAAAGGTCAACCTAGGCAAGCGCAGTTTAGCCTACCGTAACATATAAGACAAAACGAAAGTTATTCGGTAAATTAACAAAACAATACATGTCTCATGCTTTTATAAGAAGCTTTAAAATATCTGGATATATTTACAAAGAATTTCAAATCGTATTTTTATGTTCGAGAGAGAAAATACCATTGATATTCGAAACGACACTCCACACTTCAAACGTATATTTTATTTGTCGAATGTAAGCGTGACAAGCTCATAACAATAGTTGTTGCTTGTGGTAAGCTGTAAATACTGGAAATGCTATAGAACAGAGGTTCTCAAACCTATTTCAATGAAAATCAATTATTTATCAGCGTCGTAATTTTTTTATTTACTTAATCAGTAACATGCAGTCATGGCACGTAGAAATATGAACTAATTTATACTAACTAACTAATCAATATTGTCTAGTAGACAGGTTTTAATTTCTGTGAATTTTAAAATATAACGTAGTTGAAATTACAAATCAGCCATCATCCTCCTAAATCACTTGGAATCTCCATTTTATTCTGGGCCCCTTGCCGGACTCGTTATCACCGAGTTTGAGAAAGACTGACATATAATAAGAACTATATATCTGTTTACCAACAACTACAAGCCTTGCGGGAAACAAACATGGGTGAACTCTTGTGCGCGGTGTACAATGTGCTCCGAATTTTTGCGAACAAATAAAAAATAGATGGTCATGTAACACTACGTTTAACTTTTATTATTAGTGTATGTGCTTATCTTTTGAATTACCATTTGTAATACTTGATAGGAATCTTTTAAATTTTTGAACTGATAAAACTCTTATATTCGGTGAAGGATTGTGAGGAAACCGGCAACACCAGCTACCAGGTCGCACCAGTCAGAGTAAACCTGATCAACACGCACCGCCTGCTGGCGACCACGAAGATATGAAGAAAACCATTCACGTGCTAACGAAGAGACCCCAATTTGGAACAGTATGGCCAGAAGAATATCGTGGTCAACGGTGTTAAAAGCATTGGAAAAGTCAATCAAAACCAACACCGTAACCCTCGAATTCTCCAAGCCATCCCTTATGTCTTCAGTAACTTTAAGCAGGGCTGTGGACGTGCTGTGACCAGGGCGAAAACCAGATTGGAATTCGGACAACAAGCTATTTTTGAGGACGTAAGAGGATAATATTTGCCTAAGAGCAGCTTACTACTTGCTTGCTTAGCTTTACTTATATTTTGTTGTACAATATTGGTACTTAAAGTACTTATGTAGCAACATTATGGATGTAAGTTTTGTTATAGTAAATCACGATTTTACAACACAAAGAAAAGTTTTTTCCAGCAATAATTTTTGTGCAGGTAGGTAAACTTAGTTTGATGAACAAAATGTTTGTTTGAGGCTTCGTGAAGAGTCCGCTTATACTTTATATACACGTATGTATAGTAGATCCTATATTGCTTTTATAAAGTGCAAAATATAATTAATACCAATTAAAGCCTCGATAACTCCCGTGCGAAAACATAATTAAACGACGAAACTGGAAACAGTTAATTAATGTCCCATTAACTTACATTGTATATTATCTTTGTTTACAAAACTTAATTTATTTAACCAAGGTCGTGTAACACCAGGTGTCTCAACTAGTTTGAGTATAAACGCGAAAATGTTAAGTTATCCAAGTTATTCCGTCTAGGGAGCTATTTGCGTCAAGTCGGAAAATTAGCTTTAATTCCACTAAATAGAAGAGAATTGATGCTAGTTCCTCAACTAATTTGCAATTAAGGGCTGAAACAGCCGTTATTGGAATACCTCGTGTTTAATTCTGATTACAAAAGGTATGTAGAGTAGCGTGGGAAAACAATGGGAGAAATCAAACGAAACTTAATTTGACTGTAGTAAGCCTAATTGAAATATGTAAACTGTGTTTGAAAAGACTTTTTGGTTTTTCTCAACTATGTTGGTTCGGTTTCTAGCCCAACCACATGCAGCTGAGTACCAGGATTTTACATGGAGCACCTGCTTATCTGACCTTTACAGCTCAGGTACTGAAATACGATATCCCTTGGGAAGATTGGTGGTTAGATCGGGCTGTCTTCCTTTAACTACTGTCAAGAATCTACAAATAACCGGGACTAAAATAAACGCATAATACAATGCGTTTATTTACAATGCGTTTTATTTGATCTGGCAATATTGCCCGTCTGGAAATATTGTCAGATGTAAGCCTTATACACGAAGAAAAAAATACATTTTCGCCATCCAGAGCAACTTTTTTCTGAGAATCCAACAATAACTTTCACGGTAGATACCAGAGCGCTAAGATACGTTCTTACCTGTAAACATACAGTAAAGAGATTTGTAAAACTTGCACGTAAGTGTAGTCACCGCATTTATCCTTACTTTTTTCGAAGGCTTTAGTTCTTGTGCGTGATCTCTTTGCTTGATTAGTGCGTAGTACGTAGGTACCTTCCTACCGTTGTGTAATGAAAAGTTATGTACTATAGTGCATTGGAGGCGGATATTGATCGACCTCGGTAAAGTTTCCAATAGTACTGTGAGTCTGTGAGTCATTCGAATTGAGAATCCTATATCTCTGCCCACACCACGCTCCTTCAATGTCATGACACCCAACTGTTGTCTAATAAATAACCTTATGTGTATGACATTCTAAGTTGTAGCTTAGAAACAATAATCTTTGTTATTCTTTAAATTGTTTAGAAAAACCAGAACTGGATAGGCGGTTGATATATTTTCTGAAAAAGCTCCTCTGTTGGTGCCTTTCTCTTTATCGTGTGGTGAGCGTCTAACCTGGTGTTATAGTTTTTATGCCGCCCCTGGACGTCTGACTTGGCATTACATGCCATCGAAAACTATCTCTTAAGCAAGCATGCTAGTCTAGCAATGTTTTCATTCACCGAAGTAAGTAATAATTACACAATACACACATGATTTTGAAAAATCAGAGGTGTGTGTATTGTCTCGAGATCTTGACTTGTCAGTTCGACGGTCACACCACTAGACTATCATTGCTTTATGGTGCTAAGATATACAAATAAGTCTGCGAAATTGCACAATTAAAACCTATATTTTATTTGTGCACTTAAAACCTTAAATAATTAAAAGCCTTTTCCTATCTTAATATTTTAAATCATCATTATCATCTCAAGCAGGTAATTTAGATTAGCATTAATTTCCTATAACTGGTTGAACAGCTCTTAATCGCTAGAACAATGGGCGCACTGATAAGTCATGTCATCTCTGCATTGTACTCTAGAACTAAAGCTAACATGCTTGTCGGAATTATAGCATATAGCACCTATAACTACAGACATATACATCTAAATACAGCAAGAAATATTCAGTACAGAAGGTCAGTTTCATGCGACGAACGTAAACTCATGCACACAATAGACATGCTTCACGTACAGCGACTGCAGGAGCACTCAGGAAAGCAAGCGTTTGTTTCGGATAGTTTGAGATCACCACCATACATGGCATGTATATGGGTATGCGCCAGTTTCGGCTCAATATATGGAGTTGCCCTTCTGGCTCATCCCTTTGGTGTTGGTATACGTTACTTAGTATCGTATTATATTGGTAACAGGAAGACAGGTAGAAATGGGTTTTGACTGACACCGTAATCGGGAAACAGAGAAGGTGCTGATCCGACATAGTAAAGCGTTGTTGGTGATCCTTGAAGTGTAAAAGAGGATTTGAATACATATTGTTTGTTGTTAGAAACGTTACTTACTACTTTAGAAAAAGTTAGTCAGTCGAGTCTGTGTTTTGGGAAGAGAAAATTTCAAAAAGTACTGCCAATTTTTGTTTAAGTTATCACTACTAGCATAAGAATCTATATGCCATCATCATAGCCAGAGTGTATCTGCAGATACCCCGAATAAGGTTAATGCGATACATTATGTGTTATGAATGAACCGAGCTTTAAGGCCACCCGCGCGAGATCGGGGAGGGTCAGCTAGTGAAATACAATATCCAACCAAACATAAATGAAAAGCCCGCAACATTGCCCGATATAAGTACAAAATGATGGCGGAAAACACAAAGAGAAGCGTCTAATTTCGTCGTCATTAGGAGCAACCACCAAACAAGAGAAAAAGTACGCGGCGACTAATGTAATTAAGTGTAATGTTATAGAAAGAACGGACAAAGTGAACGAGATTGAATCGGGAACCAGCCAGTATCCACTTGTGCGGAATAAAGATAGTTAAGGAAAAGAATGCGTCGCTTTACAATTTCTGAAGCAGAAAAGTGCGAAGTTCTATCTAGTAGAAAACGTCTAAGTGATCAACAAAGGCTTGACTTAGCTTTGGTAGCTGAACTCGAGCGTCTCAGACGGGGTATTGAATTTTTTAAAGCAAAATAGATTCATTAGATTACTATCTTATTCCGTATGGTGTCGGACGCAAAGAATAGCACCATCCCATATCTTCCCGTGGGTGTCGTAAGAGGCGACTAAGGGATGTACCAGAGAATGGGCAGCAGCGTTCTCTGTGCTTTTTGCATCGACCGTACTGCGATCGCCAACCCGCCTGCCAAGCGTGGCGATTATGGCAAACCCCCCCTAAGCAAAAATTACACTTAGGGGAGGCCTATGTCCAGCAGTGGACGTCTTTCGGCTGAAATGATGACTATCTTATTGGATAAAAACGTTGTAGATTTTAATTACTAAGTAATAACTAGTCAGAATTATGTTTCATGAGATGACGGATGATAACAGAAAGGTATGGAAGAAAAAACATACTGCGTCAACCCCGAACGAATTAGGATAAGGTCAAGAGAATGATGATGATGACCCAGAATTATGATTATGACAAGTATTATACACAAGTGGTCAGAAATTCTATTTGTTGCAAAAGGGACCGATTAAGTTTAATGATAGCTACTTATTTTACATTTTGTCTGAACCGAATGAAATGGACTATCTGACACACAAATGTCCCATATGATTATGGGTAGTTATCTTAACGAAGTCTGCGCAAAATCAGGGTTGAAATGAAATGATAACGCTTGAGGTCCGTAATGTTTAATAGAGATAAATATGGCGCATAATATAAGTGAGTGCACATATACTAGAAAAACAGCCAGATGGCTGACCTAGCCTACTACTGGATTTTGTTCAAGATTAGACCAAACTTAGGACCCAGGTAAGAGTGAGAAAGGAATCCTTTTTTTTGTGGAGCATTGAAAATCATCAAATGACTCCTCCTGCTCTGGGCAGAGCGGTAGAGAGTGTCAGACTTGCGCTGACTAAAAACCAACCATGTTCTTTCTTGGCCCTTTGTGTCTGGGCCTCCGGCGCCGCGGTATCTCTTTCGAACAGCCCGCAGCCCCTGCAGGGATAAACGAATCCTTAACTCAACAGCGATTAAAACAAGGCAATGATGATGTATAAATTCTAACAAAGAAACAGCAGATAAGTACTTAAAATATCCATCCTGGTCTTAGAATAAACTGGTGTTATGATTAAACCACGTTCCACTTACAGCAAAAACATAATTTCCCTTGACACTACTCCAATAGCTGCCGTCAACTTGACAATGACGAATCAAACTGTCATTTTCAACCGGATCTAGTTAACGCGTGTAATATAACTCGTTACGTATCGTATCATTAGATAAAAAATAACTATGCCATTGCGTTGTGAAACCTTCGATGGAATGATTGATAATGATGTAGAGAAAACTTGGTGAAGTAGGTTAACAAACATTTCTTGTTGATGATGATTGTTTTAGTAAAGAACACAATATTTTTGATTTGTTCTGAACTGTACGTATACATTTCCTTTGTGTTTTTTACATAATAGGTTTTGTCTAAACTATTGATTCTATTATCTAAAGAAAACAAATATTATTATAACAGACGGTTGATATAAGAAAAGCATTGTTATCGGAAGAAAATTATTCATCAATTACTCAATTTGCTAAGGCTCTTGTGTTCTTCTTCCGAAAGAGTTGAATGATCTAAAAACCTGACACAGATCAAACGTGTGGTCAACAACGGTTGATCATACGGGAACCACGGGTGCTTTACGAAGCATGAATATTTTGTTGAATGAGCTGTGGTGGAATATTTGGGCTAATTTGATGTGCGATAAAGCAAGGGAATGGTTACCGGACAGCAGGTAAAAGATGTGAAGTGGCAGATTAACAGCTTATAGCCAGGTAGGTGGGTGGATGACAATCAGGAGATCGCGGGTAAGACCTGGTCAAACTTATGCAGATCAGAGAAGGTTGGCATGAAATGGAGAAGGCCTATCTACATATACTACTACACTGGGTAGAATAAGGCTGCATATGATGTTGATGATGAATGCATAGAACATTTACATGCAAAGCTATTGTCTATTGAAGCACTTGACAAAAAGAACATTCTAATGACGATTTCTGTAGCGGAACCTCTCATTCCAAAAATAAAACATGCTTGATAAATCATGAGAAGCTCATACTTGTAGTTTCGTATCAATACGATCACTTTTACTAGAGAAAGAACCGCATTTAGAAACGTGTTTGTTTGTTCTATTTGCGCTTTTATTTTAATTAAAGAGCTTTGATAGCGCTAAAAGCAAATGTATGTATTTCAAATTTTATTCTTCGAAAGAATTTTCAAAACGTTCTTACAAAAGAACTATTTGATTAATCCATTTCACGTGAACATTATATAGACCTAATGGACAAACTGCTTTAATTGTATATGCTTTAATACTCGAAAACACTACTATTTGAGCAACCAAATAAAATAAAAGGTTTGAATAGGCTGAATTAATCGTGTCTATACAAATTCTGTTTACTTATCGTTAAATAAAAGTAAACATTATTTAGCAGGATCGCAATTATTTGTTATAAGGTGGATAAACATTTAGTACGTGGGCGACCGAGCTCTGTTTGGGTGAAAATAAAAAAAAAAGATAATCCCAGACTCGAGACCTAGCTGACTAGTAGGTCTAGTGGTCGCAATTGAAACTGCAGAGCATGAGGTCCTGGTTTCGATTCCCGAGTCGGGCCAATCGTTATTGGATTTTTCAATCAGGATTTTTTCAGTAGCAGCAACGTAGCTTGGACTGTGCGGTTGATGTAATAGACTCGCCCTCAATTACATGGGGCTTAAACATAACAGGCGAAATGTGGGTGTACTATTAGGTACACAGCTGCCTAACCCTTCGGGGATTATAGGCGTGGTGTTATGTTATGTATAATAGTATAAAATTAGGTAGGTACAATATACTTGTTCGCATCGGTAAGCTGTGACTCAAAACGTATTTATATAGATATCTAAAACTGGTTTTATACTCAGGGATTTCCAAACTTCTTTTACTTGTAAACCGAAATGAGTAGGTGTGTCATCAACATAAAATAAACATATATGCTTTGGTGCGAAATCTCAAACGACCTTTGCATTAATATAGATAAAGGTTAAATGTAAGTTATTCGGTTCATCCTTCTTCTTTAGGGTGCTACATCATTAATAATATTCTGGTTATTAAATGCCTACGTGCCTTGTAAATGGGCGTATGTTGACTGCGACTACTTCGTATATCATTTTATACTAATAGGTTCTTCACCTTTCATCATGCGTTGCATGCCCTGATACCTGCGTACTTGACGATCGTATGACAGCATCAGCGATTGGAGTTCGCATAGTTGAATTTTGGGCCAAATATATTTTGACAATTTGGATGACTGCCTCTTTTATCGGGCTTATTCGCAGATCGGGCAAAGTGCTATTGGGTTTTTCTATCAGTAGTTTCTTAGTAACAGCCACGAAGTCTGGATTTGTGCCCGCCCCCTATTGCATGGAATTTAAACGTTACTAAAATGTGGGTATACTAATGAGTACCCTTCTACCTTTCGGGGATTAGAGGCGTGATGTTACACTATGTATATTAAATGATATTTTGCCATCGACTCGCTAAGGAATAGGTCCCCGACACCCTTTAGAAAATTTCTGTGAATCTAATTTGATTCCAATTATTAGAACTACACCAAACAATGTCCAGTGATTAGCAACCCTCGTAACCAGGCCTTTGATAAAAAAACTGAACCAAAAAATTTGAATTAACACCGCCTACTCCTTGAAAAAACAAGTCAGCTTTAAATTCCCCAAAGGTTCCACCCACGCTTTATTTTTCTATTCTTGGTATAGGTTTAAAAACCCTGTTTATTTACTTAGTGTCGACTTTAAGTTCGAAAGGACGCGAATTACGGTGTCGACTTTAAGTTCGAAAGGACACGAATTACGTGGGCTAAAGATAATCTCGTTTTGGGGGACTGTCTTATAAAAATGTAAATACAGTGAAACCTGGTTAAATGTGTCTCAGATATTCAAATCTGTCTCATGGGACCCCAGTATGAGTTCCAGTTAAAGAGGTTTCTCACTTATCCAAGTCCCAGTTAACCAAGTTTCACTGTAGTAAAGTAGGTAAAGTAAATTTTGACCTTCGAAAAGTGCTGATTATCAGCCTAGTTTGAATAAATGAATTTTGATTTTGATTGATTTTTTTCCTCAATCTAATCAGAGCCAAGGGGATGGGCAGCAGCGATGTCATATATGGATCCTGTAATAATACCAATTAGCCTGACGTCTCTTATTCTCTCTGCTGTCACTGATAATCTGCATTGTGGTATCCTCGAAGAAGAAGCTCTAGATGATCACGGCAATATCCTGAGCGATGGTCAAGTTTTGCGCATGCTGTTCATACTATTTTTGACTTCATTTTAAATTTATTTAAACTTCATGCACAAGAGTGGTACATAGGCGGACTTAATGCCACAAGGCATGGCACTTTACTTATTATAATCATAACATCTCGTCTGCAATCCTAGAAGTGTTATGCAGAGGTGTACCTTTTAGTACACCCTATTTTCGCCAGATATGTTTTAAGTCCCATGTAATGGGGGGCGACGCAATTGCCACCAATCGGGCATTTATTCAGACTCCGTGGCTGTTACTGATGGAAAAATCCCCACTACACTTTGCGCGATGTGAGAATCAAACCCAGGATTTCATTCTCAGCAGTGGCACACGCGACAACGAGGCAGTTTTTTGACTTAGTTTATTTTTATCAGTTCTCTGATTCTTCTGTCCTCACGTATCTACAATATGGAATTAATTCCCAATGTTCCAGTTGTCTAATCAATGTAATATTAACAGTAAACGTTTCCTTGCTCATATTCTGATACGATCCCTTGAAACAACAATCAAAGTATTTTAGAACGACAGTCTCATAGGTCCACCAATTTCAAACACAGTATCTTCATCATTGGGGTGCTAGGATCAATACCCAAGTAGGTAATTGGGTTTCCTGTTGGCGAATCCTCAAAAAGAACTCGAGATAAATCTTATCTCGGTTCAATAGCGTTGATCACGCCTATTGTATCATTGCCAAACTTCTGTCTATGGATAGGTCGATGTCGCTGGTTGTATGACAGTAGGTAAGACTCGATCTACTTGTACTACTTACGTCTCTTGACTTCTTTTAGCTTCAAATGTTATGAAAATCATCTTTCTAAACTTCAAGTTAACTGTGGGCCATTAACAGCTGTAAAAATGTCCTAATCATCATCAACTTTGTTAGCAGCCTTGTTCTATCATTGCTGCAGTGCTGAGTACAGGTCTCCTTAGTTTGGGTCATTCTTCCCTGGCCTGCGTGAGTGTGGCCTTGCATTTAACCCTCTATTTAGGGCTTAAACCTTTTGACAGCCTTTTGCGGACACTAGATGGTCTGTCTACCAAATTCAGTATTTTTGAGTATGAATCTATTGAGTAGTGCAGTATAAGGGTTAGCTGTTCTTCACAGACAAATCATGAATTAAGAACCGTCTTTTTGTCACCCCCATTTGTCAAGAGAGCCATATTTAGAGGTATTTGGACCCCTATCTGTTTATTTTAACAGTATTTCGGATATTCATCTAATTAACAGTTAAAAAAAACAAAAAAGTGGTAACTTTGAGTTTTAACAAGACTATGTTACAATACATGCCAGTATCTACGATATAAACTCTAGGATCAGTGAGCAGCAACCATTGCTCAGCTGTGAAACCACGTAACATAACCACAAACACATGTGGCATACTCGGCTTTCCAAAAGCTTTACTAAATACATATAGTTACTTCATTCAACTTGGATAGCGATACAACCATGCAGCAACTCAACTGAATACTTGTTACGATCTCAAAAAAGCAATATATTATTAAAAACTTAAATAAGAATGAACATTTATTCACAAATAGGGATCTATTTGATGTAAATAAAAGAAACGTGAAGAAAAAAACATACAATTATTGCAACTACATAATATATTATAAAGCCAGTCAAAAAAATAAGATACTTTAACTTACCAACAACTCCAGTGACAATCCAAAGATACAGAAATAAATCACAACAGAAACACAGAAATGGACGATACAATGAACACCACGGGAGAGGGTTACAAAACAATATAATAAAATAAAATCACCAGGGTCAAACAGGAACGCACAATCAAACTTAACGCGGACGCACCATGCACACTCTTACGTAGGGATGTCCAGGACTCGGCCTTACAGTTACAGACGTTTCATAATCAATGCGTGAGTGTTGTAATATTTACGTAATTTTTTTTTCAGCTTGTCAGACTGCCGGCGCGATGTAGTGTGGCCGCAGCCGAATGTACTGCTCCCGGTGAACGCACGGGCCGCACTGCTTGCCCATAACGGCAAAAGGTCGTTCGTTACCCACATTCTCTTTCCGCGCAAGCCTTCTCAAGTTAGAACGAGATGGAGCATTTACAGCTCCACTAAGCCGGCTGCTAGAGCGAGACGGACGCATCACAGCCTCACAGGAAAACCCGAACTCGAGTCTTGATAGTTCTAACTTAAGACCGTGCTTTGCCTTTGTGAATTATTTGAAAGGTATATCTCATTGCACAAGCATTTTATTATGTGTAAAACGGAAACAACAAAAACGTTCTAATTGTCAAATGAATGGGCAGGCATTGCAAGGTAAATGTCTATTTCCACACAAGTTCGCACTGTGCGTGTGTTTCTCCGATTCCCATAATGTAGTAAGTAGTATGCGTGCGCCCCAGGCACTCGGAAATATTTGATTGTTTCAGTATTATTATGTGTAGTTAGCCCGGGTCGTAGCAAATATTAACTGAACATGTATCCAGTTAGTGGGAAACATACTCTAATTAAACATAAGCTCTTGTTATCTCTATTTTAACAGCACAATTTAGTCATCCATTTAAATTCTCAATTTATTATTTCGGGTAAACAGAAGATCCGAAATCATTAATTTCGACTAACATAGTATATGGCGTATAATCCCTGAACCGTAACTGTGCGTTCTCGATTTGAATTTTCGCCGCTCAGTGAGTTTTATCCGCGAACCGATAGCTGCCAGTACCTAAAGCTGAACGATTACTCAAATTACGTGGTGAATTTTGCTATTCAATTTAGATTCCATAATGAAGGATTTTCTCTATGATTAAGTAAACTTTGACTTTTACGCTTTTTTCAGGAAGACTGTTAGTTTGAATTCCCAAACCGCTGACTTCATTTCTGCTGCTATAAATTCAATACACGTTTCTTATATTTTATTACCTCTTTGTGATTGAAGTCGAAGGTTACCTTTTATGTATTTTCTTTGGCCTAATAAAAAGGCGTAGGTTTATTCTAATATTAAGTACTTTCCAGATTCCCAAAATTATTCGGTTCCTCTCTACCCACACGAAAACGCATTAAAGACACTTTGAGCATTTGGAGCATGTGAAGTAATTACATATTCCAGTATAATATTTTATCAGCTCTGAGAAAATGAACGGTTTCCAAAGGGGTAGCTCGCAATATGTAGGTAGAGGCAGCAATATGAATTAATATTAAACTAAGTCTGATTATCAAAGTGCTGTAAGCTTTTTTCTGCAGTGCCGCGTCCTAACTGAACCTTTCGATCGCGTTCAGTTTTTGGAAAAGATAAAAGGCTGTCAAAAAAAATCCACAACGATTTTGCTTTAGTTAAAATGTGGTCTATAACTCTTTCGTACAGTGATGGCGAAAATTAAAATCGTGGTGATTTTTCCGGAGAGTAACGGTTATCGTTCCGTTGATTTCAGAGAGAATTTCTGCTATAAAGCTGAAAGGCAATGGCCAGTTGTCGGTATTATTCACTCTAAGGCTTAAATTATGACCCGAACCGTAACTTTTCCGAGGAAATATCGATTTCGACTAAAAAGATTTGTGCAGATTGGAATCTAGAGTCTGACTAAATTCAGGATTTGAAATAGCTTCAGCAACACTGCTAAAAGTAATTGAGAGATTTTATTGATAAGCGTGTAATGTTTATGTGGGTAATAATTTCCGTTCAATGTTCTTTTTAAAATTAGTGCTAAGTTTGGCTTTCCTCTATGTATTGTGCGACCTCCATGACAAAAAACATGATCACTTGGGCACCCTTTATTAAACACCATGTTTGCCTGTACCTAGTGTAAACATAAAACATACTTTATATAATACTAGCTGACCCACGCAACTTCGTCTGCGTCACATAAATATACCTTTCTCGATATATCGACTATCCGACATAAATTAAGCTAAATCGTAACAAACAAAAAATCTTATTTTTCTTCTTTATTACAATAGTTTAGATGGTTTAGATTAGCTTGGATTATATTAAAGTGAATTACTATAGGTATCTCTTACTGTTAAATACATATACGATAACACTCTGTACTTGTAAACATTATGATGCAGTAAATATTTTGAATTTGAATTTCCCGGAAAGAATCTCCCTAAATTGCGACGCGCGAATTATTTTGCCGCGCGGATATTTTTACATTGCGATATCTTCTAAGATATTTGTTTAAACTGTTTAGAGTACAGGGTACAAATATTCTATATTAAATTTCTCTTCTAACAAACACATTTATTTAGATATAGATTAATACCTTATGGGTTAAATAAGCTTCGCAAAAAATAATTATTTTTAACCTAACAATTTAATAGTAAAAAAAGGTTACAGTGAGTCAATCTTAAAAGATAGATATATGCTGTCGCGGACTTTTTTTTTAAATTTTTAAAGAGGAACAATTCCTTCGTACATGATATTTGCGTAACTTAAACCGTTTTCGCAGCGCACGCAGCGGAAGCTCTCAAAAAGGAAATACCTTTTCCCGTTTTTGTAACATTTTTCATTTATGCTCCGCTCCTATTAGCCGTAGCGTGATGTTAAATAGCCTATAGCCTTCCTCGATAAATGGACTATCTAACACAAAAAGAATTTTAAAATTCCAACCAGCAGTTCCTGAGTTTACCGCGTTCAAACAAACAAACAAACAAACATACAAACAAACAAACAAACTCTTCAGCTTTATAATATTAGTATAGATATCTGTTTGTGGACACCAAACATGCCTTTTCTTCTTTTTTTGCAGGGTGGGAAAGCATCAAATGACTCCTCCCGCTCTGGGCACAGCGGTAGAAGTGTGAGACTTCTACTGACTAAAAACCACCCATTCCTTCTTAGCTTTTTGTATCGAAGCCGCGTTATCTCTTCCGACAATCCGCAGCCCCGACGGGACACCAAACATGCCGGCGACAGATATTTCTCGACGGCATGTAATAATGGCGGCATAAAAACTCTGACAACAATTTAGGCACTAACCACACGAAAAGAAGAAGAAGAAATGTTTTTTGGGGTTCCGCAGCCGAAAGGCAAAAAAACGGAACCCTTATAGATATAACACACTTGCACTTCGGGTGTTTTTACAGAAGGTAGTAGTTACGAAAAGTAGGTAGGTAAGAGGACAATAGGAAGGTAAAGGAGATAAACAACAACGAATCAGAAAGAATTTGCAACATCTATCAATGCCGCAATGCTCAATTCTGATTAGGGACCTGTTTACAAATGATCAGTAATTGGGTCGGTCGGTCTAGCATTAAGCATCATTGTTTATTCAGTACAGCAGCACTGCTACTGGTTACACCACTAGCAGTTGTGACAAATAATTAATGCCACTGGTGGATGGCTAGCCTTAATTAGCGGTCATTACATATGACG
This sequence comes from Diarsia dahlii, assembly GCA_949775195.1. Lineage (NCBI taxonomy): Eukaryota > Metazoa > Arthropoda > Insecta > Lepidoptera > Noctuidae > Diarsia > Diarsia dahlii. The sequence goes on from OX459191.1 coordinate 15,324,334, forward strand.
TCACTTTAATACGTTGAACTTTCGACTTTTTGGACCATGAAACATTGGTCGCAATTAATTGTTGGTTGTTTATAATATACTAGCGACCAACCCCGGCTTCGCACGGGTGCAATGTAGAGCGATCTATAAACCTTCCTCTTGAGTCACTCTATCTATTGCTGAAATCCGTTGCTTCATCATCAGCCTATAATGTTCCCACTGCAGGGACTCAGGCCTCCTCTCTAGGAGAGGGATGGGCTATGATCTACCACGCGGGCCCAGTGCGGATTGGTTTGGAAATCCGTTGCTTAGTTAGTCTAAATTCTAAAAGATCTAAGTGTATAAACAGCGGGACCAACTTTGTTTTATACTATGAAAAGATGGGCGGACGACATAGTTTCCATCAGGGGAAAAACCTGGATGAAGCTTGCACAGGACGGGCGAGGAGGAATGGGACGCCGTCGCCTCCTTCTGCGAAGCAGTGATGCTATAGCGAAGGAGGTGGCGGAACGTGAGAGGGAGAGAACCTCTCAACGTCCCAGCCGCCGCGGAAGGCGCGGAAGGCGCTCCGGGCGTCGGGGGCCACGTGATGGCTTCCGGCCACCGTAGACGCGGGCCTGTGGACGGTAAGTAATGGGCTAGCTCGCCGTCCGGCCGTCGTCATGGCGGCAACAGACCGTGTCGGCGGCGCGTTCGTGTTCCACGCGCGCCTCAAAGAGATGTCAGCAAGGAGGGGCCCGCAAGGGCCGACGCCCGTCGGGGCCGCGGATTCTAGTACTAGATGACGTGGCCTCGGCACAAGGGCAAAGAAGGAACATGGGTTCGGTTTTTAGTCAGTAGAACTCTGACACTCCCCTTCGCTCTGCCCAAGAGTGGGGTCATTTGATGATTTTCTACACACCAAAAAAAAAAGCTTGCACAGGACCGTGGAAATTGGCACAAGAAAAGAGAGGCCTATACCCAGCAGTGGCTGAGTTCGGTCTGTGGATGATGATGATGTACAGATACTAGCAAACCGCCCCTGCTTCGCACAGGTAATTATAAAGAAAGAATAATGAGTTTATTGGCACAAAATATCTTTATATACAATACTAAGACATTTCACACGGGTAAAACATTGAATTTTGGTAAAAAGGTCTGTACAATAGTGAGAAACCCTGCCTGCTAACCTGGGGGTCCTATGACTTAGGAGTTTGTATTCTACTGTAGCTTCGTGTGCAAAATAAACCTTATTTAACACAAATAAGGTGAAGATTAGCATGTAAGAGTCACCGTGTAGTGACACGTGATGTTTATAAAACGTCACACCTGTAATCCTCGTAGTTTAGGAAGTGCTATACCCATGGGTGTACCTAACAGTACATCAATTTCGCCGTGTAGCGAGGGCATGGGCGAGCCTATCGCCATCTGCTGCTACTAAAAAATTCTTGATGGAAAAACCCATTCTCAAAAGGCTGACCCGGAAATCGAACCCAGGTCCTCATTGCTCAGCAGTCGCGTTTGCGACCACTCGACTAATGTTGCTGTCTAGCTTGAGCTTTAAACAATACCTAAGCACACAATGACTGTAACAATACAAAACTCGAGAAGAAATACAAAATGATTAAATAAAAAGAAATTGTGGTCAACATGTTTGCAAAAGAAATCAAGTCTTGCGATGCCAGAGGCGACGGCAAAGATCAAAAAGACTTTGTTTGAATATAATCCACTCAAGAGTAAGTCAGATCCGTCAATCTACTCAAGAAAGCACACTCAGATTGTAACTCTGTTTATATTTTAATACAATTTATTTTCTTTCTTTCTTTGAAATTATGAACAAATGTACAAGAGTTTTCCGAAATGTACGGCTTTGTGTATCTTCTCCGTCACTTGTACACATAGCTTCACATCAAGCTATACATGTCCAGTATAATATGGCCTCACTTTATATAGATTTCACGTACCATAAGAGTTCCGCATAAACTGATTATATATGTATGATGGCTTGATTGCTTTTCATGTGCCCCTACGTGTGATAGGCTCCTTCTATATCTACGCCTGTTGTCCTCGAAGGATTTGGCAGCCAGCGGTGTGCCTTATAGTTGTAGTACATCAGTATATCGTCATCTTTAAATCCCATGTAGTAGGGTTCATTTTTAGGGTTCAGTACCCAAAGGGTAAAAACGGAACCCTATTACTAAGACTTCGCTGTCCGTCCGTCTGTCTGTCACCAGGCTGTTTCCCAAGAACCGCGATAGCTAGACTGTTGGAATTTTCACAAATTATGTATTTCTGTTGCCATACAGCGGCAACAGAAATACATAATTACCAAACAAACTATACAAAAAACGTAATTTTTCGTTTTGGTACGGAACCCTTCATGTGCGAGTCCGACTCGCACTTAGCAAGTTTTTTTTTTCTATTTCTATTCCTATTGCGATTAAAACAAATCTGGTAGAAAATCTCATTAACACTTATCATGCTTCGCAATAAGGCTTGCGCCTAACCCAACCTAACGCTCACACCTAAACCAAGGCGAAACATAACTAAAAGTGTAACTGTACGGTTAACCGATAACCATGTACTGGACATGTACCGTTCCGTGTGGTGTCGGACGTGTTCCGTGTGGTGTCGGACGTGTTCCGTGTGGTGTCGGACGTAAAGAATAGCACCATCCCATATCTTCCCGTGGGTGTCGTAAGAGGCGACTAAGGGATGTACCAGAGAATGGGCAGCAGCGTTCTCTGTGTCTTTGTAACAACCATACTGCGATCGCCAACCCGCCTGCCAAGCGTGGCGATTATGGCAAACCCCCCCAAAAATGCCTGGGGGAGGCCTATGTCCAGCAGTGGACGTATTATGGCTGAAATGATGATGATGATGATGATGTACTGGAAATTATAGACTGCGTTGTGTTTTGCTGGCGGAACAGGCTGGGTCAGCTTTGGCGAGTCGGTTTTGCTTCTCCGCTCATATAAGCAAGCGTACTGTGATTCAGGGAGTTTCCGATTTCACGTAGTTACTCGCGTACCTGACCTCCAGAAATTCCTGAATGTGTCATGAAAGTCTATATAGTTCATTACTGTTATTTTTGTCTTGATTACTTATAGTACATGTTGACCCCGAAAGTAGGCACTTTAAAGAGTTTTGAGGGAGGGATCGTAGGATAGGAGTTTAAGGGACCCCTTCTGAAGCCACTACCCCGTCAATGTGGCTGATTGCTGGTCGAAACAAAAATATAATTTAATAATTATGAAAATCATCGACTCGAAGAAGACGGGTTTTGGGAGAGCCTAAAAATGGATTATTAAATCTTATTATGGCTTCTTTCAATGCGAAATACTTACAAAACAAAATAAAGTACTTAACCATAATCAGATAAAATTTGCTGACTTATTGGATTCTGTTATCCTATTGTACGAAACTTTATATTATTTATTAAAAGAAAATATTTGTTAGAAAATGATAACCTTTAACCTTTGTCACTTCTTAAATATAATGGCATTATTTCCGGCACACAAGCCGAGCCTCCGTCAAAACTTGGTTCAACAGAAACAAAATGTATTGTGTTTCTCGCATAAATATTATTTACATATTTAGTTTATTCGGGTACGTGGTTCTAATCTCGCGTCCATTGTTTTAGTTTCACACGACTTGTTCGTTGTTACGGCTGGGATACATCCTCGCGCATATCGTTGAGAATCTATTTCCTTTTCATTTGTTTTGTGCCGTGTTTTGTTTATTATTTCGTTGGATAACATATCGCACAAAAAGGTGATTCGTTTTGTATACTTTTGTGGTTATGTGTAGTTGGAAAATGACCTCAGTTTTCACTGAAAATATATAGTACTTCTTATCAATGTGTATTTTTAAAACTGACGTCAGTCTTTGATACAGATATACCTAGTGCTGTGAACCAAGTTTAAAGGCTTCAATACCCAGTATGAGGCTTCTCACGCCAGGATTGAACTTTCCATTGTTATTCATTGGATTCCACCCAGTATATGATCGATATGTGTGCTTAAATCAATCACATAGACATTTGTCAGAGTTCTAGAAACAAACGACATCGCGAGGGCTTTAAAATTGATGACAAATGCAATCAAGTGACTGCAAACATCTATCTAGATCTACATTTGCTTAAAAATATTGAACGATATCAAAATGCAGACAACTTTAAGTCTCAATAAAATGTTGAAGCTATTTTGTGAGCATAAAAAGGCCACGTACTTGCACTACAATGTCGGAGTGGACGCGGAACTGGTATTGAATGCTAACAACCTTCAGGCAGCCATGATGCAGCTCGAAATATTGCGATAATGTGAGGTTAATACACCCTCCCCCTCACCGTACAACCGCCTTCTTTTATGCAAGTGTTAGGCAACAAAAAAAAAAGATTCTTTGTCTTTGGAATGCCGAGCGTTGAGAAATAATAGAACCTAATCTATGGACATAAGTTACATGTAAACTGTTGATATTTTGAATATCGAACGGCCAGTGTTTGCAGTGCATTACATTACGCTAGAAATATTTTTAGTTGCCAGTAACATAACAAAGTGCTTATAAAGTTATCATCCCCACAAGCTAATGAGTATTCATGCATATTTCAACAATAAACGTTAAACTCAGGAAGTTAAATTAGTAGCTACGTTCATGCAAAATGAAGCACATTAGTCAGGCGTAATAATTCAGACCGAGCAGGGTATTTAAAATTAGCAACAGAGTATTTGTTAAGCAGAGCTACTTACAAGTTGGGGTATTCGGAACTTCAAGTTCAGTGCGTTCAATGTATGTAATAATTGTTGTTTATAAGTAACTTCATAAGATACAATTTGTTGATTGGACGAAAGCGCTGGCTGTTTTTGATACCAAGGTTAGGCTATTGTTCCTTCGGGGCTGCGGGTTGTTTGAAAGAGATACTGCGGCCTCGGCACAAAGAGCTAAGAAGGAACATGGGTGGTTTTTAGTCAGCAGAAGTCTGACACTCCCTACCGCTCTGCCCAGAGCGGGGAGGAGTCATTTGATGATTTCCCACACTCCAAAAAAAAAACGGTTGTTGCCACAACAAAGAATTTTTTTAGGAGCAGACCGGAGTCACAATAGGCTCGTATTATTTCGCGGTACATAACCATATGTAGCTCGAATAATATTAGTGTGTCATACAACTCTGTCTACGCCTTCGGGAAATACAACCTTGATGTTTTATTTAAATTGAAGCAGTATATAAAACAGTTACGAAGCTTAATTACTTGACCGCCTCGTAGGTCTAGTGGTTGTAAGCTGTGTATCAGGTCCTAGGTCTGATTCCCAGGTCGGACAAAGTGTTATTGCATCAGGAACTTCTCAGTAGTAGCCACAAAGTCTGTATTCTTCTTCTTCTTTATGGGGTTTTAGGTTTCCGCACTTAGTCCTTAAGGTGGACCATTGTGCGTGAGCCGTGGCGGCCGATTATTCCAACCAGCCCACCTCCCTCCAGAAGCAGATCAGACTTCCCGGTCTCCTCAGGGCATCCGCAAGGGATCGTGGTGTTCCCAGGGTCTCCTGACGAATCTTGGTAACGCCTGTGCACTCAAGGAGCACATGCGCCACAGTTTCCTCCGCCTCCATGCATGCCCTGCACAGGGGACTGTCAGTGATTCCAAAGTCTGTATTTCTGCTCGGTTGTTGACAATAGACTCGCCTCTATTAAATAGGACGTAAACATAACTGTCGAAATGTGGGCGAACTATTGGGTAAACCTTTGCCTTACCCTTCGGGGATTACAGTCGTGATGTTATGTTATAACTTTATTAATATCAATAAAGCATTTTCATTCATCGACGCAGGTGTCGTCTGACGGTCGCCGCGCAAAACACCGAAACTGAATCGAGGGCACGCCAACTACGCCAAGGCCCCGGTTTTTTGCGATGATCCAATAGTACACGACTGAAAACGTAGCTGCCTTCATAAAGTCACGTATTGTAAGGGTTGATCCGTGACGTGAAATATAAAATGGTGTCGTACAGCGCCGTCCTTTGCCAGTGGATATTTGCGCCCTAAACGTTTTTGGAAATACAAATTCGTCTTGCGGTTCGTATTTTTGCTTTAACGTCAGTTTTGTATTTATTGGCGGGAACCTGGGTGGGTTAGGTATATAGAAAATATGTATATGCCATACTAATTGTGTTTAGGACCTAAATGTACACTTTTTATGTGATAAACGCTTACAATATAAATATAATAGCCTTTTACTGTTGCCGAGTAGAGTTCTTAGAATTTTATTTTGAACAACCTCGAATTCTTGTCATCTTTTAATACTACCACTTACAGGTGAGATATACTTTATCTTATTTATAATTTAAATTAGTCATTAAATTACATTGTAGAGAAAAAAAAAATTTTTTTGTTCAAAAAATTTAAATTATACTCAGTCAAACAAATTTAAGCACGGTACCTAAACGGTACCGTGCTTAAAAACGCTGTTCAAACTTCTCGGTAGGCCAAAGTTTAGGTTGAGAAAGCGCTAAAAGGACTTTCTTTATAATCATAGCCAGTACCAGCAGCTCTTGTACAAACTGCGTGAAAGTTCTCCGTTTGTAAAGCAGAAAGAAAACGTTTACTGTCCCATTGCTAGTCAAAGGCTTCCCCAATTCCTTCCAAAAACTGTTTTCCAGTGCCTCCTCGAACCAGCCCTCGCGGTTCATTTGGCATTTCTTTCGTGTGGAGAGTTGGAGACTACCCAGCAGTTATCGCGAAACAACTTTCGTAAAATGCATATTCACTAAAAACCAATGGTTTGTAGGTATGTGTATGTGTCTACAACAATATAAATCACAAGATAAGTCACTACGTTATCGCTTCAACATCATGTTTTTACAGCATCGAGTTTCAGTAACAACACTGACAATGCCATAAAAAGTAGCAAAACGGGTCACCAGCAACACCGAACAAAATCCATAAATTATTTAAACAGATGTAGAACAAACTATATCGAGAGTTTAAAACAACAATGTCCACTTTAGCCCATACGGACAAAACTCAGCTGTAAATAAAGTTGAACAAACTTTTACGAGCGTCCACAGCTACTACAAACACGAAACCTTTTAAAAATGGCGATGAGCTCGGGGATTCTGTTTTTTATTTAATCTTCCCGTAATCTGGTCGTAAAAAGGACAACCGGCCGCAGCGCCACCTAGCGGCCGGGCCCTACTGCTGCCGAAGCGCGGCCGTAAAGTTTTTATTGTTTCCGGGTCACGGCGCTTCGACAATTCGGTTTTCCAATCAACATCTTTATAGTGATAGAGAGCTTCGTAGCCACTACAATAAAGCGTTTAGGGTCCGAATAGTGCTAACTGAGCCTTTATCTGCTTTACACATGACCGGCTTTCAAGATCTTGTAGCGATATTGGTTTGTAATGTTTGTGGGTGCGATGGAATGAATATAATTATGTACAGACCCCTCTGTACCTAAGTAAGCACCTTAAGCCCTGCTCCTGGCTGTTATTTGTAGATATCAAAATGGAGTACCTAATGAATGAAAAGGGTTGCTAATGAAGACCTGCACGCTATCACGAATCCCCGACACAATAAAGATTTTTGGAACACAGTTTTGTTTGGGTTATGAATATAAATCTTGATGAGACCAAAGGAAAGATCGGATGGATTGTGTGAGGAATGATTGGATTAAAAAAGGAGTAATTGTATTTGTACGTAACGATTGACAGCGGAAAACGGAAGAAAAAGCGTGCTGGGCCGACCATAAATAACATAGGACAAGTGCAGGAAAATGATGACAGACTTTTGCCTAACCACTAAAATCTTTTTTAACAATCAATTAGATTAAAGAATGAATGAAAACTGAATACCAAAGATAAAATAAAACTACCTTCCTAATTGTGAAAATTGGAGGAGCCTAAACAAAACTCAAAACTTCCCTGTCTATTAATAGAGCGGAACAGAGCTGAAAATCCGCGTATAAGCCTCATTGTATGAAACGAATGAATTAATTTCATGCTTACGTTTGGTTTCGTTATGAACAGCGGTCTCTTTTAACAAGTGGAAAATTCACGGAACGTTACACAGATAATTTAATTCCTTTGAACCGTCCTATTATACGTATTGTGGCACTAAACGTTTACGGATTAGAATTCACCGGGTTTCGTTTTTAGTCTATGCTCAAACCTATTTATAAAACAGCCAGATTTCCGTGGTCAAACATGTAAAGAAAACAGAAAAGCTAATAGAGACCGTCTAGACTCGTTTAAAGTTTAAACCTTCGTTGTGTCCTCTCCGTGTCAATTTGTGGTGCCACCCACCGTTTTAAGAAAGTGCCAAAAACATTTTCCACCGCTTCCACCGAGTGCGCAGTTGGAGTTTAAACCCGACATTTCTTGCGAACGAATCGTTCTTTTGCTTCAGAAGTGTACATTACTCTTTTAACAGTTTCTGATTTATTGTTCGAGACAAACGAGAAATTTTACTCTCAGTAGAATATTTTAGTATACAAAACGAAAACAAGTCATCAGATAATTATGATGTCCATTTATATCTCAAACGCCTTAGATTTAACATAATGATTGACACCGACTCATCCAAAATTCATTAAAATAATGCCAGTCAGTATATTTTAAGGGGTTGTCTAATAGCTAAGATTATGGTAACGCGCCTCCCTAAGATTTGAAGAGGCTTTTAGGGGAAGATATTATTACGCCGCTTTATAAATTATCTTCTACTTTTCATATTAAAAACGGTAATTTATGAGATCTTTAATTAAATTTCGTTTGGCAAGATTTTGATGGGAATATCGATATTAATAATGTTAAGAGACGCTCTTAACAGTCTGATATAATCCTATTATAGCATCCAATCAGGAGTTAATGCAGCACTATACGGGTAATGATATTACCTCTAAACGGAAATCGCTATATTAGCTTCACAAAAGCTTGTCTCGCTCAAAGGGACTACTTAGCAACGTTAGCTATTCATATTAGGAACAATATTATATAGTTACCATTACAACATTTACTTCAATGGTAATATATAGATATTTGATCATTTTGATCCATTTGCATAGTACTTACATACAGTAAACTTACATAATACTTGCATGCTGTGTCTATCGCACCATATTGAACACTATACATGTATCTTTTTGTTGTAGGTATTATGTGAACAAACAGTGTAACAATTGTAGATGGGCCAATAAATAAATAATAAAATGTTTTTACACTAAACAAGAAGATAAAATACTGCAACATACGTATGCATAAAGCGTGAGTATTTTGTGTGTATTTTATACAGCAACAGTCAACTTAAGAGATCGTCATTATGTTTTAGAGATACCTAGGTAGTTATAAAAGCCCTACATTTTTTTTCCTAACACTAAATATTTCTCTAAACTTAATAAAACTCACGAATGTTTGTGTTTACCCTTGATCCACGCGTCGTACGTCGAGTGCAGCAAATGGTGGACACAATTGTTTCGCTTGGCATACCTTTGAGTGGCGACAAACGTGACCAGTCGTGTCCAGGTTCTGCATTGCGGCCTTTTGTGACGCCACACTGTACTTCCAATTTGTTATGTCCATTATTTAACTTTATTTTAGAGGAAAAACTTTAAGGACGCTAAAACATTTTTCTACAAATAACAGTGGTTTTCAGGTACCATTTTAACGTATAAGCAATCATAAATGTGAAGATATCATGGTCTTAATTTAAAGATAATTTATTCGTCTCCAGATTGGCATCAGAAAAATTGTATGACGTCATACAAAAAAATCGCACAAATACGTTTTTTCCATCACAATAATCGCAGAAAATGTAAAAAAGTAGGGTCTGAATAGGTACCCATTATAGGTAAATTTACAGCATATTATATCTCCAAAATTATTATAAATTGCGGTACATATAGTCCTTTAGATGTTGAGATATATTTTTTTTGTTTATATAAATTTTTTTATTCAATTATTAGCTATAATAAAAACATTTGCCAATTTCTTCATACATTTTTCGCTCCCGGTTCATCATTCCGCGCTCAGCAGCGCTAGTGGAAGGACGGGTGTATCGCTCTCTCGCAAAAAATACGTACGATAAACGTGATAGAAAATGATTTTAGTGTACGGTTACCACGGCAACCGACGACCGACGACGACCGGAAGGAGTTGATACTTTTTAGGACTGAGCTATAAGTAAGTACGAGTTTCATACTTTTATTAATAGAATGTGATTTAGAAATTATGTTGGGTACGACCGGGATTTGGATGGGTGGGGTTAAGCAGTTTGTTGACAAGGTTCAGAAATGGATGGGTCAGGTCAAGCTGTCGACGGTGAGGTTTGGAAGTGGATGGGTAAGGTCAAGCTGTCGGGGGTGAGGTTTGGAAATGGATGGGTAAGGTCAAGCTGTCGGCGGTGAGGTTTGGAAATAGATGGGTCAGGTCAAGCTGTCGACGGTGAGGTTTGGAAGTGGATGGGAAAGGTCAAGCTGTCGGCGGTGAGGTTTGGAAATGGATGGGTAAGGTCAAGCTGTCGGCGGTGAGGTTTGGAAATGGATGGGTCAGGTCAAGCTGTCGACGGTGAGGTTCGGAAGTGGATGGGAAAGGTCAAGCTGTCGGCGGTGAGGTTTGGAAATGGATGGGTAAGGTCAAGCTGTCGGAGGTGAGGTTTGGAAATGGATGGGTCAGGTCAAGCTGTCGGTGGTGAGGTTTGGAAATGGATGGGTCAGGTCAAGCTGTCGGCGGTGAGGTTTGGAAATGGATGGGTAAGGTCAAGCTGTCGGCGATGAGGTTTGGAAATGGATGGGTAAGGTCAAGCTGTCGGCGGTGAGGTTTGAAAATGGATGGGTCAGGTCAAGCTGTCGGCGGTGAGGTTTGGAAATGGATGGGTAAGATCAAGCTGTCGGCGGTGAGGTTTGGAAATGGATGGGTCAGGTCAAGCTGTCGGCGGTGAGGTTTGGAAATGGATGGGTAAGATCAAGCTGTCGGCGGTGAGGTTTGGAAATGGATGGGTCAGGTCAAGCTTTCGACGGAGAGGTTTGGAATTGAAGTTCCTATTTCATTTTAAGTACCTACTTATTTCACATGGTTATTTCACGTAGGTAGCGTATTTTTCTTTTCGGAAGTCGCTGTCGGTACCGGTTGTTCTTTTTCATTAAGTTTGGTTGGTAGGTACCCCATATTGGGTGTACATCTGTTTGCCCCTTAAACCCGAACAAGCGTGATATTATATTATGAAATGGCGAAAACACTACATAAACATACGATCACAGCTATCGTGAGTCATTTGCTGTCTATATTATTGAAGAGTTCCATCTTCTACTTCGGAAGATCTCCAATCCTGGTGACCTGTAATTCAGGTTTTTTTGAAACCTACTTCAGGCACCAGCTCTCACAATGTGAATATTATAGTGTTCAAAACGTGCTACAAAACCATTGTGAGAGAAATAAATAAACTTATTATTATTATTATATTATAATCATATTTTACAGTAAAACCTTCCTTAAAAACACAATATGCATTTATCAACGAAAATCCGATTGATATCGGATCAGTAGCTTTTGGGAAAATCGCGGATACATACAAATACAGCACCTTCTTTTTTTTCGACTCGGTTGAAAATACTAACCTACTTATCATGACGACGATACTAATAATTAACAATTACCAAATGCGTTTTCAAAGTTCCAAGTAATCTACCAAATTCTATTTCAATACAATTAAAAAATAATATCAATGATCAAGATTATTTATAGGAGGTTTAAAACCGAGCGCTATTGTGAGACCTTGCTTTGAGCGACTTTAGTTACCTAAACATGAGTTGATCGAAAATGTAACAGCGTCCTTAATGTCAATTTATTGGAGTCAAATTGTAACAAATAGTGACTAAAAATCTTTTTCACCCCTTGTTAGTTACGTAACATCAGATTTATAATCCCAGAAGGATAAGGCAGAGGTTTACCTAACAGTACACCCTCATTTCGCCATGTTCATTTCGTTATGTTTAAGTCTCGGGCACTAATCCAGACTCTGCGACTGCTTCTGAGAAATTCCGTGAAAGATTGAGAAGTTTCGCGAGATTCTGAGAAATTCTTGTTAGTTACGTTGTCGATAATTTTGAAGATAGGTATTCGCCGATAAAAGTTTCGTCTGCCTACGCTGTGCAAGTAAGTCTTTAAGCATCTTAAAATGTTTTAAACCATCAGGAGATCAGAAACCCACGGTATGCAGGCTAGTAAAAATAATTAATGGTGTAAACAACCTGATACCACAGGTTGCACGAAGCTCTAGGAGTTTGCGTAACTTTTTAGGGTTCCGTAGGTGACAAGGAATCCTTATAGTTTCGCCATGTCTGTCTGTCTGTCTGTCCGCACTATATCTCAAAGAACCTTAGTACTAGAAAGCAGTAATTTGTTATATACTGTAATATACAAATGAGCTACGTCGACAAAGTGGTAAAATAAAATCAGTTTTTTTATATCCAGTACACTTAAAAGTGGGAATGATTTTTTTCTGTTAGTCGCCAGAGTTACGTAGGATATACTAGGTTTGTTTTCATATATGGACCTATCCAACAAAACACTCTGGGTCATGGATCTTGGCCAACAGCATATCAAAATACTACTTTGTTGGTCTAGCGGTCGCAAGCTCTATCTTGCTCGCTGCTATGCTTGAGGTCCTGGGATCAATTCCCGGGTCGTGCAAAGCGTTATTGGGTTTTTTCCATCAAGAATTTCTCAGTAGCAACCTCGTAGTTCTAAAATACAGCCCTTGTTCTGTTACGTATTGCAAAGTTCAAGTTTTTCCAGTCGCGATCAATCAAGGACTTGAAGAACTTCGTGAATTGGCGTTTATCTTGGCAACGAAGGAGAGGGAAAGATAAGCAACTTGTTATAAAAGCTTTTACTGAAAGTTCTAGAAGACGTTGAAAAATAGGCCTGTGTTTCACCTGTACTTTTCTAAAGCTCAAATGTTAAACGAACCGACTATAGTTCAATTTATCTTTAGCCGTCCGAATATAAAATACAACATTAATTATGAAATATAGATTCTTGCTAGTTCTTATTCATAGCAAATAACCAACCCGAACCGTGCACCATTTTCTCTACTTTTTATAAATGTCCATGGAAACCTGAGTGAAATAAAATATTTGATTTTTTGATTTCAAAGATTTTTCTTTTATTTTATTATGAGACTTAATATACTTACATCAAAGCATTATTAAAGCTCAATTCTTGCTTTCAATTTAACGAGCTTTATGTGGATGCATGGTTGAAGCACGAGCTAAACTAATTCCAAGAAACAAAGATATAAGTACGAGGGAAACGATGAAGTTTCTGAGAAACCTATATAGCTGAGCAAGTACATACAAATATACAGGGTGGAATTTTTAAAACATTCTTTTATTTTTAGAAAGAAACAAATATACATTGAAAGATTTTCAGAAATTCGCTTCCCTAACTTGGGAATCGAACCGGCTAAAATGAGAGAAATTTTATACCTCCAGTTTTTAGAGTACTTTCTCTCCACATGAGGTTGAAATATTCCAGCCTGTATTAACGTACACTTTGGTTAATATCCAGCCGTCAAACACACACCAGGTAGCTCCCACTTCGTCGGCAACTATATTTCAAGACTATAGCGGATACTGTCACTTCTCACTGCTCAAGATCTTCGTAATATAGGTACCTAGTTGTGGAGATGGGTCTCACTTGGCAGGCAATAAGTAGGTTCACACTACGATTTCGAATATTCATCACAATAGGGGATCGGACTGACTCAAAAAAATAGAATTCTGTTTAGTCAGTCAGTTAGATTATCGAAAAATATTGAATACGTGTTTTTTGTTTTATCAAATCAATAAAAATTGACGAAGATAAAGCGCGTCAAAGATCATGGAGTGGGGCTTGAAACGTCACTTGAACTGTGCTTGAAGGTACAAAATGTACTATCATATGACGTCACACGAGTTTTCGAAGCACTGTATCGTCTTCATTTTTTGTTTACGTGAAAAAAGAAAAAATATGTGGTCAATAGTTTTTGGAAATCTATCTGACGGACTAATTAGTTTTTTTTTGTCCGATCCCCTATTCCCTATAAAAAGTTCCTAGAAATTAATTCCTTTGAATAAATTTTGCTACCTGCAGTAAAAATTCTTCCCGTCCTTGTAGATTAGTCCAGCCGGCAACTCTATTTCAAGACTATTATGGAAACTGTCACTTCTCACTGCTCAAGATCTACGTAATATAGGTACCTAGTTGTGGAGATGGGTGTCACTTGGCAGGCAATAAGCAATTTCGCTCGCTACAGCCAATAGCCTCTTGCGACACGTCACTGTTTGAGACCGCAAGATATTAAGAGGATGCGAGGCGATAATGGCGGCCTGTGAGAGTTAATTTAGTATTACGTCCCTCTAATGCCTATTTGGACCGTATATGATAGACATTACATGCGTGCTTTTGACGCAGAAATTAATATAAAGTGCTGGCTTAAGAGATGTTTGATTACGTTGTGGTGATGTCTTAGAATGGGGATGGCACTACATTCGAATAAAACTGTAACAGTCACAGATTTATAGGTCTAGTGGCCGCAAACGCAGACTCCTGTGCATGAAATCCTGGGTTCGAATTCCAGGTCAGGCAAAGTGTTATTGGGGTTTTTGATCTGGAATTTCTCAGTAGCAGCCATGCACGGAGTCTGGATCTGTGCCCGGTAGATGGCATTGGTAATCAGCTCACCCCCTATTACATGGGACATAAACATATAAAATATCTCTAGAGGTACAATAACAATCACTATCACTACATATGATAAAACAAAGTCCTCCGCCGCGTCTGTCTGTCTGTTCGCAATAAACTCAAAAACTACTGCATCGATTTTCAAGCTGTTTTCACCTATGGATATAGTGTTTCTCGAGGTAGGTTTTAGAATATTATTTGTCAAGTTCCAACATCCACGCGGGCGAAGCCGCGGGCACCAGCTAGTCAGCAATAAAAGTTTTAGCCACGGTAGTATGGATGGATTTATCGTGACAGATTAGCCAGTGACAAACGCGGCAACAAGCTGACACATCGTTGGCTGTATCTCCGTTTGTTTAGTTGTCCTCGGGATGTATTCAAATTGAATAACGAAGTGCGACAGTCCGCCCATTAGTCTGCTTGTAGCTACCAAACCTATCCCTAAATTATGGACGAATAAACCTCGTAATGGACGGTATTGTCGTGAAATTCGGACCACACTTGGGCTCCGCGATCAATTCTATTGCAATTAGTCCAGTACTCCAGTATAAAGGGTTTACGGCTACCGAATTTTGTGTTCAACCATTATACGATTCAAGGATATTGTACAGTCCAATTCGGTGATTATGCCTAACCAGCCGTACATCGCCGATGTTGTGCCGGAATTGATTTTGAATTAAAGCCCGAGTTCCTGTATAATGACGTTCAAATTGCTGAATTTGTTGTCATGCTCAATACGTGCATACCGTTTTGCATCTAAAACTAACAATGGTCGCAAGCATCGAGATATAAGTACCTACTAATGTACTAGAGAAGACACCGTAAATTCCTACTTTGTCTCGTTCAACTTCGGCGCTCGCGCCGCACCGTCGCCGAAGAAAACGCGTAAGTGCCGTGATTTACATGGTTTATTAAATTATATTATATTATTTATTTATTATTATTTATATTTACATCATCATTTACATGTTTAGACGAATTGTTATTATTTTAGCGCTGCAGCGAACTAAAGATTCAAATTACGAAATAGGACAATTCAGTTATTTGACGTAGCTTCTCCTCTAGTACGTTAGTACTTATATCTCGATGGTCGCAAGTAATTACTTACAGCTGGTGACTGTTTGTCTTTCACAGTGGTCCTTGTTATTAATCGGTTCTCTCGTCGCTTCGACTACAACATATAGCTCTCGGCGATTAAAAAAACGGCTCGTGTCAACATGTCGCCGCGACACACAAGCACACAAGTGCACATGCCCGGGGCTTGTAGAACGTCAAAGTTTTTCTCAGTGTACCGTGCAGCCAATAACAGTTTATCAGTGGAAACAAAACATTGTGGTGGGCGCGATCCCAGCGGCACAATCAAGTTGCGAGTCTACAGGGCGGGCTCGTTTCACGCGCCGCCGCCGGGCCCTCGAGTAATGCGAGAAAGTTCCTTATTGCTTCCCACCGTATTCATCTCACCTGCCGATATTGTAATCCGGGAGTCTTTCATGCGATTGCTTCCGGAATCCCGGGCCAATTTTATGGCTTTAGAATAAAAAGAAGAACAAAAACGTGAACACCCGACAGTAATACATGAGATAGAAACAACAGGCTGCTTATTGCCTTTTTTCAATCCGTAATTTTGAAATGTGTTTTCGCGGTTCGGTCGTAATGGGGTTAGGAAAATTAGGAGTTTTATCTGAATATTCCGTAGGTATCGATATTTACGACGATATAAATCGGATTGAATATCCAAATAAATGATGTATGTATATGTATGTTCTGAAATACTATTACCCACATGACATACCTAGTTTCATTGTTTACACACAGACGAGTGTTTACTGGTAAGTGGCTTTGGTGTATAAACTCAAGCTATTGCAAGAGCTTACAGTAATCCTAGTAGAAATACTTCTGAACGCGGCGGGATTGGTTTAAATCAAAGTTGTTTGTTTTATAAAACTTGAATCTTATTTTGACGATCCAAAACATAATAAGCTTTTACTTTTCATCTGAAAAGAAAATAAGGACGGACGAGATTTTTAAGCAAGCATTTTCAAATAACCTTAAAGGGACTCAGCGAGATAAAGAGGATTATTCGCTTAACGTTTAATGAATTGAATGCTATTATAAACCGCTTAGCTTAATGCAAGGGCATACAACCTAATGGAATAAATAAATTACTTAAAAAAACAACTTACATAAATTCATAACAAATTATAATCAATTTAGCTCTAAAGTAATTTTTCATTCGATGTAATAAAAATAACATTTTCCCCAGGAATTTACATTTTAAGCCTTTTGGGGGATAAAACCGCTTTATCCAATAACAATTTAGGCGTGTTCTAAAAATACATTCGTTCGAATAACAATTCAATGTTACCCCATTTGTTAGAGGCGGACGCTCGATAGCTAATCAAGCTACAGATCAATATAAGCTGACGTCTAATCTTACGAAAAGGTTAAATAATGCGAGGTCTGCTTATCCTGGCCATGTATAGCTTTATGTATATGTCACAGTATAGTTGGAATTCGATTTTTTTGATGAAAGTGTTGAGAGTTTTCATCAAACCTAGTTACCGTTTAAGTATACCTATGTTTTTGTAACAAATGAGCATATCGTCATTTGTCGTAAAGACTGTGTGATGATCTTTACGACCAGCGATCTTTCTTATCAAAGTTTATGGTGAAAAAACCCAATAATTAATTTGCCCGACCCAGGAATGGAACTCAGGACCTTGGCAAAAGATAAGCTTTGAAGTGAATCTTCAAACGTAAGCTGGGACGCCCTAAGGTTCGGTGGAGCGACGATCTTCGCAGGGTGGCTGGTAGCAACTGGGTGAGAGTTGCTGATAGTCGAGTTGACTGGCGTGCGTCTGAAGAGGTCTATATATCAGTGGATTGCCTGATAGCAGCTGATGATAATCATCATCATCATCAGCCTATATTGTTCCCTCTGCAGGGACTCAGGCCTCCTCTCTAGGAGAGGGATGGGCTATGATCTACCACGCGGGCCCAGTGCGGATTGGTAGATGTCACATATCTTAGAATTTTTTGGTTCTGAGATATGCCGGTTTCCTCACGATGTTTTCCTTCACCGTTTTGAGAGCAGTGGTGATGAAATAAATTACACAAAGTAATGCGCCTGCCTGGGTTCGAACCCACAACCAACTGTTCGTAAGTCGGGGCCGCAACCACTGGGCCACCACTGCTCCTTCCTCCTGCCCTGATGATAATGAAGCTGTTGAACTGCAAAAAATCTAGATATTTTCTCGATTATCCTACGACATTTCCCTACAATATGTGAAGCGCAAGGTTTCGGTGACTTGAGCATTGTTCCCCTTTCCTTTGAGATCACGACATTAGGAGCTGAGTGAAGAATCGCTTCAGGCACTAAGCATTCACGGAGTTGGCATCAATCATACCTTTTGTGGGAGATGGCAACAAAGCAATGTGTGTCGTTATCAGGTGACATTAGGTATACTTTGCTACGTATGCTTTGGAGATTTAATTTAAGGTAACATGTTACAATGGTAATTACACTTGGATCTACATAGGCCTTCCCCAAGCCGGGTACTTTGGGCCATTTCTGAGTTGCATTCATATCACTAAGAAATGGACCCCGCCTAATTGCCACGCCATGCCCAATCTCTGGTTAATTCCTTAACCACCTCGTAATCACCGTGCTATGACGGAAATACTTAATTATTTTTTCTTTTATTGGTTAAAATAATTTCTTCAATTATTGATTATCAAGAAAAGGTTTCAATTTCTTGGGTATAATTATAACGAAGCGATATAAGCTAATAATAATATAAAACAGATTAATAAAGTTTATTTAATTTAAGCATGTTAAGCTGTTGGTCCCGGCTGCCATATTTAGATCTTTGGCAGTCGTTACAGGTAGTCAGTGACCTAAAATTCTGACATCTAGTCTTATCAAAGAGTATCGTATTACCGAGTATTAACTGGGATGTGGAGGTCTGATATGCAGTCGCTCCATGTAAAATACTGATATTCAGCTGCATCCGATTAGACTGGAAGCCGATCCCAACCTAGTTGGGAAAAGGCTAGGCAGATGATAATATAATTTCATTTGACTATTAAAGTTTATAATCACTTTATTTATTCTGTGAAAATAACTGAGCTAAGTTGTAACAAAATACAGAAATTTCAAAGTCAAAGTCAAAGTCAAAGATTTATTTGCAAATAAATATGGTTACAAGGTTCTTAAAATAGTTGTATAAGTAGCTCAACATACTCAGTCATAATATAATGACATGCAAATTTTAAATTGATATAATTGAATTTATTGAATTAAATTGATGTCATTGAATTTATTGAATTAATGTAATTGAATTGGTATAATTGAATTCACACAATTGATTTTTAGATTAGGTCAAATTATATTATTTAAATTTAAACTCAAGAAACTCCTTTATATCGTAGAACGGATTGTCAATTAGCCATCTGTGTAAGGTCCTTCTGAAGCGGGCCATTGGGAGTTCTTTAATTTGGCTAGGAATCTTGTTATAAATCTGAATACACATAGAATAGCAGCTCCGTGCATATAGTTCAGTTTTCGTTCCAGAAATAATCAATCTATTGGGATATCTAGTCTTAAACTTACATTTATCTCCCAGTTTTTCAAACATCTCAGGGTGAGATTTGGTGAATTTACATATTTCCTCAATATAAATACCTGTTAATGTAAGTATTCTAAGTTTCTTAAATAGTGGTTTACAGGATGTAAGTGGGTCTACATTACAAATCGCACGTATACACCTCTTTTGTGCGATGAAAGCTCTTCCGAGATGCACCGAGTTTCCCCACACCAGTATACCATAACGCAGTATTGAACCAACATATGCATGATAAGCCTGTAATGTGGCTTGTCTACTTATTAGGTTAGATATACGCCACAGAACATAAGCAGACTTGCTGAGTTTTTCACAAATCATATCAATGTGACTAATCCAAGAACACCTCTCGTCTAGAACTATCCCAAGAAAAGTCATACTATCCGATTGTTGTATTTGCTTATCCTGGTAAGTAATATTTAAATCCATCTTTTTCCAGTTTTTATTACAAAATTGTACATATTTGGTTTTATCTAAGTTAGGTTTAAGGTTATTCTTTTCCATCCAAGTTATTACTTTGCTTACGGTATTATTGATTTCTTCATTATAGTTGTCCTTAGTCTTAGGGATGATTACGGAAACATCGTCTGCAAAGAGTATGCAGGGATGTTCAGTTACTTCTGCCAGGTCATTGATATATATCAGAAAAAGTGGGGGGCCTAAAATACTGCCCTGTGGAACGCCAGTGCAATTGTACCCTAATTTGGATTTAAATTTTAGTTCACCGTTTTGATCTGGTTTATCCGCAGTAATTTCTACAAACTGTGATCTGTTTGTAAGGTAACTATTTAACCACGCATTTGCCTTACCGCGTATTCCATATTTATCACATTTTTTTAGTAGCAGCTCGTGTGATACAAAGTCAAAGGCTTTTGACATGTCAAAAAATAAAACAGTTGTCGGTATTTTCTTGTCAATATTCTTAGTAACTAGGTTAATTAAGTTAAATGCCGCAGTGGTTGTCGATTTCTTTTTTTGGAATCCATGCTGTTCATGTTTTAAAATTTGGAATTTATCGATAAAATTTATTAATCGCAAATGCATGACCTTTTCGTAAATTTTCGCTAAAATAGGCAATAGGGCTATCGGTCTGTAATTATCAACAATTTTTTTATTACCTTTTTTATATATTGGTTTAATAACAGTCATTTTCAATTTTTCAGGAAACTCTCCCGTGAATAATGATAAGTCTATTAGATGTACTAGTACCGGAGTAATAATAGGGCCTATGTATTTTATTATTTTTGTAGGTATTTGATCATAGCCTGTTGAATTTGTATCTCTGAGTGATTTTATAATTTTTTGTATTTCGTCATCATTTGTGGGCATTAAAAACATACTAGAATTTATAGGATCAATGTCATAATTATTAGTATTAGTGTCAAAATCGTTGTTCGTCAAATTTATATAATAGTCATTTACATAATTGGCAATGTCCGTGGGGTTTGTTAGTGGTCCGGTTTCAGTTTCTATCTCCCTAATGTTTGATTCTTGAAACTGATTATTATTGGAATTATATTTTATTAAGTCCCAGGATGCCTTACATTTATTTTTAGCCCTAGATATATAATTTGTATTATGAATTTTTTGCGCCTTTTGTATACATTTTTTGAGTAATTTATTATATTTTAAGTATTTTACTTTACTGTCTTTGTCTGATGAGAAGTAGTATTTAAAACGCAAGTTCCTTTTGGTTTTAGTTGATTTTTTAATACCTTTAGAAATCCATTTTGTATATTTTTTCACAAGGTTGATTTTGATCTCAATTTTAGGAAAGCACAAATCAAAGAACAGGACAAGTGTTTCGTGAAAGTGTTTAAACGCACTGTTAGCATCCTGATTAGAAAAACATTCTGTCCATTTTAAACTTGACACATAGTTAAAGAACTTTTCTTTATTTTCGGCGCTAAAATCACGCTTATAGATTGTGCGAAAACGTACAGGTGGAACTTTGTTGTCCACTTGTATGGATATCATCTGGGCTGTTTCGTGGTCAGACAATCCCAGTGGTATAACCTCACATTTTGCATCCTTACAGTTACTTATTATTTGATCCAGGCATGAATTTCTTCTTGTAGGTTGTTTTATATGTAGTATTAAGCCGAAATTATTTACAATTCTAATTAATTCGTTTATGCATTTTTTATTCCTATCGATTTTTTTGCTCAGAATATCAATGTTAAAATCACCTACTATCACCAATTGTTTTTTTGATTTATTTCGAAGGTTGCACAACATTACTTCCAAGTTACGTAGGAAAACAAAGGGGTTTGAGCTTGGCGTACGATATAATGCTATTATTATGATGTTATAGTGTAGGAGTTCAATACCACAACACTCAAACTCATTTTCAGTTGCGTATTTTTTCAATTGTGTTAGTATTTTGTACTCAATGTGATTTAGGCAGAATATACAAACACCGCCTCGCTTTTTATTCTTTCGTGAGTACCAGTCTCCTAATTTGTAGTCATTTAAGACAACGCTGCTCTCCTCACCCGCTTTAATAAATGTCTCCGTTAAGCATACTACATCAATAGTTACCCCTTCATTTAGTAGTGAGTCAATCGCAATTTCTAGAAGTTCTTTTTTACTTCTTAAGCCTGCAATATTCTGATGAAGAAAATTTAACGAATGGCAAAGAACTCCATCAATGAAGTTTACGTCTGCAACCTTACTTAACTTTTTATCAAACAGGTTTTGTAATGGTTGATCACAGAGCGTTTTAGTTATAGGTAAAGTATTCCTAGTATCTACGAAAAAAGGTGTTACTTGGGTTGCTTTTATAGTTATATGATCTTGTTGGTCGGGAAGTCAGCCCTGTGTCTAGGTTTGCCGTGGACAAATCGATGCATTTCGACTGAGCAGTTGGGTTTTTGTCAAAGCTTAGATATTTATTTTTATAGTCAATTGTGTCGATCAGGACATTCAGTTTATGACAAGTATTGCTATAAGTGCGCAAGAAGTAGCAATTTTCATTATTATTACATATCAGTTTTAAATTATTATTTAGTAGCTTCTCATTTAGATATTTATTTTTTAACACACTTAGCACAATAATTGAATAGCTACTATATTTTTTTAAAACATATATAATTCATTTAGCATAGTGGTAGGGTTGTAGTCATTTTCTCCTACACAAATAATAATTTTATCCCATGGCTTACATGTCAACTCCGTGTTTAACAATTGTTTAGAGGTTGCATAGTATTTTATCATTCCCTCTGCACAGTACCTTTCGTATGAGCTATTAGATCTCAAGTCAAGTAGGCGTGTAGTTAATCCCGTAATTTGCTGGGTTCCAAGGACATGTATTTTCCTCTTCGGATAATAACTTTGGCTTCTAGGATATGTATCAGTTGTCGTGGTGTTTTTCTTAGTATGTTGTATGGTGGTTTGCGTACCTTCCGTGTTTATCTTTTTGAGTCTAGGTTTTTCTTGCTGCTTTAGTGTAGCAGTACCAATGGTTAACTTGGATTTTTGACTCTCGTCGTATAATAAGTTGCTAGTTTTCCTTCCCATTCCAGGTTCATGTTGCAGTTCGTTGGTTGATATCTTTGGCTCGTTTAGGTTTCTAGATTTTCGCTTTGGAGTACTAATTCTTGGTGAAAATATTTTAGTTAGACTATTAATTTTGGTTTCTCGATTTTCCAGTCTTTTCTCTAAGTCAATTTTTTCTAATATTAAGTTTTCAATTTCCCTGTGGGCACTCTCTAACTTTTCTTTTAAATCTCTGACAACTTCAATTCACTTCAATCACTCGAACCGATTTGACGATGTTACTTTTGCCGACTAATATTCGCCTATTACAAATATGGTCGGATAGTCGGCTTTCCTGAGTAGTCGGTACATCTTTATTTATTATGCTTGGTTTCATACAAATTTCATACAAATTAATAACTTCCCATATTTCATAAGACGCAGTTGTTTACAAGATGTAACGTGAAGTAGCAGCGACTACTATGTGGCAATTGATTCGTATAAAGTAGGTCATTTGTTTTCTACTGAGATAGCCTGGTATTAGATATAATGTATCTACATTATTTCTAGGAAGAGAAAAAAGGGTGTGTTACCCGACAAATTGGAAAATGGAATATGAAAATACTTTTTCAATGAAATTTTTGTATGAACTCACGATTTGAAAATTGCATTGGACAAAGTCTGTTGGGTCAACTATGTAGTACGTTGTTTGATTAATTGCCTTGATTCATAGAAACTGTAACAGTCTACGTTTCGGTATGTACAGACAGACAAATCAAGTCACTTCAATCTGTCAAATTTCTTTAATACATTTTCAACTTTATCACTTTATGTTTAAGGTTGATTGGAAAAATTGACAGCTTCGGATAACTTGATGTGCTGACATCTGTACTTATGCTAGTAATATATTATGAGAAAAAAAGACACAGTCGCTACTAAAATTAAAATGCGTCATCTTGAAACCACTTGCACAACTTGTAGAGAAAAGTTTCTAAACTTCTTGTAATGCTCATGTAGCCGTCCATATTTTTGTGAAACTCTGAACACAATTACGTTTTGCTCTAATACACTCTCGGAAGTTCGGTTAACAACCTCAGCTGAGTATAATGAGCGGATCAATCAAAGGTGAGCTGAGCACGGCTTGCAATTGATTGATGATTTTGTGCTGAACTTAATTGAGCAATCAGTTCTGAACGCTCTTCTGGGCAGGAGAGAATTTCCACGTACGTAGGTATCAGGTATGTAGGTACGTATCGCCACGCCCGTACATCCGTGTTACTGAAAAGATAAGGTACAGCAGATTAACTCCATACGAAGAGCTAAACAGAGGATTGTGGAGATAGGGATTTAAATCACTCTAAGTATGTACAATACTGATAACTTAGCAACATCCGGTTAGACTGGGATCCAACCCCAAACATAGTTGAAAACTGTTTAAGTATATTTTTTTAATCCTACCTTTTTTTTTTTTTGGTGGGTGGAAAATCATCGAATAAGGGGGTTATTCGATGATTTACCACGCTCTTGGGCAGAGCGAAGGGGAGTGTCAGACTTCTACTGACTAAAAACCAACCCATGTTCCTCCTTCGCCCTTGTGCCGAGGCCACGTCATATCTTTCGATAATCCACAGCCCCGACAGGTTTCAATCCTACCTACCTACCTATTGTTTTTTTTTCTTACGCCTACGCAATTATTTAAGCTCCATTGCCTCTGCGCTTTTCTTGTAGACACTACTGTTGATTTCGACTTTCAGGAGTTGCAGTAGTTTGGGAACCTGGTTGATTTGTACTTTCTGCGCCTATATTTTCTGTGGCAGTGCTCTAATAACGTCCTCGTTAGCGACACTTGTATCCGTCGGTACGACTCAGCTATCGGTCGGGAAATAGGAACACATGCGCTAAACGATCACACGACGTCACTGATCAGATCCTCGAACGACTGCATCGTGTCCGATTGAGGGAAATGACGTGAGATTTTGAGTGGAAATGATGTCTGGGCTTGATGATATTGATGCTATCATATTCAGCTTTAAAATATGAATTATTTGAAGCCATTGATCGATTACATATAACAATAAGCCCTAGAGTCGTAGCGCAGTTGTGCTTCCTGAAAATATTACTGAGGGTGTCCCAGAAACCTTTTTTTTTTTTTGGTGGGTGGAAAATCATCAAATAACCCCCCCTCCCCCGCTCTTGGGCAGAACGGAAGGAAGTGTCAGACTTCTACTGACTAAACCAACCCATGTTCCTTCTTCGCCCTTATGCCGAGGTCGCGTTATACTCTTTCGATAATCCGCAGCCACGACGGGCGTCGGCCCTTGCGGGCCCCTTCCACTTGCGGGCCCCTTCATGATTGGCATGTGAAGCCAAGTCATAGGTGTGGCATAGAAACTGCATGATAACAGGTTAGAAACTAACCACACGATAAAGAAGAGATGATGATTCGGATGATTGTCCAAAAGGCTGCAGAAATAACTAGAGAACTACATCAGTTTAACTCACAAATTAACATTTACCGCTCAATGGACACAGACTCCAATTAATTTGAGGTTTCGACCATCGGGAATGGTAAATGGAGCTCATTTTGTATTAAATTAATGCAACATGTGACTGACTACATTCCAGTTCAGTTAACACGAACTAACATAAACAATATCAACCTTAATGAAAACTGAAAACCATGTTCTTGAAAGGCGTCGCAAACTTGCGTAGACGTTTGACGAAATCGAATCAAACATTTATTCAATATATTCAGATATTATTCACCGCCAGTGCGAGTTAGTATGAATTTGATATGCGGGAATATAATTGAGTTAATTAATGAAAATCTTGACTTACTTGACATGCGTGGATCGCGACCGTGCGTGAAGTGTTCCCATAATTGAATTGCTGTCTTTATCTATTTATTTACATAATGCTTGAGTTTGTATGTGCGGCTCATCTGATGAGCCATAAGCCACAATACTGAAGAAATGAGCCCCGTATTTTTATCAGTAGGGTGATATTTTGAAAAGGGGAAGCGAAGCGAGCTTCGCCCGCATTGAACAACATTTGAGCTTCATCTTAATAAATTCGAGCAAATTGTTGTGAAATTGGACCTTCTTTGTAAAAATCGTATGATTTGGAAATTTCCTTTGTTAGGTATCAGGGTATTGTTTTATTTGTTGGAAAATATTGTTTGTAATAAGAGCTCATGATTTTGATTATAACTAGGTTTATTTGATCAAATAACATGAAAACATAGTATTTATTTATAACTAGCTCTTTCCCGCAACCTACGCCGCGTGAAATTATTATAAAAATAAAACTTCCCTAATTGAATCAGATTTTGTCGACAATTCCAAGGGTTTTATTTAATTGTTTTGCATGTAACTCCAACCCTTTTTCTAAAATAGAAGTATAAGTTATAAGGCGTAAGTTACTCCTTATATCTAACATCAGCTATCTAGTTTCCGAACAAAACTGGATTTTCAGCCGAAACCGAACTTTCGGCCGTGTTCTCTGTCTCGCCCGATACCGAAAACGAAACTTATTAAAAATAACGATTATTTACTAAAATTTACTTTTTTTTAACATATATTTGCATTTATTAGACAGTTTTTATAAGTGTTAAATAAAATTAAAAAAAAAACAATAATTAAAGTCGTAACAAATATTTTTTTAATAATTTTTGTTAGATACAATGTTACTGTTAATTTTACAGGGTGACGTTATCGCTCAGCGATAAAGCCCTTTAAATAAAGAAAAAAAAAAAAAAAAAAATGTCTACGTAAGTAAAGTAAGTAAGTACTAATAAAAATAAAATAAATTATTCAATCGCAAAATATAACTCCAATTCACAACTAAATAGAAGTTTACCGAACGACGCACAAAAAAGCACGAACACTCGAGCTTCGACGGGGCCGAAAGTTTCGGCTATATTGTGGCGGAAAGTCGGAAACCGAAACTAAAGCCGAAACTGGGCCTTAAACCGAAACCGAAATTTCGGTCGCTCACTGCACCTATATGTCAATCAAAGTCCCGACAAAATTAGTACAGTCGTTTTGTCGTTGGTAAAATATGTAAGTACCGAATTTACTTCCAGTAAAAAGCTGTGATTCTGTAATTGCAAACAGACACTTTAATTGTATTTCCATGTACGGATTACCTAAACACTGAAAAAATAAATCTTTTCTTTTCACATTTGCTATCCTTGTAGAACCTAAAAAAGCCTTGGCTAAAAGCTACTCGCGCCTAAGTTTCTGAAAAGAATTTTAATCACAATTGTGAGTCAGCAACGAAACGGCTCACCCTCATTAACATGGAAAGGAAGAATAATTAAAACTCACGAAAAAGTCGCGTCGTGTCTTTGAAACTCAAATTACAGCTTCCTACAAAAGTTAAAAGATTCTCATACGTGCCGAAACGATGTTACATTTATCCTTGGTAGGGTTGCCAAGTAACACTATAAACATGAGTTTTTACCGTCATAGAGATTACTTCAATAATAATTGTGTATTTAATATTTTACGCCCAAATACTCAAACGTCACTCAATTATAAGTTGCACTTAAATCTCGTGCTGTCTTTGTTACTTTAACGCAGAGTGACAGAGATAGCAGGAGTTTTGAGGGTTACTTATAATAATAATTGAGTGACGTTTGAGTATTTGGGCGTTAGGCACACAAATATACATTTATACTGTGTTGGGCGTCCTCGTTGGGTGAGTGGTCGCAATCACGACTGTTGATCATGATGAGGTTCTAGGTTCGATTCTCGGGTCGGGGAAATTGTTATTGGGTTTTTACATCAGGAATTTCTCAGTTAAGTCTGGGTTGCCCGGTTGATGACAATAGGTTCCACCCTATTACATGGGACCTAAACATAACTTGCGAAATGTGGGTATTGCTTTGCTCTGCTATTTCACTTGCCAATGACTTTTATCCAGTACAATATTATGTATATCTAGAAAAACAGTCCTGCCTTTTAATCTTAACTTGGTCACACTATAATTGCGAGTTACGCAGCAAAGGAAGGTTGTATCTTCGCCCGAAGGTACGACTAAACGTGACTAATAACGGAATCTTATAATGTAGGAAAGTGCTCTAGCAAGCCAATGTTTTACTATTAACTAGTTTTTTTTCCTATAAAATATTTTACGTAGCGTTCGGTTTTGAGTACACCAGCACTTCAACCGTGACTGACTAATTTGAATGATATAAATATGATAGTCTTTAGCACCCACGAGTAATGTAGCTTTCTACCAATAAAAGAAAAAAATGCTCTTTAGCTCCGGAGTTTACCCCCACACAAAAATACAAATCAATTTTACCTAAGATAGAATTACATATTTTTTTACAGCCTTTGCGTAACTTAAAATATGAGAAAGAATAAATATCAAACTTGAAAAGAAGTCTAAAGTTCAAAGCAAATAATATGAAAAAAATACTTTACAATAGTTCACACAAATCGCAGCTCTTAAACAAGAAGAAAAAGTTTGCAGACCGCTATTTTTCTCCAACGTCTAGTTTAAAGAAAAGTACTGTAAACTTCGACCTTTGGTAATGCTAGAATGTGAATAATAGCTATACTTATTTACGTGCTCATCTATACATATTGGAGTAAACTTACTTAGTCGATATCATCTTTATCTATTATATTATATATTTTCTACAACACCTAAGTTTTCTCTAATTAATAATGATAATTAATCTACAGCCTATTCTCGCTGTCAAACTAGCTTGCAAACCCCGTTGTTGTTACAAAAGTATGGCCAGTAAAAAGATACAATAGTTCGCAACTATTTTACCATAAAATGATGTAGTCTGATTCTTCAGTAAGTGCGTGCGTGTACCTACTCGTATGACCCTGAACTACACAAAAGAGCATGTAAGGATCTTAGCAGATGGCATTCCGTGGTTTCTACATACCCCCGTGGGAATAAGGCTTGCTGAATAATAATGAGTTGAAATTGGGATGTTTGCGACTTGGCGTTTAAACGTATTATCTTTGCATAGCCACACATAGAAAGATAAATAAATACTGCGTTAAAGCCTTAATTTAACGTAATTATCACAATGTCTCAACAAGAACACGATACGTCATTAAATTAATAATCATTAAGCTTAATCAGGCAATACCGTCGTTGTGACAAAGGAAACCAATATCCGATATGTTAAAATTAACACGATAATTGAAATAATCTGGGGGTCTAAAACGGCCACTTTGGCAGATCGTAATATGAATTGCGTAAAAAAGCGTAAAATGGACCTTTCATTATAATAACTGCGTCTGTAACAATTTAGTAAAATACATCTTAGTAGGAAAATAATATGAATTGCGTTAACATTCTTAAAATAGTCACAGACGCAGTTTTTATTATGAAAGGTCCATTTTACGCTTTTAAACGCAATTCACATTATGATCTGCAAAAGTGGCCATTTTAGACCCCCTGGTCTGAAAACGTTGGAAAAGATTCATCACAGTGAAATAATTAGGTTTTAATATTTTCATTATTCGATACGACTGGTATCGTAACAACCAGTAGTAGGTAACTGGGTTGCGGAGGTCATGTAAAGTAGCTCCATGTAAAGTAATAATATTCAGCTCTGCAATCGGTAAGACTGGAAGCCGACCCCAACATGGCTGGTTAACGGCTAGGCAGATGATCATGATGATGACACTTTACACGGCGGTGGCTTGCCGACCATGGATCGATGAAAACTTTAGATATCTTCATCATCATCATTTCAGCCGAAAGACGTCCACTGCTGGACATAGGCCTCTCCTAAGTATCGCCACACTGACCGGTCCCGTGCGTCTCGCATCCAGCGGATCCCCGCAACCTTCACCAGGTCATCGGTCCACCTTGTGGGAGGCCTTCCTTCTTCTTATAGATATGGATGGTGAAAATATTTTGCTGACCAGACTAGTGGATGAGTGATTCTTGCTGAGGATATTAAGACCCATCTTCCCTAATCCTTAGTAACCCGGACGGATAAACCGCAACCACGATAAACCCAAATGCCTTGTTAAACTAATTTACGACGGAAACTATGTATTACAATTATGTGTGCCAATTAATACCACCTTGTATAAAAGCTGCATTGTTTTTTAATGAATACATAGGACTATTTAATAGTGGTTTCGCCTGCTATCCTGCCCATACATGTATATTATTATATTAAAAAAAATATATACAATTTAGTCCTATTTATTTATTTATTTATTGACTGGCCTGTTGGTCTAGTGGTTAGTGACCCTAACTGCTATGCCGGAGGTCGTGGGTTCGATTCCCACCCAGGACAAATGTTTGTGTGATGAGCACGATCATTTGTTCTGTGTCTGGGTGTAATTTATCTATAATATGTATGTATTTAGAAATATATAAGTATGTTTATCAGTTGTCTAGTACCCATAACACAAGCTCTGCTTAGCTTGGGACTAGATGGCGTTGTGTGATAGTTGTGGAATATTATTATTATATTATTATTATTAAAACTTTATGCACAAGTAATAAAACCGTTCAAAGGCGGGCTTAATGCCATGGGCATTTTCTACCAGTCTACCTTAGGGTGATGCAGAGACATTATACAGTAGGTGCAAAACAGAAACAAAAATTAGAAAAGAAATAAAATATATATATATACCTAACATAAAAGAATAAATACATACATAGATATATACATAAAATATATAAACTTTGAAAGATACACAAGAAAACTATAACAACTTAGTTCTGAGACGAAGCTGCCAACTTCTTGCGAATGTGCTCGCGAGCTTTCATTTTGAATGTGAACTGACTGTTTACTGTCCTGATATCCTGAGGGAGTTCATTCCAGAGGAAGACCGCCTGGACAAAGAAAGAAGATTTTATAAAACCAGAGCGATGAGAAGGACAACGTAGAAGACGATTATTAGCGGAGCGAAGAGTCTTGCTGTGAGCAGTGCACAAATATTGACAAAGGGAAGTCAGGCCTATTCTTTGTTATTATATTACGTTTAGCTTAGTTATTGTTATTATGGTTGGTTATTAGTTAGTGCAACAATAGTTTAACGTCAACTGTTGATGCTTGAAAATGGCTTTTCGTTTAAAGTTTTTATTAGGTATAGCCAATTCTCCTGCCTGTTAGCTATTTCTTTGATCGATAATTGTAATAAACAGGTAAATAATCATAAGTACTAAAGCAGATAAAAACATAATAACCAAAGCCTTTCCCTGCTAGATAAACCGAACAACGTCTTACCACAGCCAAGAACCCGCTAAATTACAATGCTATTAACAATAACGATGGCTATGGCCAACAAAAATAATTGTTTCACCTAACAAAAGCCTCGCTCATTCGTCTCCCAGTCATCAACAGCATCCCTCTACAACTGATTAGTTTCTGCGGACGTCCATAATCTTATAACAGATAAACCAATTTGTGCCATCCCTGTTTGGCTCTGAACTACATGTCATAAAACAAAGTCCTCCATGGCGTCTGTCTGTCTATCTGTTCGCGATAAACTGAAAAACAACTGCACTGATTTTCATGCTGTTTTCACCAATGGGTCGAGTGATGATTACTTTTGGTCGCGATAACCAACATCCATGCAGGCAAAGCCGCGGGAATCAGCTAGTAGGTCTAAAAAAACAGGTAAATTTTCATAAGTTCTAAAGCTGTTAACAAATAACACCCACAACATTTTCTTTGCAAGATAAACCGAACAACGGCCCACCACAGACAAAAACCCGCAAAATTACGGTGCTATTAACAATAACGATGGCGATGGCCAACAAAAATAATTATTTCCCCTAACAAAAGCCTCTCTCATTCGTCTCCCAGTCATCAACAGTATCCCTCTACAACTGATTAGTTTCTGCGGACGTCCATAATCCTATCCTACTAATATTATAAACGCGAAAGTTTGTAAGTAATGTATGGATGGATGTTTGTTACTCTTTCACGTAAAAACTACTGAACAGATTCAGATAAAATTTGGTATAAAGATAGCCAATAACCTGAATTAACATATAGAATCCCGATTTTATCTTCCCGTAGGATAATTTTCGAGTTGTAACGGGCGAAGCCGCTGGCAACAGCTAGTAACAGATAAACCAATTTGTGCCATCCCTGTTTGGCTCTGACAAGCGAATAATTGACTAGATGGAGGCAACTGGCAAACAATTGAAATGTAATAAATATACGTTGTTAATAACGATCAAGATTGCATTGTCTTCGGGTTTTGTGCTGACGATGACGAGAAGACGGTGAATTAGTTAATAAAATGATCAGTGTTTGCTATTAATGATAGCTAATTAATTATGTAAGTATACTCCCGAATTATAATAATCTATTCGTAGGTATTCAGCGGCATCCAGTAAAACCAACATTGTTGAAAAAAGTTTAGGCAGATGATCATAGCAGATGATGATTTAATTGCACTAACTAAAGTAAATCTAAAACAAAAAGAAAAAGTAGTTAGAAAACTAAAAAACCCGACTGAAAAAACGGAAAAGCAAAAAACAAGCTCATTGTTACCCGACTACGGCAAAGCCAAAGGAGGGTTATGATTTTGACTGGCTATGTATGTATGTATGTATGTTTGTGTGTATGTATGTATGTGTGTATCTTCATCTGTTCCCTCATAGCTTCTAATCTACTTATCGGAACTCGACATATGAGGTATCGTTAGAACCGTCTTAATTTTCCGCTGAACATAGGCTACGTGACGTGTCACAAAAAGCGATTTGGCGCCCTCTAGCGGACAAAAAGTAAGGCTTAAAAAATAAAAATGGAGATAAATACGCCGTGTTTGGTATCATTTGAAAGGGCCTCACTTGTACATTTCCAAAATATTGCTCAAATTAAAAATCACGCCCTCTAGCGGACAAAAAGTCAAGAGTAAAAAAAAATATTTAACACCAAAATTGTTTAAATAAAAAAAAGTAAAAAACTAAAACCCGACTACGACAAAAAAAAACGACGCTGAAAAAGTATGAAACAAGATTTTCAGGATAGAACAAAAAGAAAAGCCGTAGTCACACGTTAATACCGTGTGACTACGGCTTTTCTTTTTGTTCTATCCTGAAAATCTTGTTTCATACTTTTTCAGCGTCGTTTTTTTTTGTCGTAGTCGGGTTTTAGTTTTTTACTTTTTTAAATCAAACAAAACTTGGAAGCAGGCGGTGTCCATTCTATTCTCATTTCATAATTTAATATTCAAATGAACCCCGGTTTTTTAGTTTTCTAACTACTTTTTTTTTATTTCCCACTTTTTAGTTCTTTGTGTTTGTTCTTTCGTTGGTCGCGTAAAATTCTTCGCAGATGATTTAACTTTTGTGCTTGTATAAAGGATTTGTCACTTTGAATTTCTTTTAAACATATAAGTGTGATATATTTTTGAAATATCCTTTTAAAATCCTTCATTTTGATATCCTACTCGATGGTATAGGAATTTTTTTTTTTGAACTCCGCAATTTTGCCCCCAAAATCCGCAATTTTTCTTTATTTTAATTTTATGTATTTTATTATATAACACTCGCGCCATTAAGGCGAATCTAACGACGTATGTTTCATTCAAATCCCTTCATCCGTTTAGGAGTTATGAGGGAACAAAGAAACAGACATACATACATACATATATATACACGTCAAACACATTACCCTCCTTTTGGGCTTCGCCGCAGTCGGGTAAAAAAACCTACTTCCAAAAATATACTTGAAAAGTATAAAATAAATTACTTTTCTTTCGGAAGTCGGTGACTTTATTTGTATCATACACTTTTTTGTCAGTATAAAAGATTTTCAGTTAAGAATTTAAAAATCTCAACTAAAAATTGTTCTTGTTGTGTATTCAACACAAATTCTAGCCATGAAACAATTTTACATTGCAACTAAAACTTATTAAAAAACTATCATGTCGTCAACAATCGAACAAAAAGAAAAAAAAGTGTATTATAGCAGCTAACACAAAACTACTTACTCTCTTACTCAAGGAAAGTTGATAAATTAATCTATATGGAACTACCGGCTTTCTCTACCAAAATGTAATAATAATATCGGCCTCGTAATCACAGAGTTTTCGGTGAAATAACATGAAAAAAATTAGTTTTTAGAAGTCGGTTAATAATTATAAATTAATTATGCACAAAGTAAACTTTTTTCATAGTAGAGCGGTTAATTAAAGGGTTTAACTTTCTAGTACTTTTAATTTGTTAAAGTATTTTCGCTTTTACGATAATTAGACTTCCGATATTTCTTTAAAACAAGAAAACTCAAGCTAATTTTCCGTCGTAAACTACGTTAATCCTTCTGGTTTTTTTATGTTTTCTTTGAAAACTTTTTTATCGTCTATAGTAAATAATAGAAGCTCATTAAACCGTCTTTTGCAGCATAAAATGTACTAGCTGGAGGCCCTTACCTCAAAACTTCTTGAAATTTTAATTTGCTTATTTGCATTACGTTCAAACTCATTTGTCGCCGCGGTAAAGCGAACGTAATCTGCATTTCTTTTGAAATAACTGTGTCAAACGAAAACTTAAAATAAATAACTACTGTATTTTAAACCCTACGGAAAAGTAACAATTTGTGTTTAATGAAAATCGCAAACAGTTCGACAGATTAATGAAGACAAATAAATATACGCAGTTTTCGTAACGACTGCGGGAATATTGTGATGAAACCAATTTTCGTGAGCATTCATTCGTTAAAACGCGTTCATGCATGCCTTCTGTGGAGCACTTCGCGTCCGATTCATCAATGATTTTCCCATTTTTACGTGTTTCACCATCGGCCCGACGAAAATGTCCAACACCAGCACCACAGCTATGGCACAGACATGCGCCTCTCTATGTAATTGGGGCGTCAATATTCGTTCGCGGAGCGCTTTGCATATTTCATAGCTGGAGTGTAGGCCTTTGAAACTTTGCAAACGAAGGTACGACTGAAGGTATACCTATATATAGTTAAAATGTCAAGGGCAAACTTGTACAAATGCGTTGTGTTTGTTAGATCTCTATCTTAGTATTCTGATCTGACAAGGGATAGATGTTCGTGTACAAAGGTAGGAGACAAGCAAAGGATTGATTCATTAGGATGCAGGTCGTAAGTGATCGAGCGGCGTCTATCGCTGATTGCGTATTGTTCGGTCCTTGCAACGAAGACTTACTATTTGCAACTCACATGCTAATGAAAGTTGCACATTCACTGTTCAGAGTAATGGGATGTAGGAATGCTAGATTGCTATTTATTTATAAACATACCTATGTACAATTTGTTGTTTAATCCTCGTATGCGAACTAGACGTAATAGTATGTCTTTTTATTTCAAGTTCTCGTTTCCGTTAGATCGGGAATTGGCTCTATAATTTATGAGTGAGGAATGACTCATTTACCAGGAATACACTGTGTACCTACTTTCATATTTATTTACTGCTGTTACAAAAAATATCTCCCTATGTGTTATAAAAAATAATTTCACACCTAATTAAAAAGATATACAAGATGATTTTTTAATCACCGTTAATTCTGAAATATTATTCTTTAATAATACGTGTTTTTTTCTTTTAGTATCAAACAATACAAACATATTGAGATATCACATCACAAAGTTTTAACGTTTCACGGAGAGCGGATAATTCTTTCGAGAAAATGATTTAATATGAAAATTTAACATTTCGATTTTTTTTTTTCAAAAATGGTGTTAGTGAATGATACCTAATGCCTAGAAAAAAAATTGCACCTTGACTAAAAAATCATCTTGTTTATGTAACTAGATTCATTGTATAATTTGATCAAGTGTAACCTAACTCAGAATTCAACGTTTGTTTATACTTCAAACGTATATTGTTTCTAGATTGTCACTTGCATTCAAGAATATCAGTTCCTACAGTCAATACCGAACCGGTTAGTTTACATACAAACAGAGTAAGTATTTGTCGTGTAACACAATGTAGAAGGAGCTCAGTGCGCTGTTTGTGCCAACAGTTTCTGTGGTGACCCCCACTCACCCCCACTGCACACTGACTGCATTTGACGTGCTTGCATTGTATCACGCTTTGTAACAACATGCTACAGTTCAAGATGAAGCCTGTTGCAGATCAAAGAGCCACTAATTCTCGTCGGTATATTCGTTAAACATCACTATGCCCGATTGCTATGTTAAATCTTCGCAATTCAAACTCAAACTAAGCAATTTGAAACACGGGCATATTTGACTCTGCGAAAAACAAAGAAAGTCACAAAGCATAATATACCTAAGTATTGTAGTTACCCATTCCAAAGCGTAGATCTCTATGGAAAAGAATGGGTAAGAAACTACATAGACACTCTTTTTAACCGACTTCCAAAAAAAGGAGGAGGTTATCAATTCGACTGTATTTTTTTTTTTTTTTTTTTTTTTATGTTTGTTCGCTCATAACTTGCGACTGGGTGAACTGATTTTCATGATTCTTTTTCATTTGAAAGCTGGTGCTGCCCGTGTGGTCCCATTGTCACCATTTCAATATCTGATGATGGGATCTTGTAGAAATCGGGGGAACTCTTCAATAAATAACAGCAGATTAACCGCGATTGTTGCTATAGCATATCTAAGCATTGTTTACGCCATCACACAACAATATAATATCACGCCTGTACTCACTACAAAGGTTATAAAAACTATTTTGTGAAAATCTGATGAAGAACTTCGGAGATAGGCAACGGAACTCCTCAATAAATGATAGCAAATGGACTGGGATTGCTGAAATCTCATATTGTCTGTCTATTGTTTACACCAGTCCTAACATAACATCACGCCGGTACGTTGTGAAGGGGTAAGCACATGTGAAACACTAAAAAGTGAAAATCAAAGAAACAAAAGTCACCGACTTCAGAAACTGATTTTTCTTCTCAAGTTTATTTTTCACTTTTGAGTGTTTTTTTTGTCGAAGTCGGTTTTATTTTTTTAAGTCAAATAAATTCAATGAAGCTTTCTAATTATTTATCCAAAAATACCTCATTTGATACAGAGTTTTCACAAATCGATATAAATGATCAGTGAGCGTAACGTAATCGTATCTATTTATCATAATCAGATTGTTGGTTGATACTTTTCAGTAAAAATAGAATATCCAACCCTTTTCCAATCAAAATTTAAATTTTCCACTTTCAATATTTGTTCAGCTAAGTCTTTCATTGTCTTTAATGATTCTATTAGGGGTAAGAATTCGATTTAGCCAGCAATGCTGATCGAGTAAGTCAATAATGGCGAAAATTGTTTTGCGATCGTCGGCCGATAATTTAATTATTTCGGGATCCAATTGAACAGGGCTGTTGTTTGGGCCGCTTACACTGGCCGCCACAGATGTGATTACCCAGCCGCCCAGGCAGGGCTGTAGCCTCTGTTTGAGTTAATCTCCAATATTGTTGTTCGTCAGTTACACTTTCGGCTCGACGAAGTGTTACATATTGCTGTTAACTATCGCTAGGTGGGTAAACTTACTGTTTATTGGTGAGATTGGGCTGTTCGTGATTGAAGTTTAACTATCAACATGTATCGCAAAGTGCTTTGTTTTAACCGTACATGATCTACCTGTTGGAGACTTATCCAATTATGCATACCCTAGTCCTATTCCGAGGTTTAAACAAAAGCTGAGAGAGGCTACTGTTTAATTGTTTGACAGTAATAGTTTTGTAAGAAATCAAATAACATTCAAATGATATTCAATTCCAATTTTTATATTAATAGATGACATTTAATTTTAATTTTTATATTTATTTGAATTTACGTGTTATAGATTAAAATATTTACTTAAGATTAATTGTAGTTATTGCAAAACTTTAACACTAACATGATATTTGTACACCAGGTGATATTATTATGGTAGAGGTAGAATATAAGAAGCCTTTTAACGAACTCATATGATGTACAACTACATACATTCTTACAAGTAAATAAAGTCTAATTCTAGTTATCAACATCAAATGAAGTTGAACATTGAACAACACGCTAAACAAAATAAAAAGGGTCCGGGAATT
The DNA here is from genome assembly GCA_949775195.1 of Diarsia dahlii. Taxonomy (NCBI): domain Eukaryota; kingdom Metazoa; phylum Arthropoda; class Insecta; order Lepidoptera; family Noctuidae; genus Diarsia; species Diarsia dahlii. The sequence goes on from OX459191.1 coordinate 15,362,078, forward strand.
GTAAGAACATACTTTGCCCGCACATTTACCTACTCTATGGGAGCAAGGAAGCAAAAACCGAAAGTAAATGCAATCTCATTAGACGAATAGCCCTCCGACCATCCGACCTAGCAATATCTCCCCCAAAACACTGGGCTTGTTCAAGATAAAGTCTAACAAACATACACAGGAAAAAATCCCTCGAGTTTCTTTGGTGTACCGTAAACACTTACCCTTGGTACCATTTAAAGGGAGCCCAGTACATCTTGAGTGCTCATTGCATAGCTGTTTACATAAACAAATGTCAATAACATGTCAATTTCAGCACATTTCAATTTGGCTCCCTATCTCGCCGCGTGCCAAGAAATACTGGGTCACAGTAATGGTGTTTATGGTCTGTCCCCTCATTGTCTATTCCTCTGTCGAAGTACACGTAAGCGGAATTCAAACGCAACTTTTTAATTATTTTCGATTTGTGCTGTTCGAAACTTTTTCGGAATGCCTCGAGTGTACCGTTGAGAACAGAACAGCGACTGAATTCAGTTCAATCGATTTTGGGATTAAAAGACGAAGAGATAAAGCTGGGAATAATTAGATTCAGTCTCATATACCTACATAATATAATAACAACACGGTTTATTTACCAGAATCTTGTATTTGTAAAGGCTTTAGTTGGACCAGAGCAATATCTGAGGTAATTCGATATCATATATTCAGAAATAATAGCTTGAGGGAATTATTATTGGGAGGCATGTTCAAGTCAATATTTTTTAAGATCTTGCGTATCTTGAGAGTAGCGGTATGTACCTATATAATAATATAATATAATAATAATAAAATTCCACAACTATCACACAACGCCATCTAGTCCCAAGCTAAGCAGAGCTTTTGTTATGGGTACTAGACAACTGATAAACATACTTATATATTTCTAAATACATACATATTATAGATAAATTACACCCAGACACAGAACAAATGATCGTGCTCATCACACAAACATTTGTCCTGGGTGGGAATCGAACCCACGACCTCCGGCATAGCAGTTAGGGTCACTAACCACTAGACCAACAGGCCAGTCATATTTTATTTTATTTTATTCTATTTGGGAAACTTACAGCTAATACAGAACAATACAATTAAACAATAAACATTTGAAGGCCAATTACATGTTTCCACTGATAAACACGAAAACAAAAAAAAACAAAAAACAACAAAAAAAAGGTAACAACAAAAAAAAAGGTAACAATAAAAAAACAAAGTAACAAGATTGGAGAATATTAACTAATAACTAAAAAATAATAATAGTTTTACAACAATTACTCTTGTGCAAAAAATGCTTTCACCAGCACATTTTTAAGCCGAGATACACTGGTGTTGAATATGTCCAAATCAAGTTCACTATTGAGTTTGTTAAAACTTCTGCTGGCACGGATCAGGAATGAATTTTGCCTGTACGCGGACTTGGAGTGAGGGACATGCAACAAACTAACTAAATATATAGGCAATATTCATGACTTAACGTATAAACATATACTAATATTATAAAGAGGTAAAATTTATTTGTATTTAGGGGGGGTAATATCCGAAAATAATGATTTATTGCTAAAAATATGTTCTGATAGAAAGATACATTTTTGACATATAGTAAAAAATAATGTAATATAGTAAAATGTGGTCAGTAACAGCAAATCCCATAGACAGGCCTACCAATCTCAATAGCTTTCATTTTAATTAGAACGGCACGTGGACTTAGAACGAAACAAAGCGCGGCCTACAGGCAAAGAGAATAATGGTTTGCATTTATGTAATGTTATTATCTATACTTATAATAAATCTGTAGAGAGGTCAATTCTGTACATGATATATATTTTCAAAATAACTATCAGGGGGTAATTAGTGATCGATACTGATGCCAAAAATGCAATCAGTAAAATTTTTGTCTGTCTGTCTGTCTGTCTGTCTTTCTGTCTGTCTGTCTGTCTGTCTGTCTTCCTGTCTGTATGTTCCTTATAGAAACAAAAACTACTCGACGGATTTTAACGAAACTTGGTACAATTATTCTTCATACTCCTGGGGAGGTTATAGTATACTTTTCATCACGCTGCAATCAATAGGAGCAGAGCAGTGAAGGAAAATGTTGTGAAAACGGGAGAAGTTGCTCCATTTTTTAAGCTTCCGTCGCGTGTGCAGCCTTAATGGTTAAAGCTACATAGAAATCATTTATGACGGAAATGTTCTACATAAAATTATCTAAAAAATATCCCACAACAGCATATATCTATCTTTTATGGTTGACTCACAATAACACGTGTAACTCCCGATAGCTTAGCAGTTCGGAGCTTTCTGATTATACAGGATGGAATTTTGCAATGTCATCTGGAGGGAAAGTACTCTTAATACTGCAGATAGAAAATTTTACTCAAAGGAAACATTCCTTTATTTTTGAATAGAAAGCAAACTGCATTCAAAGATTTTCGAAAATTCTCTTCTCCCACACCCGGGAATCGAACCGGCTAAAATCTGAAAAAATTATACCCTGTACTTTTATTGCATCGATCGTTAGGGTCAATTATAAGGATGAAATCTCTCTAACAAACATGATAAATTAAATGAAAGGAAAACCTGCCTGCGAGATCGCCAGTTAACACCCCATTAGATTTTTTTTTGTGGAGTTATGTAAAAAATCACATGAAATCTTATGCGAATGACAACGAGTTGAGAGTTGAAGTTCAGAATACGATTTATAATATTCACCACAACACTTTATTAAAGGTTACTAAAATGAATTCGTTAAAAGAATAAATTTGTGTATCCAAGAGAATGGAGCCCATTTCGAGCAACTAATTAGTTAGTTTACCATTTTTTGTAAATAATTAAATTAATTTAAGATTTCCTGGTTTTCTTTTCATTTAATTTATCATGTTTGTTAGAGAGATTTCATACTTTTATTTTACCCTAACGATCGATGCAATAAAAGTACAGGGTATATTTTTTTCAGATTTTAGCCGGTTCGATTCCCGGGTGTGGGAGAAGAGAATTTTCGAAAAATTTTGAATGCAGTTTGCTTTCTATTCAAAAATAAAGGAATGTTTCCTTTGAGTAAAACTTACGTACTCAAGACGCTTTTTGTTACGTAAGAAAATATGGACGTCCCGACTTATTTATTACTGTAACTACCAAGCCCAAGTGGGATGAAATCACTCGGGAGGTTCTTGAGGGTCAAGCACCGCATGACCGCCATGCTTATCGCAAGAGTTTTTCATTTAAAATTAAAATCAATGATAGATCTACTTACCAAAGATAACATTTTTAGTATAACGCGGACGAAGTCGCGGGCAAAAGCTAGTTATCTAATAAGAACACAATTACTACGTCGCCGCGAGGCATATCGACATAACTTGCACCGGAACTACTACATTTTTGCATAAATTACTTCTTAATTCCATTTTAACTTTGGATCAAAAGAAAAAAACGGAACCCTTATAGGATAACTTTGTTGTCCGTCTGTCTGTTTGTCCAGACTCTTGTTTTCAGGAACGGGTGGAGTTATCAAGCTGAAATTCATATCAAATACTCGGGTCTTCTGTCCCTTGGAGAGGTGCAAAAATCAAACTTCTAAGCCCGTCTCCAATATGAGCGGCGTTCGAGTTCCGCAAAAAAATTGTAAAATACTACGAAAAACTTAATAACACTTTACCCAACTCGGGAATCGAACTCCAGTCCTCATGCTCAGCAGTCGCGCTTGCAAGCACTGGAGTACTAGACTAACGAGGCAAACACTGAATATGCTATTAAAAAATTAAATGTATTCTTAGTATTATTTTAAAAACAAATAGCAGGTATAATACATGAGGAAGAACACGTGTCCCAGTGGATGAAACGCGGATGAGGATGTAGGCAATCCGACACCTTCCCTCAGGACAATAGCGGCTTGTTCTTCTTCAAAGGTGTTGTGTACCGTAGATATTATGTTTAACAACCATTATTTACCGCTGTGTCCCCAAACTATACCCGGAATACAATGTCAATTGACTTACACAAGAGGTAATCTAACCTCTTGTATATGAAGGTGAAGAGGGTAAGTAAATCCCGTCGGGGCTACGGGTTGTTTGAAAGAGATACCGTGGCCTCGGCACAAGGGCTAAGAAGGAACATGGGTGGTTTTTAGTCAGTAGAGGTCTGACACTCCCTTTCGCTCTGCCCAGAGCGGGAGGGGTTATTTGAAGATTTCTCACCCCACCCCAACGAGGTAAGTAAATAGAAGTTTATATTAAAACTATAGTGACCGGCCTCGGCTTTGCAACGTAATGGCGTCATATCAAAATATTTGGTTTGGGAATACAGTGGTGGGCTAGTCTTACAAGAAAGTGGGCCAACCTTAGAACTGCAAGTCCAGTCTGGGTTGGCAGATATTACAATGAAATTGATTGTTTTCTTATACCTACATACCTTCTGGAACTGCCTTTAAAATTCACTATCACTTTTTGTGGAATTAGGAAGACAAGATATATGTGTATGGGCTGCGGGTTGTTCTGGGGCTGCTGGTTGTTTGAAAGAAATATCGCGGCCCTGGACACAAAGGGCTGAGGAGGAGATGGGTGGTTTTTAGTCAGTAGAAGTCTGATACTACCTTCCGCTGCGGCCAGAGCGGGAGGAGTCATTTGAAGATTTTCATACCCTCCAAAAATAAATAGAGGTATTTGTCCAGCAGTGGTCTGCATGTAGGCTGATGATGATGTGCATAGTATTTAAATACAACATGTTTCCTAGTAAAATGACCCCCGAAAACAGATTAAGTAAACCGAGACAGTATCGCATGATTGTAAGTACTTAGATAAATAAAATTTCCCAGAAGTCTTGTGATTTTAAAAAGGTCAATGAAATTTTCTGGAAGTCTTTTGATTATAAAAAGATTAATACATTTCCCCAGATATCTGAGAAAAGCCTGGTTTATTCGATCATTTGAAAAACAAACAAGAAACTTAGTGGGTATAAGGCCAGTAGTATTATAAATGAGACAGTTATATCAATGCCCAGCCATTGGCAGCAGCACAAAGCTGAGACCAAACTAAGTTTACCAACATATTAGGTGCTTAAATCGCTAAGTTTATAATGCCGTTATTAAACGGGGCGCTTTTCCCAGCGCTTCAGCGGAAACTCGGAACTTAATGCACGGACATAAAGTACTTGGACAAGGGAGATTTCAAAATAGGAATCCTAACTTAATAATATTATAAATGCGAAAGTAAGTTTGTTTATCTACCAAAATATCATAAACCCTCTCTAATGCGTTCAAAAACCATAGGCAATGACCAGTATTACCAACCAGCTGAAATAAACGGAACTGTTATGAACTCATAACCTACTGAAAACAGTAGGTTATGAGTTTAAATTTGGAACAGGTGTCAAATTCAAGTGAGTGTGCTATTCTAGTATATACATTTTATCAGATATCAATACGAAACCCCAATTCAGTATGATTTATAAATCGCACGACATTTAACTACCATTACTATAATAAATAATTTGCTTCTGTATGTGTTCAATTTATTTTTTATTGCATTACACTGGTAACAATGCTGGTCATTTCCCTATGGTCCCTGAACCCATCATAGAGCCCTTATGATATTTGGGTAGATAAAGTAGTGTATGCAACTATACATAATTAGGCATTATCACAGTCGCATAAACTACTATTGTTACCTATTTACGCCTAAACCAGGGAACTGATCATACTGAGATTTGTACGTTGCCAGGTGTACAGAAACTCCCATCGGGGCTGTGAGTTGTTAGAAAGCGATACCGCGGCCTCGACACAAAGAACTAAGAAGGAACATGGGTGGTTTTTAGTCAGTAGAAGTCTGACACTCCCAACCGCTCTGCCCAGAGCAGGAGGAGTCATTTGATGATTTCCCATACTACAAAAAAAAAAAGTTGTACAGAAACTGACAGAACAAAGTGTTCCTATATCAATAATGTGTGTTATCTGCACTTACGTCTACTTTTTTGATCAGGCGGGAAGACATAAAAGTAAAATAAATGTCTCAAGTTTTTTTTTTATTGTACCACTGCTGGCCAAAGGCCTCCTCCATAGCCTTCCACTCTCCTCTCCGTACACTTTTCTCCGGCTAATCTCGCATAAAAACCTATAAGTCGTCACGCCAGCATTTTCTAAGCCTTCCTCGGCGACGACGTCTGTCTTCTAGGCTCTAGCTCTTATGTGACGACTCTGACCCATCATCGTTTGACACATCAATGCATTTTTCTCTTCACCAGGAAGACGAAAGACGTAGAAACGCGAAATGTTTTTAAAAGCGTACAAATACTTTAAATTCCTACTTGCCAATTCGTTCTTCTTGGAAACAACATGGCTACAGTTGTAGAGTCGGCAATACTGAATGAGAGCAGTATTTATTTTATTAATTCAACTTAACCCAAATTAAATTCACAAACCTAATAAATTCACCCTCGTAAAACAAGAACCATAAAAAGCAGTTCGTTCTTATTTGTTTTATTTCTCAGACTAGTTGACATTATCTGAAAACTAATTAGTCGAAAAACAAACTTTAAACAATAAAACGTAAAGACGGTATTGTGCCAGTAAGGTGCCATGACAAAATTGGAGTTTAAATTGCCTGCAAAATGGCAATATTAAAGTCTTTTTATTGCATAATGCCGCTCACGAGCCCGGCCCTCAAACCAAGTAGCTGAGCGACGGTAATCTGAAATGACAATATTATCCTTCTCACGTACAGACTCCTCATCCTCTCTTGAACATAAATGCCTACATAATGTGCCTATAACACTTTTCATTTAAACCTGAAATATCGGAACTTGTTACGCTGCTAATCAATTTTAATTAGCGCTAGTGATTAAAGACATTCGCTCGCATTAAATTTTCTTTATGTAATCCGACGTAAATGATGGAGGTAAATAACGTGAGAGACACGTTATTCCACATTGTTTGAGTGTGTTATAAAACATAGACAATGACTTGATTTATGTGAAAATGACATTCATTGCTGTGGGCGCCATTGAACTAGAACTGTCAATGCGTTCACATAATACTTAAATAATAATAGCATCTACTTCTTAAGTCATCAGTAATTGACATTGGTACTATGTATTCTACTTACCAACGTCTTACAACTATTTGTAATCCCTATTCGACGTCACTGACCCATAAGTCATGCAGTTATGCTCTAGACTTGACTCTGCACGAGTTCTACCTGGAACAAGGCAACGAGACTGTCAAAGCTAAGCTGCAATCAACCCCAAATTAACTGTATAAGACAGTGGGTAAGTAGCTACATAGATATCCTCAAATGTTCAACATTCGCCATTGTGTAAAGGAACTATAACATTATCTCTACCAGCGCTTTTCTTTTGTTTTTCCAACAGACATTTTCCCCGGGCGACCGCAACCTACAAGCTCGAAATGACATTAAAAATAAATTCACGGAGGAATGCGACACGCTTTGCGACCCCTAAACTGGTGTTACAACTATAAACAGCACATTAGGGAAAGCATCTCCGTACCTTCGTAGCAATTCAACTTTCATTTGGTATATGTTCACACATTAGGACGGGGAGAAGGCACGTTTATATTGTTGTGGTGTTGGCGGCCGCGCAAACTGCCAGTTAACTGGCAGCGGACACTCCGGACAGTCGGGGACACGGACACCGCCACATATTATACTTGCAATAGAATTTACTCGCGACAATTTATCTTTACAACTGCTAGCACGAACAACACGGTTAATGGTACTGCACGCCCACACGAACCCAGCCTGTGTTCCTGTACAGCCTTTAACATATCCCATATATATATTTATGCCTCTATTACAAATTCCGTCTGCCAGTAAAATACTTTTATATCACAATAAAAGCCTCCTTAGTTGCGTCTCACTGCAACCACTATTTCTATTTTCGAAGTACCAATATCCTCTTTTTGCATGAACGGCTAACACACCAATAACTTTCATAATAAAAGAGATATAATAATAGGGTTTCTCTTATTTCCTATCGTATCTTTCAAGATTATCGTAGCGAATAAAAGTGGACGAAATTGAATTCGGCCCGTGATTGGGAGCTGAACAAATGGGTCAACGATGGCTGACTACTGAAAGCTAACAAATTAGGTATTCACCTGCGTTCGTGGTTGATTACACGATTCATTTAAAATAGCGTACGGAATCAGGAATATAACGGAACGGAAGGTAATCATCCCATCCCTTTCATGCTATTCTGTTATTTCCGTTGGTTGTACGTTGATAAAATCAATGTAGGGTAGGAAGCGTTTTTTAGGGAAATAATTAGGTACAGACGCTAGCACATCAAACTACCCGTAACCAATGATGTATAAAACTATAGATACGTTGTCCGCACTCTAAAATGGCAACATGAAATGAAGCCAATTGGCCACATTGCGCTCAGTCACGCACCAACCTGTCGCGCGACGCTATGTTTGTTTTTAATTTATATCGTGTGTGAAAACCTGTGCAAAACATAAAGAAAACATGCCGTCGTCGTGTGTTTTCAGAGGATGTACAAATTATACCCCAAAAGTTAAAGACAAAAATATGTCATTTCACGCGTAAGTTTACAAAACTACATTATTTTATTTTATTTTGTACGACGCTGCGTCTAATGGCGGCCGGCGGCGCATGAAGTTAGTAGTCACGTGACGTTCGGGGAGGTTGGGACACTATATTTATCTCCCTCTAGCAACAGGCATCCCGCCGTACGGTGTAATATTTTCTTTCCCTTTCTTTACGCGTGTAGGTAGTTATCTAGTATTTTCGCCGTTTTGTTGGTTGATAACGTGTCTAATACGTCATTGCCCGTAACTATCAAATTGCCAACTTAATGCTTTAGCGATAAAGTTGAAAGTCGATTAAAGTTTGACAGTTTGTAGTAGCTTGATGTGCAGGCGTTTGTACCTACATGAAAGAAATGTTACAAAAGTAAGGTTTTATTTTATTTTTATTTGCTTATCGTCTGCGAGACAGTCGTAAATAGACAACAATTTATTGCAAACAATCTTTTTTAATTTATATTCGTTCATTAAATTATTTAAATTGGCTTTTCCTTATTACAAAGGACATTATAACTTTGAATATGAATTTAACTGTTCTTAATTTGGCATTGTACAAACAATGCCTCCCCTTACGCTCTAAGCCCAATAAAGGTGGTGCCAAGACCATTTGTAAAGCTCTTCCAGCTAATTACTTTGTGCAACATTAATATCCAGGACTGCTTGCGTCTCCTGAATTAGTGAAACGCCCCAAATTATTATGTCATAATACTTGTGTGACGTTGGTGAAATTTAAGGGAAGGGTTTGTAAACATTTTGGACAAAGAGTCGACAAACGTTGGGTGCCCCTGTTTGTAACGTTGTACCTACATTGAACATACTTGTAGGTAAGCAATTATCGTTAAACAATGACCGCGTACGACCACGACGATGTTATAATGGAGTACGGTTTTGAGCCGGGACCAAATTACACGGTTATTCCAATGAGGTTTTTAATATCATTGGGTTATTCGGTGACTATTGTTGCTATCTGAGTATGGGATGAATTAAAACACTACCAATTAAACACGAAATATCTGTAATAATCATAAAACACTCAATCACAAATTAATCACTAGTCACTATCAACCTAGATATCGCTTTTGTAGATCGTTCCAGAAAATTCCACAACGTAATCTAGAATATTCTCGTAAAACGGTAGACTTAACACTATTAATCTGATCAGCTTTTGCCGTAGGTAGATACTACAGATACCTTTGTCATTAGTAAAATACTGGCCTATATCGATTCTATTCGAAATTGGAATCATTATTCTTTTTTTTCTGGTATCGGTTATATTAAGTGCCTAATCCCAAGCTTAATTAGTGATTACTTATTAGGTAGAGACCTTAGATTCTCCCAATATTTCCAATTAAGCCACGAAATAATCACAAATAATAACATAGATCGTGGGCAACATTACAAGCATCTTAATGAGTACGCTGAAGGCATATTTATTTAATAAAGGCAAAAAAAAATAAACATGAATAATGTTAGTCTTTTAGTAAAAAATATTTGTTGGGTGTACAACAAGTTGTGCTCCAATTAGCCTTCTTTCAATGTATCGAATATTTATTCTTACAAAAATATTATGGAATCTATTCAGAATGGCTGACGTACAGACGCCAGCACATCAACTTCCCGTAACTGTCAAATCTTCCAAATCAATCTTCAACCTAATGTTCTAGCCATACAGGGTGTAAATCAACCCATCACACAGCCGTCAACCAAGCATTCTGTACATTAAACTAAGTACCCCAGCCCTACGCAAAACTTTTTGCTAGGAAACGATTTTTTTTTTTTTGGGGTCAAAATTCACATTATACGGTAATAGTACATTGTTACCTTAGGGGTGAAAGTAACTTATTTAGTCCCCGAGACGGGGTTTGGCGCCTGAGCGCAGCGAGGGCGCTAATAGTTCGAGGGACTAAATAAGTCTTTAACCCGAGGTAAACACTGTGCTTTTTATTACGAATACAAGGAAAGTTGATGGGAATAGGCTTGCGCCCAATTACCTAAATCGAAAGAAAGCAAAAACAAATTGACAAAAAAAATTAAAAAGTAAACATAAGAGAAACACTTAAAATCGGTTAAATCTAATCTGTGGATGGCAATAGGCTTGCTCCTAATTACATCGGTTGATAGCAATAGGATTGCTCCCAATTACATCAATTGATGGCAATAGGCTTGCTCCTAATTACAATGGTCGATGGCAATAGGCTTGCTCCCAATAACCCAAATCGGTGGATGGCAATAGGCTTGCTCCTAATTACATCGGTTGATGGCAATAGGCTTGCTCCTAATTAGATTAGTTGATGGCAATAGGCTTACTCCTAATTAAATTGGTTGATGACAATAGGCTTGCTCCCAATTACCTAAATCGGTGGACAGCAATAGGCTTGCTCCTAATTACATTTATTGATGGCAATAGGCTTGCACCTAATCACATCAGTTGGTGGCAATAGGCTTGCTCCCAATTACATCAAATAATTTGATAGCTGGCAGTAGAAAGCGATTCTCCCTAGGGCTGAAAAGTAGTACTTTCAACCCGCTCCGCAGGCATATCATGACCTACTTTCAGAGTATGAGTAATGAAAAACTAAATGTATCACTGTTAAAACATTGTGCTAGTGAATGCTTCGGTCATGGAGGTAATTTAAGTAAAGTTATAACCTGAAAAACTAGTATTTACAAAAACAGCTGTGAAAAATTTAGAACTTTGACCCCCAATATCTCCGTAACTAGGGGGTTCCCAGGTATGGCCTAGAACAAAAAAAATATCGCAGTCGTGGGGAGAGCGAGTGCCTTTCGTTTGCGTTAAGGGTACTTTTACACCTGTTGAAAATCTGTTGAAAGATTTGGAGAATGACCTAAACTGGTCCAACTGCCCACCACTAACGAGACATTCTTTAATTAGTGTCCGCCTCATTGAGTTCGCTAAATAGAGAGTAACTTTCAATCAAGACAAAATAAAATGCTGTCAGTAAAAAGTTATAACTATTTGAAAAATTATGTTTTTTTTTACATGGAACCCTATTCTTGTCTTACTCTTTTATTAACGATATTTTTCACATAAAAGAACATGCATTTTCATACTTTCATACCTTTTTTATTGGTTGCGGTGTGGTTATATTGACTCAGTATTTATTGAACTACTAGCTTTTGCCAGCGGCTTCGCCCGCGTGAAAATGTCAATATTCCATACAAACTTTCATCCCCTATTTAACTCCCTTAGGGGTTGAATTTCGTCCCGAAATCCTTCCTTATTCCTTGTCTACACTATAAAGGGAAACTCTGTGCAAAATTTCAGCTTTCTAGGTCCAAGAGTTTGGGCTGGGCGTTGATGAGTCAGTCAGTCAGTCAGTCAGTCAGGACTTCTCTTTTTATTTATATAGATTTTACTACATACTTATATAGGTCTCTTTGTGGTGGACATTTGAACCAAGCTCCATACATTTTTGGTAATTCTCCTTTCACAGATTGCAATAGCTTGATAAGCTAGCGCCTGTATACTAAGTTGTTCATTACAGAGTCTACACACTGAAGCCGCCACACGTCACATCACATGTCGGCGGCAAATAAATCTTGTTGCACATTTCATGTCGCCGGCTTTGGTCTGTAACATCCATTACGGACTTGTACCGATACTTAGCATAGGACGAGTTCCTTCGTCCTATTTTTGTTTTGTTCATCACGCGTGGGTAGTCTCGCGGGTACACACGCACTCAACCTCCCTCCCTGTCACTCCCCCCCCCCCCTTCTGCTGATCAGTAACGCTGTGGATTCACTAACGAACGTTATCGGAAATCGCACGTAAATTACGATAGTGGTTTTAGGAAATTACATTACAAACACCCAATTTGTACGCACCTAGCGAAGTAGTAATTTCTCTCACTGTGTTTTGGAAATCTCACTTTTCTCCCAATCATTTTCTCGTTAGTTTTAAGGAGCAGATATAATCAACTTTCTCAGCCGAATCAAAATGATTGACTAAGATCAATCAGCCTAGCCTTTTCTAAACAATGTTGGCGTCGACTTACAGTCTAACCGAATGCAGCTGAATACCAATATTTTTCATAGAGCAACGACTTCGACCTATCTGACCTCCACAATAACCCAGTTAGTACTAGGTAACACAGTCCCCTTTGGAAAGACTGCTGCCAGACTTTCGCGCCACTACGACTGTCAAATATCTGCAAACGAGGCAAACTAGTTACGCAATGGATTGTCAACCATCACCAATGAAATCTAGGCAAGCACTCCTTAACCTAAAAATTACCCGAACAGTTGTTGTTAATTAGCTACTTGCTTTTTTATCGTAAATCAAAAATGATTGACTAACAAACGTAGCTAGAAAAATGAAAGGTATGAAAGATGTACACACACCAAGATTTAATCGCGAGACAATGTCAAGGGCATACTCATTGTTAATCTGTAGCCTTCGCTCAGCTATTTGAATGAAAGGAGTTTTTATTGCTAAATAATGATACAGAGGCTACATCAATTACCCAATATGTCTATGTCTATTCATGCCCTATTATTTGGCGAGACTCCCGCGATGTTGCACCTCATTGCTTCATCTCGTGAGTACCAGGCTTAAGACCGACTTCCAACTCAAGCGGAGCGGACCCGTTAATAAATTATTTTACCTTTTTTTTTTGGCGGGTGGTATTTCATCAAATAACCCTCCCGCTCTTAGGCAGAGCGAAAGGGAGTGTCAGACTTCTACTGACTAAAAACCACCCATGTTCCTTCTTAGCCCTTTATTTCTAGGCCGCGATATCTCTTGCGAACAACCCGCAGCGGGACTGGGACTTATTTTGCCTCAAGACAAAACTGATTGGGTACATCATGTTTCCATCAACAAAGAGTCGAGCGGAAGAGACTCAGCGAGCAAAAAATGAGCTCGCTCTGCTCTTCTTGTATCATTTCTCTTTTGCGGTGAGAATCAGACGACTAAACTCTTTCCTGGTAGAAATACAAACCTATTTCATGAAAACGAAGTCCGCTTAGCTTAACCGTTTCCAGCTCATTACTCTTTCGCGGTAGAAACCGTGCTTTAGGCACAAATATTTACATGGTAATCCAATTCACGCCTGCACTGCTTCTAGTTCAATTTAATCTCGTAGAATTTAATTGAACCTGATGCTATCTGCTCTGTTTCTTGCCAGGACATTCATTAAGTGTCGTAGTGTTTATATTGCTATTATATAAGTTCAGTATATCAAGGGTTTGTGTGTTTCTTTACTTAAGTTTAATGCATAAATTTAAATCACCCAAAACGAAGTAAATTTTCTCACGGGGCTAACCCCGTGAGAAAATTTTACTTCGTTTTGGGTTCTATCAGGAATTTCCCAGTAGTAGCCATGGAGTCCGGATTTGTGCTCCGTTGATGGCAATAATCTCTTATTAAGTGGGACTTGAAAAACATAACTGGCGAAATGTGGGTAACTAAATACTCCCCTGCCTAACTCTTCGGGGATTACAGCCGTGATGTTAAATGTTAAGCGTAAATTACATGTATAGCGACTAACAAGTTGTAAAGTCTTTTAATTTACGAATTGAAATCATTCTACGAATAACTTATAAGAATAAACAAAGATTATGCCATTGATTACAACTCCAAACCAAAGTTAGAACTCTAAAATACTTACAAATTGAAACAAATTACATTCTGAATCAGAAGTCATAACGCTATCAACTCGAATACTCAACATAAACATTGCCATCCTCTCAAATTTCCACCTTAATGCTTGCGAACTCCAATTTACGAAGTTAAAAGACAACTTCTAAATGGGCTAATGGGACACAGAAGACTTTTAAACTTTTCAACGCATTAATTAAACACAATGAAGTTTCTTAGTTGCCAGCCAGTTAATTAACATCAATTACTTATACAATGACTTATTTGCGTTATTACTTTTTTGATAAGAATAGACATGTAAGCTACCAGCAACCCAACGTGTTTGAAAAGAAGATCTTTTGTAGTTGAATAGACGAACTTGATACAATTTTAAGTTTGGAACACTTTCCGGACCCCTGACCTTCAAACAGTTTTTAATTATAAAGTTTTCCATACAACACGTCAGACGTTAAAAAAAGATTATTCTCAAAGAAGGTCGACAAATAAAGAAAAGTAAACTCGTTGGTTGTCAGATCCCAGAGGAAATGTCCGCTCTCGCCTTTAACATTTTGCCCTTTTTTCCAATTCCTTGACGTCGTCTGTGCAAACCTCAAACACTAATGAATTTAAGCCGCAGTGTTCCCTCGTGTATCGAGCCCGGTTAATTAACGGGAGCAGCGGAGGTGACAACTACACCTAATTTATTCTCAGAATCCCCGATGATTATGACGTCGACGTCGACAAAATGGAGTTAAAAAATATCTTAGTTTTTACTGCGGGAAATTTAGCTTTACGCACTATTGTTAGCTAGAAGTCCACCAATTTAATTTAAATATGCACAGAATGATGCCAGTAATTCTCGAATTGTTGAAGAGGTGTACCTAGTTTATAATCGACCCACATTTCACCACTTATGTTTAAGTACCACGCAGAAAGTGGCAAACTTATTGCCCACGACTGGGCGTAGATCCAGCTTCTTCAGCGGCAGCCTCGGAGCCTGCTCCGAGGCTGCCGCTGAAGAAGTTTCAGATGGAAACACCCAATAATACTTTCCTCACTTAATTAGCAGTCATACAACGGCCAATTTTATTGACTAATATTATATTATTATACTTTCATACACTTTTCACTCGTAATTGCAATACTCGAAGAAGCATGAAATCATCTTATCCCCTTTTCCAATCTCTGAGTAAAAAGTATTTCAACCGCGCAACGAGAGTTGTCTTGTAAAAAGCCTTTGTTGTTCCACACAATCAATGGTTCCTAAGTTTTTTTGGGATCCGTAGCCACCGTACACAATCCCATTGACACTTTATCTGTCTATCCAACTGTCGACGCAAATATAGGTAAGCTTTTATCGTACCTTTGTTCGTAATACTTGTCGATCAACTGGCGTTTTTATCTGGGGAAAACAGACGGAAAACCCAGGATTGGGGCGTACGGTAGTCTAGGGACATTGATACCCTTTGAAGGTAGTTGGGATATAAAACTAACCGAAATTATTGATTTATACAACACAGTAAAGTGGGATTATGTGTTTCCTACACCTCCGCTGTTCCTTTTCACCCAAGACACTTAAATTGTTTCTCTGGGACTTCATCGAGATTTATTATCTCGGCGCTTTTCTGGATGTCGCCACTGTTGATTCTGACTTTCAGTAGTTGTAGTGGTTTGGAATACAGCTTTGTCGATAAAAAACACATGGTTAATTAGCATACATAAACTCATACTCCTCCGCTATTCTCTTCTGATTAATTTCGTTGCCGGCTTCAAAACAGTCAAATTGTTTCTCTGGGACTTCATCGAGCTTCATTATCTCAGCGCTTTTATTGTGACCGGCGTCCGCCACTGTTAATTCTGGGTTTCAGGAGTTGCATTGATTTGGGAATAGTGTGGCAGCCTTGTCCCAATAAGAAACACGCTAAAATAGACATAAACTCGCGAATTTTCCCAAAGGGGTATGCAGAGACCACAGAGCGCCACCTGCTACGATATTTACATGCTCCTTTAGGCTAAAAAATACTTTCCTAAATATAAATGCAGTAACAGTTCCTACGCAGTTCACTTAGTATCCTGTAACAGTTGCAACGCGCACTAAGTAGAGCAACTATTCAGGTACGCTCAATTGATTTTCCTTACTTCGAAAGCCGGGAAAACAACCTGTTTTTGCAAAGTTGTGCAGCATTATCCAATTATTATTTTCAAGGAAAACGTCTGAAAGCACCTGTGTATCGTATCGAAATGATTTCTTTTCTTTGAGCAATCTTGATTCCAATTGGATGCTGGACAAGAAATCCTTTTCCTTGTATCGAAATATGAAATTGCCGTCGGCAATGGTTAGAGAATAAAAGGCAGCCCTGCCATCTGGAAACGGCAAATGGAACTATTTGTCACAACGATGTATACGGTAATCGATTGACCCCTGCCGCCGTATCTCTTCCAGGGATGAATTTATTGCTCTTTGTTTTGATTCAGAAATTCCACCTTATATTTTAGTATTTGTTTTAGAACACAAATGGTTCAGAGCGAGTTATTGTGTTTGCTCCTCGTCCAAAACAAATAAGTACCTCCCTCCTAGTTCTACACAGGTATCGAAAAGGTAAATATGTATAACAGAAACATAAATAAATATAGCCGGCTCGTGTAAAAACAGCATATATAATTATTTAAATAAAACAAATCTGTTACAAATATCGATAGACCGCTTGTTTTTATTGTCATTTTCATTGTTTATTGGACAAAATCAACAACGGACGCAATCCTAAAAAAATTGTTGCCATTATTACCAAAAGGCTATTAGGAAAGTTTAATTTAATTGTGTATGTACTTTTCATAAAAATCATTCACGACTCTCAACAGATTTTACGCATTCAGTCATTGAATTATACACGGTTTTTTCATGACGGTGACCACTGGAGCTTTTGTTCACCCCGAAGGGCCGTAAAATCTGGAATTAAGCACCGTTACAGTTCGGTACCGGCGTCAGACCAACACATACGGACGATAAAAGACACAATGACCACACATCGGCCCCTGAGG
Source organism: Diarsia dahlii (assembly GCA_949775195.1). Lineage (NCBI taxonomy): Eukaryota > Metazoa > Arthropoda > Insecta > Lepidoptera > Noctuidae > Diarsia > Diarsia dahlii. The sequence goes on from OX459191.1 coordinate 15,379,297, forward strand.
AAGCTCTGCCCTTGGCAACTACGTCACAACAATTGCGCCATTTTTCATTTACAGGCCATTAAATACACTGTTCCCGAGGCTTATGCGACGGCTATTACCACGGTCATAAACATACACAGCAGCAGTCCATAAAGACATAATCTCAGCCCCAAGTCCGCTTTTCGTTGTTAAATTAATTCAATAATAGGATTACACTACAAATTATTACATAGTTGAGACACTCGTGTAAAATAACAGTGGTTTTAGAATATAAATAAAGTCTGGTTCTGCGGACTTCTGCGGGCAGCGACTTATAATTCTAACTCACCTCGTTGCGGTCGGACTTTATAGTTTTATGCTCCGGTCAAAGCACCCAGGAGTTGCGCACTAAGCACTTACCACAAACCATAGAAAATTTCATCGTTATTTCCTGGAGTTACAACCTTTTATTTCTCATACAATTTATAGTGGGGAACAATAATTCAGATATTCAGTCACCGTGAATTTTCTGAAAAGCGAAATACAGCTACGTCAATTATTTATAAATCAATACGTGTGCGTTGTTTTAAAGCTCTGTTTGTAAACATTGTGGCAAATGTTTACCTACATTGTAAAACAAAAATAAAAGCGAGCACAGCCGGAGTTTGGGTCCGCCATTGTTTGATGATAAATAGATGAACTACCGCGCGACGCAACCTGAACTTATGGATGTCAATCATTCCAGTGTGATTGACACTTGATTAATTATGGTCTTACTGATACTTAAGAATTGAGAAACCCTGATCGGTTCGAATTTCGACACTAGCGATTAATATTATTCAAATAGCGATATCATTATCACATCAGAAATAATTCATATTGTAACATCATCATGATGATATAACTGATGGACATGCATTCAAGATTTCTTGATTACGTTGTAATCACAATACTGTTGTACTTAGGAAAAGGTCATCCTAATATTTACTTTAGGTTGATGGTAGGGCAACGCATTTACGATGTATAATTATGTTGGTATTTTAAAGAAAAATTTTATCAGTGCAATTAATTTATTAATGGAGATATCTTAAAAGGCGTTGGTGTAAGATTACACCAACCACCAGTGGGCTATTACTAGAAGATTCTAGTAATAACCAACTGGTTAATGTAATATAGCAATTAGCAATCCAAGTGAATCTGAACTGTAACATTATAGGTTGAATGCTCACGATGTTTCCGAAGAGCGAACTTGGCAATATTTTTGGTATGTCATTTAGGATACTTAGTAAATTAGCCTCTCTATCTCTAAAATATCTTTGTTTAGGGAGCATTATTATTTGTCGTATTGTGACTAATTTTGAATTTATTTTAAAATTTTGTTAGTCATAGCACGAAACATTGATTCTTTTTTTTTGAGTCCTTTCCGCAGTGGAATCACTAAAATTACCAAATTCGTTTCCTACCTACTTTTATAATTTACGTTTCCAAAAAACCCAGATCAATTAACATTTTCAAAATACGGAACAACCTAATCATCCCGTGTCATCAAATCAACTCGTTTGTGTTGACACGTTCGGAATCTTCTCGTAATGATCCCGCCAAAATTTTATATCTGTTGATTACACTTTGATCTCTCACATCATTGGGGACCCTTCCGGATGTTAAGTAATTCCAATTTCAAAACGGTGGGACTTTGTTCAGCTGCCAGTATTTTTTTGTTTATTGGGCCTATACTAATAAATGAAAAGTTTCCAGTCTTTTAACTTGCGTTTGCCGTGGCCTACCATAGACTTAGTAGACCAGGTACCTATTTAGTTCCATTCGTAGGTTTTAGCCCTAAGTACAATTTAAACCTAAAAGTGTTAATTACATATTGCGCAATGTCTTTCAATACTTTACTTTCTACAGTTTCCTCCTATGCTAATTTTCTCTGATGATAAACTAGTATGTACTAGTCAAACGTCTCAAGCGTCAAGTTAATGTGACCGAGTTGTAAGTAGATTTTTGATATATTTATTTTATCGAGATATGTAACCGCACAATTCTTTTTATGTCAACACACAAATATTATATGAATGAAAAAGGAAGGTCGTCCTTTGAAATAAACATCAAAGTAATGATTTCGTATAGTCGTCACACGATTCCATTCTTAGGCTGCGGGTGCGAGGGCACTTTTACTGAGTGGGTATTATTTATGCAATCTATTATGTTTATTGTTTGTATGTTTCGGGTTTTTGGAGTTGAGTGATTCACGACAAAAATGGAAAGAGAAACAATAAATTGACATCACTTATCTGAAGACAAGTCAAAGAGCCTTGCTGTTTATTTTAAGATTCAAATAATAAAATTGAAATATAGATATGTATAACAATGAAACTAGTGAACACAATGTTCGTAAGAAAATGAAGACACTAAAGCAAAGCTGCTCCCAGCATAATACCGAGAGGAGCTCTTGCTACCAACAGCTGTTTTCTATTTTCGGATACGCAAGAACAACGTTGAAGTTCTGGCATAATATACAAGAGCCAATCGCTGCGACTCACCGACGTCACCATAAATAATATAGAGATGGAACAAGAGCAATTTAAACTTTATCGTTTCGCTCATATTTCACAGGTCCGGCGGGGAACAATTGGTGTTTTGTTAACACGGCAGAGCCCGAACTTAGTTGCCGTAAAAAAGAACGAAACTGTAGCGTTCCACTGTTCTCAGCGAATTCCCTTGCTTCGAACATTTCTGGCACAGCACTAGTAACCAACTTTTTATTGGAAACTTACCTGTAGGTACGTTTCCAATGAAAAGTTTGAACAAGACAAACAAGGGAGGAAAATTTTAAATTTCTGTTGATTTTTCTTGCAAAAGAAAACACTGGCACGTTTGTATCGGTTCAACAATAATATTTATTGTAGCTACAGGGCTTGCTTGCCTCGATGGTTAGAGTATTAAACTATACGTGTATTTATTGATCTTTTCGGTTGGAAAAAGAGTAATTAGTGGAGAACAATAACAGTAAATGGTTCACATGCTTGTAATCCTCGGTAGGTTTTTTTTTTATTTCAACAAAAAGGGCTTTGTTGCACATGCGATTATGCCGCCCTGGTTGGTTTTACAAATTTTAACAAATAGTGCTAAAATAAATAAATCCTCGGTAGGTTAGGGTGTACAATCGAACCCACGACCACATGCTCAGCAGTCGCGCTTGCGACCACTAGACCAACGAGGCACGAAAAGAGTCTGCTTCTTGAAGGTTCTTGTAACAACAGGAAAAAAAGTAGCATTATACAATTATACGAGTACGTACTCATGAATGTTGGCAAGTAAAAATTATGTCTGCGAATAGAATTAGAGTGCTTGTCAGAGCTACGAGTACTAACTTTATCTTCACAATTCGCGTATTTTTTTTTGAAGTTTTCAACAATAGCTACGTTTTGAGGGCAAAATTTAGGATCGTACAACATGATCCGAAAAACAACGTATTGAAAAATTTTATTATATAATTATGAATTGTTACCCTTACTTCACAAAAGATGAAATAAAAATCAAGGCTTTTCAAAACAAAGTATAAATATAAAGTTATATAATAAAGGAGGCTTTTACAACAGTAGAGCCGTTTAATTTCAGCAAATGTTTCAGTGGCTTAATTAAAAACATTTCAAGCGAATTTTTGTGGCTTACAACGCTTTTAATAAAACCTCCACAATGATCTCTGAAACCTTAGGAAAGTTATTACGGTAGTCTTTTGTTATTTGGAATGCCCACAGGGGCATATTATTTCAGTAAAGTTTTGTTCATGTCTTGTAACATACTCGTACAGGCGTAATGATGTTATACGTTTCTCAGAATTATTGTACATTTGTAAGGATTTCGTCTCTTTGTTATTTTGTTACCGTAATTATGTATTCGCGTTCCATAAGTTACAAATTGTTATAAGCTTATTGGGAGCTTATTGGTTAGGCTTTTTCAACTTTGGGATGGCTCAGCCAAATACCAACTTGCCACACTTGACTCTGTAGAGCGCAGAGCCAGGAGGCTAATTGGTGACGATAAGCTGGTTGTCAAGCTACATAGCCTGACCCACCGTCGCAAAGTCGCATGTCTGTCGGTCTTCTACAGACTGTACTTCGGAGAGTGTGCGCAGGAGCTCCACGAGCTGATTCCACCATCTCCCTTCTTCCATCGGGAGACTAGACGTACTGCAGGTTACCACCGATACCTAGTCGATGTTCCACACATTCGAACGAAGCGCTTTGCCAAGTCCTTTATTATGCGCACAGCCAAGGACTGGAATTCCCTGCCTGCGTCGGTTTTTCCGAGTTCATATAACCCTAATCTATTTAAGTCGCGAGTAAACAGGCTTCTACTGGGTAAGCTCGTTCCATCGTCGACATCATCTCTGCCCTTAGGGCAAGATTGAGGTCAAGAGCAAGCCCATTTATAATATTAAAAAAAAAACTTTTTAAATATATTTTTTATTCATCCTGCTCTGTTCCACTGCTGGGCTAAGGCCTCCCCCATAGGTTTCCAAATTTGCTTACAATTTGCCTTCTCCAACCAATCCGTTAAAAATGAGTCCAAATCGTCACGCCAGCGTTTGTTGGTCCTGGCCTACCTCGGTTATAACCACTTATTAAAACTTAACTTGGATATTTTTCACGATATAACTTTTAGGTCTCACCCCTAAAACCAACCCCCCAAATCATCCAAAATCAAAAGGGTCCATTCAATATTTACTATAAAGAATCGTTTAGATGACAGTACATTTAGTTTCCACGGAGTCATGCCGTCATTATGGACACATGACGCCCTTATTGTTCCTAATATTATGAGGGCCCGGGTGATGTATGACGGGCTTCTCGTATGATCCCGGGATCCTATGCATATAGCCCTCATTGTAATATGGGAAATATTACATGTGCCTCTTTGTATTTGAGCGCTGTGATGGAAAGTGGTGTGGTAGAAGGGAATAGGAAGGTTTATTATAGTGAACCTTTTGCCACTACAAATAGTCTTTGAAGCTTTGTTGAGAGGACATAAAGGAAAACAAATCTTGAAGGATGATAACTACATAATTTTGCTTATCATGTGCTTATTGCAAACAATGTAACTAAAACGCTAGGATAATAGTTTTTTTCGATTAAAATTCGTTGTATTTACGTAACATTTACATCTTTCTAGCCTCTGGTACTGTTTAATTGAGAACCAACATATTCTCCGCCTTACAAAGATCAGTATAGATATTTGTTTAACAACCAATGTTGACAGTAGTCTACATACATTATACACCAATCAGCGCTTTCCTAGCGAGCCCTTTGACAACGCCGCTGAGTAATTCATTTCATGCAAATTGGAGCTATATGTAGCACCTATGAATAGGGTAGGTATTCAATTGCCACAATATGCCATACAATTTGGTCTTTGATGTTGTGTATTTGTGACTGAATACGTCACGAGTTCTGATTATAGGTACCTATTCGCGTTTCATACCCCGCGACTTTACGATTATGTGAATAATTTGTAATTGGAATATTCCGACAGTTTGCTAGTTAGTATATCGATTTCTGTTTAGGAAAATATATGGAGAATGGTGGGTTGTGTTATAGGTTGCTTGTCACTAACTTATTGTTATCAACCATTAGTGAACATAACACTACATCACGCCTATAATCCCCGAAGGGTAAGGCAGAGGTGTATCAAATATACAGAAGTGTATCATACATCACATTAAGGCGGGGTTTCAGTACTTTTTAAGATTTTTGAACCTTTGAAAATCGAAGTAAAAATGATTTTTTTAATAAATAAAAATCATTACATAAAAATTGAACATACTCTCAAGTAAATCGTAAAGATAGAAACGCGATTTAGAATGATCGGCTCGATCATTTTTTTTATCAAACATGACTCTAAATCACAATTTCAAACGTGTACTGCTAAGACATTTCATCATGAATGTATATGAAAGTTATATCAGTAGATAGAACTTTTTATTCTGAAGTAAATGTTGAAAACATATTGTATAATTTCTTTTTTTTATTTTTCACCAAGAAGAAAAAACAGTCAACATTTTGGCATTATATCGCTCGCCGAGCAGTGCGGTGGGTGAGGTCGTGCTTTCATAAAAACACAGTACTGCAACCTCGCCTTAAGTTTGATTTAAGTCCCATGAAATAGCAGGCGAGCCTTTATCATCAACCGGGCACAAATCCAGGCTCCGTGGCTTCTACTAAGAAATTCCTTATGGAATAACACAATAACGCTTTGACCGACCCGGGAATCGAACCCGGAATCTCATACTCAGCAGTCGCGATTACGATCACTGGATCAACGAGGCATTCAACATAAATCTGCTGTATTTGTTACCAGGCTAGAAATTATGTAATTGACTAGAATGTAATAGTTGCTTAACTGACCCGAAAATATTCTAACGATATACACTTCCAGTTTAGCATTACCTAAGTTGCTTAATTTTATTAGCCCGAAAATATTATAACGATATAATTATACTTACTTCCAGTTTAGCATTAACTAATGTTGAGAAATTACCTGAACACCTCAAGCGGAGAATGCATAAAGTAAAACAGCAACATGTTACGAAAAGTACTGCAGCGCCATCTATGTGATCTATGCCACAAAGGAAGAACTAACATCAAAATTATGAATCATTGTTAATAGCGACATACATAAGTATATGAGTTGTCATATACTTATGTATGTTGATTTTCTGCCCCACAGTTGTTGAACTGTGGGGCAGAAAATCCACCAGACACCACCCGCCTCGTCGGAGGATCCGATCCCTTATCTATGGGGAAAAAAGAACTTTACACACTGATCCTCATACTCCTTTATCACTTACTGGTATCATAACTATTCATGTTTTGAAGACTTTTATTGGGTAAGTGTCAGCTTGTACTAGTTTAACCTTTTGACCGCGACAGTCAAGTATTAGACGACAAGTCAAAAAGTACTATTTACGTTTAAAAATCTGTCGTGTAGTCGTGACAGTGGCGTGCTGGGTACTTTTTGGCTTGTCGTCTATACTTGACTGTGGCGGTGAAAAGGTTAACTACAGGATCCATCCAACAAAATATTAATAAGGACTGAATTATGACTATTCCCTGGACCTCGAATTTAAATATATGTAGTTTAAGCAGTGCGCATTAAATCTTTTATTCAGTTACCATTTCCATTGTACGTATCATTAGCAGGAACAAGTACACTTTAGCGTGTCAGTGAAGTATTACAGTCCTGAAAGTAAAACAGAAATAATAAGAAAGAATGAAAGAAACGCATTAGTGTTGAGAAATGTATCCTAGCTGTCTAGTAATTCAGACGCATTGCGCTATTAATTGCATTGTTATGTAATATAGGTACACGATTTGTGCATTGGCTGGACGATACATAAAACATTAGTGTCTATTTCAGATCCTTATTTATTTGTATTTTATGTACAATAGTAGTACAATCACAAGCAATATACAATGCATTATGAAAAATTGAGAAGGGAATTTCCCGTGAAATAGCGGTCTCTACTATTCAAACGTGAAAAGATCAAATATTAACCAATACAGTGAATCGGTTTTAAATTTTGTTAAGTGCATAACATCAGCTATCTGACAGTAAAAGTCCCGTCAACTTATAGGTTTAGCTAGCCGTTTCGGAGATAAGCCGTTTCCGAGATTGACGGAACTTTTACTGACAGATAGACGATGTTATAGGCTACCTCAAGCTACTTTTATTAATTTAGAGTTCCCTGCAAAAACTTTAAAAACCTTAAAATTGGTAACAAAATCCGATTCAAAAAGTGAAATAATATTTTTCATTTTTTCACCCAATAAAATTCGCAGACGGAAAATTTTACTGAGTGTAAAAAAGACAGTTGAAAACAACATGGCAGTTAGCATGAAACGTATTTCATTTTTTTTAATTTAATTTACATGTAAATTTTATCTGTGTCCCTTAATAAAATGTAAATAAATGCAATGACTGCGTTACTTGCCATTCAGGATATTATGACATTAATAACGTGATATCGCTGGATGCGATGAATAACAACTTTCCGCCGGGGATTTTAAAAGGGTTTGATTTCAATTTTAAAATCACTTTTGAATTGCATAGCATGCTTTATATGAGCATGAGCATGCCACTGAGTTCCGAAATGAAGTTATTTGAGGCTTTTTTTGTGTTTTTTTGGAAGTCCGTTTTGCTTTAGTACAAAAAAAGAATCCCGCAACGAAATTAATCAGAAAAGAATAACGGAGGAGTACCAACGTAAAAACATAATTTCCACTTCTCTCCATATCAGCAGGAGATAGAATAGAACAAGGCCAATAAGCACAAAGGGACGTATACATCAACCGGGAGCTAAGCCCAGTTGCCTAGGACCACGGACAATATGAATGGGTCCAAAGTTGTGAGCTGTTATATCTGATTCCAATAATAGGTAGGTAGGTATGGCAAACTCGCTTGAACCCACGGACATTAAAATAGAATTACACGGAAATAAAATGTTGTTGTAATTCTAGTTTCTACAAGGTCCGTATAGTAAATAACTCTGGATGTAACCTGCCAGTCTAAAACGGCCACTTTGGCAGATCATAATATGAATTGCGTTAAAAAGCGTAAAATGGACCTTTCATTATAATAACTGCGTCTGTAACAATTTAGTAAAATACATCTTAGTAGGAAAATAATATGAATTGCGTTAACATTCTTAAAATAGTCACAGACGCAGTTTTTATTATGAAAAGTCCATTTTACGCTTCTAAACGCAATTCACATTAAGATCTGCAAAAGTGGCCATTTTAGACCCCCTGTACACTATCCAACATAATATTACGTTCATTCTGCCAAAGACTACACGCCCATAAAAGTGATGTGCAAAGTGTTCATATTCACAATCAGATGTAGAGCACTGACAAAAAGGAGAGGCAACAAGCTTGAATTAAAATAATTTTTCACTTCTCATGCTCTGAAAGTGCTTATTTGTGCAGGATATAGGCTGCACAAAATCGAATTTTGTGCACAAGGGCATTAACGTATCTACTCATAAATGTATCTTTATTAAGGCAAAGAAAATGAGCCATACAGCCAAACACAATAAGAAGTTCATAGATAGAATTTGTTATTTTTAACCGACTTCCAAAAAAAGGAGGAGGTTATCAATTCGACTGTATTTTTTTTTTTTTTTTTTTTTTTTTTTTATGTTTTTTCGCTCATAACTTGCGACTGGGTGAACTGATTTTCATGATTCTTTTTTCATTTGAAAGCTGATGCTTCCCGTGTGGTCCCATTGTCACCATTTCAATATCTGATGATGGGATCTTGTAGAAATCGGGGGAACTCTTCAATATATAACAGCAGATTAACCGCGATTGTTGCTATAGCATATCTAAGCATTGTTTACGCCATCACACAACATAATATCACGCCTGTACTCACTACAAAGGTTATAACTATTTTGTGAAGATCTCATGAAGAACTTCGGAGATAGGCAACGGAACTCCTCAATAAATGATAGCAAATGGACTGGGATTGCTGAAATCTCATATTGTCTGTCTATTGTTTACACCAGTTCCTAACATAACATCACGCCGGTACGTTGTGAAGGGGTAAGCACATGTGAAACACTAAAAAGTGAAAAATAAAAACTTTTTTACAAAAAATAAAACCGACTTCGACAAAAAAAACACTCAAAAGTGAAAAATAAACTTGAGAAGAAAAATCAGTTTCTGAAGTCGGTGACAAAAAAATGAAATCAAAGAAACAAAAGTCACCGACTTCAGAAACTGATTTTTCTTCTCAAGTTTATTTTTCACTTTTGAGTGTTTTTTTTGTCGAAGTCGGTTTTATTTTTTATATTAATTACTTTAATTTATTTGCCTTACCTATGTGTTTTTTAAGACTTAAAAGATATTAAAATTTAAATTCAAGTAGGTACGGTGAGTTATTTAATTAATTAATGAAAATTATTGTTACAAAATTAATTTAATAGTAGGCTGTATAGGTCTGCAAGCCTAATAATCAATTTCGTAAGATTAAATTAAATCATTATGTTATCATATGTTCTCATGTAAGTGGCTCTTTTGTCTTTTTTGAGAATAAAGTATATTAAACCTAAACCTAAAAAAAAGCGATTTTAATTAAAGAAAATGTTAGACTACTGTTTTATTCCCTCGCATTCGAAGTGAAAAGCAGAGTTTATAACTCGTCCACAAAACCATTTTTATCCTCAACATTACTATCAGCCCTCGCCTTGCACTTGTTGTAAAATCTACTATTCTCTTAAAGTTACCATGACCTGTGAGAAATTAGGTGCAACTCCGCCATATCCTGGCCAACCACTCACGAACGAATAGAAAGCACTGTATTGTGTATGGCACACAAGTTCTTGTCATTAATCAATTTTACTTAATAACAAGAAGTTATTCAGAAAAAAACTGAAAACTGAAAAAAATTGAGAACCTCCTCCTTTTTCGAAGTCGGCTAAAATAACTCAGACAGGTTAAAGAGAGAATTGACTGAAGTAAAGCCAAAGAGCTATATTCCTATACACAGGTATTTTACGAAAGATTATTCCACACGAAATATAACGAAATTCCCGAGGTTGACAGACAAGCCAAAGCCGGGTATTTGACGGGGCGCACGTTCCCGTCTTCACATATATCGCACATGCAATGCCTGCACATTTTACAAGGCGAAAACTAAATCCACGTGGATTTTCAGTTGTGCATAACAGAAACCGCATTGCATATTTATGCATGAGTAAATAAGTAAACTTGGTATCACTGTTACATTCGTTCTGTGGGTATAAATTAAGTCAATATTTTAACTAAGTCGTTGATTACTCCATTAAAAGCAAGGTTTTTCCATAAAATGTTAACCAAAATACAAAACAGTTCCAGCCGGTTTTCAGCCTTTTTATAAAACGTAGGTACGTTGTTTGTCAAGTTGCAGTCCTCACAAAATATGCTTATTTGAATTCCTTATTCACTTTTCCAACTACCGGAATACTACACTTTGAGACCACTCGTCTTTCAAGAACAAAAGCAATAGAGAGTCTTTGAAATAAAGTCTTAAAATATGCACTGTGAGACATTATTCCCCGTTTGTAAGTGCACAACGAGACTCCATAGTGTTCAACGAAGAGTCGGCTTCGACTCCAAGAATTTGATATTTCTAGTTCCTGTGAGCGACTGAGCGCACGGGAATACACGTACGGACAAGAACAAATAGAAAATACCATTTCCGTATATAAAATGTAAAGGAAATTGAATAGCAATCCTTTGCTTATTTTTCCTTTGAACCCTAGTTTTGCGGACGTTTTCTATGAAAATCAATCTTTTTAAAGTCATGAGGATATGCCTAAAAACTAACAACCGCTTTGGTCGCACTTTAGCTTAAGCCGTGCTGACCAAGGTTGGTCCTTAGACTCCAGAGTTTCCTCCATGCCTCGAAAAGCACGTTAATCCGTTGTTTAAAGCTGTCATTTATTGATCTTTGGCAATTGTTATAGGTAGTCAGTGGCTCATCGTATTGGGTGAGGAAGATCGGATAGGCAGACACTCCAAGCGAAACACTGTATCCAGGGGCATGCAGTTAGACTGAAAGCCGACCCCAATATAGTTGGGAAAGGGATATGACGACATTCTATAGACAAAGGTACCTAGATTATAGTAACAAAAAAGCGGGGTTTTATGAAAAAAAATAATATTATATTCCTACGCATCTATTTTTAAACCGCTCCTCTCCCGGTCACAGTTCGAATAAAACATAATATTTAAGTAACGTTTTTCTTTTACCAATTTCAACAGAAATGTAATTTAGCGGAAAATGAGACTGATGAATTTTATGGGAAGTTTATTCATTTACTTTAATAAAACAATGTGCCAGTAATGACTTTCACGAGCGTAATTCAATTCTATTTTCGATTTCATTCAATTTTATTTTGTTGGATTTAGTTAAGATTTAAGAATATTGGCTTGGAATTAATTTCGTCTTATTGAATTTTATAGTTATATAAAACTACAAAGCCACTCACTGACTGACTGACTCATTGACATGTCGTTTCTCGGAATGGGTGAGAGATGGGTTAGGGGTATGTTTTGCAAAAATGTGCTATCTGACCAATCGAGTAGAGGAAAATTATAGGGAAAGTTCAAATCCAAGATGGAGGGCGAGTCCATTTCCGGTTTCGGTGGGGGAAAGATTTGGATGGATTTCGACTCAGAGGTCCTATACGAAATCTAAAAGCATTTTAAAAAAAAGTAAAAAAAAAAAAAAAAACAAGATGGCGGCCGCGCCAGCACGTTTTGAAATTGTCGACTTTTTTCACTCGACTTTGACGAATTGTTTTCTTCTACCAAATTCTAGAACCGCCAACAAATAGTTTGCCAATTTGTTGGTAATTTTAATGGCAATTGGGAAAAATTATGAAATTGTGAAAATCCAAGATGGAGGACGCTGCGGCGGCCATTTTGTAAAAAGTTGGAAATTTCGATTTTTTTCAAATCCATTTTTCGGGTAGTTGGCAACATCAGACTGGTTCGAGTTGTACCAAGCGGTTGTCTGTTTTCTTGACGAGTGTTGCCTGGTGCAAAATTTTTCCCCATTTTTAGGGTATTTTCCCAGATTTTCCCCAAAAACATGAAAAGTAGAAATAATGACATTTTAAATAGAGACTTTGACTAGCCGGCAACATTGGGGTCCCCCAAATGACATTTGACCATTTTGGTTCGTTTTAATTGGCAACCCCAAAAAATATTGAACTTTTTAATTTTTGGGACTTTTTGACTTTGGCGAATTAGTTTGTTCTACCAAACTCGAAAGTTGGCAACACCAAGTACACCAATCGGTGGCCTATATTTTTGACATTTCAGGAAAATTATGACTTTTCAGGAAAACAAGATGGCGGATTCCATGGCGGCCATCTTGTAAAAAGGCTGAAAAATCCCAATTTTCGACACGATAATTGGGACAGCTGGCATCCCCCGACCGGATTGTGTTGTATGGACCGGTTATGTAATTCGTCAAGGAGTGTGGCCTGGTGCAAAAAATTTCCCCATTTTTATGGAAATTTCCCAGATTTTCCCCGAAAACATGAAAAGTAGAAATAACGACATTTTGAATTGAAATTTTACATAAACACCAAGAACGGGGTTTCCCGAATGACATTTGACCATTTTCATTACTTTCAGCTGGCAACCCCGAGAGCCATTGGCGCCTGAATTTTTGGGTCAGACCCGACTTTGGCGAATTAGTTTGTTCTACTAAACTCAAAAGTTGGCAACACCAAGTACACCAGTTGGTGGCCTATAACCCTGAGATTTCAGGAAAATTGACTTTTCAAAAAAAAAAGATGGCGGACAGTGTGGCGGCCATCTTGTAAAAATGATGAAAAATCCTAATTTTCGACAAGATAAATGGGACAGCCGGCATCCCCTTACCGGATTGTGTTGTATATAGCGATTGTGTACTTTGTTGTGGAGAGTTACCTTACGCAACATTTTTCCCCATTTTTAGGGTATTTTCCCAGATTTATCCCAAAAACATGAATAGTGGAAATAACGACATTTTGTACAGAAATTTTACATTAGCACCAAGAATGAGGTGCCTCAAATAAGATTTGTCCATTTTCATTCTTTTCAGCTGGCAACCCCGAGAGTCATTGGGGCTTGAATTTTCGGATCAGAACCGACTTTGGCGAATTCTTTTGTTTTACCAAACTTAAAACTTGGCAACACCAAGTACACCAGTCGGTAGCCTGTATCCTCGATATTTCAGAAAAAAATGTGACTTTTCAGAAAAACAAGATGGCGGACAGTGTGGTGGCCATCTTGGAAAAATGATGAAAAATCCCAATTTTCGACACGATAAAAGGGACAGCCGGCACCCTCTGACCGGATTGTGTTGTCCCGGTTGTGTATTTCGTTAAGTCATGTTGCCTGTTGCAAAAAAATCCTTATTTTTTTAGGGTATTTTCCTAGATTTTGCGTTTTGAATGCGTTAGTCGAAATCATTTTTCAAAGCTCCCCCTCTCCCCCCCTTCACGCCCCGCGAGCTGCGCGCAGCTCGCGCAGCCACGCAAATACTAGTTATAGTTATATAAAACTACAAGACCACTCACTCACTGACTGACTGATTGACATGTCGTTTCTCGGAATGGGTGAGAGATGGGTTAGGGGTATGTTTTGCAAAAGTGTGTAATCTGACCAAGTAAGTAGAGGAAAATTATAGGGAAGATTCAAATCCAAGATGGTGGGCGAGTCCATTTCCGGTTTCGGTGGGGGAAAGACTTGGATGGATTTCGACTTAGAAGTCCTATACGAAATCTAAAAGCATTTAAAAAAAAAGAAAAAAAAAAAAAAAAAACAAGATGGCGGCCGCGCCAGGACGTTTTGAAATTGTCGACTTTTTTCACTCGAATTTGACGAATTGTTTTCTTCTACCAAATTCTAGAACCGCCAACAAATAGTTTGCCAATTTGTTGGTAATTGTAATGGCAATTGGGAAAAATTATGACATTGTGAAAATCCAAGATGGAGGACGCTGCGGCGGCCATTTTGTAAAAAGTTGGATTTTTCGATTTTTTTCAAATCCATTTTTCGGGTACTTGGCAACATCGGACGGGTTCGAATTGTACCGAGCGGTTGTGTGTTTTGTTGACGAGTGTTGCTTGGTGTAAAAAAAATCCCCATTTTTAGGGTATTTTCCCAGATTTTCCCCAAAAACATGAAAAGTAGAAATAATGACATTTTAAATAGAGACTTTGACTAGCCGGCAACATTGGGGTCCCCCAAATGACATTTGACCATTTTGGTTCGTTTTAATTGGCAACCCCAAAAAATATTGAACTTTTTAATTTTTGGGACTTTTTGACTTTGGCGAATTAGTTTGTTCTACCAAACTCGAAAGTTGGCAACACCAAGTACACCAATCGGTGGCCTATATTCTTGACATTTCAGGAAAATTATGACTTTTCAGAAAAACAAGATGGCGGATTCCATGGCGGCCATCTTGTAAAAAGGCCGAAAAATCCCAATTTTCGACACGATAATTGGGACAGCTGGCATCCCCCGACCGGATTGTGTTGTATTGACCGGTTATGTAATTCGTCAAGGTGTGTGGCCTGGTGCAAAAATTTTCCCCATTTTTTGGGAAATTTCCCAGATTTTCCCCGAAAACATGAAAAGTAGAAATAATGACATTTTAAAAAGAGACTTTGACTAGCCGGCAACATTGGGGTCCCCCAAATGACATTTGACCATTTTCATTACTTTCAGCTGGCAACCCCGAGAGCAATTGGCGTTTGAATTTTTTGGTCAGACCCGTCTTTGGCGAATTAGTTTGTTCTACCAAACTCAAAAGTTGGCAACACCAAGTACACCAATTGGTGGCCTATATCCCTGAAATTTTAGAAAAATTATGAATTAACAGAAAAACAAGATGGCGGATGCTATGGCGGCCATCTTGTAAAAAGGCCGAAAAATACCAATTTTCGACACGATAATTGGGACAGCTGGCATCCCCCGACCGGATTGTGTTGTATGGACCGGTTATGTAATTCGTCAAGGAGTGTGGCCTGGTGCAAACATTTTCCCCATTTTTAGGGAAATTTCCCAGATTTTCCCCGAAAACATGAAAAGTAGAAATAACGACATTTTAAATAAATTTTTTACATGAACACCAAGAATGGGATCCCCCAAATGTCATTTGACCATTTTCATCACTTTCAGCTGGCAACCCCGAGAGCCATTGGCGCTAAAATTTTTGGGTCAGACCCGACTTTGGCGAATTAGTTTGTTCTACTAAAGTCAAAAGTTGGCAACACCAAGTACACCAGTTGGTGGCCTATATCCTTGAAATTTCAGGAAAATTATGACTTTTCAAAAAAAAAAAGATGGCGGACAGTGTGGCTGCCATCTTGTAAGAATGATGAAAAATCCCAATTTTCGACACGATAATTGGGACAGCTGGCATCTCCCGACTAGATTGTGTTGTATTGACCGGTTATGTGATTTGTCAAGGAGTGTTGCCTGGTGCAAATGTTTTCCCCATTTTTAAGTGAATTTCCCAGATTTTCTCCGAAAACATGAAAAGTAGAAATAACGACATTTTGAATGGAAATTTTACATAAACACCAAGAATGGGGTCCCATCAAATGACATTTGACCATTTTCATCACTTTCAGCTGGCAACCCCGAGAGCCATTGGCGCTAGAATTTTTGGGTCAGACCCAACTTTGGCGAATTAGTTTGTTCTACTAATGTCAAAAGTTGGCAACACCAAGTACACCAGTTGGTGGCCTATATCCTTGAGATTTCAGAAAAATTATGACTTTTCAAAAAAAAAAAGATGGCGGACAGTGTGGCGGCCATCTTGTAAGAATGATGAAAAATCCTAATTTTCGACACGATAAATGGGACAGCCGACATCCCCCGACCGGATTGTGTTGTAAAAAGCGATTGTGTACTTTGTTGTGGAGTGTTACCTTACGCAAAAATTTTCCCCATTTTTAGGGTATTTTCACAGATTTTTCCCAAAAACATGAATAGTGGAAATAACGACATTTTGAATGGAATTTTTTTACAGGAACACTAAGAATGGGGTGCCTCAAATGACATTTGACCATTTTCATTCTTTTCAGCTGGCAACCCCGAGAGTCATTGGGGCTTGAATTTTAGGATCAGAACCGACTTTGGCGAATTCTTTTGTTCTACTAAACTTAAAACTTGGCAACACCAAGTACACCAGTCGGTAGCTTGTATCCTTGATATTTCAGGAAAATTGTGACTTTTCAGAAAAACAAGATGGCTGCCATCTTGGAAAAATGATGAAAAATCCTAATTATCGACACGATAAATGGGACAGCCGGCACCTTCTGACCGGACTGTGTTGTCGTGGTTGTGTATTTCTTTAAGTAATGTTGCCTGTTGCAAAAAAAAACCCATTTTTAGGGTATTTTCCCAGATTTTGCCCAAAAACATGAAAGTAGAAGTAAAGACTTTTAGAATGAAGACTTTGTCTAGCTGGCAACATAGGGGAGGTGGCGAGCAAAGCGAGCCGGCGACCTCCGTAGCGTATTACAGTACTCGTCGAAACCTATCCTATGGTGGTACCGGTAAAGCGAAGGGTGGAGGTGGCTCTGGACTTACTACGTTTAAGAGTTCGATGAAGTAGAAACCTTTCGGGTCTCTTCTGGGCTCTATTAGGCATTTCACTAGAGTTTGAAAAGTGGAAGATTAGGGTTCTTTTTGACATCACGTTTAAGGTTTATTTATACTATACATTGCATACGATTAGAGCATAAAATTGGAACTTATTTCATTATTTACCTAATCACTTTTATGGAATAACATTATAATTATAGTTTATTTGTACCGAGTTTTAAGTACATCAACTGAAGGAATAAAACATCGTTCAGTTGATTTACATAAAAGACCATTTATGTACTTAGAATTCTCAAAATATTTAAAAGATTTTATACAATTTACAAAATCTTGGACTCTAATGGATTTTCCAATTCATTTAAGGATTCCTAGGGATTCTCAAAATTTTACAAGGGTATATAAAACTCCTCAAAAGCACGACAGAACCGCGAGCTGCGCGCAGCTCGCGCAGCCACGCAAATACTAGTTATACTATATAAAGCTAAATTACCACTGACTGACTCACTCACTGACATAATTGTTCTCCCAGATGGTGGATGGGGAGGTGGGTATATTTTGACAGATTCGTAAACAACTAACTCTCGTGAGTATGGAAAAAGTCCCAAACCCCCCCTTTCCCCTCCCCTTCTCCCCCCTCCCTATCGTATCTCGGAAACAAAGAGACTTTACGTGTTTTTTTTTAGGGATTCGTATAGAGGAGGCTCGGAAAAGTAAAAACCATTTTTCAATGTTGACCCCCTTGCCCCCCTTCACCCCCCCTTTAGGCGGATCTCGAAAATGAAGAGACATTACGTGTGTTTTCTTAAGGATTCGAATAGAGGAGGCTCGGGGAAGTAAAAACCTTTTTTTAAATTTGACCCCCCTTGCCCCCCTTCACCCCCCCTTTAGGCGGATCTCGAAAGTTAAGAGACTTGGAACGAATTTTTTTTCAGATTCATATAGAGGGGCATTGCGTTAGTCGAAATCATTTTTAGAAACTCCCCCCCTTCACCCCCCCCCCTCTTCCCCTCTTTTTTTACTCCTGAATTTTTTTTGATTCTTACCTAAATCTATTTGAGGGGCGTTGAAATTTGTATACCCTCCCCTCCCCAACCTCCCCTAAAATTAAAAGGGCTGTAACTTCATAACGGTTAGAGATAGCCATTAGGTGTTTGAACAAATATTATAGTAGGCGTCGAAACCTGTCCGGTGGTGGTACCGCGGTAAAGCGAAGGGGGGAGCGGGCGAGCGAAGCGAGCCGGCGACCCCCGTAGCGTAGGGATAATGTCATGATAGCTTTCCGGTGGTAGGTAGGTCCTGAGTGGAGCGAACCTGCGAGACCGAGTGGAGCGAAGGGGGGAGGTGGCGAGCGAAGCGAGCCGGCGACCTTCTTAGCGTAACGAAGGTTGAGTGGGTGAAGCGTAACTCAGGGGCGACGACAAGCAAACTTTAGGGTAATGTTTTTTTAGTGGTAGTAGGAGGTAGTAGGTAGGTAGTAGGTAGGTAGTAGGTATGTGTAGGTAGGTGTAGGTCGGTGTAGGTAGGTGTAGGTAGGTGTAGGTAGGTGTAGGTAGGTGTAGGTAGGTGTAGGTAGGTGTAGGTAGGTGTAGGTAGGTGTAGGTAGGTGTAGGTAGGTGTAGGTAGGTAGTAGGTAGGTGTAGGTAGGTGTAGGTAGGTAGTAGGTAGGTGGTAGGTAGGTAGTAGGTAGGTAGTAGGTAGGTAGTAGGTAGGTAGTAGGTAGGTGTAGGTAGGTAGTAGGTAGTAGTGGTAGTAAATAGAAAATATAATTATAGGATTAAAACACAATTGTGCCATAGGTCATGATGGAATACCAGCCTCGGTTATCAAGTCTGCCAGACATGTACTCGTTCTTCCCCCTCTTCACGACCCGCGAGCTGCGCGCAGCTCGCGCAGCCACGCAAATACTAGTTATAGTTATATAAAACTACAAAGCCACTCACTCACTCATTGACATGTCGTTTCTCGGAATGGGTGAGAGTTGGGTTAGGGGTATGTTTTGCAAAAATGTGTAATCTGACCAATCGAGTAGAGGAAAATTATAGGGAAAGTTCAAATCCGAGATGGTGGGCGAGTCCATTTCCGGTTTCGGTGGGGGAAAGACTTGGATGAATTTCGAATCAGAGGTCCTATACGAAATCTAAAAGCATTAAAAAAAAAAGTAAAAAAAAAAAAAAAAACAAGATGGCGGCCGCGCTATGACGTTTTGAAATTGTCGACTTTTTTCACTCGACTTTGACAAATTGTTTTCTTCTACCAAATTCTAAAACCGCCAACGAAAAGTCTGCCAATTTGTTGGTAATTTCAGTGGCAATTGGGAAAAATTATGACATTGTGAAAATCCAAGATGGAAGACGCTGCGGCGGCCATTTTGTAAAAAAATGGATATTTCAATTTTTTTCAAATCCATTTTTCGGGTAGTTGGCAACATCGGACGGGTTCGAGTTGTACCGAGCGGTTGTGTGTTTTGTTGAGGAGTGTTGCCCGGTGCAAAAATTTTGCCCATTTTTAGGGTATTTTCCCAGATTTTTCCCGAAAACATGAAAAGTAGAAATAATGACATTTTAAATAGAGACTTTGACTAGCCGGCAACATTGGGGTCCCACAAATGACATTTGACCATTTTCGTTCGTTTTAATTGGCAACCCCAAAAAATATTGAACTTTTTAATTTTTGGGACTTTTTGACTTTGGCGAATTAGTTTGTTTTACCAAACTCCAAAGGTGGCAACACCAAGTACACCAATCGGTGGCCTATATTCTTGACATTTCAGGAAAATTATGACTTTTCAGAAAAACAAGATGGCGGATTCCATGGCGGCCATCTTGTAAAAAGACCGAAAAATCCCAATTTTCGACACGATAATTGGGACAGCTGGCATCCCCCGACCGGATTGTGTTGTATTGACCGGTTATGTAATTCGTCAAGGAGTGTGGCCTGGTGCAAAAATTTTCCCCATTTTTAGGGAAATTTCCCAGATTTTCCCCGAAAACATGAAAAGTAGAAATAATGACATTTTAAATAGAGACTTTGTCTAGCCGGCAACATTGGGGTCCCCCAAATGACATTTGACCATTTTCATCACTTTCAGCTGGCAACCCCGAGAGCCATTGGCGCTTAAATTTTTGGGTCAGACCCGATTTTGGCGAATTAGTTTGTTCTACTAAACTCAAAAGTTGGCGACACTAAGTACACCAATCGGTGGCCTATGTTCTTGACATTTAAGCAAAATTATGACTTTTCAGAAAAACAAGATGGCGGACAGTGTGGCGGCCATCTTGTAAAAATGATGAAAAATCCTAATTTTCGACACGATTAATGGGACAGCCGGCATCCCCCGACCGGATTGTGTTGTAAGAAGCGATTGTGAACTTTGTTGTCGAGTATTACCTTACGCAAAAAAATTCCCCATTTTTAGGGTATTTTCCCAGATTTTTCCCAAAAACATGATTAGTGGAAATAACGACATTTTGAATGGAAATTTTACATAAACACCAAAAATGAGGTGCCTTAAATGACATTTGACCATTTTCATTCTTTTCAGCTGGCAACCCCGAGAGTCATTTGGGGTTGAATTTTCGGATCAGAACCGACTTTGGCGAATTCTTTTGTTCTACCAAACTTAAAACTTGGCAACACCAAGTACACCAATCGGTAGCCTGTATCCTCGATATTTCAGAAAAATTGTGACTTTTCAGAAAAACAAGATGGCGGACAGTGTGGTGGCCATCTTGGAAAAATGATGAAAAATCCCAATTTTCGACACGATAAATGGGACAGCCGGCGCACCTTCTGACCGGATTGTGTTGTCCCGGTTGTGTATTTCGTTAAGTAATGTTGCCTGGTGCAAAACAAAATCCCATTTTTAGAGTATTATCCCAGATTTTGCCAAAAACATGAAAGTAGAAGTAAAGACTTTTAGAATGAAGACTTTGACTAGCTGGCAACATTTGGGTTCGTTGAATGACATCACGATAGCTTTTCCTCGGTGGTAGGCAGATCTTGAGTACAGCGAAAGGGGAGGTGGCGAGCGAAGCGAGACAGCGACCTCCGTAGCGTGTTATAGTAGGCGTCGAAATCTATCGTGTAGACTGCAGTAGTGGTACCGGTACAGCGAAGTAACTCGTAGCGTAGGGATAAGGTCACGATAGCTTTTCCTCGGTGGTAGGCAGGTCTTGAGTGGAGCGAAGAGGGGAGGTGGCGAGCGAAGCGAGCCGGCGACCTCCGTAGCGTAACGAAGGTTGAGTGGGGAAGCGTATAAGTAACTCTCATGAGTAGCTAAAAAGTGCAAAACCTACCCTTTTTGCCTCGTTTTTCCTTCCTACCTTTTTCAAAGTTGCCCATTACATGTTACATTTTTTTTTTCAGATTCATTGAAAGGGGCAATGCGTTAGTCGAAATCAGTTTTTAAAGCTCCCGCCCCCTCCCTTCTTCACCCCTTTTAATAAACTCGTGTTCAGTTTTGTTTACGGATTCGTATAGAGGAGGCTCGGGAAAGTAAAAACCATTGTTTAAAATTGACCACCTAGCCCCCCCTCTCCCCCCTCCCCTTTAGGCGGGTCTCGGAAGTTAAGAGACTTGAAACATTTTTTTATCAGATTCATTGAAAGGGGCAATGCGTTAGTCGAAATCATTTTTTAAAGCTCCCCCTCGCCCCCTCTTCACGACCCGCGAGCTGCGCGCAGCTCGCGCAGCCACGCAAATACTAGTTATAGTTATATAAAACTACAAGACCACTCACTCACTCACTCATTGACATGTCGTTTCTCGGAATGGGTGAGAGATGGGTTAGGGGTATGTTTTGCAAAAATGTGTAATCTGACCAATCGAGTAGAGGAAAATTATAGGGAAAGTTCAAATCCAAGATGGTGGGCGAGTCCATTTCCGGTTTCGGTGGGGGAAAGATTTGAATGAATTTCGACTCAGAGGTCCTATTCGAAATGTAAAAGCATTTAAAAAAAAAGTAAAAAAAAAAAAAAAACAAGATGGCGGCCGCGCTAGGACGTTTTGAAATTGTCGACTTTTTTCACTCGACTTTGACGAATTGTTTTCTTCTACCGAATTCTAGAACCGCCAACAAAGAGTTTGCCAATTTGTTGGTAATTTCAATGGCAATCAGGAAAAATTATGACATTGTGAAAATCCAAGATGGAGGACGCTGCGGCGGCCATTTTGTAAAAAGTTGGAAATTTCGATTTTTTTCAAATCCATTTTTCGGGTAGTTGGCAACATCGGACGGGTTCGAGTTTTACCGAGCGGTTGTGTGTTTTGTTGACGAGTGTTGCCTGGTGCAAAATTTTTCCCCATTTTTAGGGTATTTTCCCAGATTTTCCCCGAAAACATGAAAAGTAGAAATAATGACATTTTAAATAGAGACTTTGACTAGCTGGCAACATTGGGCTCCCCCAAATGACATTTGACCATTTTGGTTCGTTTTAATTGGCCACCCCAAAATATATTCAACTTTTTAATTTTTGGGACTTTTTGACTTTGGCGAATTAGTTTGTTCTATCAAACTCAAAAGTTGGCAACACCAAGTACACCGGTCGGTGGCCTATATTCTTGGCATTTAAGGAAAATTATGACTTTTCAGAAAAACAAGATGGCGGACAGTGTGGTGGCCATCTTGGAAAAATGATGAAAAATCCCAATTTTTGACACGATAAATGGGACAGCTGGCATCCCCCGACCGGATTGTGTTGTATGGACCGGTTATGTGATTCATCAAGGAGTGTGGCCTGGTTTAAAAAAAATCCCCATTTTTAGTGAAATTTCCCAGATTTTCCCCGAAAACATGAAAAGTAGAAATAACGACATTTTGAATGAAAATTTTACATGAACACCAAGAATGAGGTCGCCCGAATGACATTTGAACATTTTCATCACTTTCAGCTGGCAACCCCGAGAGCCATTGGCTCTTGAATTTTTGGGTCAGACCCGACTTTGGCGAATTAGTTTGTTTTACTTAACTCAAAAGTTGGCAACACCAAGTACACCAGTTGGTGGCCTATATCCCTGAGATTTCAGGAAAATTATGACTTTTCAGAAAAAAAAGATGGCGGACAGTGTGGCGGCCATCTTGTAAAAATGATGAAAAATCCCGTTTTCGACACGATAAATGGGACAGCCGGCATCCCCCGACCGGATTGTCTTGTATGAAGCGATTGTGTACTTTGTTGTGCAGTGTTACCTTACTTAAAATTTTTCCCCATTTTTAGGGTATTTTCCCAGATTTTTCCCAAAAACATGAATAGTGAAAATAACGATATTTTGAATGAAATTTTTTTACATAAACACCAAGAATGAGGTGCCTTAAATGACATAATTTTGACCATTTTCATCACTTTCAGCTGGCAACCCCAAGAGTCATTGGGGGTTGAATTTTCGGATCAGAACCGAATTTGGCGAATTCTTTTGTTCTACCAAACTTAAAACTTGGCAACAACAAGTACACCAGTCGGTAGCTTGTATCCTCGATATTTCAGCAAAATTGAGACTTTTCAGAAAAACAAGATGGCGGACAGTGTGGTGGCCATCTTGGAAAAATGAAGAAAAATCCCGTTTTCGACACGATAAATGGGACAGCCGGCATCCCCCGACCGGATTGTCTTGTATGAAGCGATTGTGTACTTTGTTGTGCAGTGTTACCTTACTTAAAATTTTTCCCCATTTTTAGGGTATTTTCCCAGATTTTTCCCAAAAACATGAATAGTGAAAATAACGATATTTTGAATGAAATTTTTTTACATAAACACCAAGAATGAGGTGCCTTAAATGACATAATTTTGACCATTTTCATCACTTTCAGCTGGCAACCCCAAGAGTCATTGGGGGTTGAATTTTCGGATCAGAACCGAATTTGGCGAATTCTTTTGTTCTACCAAACTTAAAACTTGGCAACAACAAGTACACCAGTCGGTAGCTTGTATCCTCGATATTTCAGCAAAATTGAGACTTTTCAGAAAAACAAGATGGCGGACAGTGTGGTGGCCATCTTGGAAAAATGAAGAAAAATCCCGTTTTCGACACGATAAATGGGACAGCCGGCATCCCCCGACCGGATTGTCTTGTATGAAGCGATTGTGTACTTTGTTGTGCAGTGTTACCTTACTTAAAATTTTTCCCCATTTTTAGTGTATTTTCCCAGATTTTTCCCAAAAACATGAATAGTGAAAATAACGATATTTTGAATGAAATTTTTTTACATAAACACCAAGAATGAGGTGCCTTAAATGACATAATTTTGACCATTTTCATCACTTTCAGCTGGCAACCCCAAGAGTCATTGGGGGTTGAATTTTCGGATCAGAACCGAATTTGGCGAATTCTTTTGTTCTACCAAACTTAAAACTTGGCAACAACAAGTACACCAGTCGGTAGCTTGTATCCTCGATATTTCAGCAAAATTGAGACTTTTCAGAAAAACAAGATGGCGGACAGTGTGGTGGCCATCTTGGAAAAATGAAGAAAAATCCCGTTTTCGACACGATAAATGGGACAGCCGGCATCCCCCGACCGGATTGTCTTGTATGAAGCGATTGTGTACTTTGTTGTGCAGTGTTACCTTACTTAAAATTTTTCCCCATTTTTAGGGTATTTTCCCAGATTTTTCCCAAAAACATGAATAGTGAAAATAACGATATTTTGAATGAAATTTTTTTACATAAACACCAAGAATGAGGTGCCTTAAATGACATAATTTTGACCATTTTCATCACTTTCAGCTGGCAACCCCAAGAGTCATTGGGGGTTGAATTTTCGGATCAGAACCGAATTTGGCGAATTCTTTTGTTCTACCAAACTTAAAACTTGGCAACAACAAGTACACCAGTCGGTAGCTTGTATCCTCGATATTTCAGCAAAATTGAGACTTTTCAGAAAAACAAGATGGCGGACAGTGTGGTGGCCATCTTGGAAAAATGAAGAAAAATCCCAATTTTCGACACGATAAATGGGACAGCCGGCACCTTCTGACCGTATTGTGTTGTCCCGGTTGTGTATTTCGTTAAGTAATGTGGCCTGTAGCAAAAAAAAACCTATTTTTAGGGTATTTTCCCAGATTTTCCCCAAAAACATGAAAGTAGAAGTGTAGACTTTTAGAATGAAGACTTTGACTAGCTAGCAATATAGGGAAGGTGGCGAGCAAAGCGAGCCGGCGACTTCCGTAGCGTATTATAGTACGCGTCGAAACCTATCCTGTGGTGGGACCGGTAAAGCGATGGGGGGAGGTGGCGAGCGAAGCGAGCCGGCGACCCCCGTAGCGTAGGGATAAGGTCACGATAGCTTTTCTTCGGTGGTAGGCAGGTCTTGAGTGGGTGCGTATAAGTAACTCTCATGAGTAGCTAAAAAGTGCAAAACCTCCCCTTTTTGGCCCCCTTTACCCCTCCTACCTTTTTCATTTGACCCCTTTCTCCCCCTTTAGGCGGATCTCGGAAGTTAAGAGACTTGGAACATTTTTTTCTTCAGATTCATTGAAAGGGGTAATGAGTTAGTCGAAATCATTTTTCAAAGTTCCCCCTGTCCCCCCCTTCATCTTCCCTCCCTCTTCACCCCTTTTTTTTAAACTCGTGTTCTGTTTTGTTTACGGATTCGTATAGAGGAGGCTCGGGGAAGTAAAAACCATTTTTTAAATTTGACTCCCTTGCCCCCCTTCTCCCCCCTTTTAGGCGGATCTCGAAAGTTAAGAGACTTGGAACGATTTTTTTTTCAGATTCATATAGAGGGGCATTGCGTTAGTCGAAATCATTTTTCGGAACTCCCCCCTCTCCCCCCCTTCAACCCCCCCCCCCCCCCTCTTCACCTCTTTTTTTACTCCTGAAAAAATTTTTGCTTCTTACCTAAATCTATTGAGGGGCAATTAAAAGGGCTGTAACTTCATTACGGTTAGAGATAGCCATTAGGTGTTTGAACAAATATTATAGTAGGCGTCGAAACCTGTCCGGTGGTGGTACAGCGGTAAAGCGAAGGGGGGAGCGGGCGAGCGAAGCGAGCCGGCGACCCCCGTAGCGTAGGGATAATGTCATGATAGCTTTCCGGTGGTAGGTAGGTTCTGAGAGGAGCGAACATGCGAGACCGAGTGTAGCGAAGGGGGGAGGTGGCGAGCGAAGCGAGCCGGCGACCTCCTTAGCGTAACGAAGGTTAAGTGGGTGAAGCGTAAATCAGGGGCGACGACAAGCAAACTTTAGGGTAATGTTTTTTTAGCGGTAGTAGGAGGTAGTAGGTAGGTAGTAGGTAGGTGGTAGGTAGGTGGTAGGTAGGTGGTAGGTAGGTGGTAGGTAGGTGGTAGGTAGGTGGTAGGTAGGTGGTAGGTAGGTGGTAGGTAGGTGGTAGGTAGGTGGTAGGTAGGTGGTAGGTAGGTGGTAGGTAGGTGGTAGGTAGGTGGTAGGTAGGTGGTAGGTAGGTGGTAGGTAGGTGGTAGGTAGGTGGTAGGTAGGTGGTAGGTAGGTGGTAGGTAGGTGGTAGGTAGGTGGTAGGTAGGTGGTAGGTAGGTGGTAGGTAGGTGGTAGGTAGGTGGTAGGTAGGTGGTAGGTAGGTGGTAGGTAGGTGGTAGGTAGGTGGTAGGTAGGTGGTAGGTAGGTGGTAGGTAGGTGGTAGGTAGGTGGTAGGTAGGTGGTAGGTAGGTAGGTGGTAGGTAGGTGGTAGGTAGGTGGTAGGTAGGTGGTAGGTAGGTGGTAGGTAGGTGGTAGGTAGGTGGTAGGTAGGTGGTAGGTAGGTGGTAGGTAGGTGGTAGGTAGGTGGTAGGTAGGTGGTAGGTAGGTGGTAGGTAGGTGGTAGGTAGGTGGTAGGTAGGTGGTAGGTAGGTGGTAGGTAGGTGGTAGGTAGGTGGTAGGTAGGTGGTAGGTAGGTGGTAGGTAGGTGGTAGGTAGGTGGTAGGTAGGTGGTAGGTAGGTGGTAGGTAGGTGGTAGGTAGGTGGTAGGTAGGTGGTAGGTAGGTGGTAGGTAGGTGGTAGGTAGGTGGTAGGTAGGTGGTAGGTAGGTGGTAGGTAGGTGGTAGGTAGGTGGTAGGTAGGTGGTAGGTAGGTGGTAGGTAGGTGGTAGGTAGGTGGTAGGTAGGTGGTAGGTAGGTGGTAGGTAGGTGGTAGGTAGGTGGTAGGTAGGTGGTAGCTAAGTGATAGGTAGGTAGTAGGTAGGTAGAAGGTAGGTGATAGGTAGGTAGGTAGAAGGTAGGTAGGTGTAGGTGTATGTAGGTAGGTGTAGGTAGGTGTAGGTAGGTGTAGGTAGGTGTAGGTAGGTGTAGGTAGGTGTAGGTAGGTGTAGGTAGGTGTAGGTAGGTGTAGGTAGGTGTAGGTAGGTGTAGGTAGGTGTAGGTAGGTGTAGGTAGGTGTAGGTAGGTGTAGGTAGGTGTAGGTAGGTGTAGGTAGGTGTAGGTAGGTAGTAGGTAGGTGTAGGTACGTGTAGGTAGGTGTTAGTAGGTGTAGGTATTTTTCAAAGCTCCCCCTCCGCCCCTCTCCACGACCCGCGAGCTGCGCGCAGCTCGCGCAGCCACGCAAATACTAGTTATAGTTATATAAAACTACAAAGCCACTCACTGACTCACTGACTGATTGACATGTCGTTTCTCGGAATGGGTGAGAGATGGGTCAGGGGTATGTTTAGCAAAAATGTGTAATCTGACCAATCGAGTAGAGGAAAATTATAGGGAAAGTTCAAATCCAAGACGGAGGGCGAGTCCATTTCCGATTTCAGTGGGGGAAACACTTGGATGGATTTCGACTCAGAGGTCCTATACGAAATGTAAAAGCATTTAAAAAAAAGTAAAAAAAAAAAAAAAAAACAAGATGGCGGCCGCGCCAGGACGTTTTGAAATTGTCGACTTTTTTCACTCGACTTTGACAAATTGTTTTCTTCTACCAAATTCTAGAACCGCCAACGAAAAGTCTGCCAATTTGTTGGTAATTTCAATGGCAATTGGGAAAAATTATGACATTGTGAAAATCCAAGATGGAGGACGCTGCGGCGGCCATTTTGTAAAAAGTTGGAAATTTCGATTTTTTTCAAATCCATTTTTCGGGTAGTTGGCAACATCGGACGGGTTCGAGTTGTAGGGAGCGGTTGTGTGTTTTGTTGACGAGTGTTGCCTGGTGCAAAAATTTTTCCCAGTTTTAGGGTATTTTCCCAGATTTTCCCCGAAAACATGAAAAGTAGAAATAATGACATTTTAAATAGAGACTTTGACTAGCCGGCAACATTGGGGTCCCCCAAATGACATTTGACCATTTTGGTTCGTTTTAATTGGCAACCCCAAAAAATATTTAACTTTTTCATTTTTGGGACTTTTTGACTTTGGCGAATTAGTTTGTTCTACCAAACTCGAAAGTTGGCAACACCAAGTACACCAATCGGTGGCCTATATTCTTGACATTTCAGGAAAATTATGACTTTTCAGAAAAACAAGATGGCGGATTCCATGGCGGCCATCTTGTAAAAAGGCCGAAAAATCCCAATTTTCGACACTATAATTGGGACTGCTGGCATCCCCCGACCGGATTGTGTTGTATGGACCGGTTATGTAATTCGTCAAGGAGTGTGGCCTGGTGCAAAAAAATTCCCCATTTTTAGGGAAATTTCCCAGATTTCCCCCGAAAACATGAAAAGTAGAAATAACGACATTTTGAATGGAAATTTTACATAAACACCAAGAATGGGGTTTCTCAAATGACATTTGACCATTTTCATCACTTTCAGCTGGCAACCCCGAGAGCCATTGGTGCTTGAATTTTTGGATCAGACCCGACTTTGGCGAATTAGTTTGTTCTACTAAACTCAAAAGTTGGCAACACCAAGTACACCAATTGGTGGCTTATATCCCTGAGATTTTAGGAAAATTATGACTTTTTAGAAAAAAAAGATGGCGGACAGTGTGGCGGCCATCTTGTAAAAATGATGAAAAATCCTAATTTTCGACACGATTAATGGGACAGCCGGCATCCCCCGACCGGATTGTGTTGTATTAAACGATTGTGTACTTTGTTAAGGAGTGTTGCCTGGTGCAATTTTTTTCCCCATTTTTAGGGCATTTTCCCAGATTTTTCCCAAAAACATGAATAGTGGAAATAACGACATTTTTAATGGAATTTTCTTACATAAACACCAAGAATGGGGTGCCTCAAATGACATTTGACCATTTTCATTCTTTTCAGCTGGCAACCTCGAGAGTCATTGGGGCTTGAATTTTCGGATCAGAACCGACTTTGGCGAATTCTTTTGTTTTACCAAACTTAAAACTTGGCAACACCAAGGACACCAGTCGGTAGCTTGTATCCTCAATATTTCAGAAAAATTGTGACTTTCCAGAAAAAAAAGATGGCGGACAGTGTGGCGGCCATCTTGTAAAAATGATGTAAAATCCTAATTTTCGACACGATTAATGGGACAGCCGGCATCCCCCGACCGGATTGTGTTGTATGAAACGATTGTGTACTTTGTTGTGGAGTGTTACTTTACGCAAAAAATTTCCCCAGTTTTAGAGTATTTTCCCAGATTTTTCCCAAAAACATGAATAGTGAAAATAACGACATTTCGAATGGAAATTTTACATAAACACCAAAAATGGGGTGCTTCAAATGATATTTGACCATTTTCATTCTTTTCAGCTGGCAACCCCGAGAGTCATTGGGTCTTGAATTTTCGGATTAGAACAGACTTTGGCGAATTCTTTTGTTCTACCAAACTTAAAACTTGGCAATACCAAGTACACCAGTCGGTAGCCTGCATCCTCGATATTTCAGAAAAATTATGACTTTTCAGAAAAACAAGATGGCGGACAGTGTGGTGGCCATCTTGGAAAAATGATGAAAAATCCCAAGTTTCCCAAAAATTTACCGTAAGAGGTCATTCAAACGAATAATCCGACTGAGGTATAGGTACATAAACAGGTACTTTTAATAGGAACCTACTAATACAGATAGGACTGTTATCTTTACCTGACCTATTTATATGAGAAACTGGGTTAAGTATTATTGACAAATCTACTTCTAGAATAGAGCATCGTGAAAACTTGGGATAACAACTAACGTAAGTAAGTATAAGGGCATCACAATTAATACTTAATAATTATAGATAATTATGATATTGGTATTAAATGGTAACTCTTTGCTTCGCAGTTGAGGCACGTACCTATAGAATGTGTCCTACGATGCACTGCTCTGATGCTTTCGTAGTGTTTTGTTTTAAATTGTGTGTTTGTTTTATGTTTCGTAATATTTACGCATAAGTCCCTCTATGAATGTAGCTTTCAGATAGCAACTATATTTTTAAGTTTCGTGAAAATGTATAGTCGTAATAATTTATTTAATTTTGTTGAAAAATTTTCACAATTTTCACCACAGACTGACTTTGATAAATAATTTCTTAACCACAGAATCATTTTTGACGGCCAGTGTTGCATTTTTTTAAGGCAGATATTCTCGATCGTTCAAATAGAAAAGAGAAAACCGATCCAAAACACAGAGGATTAAAGAGAATAAGCAATAATATGACGACACGGCACTATCGCCCCTTTAGTGGTTAAGAGCCGCCAACGCCAAAAAATTTCATCCACCCTAAAGGGGTGATGCGCCGCCAAGTGGAATTGATATCTAAAAATTCTATGATAACTCAATAATTAAGGCGTTTTTAGGGGTTTTTGACACGAACTTTAGGGGTAATTATTATTGAAAGTTGGTAACACTGGCGCGGAAGCGGCTCGGCCATACATTTGAGAACTGGTTTCAGGTATGTCATATTTTTATAAACTTTTATTTTAATTATTCGATAGTAGCCAAAAATACATTAGTGTAATAGTAATAGCAATTAGATGATTGTAATCATTAGGTTAAAAACAAATCTACTGTTTTTAATGATAAAAATCTTAGTGACGC
This sequence comes from Diarsia dahlii, assembly GCA_949775195.1. NCBI lineage: Eukaryota > Metazoa > Arthropoda > Insecta > Lepidoptera > Noctuidae > Diarsia > Diarsia dahlii. The sequence goes on from OX459191.1 coordinate 15,410,273, forward strand.
CAACTTTTCGCACCGTATCATAACCCAAACGCTATCGTCGGTTTGGCTCTAAAAATGATTTTTTTATCTGATTTCTCATAAGATTCTTGTCCCTGTTCACAAACAGTATAATAACCAAGCTATATTAAAGCTTTTTAACGGCTATGTACTTTAATTGTTTCTTGATAAAAATCAAATGACGCTTACTTTTCGCGCCAAACGCTTCGTTACTTTGGATTTCAAGTTGCTTTTTTCATCTGATTTCTCTATAAATTTCTTGTGCCTGTTCACCAACCAGTACCTATAATTACCAAGTATGTATATACATTATCCGACAGTTGTTCAAACATTAGGCGTGAATTGAAAGACAATGATTAGAATACAGTCAAATGGTTTGCTTAAGTAGCACGTAAAAAACCGTACAAATGCGAAACATTTCTAAATGGTTGCATTAAACCTGACATGAATGACAGTTATTCTCATCTACATACAAACTTTCGGAAGTTTTTCTATTGGAATATTTATGTAAATCGTTTCATTAGTAGGTCTTAGTTACAAACTATTTTACTCTTAAAATTGTTCGCATCAAGGCCCAGGTAATACAAAGAAGTTAAAAAGAAGTAGTTAGCAAAAGTCATTTTACTTCCTTTAATTGTTTTGGTGAACATGAAAATGTGTTTTATACAGGCATTTTTAAATAATCAGACTGTTAATTTTCGATGAGCATGGACGTATTTGTAATTATGAGCTCATACGCCTTATTATAGACACAAAAAAGCCATTGTTATAAATCTCCTGGAGATTTATTAGCGGACGGGAGGTTATAAATGCCAACCAACTGTGATTCTAATAAGAAGGTAAGTCTATCTATATTCATAATTTCTAACACCACTTGCAAGCGGGTGGTTCACACAGTAGAGAATTACATAATTGCACCAAACTGCTGCCAGGAGGCGTACAAATATAATTGCTGTGTATCTGCCAATCGTACGCGGAAGCCCAAGGGCTCAGATGCAACGCGAATAAGAGTGAGTTCATGTCGTTCAAGTCAGGAACCAAAGGCTATTAAAAAAAAAACGCATCAAAATCCGTTGCGTAGTTTTAAAGATTTAAGCATACAAAGGGACATAGGGACAGAGAAAGCGACTTTATTTTATACTATGTAGTGATAAGATTTGTTAAAAGTCACCCTAAATGTTTGACAGTTACGATCTCGAGTTATAAGTATTCTAGCAAACCCGACTTTGTTTTATAGATGTACTTATATTAGTTGATGTGTTTTTCCAGACAGTGCAATCCAGAGTCAGCAGTCGATGAAGCTGGCAGAGCAGTTAGCCTGCACATACTACATCATCATTGGACATATTGTTGAAGACAGCCTGCCTTACAATTTGGCACAACAACCATGTAATAAATAGTTTTAAAATGTAACGTAGGTCACAATCAGCATCGACAATCGACATCCAGCGTAAAAACTCTATCAAAATGTTTTATTGTAAATTACTTTAATTCTTTCGCCCGTAGTCCCTGGAAGGGACCACGGAGCTTTTCTTCGTGGTCTCTATAATACTGGAAAATGCCGTGGTCCCCTTTTTTCTTCATGTTCCTATAATACGACCGTCTCGCGGCAGTATGACTTTATGGGCGGCATGGGCACCGGGCCGTAGGCCGACGAAGGAGGCCGGCGGAGGCACGGCACTTCGGGGACAGAAGATATTAGTGTTATTTAATATGCGAGCGAAGCGAGCGCGCGTCATGGAGTACAATTTAATTCGGCAGTAGGTATATATTTCTAGAAGGAACCACGGGCAAAAAAATACTCGTGGTCCCTTCCAGGGACCGGGACCACGGGCGAAAAAGACTTTTTATCAATAATTAAGAAATTAATGTACAAATGTAGGTACCGGAGAAGATGCCTTATACTAATGTTTTCTAAATATACTTTTTGTTAAAATAACATGGAACTGTTTCAAATTATATCGTAACAAGTAAAACATAGTTTTATTTAATTCATCAATAAAGCAGTTTTGTTTACTATCGCCTCTGAAAACGATGAGGAATCGAATGTGTTTTTCGAATAACTTAGTCATAGGTTTTAATACTATTCTTAAATTCACATGATACATTTTACTCAATCAACAACACAGCCATTGACTTAACTGTTAAGATATAAGATAACTGAATCATCATAAATTTAATATTGCTAAGCTTTCTTGAGAGGTCCAAATAGCTGGTCCGGTCCATGTAGCTGGTCATCACTTCTAAAAAAATACCCACAGTGCCCCTCCCTGAGGTCCACCTTGGTGAACCGTAGTAAGAAAACCTTCCACGATTCACACAGGTGGGCGGCATTTGAGATAGGTGATTTATTACTTAGTAATGACGATTTTTCTTTTCAAAATAAAATAATAGTTCCCAAGACCACGATAGATGGCGCTAAAAAAATTGTACGAGTTCATTCAAACAATAATAGGTTTTCTTATGGCTTTCTCTAGACTTACTACGTTTAAGAGTTCAATGAAGTAGAAACCTTTCGGGTCTCTTCTAGGATCTATTAGGCATTTCACGAGAGTTTGAAAAGTGGAAGACTAGGGTTCTTTTTGACATCACGTTTAAGGTTTATTTATACTATACATTGCATACGATTAGAGCATAAAATTGGAAGTTATTTCATTATTTACCTAATCACTTTTATGGAATAACATTATAATTATAGTTTATTTGTACCGACTTTTAAGTTTGTACATCAACTGAAGGAATAAAAAATCGTTCAGTTGATTTACTTAAAAGACCATTCAAAGTCAAAGTCAAAGTCAAAAATATTTATTTCAAGTAGGCCAGTAACAGGCACTTTTGAATAGTCGAATTAAACTAACTGCGGCACTCAGAGATATCCAACGATTACTCAAGCCGCCACCCAGCAAAGGCCTGACATAGTTTTGTATGACAAAACTGCCAAAAACCCTTACCAAGCGACGGCCCAAACAACCACTGAAGCTCTCCGAGTGCGGCAGTAAACTACTGAACTACTGAAGCTAAATAAACTAAGCTACAGTCCCAGTCACAAGGCATAATAACTCGTGAGTGTACTGTAGTTGCCAATTCCAAAGCGTTGGTCTCATGAGAAGAATGGCAAGAAACTTCATGGACACTCTTTTAAAATCGTTTGGGTTTACAATATGTTCAAGGTACAAACATAATCTTGGTGTAATACACACATGAAGACTATGCAGATTAGTGTTTGAGATGGTCTTTTGAAGAAAGCACCACACAGATTTGAGTGGACCCGTCCAGTCAGTGCAAGCATTTGTCAGTTATCGTGGAGCTCGACTTATAACTCAAGGAGATCAACGTCACGACGAACAATACCAAAGAAAGGACATTTGGGTGGGTCGCTTAAAGTACTCAAACTGCCAAACAATCGTTAAAATTAAATAAAAACTCACACGGTCCTCACGTTCACAATATGAAAATAATAAAATACATGAAGATCATGCAGATTAGTGTCTGAGATGGTCTTTTGAATAAAGCACCACACAGATTTGAGTGGACCCGTCCAGTCAGTGCAAGCATTTGTCAGTTATCGTGGAGCTCGACTTATAACTCAAGGAGCTCAACGTCACGACGAACAATACCAAAGAAAGGACATTTGGGTGGGTCGCTTATAGTACTCAAACTGCCAGACAATAGTTAAAATTAGAGAAAGACCCACATGGTCCTCACATTCACAATATAAAAATAATAAAATATAAACATTTATGTACTTAGGGTTCTCAAAATATTTAAAAGATTTTATACAATTTACAAAATCTTGGACTCTAATGGATTTTCCAATTCATTTAAGGATTCCTAGGGATTCTCAAAATTTTTCAAGGGTAAATAAAACTCCTCAAAAGCACGACAGAACCGCGAGCTGCGCGCAGCTCGCGCAGCCACGCAAATACTAGTTATAGTCATATAAAACTACAAAGCCACTGACTGACTGACTGACTGACTGATTGACATGTCGTTACTCGGAATGGGTGAGATATGGGTTAGGGGTATGTTTTGCAAAAATGTGTAATCTGACCGAGTGAGTAGAGGAAAATTATAGGGAAAGTTCAAATCCAAGATGGAGGGCGAGTCCATTTCCGGTTTCGGTGGGGGAAAGACTTGGATAGATTTCGACTCAGAGGTCCTATACCAAATCTAAAAGCATTTAAAAAAAAGTAAAAAAAAAAAAAAAAACAAGATGGCGGCCGCGCCAGGACGTTTTGAAATTGTCGACTTTTTTCACTCGACTTTGACAAATTGTTTTCTTCTACCAAATTCTAGAACCGCCAACAAAGAGTTTGCCAATTGGTTGATAATTGTAATGGCAATTGGGAAAAATTATGACATTGCAAAAATCCAAGATGGAGGACGCTGCGGCGGCCATTTTGTAAAAAGTTGGAAATTTCGATTTTTTTCAAATCCATTTTTCGGGTAGTTGGCAACATCGGACGGAATCGAGTTGTACCGAGCGGTTGTGTGTTTTGTTGACGGGTGTTGCCTGGTGCAAAAATTTTCCCCATTTTTAGGGTATTTTCCCAGATTTTCCCCAAAAACATGAAAAGTAGAAATAATGACATTTTAAATAGAGACTTTGACTAGCCGGCAACATTGGGGTCCCCCAAATGATATTTGACCATTTTGGTTCGTTTTAATTGGCAACCCCAAAAAATATTGAACTTTTTAATTTTTGGGACTTTTTGACTTTGGCGAATTAGTTTGTTCTACCAAACTCGAAAGTTGGCAACACCAAGTACACCAATCGGTGGCCTATATTCTAGACATTTCAGGAAAATTATGACTTTTCAGAAAAACAAGATGGCGGATTCCATGGCGGCCATCTTGTAAAAAGGCTGAAAAATCCCAATTTTCGACACGATAATTGGGACAGCTGGCATCCCCCGACCGGATTGTGTTGTATGGACCGGTTATGTAATTCGTCAAGGAGTGTGGCCTGGTGCAAAATTTTTCCCCATTTTTAGGGAAATTTCCCAGATTTTCCCCGAAAACATGAAAAGTAGAAATAACGACATTTTGAATGGAAATTTTACATAAACACCAAGAATGGGGTCCCTCAAATGACATTTGACCATTTTCATCACTTTCAGCTGGCAACCCCGAGAGCCATTGGCGCTAGAATTTTTGGGTCAGACCCGACTTTGGCGAATTAGTTTGTTTTACTTAAGTCAAAAGTTGGCAACACCAAGTACACCAGTTGGTGGCCTATATCCTTGAAATTTCAGGAAAATTATGACTTTTCAAAAAAAAAAAGATGGCGGACAGTGTGGCGGCCATCTTGTAAAAATGATGTCAAATACCAATTTTCGACACGATAAATGGGACAGCCGGCACCTTCTGACCGGATTGTGTTGTCCCGGTTGTGTATTACGTTAAGTAATGTTGCCTGTTGAAAAAAAAAATCCCCATTTTTAGGGTATCTTCCTAGATTTTGCGTTTTGCGTTTTGAATGCGTTAGTCGAAATCATTTTTCAAAGCTACCCCTATCCGGGCTTCACGACCCGCGAGCTGCGCGCAGCTCGCGCAGCCACGCAAATACTAGTTATACTATATAAAGCTCGATTACCACTCACTGACTGACTCACTCACTGACAGAATTGTTCTCCCAGATGGTGGATGGGGAGGTGGGTATATTTTGACAGATTCGTAAACAGGTAACTCTCGTGAGTATGGAAAAAGTCCTAAACCCCCCCTTTTCCCCCCCTTCTCCCCCCTCCCTATCGTATCTCGGAAACAAAGAGACTTTACTTGTTTTTTTTTAGGGATTCGTATAGAGGAAGCTCGGGGAAGTAAAAACCATTTTTCGAATTTGACCCCCTTGCCCCCCTTCACCCCCCCTTTAGGCGGATCTCGGAAATAAAGAGATTTTACGTGTTCTTTTTAGGGATTCGTATAGAAGAGGCTTGCCGAAGTATAAACCATTTTTCGAATTTGACCCCCTTGCCCCCCTTTACCCCCCCCCTTTAGGCGGATCTCGGAAATAAAGAGATTTTAAGTGTTTTTTTTAGGGATTCGTATAGAAGAGGCTTGGCGAAGTATAAACCATTTTTCAAATTTGACCCCCTTCACACCCCCTTTCGGATCTCGGAAGTTAAGAGACTTGGAACATTTTTTTTTTCAGATTCATTAAAAGGGGCAATGAGTTAGTCGAAATCATTATTCAAAGCTCCCCTCTCCCCCCCCCCATTTACACCCCCCCCTCCCCCCCTCATCACCCCTTTTTTTCTGTTTTGTTTACGGATTCGTATAGAGGAGGCTCGGGGAAGTTAAAGCGAAGGGGGGAGTGGGCGAGCGAAGCGAGCCGGCGACCCCCGTAGCGTAGGGATAAGGTCACGATAGCTTTTCCTCGGTGGTAGGCAGGTCTTGAGTGGAGCGAGGAGGGGAGGTGGCGAGCGAAGCGAGCCGGCGACCTCCGTAGCATATTATACCAGGCGTCGAAACCTATCCTGTGGTGGTACCGGTAAAGCGAAGGGGGGAGCGGGCGAGCGAAGCGAGCCGGCGACCCCCGTAGCGTAACGAAGGTTGAGTGGGTGAAGCGTATAAGTAACTCTCATGAGTAGCTAAAAAGTGCAAAACCTCCTCTTTTTGCCCCCTTTTTCCTACCTTTTTTAAGTTGCCCCATTTGCCCCCTTTGTCCCCCTTTAGGCGGATCTCGGAAGTTAAGAGACTCGGAACATTTTTTTTTCAGATTTATTGAAAGGGGCAATGCGTTAGTCGAATTTATTTTTCAAAGCTCCCCCCTCTCCCGCCCTTCACACCCCACTCTTCACCCCTTTTTTTAAAACTCGGGTTCTGTTTTGTTTACGGATTCGTATAGAGGAAGCTCGGGGCAGTAAAATCCATTTTTCGAATTTGACTTCCTTGCCCCCCTTCTCCCCCCCTTTAGGCGGATCTCGGAAGTTAAGAGACTTGGAACATTTTTTTTTTCAGATTCATTGATTGAAAGGGGCAATGAGTTAATCGAAATCATTTTTCAAAGCTACCCCCCCCCTTCACCCCGCCCCCCCTCTTCACCCCTTTTCTTAGTTTTGTTTATGGATTCGTATAGAGGAGGCTCGGGAAAGTAAAGTCCATTCTTAAAATTTGACCCCCTTGCCCCCCTTCACCCCCCCTTTGGCAGATCTCGGAAGTTAAGAGACTTGGAAAATTTTTTTTTCAGATTCATCGAAAGGAGCCTATCCTGTGGTGGTACCGGTAAAGCGAAGGGGGGAGCGGGCGAGCGAAGCGAGCCGGCGACCCCCGTAGCGTAGGGATAATGTCATGATAGTTTTCCGGTGGTAGGTAGGTCCTGAGTGGAGCGAACCTGCGAGACCGAGTGGAGCGAAGGGGGGAGGTGGCGAGCGAAGCGAGCCGGCGACCTCCTTAGCGTAACGAAGGTTGAGTGGGTGAAGCGTTACTCAGGGGCGACGACAAGAAAATTTTAGGGTAATGTTTTTTTAGTGGTAGTAGGAGGTAGTAGGTAGGTAGGTGATAGGTGATAGGTAGGTAGTAGGTAGGTGTAGGTAGGTAGTGGGTAGGTAGTAGGTAGGTGTAGGTAGGTGGTAGGTAGTAGGTAGGTGTAGGTAGGTGGTAGGTAGGTAGTAGGTAGGTGTAGGTAGGTAATAGGTAGGTGTAGGTAGGTAGTAGGTAGGTGTAGGTAGGTAGTAGGTAGGTAGTAGGTAGGTAGTAGGTAGGTAGTAGGTAGGTAGTAGGTAGGTAGTAGGTAGGTAGTAGGTAGGTAGTAGGTAGGTAGTAGGTAGGTAGTAGGTAGGTAGTAGGTAGGTAGTAGGTAGGTAGTAGGTAGGTAGTAGGTAGGTAGTAGGTAGGTAGTAGGTAGGTAGTAGGTAGGTAGTAGGTAGGTAGTAGGTAGGTAGTAGGTAGGTAGTAGGTAGGTAGTAGGTAGGTAGTAGGTAGGTGTAGGTAGGTAGTAGGTAGGTGTAGGTAGGTAGTAGGTCGGTGTAGGTAGGTAGTAGGTAGGTGTAGGTAGGTGTAGGTAGGTGTAGGTAGGTGTAGGTAGTTAGTAGGTAGGTGTAGGTAGGTGGTAGGTAGTAAGTAGGTGTAGGTAGGTAGTAGGTAGGTGTAGGTTGGTAGTAGGTAGGTGTATATAGGTAGGTGTAGGTAGGTGTAGGTAGTTAGTAGGTAGGTGTAGGTAGGTGGTAGGTAGTAAGTAGGTGTAGGTAGGTAGTAGGTAGGTGTAGGTTGGTAGTAGGTAGGTGTATATAGGTAGGTATATCAGATTCATTGAAAGGGGCAATGCGTTAGTCGAAATCATTTTTCAAAGCGCCCCCTCTCCCCCTTTTCACGCCCCGCGAGCTGCGCGCAGCTCGCGCAGCCACGCAAATACTAGTTATTATTATATTATATAAAGCTAAATTACCACTGACTGACTTATTGACAGAATTGTTCTCCCAGATGGTGGATGGGGAGGTGGGTATATTTTGACAGATTCGTAAACAACTAACTCTCGTGAGTATGGGAAAAGTCCCAAACCCCCCCTTTCCCCCCCCCTTCTCCCCCCTCCCTATCGTATCTCGGAAACAAAAAGACTTTACGTGTTTTTTTTTAAGGATTCGTATAGAGGGGGCTCGGTAAAGTAAAAGTCAGTTTTCAAAGTGGCCCCCCTTTTCCCCCTTCTCCCCCCCTTTAGGTGGATCTCGGAAATAAAGAAATTTTACGTGTTTTTTTTTAGGGATTCGTATAGAGTAGGCTCGGGGAAGTAAAAACCATTTTTCAAATTTGACCCCCTTGCCCCCCTTCACCCCCCCCTTTAGGTGGAACTCGGAAGTTAAGAGACTTGGAACGGATTTTTTTTTCAGATTCATATAGAGGGGCATTGCGTTAGTCGAAATCATTTTTAGAAACTCCCCCCTCTCCCCCCCCTTTACCCCCCCCCCCTCTTCACCTCTTTTTTTACTTCTGAAAAAATTTTTGATTCTTACCTAAATCTATTTGAGGGGCGTTGAAATTTGTATACCCTCCCCTCCCCAACCTCCCCTAAAATTAAAAGGGCTGTAACTTCATAACGGTTAGAGATAGCCATTAGGTGTTTGAACAAATATTATAGTAGGCGTCGAAACCTGTCCGGTGGTGGTACAGCGGTAAAGCGAAGGGGGGAGCGGGCGAGCGAAGCGAGCCGGCGCCCCCCGTAGCGTAGGGATAATGTCACGATAGCTTTCCGGTGGTAGGTAAGTCCTGAGTGGAGCGAACCTGCGAGACCGAGTGGAGCGAAGGGGGGAGGTGGCGAGCGGAGCGAGCCGGCGACCTCCTTAGCGTAACGAAGGTTGAGTGGGTGAAGCGTAACTCAGGGGCGACGACAAGCAAACTTTAGGGTAATGTTTTTTTAGTAGTAGTAGGAGGTAGTAGGTAGGTAGTAGGTAGGTGTTGGTGTAGGTAGGTGTAGGTGTAGGTAGGTAGTAGGTAGGTGTAGGTAGGTAGTAGGTAGGTGTAGGTAGGTAGTAGGTAGGTGTAGGTAGGTAGTAGGTAGGTGTAGGTAGGTAGTAGGTAGGTGTAGGTAGGTAGTAGGTAGGTGTAGGTAGGTGTAGGTAGGTAGTAGGTAGGTGTAGGTAGGTGTAGGTAGGTGTAGGTAGGTGTAGGTAGGTGTAGGTAGGTAGTAGGTAGGTGTAGGTAGGTGTAGGTAGGTGTAGGTAGGTGTAGGTAGGTGTAGGTAGGTGTAGGTAGGTGTAGGTAGGTGTAGGTAGGTGTAGGTCTCCCCCACTTCACGCCCCGCGAGCTGCGCGCAGCTCGCGCAGCCACGCAAATACTAGTTATACTATATAAAGCTAAATTACCACTCACTGACTCACTGACATAATTGTTCTCCCAGATGGTGGATGGGGAGGTGGGTATATTTTGACAGATTCGTAAACAACTAACTCTCGTGAGTATGGGAAAAGTCCCAAACCCCCCCTTTTCCCCCCCCTTCTCCCCCCTCCCAATCGTATCTCGGAAACAAAGAGACTTTACGTGTTTTTTTTTAGGTATTCGTATAGAGGGGGCTCGGTAAAGTAAAAATCATTTTTCAAAGTGGCCCCCCTTTTCCCCCTTCTCCCCCCCTTTAGGCGGATCTCGGAAATAAAGAGATTTTACGTGTTTTTTTTTAAGGATTCGTATAGAATAGGCTCGGGGAAGTAAAAACCATTTTTCAAATTTGACCCCCTTGCCCCCCTTCACCCCCCCTTTAGGCGGATCTCGGAAGTTAAGAGACTTGGAACATTTTTTTTTCAGATTCATATAGAGGGGCATTGCGTTAGTCGAAATCATTTTTCAAAGCTCGCCCCTCTCCCTCCCTTCATCCCCCCCCCCCCTTTTCACCCCTTTTTTAAAACTCGTGTTCTGTTTTGTTTACGGATTCGTATAGAGAAGGCGGAAGGAAGTAAAATCCATTTTTCAAATTTGACCCCCTTGCCCCCCTTCACCCCCCCCCCCCCCCCCCCCCTTTAGGCGGATCTCGGAAGTTAAGAGACTTGGAAGATTCATTGAAAGGGGCAATGAGTTAGTCGAAATCATTTTTCAAAGCTCCCCTCCCCCCCCCCCTTCACCCCCCCCTCTTCACCCCTTTTTTCAGTTTTGTTTACGGATTCGTATAGAGGAGGCTCGGGAAAGTAAAATCCATTCTTAAAATTTGACCCCTTTGCCCCCCTTCACCCCCCCTTTGGCAGATCTCGGAAGTTAAGAGACTTGGAACATTTTTTTTTTCAGATTCGTCGAAAGGAGCCTATCCTGTGGTGGTACCGGTAAAGCAAAGGGGGGAGCGGGCGAGCGAAGCGAGCCGGCGACCCCCGTAGCGTAGGGATAATGTCATGATAGTTTTCCGGTGGTAGGTAGGTCCTGAGTGGAGCGAACCTGCGAGACCGAGTGGAGCGAAGGGGGGAGGTGGCGAGCGAAGCGAGCCGGCGACCTCCTTAGCGTAACGAAGGTTGAGTGGGTGAAGCGTTACTCAGGGGCGACGACAAGCAAACTTTAGGGTAATGTTTTTTTAGTGGTAGTAGGAGGTAGTAGGTACCTAGGTAGTAGGTAGGTGATAGGTAGGTAGTAGGTAGGTGTAGGGGTAGTAGGTAGATGGTAGGTAGGTGGTAGGTAGGTGTAGGTAGGTAGTAGGTAGGTGTAGGTAGGTGCAGGTAGGTGTAGGTAGGTAGTAGGTAGGTGTAGGTAGGTGGTTGGTAGTAGGTAGGTGTAGGTAGGTAGTAGGTTGGTAGTAGGTAGGTGTAGGTAGGTAGTAGATAGGTGGTAGGTGTATATAGGTAGGTATATCAGATTCATTGAAAGGGGCAATGCGTTAGTCGAAATTATTTTTCAAAGCGCCCCTTCCCCCCCCCCTTCACGCCCCGCGAGCTGCGCGCAGCTCGCGCAGCCACGCAAATACTAGTTATACTATATAAAGCTAAATTACCACTGACTGACTGACTCACTGACAGAATTGATCTCCCAGATGGTGGATGGGGAGGTGGGTATATTTTGACAGATTCGTAAACAAGCAACTCTCGTGAGTATGGGAAAAGTCCCAAACCCCCCCTTTTCCCCCCCTTTCTCCCCCCTCCCTATCGTATCTCGGAAACAAAGAGACTTTACGTGTTTTTTTTTAGGGATTCGTATAGAGGAGGCTCGGTAAAGTAAAAATCATTTTTCAATGTGGCCCCCCTTTTCCCCCTTCTCCCCCCCTTTAGGCGGATCTCGGAAATAAAGAGATTTTACGTGTTTTTTTTTAGGGATTCGTATAGAGTAGGCTCGGGGAAGTAAAAAGCATTTTTCAAATTTGACCCCCTTGCCCCCCTTCACCCCCCCCTTTAGGCGGATCTCGGAAATAAAGAGATTTTACGTGTTTTTTTTAGGGATTCGTATAGAGCAGGCTTGGGGAAGTAAAAACCATTTTTAAAATTTGACCGCCTTGCCCCCCTTCACCCCCCCTTTAGGCGGATCTCGGAAGTTAAGAGACTTGGAAGATTTTTTTTTCAGATTCATCGAAAGGAGCCTATCCTGTGGTGGTACCGGTAAAGCGAAGGGGGGAGCGGGCGAGCGAAGCGAGCCGGCGACCCCCGTAGCGTAGGGATAATGTCATGATAGTTTTCCGGTGGTAGGTAGGTCCTGAGTGGAGCGAACCTGCGAGACCGAGTGGAGCGAAGGGGGGAGGTGGCGAGCGAAGCGAGCCGGCGACCTCCTTAGCGTAACGAAGGTTGAGTGGGTGAAGCGTTACTCAGGGGCGACGACAAGAAAATTTTAGGGTAATGTTTTTTTAGTGGTAGTAGGAGGTAGTAGGTAGGTAGGTGATAGGTGATAGGTAGGTAGTAGGTAGGTGTAGGTAGGTAGTGGGTAGGTAGTAGGTAGGTGTAGGTAGGTGGTAGGTAGTAGGTAGGTGTAGGTAGGTGGTAGGTAGGTAGTAGGTAGGTGTAGGTAGGTAATAGGTAGGTGTAGGTAGGTAGTAGGTAGGTGTAGGTAGGTAGTAGGTAGGTAGTAGGTAGGTAGTAGGTAGGTAGTAGGTAGGTAGTAGGTAGGTAGTAGGTAGGTAGTAGGTAGGTAGTAGGTAGGTAGTAGGTAGGTAGTAGGTAGGTAGTAGGTAGGTAGTAGGTAGGTAGTAGGTAGGTAGTAGGTAGGTAGTAGGTAGGTAGTAGGTAGGTAGTAGGTAGGTAGTAGGTAGGTAGTAGGTAGGTAGTAGGTAGGTAGTAGGTAGGTAGTAGGTAGGTAGTAGGTAGGTAGTAGGTAGGTAGTAGGTAGGTGTAGGTAGGTAGTAGGTAGGTGTAGGTAGGTAGTAGGTCGGTGTAGGTAGGTAGTAGGTAGGTGTAGGTAGGTGTAGGTAGGTGTAGGTAGTTAGTAGGTAGGTGTAGGTAGGTGGTAGGTAGTAAGTAGGTGTAGGTAGGTAGTAGGTAGGTGTAGGTTGGTAGTAGGTAGGTGTATATAGGTAGGTGTAGGTAGGTGTAGGTAGTTAGTAGGTAGGTGTAGGTAGGTGGTAGGTAGTAAGTAGGTGTAGGTAGGTAGTAGGTAGGTGTAGGTTGGTAGTAGGTAGGTGTATATAGGTAGGTATATCAGATTCATTGAAAGGGGCAATGCGTTAGTCGAAATCATTTTTCAAAGCGCCCCCTCTCCCCCTTTTCACGCCCCGCGAGCTGCGCGCAGCTCGCGCAGCCACGCAAATACTAGTTATTATTATATTATATAAAGCTAAATTACCACTGACTGACTTATTGACAGAATTGTTCTCCCAGATGGTGGATGGGGAGGTGGGTATATTTTGACAGATTCGTAAACAACTAACTCTCGTGAGTATGGGAAAAGTCCCAAACCCCCCCTTTCCCCCCCCCTTCTCCCCCCTCCCTATCGTATCTCGGAAACAAAAAGACTTTACGTGTTTTTTTTTAAGGATTCGTATAGAGGGGGCTCGGTAAAGTAAAAGTCAGTTTTCAAAGTGGCCCCCCTTTTCCCCCTTCTCCCCCCCTTTAGGCGGATCTCGGAAATAAAGAAATTTTACGTGTTTTTTTTTAGGGATTCGTATAGAGTAGGCTCGGGGAAGTAAAAACCATTTTTCAAATTTGACCCCCTTGCCCCCCTTCACCCCCCCCTTTAGGCGGAACTCGGAAGTTAAGAGACTTGGAACGGATTTTTTTTTCAGATTCATATAGAGGGGCATTGCGTTAGTCGAAATCATTTTTAGAAACTCCCCCCTCTCCCCCCCCTTTACCCCCCCCCCCCTCTTCACCTCTTTTTTTACTTCTGAAAAAATTTTTGATTCTTACCTAAATCTATTTGAGGGGCGTTGAAATTTGTATACCCTCCCCTCCCCAACCTCCCCTAAAATTAAAAGGGCTGTAACTTCATAACGGTTAGAGATAGCCATTAGGTGTTTGAACAAATATTATAGTAGGCGTCGAAACCTGTCCGGTGGTGGTACAGCGGTAAAGCGAAGGGGGGAGCGGGCGAGCGAAGCGAGCCGGCGCCCCCCGTAGCGTAGGGATAATGTCACGATAGCTTTCCGGTGGTAGGTAAGTCCTGAGTGGAGCGAACCTGCGAGACCGAGTGGAGCGAAGGGGGGAGGTGGCGAGCGGAGCGAGCCGGCGACCTCCTTAGCGTAACGAAGGTTGAGTGGGTGAAGCGTAACTCAGGGGCGACGACAAGCAAACTTTAGGGTAATGTTTTTTTAGTAGTAGTAGGAGGTAGTAGGTAGGTAGTAGGTAGGTGTTGGTGTAGGTAGGTGTAGGTGTAGGTAGGTAGTAGGTAGGTGTAGGTAGGTAGTAGGTAGGTGTAGGTAGGTAGTAGGTAGGTGTAGGTAGGTAGTAGGTAGGTGTAGGTAGGTAGTAGGTAGGTGTAGGTAGGTAGTAGGTAGGTGTAGGTAGGTGTAGGTAGGTAGTAGGTAGGTGTAGGTAGGTGTAGGTAGGTGTAGGTAGGTGTAGGTAGGTGTAGGTAGGTAGTAGGTAGGTGTAGGTAGGTGTAGGTAGGTGTAGGTAGGTGTAGGTAGGTGTAGGTAGGTGTAGGTAGGTGTAGGTAGGTGTAGGTCTCCCCCACTTCACGCCCCGCGAGCTGCGCGCAGCTCGCGCAGCCACGCAAATACTAGTTATAAAGCTTATTATACTATATAAAGCTCGATTACCACTCACTCACTGACTGACAGAATTGATCTCCCAGATGGTGGATGGGGAGGTGGGTATATTTTGACAGATTCGTAAACAAGTAACTCTCGTGAGTATGGGAAAAGTCCCAAACCCCCCCTTTTTGCCCCCCTTCTCCCCCTTCCCCATCGTATCTCGGAAACTAAGAGACCCGTATTTTTTTTTTTTTACGGATTCGTATAGAGGAGGCTCGGTAAAGTAAAAATCATTTTTCAAAGTGGCCCCCCTTGCCCCCCTTCTCCCCCCTTTTAGGCGGATCTCGAAAGTTAAGAGACTTGGAACGATCTTTTTTTCAGATTCATATAGAGAAGGCTCGGGGAAGTAAAACCCATTTTTTAAATTTGACCCCCTTGCCCCCCTTCACCCCCCCCTTTCGGATCTCGGAAGTTAAGAGACTTGGAACATTTTTTTTTTCAGATTCATTGATTGAAAGGGGCAATGAGTTAATCGAAATCATTTTTCAAAGCTTCCCTCCCCCCCCCTTCACCCCCCCCCCTCTTCACCCCTTTTTTCAGTTTTGTGTATGGATTCGTATAGAGGAGGCTCGGGAAAGTAAAATCCATTCTTAAAATTTGACCCCCTTGCCCCCCTTCACCCCCCCTTTGGCAGATCTCGGAAGTTAAGAGACTTGGAAGATTTTTTTTTCAGATTCATCGAAAGGAAAAGCCTATCCTGTGGTGGTGCCGGTAAAGCGAAGGGGGGAGCGGGCGAGCGAAGCGAGCCGGCGACCCCCGTAGCGTAGGGATAATGTCATGATAGTTTTCCGGTGGTAGGTAGGTCCTGAGTGGAGCGAACCGTTAAAGCGTTACTCAGGGGTGAAGCGTTACTCAGGGGCGAGTGGGGCGACGACAAGCAAACTTTAGGGTAATGTTTTTTTAGTGGTAGTAGGAGGTAGTAGGTAGGAAGGTAGTAGGTAGGTGATAGGTAGGTAGTAGGTAGGTGTAGGGGTAGTAGGTAGGTGGTAGGTAGGTGTAGGGGTAGTAGGTAGGTGGTAGGTAGGTGTTGGTAGGTAGTAGGTAGGTGTAGGTAGGTGCAGGTAGGTGTAGGTAGGTAGTAGGTAGGTGGTTGGTAGTAGGTAGGTGTAGGTAGGTAGTAGGTTGGTAGTAGGTAGGTGTAGGTAGGTAGTAGGTAGGTGTAGGTAGGTAGTAGGTTGGTAGTAGGTAGGTGTAGGTAGGTAGTAGGTAGGTATAGGTAGGTAGTAGGTTGGTAGTAGGTAGGTGTAGGTAGGTAGTAGGTAGGTGGTAGGTGTATATAGGTAGGTATATCAGATTCATTGAAAGGGGCAATGCGTTAGTCGAAATTATTTTTCAAAGCGCCCCCTCCCCCCCTCTTCACGCCCCGCGAGCTGCGCGCAGCTCGCGCAGCCACGCAAATACTAGTTATACTTCGTATCTCTCCCGAAGATGATTACAGTTTACATGCAGCAGTACGAGAGTTGATGCTGTCCTTATCACACTTTTTAGAGAATTTATTTTTAAATAAATTAAAAAAATAGGATAAAAAGTAGTGTATTGACTATTTCCCCCCACTGTAGTGCAAGCCGCCATTGCGCTGCAACGACAATCCTTGACTCATTACGTGATTTCGTGTTGTCCGACTCACACAAAACTTTGTTTCGTCCGGAAATAACTGTAATTTCGTTACACGATGGGAAAAATAAAGCGATCTTGTCGGGACGATAGTGACAGTGTCGAAAATTTACTAACAAAAGTGAAAAAACGAAGAAGAATCTCCTCATCGTCATCGGAAAGTGAACCAGCGGTATCTCCTTCGCATTCTCTGTCGGAGGATTTAACTATTTAGTGATCTAGAACCACAACGTAAGTAAATGGAGAAATACCCACAAATGTTGTTTTAAAAATAAATTCATTGTGTTATGCCGACGTTTATCGTGTGTGCATTGTATGTATGACCATTATGTGTCTAACTACCCACCAATTTTAATATCCCGACGTATTTATATCGTGTGTGGATGCCTAATGCCAAGTTGCAAGTACCTTATAATGATTTTATTCTTTGTGTTACGCCGACGTCTATCGTGTGTGGATACTATGGCCGCCGAATGTGTTGATACCTGGTCTGCACCCACCAACTTATATATCCCGACGTATATCGTGTGTGGATACTATGGCCGCCGAATGTGTTGATACCGGCACCCACCAACTTATATATCCCGACGTATATCGTGTGTGGATGCATGCCAAAGTTACAAATGCCATAAAATGATTTTATTCATTGTGATATCCCGACGTTTATCGTGTGTGGATACTATGGCCGCCGAATGTGCTGATACCTGCACCCACCAACTTATATATCCTGACGTGTATCGTGTGTGGATACTATGGCCGCCGAATGTGTTGATACCGGCACCCACCAACTTATATATCCCGACGTATATCGTGTGTGGATGCATGCCAAAGTTACAAATGCCATAAAATGATTTTATTCATTGTGATATCCCGACGTTTATCGTGTGTGGATACTATGGCCGCCGAATGTGTTGATACCTGCACCCACCGACTTATATATCCCGACGTATATCGTGTGTGGATACTATGGCCGCCGAATGTGTTGATACCTGCACCCACCAACTTATATATCCCGACGCAAAGCGTGTGTGGATAAAGTCAAGTACCTACCTACCTACCTATTTATGGCGGGTGACTTATGATGATTATATTTTACTCCTTGGTAGGTGAGATCCCAAATAATGAGGCACCATAAAAAGGAAAATAAACGGTTGGTGAAAATCCTGATGAACTAGACCCGGATATTTTACAATTGTTGGGCTCAGACCCTACACTAAATAAAGCATTTGGAGACAATTTACACAAAGATTTGACAACGCGGTGGAAACACATCTTAATTAACGGTCTGATTAAAAAATCCGTTCAGTAGTTTAGGCGCTACGGTGGAACATACATACATACATAAATACATACATACATAGACTGCCAAAATCATTACCCTTCCTTTTGGCTTCGCCGTAGTCGGGTAAAAAGGAAAACGTTGTTATCCTAAAACAATATCTGGCTGCTGAAAATTGTATTCACATGAAAGCACCCATGCTAAGCACACAGTGAGTAAAAACAAAATCAAATGGCCAGTTGTTTCTCAGCAATCTGCAAAGCACAGCTTTAACTCTAATCGTAAACATACCACAAGACATTATTAAGACACTCGGTGATAATGCACCTAACGCACATGCGATTAACGCGCAACGCAAACCACAGAGAATCTCTGTCTAGAAGATTCACTGTTACAATCCGAGTAAACGAAAAAGGGATGTAGTAAAAAACGCTACAAAAGACGATTATCTATTCGGTTCTAATTTGCCTGATCATCTAAAATCTACCCAGGCTATAAAACGACTACCTACCTCATAATTTTATTAAGATTCACCGCAAATAATGCGAGATTCAATCAGCAGCGCAATCAGTCGAGTACTACGTATCGTCTAAACGGTCCTTTAAACGCATGGGGCGGGCACCAGCCGCCGAGTCGCGAGCCGCCTCCGCCGCCGCGGGATCACCGCCACCGCCGCACCGCGCACAGACGGCCACGCGTGCACGGGTGGCCAACCACGCAGCCTGACGCCGCTAATCACCTCGGCACAGGTAGACAACAATATTCCAATAGCTGGCTGGTTACAGCATTACTTTAATGAATACATACTCATTACAAAGGATAAAACTATCCTTTCTTGAATTAAAGGATATAAAATACCTTTTATTTGTGAACCACATCAGCCTGACATACCAAAAAGGTTATTCATGGTCACAGAAAATAACATAATTGATAATTGTTATTCTGAGTTATAATCAGGTTTTATTTCTCAATGACTAGCTGTTGCCAGCGGCTTCGCCACCTACAACTCAAAAATTATCCCACGGGAAGATAAAATCGGGATTAAAACTATCTTATGTGTTAATTCAGGTTATAAACTATCTGTGTACCAAATTTTATCGAAATGCGTTCAGTAGTTTTTGCGTGAAGGAACTAACAAACATACACACTTACAAACTTTCGCCTTTATAATATTAGTGTGATGTATTTCACCTTCACCTTTGTTTACAGTACCTAAGCCTAACGGGAAACATTTCCTTAATTTAAAAGGATTAACTAAATCCGTTCATGTTGACCACTTTAAAATGGAAGACTACCGCACAGTTATAAATCAAAATTGTTTTATGGCAAATATAGACTTAAAAGACGCGTATATTTTTGGTTGCAGTTGCCCAAAGCGAGATTATTTAGGTACCTAAGTCTTACTTGGAACTTAAAAAGATTTACCTACTAATCAATTATTTGAGCTTAACGTTTTGCCGCTTGGACTCTGTACCGCACCCGTACCCTACGAAGTATTATAATATCTGTGCCTACGTATTCACTAAATTAACAAAACCTGTACTGAATTATTTACGTTCACTGGGGTATTTATCAGTAAACTATAATATGATTTTTTATGCATCGGTTAACCTGTCATAATAACGTCGAAGCGACAAAAGAATTATTATAAAGATAAGGATTTTTAATCAACACTGACAAAAGTAAAATTTACCCAAGTAAAAAGTGCCTGTTCTGTGCAAGCAACATGCCCAAAACATTACCGAAAAGGGAACCTGATAGACTTATAGGTCTGTTAACGTCAGCATGCTCCGCCATTCAATACGGCTGGGTATACACAAAGGTTCTAGGAAGAGCAAAATCTCTGGCACTAAACTATTCTAATAATTACAATAAACACATATAAATATCATAAATACTTTTGAGTTACTGGCAACTTTTTATGGTCTAAAAATCTTTACTTCACACAATGGTGTGAAGATACTCAGAATAGACAATACTATAGCAATTGCTAATATAGATACAGAATCAAACACTTCCACTCGGTATTCCACAGTTCGACTTATTTGCAAATAGCCAGAATCATAAATGTTACAGATGTACTTCCTGGAAATTGGATCCAAATTCCGAAATTATTGTTATTATTTATTGTTGTTGGAGGAGCCTTGCTTGCCTAGGGCGGTCTGTGGATGGGTGACCGCCCGACATACCGAGTTTCCTCCGTGCCTCGGAAAGCACGTTATGCTGTTGGTCCCGGCTGCCGTATAGTCTTTGGCAGTCGTTACAGGTAGTCAGTGACCTGAAATTCTGACATCCAGTCTTACCAAAGGGTATCGTATTACCTAGTAAACTGGGTTAGACTGGAAGCCGACCCCAATATAGTTGGAAAAAAGGCTAGGCAGATGATATTTATTGTTGATTAGTATATTTTTTATGCTTTTACTCCTTTTAGTCTTATCTCAAAAGTTTTCATAAAATTAAAAATGACAAGCAGAAGGGATTATAGTACTACCATATTGACCAATACAGCCTTGGCACCCAGTGCGGTTAAAATTACTTATTTCGAAAGTACTTTATTTTAATCCTGACAAAAATCTACTGTGTTTTACTTTCAAGGGGGAGTATCCTCTCCACTCGGATCTTACTCTGATGGCAGGGAATTTATCCGGCAGTCACTATTAATGCGCGGAACCCAAAGCATCTCTCAATATATTGATGGCCTCTCTCTCCATAAACGCGCTGAAGCAATATAATACTGCACTAAACTCATATAGTGGCTATATTGTAATGGTAAAGGTTTAGATTACTGTGATTCCCACACTATTCAATTAATAGAATTCTTGACTTAGCTGGTTAACTCGGGTGTTACAGCACACTTAATAGTTCTGCAATATCAATATTGTTAGGTCAGGAAATTTAAAAAGGTTTTTCAAAGAGGTCTATTGTTTAAACCAAAATTCCACACCTGGAATCACAATCTTGTATAAAGTTATTAAACCAATTAAGTACTTTCCTAATGATTCAATTACACTAAAAGATTTTATTAAAAACTGTAACTCTTTTAGCACTAGCATCTGCACAGAGAAATCAAACTTTAAGCCTAATAAAAATAAAAAATATTACTTTTGATTCAGACAAAATTATAATTAAAATCGAAGATTTAATATAAACCGGCCAGGTACCATTGATTCTGTTGCCATATATTAGAAAAAACCCTAACGTTTTCCCAGCTTTAACCTTCAAACACTATATAGATAAAACCGTTTGCTTACGCGTCATGTGTCAAGAAGATTCTTTATTTTGTAGTTATCAAACCACATAAGAAAGTGGGTTCTCAAACTTTTTCTCACTGGGTAAAACAAGTTCTAGAAAAAAGTGGCATAGATGTAAAATTGTATGGGACACACAGTACAAGGCACGCATCTGCGTCTGTTCACAGAGCAGGTGTCAATCTGGAAGTTATTCGAAAGGCCGCAGGCTGGAGTGAATCTTCCCAATTCCCATGTATTCCAAAAACACTATAATAAGAATGTACCTCCCCATAACTAAACTGAATTTGTAGATGCACTCTTTATATGATTATTTATTATTGTTGTACCTTAGTTTTATGATTATTACAAACAAATATAATTAGCATTACGTTTCAGTAATTAAACGTACGTAATAAATAGCATAATATTTTATCGATCGCTTTAATGTCAATTTTTTTCGATGCTCTAAACATCTGCATGTAAACTGTAATCATCTTCGGGAGAGATACGAAGTATAATTAAGAATCAAACGAACTTACCTAGTGAAGTTTGATATCTAATTATACGAGTGTCTCTCCCGAAGATGATTACACTCCCTCCCTCCCTGATAATCCCGAGACCTATCGAAAAAATCGAACTCTAAAAAATGAGTCAAGGATTGTCGTTGCAGCGCAATGGCGGCTTGCACTACAGTGGGGGGAAATAGTCAATACACTACTTTTTATCCTATTTTTTTAATTTATTTAAAAATAAATTCTCTAAAAAGTGTGATAAGGACAGCATCAACTCTCGTACTGCTGCATGTAAACTGTAATCATCTTCGGGAGAGACACTCGTATAATTAGATATCAAACTTCACTAGGTAAGTTCGTTTGATTCTTAATTATACTATATAAAGCTAAACTACCACTGACTGACTGACTCACTGATTGACAGAATTGTTCTCCCAGATGGTGGATGGGGAGGTGGGTATATTTTGACAGATTCGTAAACAAGTAACTCTCGTGAGTATGGGAAAAGTCCCAAACCCCCCCTTTTCCCCCCCCTTCTCACCCCTCCCTATCGTATCTCGGAAACAAAGAGACCCGTATTTTTTTTTTTTTACGGATTCGTATAGAGGAGGCTCGGTAAAGTAAAAATATTTTTTCAAAGTGGCCCCCCTTTTACCCCTTCTCGCCCCCTTTAGGCGGATCTCGGAAATAAAGAGACATTACGTGTGTTTTCTTAAGGATTCGAATAGAGGAGGCTTGGGGAAGTAAAAACCGTTTTTTAAATTTGACCCCCTTGCCCCCCTTCACCCCCCCTTTAGGCGGATCTCGAAAGTTAAGAGACTTGGAACGAATTTTTTTTCAGATTCATATAGAGGGGCATTGCGTTAGTCGAAATCATTTTTAGAAACTCCCCCCTCTCCCCCCCTTCACCACCCCCTCTTCCCCTCTTTTTTTACTCCTGAAATTTTTTTTGATTCTTACCTAAATCTATTTGAGGGGCGTTGAAATTTGTATACCCTCCCCTCCCCAACCTCCCCTAAAATTAAAAGGGCTGTAACTTCATAACGGTTAGAGATAGCCATTAGGTGTTTGAACAAATATTATAGTAGGCGTCGAAACCTGTCCGGTGGTGGTACAGCGGTAAAGCGAAGGGGGGAGCGGGCGAGCGAAGCGAGCCGGCGACCCCCGTAGCGTATGGATAATGTCATGATAGCTTTCCGGTGGTAGGTAGGTCCTGAGTAGAGCGAACCTGCGAGACCGAGTGGAGCGAAGGGGGGAGGTGGCGAGCGAAGCGAGCCGGCGACCTCCTTAGCGTAACGAAGGTTGAGTGGGTGAAGCGTAACTCAGGGGCGACGACAAGCAAACTTTAGGGTAATGTTTTTTTAGTGGTAGTAGGAGGTAGTAGGTAGGTAGTAGGTAGGTGGTAGGTAGTAGGTATGTGTAGGTAGTAGGTAGGTGTACCGCGAGCTGCATTGGAACATTTTTTTTTTCAGTTTCATTGAAAGGTGCAATGCGTTAGTCGAAATCATTTTTCAAAGCTCCCCCTCTCCCCCACTTCACGCCCCGCGAGCTGCGCGCAGCTCGCGCAGCCACGCAAATACTAGTTATATTATATAAAGCTAAATTACCACTGACTCACTCACTGACAGAATTGTTCTCCCAGATGGTGGATGGGGAGGTGGGTATATTTTGACAGATTCGTAAACAACAAACTCTCGTGAGTATGGGAAAAGTCCCAAACCCCCCCTTTTCCCCCCCCTTCTCCCCCCTCCCTATCGTATCTCGGAAACAAAGAGATTTTACGTGTTTTTTTTTAGGGATTCGTATAGAGGGGGCTCGGTAAAGTAAAAATCATTTTTCAAAGTGGCCCCCCTTTTCCCCCTTCTCCCCCCCTTTAGGCGGATCTCGGAAATAAAGAAATTTTACGAGTTTTTTTTTAGGGATTCGTATAGAGGAGGCTCGGGAAAGTAAAAACCATTTTTAGAATTTGACCCCCTTGCCCCCCTTCACCCCCCCTTTAGGCGGATCTCGAAAATAAAGAGATTTTACGATTTTTTTTTTAGGGATTCGTATAGAGGAGGATCGGGAAAGTAAAAAACATTTTTTGAATTTGACCCCCTTGCCCCCCTTCTCCCCCCCTTTAGGCGGATCTCGGAAATAAAGAAATTTTACGTGTTTTTTTTAGGGATTCGTATAGAGGAGGCTCGGGAAAGTAAAAACCATTTTTAGAATTTGACCCCCTTGCCCCCCTTCACCCCCCCTTTAGGCGGATCTCAAAAATAAAGAGATTTTACGTGTTTTTTTTTAGGGATTCGTATAGAGGAGGCTTGGGGAAGTAAAAACCATTATTCAAATTTAACCCCCTTGCCCCCCTTCACCCCCCCTTTAGGCGGATCTCGAAAATAAAGAGATTTTACGAGTTTTTTTTTTAGGGATTCGTATAGAGGAGGCTCGGGAAAGTAAAAACCATTTTTTGAATTTGACCCCCTTGCCCCCCTTCACCCCCCCTTTAGGCGGATCTCAAAAATAAAGAGATTTTACGTGTTTTTTTTTAGGGATTCGTATAGAGGAGGCTCGGGGAAGTAAAAACCATTTTTCAAAATCGACCCCTTTTCCACTCTTCTCCCCCCTTTAAGCGGATCTCGGAAGTTAAGAGACTTGGATTTTTTTTTTTTTCAGATTCATTGAAAGGAGCCTATCCTGTGGTGGTACCGGTAAAGCGAAGGGGGTAGCGGGCGAGCGAAGCGAGCCGGCGACCCTCGTAGCGTAGGGATAATGTCATGATAGCTTTCCGGTGGTAGGTAGGTCCTGAGTGGAGCGAACCTGCGAGACCGAGTGAAGCGAAGGGGGGAGGTGGCGAGCGAAGCGAGCCGGCGACCTCCTTAGCGTAACGAAGGTTGAGTGGGTGAAGCGTTACTCAGGGGCGACGACAAGCAAACTTTAGGGTAATGTATTTTAGTGGTAGTAGGAGGTAGTAGGTAGGTGGTAGGTAGGTGATGAGTAGGTAGTAGGTAGGTGTAGGTAGGTAAGTGTAGGTAGGTAGGTGTAGGTAGGTAGGTGTAGGTAGGTAGGTGTAGGTAGGTAGGTGTAGGTAGGTAGGTGTAGGTAGGTAGGTGTAGGTAGGTAGGTGTAGGTAGGTAGGTGTAGGTAGGTAGGTGTAGGTAGGTAGGTGTAGGTAGGTAGGTGTAGGTAGGTAGGTTTAGGTAGGTAGGTGTAGTTAGGTAGGTGTAGGTAGGTAGGTGTAGGTAGGTAGGTGTAGGTAGGTAGGTGTAGGTAGGTAGGTGTAGGTAGGTAGGTGTAGGTAGGTAGGTGTAGGTAGGTAGGTGTAGGTAGGTAGGTGTAGGTAGGTAGGTGTAGGTAGGTAGGTGTAGGTAGGTAGGTGTAGGTAGGTAGGTGTAGGTAGGTAGGTGTAGGTAGGTAGGTGTAGGTAGGTAGGTGTAGGTAGGTAGTAGGTAGGTGTAGGTAGGTGTAGGTAGGTGTAGGTAGGTGTAGGTAAGTGTAGGTAGGTGTAGGTAGGTGTAGGTAGGTGTAGGTAGGTGTAAGTAGGTGTAGGTAGGTGTAGGTAGGTGTAGGTAGGTGTAGGTAGGTGTAGGTAGGTGTAGGTAGGTGTAGGTATGTGTAGGTAGGTGTAGGTAGGTGTAGGTAGGTGTATGTAGGTAGTAGGTAGGTGTAGGTGGGTAGTAGGTAGGTAGTAGGTAGGTGTAGGTAGGTGTAGGTAGGTAGTAGGTAGGTGTAGGTAGGTGTAGGCAGGTAGTAGGAAGGTGTAGGTAGGTGTAGGTAGGTGTAGGTAGGTAGTAGGTAGGTAGGTAGTAGGTAGGTAGTATGTAGGTAGTAGGTAGGTGTAGGTAGGTGTAGGTAGGTGTAGGTAGGTGTAGGTAGGTAGTAAGTAGGTGTAGGTAGGTAGTAGGTAGGTGTAGGTACGTGTAGGTAGGTGTTAGTAGGTGTAGGTATTTTTCAAAGCTCCCCCTCTGCCCCTCTCCATGACCCGCGAGCTGCGCGCAGCTCGCGCAGCCACGCAAATACTAGTTATACTATATAAAGCTAAATTACCACTCACTGACTGACTCACTGACATAATTGTTCTCCCAGATGGTGGATGGGGAGGTGGGTATATTTTAACAGATTCGTAAACAAGTAACTCTCGTGAGTATGGGAAAAGTCCTAAACCCCCCCTTTTCCCCCCCCTTCTCCCTCCTCCCTATCGTATCTCGGAAACAAAGAGACTTTACGTGTTTTTTTTTAGGGATTCGTATAGAAGAGGCTCGGTAAAGTAAAAATAATTTTTCAGAGTGCCCCCCCTTGCCCCCCTTCTCCCCCCTTTTAGGCGGATCTCGGAAATAAAGAGATTTTACTTGTTTTTTTTAGGGATTCGTATAGAAGAGGCTCGGGGAAGTAAAAAACATTTTTCAAATTTGACCCCCTTGCCCCCCTTCATCCCCCCTTTCGGATCTCGGAAGTTAAGAGACTTAGAACATTTTTTTTTTCAGATTCATATAGAGGGGCATTGCGTTAGTCGAAACCATTTTTAGAAACTCCCCCCTCTCCCCCCCTTTACCCTCCCCTCTTTACCTCTTTTTTTACTCCTGAATTTTTTTTTGATTTTTACCTAAATCTATTTGAGGGGCGTTGAAATTTGTATACCCTTCCCTCCCCAACCTCCCCTAAAATTAAAAGGACTGTAACTTCATAACGGTTAGAGATAGCCATTAGGTGTTTGAACCAATATTATAGTAGGCGTCGAAACCTGTCCGGTGGTGGTACAGCGGTAAAGCGAAGGGGGGAGCGGGCGAGCGAAGCGAGCCGGCGACCCCCGTAGCGTAGGGATAATGTCATGATAGCTTTCCGGTGGTAGGTAGGTCGAAGGTTGAGTGGGTGAAGCGTAACTCAGGGGCGACGACAAGCAAACTTTAGTGTAATGTTTTTTTAGTGGTAGTAGGTAGGTAGGTGGTAGGTAGTAGGTATGTGTTGGTAGGTGTAGGTAGGTAGTAGGTAGGTGTAGGTAGGTAGTAGGTAGGTGTAGGTAGGTAGGTGTAGGTAGGTGTAGGTAGGTGTAGGTAGGTGTAGGTAGGTGTAGGTAGGTGTAGGTAGGTGTAGGTAGGTGTAGGTAGGTGTAGGTAGATGTAGGTAGATGTAGGTAGGTGTAGGTAGGTGTAGGTAGGTGTAGGTAGGTGTAGGTAGGTAGTACCGCGAGCTGCATTGGAACATGTTTTTTTTCAGATTCATTAAGGGGTGCAATGCGTTAGTCGAAATCATTTTTCAAAGCTCTCCCTGTCCCCCTCTTCACGCCCCGCGAGCTGCGCGCAGCTCGCGCAGCCACGCAAATACTAGTTATACTATATAAAGCTAAATTACCACTGACTGACTCACTCACTCACTGACAGAATTGTTCTCCCAGATGGTGGATGGGGAGGTGGGTATATTTTGACAGATTCGTAAACAAGTAACTCTCGTGAGTATGGGAAAAGTCCCAAACCCCCCCTTTTCCCCCCCCTTCTCCCCCCTCCCTATCGTATCTCGGAAACAAAGAGACTTTACGTGTTTTTTTTTAGGGAATCGTATAGAGGAGGCTCGGGGAAGTAAAAACCATTTTTCAAATTTGACCCCCTTGCCCCCCTTCACCCCCCCTTTAGGCGTATCTCGGAAACAAAGAGACTTTACGTGTTTTTTTTTAGGGATTCGTATAGAGGAGGCTTGGGGAAGTGTAAACAATTTTTCAAATTTGACCCCCTTGCCCCCCTTCACCCCCCCCCCCTTTCGGATCTCGGAAGTTAAGAGACTTGGAAGATTTTTTTTTTCAGATTCATTAAAAGGGGCAATGCGTTAGTCGAAATCATTTTTCAAAGCTTCGTACTCTCCCTCCCTTCACCCCCCGCCCCCCTCTCCCCCCTTCAACGCCCCCCCTCTTCACCCCTTTTTTTACTACTGAAAAAAATTTTGATTCTTACCTAAAACTATAAAGGGGCGTTGAAATTTGTATACCCTCCCCTCCCCTCCCCAACCTCCCCTAAAATTAAAAGGTCTGTAACTTCGTTACGGTTAGAGATAGCCATTAGGTGTTTGAACAAATATTATAGTAGGCGTCGAAACCTGTCCGGTGGTGGTACAGCGGTAAAGCGAAGGGGGGAGCGGGCGAGCGAAGCGAGCCGGCGACCCGCGTAGCGTAGGGATAATGTCATGATAGCTTTGCGGTTGTAGGTAGGTCCTGAGTGGAGCGAACCTGCGAGACCGAGTGGAGCGAAGGGAGAGGTGGCGAGCGAAGCGAGCCGGCGACCTCCTTAGCGTAACGAAGGTTGAGTGGGTGAAGCGTAACTCCAAGCAAACTTTAGGGTAATGTTTTTTTAGTGGTAGTAGGAGGTAGTAGGTAGGTAGTAGGTAGGTGATAGGTAGGTAGTAGGTAGGTAGTAGGTAGGTGGTAGGTAGGTGGTAGGTAGGTGTAGGTAGGTGGTGTCATACGTGAGATTCATATAGAGGAGGCTCGGGGAAGTAAAATCCGTTTTTCAAATTTGAACCCCTTGCCTCTTTTCACCCCCCCCCCTTTAGGCGGATCTCGGAAGTTAAGAGACTTGGAACATTTTTTTTTTCAGATTCATTGAAAAGGGCAATGCGTTAGTCGAAATCATTTTTCAAAGCTACCCCTCTCCCCCCCTTCACTGCACCCCCCTCCCTCTTCACCCCTTTTTTTTAAACTCGTGTTCTGTTTTGTTTACGGATTCGTATAGAGGAGGCTCGGGGAAGTACAATCCATTTTTTAAATTTGACCCCCTTGCCCCCCTTAACCCCCACCCCCTTTAGGCGGATCTCGGAAGTTAAGAGACTTGGAACATTTTTTTTTTAAGAGTCATTGAAAGGGGCAATGCGTTAGTCGAAATCATTTTTCAAAGCGCCCCCTCTCCCCCTCTTCACGTCCCGCGAGCTGCGCGCAGCTCGCGCAGCCACGCAAATACTAGTTATAGTTATATAAAACTACAAGACCACTGACTGACTGACTCATTGACATGTCGTTTCTCGGAATGGGTGAGAGATGGGTTAGGGGTATGTTTTGCAAAAATGTGCTATCTGACCAATCGAGTAGAGGAAAATTATAGGGAAAGTTCAAATCCAAGATGGAGGGCGAGTCCATTTCCGGTTTCGGTGGGGGAAAGACTTGGATGGATTTCGACTCAGAGGTCCTATACCAAATCTAAAACCATTTAAAAAAAAAGTAAAAAAAAAAAAAAAACAAGATGGCGGCCGCGCTATGACGTTTTGAAATTGTCGACTTTTTTCACTCGACTTTGACAAATTGTTTTCTTCTACCAAATTCTAAAACCGCCAACGAAAAGTCTGCCAATTTGTTGGTAATTTCAATGGCAATTGGGAAAAATTATGACATTGTAAAAATCCAAGATGGAGGACGCTGCGGCGGCCATTTTGTAAAAAGTTGGAAATTTCGATTTTTTTCAAATCCATTTTTCGGGTAGTTGGCAACATCAGACTGGTTCGAGTTGTACCCAGCGGTTGTCTGTTTTGTTGACGAGTGTTGCCTGGTGCAAAATTTTTCCCCATTTTTAGGGTATTTTCCCAGATTTTCCCCAAAAACATGAAAAGTAGAAATAATGACATTTTAAATAGAGACTTTGACTAGCCGGCAACATTGGGGTCCCCCAAATGACATTTGACCATTTTGGTTCGTTTTAATTGGCAACCCCAAAAAATATTGAACTTTTTAATTTTTGGGACTTTTTGACTTTGGCGAATTAGTTTGTTCTACCAAACTCGAAAGTTGGCAACACCAAGTACACCAATCGGTGGCCTATATTCTTGACATTTCAGGAAAATTATGACTTTTCAGAAAAACAAGATGGCGGATTCCATGGCGGCCATCTTGTAAAAACGCTGCAAAATCCCAATTTTTGACACGATAATTGGGACAGCTGGCATCCCCCAACCGGATTGTGTTGTATGGACCAGTTATGTAATTCGTCAAGGAGTGTGGCCTGGTGCAAAAATTTTCCCCATTTTTAAGGAAATTTCCCAGATTTTCCCCGAAAACATGAAAAGTAGAAATAACGACATTTTGAATGGAAAATTTACATAAACACCAAGAACGGGATCTCCCGAATGACATTTGACCATTTTCAAAACTTTCAGCTGGCAACCCCGAGAGCCACTGGCGTTTGAATTTTTGGGTCAGATCCGACTTTGGCGAATTAGTTTGTTCTACTAAACTCAAAAGTTGGCAACACCAAGTACACCGGTTGGTGGCCTATATCCCTGAGATTTTAGGAAAATTATGACTTTTCAGAAAAACAAGATGGCGGATGTTATGGCGGCCATCTTGTAAAAATGATGAAAAATCCTAATTTTCGACACGTTATATGGGACAGCCAGCAACCCCCGACCGGATTGTGTTGTATTGACCGGTTATGTGATTTGTCAAGGAGTGTTGCCTGGTGCAAATTTTTTCCCCATTTTTAAGTAAATTTCCCAGATTTTCCCCGAAAACATGAAAAGTAGAAATAACGACATTTTGAATGGAAATTTTACATAAACACCAAGAATGGGGTCCCTCAAATGACATTTGACCATTTTCATCATTTTCAGCTGGCAACCCCGAGAGCCATTGGCGCTAGAATTTTTGGGTCAGACCCGACTTTGGCGAATTAGTTTGTTCTACTAAACTCAAAAGTTGGCAACACCAAGTACACCAGTTCGTGGCCTATAACCTTGAAATTTCAGGAAAATTATTACTTTTCAGAAAAACAAGATGGCGGACAGTGTGGTGGCCATCTTGGAAAAATGATGAAAAATCCCAATTTTCGACACGATAAATGGGACAGCCGGCACCTTCTGACCGGATTGTGTTGTCCCGGTTGTGTAATTCGTTAAGTAATGTTGCCTGTAGCAAAAAAAAACCCATTTTTAGGGTATTTTCCTAGATTTTGACCGAAAACATGAAAATAGAAGTAAAGACTTTTAGAATGAAGACTTTGACTAGCTGGCAACATTTGGGTTCGTTGAATGACATTTGATCGTTTTCATCACTTTCAGCTGGCAACCCTGAGAGCCATTGCAGCTTTACTGTTGACTTACTGTCACTAAAACACGTTTATTTTAAGTAAGGCATCAGAGATCTAAGTGGTTAGACTGACATCATTTGAAAAAACATAGTTTTATTTAATTTATCAATAATAAAGCAGTTTAATAATAGGTAGGTATGATTAACACTCATCACTCTTATTATCGTGATCAAGCAATGCCCATGTACAGCCTGTCTATAAAGTCATGAAAATAAATGAGGGCGCTGCGGTCGTGAAGACTCGTGCACATAGCAACCCTGTATAGTGTGACTAAAATGGTTTTGATACTAGCACATTATTTTGTACTAGAAGCAAACCTGGTTTTAATTAAAATCTGTTATCTTATTTAAAAAAAATACAGAAATCATAAACAAAGATGCGACCTTCATTATAAATGATAATACCAGCCTATTACTGTCCCACTGCTGGGCAAAGGCCTCTTCTCAACAGAGACGGCACGAGCACTGATCACCAAGCATGCTCAAGACGGGTTGGCGATTTCAGACTTATAATAATTATAAGTCCAGATTTCCTCACGATGTTTTCCTTCCGACCTTCATTGAAATAAAAATGAGTAAATAAAAGAAAAATGTTCGTACATATTTTTTATTAATGTTATATTTTAACTTTTGTACCACTGTATGCCCATTTTCTCTTGCCCGTTTTGCTGCAATATGTTGTTCGATTAGAGCCTTTCTGTTATTTTGATCTTCTTGTAAGAAAATCCAATCGATTTCAAAATTTTACGCAGGACTTCTAGGCTACATTTAAAATCCAGATCTGTTTTAGCGAAATTTTATGTTGAAGTCATCCACTTCTTTCTTAGGACGGCCTGATCTGTGTTTGCCTTCATCTGCAATACGCCTCACTGTACTCTCAGATTTTCCTGAAGAAAGATTAAAAAAAAGATGTAATATCTAACAGAAAATACATAGCACTGTTTTTATTTCAAACATGTTAAAACTTATTCATATTTAAAATCACCGGTAAATTTGATTACCCAAAAGTATCAAAAGTTAACGTCGCACTACAATATGAGCTACTTACATTTGCAATCTAACCTATAAATGCCCAATGTAAACAATGCTTATTTTAGTCTTAAAATCGTATATTTAGTAAATTTGTGACTTCTGGTAGATAAAAAACAAACAATAACACGATTACATACCTGTTATAGCTGCTGTTCGAGTATAAATATCATCCAAATTTGATAAAATTTGGTCAGCTTGGTGTTCTAACAAACATCGCTGATATACTTTGAAATAATTTCCCGAGCTCCACTCCTATTTGTTTTCCTCATATTTAACACGTTTTTTCGAAGTTTTGTCGACGTAGATTTGAAAAACATTAAAAAATGCAAAAGGTAGCAAGATAAATAACAAGTTGATGACAGCCGATGACATTTGATGTACCATGATTTAGTGTTGCCTTACTTTTGAATAATGTTGGTTCCTCAAACATTAATTTCATGACTTTAAAGACAAGCTGTACATGGGCGTACACCATTGCATTTGTCTTTTTTTTTTTGTTTACTATCGCCTGTGAAAACGATGAGGAATCAAATGTGTTTTTCGAATAACTAATGCCCGGTTTCTGAGGCATTTTATCTATGGTTTATCTATTCAAATGTATGCATATGAATAGATAAACCACAGATAAAGTGCCTCAGAAACCGGGCATTAGTCATAGGTTTTAATAACTATTCATACATTCACATGATACATTTTACTCAATCAACAACACAGCCATTGACATAACTGTTAAAATAAAAGATAACTGAATCATCATAAATTTAATATTGCTAAGCTTTCTTGAGAGGTCCAAATAGCTGGTCCGGTCCATGTAGCTGGTCATCACTACTAAAAAATACCCACAGTCCCCCTCCCTGAGTGACCCTGAGGTCCACCTTGGTAAACCGTTGTAAGAAAACTTTCCACGATTCACCCAAGTGGGCGGTGGGTAAGAACTAAAGCATTTGAAATAGGTAAGTGCCTATCATAATGATTTATTACTTAGTAATGACGAATTTTCTTTTCAAAATAAAATAATAGTTCCCAAGACCACGATAGATGGCGATAAAAAAAATGTACGAGTTCATTCAAACACAGACTGAAGCACAGACTGAAGGAATAAAAATCGTTCAGTTGATTTACTTAAAAGACCATTTATGTACTTAGGATTCTCAAAATATTTAAAAGATTTTATACAATTTACAAAATCTTGGACTCTAATGGATTTTCCAATTCATTTAAAGATTCCTAGGGATTCTCAAAATTTTACAAGGGTAACTAAAACTCCTCAAAAGCACGACAGAACCGCGAGCTGCGCGCAGCTCGCGCAGCCACGCAAATACTAGTTATCTATATATATAAAAGGAGAACTGACTGGGTGACATATCAACGTACAGCCGAAACTACTGGGGCTAGGAATGTGAAAATTTGCACACGGCTTCCTATTATAATGTAGGGGAGCAGTAAGAAGGGGTTTTTGGAAATTCAACCCCTAAGGGAGTTAAATAGGGGATGAAAGTTTGTATGGAAAATCGTCATTTTTGTAGTTAAACCGACATCCACGCGGGCGAAGCCGTGGGCAAAAGCTAGTAGTTATATAAAACTACAAGACCACTCACTCACTCACTCATTGACATGTCGTTTCTCGGAATGGGTGAGAGATGGGTTAGGGGTATGTTTTGCAAAAATGTGTAATCTGACCAATCGAGTAGAGGAAAATTATAGGGAAAGTTCAAATCCAAGATGGTGGGCGAGTCCATTTCCGGTTTCGGTGGGGGAAAGATTTGAATGAATTTCGACTCAGAGGTCCTATTCGAAATGTAAAAGCATTTAAAAAAAAAGTAAAAAAAAAAAAAAAAACAAGATGGCGGCCGCGCTAGGACGTTTTGAAATTGTCGACTTTTTTCACTCGACTTTGACGAATTGTTTTCTTCTACCGAATTCTAGAACCGCCAACAAAGAGTTTGCCAATTTGTTGGTAATTTCAATGGCAATCAGGAAAAATTATGACATTGTGAAAATCCAAGATGGAGGACGCTGCGGCGGCCATTTTGTAAAAAGTTGGAAATTTCGATTTTTTTCAAATCCATTTTTCGGGTAGTTGGCAACATCGGACGGGTTCGAGTTTTACCGAGCGGTTGTGTGTTTTGTTGACGAGTGTTGCCTGGTGCAAAAATTTTCCCCATTTTTAGGGTATTTTCCCAGATTTTCCCCGAAAACATGAAAAGTAGAAATAATGACATTTTAAATAGAGACTTTGACTAGCTGGCAACATTGGGCTCCCCCAAATGACATTTGACCATTTTGGTTCGTTTTAATTGGCCACCCCAAAATATATTCAACTTTTTAATTTTTGGGACTTTTTGACTTTGGCGAATTAGTTTGTTCTATCAAACTCAAAAGTTGGCAACACCAAGTACACCGGTCGGTGGCCTATATTCTTGGCATTTAAGGAAAATTATGACTTTTCAGAAAAACAAGATGGCGGACAGTGTGGTGGCCATCTTGGAAAAATGATGAAAAATCCCAATTTTTGACACGATAAATGGGACAGCTGGCATCCCCCGACCGGATTGTGTTGTATGGACCGGTTATGTGATTCATCAAGGAGTGTGGCCTGGTTTAAAAAAAATCCCCATTTTTAGTGAAATTTCCCAGATTTTCCCCGAAAACATGAAAAGTAGAAATAACGACATTTTGAATGAAAATTTTACATGAACACCAAGAATGAGGTCGCCCGAATGACATTTGAACATTTTCATCACTTTCAGCTGGCAACCCCGAGAGCCATTGGCTCTTGAATTTTTGGGTCAGACCCGACTTTGGCGAATTAGTTTGTTTTACTTAACTCAAAAGTTGGCAACACCAAGTACACCAGTTGGTGGCCTATATCCCTGAGATTTCAGGAAAATTATGACTTTTCAGAAAAAAAAGATGGCGGACAGTGTGGCGGCCATCTTGTAAAAATGATGAAAAATCCCGTTTTCGACACGATAAATGGGACAGCCGGCATCCCCCGACCGGATTGTCTTGTATGAAGCGATTGTGTACTTTGTTGTGCAGTGTTACCTTACTTAAAATTTTTCCCCATTTTTAGGGTATTTTCCCAGATTTTTCCCAAAAACATGAATAGTGAAAATAACGATATTTTGAATGAAATTTTTTTACATAAACACCAAGAATGAGGTGCCTTAAATGACATAATTTTGACCATTTTCATCACTTTCAGCTGGCAACCCCAAGAGTCATTGGGGGTTGAATTTTCGGATCAGAACCGAATTTGGCGAATTCTTTTGTTCTACCAAACTTAAAACTTGGCAACAACAAGTACACCAGTCGGTAGCTTGTATCCTCGATATTTCAGCAAAATTGAGACTTTTCAGAAAAACAAGATGGCGGACAGTGTGGTGGCCATCTTGGAAAAATGAAGAAAAATCCCGTTTTCGACACGATAAATGGGACAGCCGGCATCCCCCGACCGGATTGTCTTGTATGAAGCGATTGTGTACTTTGTTGTGCAGTGTTACCTTACTTAAAATTTTTCCCCATTTTTAGGGTATTTTCCCAGATTTTTCCCAAAAACATGAATAGTGAAAATAACGATATTTTGAATGAAATTTTTTTACATAAACACCAAGAATGAGGTGCCTTAAATGACATAATTTTGACCATTTTCATCACTTTCAGCTGGCAACCCCAAGAGTCATTGGGGGTTGAATTTTCGGATCAGAACCGAATTTGGCGAATTCTTTTGTTCTACCAAACTTAAAACTTGGCAACAACAAGTACACCAGTCGGTAGCTTGTATCCTCGATATTTCAGCAAAATTGAGACTTTTCAGAAAAACAAGATGGCGGACAGTGTGGTGGCCATCTTGGAAAAATGAAGAAAAATCCCGTTTTCGACACGATAAATGGGACAGCCGGCATCCCCCGACCGGATTGTCTTGTATGAAGCGATTGTGTACTTTGTTGTGCAGTGTTACCTTACTTAAAATTTTTCCCCATTTTTAGTGTATTTTCCCAGATTTTTCCCAAAAACATGAATAGTGAAAATAACGATATTTTGAATGAAATTTTTTTACATAAACACCAAGAATGAGGTGCCTTAAATGACATAATTTTGACCATTTTCATCACTTTCAGCTGGCAACCCCAAGAGTCATTGGGGGTTGAATTTTCGGATCAGAACCGAATTTGGCGAATTCTTTTGTTCTACCAAACTTAAAACTTGGCAACAACAAGTACACCAGTCGGTAGCTTGTATCCTCGATATTTCAGCAAAATTGAGACTTTTCAGAAAAACAAGATGGCGGACAGTGTGGTGGCCATCTTGGAAAAATGAAGAAAAATCCCGTTTTCGACACGATAAATGGGACAGCCGGCATCCCCCGACCGGATTGTCTTGTATGAAGCGATTGTGTACTTTGTTGTGCAGTGTTACCTTACTTAAAATTTTTCCCCATTTTTAGGGTATTTTCCCAGATTTTTCCCAAAAACATGAATAGTGAAAATAACGATATTTTGAATGAAATTTTTTTACATAAACACCAAGAATGAGGTGCCTTAAATGACATAATTTTGACCATTTTCATCACTTTCAGCTGGCAACCCCAAGAGTCATTGGGGGTTGAATTTTCGGATCAGAACCGAATTTGGCGAATTCTTTTGTTCTACCAAACTTAAAACTTGGCAACAACAAGTACACCAGTCGGTAGCTTGTATCCTCGATATTTCAGCAAAATTGAGACTTTTCAGAAAAACAAGATGGCGGACAGTGTGGTGGCCATCTTGGAAAAATGAAGAAAAATCCCAATTTTCGACACGATAAATGGGACAGCCGGCACCTTCTGACCGTATTGTGTTGTCCCGGTTGTGTATTTCGTTAAGTAATGTGGCCTGTAGCAAAAAAAAACCTATTTTTAGGGTATTTTCCCAGATTTTCCCCAAAAACATGAAAGTAGAAGTGTAGACTTTTAGAATGAAGACTTTGACTAGCTAGCAATATAGGGAAGGTGGCGAGCAAAGCGAGCCGGCGACTTCCGTAGCGTATTATAGTACGCGTCGAAACCTATCCTGTGGTGGGACCGGTAAAGCGATGGGGGGAGGTGGCGAGCAAAGCGAGCCGGCGACCCCCGTAGCGTAGGGATAAGGTCACGATAGCTTTTCTTCGGTGGTAGGCAGGTCTTGAGTGGGTGCGTATAAGTAACTCTCATGAGTAGCTAAAAAGTGCAAAACCTCCCCTTTTTGGCCCCCTTTACCCCTCCTACCTTTTTCATTTGACCCCTTTCTCCCCCTTTAGGCGGATCTCGGAAGTTAAGAGACTTGGAACATTTTTTTCTTCAGATTCATTGAAAGGGGTAATGAGTTAGTCGAAATCATTTTTCAAAGTTCCCCCTGTCCCCCCCTTCATCTTCCCTCCCTCTTCACCCCTTTTTTTTAAACTCGTGTTCTGTTTTGTTTACGGATTCGTATAGAGGAGGCTCGGGGAAGTAAAAACCATTTTTTAAATTTGACTCCCTTGCCCCCCTTCTCCCCCCTTTTAGGCGGATCTCGAAAGTTAAGAGACTTGGAACGATTTTTTTTTCAGATTCATATAGAGGGGCATTGCGTTAGTCGAAATCATTTTTCGGAACTCCCCCCTCTCCCCCCCTTCAACCCCCCCCCCCCCCCTCTTCACCTCTTTTTTTACTCCTGAAAAAATTTTTGCTTCTTACCTAAATCTATTGAGGGGCAATTAAAAGGGCTGTAACTTCATTACGGTTAGAGATAGCCATTAGGTGTTTGAACAAATATTATAGTAGGCGTCGAAACCTGTCCGGTGGTGGTACAGCGGTAAAGCGAAGGGGGGAGCGGGCGAGCGAAGCGAGCCGGCGACCCCCGTAGCGTAGGGATAATGTCATGATAGCTTTCCGGTGGTAGGTAGGTTCTGAGAGGAGCGAACATGCGAGACCGAGTGTAGCGAAGGGGGGAGGTGGCGAGCGAAGCGAGCCGGCGACCTCCTTAGCGTAACGAAGGTTAAGTGGGTGAAGCGTAAATCAGGGGCGACGACAAGCAAACTTTAGGGTAATGTTTTTTTAGCGGTAGTAGGAGGTAGTAGGTAGGTAGTAGGTAGGTGGTAGGTAGGTGGTAGGTAGGTGGTAGGTAGGTGGTAGGTAGGTGGTAGGTAGGTGGTAGGTAGGTGGTAGGTAGGTGGTAGGTAGGTGGTAGGTAGGTGGTAGGTAGGTGGTAGGTAGGTGGTAGGTAGGTGGTAGGTAGGTGGTAGGTAGGTGGTAGGTAGGTGGTAGGTAGGTGGTAGGTAGGTGGTAGGTAGGTGGTAGGTAGGTGGTAGGTAGGTGGTAGGTAGGTGGTAGGTAGGTGGTAGGTAGGTGGTAGGTAGGTGGTAGGTAGGTGGTAGGTAGGTGGTAGGTAGGTGGTAGGTAGGTGGTAGGTAGGTGGTAGGTAGGTGGTAGGTAGGTGGTAGGTAGGTGGTAGGTAGGTGGTAGGTAGGTGGTAGGTAGGTGGTAGGTAGGTAGGTGGTAGGTAGGTGGTAGGTAGGTGGTAGGTAGGTGGTAGGTAGGTGGTAGGTAGGTGGTAGGTAGGTGGTAGGTAGGTGGTAGGTAGGTGGTAGGTAGGTGGTAGGTAGGTGGTAGGTAGGTGGTAGGTAGGTGGTAGGTAGGTGGTAGGTAGGTGGTAGGTAGGTGGTAGGTAGGTGGTAGGTAGGTGGTAGGTAGGTGGTAGGTAGGTGGTAGGTAGGTGGTAGGTAGGTGGTAGGTAGGTGGTAGGTAGGTGGTAGGTAGGTGGTAGGTAGGTGGTAGGTAGGTGGTAGGTAGGTGGTAGGTAGGTGGTAGGTAGGTGGTAGGTAGGTGGTAGGTAGGTGGTAGGTAGGTGGTAGGTAGGTGGTAGGTAGGTGGTAGGTAGGTGGTAGGTAGGTGGTAGCTAAGTGATAGGTAGGTAGTAGGTAGGTAGAAGGTAGGTGATAGGTAGGTAGGTAGAAGGTAGGTAGGTGTAGGTGTATGTAGGTAGGTGTAGGTAGGTAGTAAATAGGTGTAGGTAGGTGTACGTAGGTGTAGGTAGGTGTAGGTAGGTGTAGGTAGGTAGTAGGTAGGTAGGTGTAGGTAGGTAGTAGGTAGGTAGTAGGTAGGTAGTAGGTAGGTAGTAGGTAGGTAGTAGGTAGGTGTAGGTAGGTGTAGGTAGGTGTAGGTAGGTGTAGGTAGGTGTAGGTAGGTGTAGGTAGGTGTAGGTAGGTGTAGGTAGGTGTAGGTAGGTGTAGGTAGGTGTAGGTAGGTGTAGGTAGGTGTAGGTAGGTGTAGGTAGGTGTAGGTAGGTGTAGGTAGGTGTAGGTAGGTGTAGGTAGGTGTAGGTAGGTGTAGGTAGGTGTAGGTAGGTGTAGGTAGGTGTAGGTAGGTGTAGGTAGGTGTAGGTAGGTGTAGGTAGGTGTAGGTAGGTGTAGGTAGGTGTAGGTAGGTGTAGGTAGGTGTAGGTAGGTGTAGGTAGGTGTAGGTAGGTGTAGGTAGGTGTAGGTAGGTGTAGGTAGGTGTAGGTAGGTGTAGGTAGGTGTAGGTAGGTGTAGGTAGGTGTAGGTAGGTGTAGGTAGGTGTAGGTAGGTGTAGGTAGGTGTAGGTAGGTGTAGGTAGGTGTAGGTAGGTGTAGGTAGGTGTAGGTAGGTGTAGGTAGGTAGTAGGTAGGTGTAGGTACGTGTAGGTAGGTGTTAGTAGGTGTAGGTATTTTTCAAAGCTCCCCCTCCGCCCCTCTCCACGACCCGCGAGCTGCGCGCAGCTCGCGCAGCCACGCAAATACTAGTTATAGTTATATAAAACTACAAGACCACTCACTCACTGACTGACTGATTGACATGTCGTTTCTCGGAATGGGTGAGAGATGGGTTAGGGGTATGTTTTGCAAAAGTGTGTAATCTGACCAAGTAAGTAGAGGAAAATTATAGGGAAGATTCAAATCCAAGATGGTGGGCGAGTCCATTTCCGGTTTCGGTGGGGGAAAGACTTGGATGGATTTCGACTTAGAAGTCCTATACGAAATCTAAAAGCATTTAAAAAAAAAGAAAAAAAAAAAAAAAAAACAAGATGGCGGCCGCGCCAGGACGTTTTGAAATTGTCGACTTTTTTCACTCGAATTTGACGAATTGTTTTCTTCTACCAAATTCTAGAACCGCCAACAAATAGTTTGCCAATTTGTTGGTAATTGTAATGGCAATTGGGAAAAATTATGACATTGTGAAAATCCAAGATGGAGGACGCTGCGGCGGCCATTTTGTAAAAAGTTGGATTTTTCGATTTTTTTCAAATCCATTTTTCGGGTACTTGGCAACATCGGACGGGTTCGAATTGTACCGAGCGGTTGTGTGTTTTGTTGACGAGTGTTGCTTGGTGTAAAAAAAATCCCCATTTTTAGGGTATTTTCCCAGATTTTCCCCAAAAACATGAAAAGTAGAAATAATGACATTTTAAATAGAGACTTTGACTAGCCGGCAACATTGGGGTCCCCCAAATGACATTTGACCATTTTGGTTCGTTTTAATTGGCAACCCCAAAAAATATTGAACTTTTTAATTTTTGGGACTTTTTGACTTTGGCGAATTAGTTTGTTCTACCAAACTCGAAAGTTGGCAACACCAAGTACACCAATCGGTGGCCTATATTCTTGACATTTCAGGAAAATTATGACTTTTCAGAAAAACAAGATGGCGGATTCCATGGCGGCCATCTTGTAAAAAGGCCGAAAAATCCCAATTTTCGACACGATAATTGGGACAGCTGGCATCCCCCGACCGGATTGTGTTGTATTGACCGGTTATGTAATTCGTCAAGGTGTGTGGCCTGGTGCAAAAATTTTCCCCATTTTTTGGGAAATTTCCCAGATTTTCCCCGAAAACATGAAAAGTAGAAATAATGACATTTTAAAAAGAGACTTTGACTAGCCGGCAACATTGGGGTCCCCCAAATGACATTTGACCATTTTCATTACTTTCAGCTGGCAACCCCGAGAGCAATTGGCGTTTGAATTTTTTGGTCAGACCCGTCTTTGGCGAATTAGTTTGTTCTACCAAACTCAAAAGTTGGCAACACCAAGTACACCAATTGGTGGCCTATATCCCTGAAATTTTAGAAAAATTATGAATTAACAGAAAAACAAGATGGCGGATGCTATGGCGGCCATCTTGTAAAAAGGCCGAAAAATACCAATTTTCGACACGATAATTGGGACAGCTGGCATCCCCCGACCGGATTGTGTTGTATGGACCGGTTATGTAATTCGTCAAGGAGTGTGGCCTGGTGCAAACATTTTCCCCATTTTTAGGGAAATTTCCCAGATTTTCCCCGAAAACATGAAAAGTAGAAATAACGACATTTTAAATAAATTTTTTACATGAACACCAAGAATGGGATCCCCCAAATGTCATTTGACCATTTTCATCACTTTCAGCTGGCAACCCCGAGAGCCATTGGCGCTAAAATTTTTGGGTCAGACCCGACTTTGGCGAATTAGTTTGTTCTACTAAAGTCAAAAGTTGGCAACACCAAGTACACCAGTTGGTGGCCTATATCCTTGAAATTTCAGGAAAATTATGACTTTTCAAAAAAAAAAAGATGGCGGACAGTGTGGCTGCCATCTTGTAAGAATGATGAAAAATCCCAATTTTCGACACGATAATTGGGACAGCTGGCATCTCCCGACTAGATTGTGTTGTATTGACCGGTTATGTGATTTGTCAAGGAGTGTTGCCTGGTGCAAATGTTTTCCCCATTTTTAAGTGAATTTCCCAGATTTTCTCCGAAAACATGAAAAGTAGAAATAACGACATTTTGAATGGAAATTTTACATAAACACCAAGAATGGGGTCCCATCAAATGACATTTGACCATTTTCATCACTTTCAGCTGGCAACCCCGAGAGCCATTGGCGCTAGAATTTTTGGGTCAGACCCAACTTTGGCGAATTAGTTTGTTCTACTAATGTCAAAAGTTGGCAACACCAAGTACACCAGTTGGTGGCCTATATCCTTGAGATTTCAGAAAAATTATGACTTTTCAAAAAAAAAAAGATGGCGGACAGTGTGGCGGCCATCTTGTAAGAATGATGAAAAATCCTAATTTTCGACACGATAAATGGGACAGCCGACATCCCCCGACCGGATTGTGTTGTAAAAAGCGATTGTGTACTTTGTTGTGGAGTGTTACCTTACGCAAAAATTTTCCCCATTTTTAGGGTATTTTCACAGATTTTTCCCAAAAACATGAATAGTGGAAATAACGACATTTTGAATGGAATTTTTTTACAGGAACACTAAGAATGGGGTGCCTCAAATGACATTTGACCATTTTCATTCTTTTCAGCTGGCAACCCCGAGAGTCATTGGGGCTTGAATTTTAGGATCAGAACCGACTTTGGCGAATTCTTTTGTTCTACTAAACTTAAAACTTGGCAACACCAAGTACACCAGTCGGTAGCTTGTATCCTTGATATTTCAGGAAAATTGTGACTTTTCAGAAAAACAAGATGGCTGCCATCTTGGAAAAATGATGAAAAATCCTAATTATCGACACGATAAATGGGACAGCCGGCACCTTCTGACCGGACTGTGTTGTCGTGGTTGTGTATTTCTTTAAGTAATGTTGCCTGTTGCAAAAAAAAACCCATTTTTAGGGTATTTTCCCAGATTTTGCCCAAAAACATGAAAGTAGAAGTAAAGACTTTTAGAATGAAGACTTTGTCTAGCTGGCAACATAGGGGAGGTGGCGAGCAAAGCGAGCCGGCGACCTCCGTAGCGTATTACAGTACTCGTCGAAACCTATCCTATGGTGGTACCGGTAAAGCGAAGGGTGGAGGTGGCTCTGGACTTACTACGTTTAAGAGTTCGATGAAGTAGAAACCTTTCGGGTCTCTTCTGGGCTCTATTAGGCATTTCACTAGAGTTTGAAAAGTGGAAGATTAGGGTTCTTTTTGACATCACGTTTAAGGTTTATTTATACTATACATTGCATACGATTAGAGCATAAAATTGGAACTTATTTCATTATTTACCTAATCACTTTTATGGAATAACATTATAATTATAGTTTATTTGTACCGAGTTTTAAGTACATCAACTGAAGGAATAAAACATCGTTCAGTTGATTTACATAAAAGACCATTTATGTACTTAGAATTCTCAAAATATTTAAAAGATTTTATACAATTTACAAAATCTTGGACTCTAATGGATTTTCCAATTCATTTAAGGATTCCTAGGGATTCTCAAAATTTTACAAGGGTATATAAAACTCCTCAAAAGCACGACAGAACCGCGAGCTGCGCGCAGCTCGCGCAGCCACGCAAATACTAGTTATAGTTATATAAAACTACAAAGCCACTCACTGACTCACTGACTGATTGACATGTCGTTTCTCGGAATGGGTGAGAGATGGGTCAGGGGTATGTTTAGCAAAAATGTGTAATCTGACCAATCGAGTAGAGGAAAATTATAGGGAAAGTTCAAATCCAAGACGGAGGGCGAGTCCATTTCCGATTTCAGTGGGGGAAACACTTGGATGGATTTCGACTCAGAGGTCCTATACGAAATGTAAAAGCATTTAAAAAAAAGTAAAAAAAAAAAAAAAAAACAAGATGGCGGCCGCGCCAGGACGTTTTGAAATTGTCGACTTTTTTCACTCGACTTTGACAAATTGTTTTCTTCTACCAAATTCTAGAACCGCCAACGAAAAGTCTGCCAATTTGTTGGTAATTTCAATGGCAATTGGGAAAAATTATGA
Source organism: Diarsia dahlii (assembly GCA_949775195.1). Classification (NCBI taxonomy): domain Eukaryota; kingdom Metazoa; phylum Arthropoda; class Insecta; order Lepidoptera; family Noctuidae; genus Diarsia; species Diarsia dahlii. The sequence goes on from OX459191.1 coordinate 15,453,280, forward strand.
CATTGTGAAAATCCAAGATGGAGGACGCTGCGGCGGCCATTTTGTAAAAAGTTGGAAATTTCGATTTTTTTCAAATCCATTTTTCGGGTAGTTGGCAACATCGGACGGGTTCGAGTTGTAGGGAGCGGTTGTGTGTTTTGTTGACGAGTGTTGCCTGGTGCAAAAATTTTTCCCAGTTTTAGGGTATTTTCCCAGATTTTCCCCGAAAACATGAAAAGTAGAAATAATGACATTTTAAATAGAGACTTTGACTAGCCGGCAACATTGGGGTCCCCCAAATGACATTTGACCATTTTGGTTCGTTTTAATTGGCAACCCCAAAAAATATTCAACTTTTTCATTTTTGGGACTTTTTGACTTTGGCGAATTAGTTTGTTCTACCAAACTCGAAAGTTGGCAACACCAAGTACACCAATCGGTGGCCTATATTCTTGACATTTCAGGAAAATTATGACTTTTCAGAAAAACAAGATGGCGGATTCCATGGCGGCCATCTTGTAAAAAGGCCGAAAAATCCCAATTTTCGACACTATAATTGGGACTGCTGGCATCCCCCGACCGGATTGTGTTGTATGGACCGGTTATGTAATTCGTCAAGGAGTGTGGCCTGGTGCAAAAAAAATCCCCATTTTTAGGGAAATTTCCCAGATTTCCCCCGAAAACATGAAAAGTAGAAATAACGACATTTTGAATGGAAATTTTACATAAACACCAAGAATGGGGTTTCTCAAATGACATTTGACCATTTTCATCACTTTCAGCTGGCAACCCCGAGAGCCATTGGTGCTTGAATTTTTGGATCAGACCCGACTTTGGCGAATTAGTTTGTTCTACTAAACTCAAAAGTTGGCAACACCAAGTACACCAATTGGTGGCTTATATCCCTGAGATTTTAGGAAAATTATGACTTTTTAGAAAAAAAAGATGGCGGACAGTGTGGCGGCCATCTTGTAAAAATGATGAAAAATCCTAATTTTCGACACGATTAATGGGACAGCCGGCATCCCCCGACCGGATTGTGTTGTATTAAACGATTGTGTACTTTGTTAAGGAGTGTTGCCTGGTGCAATTTTTTTCTCCATTTTTAGGGCATTTTCCCAGATTTTTCCCAAAAACATGAATAGTGGAAATAACGACATTTTTAATGGAATTTTCTTACATAAACACCAAGAATGGGGTGCCTCAAATGACATTTGACCATTTTCATTCTTTTCAGCTGGCAACCTCGAGAGTCATTGGGGCTTGAATTTTCGGATCAGAACCGACTTTGGCGAATTCTTTTGTTTTACCAAACTTAAAACTTGGCAACACCAAGGACACCAGTCGGTAGCTTGTATCCTCAATATTTCAGAAAAATTGTGACTTTCCAGAAAAAAAAGATGGCGGACAGTGTGGCGGCCATCTTGTAAAAATGATGTAAAATCCTAATTTTCGACACGATTAATGGGACAGCCGGCATCCCCCGACCGGATTGTGTTGTATGAAACGATTGTGTACTTTGTTGTGGAGTGTTACTTTACGCAAAAAATTTCCCCAGTTTTAGAGTATTTTCCCAGATTTTTCCCAAAAACATGAATAGTGAAAATAACGACATTTCGAATGGAAATTTTACATAAACACCAAAAATGGGGTGCTTCAAATGATATTTGACCATTTTCATTCTTTTCAGCTGGCAACCCCGAGAGTCATTGGGTCTTGAATTTTCGGATTAGAACAGACTTTGGCGAATTCTTTTGTTCTACCAAACTTAAAACTTGGCAATACCAAGTACACCAGTCGGTAGCCTGCATCCTCGATATTTCAGAAAAATTATGACTTTTCAGAAAAACAAGATGGCGGACAGTGTGGTGGCCATCTTGGAAAAATGATGAAAAATCCCAAGTTTCCCAAAAATTTACCGTAAGAGGTCATTCAAACGAATAATCCGACTGAGGTATAGGTACATAAACAGGTACTTTTAATAGGAACCTACTAATACAGATAGGACTGTTATCTTTACCTGACCTATTTATATGAGAAACTGGGTTAAGTATTATTGACAAATCTACTTCTAGAATAGAGCATCGTGAAAACTTGGGATAACAACTAACGTAAGTAAGTATAAGGGCATCACAATTAATACTTAATAATTATAGATAATTATGATATTGGTATTAAATGGTAACTCTTTGCTTCGCAGTTGAGGCACGTACCTATAGAATGTGTCCTACGATGCACTGCTCTGATGCTTTCGTAGTGTTTTGTTTTAAATTGTGTGTTTGTTTTATGTTTCGTAATATTTACGCATAAGTCCCTCTATGAATGTAGCTTTCAGATAGCAACTATATTTTTAAGTTTCGTGAAAATGTATAGTCGTAATAATTTATTTAATTTTGTTGAAAAATTTTCACAATTTTCACCACAGACTGACTTTGATAAATAATTTCTTAACCACAGAATCATTTTTGACGGCCAGTGTTGCATTTTTTTAAGGCAGATATTCTCGATCGTTCAAATAGAAAAGAGAAAACCGATCCAAAACACAGAGGATTAAAGAGAATAAGCAATAATATGACGACACGGCACTATCGCCCCTTTAGTGGTTAAGAGCCGCCAACGCCAAAAAATTTCATCCACCCTAAAGGGGTGATGCGCCGCCAAGTGGAATTGATATCTAAAAATTCTATGATAACTCAATAATTAAGGCGTTTTTAGGGGTTTTTGACACGAACTTTAGGGGTAATTATTATTGAAAGTTGGTAACACTGGCGCGGAAGCGGCTCGGCCATACATTTGAGAACTGGTTTCAGGTATGTCATATTTTTATAAACTTTTATTTTAATTATTCGATAGTAGCCAAAAATACATTAGTGTAATAGTAATAGCAATTAGATGATTGTAATCATTAGGTTAAAAACAAATCTACTGTTTTTAATGATAAAAATCTTAGTGACGCCAACTTTTCGCACCGTATCATAACCCAAACGCTATCGTCGGTTTGGCTCTAAAAATGATTTTTTTATCTGATTTCTCATAAGATTCTTGTCCCTGTTCACAAACAGTATAATAACCAAGCTATATTAAAGCTTTTTAACGGCTATGTACTTTAATTGTTTCTTGATAAAAATCAAATGACGCTTACTTTTCGCGCCAAACGCTTCGTTACTTTGGATTTCAAGTTGCTTTTTTCATCTGATTTCTCTATAAATTTCTTGTGCCTGTTCACCAACCAGTACCTATAATTACCAAGTATGTATATACATTATCCGACAGTTGTTCAAACATTAGGCGTGAATTGAAAGACAATGATTAGAATACAGTCAAATGGTTTGCTTAAGTAGCACGTAAAAAACCGTACAAATGCGAAACATTTCTAAATGGTTGCATTAAACCTGACATGAATGACAGTTATTCTCATCTACATACAAACTTTCGGAAGTTTTTCTATTGGAATATTTATGTAAATCGTTTCATTAGTAGGTCTTAGTTACAAACTATTTTACTCTTAAAATTGTTCGCATCAAGGCCCAGGTAATACAAAGAAGTTAAAAAGAAGTAGTTAGCAAAAGTCATTTTACTTCCTTTAATTGTTTTGGTGAACATGAAAATGTGTTTTATACAGGCATTTTTAAATAATCAGACTGTTAATTTTCGATGAGCATGGACGTATTTGTAATTATGAGCTCATACGCCTTATTATAGACACAAAAAAGCCATTGTTATAAATCTCCTGGAGATTTATTAGCGGACGGGAGGTTATAAATGCCAACCAACTGTGATTCTAATAAGAAGGTAAGTCTATCTATATTCATAATTTCTAACACCACTTGCAAGCGGGTGGTTCACACAGTAGAGAATTACATAATTGCACCAAACTGCTGCCAGGAGGCGTACAAATATAATTGCTGTGTATCTGCCAATCGTACGCGGAAGCCCAAGGGCTCAGATGCAACGCGAATAAGAGTGAGTTCATGTCGTTCAAGTCAGGAACCAAAGGCTATTAAAAAAAAAACGCATCAAAATCCGTTGCGTAGTTTTAAAGATTTAAGCATACAAAGGGACATAGGGACAGAGAAAGCGACTTTATTTTATACTATGTAGTGATAAGATTTGTTAAAAGTCACCCTAAATGTTTGACAGTTACGATCTCGAGTTATAAGTATTCTAGCAAACCCGACTTTGTTTTATAGATGTACTTATATTAGTTGATGTGTTTTTCCAGACAGTGCAATCCAGAGTCAGCAGTCGATGAAGCTGGCAGAGCAGTTAGCCTGCACATACTACATCATCATTGGACATATTGTTGAAGACAGCCTGCCTTACAATTTGGCACAACAACCATGTAATAAATAGTTTTAAAATGTAACGTAGGTCACAATCAGCATCGACAATCGACATCCAGCGTAAAAACTCTATCAAAATGTTTTGATTGTAAATTACTTTAATTCTTTCGCCCGTAGTCCCTGGAAGGGACCACGGAGCTTTTCTTCGTGGTCTCTATAATACTGGAAAATGCCGTGGTCCCCTTTTTTCTTCATGTTCCTATAATACGACCGTCTCGCGGCAGTATGACTTTATGGGCGGCATGGGCACCGGGCCGTAGGCCGACGAAGGAGGCCGGCGGAGGCCCGGCACTTCGGGGACAGAAGATATTAGTGTTATTTAATATGCGAGCGAAGCGAGCGCGCGTCATGGAGTACAATTTAATTCGGCAGTAGGTATATATTTCTAGAAGGAACCACGGGCAAAAAAATACTCGTGGTCCCTTCCAGGGACCGGGACCACGGGCGAAAAAGACTTTTTATCAATAATTAAGAAATTAATGTACAAATGTAGGTACCGGAGAAGATGCCTTATACTAATGTTTTCTAAATATACTTTTTGTTAAAATAACATGGAACTGTTTCAAATTATATCGTAACAAGTAAAACATAGTTTTATTTAATTCATCAATAAAGCAGTTTTGTTTACTATCGCCTCTGAAAACGATGAGGAATCGAATGTGTTTTTCGAATAACTTAGTCATAGGTTTTAATACTATTCTTAAATTCACATGATACATTTTACTCAATCAACAACACAGCCATTGACTTAACTGTTAAGATATAAGATAACTGAATCATCATAAATTTAATATTGCTAAGCTTTCTTGAGAGGTCCAAATAGCTGGTCCGGTCCATGTAGCTGGTCATCACTTCTAAAAAAATACCCACAGTGCCCCTCCCTGAGGTCCACCTTGGTGAACCGTAGTAAGAAAACCTTCCACGATTCACACAGGTGGGCGGCATTTGAGATAGGTGATTTATTACTTAGTAATGACGATTTTTCTTTTCAAAATAAAATAATAGTTCCCAAGACCACGATAGATGGCGCTAAAAAAATTGTACGAGTTCATTCAAACAATAATAGGTTTTCTTATGGCTTTCTCTAGACTTACTACGTTTAAGAGTTCAATGAAGTAGAAACCTTTCGGGTCTCTTCTAGGATCTATTAGGCATTTCACGAGAGTTTGAAAAGTGGAAGACTAGGGTTCTTTTTGACATCACGTTTAAGGTTTATTTATACTATACATTGCATACGATTAGAGCATAAAATTGGAAGTTATTTCATTATTTACCTAATCACTTTTATGGAATAACATTATAATTATAGTTTATTTGTACCGACTTTTAAGTTTGTACATCAACTGAAGGAATAAAAAATCGTTCAGTTGATTTACTTAAAAGACCATTCAAAGTCAAAGTCAAAGTCAAAAATATTTATTTCAAGTAGGCCAGTAACAGGCACTTTTGAATAGTCGAATTAAACTAACTGCGGCACTCAGAGATATCCAACGATTACTCAAGCCGCCACCCAGCAAAGGCCTGACATAGTTTTGTATGACAAAACTGCCAAAAACCCTTACCAAGCGACGGCCCAAACAACCACTGAAGCTCTCCGAGTGCGGCAGTAAACTACTGAACTACTGAAGCTAAATAAACTAAGCTACAGTCCCAGTCACAAGGCATAATAACTCGTGAGTGTACTGTAGTTGCCAATTCCAAAGCGTTGGTCTCATGAGAAGAATGGCAAGAAACTTCATGGACACTCTTTTAAAATCGTTTGGGTTTACAATATGTTCAAGGTACAAACATAATCTTGGTGTAATACACACATGAAGACTATGCAGATTAGTGTTTGAGATGGTCTTTTGAAGAAAGCACCACACAGATTTGAGTGGACCCGTCCAGTCAGTGCAAGCATTTGTCAGTTATCGTGGAGCTCGACTTATAACTCAAGGAGATCAACGTCACGACGAACAATACCAAAGAAAGGACATTTGGGTGGGTCGCTTAAAGTACTCAAACTGCCAAACAATCGTTAAAATTAAATAAAAACTCACACGGTCCTCACGTTCACAATATGAAAATAATAAAATACATGAAGATCATGCAGATTAGTGTCTGAGATGGTCTTTTGAATAAAGCACCACACAGATTTGAGTGGACCCGTCCAGTCAGTGCAAGCATTTGTCAGTTATCGTGGAGCTCGACTTATAACTCAAGGAGCTCAACGTCACGACGAACAATACCAAAGAAAGGACATTTGGGTGGGTCGCTTATAGTACTCAAACTGCCAGACAATAGTTAAAATTAGAGAAAGACCCACATGGTCCTCACATTCACAATATAAAAATAATAAAATATAAACATTTATGTACTTAGGGTTCTCAAAATATTTAAAAGATTTTATACAATTTACAAAATCTTGGACTCTAATGGATTTTCCAATTCATTTAAGGATTCCTAGGGATTCTCAAAATTTTTCAAGGGTAAATAAAACTCCTCAAAAGCACGACAGAACCGCGAGCTGCGCGCAGCTCGCGCAGCCACGCAAATACTAGTTATACTATATAAAGCTAAATTACCACTCACTCACTGACAGAATTGTTCTCCCAGATGGTGGATGGGGAGGTGGGTATATTTTGACAGATTCGTAAACAGGCAACTCTCGTGAGTATGGGAAAAGTCCCAAACCCCCCTTTTTCCCCCCCCTTCTCCCCCCTCCCTATCGTATCTCGGAAACAAAGAGACCCGTATTTTTTTTTTTTACGGATTCGTATAGAGGAGGCTCGGTAAAGTAAAAATCATTTTTCAAAGTGGCCCCCCTTTTCCCCCTTCTCCCCCCCTTTAGGCGGATCTCGGAAATAAAGAAATGTTACGTGTTTTTTTTTAAGGATTCGTATAGAAGAGGCTTGGGGAAGTATAAACCATTTTTCAATTTTGACCCACTTGCCCCCCTTCTCCCCCCTTTTAGGCGGATCTCGAAAGTTAAGAGACTTGGAAAGAATTTTTTTTCAGATTCATATAGAGGGGCATTGCGTTAGTCGAAATCATTTTTAGAAACTCCCCCCTCTCCCCCCCTTCACCCCCCCCCCTCTTCACCTCTTTTTTACTCCTGAAAATTTTTTTGATTCTTACCTAAATCTATTTGAGGGGCGTTGAAATTTGTATACCCCCCCCCCCCAACCTCCCCTAAAATTAAAAGGGCTGTAACTTCATAACGGTTAGAGATAGCCATTAGGTGTTTGAACAAATATTATAGTAGGCGTCGAAACCTGTCCGGTGGTAGGTAGGTCCTGAGTGGAGCGAACCTGCGAGACCGAGTGGAGCGAAGGGGGGAGGTGGCGAGCGAAGCGAGCCGGCGACCTCCTTAGCGTTACGAAGGTTGAGTGGGTGAAGCGTAAATCAGGGGCGACGACAAGCAAACTTTAGGGTAATGTTTTTTTAGTGGTAGTAGGAGGTAGTAGGTAGGTAGTAGGTAGGTGGTAGGTAGTAGGTAGGTGTAGGTAGTAGGTGCAGGTAGGTGTAGGTGTAGGTAGGTGTAGGTGTAGGTAGGTAGTAGGTAGGTGTAGGTAGGTAGTAGGTAGGTGTAGGTAGGTAGGTGTAGGTAGGTAGTAGGTAGGTGTAGGTAGGTAGGTGTAGGTAGGTAGGTGTAGGTAGGTGTAGGTAGGTGTAGGTAGGTGTAGGTAGGTGTAGGTAGGTGTAGGTAGGTGTAGGTAGGTGTAGGTAGGTGTAGGTAGGTGTAGGTAGGTGTGGGTAGGTGTAGGTAGGTAGTACCGCGAGCTGCATTGGAACATTTTTTTTTTCCGATTCATTGAGAGGTGCAATGCGTTAGTCGAAATCATTTTTCAAAGCTCCCCCATGGCCCCCTCTACACGCCCCGCGAGCTGCGCGCAGCTCGCGCAGCCACGCAAATACTAGTTATACTATATAAAGCTAAATTACCACTCACTGACTCACTGACATAATTGTTCTCCCAGATGGTGGATGGGGAGGTGGGTATATTTTGACAGATTCGTAAACAACTAACTCTCGTGAGTATGGGAAAAGTCCCAAACCCCCCCTTTTCCCCCCCCCTTCTCCCCCCTCCCTATCGTATCTCGGAAACAAAGAGACTTTAAGTGTTTTTTTTTTGGGATTCGTATAGAGGGGGCTCGGTAAAGTAAAAATCATTTTTCAAAGTGGCCCCCCTTTTCCCCCTTCTCCCCCCCTTTAGGCGGATCTCGGAAATAAAGAGACATTACGTGTGTTTTTTTAAGGATTCGTATAGAGGAGGCTCAGGGAAGTAAAAACCATTTTTTGAATTTGACCCCCTTGCCCCCCTTCACCCCCCCTTTAGGCGGATCTCGAAAGTTAAGAGACTTGGAACGAATTTTTTTTCAGATTCAGATAGAGGGGCATTGCGTTAGTCGAAATCACTTTTAGAAACTCCCCCCTCTCCCCCCCTTCACACCCCCCCCTCTATCCCTCGTTTTTACTCCTGAAAAAATTATTGATTCTTACCTATATCTATTTGAGGGGCGTTGAAATTTGTATACCCTCCCCTCCCCAACCTCCCCTAAAATTAAAAGGGCTGTAACTTCATAACGGTTAGAGATAGCCATTAGGTGTTTGAACAAATATTATAGTAGGCGTCGAAACCTGTCCGGTGGTGGTACAGCGGTAAAGCGAAGGGGGCAGCGGGCGAGCGAAGCGAGCCGGCGACCCCCGTAACGTAGGGATAATGTCATGATAGCTTTCCGGTGGTAGGTCCTGAGTGGAGCGAAGCGTAACTCCAAGCAAACTTTAGGGTATTGTTTTTTTAGTGGTAGTAGGAGGTAGTAGGTAGGTAGGTAATAGGTAGGTGGTAGGTAGGTGGTAGGTAGGTGTAGGTAGGTGGTGTCATACGTGAGAACCCCTTGCCTCCCTTCACCCCCCCCCCCCCCTTTAGGCGGATCTCGGAAGTTAAGAGACTTGGAACATTTTTTTTTTCAGATTCATTGAAAAGGGCAATGCGTTAGTCGAAATCATTTTTCAAAGCTACCCCTCTCCCCCCCTCCACTGCCCCCCCCTCCCTCTTCACCCCTTTTTTTTAAACTCGTGTTCTGTTTTGTTTACGGATTCGTATAGAGGAGGCTCGGGGAAGTAAAATCCATTTTTTAAATTTGACCCCCTTGCCCCCCTTCACCCCCCCCCCTTAGGCGGATCTCGGAAGTTAAGAGACTTGGAACATTTTTTTTTTAAGAGTCATTGAAAGGGGCAATGCGTTAGTCGAAATCATTTTTCAAAGCGCCCCCTCTCCCCCTCTTCACGCCCCGCGAGCTGCGCGCAGCTCGCGCAGCCACGCAAATACTAGTTTATATTATATAAAGCTAAATTACCACTGACTCACTCACTGACAGAATTGTTCTCCCAGATGGTGGATGGGGAGGTGGGTATATTTTGACAGATTCGTAAACAAGTCACTCTTGTGAGTATGGGAAAAGTCCCAAACCCCCCCTTTTCCCCCCCCTTCTCCCCCCTCCCTATCGTATCTCGGAAACAAAGAGACTTTACGTGTTTTTTTTTAGAGATTCGTATAGAGGAGGCTTGGGGAAGTAAAAACCATTTTTCAAAGTGGCCCCCCTTTTCCCCCTTCTCCCCCCTTTAGGCGGATCTCGGAAATAAAGAGATTTTACGTGTTTTTTTTTAGGGATTCGTATAGAGGAGGCTTGGGGAAGTAAAAACTATTTTTCAAATTTGACCCCCTTGCCCCCCTTTACCCCCCCTTTAGGCGGATCTCGGAAGTTAAGAGACTTGGAACGATTTTTTTTTCAGATTCATTTATAGGGGCATTACGTTAGTTGAAATCATTTTTCAAAGCAGCCCCCTCTCCCTCCCTTCATCCCTCCCCCCCTTTTCACCCCTTTTTTTTAAACTCGTGTTCTGTTTTGTTTACGGATTCGTATAGAGGAGGCTCGGTATAGTAAAAATCATTTTTCAAAGTGGCCCCCCTTTTCCCCCTTCTCCCCCCTTTTAGGCGTATCTCGAAAGTTAAGAGACTGGGAACCATTTTTTTTCAGATTGATATAGAGGAGGCTCGGGGAAGTAAAAACCATTTTTTAAATTTGACCCCCTTGCCCCCCTTCACCCCCCCTTTAGGCGGATCTCGGAAGAGACTTGGAACGAATTTTTTTTCAGATTCATATAGAGGGGCATTGCGTTAGTCGAAATCATTTTTAGAAACTCCCCCCTCTCCCCCCCTTCACCCCCCCCTCTTCATCTCTTTTTTTACTCCTGAAAAAATTTTTGATTCTTACCTAAATCTATTTGAGGGGCGTTGAAATTTGTATACCCTCCCCTCCCCAACCTCCCCTAAAATTAAAAGGACTGTAACTTCATAACGGTTAGAGATAGCCATTAGGTGTTTGAACAAATATTATAATAGGCGTCGAAACCTGTCCGGTGGTGGTACAGCGGTAAAGCGAAGGGGGGAGCGGGCGAGCGAAGCGAGCCGGCGACCCCCGTAGCGTAGAGATAAAGTCATGATAGCTTTCCGGTGGTAGGTAGGTCCTGAGTGGAGCGAACCTGCGAGACCGAGTGGAGCGAAGGAGGGAGGTGGCGAGCGGAGCGAGCCGGCGACCTCCTTATCGTAACGAAGGTTGAGTGGGTAAAGCGTAACTTAGGGGCGACGACAAGCAAACTTTAGGGTAATGTTTTTTTAGTAGTAGTAGGAGGTAGTAGGTAGGTAGTAGGTAGGTGGTAGGTGGTAGGTATGTGTAGGTAGGTGTAGGTGTAGGTAGGTGTAGGTGTAGGTAGGTGTAGGTGTAGGTAGGTGTAGGTGTAGGTAGGTAGGTGTAGGTAGGTAGTAGGTAGGTGTAGGTAGGTAGTAGGTAGGTGTAGGTAGGTAGTAAGTAGGTGTAGGTAGGTAGTAGGTAGGTAGTACCGCGAGCTGCATTGGAACATTTTTTTTTTCAGATTCATTGAGAGGTGCAATGCTCCCCTACTTCACGCCCCGCGAGCTGCGCGCAGCTCGCGCAGCCACGCAAATACTAGTTTATAATATATCTTTACAATTAAATAAAATTGAGATTTTGTTACCTAGTAGTTTCAAAATAAAAGCTTCTTACCTTTTTACTGATTGCACATGAAGGTGAACGACACAATGATTCGAGGAACACACTAAACAACAAACATTCATTCATTCCATCCATTCTTTAAAAAAAAACTTTTTTTTTCTGTCTCATAAGTAGAGAAAACCTGTGATCCTGTAAACTTATACCTAACTTTCACATCAGACTTAGGTAAACTAAACCTGTTGCCTAAGTTTTGTAGTAGTTATGCTGGATTAATCTCCTACCTCTTCAGATCTACTTTATCCTACACTAGCTGATGCCCGCGGCTTCACCCGCGTGGATGTCGTTCAAATTATATACTAAAACCTTCCTCTTGAATCACTCTATCTATTAAAAAAAACCGCATCAAAATCCGTTGCGTAGTTTTAAAGATTTAAGCATACAGACAAACAAACAGACAAAAATAGCGACTTTGTTTTATACTATGTAAGGAAGAAGCACTTAACTAATTACCTACCTTCGCCTAACTTTATGTAACTTAAATACCGCACCCACTAAAAGCGGAGTAGGGAACATTTTAGTCAGAACAGCAATAAGGTTACTTCAAATATGCTTACCACTGAGCCTATATAATCAGGACACACTTGAGCAAAGTCTAATAGAAACTTAATACTCACACATATTCTCGAGCTAAGGGATCTTCGTCACGTCACCGAGGAGAAAAGTCATCCTTTATTATTGCTTGCAATATTAATTGTGTGCTGAGAGCTCATATCTCACGCCATTGTGCGCCTAATGACAAAAAGATGAGACCCGAAACATGATACATTAAGTATTTAAGTGTGGTACGTAATGTGCGTATTAATCTTATTAAAGGTAAGTACTGGATATGTAAAGTTGACTGAAAAGGAGATACTTTGGTACAATTAATCTTATTTCTTAGCGTTTAATAAAACATTTGGAAATGAATTGTGTTATGTAAAACACTTATTTATTTAATGTCGAAAAACTTTTTTGCAAAAAATAAAACCTATTATCAATATTATATCCTGTACAAATATTTGCTATGCATTCATTTTGCATTGTTAACTACATGTCCCCAATAAAATAGAACTATTATACATAGCTAACTGTCGAAATGTGGATGCATTGTACATATTTGCGTACCACCCTCTCAGAACAATGACGCACGCAGAGCGTCTTGTTATTTTATTAAATTGGGTAAATAATAAACATCCAAGCGATTTTAGCGTCAGATTCTGTATATCATTGAACCGAGTATTTGTCCAAAGCTCAAAATCAGACCTTCACCTTTAAATGGGACCACCGCAAAATAATATTCTTCCAAATAAAAAAAAAATATCCGTGAAATCGGTTCCTATTTGGCAAATATATCGCTGAACATACGTAAAAAATAAACAACGAATTGATAACTTTTTAATTCACTTCAGTTAAAATATTGAAAGGTGTCTACTTTGCCATATTCATACACTTTATGGAAAATCATAGTTAGGCCAAAGTTCTGTGTAACCATAGAAATAGTGTAACACTATAGCTCAAACGTTACAGTAAAATAAAGTAGTCCCCGTTCATAGCAATCATTTATAGGACCGTTGGCAACAGTGCGACATCCATTTTTACCCGACTACGGCAAAGCCAAAGGAGGGTTATGATTTTGACTGGCTATGTATGTATGTATGTATGTATGTATGTATGTATGTATGTATGTGTGTATCTTCATCTGTTCCCTCATAGCTTCTAATCTACTTATCGGAACTCAACATATGAGGTATCGTTAGAACCGTCTTAATTTTCCGCTGAACATAGGCTATGTGACGTGTCACAAAAAGCGATTTGGCGCCCTCTAGCGGACAAAAAGTAAGGCTTAAAAAATAAAAATGGAGATAAATACGCCGTGTTTGGTATCATTTGAAAGGGCCTCACTTGTACATTTCCAAAATATTGCTCAAATTTAAAATCACGCCCTCTAGCGGACAAACAGTCAAGAGTAAGTAATTAAAAAAAATATTTTACACCAAAATTGTTTAAATAAAAAAACTAAAAAACTAAAACCCGACTACGACAAAAAAAAACGACGCTGAAAAAGTATGAAACAAGATTTTCAGGATAGAACAAAAATAAAAGCCGTAGTCACACGTTATAGGTACCAACCTAAACACTTTAATACCGTGTGACTACGGCTTTTCTTTTTGTTCTATCCTGAAAATCTTGTTTCATACTTTTTCAGCGTCGTTTTTTTTTGTCGTAGTCGGGTTTTAGTTTTTTAGTTTTTTTATTGTCCCAGCACAAACCGAGTCATAAGGCGAGTCTACACGATGTTATAAACTTCTTACGTGCCCGAAAAGTAGAACATAAAAACAAGTAACAATAACAGCAACACATTAGGGTCATATTTTCAAGATTCCTCGCTGGAGGCCGGGAACAACATGTCGCCATGGCAACGCTTCCTCTGAGGAAATTGCCTCTCCCCAGCGTTCCATAAATCAAGTCTCAGGTAAAATTTAATATCATTGCACGAATCAGGGCTCGTCTTGCTAGTTGACATTTTGTTTTAAAAATGGCAACACTCCAATTTTCCGGACGGCATTGTTGGGTTACGGGATAGAATGTTGGATCAATTTTGTGATATACTCTCAAAGCTATTTCATTTTATTTGGTATTTGCTCGGTCTTTCATTTCCTCACTTGTTTAGCCCGCGGCGATAGTGTCAAGTAACGAGGTAACTTGATTTTTCTCATTATTTCTAACCTCGTGTGTGAAGAGTGTTTTGTTGTGTAACCCCAATTAGTAACCATAAACGTCTCCATATCACTCAGTGAGGAGTTATTAAAGGAGCTGGGTCGGCTCGTTATTACTTTATTAGATAAAGGAGTATAATATGTCATGTTTAGGTACGTCTATTTACTTACCAACGCTATTTTTCTAAGAAAAGGAAGAGGAAAAGTTGTGGTTCCTCGAGTATCCTACACGTGGCAAGTCTCAAGTGAGTTCATCTACATAATGTGACATAATGTCTAATGACCCACATCAAAGATCTACCACTACTGGTCACTAGTGGCTCTTATAATACCTACTGCATGTTGGCCCTTGGTGAAACACTTGATCATAAAGTTGTAAAAGTATCCTTATCGATGCCGAGAGGCTCTTGGTTCTCCTCATTATTGCGATCCATTTCTTTTTTGTTCTAGACAAATTATATATACCTTATATTATTTATACCTTGGAAATACTTGGAATCTTCTACATAGTTAAGGAGATATTAGAGTTACATATTTTACAAGAGTCCAAAATTACAAGTTTTTTTAATACAATTTATTAATATTATAACTTTACTGAGAGCAGCGGTGGCCCAGTGGTGTCGGCCCCAACTTACGAACAGTAGGTCGTGGGTTCGAACCCAGGCAGGCGCATTACTTTGTTTAATTTATTTCATCACCGCTGCTCTCAGAACGGTAAAGGAAAACATCGTGAGGAAACCGGCATGTCTTAGAACCAAAAAATTCGAAGTCATGTGACATCTGCCAATCCGCACTGGGCCCGCGTGGTGGATTATAGCCCATCCTTCTCCTAGAGAGGAGGCCTGAGTCCCTGTAGTGGGAACATTATAGGCTGATGATGATGATAACTTTACTTGAAATACTTTCATGACCCCTGTTAAATGTATGCTTCAGCACAATGTATTCAGTGCTTTACATGGAGTCTGACACCGTGATTTTAAATCCCACAAAAAAAAGTAGTATCGCGCGCTCGCGATCATTTTTGCATATAGAGTTACTTAGTTTGATATCCATAATGCTTGTTTGACGACTTCATAAAGGGTCCGTTTTAGTGTTCGTCCAGTCTTGAGTGACGCCACTAAGTACAACTATCTATTCGAATCTTAAAAGTTTTAAACGTTCATAACTGAAGCTTGAAACAAAATAAGTAACTGTTTCCGTGTTGGGCTCGAGACTGGAGTGAACTCGAAACGTCGAGAACTATTCCAGTCGTGAGACAGACTTGGTTTGAACAAGTCAGCCAACGTTCCTCGCACGATAGCACTTGAGCTGATGTCGACTTATCTGCAGCGCTGAGCGCTGAGCGCGCCTCTAACTACACACGGAAGAGTCGTTCAAACAGCGGCTGTCTACAGCTTGAAGCGCTGTAAGTATGAGCGGACTAATGAATTTAATTTAACTTCATAACGTTGGTGCGTTAGACTTAGAATATTGTGCTGAGAAGTAAATTATGGTAGTCATAGTGTACTTTGCCCACCGGTATTTTGTATTTCAAGACACCTAGAGTCAGTCTCTTTGCTGACATACTTAAGAAGATGACTAACCTAAGTATCCACATTCCTTTTTTTACTCCGGGGTAAAAATCCTCATGGATTCCTCCGCACTAGGGCGAGCGAAGGTGTCTGTCAGACTCTAACTGACTAAAAATCATTCCGGTGTTCCGTTTACACCCGCTTCTGGCTAACTCATTTTTTCGTAAATGCTGAGCTAACAATTAGAAAACTGCTAGAAAAGATGCGTAGGGCGGTAGGTGTTAGAGCACGTACGTAACTAGCTTATAAGTAGGTCCATTCATATTATATACCACATGGACAGAATTTTCCGACTTTTTGTCTGATCAAAAGAAACGAGAATAACGTATCTCTACGAATTTTTGTAATTCATATTAGAGTAAAGCAAATTATTTATCGAACTATTTCTTTCTTCAAATTTCGTACAAGAATGTCTCCATTCAAAATAAATATTCCCAACATCTTTTATAGTAGGTAGGTACCTACTTATTCTTAGTATGAGGACCGTAGTATCTGTATCTGCCAGACATATGAAGAACTGTGCCAATCATACAGCTAGGAGCACTATGTACAGACGATGCACGCCAGTGCCCGCCGTCAAGCGCGAAGTCTGCAGTGTTTTCACCAGCTTAGGCCTATAGCACACGGCGTATTCTAAACGAGTAGACGAGATTTAAACACAACCTTGTAACCTAAGCACACGGGACGATTGTGAATCGCGCATCTACTGTGCGTACACAGCAACCTCAAGCCGAGTTTCAGGCCCAGATTCAAAGACCACACTTTGACTTTACTTTGACTTTACTTTGATGGAAAGATCTACTTTCACGCAAAAATATATTTCTTAGGCCCAGATTCACAGACCACACTTTGACTTTACTTTGATAGAAAGATCTACTTTCACGCAAAAATATATTTCTTAGTCCTGTCAAGCTGTTATTTACTTTCCAAAAATCATACTTTACTTAGTAAAGTCAAAGTGCTGTCTGTGAATCTGGGCCTCAAACGCGCTTCACACGCGGTGTCCATCACGTTTTACGCGCATTTGAATCTATAAAAACGCAAAAATCGGCATCTACGGCGTATTTTAAACGTCTGCGCTTTTAAAATACGTCGTGTGCTAGGGCCTTACGCGTATTTAACTACTCACTGACGATTTCAACTGTAATATTGAACTGTAGGACTTCTTAGAGTACCTAACGTACAGCAGCAATGTTAACTTACTGCTTTAAAGAAATGAGATCGTGAGACACATAACCCTCCTTTTGAACTTCGCCGCAGTCAGGTAAAAACAATTTTAACTAACAGATTATGTTAATTTTTACTATTTCAGGGTGCGTTTCGTAGTTAAAAAAATATCATAGTGATGGGTGTAATGATATATTATGAGTTTTTACCCGACTACGGCAAAGCCAAAGGAGGGTTATGATTTTGACTGGCTATGTATGTATGTATGTATGTTTGTATGTATGTATGTGAGTATCTTCATCTGTTCCCTCATAGCTTCTAATCCACTTATCGGAACTTGACATATGAGGAATCGTTAGAACCGCCTTAATTTTCCGCTGAACATAGGCTACGTGAAATGTCACAAAAAGCGATTTGGCGCCCTCTAGCGGACAAAAAGTAAGGCTTAAAAAACAAAAAATGGAGATAAATACGCCGTGTTTGGTATCATTTGAAAGGTCCTCACTTGTACATTTCCAAAATATTTCTCATATTTAAAATCACGCCCTCTAGCAGACAAAAAGTCAAGAGTGAAAAAATAAATTAACATCAAAATTGTTTAAATAAAAAAAGTAAAAATCTAAAACCCGACTACGACAAAAAAAACGACGCTGAAAAAGTATGAAACAAGATTTTCAGGATAGAACAAAAAGAAAAACCGTAGTCACACGTTATATGTACCAACATAAACACTTTAATACCGTGTGACTACGGATTTTCTTTTTGTTCTATCCTGAAAATCTTGTTTCATACTTTTTCAGCGTCGTTTTTTTTTGTCGTAGTCGGGTTTTAGTTTTTTACTTTTTTTTCAATCTTATCTTTCTTATTTTAATCAGACCTTGGTGTAGCTTGTTGGTAGGGAAATCAATATAATTAAAAACCTTTTTCAGGTGTTTTAATCTTAGCAAAATCGTAAAAATTGCCTGCCATGATCCACTGGTCTGACTGATTTAAGTAACAAAGATATTCACGTACCAGTTAATAAATTCTAGAACACTTGAAAATGTAGGTCGCCAGTATTACCCTGGCCAATTAACCTAAAACGTAAAGTTGAGCATACTCGTATTAGGTACCTATTTTCCAAAAATAAATTCGGCACAATAACATAACGACACAACAGCTCAAGATTTTCTAGTCCTCATTAACTTCAACTTAAGTTAGATTTCAAGCTCAAATATCAAACAAGCAAATACTTGGCACGCTTATTTTATTTATTCACGTTTAAAATAGAATTTTGTTCGTAAATTGCTTCACAAGCGCGGGTACTCTTAAATAACATTATTATGACATTAGGCTAACACCGAAAATGGTAATTGATAAAAAATGGAAGCGACCACCGCCGGCCATTTCCGACCTAATAGATTCTGGAACGGAACTGACGAGCCACTTTAAAATTTACATGATTGTGACGTTATTGCACGACCACCGTGATTAATCTTGGGAAACACCTTGGATATTTTTTATGCAGAACTAATAGATGTGGATTAATTACTTTGATCATATTCAGTAATAAATATGAACGAACAAAACTTCTGTGTATTATTTATGAACTTAACATTGATTTATTTACAAAATCGTCTATGGGTATACGCAGCACCACAGTTCACACGCGTGTTCTCTGAATGTGAAGAGGCTTTGTACCTGCAGCTGGTCCATAATAAGCTGGGAAATTCAATTTCCCAATAAACTTTTGAGTCTCATATTATTACTTTTGAGAAAAATGTTCTAAACTCGTACTAGGTGTGCTGTTTTTTATATTTATGTGGTGTAAACAGACCCTTCGAGGAGCCGTCAGCAAAGCATTATGTACATTAAACTAAGAAACTACCCATTATTTTGAAGAGAAAAATCAGGTAGGACTCAGTGTAACGCACTCAACACATTATTACAGGAGCAGCAGGCAGGCAGGCTGTGCAGGAGGCATTATTTCATGCCTCCTGCACAGAGGTCGTGAAGGTATTTAAAGCAAAGTTATAATATTTAAAAACAACGTGTAACTGTAAGTATTTCAAAAAATAACTTGTGAAAAAGTTGGAGCTCTGTCACCACAAAAATGAAAGTAATGACATCAGAGAGAACACGTGTCACGTGAACTTTCGTCTTTGAAAAGAGTACTTTTACACCCACTTTATTATTACCTACCTAACTACCAATATTTTCTTCCACAAATACAATTTTGTTGCTACAAAAACCAAAGCAATAAAGGTAAGTAAAACCCTTCTAGAAACTTCACTAAGTACGTAAGTAACACCGCATAGCAGTGATTTATTTCCATCCATTACCCATTAAACCACGGGATCTTAAAATGAAGCGGCTCATAAAACAAGAGGAATACTCTGAAGTTCCCAAGTATTCCCAACCCAATGGCTTTATTTCCCTGATTCGGCAAACGACATTGATAAATGGATAACTCTATCAATCAAAGCAAATTGTACTGTAAGCTTTTAACAGGTAGGTCCAAATGAATGGTAGTGTCAAAATATGATTAAAGCGATTTTCTCTTTTGTGGATGTGAAACGCATAATACAATGTAAATGAAGTTATACTATAAATCCCGTCGGGGCTTCGGGTTGTTCGAAAGAGATACCGCGGCTTTGGCACAAGGGCTAAGAAGGAACATGGGTAGTTTTAAGTCAGTAGAAGTCTGACACTACTGCTCTCTGCCGAGCGGGAGGAGTCATTTGATGATTTCCCACACCCCAAAATAAAACAAAAAAGAATCTATCCTATACTGTATATAAACGTACAACAAATTCACCAACTGCTTCATTGGTCGAGTGGACGAAGGCGTTACTGCTGAGGTTCTGGGTTCGATTTCCGGGTTGGGTAAAGTGTTATTGGGTTTTTCCACCAGGAAAATTAACAGTCACAGAGTCTAGATTTGTGAAAGGTTGATGGCAATGTGCTCTACTGGTGACTAGTGAGTGAGTTATAACTGGTGATGGAGGTGTGGTTATGGGTTTATAATTGGTCACTCCTCTGCGTAACCCTACGAGGATTATAGGCGTCATGTTATGCACTAAATAAATAAATAAACCTAATCTTGAAGGATCACTTAGTTTGAGGCTTGAGTTTTTACTAGAAATCAGGGGACAAACCTAACGATCAGTGTTTCACATATTAGGAATCAGTAAGATGACACAGGCTAACAACATACATACATATACACACAGCTGTTCCTAAGTGAGAACAAAAAAAAAACAACTGCAGATCACTCGTACAGTCGAACAAGCTAATAAGTATACAGGGTAGAGATCTTTATAATTCTATAACACTGAAAATATTGATGGTAATTTTGTTTTATCAAGTGTTTCGCATTAGGTGACTGATTTCAAACGCTGTATCGTTTGACATCAGTCTCTATAATAAATGTATCTGTATAATCTTAAAAGTAAATACAAGTTAGCTGGCTGTATACTTATTAGCTTGTTCGACTGTACTATACTCTCGGACTCATCATCAATCTCCTGCAATTTATTTGGGGTCGGCGCAGCACGTTTTATTCTTCCATACTTCTTTATTATTTGTGGTCTCAGCAACCACCCTAAGACATGGCATAAATATTCAAAATAATTATGTAATTGAAATGAAATGTTGTCTAATCGTTTTTAGTACTTAGGTATATTCAATTTATTTTTTTGGAAAAAAATAAATAATTTTATATTATGAGTATTATCCATCAGGAAAAAATTCCCAACGAAGGACCATCAACGACGTCTGAAGTTTAATACATTTATTTAGCAACGATAAAAAATGTAATTTAATAAACTCATTTATCTCAAAAAACATCAAGTGGACACTTAAGAGTCCCTCTTAAATAAAGAGCGCTTTATTAATCCGGGACTTCAAGTAAATTACCAACATGAGAAATTTAACGGCGAAGTTAGAAATAAAATATCTGTGTAACTAAGGGCTTATTCTGGTTATGGTACGTTAAAAGTGGAGTAGTGTTAGTAATATGGTTTTAAGGTTCTACATAATTTGTGTGTATCATAATGTATTTTAGTCTGTAAGGTAAGTATACCGTATATAGACAGAAACAATCTAATTGAATATTATATGTAGGTATTACTTACTTAAGTGAGATACATTGTGTTTTCATGCGATGGCCAAATCAATCTATCTAAGGAGATCTAAGGTCACTACAAGATGTTGTTAGGGTAGCTAATTACGTAGTAACTTAAGACAGAAGGTCCCTTAAGTAGGGACTGAATAAATTAACCGACTTTGTATAACATGGATCTCATAACTTTTTACGGTAGAAGAACTGAGTTGCGAAGTTATGTTTTTAGTGGGATAAATTTTTCCCGTTCATACTCATCAAAATTACCACGCGAACGAAGTCGCGGGCAACAGCTAGTTTGAATATAAAATTATGAAAATGGAATAGGCCTACCCTGCTTCCACTATAGATTTGATGATGATAATGCCATTTAGCTTATTTCGGCCACAGGGCCTGTATTCGATGACTTTGTAGTACGGTTGTTAAGAGCTTTGCTGAGCTACTCTTAAGTGGCTAGCATATCCAGCTTTGACAGAAAAAATACGAGCACAAAGCGGGAATGCTATTAATAATAGTCCTCCTGACCGTTTTTCGGCCACGCCGTTTTTCGGTTTCGTTTGTCGGGAATGCTATTATAGATGTACTGAATACGTGATAGCGGTGGTCTCCCTACCACCTTGACACCTGGTAAACAAGAAAATTTACAAGCCCATCCGATCAGCAGTCGATAAATCGGCTGATTGAGTCGCGAACATATCACTTACGTAGTTCGATTCAATCCCTTCCTCTCAATTGCGTTTTAAGCGTTTCACAGTTTGGGTGATTGGCAAGTTAAATGTGTAACTATTTGTAGTCCTGTTTTATCAACTATTTACTTTAGAGTACATTTCGGCACTTGTTGTAGTGTTCTACGATTACTTATGAAATGGGATGATGGATGAATCTTGGTTTTCATCTATATATATAAAAGGAGAACTGACTGACTGACATATCAACGTACAGCCGAAACTACTGGGGCTAGGAATGCGAAATTTTGCACACGGCTTCCTATTATAATGTAGGGGAGCACTAAGAAGGGGTTTTTGGAAATTCAACCCCTAAGGGAGTTAAATAGGGGATGAAAGTTTGTATGGAAAATCGTCATTTTTGTAGTTAAACCGACATCCACGCGGGCGAAGCCGTGGGCAAAAGCTAGTGTAACTATAAAGTTTAAAACAACATTCTGCACAAATTAACTGGAGGTATAATAAGTTTAGAGTCATCAGTCAGTCGTCAGAGTATGACATGAACCACTACACACCACCACACCACGCTACCACACCACACCACCACACCACGCCACCACACCACGCCACCACATCACGCCACCACACCACGCCACCACACCACGCCACCACATCACGCCACCACACCACGCCACCACACCACGCCACCACATCACGCCACCACACCACGCCACCACATCACGCCACCACACCACGCCACCACATCACGCCACCACACCACGCCACCACATCACGCCACCACACCACGCCACCACACCACGCCACCACATCACGCCACCACACCACACCACGCCACCACACCACGCCACCACACCACGCCACCACACCACGCCACCACATCACGCCACCACACCACGCCACCACATCACGCCACCACACCACGCCACTACACCACGCCACCACATCACGCCACCACATCACGCCACCACACCACGCCACCACATCACGCCACCACACCACGCCACCACACCACGCCACCACACCACGCCACCACATCACGCCACCACATCACGCCACCACACCACGCCACCACATCACGCCACCACATCACGCCACCACACCACGCCACCACACCACGCCACCACACCACACCACGCCACCACATCACGCCACCACACCACGCCACCACATCACGCCACCACACCACGCCACCACACCACGCCACCACACCACGCCACCACATCACGCCACCACACCACGCCACCACATCACGCCACCACACCACGCCACCACACCACGCCACCACACCACGCCACCACATCACGCCACCACACCACGCCACCACATCACGCCACCACACCACGCCACCACACCACGCCACCACATCACGCTGTAAAACCCGACGGGTTAGGCAGAAGAGTAACCATTAGTGTCTACTAGACATGAGCGCCGCGCCGGCGCGCCGCCGCCGCCGTGATTCCCTCCGCGCCGCCGCCGCCGATCCTAGGCGCCGGCGCGTCGAGCAAGCCCGAGCGTCGGCATTCGGGCATTCAGTTTAAGGTTGATGTTCCAGGCCCATTCCAGGGTAGCCCGCGAAATTCAAATTTTCTTACGTTTTTAGCGATTTACAGGTCAGTGCTAGGTTGTATGTTAGTGAAAATATGATTTGCGGGTGTAAGACGTATGCAGAATGACCTTTTGATGAAATACTCATTCTTGACAGTTACATGAACTTGGAGGGTTGTAATGATGATTTTGATGATTATTATTCTGTAACTGCATACGTCTTACAGCCGCGAATCATATTTTCACTAACATACAACCTAGCACTGGTTTGCAAATCGCTAAAAACGTAAGAAAATTTGAATTTCGCGGGCTACCTTGCTTGAACATCCACCTTAACCAAACACGCTGACCGAGCGCACGTCCGACTGAATGCTGACAGACTGTTTTAATTTTATTTTTGTTTTCTCTTTTAAAAATTATGTTGTCAATTCATTTGTCACGTCAAAAATTATACTAAATCTTAATTGTACGTAAAAAATTGTTTTATTTCAATTAAGGTAGTTAAATGAAGGTCACGCCGCCGACGCCGCCGCCGCCGACTTAAAAAAATCGGCGCGCCGCCGCCAGAAGATTGGCCATCGGCGCTCATATCTAGTGTCTACTAATGGTTGGCTGAGAGATTGGACTGCTGCGCTGGGTGTCGCGGGATCGATCCCCGCACGGAACAAATATTTGTATGACCTACAGATAGTTGTTTCGGGTCTGGATGTGTTTGTGTATGTGAGTTTAAATGTTTGTGAACGCACCCACGATACAGGAGAAATTCCTAGTGTGGGGCAACGCTTTTTAAAAAAACAAAAAACAAAACAAACTCCTCTGCATATTTCGCCAGTTATGATTGATGACTCTGTCAGTGTGTTGTTTTTCTGTTTTCACTGTTATAATTTTATTTAGAGTCTATGTAATAATAATAATATAATATTCCACAACTATCACACAACGCCATCTAGTCCCAAGCTTAGCAGAGCTTGTGTTATGGGTACTAGACAACTGATAAACATACTTATATATTTCTAAATACATACATATTATAGATAAATTACACCCAGACACAGAACAAATGATCGTGCTCATCACACAAACATTTGTTCTGGGTGGGAATCGAACCCACGACCTCCGGCATAGCAGTTAGGGTCACTAACCACTAGACCAACAGGCCAGTCAAACTATAGTAGATTGTACACCAAGTGCATAAAACGCACCATTTTGCGCGAGACGTTTATCCATCCGATGCGATCTTGCGAGCGAGGATGGATATAAAGTAGAGAGCAAAATGGGTTTTATGGACGAGTTTTACACTCTACTTTTCACTTCGATTGCGAGGAAATGAAACAGCAACTTGTAAATATTGTAAAAATAATTATTGTTACCGTCAATTAACTTTTTTTTTAGTAGGACACGTGACATAACACCTGACTTAAGTCGTTACTCATACTGCTAAGTTATAAAAACATTATGAGCAAACCTATTGCCATCAACCGATGTAATTAGGAAAAGCCTATTTTCATCAAACAATCTAATTATGAGCAAGCCTATTGCCATCAACCGATGTAATACGGAGCAAGCCTAATGCCATCCACCGATTTAGGTAATTGAGAGCAAGCCTATTGCCATCAACTGATGTAATTGGGGGCAAGCCTATTGCCAGCAACCGGTATACTAAGGAGCAAGCCAATTACCATCAACCAATCTAATTAGAAGCAAACCTATTGCCATCAACCGATCTAATTAGGAGCAAGCCTATTGCCATCAACTGATGTAATTGGGGGCAAGCCTATTGCCATCAACCGATGTAATTAGGAAAAGCCTATTGTCATCAACTGTTGTAATTGGGGGCAAGCCTATTGCCATCAACGGGTGTAATAAGAAGCAAGCCTATAGCCATCAACCAATCTAATTAAGAGCAAGCCTATTGCCATCAAGCGATTTAGGTAAATGGGGGCAAGCCTATTCTCATCAACTTTCCTTGTATTCGTAATGAAAAGCACAGTGTTTACCTCAGGTTAAAGACTGGTATTTAGTCCCTCGAACTATATAATTAGCGTCATCATAATATCGTAGCGTAATCCCTTGTTCTTAGAATACTAACGAAACGAATTAAATTAAAGAGGTTAATCTATGAAGTTGAAGTTGTTCCTGTGGCTGTTGGGCCGATTACCTGTGCCGATTACCTTGGTCTTCGACGAAGATTTTACTTTATGCTCTAGAGCATAAAACGCGACTTTATGTCGCCTACGCACGACATAAAGACGAATTTTAGAGCGAGAGAAGTGAAAAAATATTATTATGCCAGATATATCAGATAAAGACGTATTTCAGAAAAAAAACATATTTTAATGTTAACATAAGTAACTATGTCGAATTATCAATGAGTAATTGTTCCGTTAATTCAAAATAACTTCATCATCATTTCAGCCAAAAGACGTCCACTGCTGGACATAGGCCTCCCCCAGGCGTCGCCACATTGACCGGTCCCGTGCGTCTCTCATCCAGCGGGTTCCTGCAACCTTGACCAGGTCATCGATCCACCTAGTGGGAGGCCTTCCAACGCAACGTCTTCCGGTTCGCGGTCGCCATTCCAGAACTTTTCGGCCCCATCGGCCATCCGTTCTGCGAGCAATGTGCCCTGCCCATTGCCACTTAAGTCTGGCGATTCTTCGGGCTACGTCGGTAACCTTGGTTCTCATGCGGATGTCCTCATTTCTGATTCGATCACGCAAGGAAACTCCTAGCATAGCCCTCTCCATTGCCCTTTGGGTGACTTTGAGCTTTCTGATGAGGCCCATTGTGAGCGACCACGTTTCGGTCCCGTATGTAATCACTGGCAACACACACTGGTCATAGACTTTCGTCTTGAGACACTGGGGTAAGTTGGACGAGAAGATACCGCGCAACTTCCCGAACGCTGCCCAGCCGAGTCGGATTCGACGATTGACCTCTTTCTCGAAGTTAGGTCTACCCAACTGGACCGTTTGTCCCAGGTAGACATAATCGTCCACAACTTCGAGCGTAGAGTCTCCGATCTTGATAGGAGTGGGTGTTACATGAACATTCAACATAACCTTGGTTTTGTCCATGTTCATTTTAAGACCCACTCTTTCGGAAGCTCTACTGAGGTCATCGAGCATTGCACTGAGGTCTTCCATGGTCTCAGCCATGACCACTATATCGTCGGCAAACCGAAGGTGAGTGATGTGTGATGACGTTGATGCCAAGTCCTCTCCAATCCAGAACCTTGAAGATATCCTCCAATGCAGCGGTAAACAGTTTCGGAGATATGACGTCTCCCTGTCTCACACCGCGCTGCAGAAGGATAGGTTCCGAGGTCTGGTCCTGAAGTCGGACTGACATGGTGGCGTTTTTGTACAAACACTTCAACACCTCGATGTACCGGTAGTCGATTTGGCACCGTTGGAGAGACTGCAGCACAGCCCAAGTCTCGATCGAATCGAAGGCTTTCTCGTAGTCCACAAACGCTAAACAGAGAGGCAGGTTATACTCTTCGGTCTTCTGTATAACCTGCCGCAGCGTATGTATGTGGTCTACGGTACTGAAGCCTTTTCGGAATCCGGCTTGTTCGGGAGGCTGGAAATCGTCAAACCTGCGTGCGAGACGATTCGTGATGACTCTTGAAAACAACTTGTAGACATGGCTTAGAAGTGAGATGGGCCTATAGTTCTTCAACCGGGCATTATCACCCTTTTTGAAGAAGAGCACCACCACACCCCTGCACCAAGCCTGTGGCGTTTTCCCCTCGAGTATGACGGAATCAAACAGCTTCTGTAGGGCCTTAAGGACCGGTTTGCCACCCGCCTTCAGAAGTTCGGCCGTAATTCCGTCATCGCCTTGTTGTTTTTAAGCTGTTTCAGAGCCATCCTAATCTCGTACAGGCTGACGTCCGGGATGTCTTCGGTATAGTGTCGGGTCAATCTAGCTCTGGGGTCTTTCGCTAGATTTTCAAAATAACTTATTTACTGGTTATTGCCCAGCTTAATTTAAATATTCCTATTAAATAAGAAATAATAATGAAAATCATCGCATTTACAAACTCATCCGCGTAATATCAGTGTAATTTCAACGTCTGCTGGGCTCATATCGTTTCGTGCCACGCTCTACGGCTCTGCGAATCGTACTCGCTCATAATCATGCCCCCAATTTAATAGCATCAGTTTCAGATTGATTATGTTCTTTTTTTCTATTATTAATTCTATTTTTAAACATTTTGAAAACATAAGTATACAAAACATCATCATCATTCTCTGGCCCTTATCCCAATTAATTTGGGGTCTGTCAGCATGTATTCTTCTTCCATACTTCTGTCGTCATCTCATGAAAAAGTATACAAAACATTTAGAAATATAAAACAAACAAATAATGGGCCATCGGTACTTATCAAGAACAAGGTCCAAGCTGCCGGTGGTCAGGTCTCCAGAGTGAGGAACCTCGTCACTATGCGTCACGTGCCGCGTCCAGGTCGTTATTTTTTATCCTTCTCAGCTTTCACAAGATTCTCGTCATGTGGGACAGTAATGTCAACAATCATTACTCGGAGCTCAAATTCATTATTTAGAGTGGTGATATTCAATTTTCCAATTTTATTCAATCAACTGAATTACCAAAGGTTCGAAACCGCCTATTAAAATGACATTACCAAACAACATTACCTAAGTAATTTCCATAATAAACATAGTGATATGGGTAGCAATTACAAACGCTAATAAGTAAGTACAAACTCTAACGAACTATAATTACAAAGAGTGCACAGTTTCTCAGGACGGCAGCCGTCTCAACCTTAAAATTGGAAATCCGATTCGTCGTTTCAACTAATTTAATTTTACAAGCTTTTGGGACAGCCCTGTCGTAATAAAATTTGCGCCGATCGAAGGGGAAACTTCTTAATTAGCGACGGCCTATAACGAAGGCCCCCACGTGACACCCCGCCGATCCGACCGCTAGACATTTTCAATTCGTAACTAATTCGCAAAGCGATAAACTCGTGCTTAGATACTAACTTGGGGTGGAACTAAGCAATATTCAGTATGTATCTCACGCCGAGAGTTCTGGGTAAATAATATTGAAGGTTAGAGAGAACGGAATAGAGAGAATTTAAATTAGAAAGTATGTTTATTTTGGCCGTAATACACTTACTAGAGTTCCCTTGCGGGAAATGTGTTCGTATTAACTTTGATTTTCCGCAGTAATACATCAAATCTCGGCAAAATGGCGAAATGTTACGACTATTTGCGGGAAATGAAAAGATATAATTTCCTGCACATCTGTACGAGCCCGCTCGTCGAATTCAGCGTGTCCGTGGAGAGTGAACACTGAACACAGTGCACGGGGACGGTGGGACGGTGGAACATCGGACGGTGGTGGACGTTCGTACCCCACACTAATCGAATGACCGACACGTCCCGTCCCCACTCAAGCAAATTACAGCTGTAACAGCTAGAATAGGTGTCCGACACAGATTGTCGAGTTACTGCTGACCTACAATTTTCCAAGTGTTTTATAAAATTGACTTTTGTTCTCAATTCGAATTACGAACCCCTGCAAACACAGCGGTTTCTTTGCGTTCTTTCTTAAAATTACTTAGCTTTGTATTCAATGGTTCTGGAATATAACAAAACTTGAAGGGAATGTTATCAAAGGAAATGGTTTGGTTTTGTATAAAAGGAATATTTCGTTTATTTCAGTTTCGTTTTTGTTTTTGTTGTTTGTTTGTCAATATTATATTGTATTTAGAAAACAATGAAAAGCTTGAATATGATGTTCCCTTTTCAGACATCAATTACATTACTATATATTTTCGTTGTTTTTTTTTATATAATTTAGGTATATGACTAAAGCTAGTTGCTATACCTGTTATTTACATTCACGAAAGTTGAATAAACGCTAAATTACAAAAACTCCACTCTATTTTGTGTACAATTTCGTGAAAGTGCATAAACACTTCACAAAGGCAATTTATCCTGAGTCCACATTAAATATTTAAAGCAGCAGTTAATATTGAACATTTAAAAGTCAACGAACGCGAATTTTGAATTTCAAACAGTATAAATGATTTATTACCCGCAACCGCTTTTCATATTTAGCGACTGGGTTCGGTAAAAAAGTTCAATATTAAAAAACTTGGGTGGCCTGTCGATGTCATTATTTCTGCAAGTCGCCCCAGAGTTTACGTAATACGGTTTCTGAAAATTTTCTCATAAGTTTACCCATTCTTTTATTTTCATCTGTTTTCAGGAGTTGTATTGGGGAGTTTTGAAACTACCGATTTTACGTGCTACTGTTTGATTTCTAGACAAGAGAGAGCCCGATATATACTTTATGGGATAAAATATAAAATACTGAATACCTTATATAAATGAAATAGAAACTTTATACAGACTGTCGTTTCATTCTCGTCAAATTCAATGAGAAATCACTAAATAATGAATCTCGATCCAAATCTAATTTTGACGAGGATGCAAAACCACACCTTGTTTTTATTGCTCCTCATTATTACGTCTGAATTTGACTTGTCAATTCATCATAGGACATAGTCTCACAGGACGATTTTTTCTGGAATTACTAACAAGAAAAAGGAATTTAAAAATTTCTTAAATCACTACTAAGTATCTAAGAATTTCCGCTATTTTTTCATTTCTCCCTAGTGCCGACAACATCAAATTACGTGATATACGCCTGACAACAAAGCAAAGCCTTACCAATTCTTCCAAGAATTTTCTCATAGGGTAAAAAAGCGTGACCTTTACAATTATTATGGAAGTTGGGGGTGAAAAAAGCCTACCTGTTCACTACAGGAATGCGGGCAGTTCCCTGAAGGCATTATACAACGTTACCGAGAACCTTTGCAATTATAATTGCCTGTTTTGGGGTATTTGCTTTCAAATACTCGGACCTTAGACCTGTTTCATTTTGTGGTTTAATTTATTCATTTACGGTTTAATTAGGTAGGGGAAACCTTTGTTGGGACGGATATTGGTCTTAGTAAGTGTGGGTACTACCGCACTCATTGACGGTTGACCTTTCAACGTTACTGCCCTGAACATAAAGGCGTAGAGACAAAATTCTGTGGAGTCAGCGAACTTGGTAGTACGTATGGTACTTCATTTCATCTCTTTTGTTATGTTTGAGTTATTAAATGATTTTCAACCTTGTTCATTTGTGTTGGAGTCTAAAAGGACTAATAATAATTACATTGTTAATATTGCGCATCAGGTACCTTGTGTTGCCATCCGCCTAGCCTTTTTCCAACTTTTTTGGGATCGACTTCCAGTCTTATTGGATGCAGCTGAATACCAACATTTTATATGGAACGTCTCCCTATCGTACCCCCACAACCCAGTTGGTACTGGGTTATAGAATACCCCTTGGTAAGACTAGTTGTCAGTCTTTCAGGTCACTGTAACGACTGTCAAAGATCTTTAAATGACAGCCGGGACCAACGGCAATCAATCAAACTAAAATGCTACAGGATAATTGTATTTTCGACTCTAAAACCGACGTGTTAACGTTACATTTACACCGCTCGTGCTAGGGCCTCTGACCACTCACAATAAGTAATGACATCGATATTGGGCAGTAATGAGGTTGTGTTGGATAAATGGCATTAATACTCCTTGTAATTACAATCCTTATTAACGAACACAATACATTATTATGTGTACAGTCACTATCACAATTCGTATTTGTATTATACAAACACCAACTTCCTAAGTTAAAAAAATTCTTTTTCACTTCTCTCGCTCTAAAATTCGTCTTTATGTCGTGCGTAGGCGACATAAAGTCGCGTTTTATGCTCTAGAGCATAAAGTAAAATCTTCGTCGAAGACCCAGGTAATCGGCACAGGTAATCGGCCCAACAGCCACAGGAACAACTTAAACTTCATAGAATAACCTCTTTAATTTAATTCGTTTCACTAGTATTCTAAGAACAAGGGATTACTGGTTTTCATTACGAATACAAGGAAAGTTGATGGGAATAGGCTTCCCCCAATTACCTAAATCGCTTGATGGCAATAGGCTTGCTCTCAATTACCTAAATCAGTGAATGGCAATAGGCTTGCTCCTAATTACATCGGTTGATGGCAATAGGCTTGCTCCTAATTACATCGGTTGATGACAATAGGCTTGCTCCTAATAAGATTGGTTGATGGCAATAGGCTTTTCCTAATTACATCGGTTGATGGCAATAGGCTTGTCCCTAATTACATCAGTTGATGGCAATAGGCTTGCTCCTAATTACATTGGTTGATGGCAATAGGCTTGGTCCCAATTTCATCAGTTGATGGCAATAGGCTTGCTCCTAATTACATTGGTTGATGGCAATAGGCTTGCTCAAAATATTTTTATAACTGAGCAGTATGAGTAACGACATAAGTCAGGTGTTATGTCAAGTTTCCTACTGAAAAAAAAACAGTTAATTGGCGGGAACCATAATTATTTTTACAATATTTACAAGTTGCTGTTGCATTTCCTCGCAATCGAAGTGAAAAGTAGAGTGTAAAACTCGTCCATAAAACCCATTTTACTCTCTACTTTATATCCATCCTCGCTCGCAAGCTCGCATCGGATGGATAAACGTCTCGCGCAAAATGGTGCGTTTTATGCACTTGGTGCACAATCTACTATTGTTAAATTATGATCAGTCTCCTACGAGAAAAAAACTTCTGACTCGACTGTACCTACTATTTTCGTTTCTCTAATGTTCCTCAGACACAATGTTTCGTACATTATTAATGTCTAGGCTGTGACGTCACTGACACGATCACTATCTCCTTAGCTTTCTGGTTAACACTAGAATTGCCGTCACACCGATATTACACAGTATTTATAGAAACATATATAATATTGCCCACGCAAGACAAAGAGGGGTATGTATACTATCGTTTGGAATGCGGAGGAATGAAGAAAATGTCGTGAGGAAAATTTTGAGTGTAAATGTGGAGGTATGTGTGTGGGGGGAGTACTTAGAGGAAAACCAAAGAAACGATGGGTGAGCTGTGTAAAGGATAAAATCCTGCATTTTTTGCATCTGAAGTGAAACATCTCACATCAGAAGGGCTCGTCAAAATAACCACATCTAAAAAGGAACTTTTAAAAAAATCTGTAAGAAAAAGATACACACTTCCACATATTATTTTCTGTTATATGATATCCCTCTTGTTAGTGAGGTGTTGCTACCTAGCATTATACCGAGTTCTGGCCTTTTTTTGCATTAGTTTTGTAAAGTTTGGAGAGTTTTGGTTGGTTTGTTTGTTTCGGATTTGGTGGTTTTCCTTTGTTTTAATACCACACTTTTCTTTCAATCTCGAAAAATGTATTTATTGAGTTACCGCTTTTTGGTTAGCTAGCGCTACTCCAGAACATCAGACCTAAGTTTATTACATATCACAAGAATAATGGTTGATACGGCAAGACAAGTTTTGTTTGTAGTTCATGAAATGAGAAAATAAAGAGGAAAGTAATGTGATTTTCTTGTTGAAAGCTATGATTTTCTCTCTCTAGGGCGAGTACTTGCGCGAAAATTGGTGCGAGCATTGGTGCGATCTCTGGTGTGACCTTACTAAGATGACTGGTGCAAGACATTATATCAGGAACGTTTTGGGAATCCAATAAAGATTTGTTTTATTTCTTCATACGCAATCGATCTTTTCGATAAACTCTCTAGCCAGACAGAGTAAACAGCTGACTTCACGCGGTGTTTGTTATAGTATTTCTTTGTTGGTTTTTTTTTATTATTTTAGCCGTAATATTTACATATTATGTAAATAAAAATAAACACTCCACTTATTAAGTGGAGTGTGGCGTACCGAGAATATAATTTACTTTCAAATAAAGAAATATTCACTGAAAAAAGGATTAAAAACAGTAAAAAAAATCCGGAAAAAAAATCTGGTGGAATATGATTCAAAATAAGGAGCTGAATGCACCCTGACAGTTTGCGGAGGGCTGTCCCTTACACCTTGTATACCAAGTAGCTGATTAAAATGTATTGCTACGTCTACGGAAAACCGGAAATGAAAGATCTTCCGACAGTGTTAGATGAGACGTTACAATATCCGCGGTTGATTCAACTTCCATTTGCGTTGACGTCAACGAGACCATGATAAATCATTACACAATTTTAATAAATACAAGAACAGCATAATAACTTGATACCTACATTAATATTATAAATAAGTATAAAACGTCGGTAACAATTTTTCTACAAAAGCCTAAAAGAAAATATAATTTTCTCTATATTTTCATTCAATATATAATTTGTTAAAGTTAACAATTTGATTGGCAGATTGGCTTTATTTATTTTTCTGTAATATTCTTCAAATGTTTTTAGAATAACTAGAAACAATAATGTTGTAAAAATATTCGATTTTTATCATCAGTTTTCATAAAGAAAAAATAGATGTTTGAATATATTTTATACCCATTTGCACGCTGCGAATAAACATTAAGTACAATGTATTATTTAAAAAAAATCCCGAGCATTACGGCCGAGTCATCTAACTTGTCAAATTCCTCTTCTCCTTTTTTTTTGCATAATTAAGTATCTTTACTGACACAATCCTTACATTGTTTCCTTGTTCTTCCTCCATCCATCAACATTTACATATCATCACTATTTTAATCACATGCAATTCGTCCCTCCTCAAGTCCTCATCACTTATCACCAAAACAGTTGATTCCCTTTACACTTTTCTTTAACTGGCGCTACTTTAAATTCCCTCTAATAAACTCGTTCCTGATCTTCTTCACCATTCTTTCACACCACAAATCCACCTCAACATTCTCATATCCGCCACATGCAATCCATTGGAAAAAACCAACTAGAAAATTAAATAAACAAACTACAATCACAGAATTCTCAGGTTAAATAAACAGAATGGCGTCGAAATAAAACAGAATCCAATCTAGGGTCACAGTTGCAGTTATAAAAGACTTTAATCTAATCCTATTTCCGATACTCAATTTCTTTAGTCGCCCAGTCGAGGTCGATCGTGAACTAAAGTGCTTTCACGCCGGCTAAGCTATTAATTTTGCTTCAAACTAACGTCCAGCATCCATTGTAGGGTTAGGTATTGTTAAATCTTGTTTAGTTTATGAAAGTAGAGTGATTTTCATGTGGTCGATTTGATTATTTAGAAATGAGTTTCGTTTATTTGACATGTGTATATCGAAAGTTAAAAATTAAAGTCTTATTTTATGAAGCAGTCCATTTTAATAGATCACTTTTTTATATTATTTACTAGTGGCCCGCCCCGGCTTTGCACGGGTGCAAAAAAGATACTAAAACCTTCATCTTGAATCACTCTATCTATTAAAAAAATCCGCATCAAAATCCGTTGCGTAGTTTTAAAGATCTAAGCATACATAGGGACAGACAGCGGGAAGCGACATTGTTTTATACTATGTAGTGATTACCTTTACACTTTTCGTCAACCGAGAGCGTCTTAGAAATCTCTGACAAGTCGGACCCGGAGCGAAGATAATCTCTGCAGCCATAGGGTGCATGGGCAGCTCAGATCTCACGCACGCGCGTGTATGCTACGTCTCCCCAAACAATGGTCCACCTTTCAATGGCACTACATGTCCAGTCACCTTCGCACTTGAAGACCTTTGGACTGATTTATCATTGAATTCCGCTCGTTCATAGGTCACAGCCAACTATCATATTTGAACTTTTTGTCATCGATGCGCTAAGAAAAAGAAATAGGTATGTACCTTATTTCTGCAACCAACATCAACTCGAGCATCCAAACTAAGTGATTGAAATAAGATTCATTTACGAGATTTTATTTCATATCCATATCTACTACGTCGGTCCCACGGATTTCACTGACGGCCGACCACTTTTGAACCTTATTGCTTAGGTCATAAGCGTGAAATGTGGCAGACTGTGACCGTATGTAGAGCAGCTTACTTGGCTCAAAAACAAATAGAAATCCGCCAAAATCCCCGTTCGAGATTCTCATCTCCTTCGAAGAACATAAAAAGTTTTAGTTTCTAGCTGCATTGCTACATAGGTTTTAAGTTTTTAGTACTTACTTTTCATATAAATTGATTGGATTGGGAAGGTTTTATCGAAGTATGGATACTGATTTTGAATATTTTGCTGTTGCAGAATATTCCATTACAGACTATATAGGAGACCCACATTTCGCATGTTATGTTTAAGTATATTGTTATCAACCGAAAATTCCTCATGGAAAAATATTAATATCACTTTGCTGGACCAGGAATCAAATGCAGGACCTCATGCTCAGCAGTTCGCTTGCAACCACGAGGCCAATGAGGCCAATTCAGCTCATAAGTACTGGGAAAAGATATCAGATCAGGGGGTCTAAAATGGCCACTTTAGCAGATCAGAATATGAATTGACCTTTCAAAATAGTAACTGCGTCTGTGACCATTTTACGAATTTAACGCAATTCATAATTATTGTTTTCCTATTATTACTTACCTATGATCTATTTTCCTTAATGGTCCCAGACGCTGTTACTATTATGAAAGGTCATTTACGCTTTTTGACGCAATTCCTATTATGAACTGCTAAAGTGGCCGTTTTAGACCCCCAGGCATCATAAAAAACCCAAAAAATTAAAGTTATCCTTGACAAATATCTGCATATGCTGGGCCTGGTGATGTGTTCATAATGTTACACAATACAGCACAAAAGTAGGCTGTATCCAAATCAGTATAAATCTTATCCGGATACGCAGCCATTATTCACGCTCCTTTTCACTTCTTTCAGCATATCACATATCGCTTTGACGTTATTCATTGATGACGTAGCTGTCAGCGTGACGTCACACTTCCGCAGCACGCCAGCCAAAGAAATATCGATATAAAATTGCGTGCGAACATTTTCTTCGGGAACTTTCGATTGAACCTCCCGGTCTTGGCGAATATCGAGGGAACTTGTCAAAACAAAGTTACCGACAAGGTCTCAAACTTTGAAATTTCGTAAAGTCTGCAGTGTAAACGCTCTCGAGTTTCTGGTAGCCTGGTACCTACTCCCGGTAGGTTCGCATGTGTTTTAAACGTGCGATTATAATATAGCAAGCGTTATTACTTTGTTGACACACCATATCTCTGCTTTTATGTTTCTGTTTCAGCAATACAAAAGTTTTGTGTAAGAATTCGTGACATATTTCTTAAGAATGTTCGCAGTATGTCGCGAATGTAAGAATTTCGTCGCTATGTAACGTATGAGTCTTGGCTGACTTCAGCTGTTACTTTTTAACTTTTTTCTGAGTTGATTTGTTTGTTTTTTCGTTGGCAGTAGTAGGAACCTGCAAGTGAGTTGTTTTTATTAAATTACCATCAGTAATTAAGTACAATACATGCTATCACAGCGGCACTTCAAGACTTCAGATTTCAAGCCTACAGCCCTCTCCTAAACCTACGATTCTGTTTCTATTTTGGATTTATATTCGCTGCTCTAAACTTTTTGCGTTTTACTAATCTTCACGATTCTTACATAAATCTTCTAAAAAAGCAGACATTATGGTGATGTTTTGCAACATGAACCAACTTCTTAACGTCAAACTCTGAAAACTCCCTTAACTGTATGTAAGTATATACCTACTACCTATCGATCCAGCTCCTAACTTATGAGCTGTTTTAGATAGTCTACTAACTAACTAGTTAGTTTTAATGAAAATCAATTACCAATAGATACGCTCAAGTATCTGAATCGCCTCTTGGGAACAAATGGCGTAGCAAGCAACGGATCCCACTTGAGACATCAAATTTCTATTACCGAACACAAAGAGTAAGTTAATGGATATTAAACGAAATAATTTTAAGGATTCCCTTTGTGAAAGCCACGCAATGGAAGAAACCCATAACACGAGGCAACAGCTCGTGCGATGTTATATAATTCATTTTGAATGGAAAGTTCCAGAAGAGTTACAGTTGCCAGTTACAGAAAAGTTTAAAGGAAATTGGCTGTTTTAGTAGGGCATGTTATATGGTTAGGGACCAATACCATATGAGACTAAATGAGTGAAGAATATAAATTTTGATGGATGGAAAGGGAGAAGAAGACCAAATAATGTTGGATGGATTGTGTGAGGAATGATAAGAAGAAATAAATGATAGCGTGACAATTGTCAGGGGAGAATGGAATAAAAAACGTGTTTCACCTACCCCGAATATCATGGGATTACGGCAGCGCAGGAATTTATAATTCCTATAATTAGTAATTATTGTAGAGGAATATGTACATAAGCATAATAATATGAACGAATGAAAACCAACAGGTCAGAAAATCGCAACAGGCGACAGACAGGGTTATCTTTGATTGATGCTTGAATTGATTGATCTTTAACGCTCACAGAATGTCACTTTTCTTTGCCGTCTGGTTGTATCCTTGCCTTGGTTTATTAGGTATGTTGGTAAACATTGAAATCTGAAGCCGCAGTTCTTCGTAAGAACTCAAATGGAGTTGACCAGGACACCTAGCGAAGCGTGGTGATGGTAGGTGCAACAAAGCTATGACCGAGTATCGTCCAAAAGTAGAATGGCAGACGATATTGTTGCCATCGCCGGAATAACTTGTGTTAAGGCTGTCACAAGAACGTGGAGATTGGCACAGCAAAGCGCCTATACCAGCAGTAGTTTAAGTCGGGCTATGGGTGATGTAGGTAATCATAATCTGCCTAGCCTTTTCCCAACTGTGAGGTCGGCTTCCAGTCTAACCGAATGCAGCTGAATTCTAGTATTTTACACAGAGCGGCTGTCTATCTGACCTTCTCAGCCCAATTAGTATAGAGTAATACGATACCCCTTGGGTGGACTGGTTGTTAGACTGTCTAAGATCTTCAAATGCCAGCCGGGACCAACGACGTAAGGGCTCGTTTACGGAGACGCGGGGCGTCGCGCGGCGCGTGCAGAAGGCTTGATGCGTGCTTTTTTATTAATTTACTGAGAGGCGTGTCCACCACAACCAACGCTGCATTTTAAACTAACGAGCGAAAAACGCTTCTAGAAAAATCGACGTTTGAAATTGTTAACGTTTTCATACATCGCCATGTGTTTGAATTAAAAACGCACAACGCGCCGCGCGACGCCCCGCCTGTACGTAAACATGCACTAACTTGCTTTCCGAGACACAGACCAACCTAAGCAAGTGCAACTTTACCTAAAGATTGACCGAGCTCCTCCATCATGTTTAATGCCAATAACTATCAACACGATGCAGAAAAATACAGTGGTACCTCCTTTTTTTGTTTGGTGGGGGTGGGGAATCGTCAAATGACTCTTCCCGCTCTGGGTAGAGCGGTAGGGAGTATCAGACTTATACTGACTAAAAACCACCCATGTTCCTTCTTAGCCCTTTGTATCGAGGCCGCGGTATCTCTTTCGAACAACCCGCAGCCCCGACGGGACGGGACACAGTGATACTGCTATAGCAACAATAAATGCCATACCTACTGCTCTACAACGTAGCTCACAGGCAAGAGGCAACGTTACTACGTAGAGCAGTTACAAACTTTTTATAACTAGAGCAGTTAGGGAGCCAGTTAAAAGTTAGGCACAGGAACGCACCCAGTCACCGCTTGTTAGCATCAGTGTTTTAACGTAACGAATATAGGATTAGTTATTGTATAACCCGGGATTTAAAGTTTAAAGGTAAGCTAGAGGCTATTCGAAAGTGGATTAAATGAAGCGTATTAAGGTAAACCCAGGTTAACTTTTAGTATGGTGTCTTTGTCGTTTATTTGGATGATCGTTAAGATCCAAATAATTAGATATATCTTAGTAGTTAGTGTAAATCACACTAGAATGTCTCATTGGCCGAGTGGTTGCAGAGGTCTTAGGTTCGAAAAGAAGTGATAATAGGTTTTCAATCAAAAAAATCTACTTTTATATGTACCAACTCATCTGTAGGTATCCATACCAAATTACAGCTTTCTACTACTAAGAGTCTTTGTTATATTATAGTACTCTGTGGTCTTTGAGCAATAGTGTGGACAGTCAGACGGACATAGCGAAACTAAAAGGGTTCCATGTTGACTACGCAACCCTAAAAATGAAAGGAACTCTGCCTGATCTCTTATACCTTTCCACGCCTTTACGGCTGAAAGGATGTCCAATATGTCCATGTTTGGCACACATGTAGGGTATTAACCTGGTTTAGGACATTGCTTATGTTTTATCCTGG
Organism: Diarsia dahlii; assembly: GCA_949775195.1. NCBI lineage: Eukaryota > Metazoa > Arthropoda > Insecta > Lepidoptera > Noctuidae > Diarsia > Diarsia dahlii. The sequence goes on from OX459191.1 coordinate 15,492,619, forward strand.
TACCCAATACTTTCCCTTGGAAAAATTTCAGCATTCGCACAGGAGAAGCCACAGTACAAGGCTAGTTAACCATAAAAATCTTACCTGATAGGTTTAAGCATAGAAAAACAGCTATAGTCTAAGCCCTGAAGCTGACAGCAATACAAGAACAAAGCCTTTTTGATACTTATCTTAAAATCAATCTTCTCTTAACTAAATAATATTTCTTTCTTATTTTTATTAAAATCGTAAAGGTCATGACCGTAACCTTTAACTTTCATTAAACAGTTTTGTTGTTCTATCTCCGAAATAACATTGATTACTTGAATAATAAGAGCTTTGTATTATTATGCACAACTTTTACTTTTATTTGTCTTTATTTAATACCAAATACAATTTAGAAAATATTTTAATAAAATAAAAGCTTAATTGAAATTCCATCTGCAAAATTATGTTTTAATAATAAATTTCGATTCAATTGCTTGCAAAGCACACACCTCAATTTATTCATGAAATCAACTAGCTGTGCCCGCGACTTCGTTCGCGTGGTTGTCGAAAACTAAAATGCGTCGCTTAGATAAAAGTACATTAAATCATTGCCCTGCATGACAGGCCGTGTCGACGCTGCGTGCGTATTCTATGCGCGCCTCAAAGAGATGTCAGCAACATTGAAGGTGCCCCGCAAAGGCTGACGCCTGTCGGGGTTGTGGTTGTTCGAAAGAGATACTGCGGCCTCGACACAAAGGGCTAACACCACACCACATCTATATGATGGCATGGTTGGCGCAGTGGCTGTACGATTGGCAGTAGCTCTGCGTGTCGCAGGTTCAATTCCCGCACGGAACAAAAAATATTTATGTCGTGGAGTTATCTAATTTTAATGTGGTTTATAAAAAAATGAGATTTATAAAAAAATTAGATTTTTTACTGTGTAATTGGTAAATTTTTATTTGTTGACTATTCACGGAACATATCCGTTCAAATGAACAACGCCATCTATCGAAGACGAAGATAAACTACTAAAATTTAATTCATGGAAAGCGATCAAACACACTAAAGGGTTAGGTAGATTTTGAAAGCAGCATCATTTATACTAATACCTGCAAAGTACCTTTTGCTATCATAATTTTTTTAAAGTTATCTTGTGAAGGTATTTATTAATAAGTACCATATTCGTTTAATAGATGTCCTTGCATGTCTCATTTTTGATCATAATGATTAAGTTCTTCATGAAAACTATAAATTCATATATCTTTTGATAGAGAGCTCCGATTACGATGAAACAAAGACTAAGTAATACCTTAAGTTACGCACAATATTTATGTATAAAAGTTACCTACATTCATTTCGTAAATTTTACGTGATGCTTAGTCATCGAAACAGACAAACAGACAAACCGACAAACAGACAAAAATTCCAAAAATGCTGGAAATGTGTTCTGTTGATTATACTTTAACACCCTGACAATTTTTTTTTTAAATATTTTCGATGTACAAAAACGATTTCTCTACAGATTTATTATAATTATGTATAGATTATTGGACAATATAAAACAGCTAATATAAAAAATAAAATATGTACCTAGTGTATTAATACAGTGGATAAGTCACTACACCACATAAACTCATAACAATTTAAATGATGATGAGGTTCTATGTTAGTACACTGACCCAAAAACATGAAGTTTTCTTGAATGACCGCGTCGTAATCGACATGCGCTAACAGTAAAGGAACATTTGCAAACTTCGTCCAGAATTACGTGAAGCACAGCACTCCCCGGACTCGCTAAGTCCTTAGTCGTTAAAACTCCGTAAGTACCCTCCCCATATTCACGAGACCCGCTGCCCCTTCCGCAGTTTAATCTTCCATTAACAGAATATGAGCGACACCAGTGGGTAAGACACGTGCGCGTCACTAAACAGCTCGATGACAGTAACACTACCCGGCAGCCGGCACTACCGTACTCATTAGTGTTCGGTAACGGATGCGTCCCTCATGAATGATTACTCACAAACTTCCACTCGACTGGGACTGATCACAAGTCTAATTTATCACTTGTACCAAAATAAATGAAACCCGGCCGATACTTAAGCTCCTATTTAAAACATATAATAGCAGCAGAATTAACCAAGATCCCCAAAAACAATTCAGATAAATTCGACGATCTCGATGAGTGAAAAGGACGCGTTTCCCGAGGCTATTTCTTGGCCACGATAGTCTATTGTGATCGTGCCCGCGGCGTGCCGCTACCAGCGCAACCCTAATTGATATCAATTACCCGCCATCTCTCAAAATCTCTTTGAAACCGCCTTACATCTCCAAATATTCGAGCTCTCAGTTCGCATTTAATTTTATGAAAGTTTAATAAATTATTCTCATCTTCTAAAAGTGTGTCAGCGTTTTGTGTGGAAAAATGTATAGTAGCTATCTAATTTAATTAAAGAGTTTTCGATTAAATTTCGTATTCTTCTACCTTACCAATTAAATTGTCAGTCACGAAAATCAGGCCTGTCAGCATTTTCAGTCGCCCAACGTCTGTGTTTGCCAGGCGTTAAATATTTTGTTTAAAGCAAACTTTCCTGCAACCGTTTGTAATTTGAAATATGAACATGGGGATAGGAGCATCCTAATCTGCTAAGGTATACCCTACCAACTTGTTATTAACCCGTACACGTCAAAGTAGAATAACAGCTACACATATCCGATGAGCGAAGTTCAGGGCATTAGTTCAAGTTCCGTGTCGCTCCAGAAGCGTCCTCACAACTTGCTCCCATTAGCAAGTAACAGCTTTAATCCGTCTTGTGTAACATGACCAAAGAAACCAAAGATTAATGAAATGTAAACACATTTAACGACAGCATTAAGATCTGTTCGAACGGAGATAATGAGAACGCAATCTATTTACAGCTCCTCTAGTCACGCCACACTTAGGGAGCATGAATAAAGTATTTGGAATTTATATTTCAACCCTCATTTTATCTGGAACGTTCCGAAAATCGGAGTAAAAGATATAATTTCCAACCAACAGTAGGTAAAAAACAAAACGTATCTCATTAATCCATAAGGTAAGTTCCCCCGTCCGTCGCATATATTCGTAGCCAGTTTTTATAGTCTCCGTAAACGGTGAGGATAAGCCTTCACGTTAGTTCGCCTCATTACGCCTCCAATTTTATCGAACCAAATGTTTTCCGCCAACATTCCTGATCAAATTGCAAGGAAAAAGTTTGAATTTATTAAAATGCTTATTCAGGAGATCGTTTGTTACCGAAAATACGTATTTTGAAACTTGGAAGAACATAATGTCAGAAAACGTATTTTATTATTTTTTTTCTTATTTTCTCCTTTCGTAGATCTGGTATTTTTTTCCACGGTAATGAATACGATGTAGTGACTCTGGAGAAATCTCTCGTTGGCTTCTTATAAATTTCAAGATTTATGGATGACGGGCAAGTCTTTAATTATCCTGAAAAGGCGTTCTTCACTTACCCTGTTCATTAGATGGAATTATCAAAGTATATTTTATTTAACAGTAATCATTGACACTTGGTCACAATCATTGAGCAGTGGTGGGTGGCTCAGTGGCAGCGGCACCGACTTACGAACAGTGGTAGTCGTGGGTTCCAACCTAGTCAGGCGCATTACTTTGTGTAATTTATTTCATCACCACTGCTCTCAAAACGGTGAAGGAAAACATCGTGAGGAAACTGGCACGTCTTAGAACCAAAAATTCGAAGACATGTGACATCTACCAATCCGCACTGGGCCCGCGTGGTAGATCATAGCCCATCCCTCTCTTAGAGAGGAGGCCTGAGTCCCTGCAGTGGGAACATTATTATAGGCTGATGATGATTGACACTTGGTACAGGTAGGGTTAAGCCCGAAGCCTTAAAGTCAGACAACCATTTTTACTAAGGGTTATCGTATTACCCCGTACTAACTGAGTCGTAGACATCAGATCTGACCTCCACGAATACTGGTATTCAGCTGCATCCAGTTGAACTGGAAGCCGACTTCAATATAATTGGAAAAAGGCTTGGCAGATGATGATGATTTTATTTGGCAGTAAGCTACATCTAACATTTTACATAGAATTCAATTACATCAAGCACTCTAATAACACAGAATAATTTAGGAACTAACTCAAAATCAACAGACCAAAGCAGTGTCATATTTGCTCATACAACACAACATAATTATAATTAACTAGGTAAACCAATACGAGTATAATGAAACAACATGGGGGTTATTTGCACAGAGATGTGGGGTAGTTGTAAGTAAAGCTGAAACTATCGGCACTAACTAGGGTAAAAGTCTGACAACCAGTTTTACCAAGAAGTCAAAGTCAGAGTTTATCAGCACTTTTCGAACGTCAAAATTTACTTATTTACAAGAGACAGTCCCCCTTCGACACTTCCTAGTGTTTTAGCTGGAAAGAAGAAAGAAAAAGTGGCGGAACAAACTCCCCAGCATCACATCGTATTACCCAGTAGGTACTAACTAAGTCGTGGAGGTCAAATAGGAAGTCGCTCCATGTAAATTACTGGTATTCAGCTGCCTAAGAGGCTAGACAGATGATAATATTTTTTTCTACATCAAATATTTTACATAGAATCCAATTATATCAAGCTCCCAGTTAGTTCATTTAGCTTCTAATTCAAAACCAACACACATAATTTAATAGGTAAACCAATATAATCAAACAACATGGAGGTTATTTGCACACAGGTGTGGGAGGCAGTTGTAAGTGAAGCTGAAACTATCGGCACAAAAGTCTGACAACCAGCTTTACCAAGGGGTATCGTATTACCCAGTACTAAATGAGTCGTGGAGGTCAGATAGGTCACTCCTCAAACAGGCTAGGCAGTTGATGACCATTTCTTTTCGACTGTAGATAGCTTATCTGCTCTACATCTAAAATTTTACATAGATAAAACTCGTCAAAGATTCGAGTGGGGGGGGGGCTTATGACGTCACTCGCCGGTAAAAAATGTCATACATTGTCATAAAATGTCTTACAGTATGACTTCACACGTCTTCATTATTTGTTTACGTGAAAAAAGAAAAAATATGTGTCCAATATTTTTTGGAAATCTATTCGACGGACATAAATTATTACATTTTTTTGTCAACTACCCTAATAACAAGGTAGACCAATATAATGAAACAACTTGGAGGTTATTTGCACACAGGTGTGGGAGGCAGTTGTAAGTGAAGCTGAAACTATCGGCACAAAAGTCTGACAACCAGCTTTACCAAGGGGTATCGTATTACCCACTACTAACTGAGTCGTGGAGGTCAGATAGGTCACTCCTCAAACAGGCTAGGCAGTTGATGACCATTTCTTTTCGACTGTAGATAGCTTATCTGCTCTACATCTAAAATTTTACATAGTTCAATTATATCAAGAACAATAATAGCCAAGTGAAACATCCCTATTAGGAATGTTTCCTGATTAAAATATATGATTCTGTTTCGTCCACCAGTAGATTTATCGAAAAATGTTGGCTACGCATTTTTTGTTTTATCAAATTAATAAAAAATGACGAAGATAAAACTCGTCAAAGATTCGAGTGGGGGGGGGCTTATGACGTCACTCGCCGGTAAAAAATGTCATACATTGTCATAAAATGTCTTACAATATGACATCACACGTCTTCATTATTTGTTTACGTGAAAAAAGAAAAAATATGTGTCCAATATTTTTTGGAAATCTATTCGACGGACATAAATTATTACATTTTTTTGTCAACTACCCTAATAACAAGGTAGACCAATATAATGAAACAACTTGGAGGTTATTTGCACACAGATGTGGGAGGCAGTTGTAAGTGAAGCTGAAACTATCGACACTAACTAGGGTAATCCTCCAATCGACTAATCCTGAACTAATTGAACGGATTACTTCCCCTGACGAATTGTTAACGTCTGCCCGTAGATCTGCGTTAGAAGATAAACTCTATTGATTATGTTTGGCTGACAAACCTTGGCTACGTAACAGAGTTTATCTTAAATTAGGTACATCATATAACTAGGCATTCAATTTATAAGTTTTTATGTATTAAGTAAGTATCTGTAATTGAATACTTAAATAGATTTCAACGACCTTTTCAGGGTGCTTTTTTTTCAGTTTCATACATAAGAAACCAAACCATAAGCTCTATAAGGGCAGGGAATTTGCTATAATTCTCCAGCCATTGCGGGTTGGTAGATGGCACATGTCTTCAAATTTTTGGTTCCAATTAAATATTATTTACACATCATCTGTCTATAGCCTTTTTTCAATTACATTGGGGTTGGCTACCAGGTTAACCGGATGCAACCAACCCAGTCAGCCAGTAACCCAGTCAGTAATGGATAATACGATACCCCTTGGTAAGGCTGGGTGTCAAACATTCGGGCCACTGACTACCTGTTACGACTGTCAAAGATGTACAAATGACAGCCCGGAGCCGGAGGAAACTCGGTGTGAAATGGGATGGGTCCATCCACAGACCAACCTAGACAAGCGCAGCAGGTGATTGATCCGAGCGGCTGTTATCAATTCGCTACGGGCATCACTTTACATTATTTACACTTATTTTTTTTAGCTCGCCTTTGTACATAAGCTTTATACTTGTAATTTTTGTTTATATTTGTTATTTTATGTGTGCAATAAAGAATAAGATAAGAATAATACCACTTGGCCTTTTTGACGTGACAACGTCTTATAAATTCGTTTGCCGGGTGACACTTCAAGAAACTGCGTTACGCTCCGCTCACGTTATGCGCTCACAATGAGAGCGAGTGAGAGGCACGCGTCCCTTCCACTCGGGCATGGTTAGCCCGCCTAAGAGCGAGAGAGACAGACATAAAAAGTGAAAGGCACGCGTCCCTTCCACTCGAGCACAGTTAGATGTTTTAAATATAATTCTTTGTATAAATAAATGTTTTAAATTGTTACTATTATTTCATCCTTCTTCCTACTATACGAATGAATATTCACATTAAAATTATTTTACCACTCAAAGTCGTTGTCACGTAAAACTTTCGCCCGTATACCGACTTTACAGGCAACCAATTTTTTTTTTTACAGACTACATTGATACTTTGTCAAAGGTCTTAGCGATTGCGTCAGCAATAGTTAATTCACATTGGAGTGACCCTGGCACCCTGGCTAGCCGACAGCCGGCAGCCGCCTGAATAGGTGACCCTGTATCGATCCCGGCTTACCAAACTCCCTAAAAACATTTGTCACTCGCTTTCCGGCGGAAGTAAACATCGTGAAGGAAATGTGAGGTCGAATAAGTCAACCTATATAAAATATATACCCAAGGTCCGGACATTTATAGACGTTTTATAAAAAGCCATGGCGACAGAAACGTCGCCGTGCCGACTTCAACAGAAAACGTATTCGACGTTTTTGTGCCGAATTGTATGGTATGCACATCACTTATTAAATAGACACAATAAATTTTCTATTACATTATAACACAGCCTGGCTCGTTGATTTAGTGGTCTCGCAAATTGGTTAACGCAACTGCTGTGCTTAAAATCCTGGGTTTGGTACCCATGTCGGTCCAAGAGTTATTGAGTTTTTCCATCAGAAATTTCTTAGTAGCCGCCAAGGAGACTGGATCCTTGCCCGGTTGATGGCAATAGGCTCGCCCCCTCTAACGTGGGACTTACCTAAACATAACGGCGGCTTAATGGATATAATAATGGGTACACCTCGGCCTAACTCGAACAGATTTACCTAAGTTATGTACGACACCTGCATTACGAGAAGATTATTATAAAACCATTTAAACCTGCATGTAAAAATGTCTACATATTAGCAAATATACTCGTGATTTGCATCTCAAAGACTTCAAGTTTTTCCTTGACCCTGATGCCGATACCTTATTAGAAACCATTAGACACCTAAGTACTAAATAACAAGAAAATATCAACGTTTTGTCGCTAACAAATTGCCTCCACGCACCACAACCCGCACCACATACTTGTAACTACCACTAAAACTACTAAGCACATATTAATTGCCTTAAATAGGTAATTCAGTACAGTTAAAACGTTCACAGTTACGTAAACTAGAATTAGACCTCAAAAAGGTGCATGGACCCAAAAGTTGTAGTTGGTAACCGGCCTGGTAAACTGGCTGCTAACTACACTATAAATAAACTTGCCTTGGTACATTATGTTGGTACTTGGTTTATGTAGAAACCAGGGATGTTATGAATATGAAATTTCGGATCTGGATACGGATACGTATAATAATATTATACCCGTTAGGACATCGAAGAGCACTTGCGCCAGAGACTGAAGTACACGCCAAGAGTCCAGCTGCTGGAATCGCACCGCAACGTGAATTTCAAGGAGTTTGTGGTGCGCCTACCTACGTGCTATCTCCGATCGGTGATGGAAGAAAGTTTTTGGCCGGGATGTGGTGTTCCGTCGCTTCCGCAGACGAATTCCACAAGATCGCACAAAGTATCGTGCAAGTCAAGTGAAGTGCTAACATAGTTTTAAGTTACTTACACAGCATACTAATACAAATGTTATTAGTATGTATTATTTAGATTAAGGTATTTGTCTATGGGTCTTAGTTACCTGAAAATAAATGTATTCTATTACGGATTATCCGCTAGTTTCGGATAATTTCGGTTACGGACATTAGAATCTTACAATACAATCTGACAACTTGCAACTGACGGTTTGACCGGTAAAAACAAATACAATTTTATAAACTGTCAAAAATATTTATTTAACTAAAATCAAAAACCCCTACAATCCCGGCAATTACTTGAAAATACCCCTAACTAATATTATTTAGACTCCGCCTTTATCCGAAACTTTTAAATCGGTCACGGTTATGGATATTATTTTATTTCGGATATCCGATAGTTTCGGTTACGGAGCTCCATAGCATCCCTAGTAGAAACAACTTGGCCAAGTCCTACACTGACATTTCATGAAATATGTATAATAATGTGGGTGCCACTTGGAACCTTAATAGCCGAACTGTACTAGTCTAGCTTAACTACTTGGACTTGTGTTAGGTGCTTCAAGTGTGATAAAAAAAAAATATGAAGGAGAGCGGAGAATACTAGAGCCATGTTAAATCTCATATAAGGTAACTTCATATGTACACAAACTATATTTTACTTTAGATTTACACCTACTCCTTAGTCAATAAATCATAATAAGTAACTAATTCTGACTCGTCTCTTTGCTTCTGCTTCTGTCTTCTACGACTGCCTCATTGGATGTTGTCGCAAACGCGACTGTTGTACATGAAGTCTTAGGTGCGATTCACAGGTCAGGCAAAGTGTTATTGGGTTTTTCCTTCACCCCCCCCCCCCCCCCCCTATTACACGGGATTTAAACATAACTAGGGAAATGTAGGTGTACTAATACACACTTCTCTGTATAACACTTCGGGTTAAGGAACTATTTAGTAAAATAGAGAAATGATGAGAGTCCCTGATCTTTTTTGGAAACCACACATAAAAGGTATCTAAAACTACCAAATAAGTCATGTTAGAAAAAATACCTACAATCTTTCCATTTACATAGAATTGATTGATTTTCCAGTTCAACTTCAAAGACACCTCACAAAAAAACGTACGTCCAAATGTAATTGGAGCCACTTCAAAGCGAGGAAATATTCCGATAGGCTCGTTCAATGCACCGTGCAACATGGACCGGAGCCGCACACCTACATAGGTACACAGTACGACACAACTTAGAAGTTTATTTTGCTGTTAATACGAAACATAACATAACACATTACATCACGCCTTTTTTTTTCTTTTTTGTGGGTCACTCCCCCCCGCTCTTGGGCAGAGCGAAGGGGAGTGTCAGACTTCTACTGACTAAAAACCAAACCCTTCCCCCCCTCCCCTCCTTCCCCCCTTCTTCGCCCTTGTGTCGGAGCCGTGTTAACCTTTCGATAATCCACAGCCCCGACAGGATTACATCACGCCTGTAATCCGCCAAGGCAGAGGTGAACTTAATAGTACACCCACATTTCGCCAGTTATGTATTAAGTCCCATGTAATAGGGGGTGAGCCTAATATTGCCATCAACCGGGCACAAATTCAGAGTCGTGGATGTTACTGATAACTTCCACATTTCAACGTGTAAACGAACTCGAACGGGATTGAAGGAATTGACAGAGTCCGAATAACTTCTGAGTGAAGTAAAGCATTATTCAAGCTAGTACAGACAAAATTGCTGACTGGGGGCGGACATTTAACACTGACAGATATCAAGAAAGTATTCGTCAGTGTCCGGTGTTCAGAACTGCGTTCTCGATTTGTCCGTAGCGCTTTAACTGAACCTTAAAATAAACAACTACTTTCCAGTCTTGATCAATTCATTAAATGCACTGATGGAACCTCTAAATCGTGTCGAACTATACGAAGGCATGAATAAAACATCCAGTGGAAATATGAAGGCTTCGTCCTGGACGTAGCTACAAACGATAGTTATTTCAATTTATATGTTTGGGCTAGTTTTCGCAAAGTGTTTACACTGTTGGAAGAATCAATGTGAGACCAAATGCTGAGGAAAATTACAACTGTAGGATATTATGTTAATAAAATTAGAATAAATACTCATATAACATATCTGTTTGGATGAGCTCGTGGCTTGATAATAATTACCACTCGGGCATTGATATAATAAAACCCAAGATACACACTCCGCGTCTCAAAACCGTCCGCATAAAATGAGTTCACAATGAACTCATTTCAAATAGTCTCGCGTCGCTCGCGTCTCTGCACGGTCGTACAAAATGCTTTTTATATTGCTTTTTATAACGGCATTGTAAAAACAACTTTAAGGAATCTTAAGGTTGAATTTGCAAAAAAATAATTATGTTTATAGTGTAACGATAATAGTGCGTGTATTGGTGAGTGTTTGGGGACAGCTTCGACTGTTTGTTTTGTTCGAGACTGTGCATCTAGGGTTTTATTATATCAATGCACTCGGGTCGATCTTTAGGTTAAGCCGCGGTTGCCTAGGTTTGTCTGTGGATGGGTGAACACCCGTTACATACTGAGTTTAATTCGTGCCTCGGAAAACACGTTGGGCTGTTGGTCCTGGCATTTGTTGGCTTTGGCAGTCGACTCGTTACAGGTAGTCGTGACCTGAAATTCTGACAACCAGTCTTACCAAAGGGTATCGTATTAACTGGGTTGGGTGGACGTCAGATAGGCAGTCAATCCATGTCAAATACTGGTATTCAGCTGCATCCGGTTAGACTGGAAGCCAACCCGAATATGGTTGGGAAAAGGCTCTATAGGCAGATGATGATAACATATCAGAATTCTGTTTGGTTCACTTATTATAGTAACCAATCTTTCGGTCCATTAGTGGTAAATATGAAATGTTTTAAAATCTAAAAACTTTGTGATCTGTAGTTATTTTAGTTTCAGTTGCCATGATCAAATTATTTAAATAGGTAGCAAACAGAAATGATATACCAACTTAAAACATTCAATTAACATTCAAAACTTCAAACGAATTCGGTTTAACTAAAACAGAATCGTTAATCCCATTTCATACTAAAAAAGTTTAGTTTACAGCTGACATATTCCGCTTACGATCCCACGCGAGCGAAGCTGCGGCCGGAATTAATTAATTATTTAATTAACGACAAGCATTGACGACACAAACATTAAACTAGATACTTAGTACTTACCTACCTACTTACTTGACGTCGACGTGGTGTTCGTACACCGTGGCTTTGGCTAAGACTGGCGGATTAAACACCCATTTGCAAGTAAAATTATTCAAGTTCTCTGTTAATCCTTACTTGAAACTGACATGCTTCTATGTAATATTAGAGATCCCGCTTGAAAGATACCGCGGCCTCGATATTAAAGGGCTAAGAAGGAACACGGGTGGTTTTTAGTCAGTAAAACTCTGACACTCCCTTTCGCTCTGCCAGAGCGGGATTTGATGATTTTCCACCCACGAAAAAGAAAAAAAAGGGGTGTGAGAAAATCTGGGCATATAATATGAACTGAATAACCCTATCCTTGTTTGAAGTTTCTTATGCCAAAGTCAATGGCAGTTTTTTCCGAGGTTGTTCGAGAATTGTTTACCTTGGATAAACTCTGCAGTTTGGTAAGAACAAGTTTGAGACGGAGACTAACGAAGAAGTACCTATTCAGCTGAGCTGAGCCATTCCCTATAATAACGGTTAATGTAATTAAAGCTGAAAACCGTTCATAGTTATCACCAGCCTTTTCCAATCTAGGTAGAGATCGACTTTCAGTCCAATCAGTCAACCATTAATCATCCATACTTCTAACAACTGCGATATTTTATTGTTATAATAAAATTATAGTAATAAATAAAATTATATGTAATCACTCAATTCCGTATACTATTAGGTACTTTCCACAGAATTATCTTTGAGTGGGTTATATAGTACATATTTAAATGATAATGTTTATTGGCATTATCAAGGGAATTCAAACCAAACTATCTACACTACGTTACTGAAGGTTGAAACGTACTGAAATACGACCTCCGTATTTTCACTAATCTCAGGCACCGAGAGAAGCCCCCGGGTGCCAGCAGAATTACAGAACTAAAGTATATTCACATTAAGCTTACCTACCCATTCATAATATCATTATTAGTTAAAGGAATATCAACTTTATAAACACAACATAACATCACGCTTGTAATCCCCGAAAGGCAGAGGGATAGGTATCTAATAGCATACCCTGATTTCTAAGGCCTAAGTATGTAATAGAGAGCGAGACTTGACATCAGCCGAGTACAGGCTATAAGTAAGTGTAACATAAGTTAATATCAAGAATAGTGCTCTGAAAAAGTCGGTAATTGAACTTTATCAAGTTGTTTTTCCAAAACCTGAGGTTTGTGTACGTGTTTGGATACTAAATCGTGAAAATAGTATACATACTAATGAGTGTCCTTCAAGCTGCGAACAACATTTCAATTTACCCGTCCACGTAATTGAATACACATGTACGGAGTAATAGCACAAACTCCACATTACTCTATATAAACACAGAAATTTCAGAAACTGTATAATTTTGTAATAACTAAAGCTCACATAAGCAAGGGACTCGAAATTTTAGAGAACTCTACACAAACTTTTAGAAGTAGTTAAAAGGATTATTTAAATATTTGTTTCGAACCAATTCACAGAAGTTATATTGACTTTGGAAATTAATATTCATTATAACGTATTTTGATACCCAAAACTCTGAGAGCACTTTCAAAAACTCTTTTAGAAATTGGCATTTCAGAATATTTTTAAAATTGTAAAGGGTTTTTATTAATTATATACAAACTTGATATATATTTATATTGAAAATAGCCAATGGGCTCGCCCTCTATAATATGGGACTTAAAACATAACTGGCTAAATGGGGGTGTAGGTATACTAAAGGTACTACTCAGATAAGCCCTTCGGGGATGACAGGCGTGGTGTTATGTGTATTAGTATTTTAAGTATACCAACATACCCAATTACCCAATAATGGTTTAACAAGAACTAAAAATAGCCTCGGTAATGTACCTACCACACATCCTATTAACCACTTTAGCTTGAGACGTTAAAAAGTAAGTCTAACCTGCTAACCCACCTAAACTTTATGTTTCTTCTATAACACCAAAATACACGCATGTTTTTAAACGACGTAAACCCACTTAAGGTATCCTCTCATACATTCTTGGCAGGAACCAGGGCCAGGGGCGCCACCTACCGCCCTTCTCACGGAACTACGCACTCTAGGAATTTATTATTAACGTGTCGGGTTCTTTACCATGTTTTCCTACACCTTTTTAGACCCGTAATAGAATTGTTTACATTGTGAACCTAAACACTAAGGGTGAAAGCAGGTATGTTTGAGTACCCCGCCATTATATTCTCTCCAAATATGTTACCTGCCTCATGCCTGATATGGATTTATAGGTTGACAGGTAGTTTGGCCGAAGGATTGTAATTTGTGGGAGATCTGGAGTCTAAACTAAGCCTAGGCCTGTATTTCAGAACTCCAGGCCCCCCATCACATCATAAATAGTTATTGTCAACATGAAAGTGGTGTGAAATTGGTGACGGTGTGTAGGTATATGTATTTATGGGTGTGTGTGTAGGTATGTGTGTGGGTGTGTGTGTGTGGGTGTGCGTGTTGGTGTGTGTTTGGATGTGTGTATTTATAATATAAGTATGTATACATTAATTGCACAAATGAGTATATTATGAATATATATATATATACATGTCGGAGTTTGCAGTCTCTGAACGTGGATAAAATCAGAACTACTGGAATGTCGAGCAACTATTGTCGTGTAGTTCAACCTCTTTAGTAGTTGCTTGGGTGTGTTTAGTTCTGGCACGATTTATAACGACAACTGTCAGATGAATGATGACGGAGGCGCTCGTCAATTTAGAGGAGCCCGAGCCAGCAGGGGCTTCTGGGGCAGACGGCGCTGTGGTTGGTCGTGGTCGTGTTTCCTACTAACCTCACTGCATTCCATGTGGTTGACTTCATCGTTTATCATGAACCACTGACTGTTATTTTGCGATATCCATCCTGTCTTATCATCGTCATCATGAAGAATACCGTATTCTCCGATATCAGAAGTGGGATAGAACCTTATCCACGTGCTTGGTGCTCAACTGTCGACATTTGTTTGACCGAGCAGCCATTGGAAGGCGGAGTCCTAATCATTGCCCTAAGCAAGGCGCTGAAAGATATCACGTCGACCTGGTGGTCGCATGTATCGCATGCGGAACAAATAACGGTATCGGTACACAATCAAATCCATTATTGGGTAAGTATTGCAACAAACCCGACGGCGACGTGTGGATAGCGGCTCTGTGAAGTTCGCAGCGTCCTTGGACAGCTACAGCAACCGGGTGAGTCGTACTCATGTTGTTTGATTCTGGCGCAGAGTGTTCTCTTGTTGAACAGTGTAGCTTCTAAATTCTCGGGTAAACGTGCACTTTCAACCGTGCAAGTAATTGGTATTGGTAATAATTCGAGCGTTTATAACTCCGAACAAATTCTTAGCGTTGTTGTGATTGATAATAAATAACGATTTGACGATTTTATCTTGCGTACTACCTGACGACTGTGTGAAATACGACGTTACGATCGCACGCGTTATTTGGCCACTTGGCTATTCGGTACATTTCACTGAATCAACCCTATCTATTTTGTGAAATGAAAATGTAAATTGTTGCGATTTACTTCCTTTATTTGAGATTTACAATGTTGATTCTGATATTACAAACGAAACCAAATACCGGTTGACGTCCTTTCTGAACGCGTTTTCGAATACTTTTATCGTTGGTTTACCGTTAGCTTGAATGACTACTGGTTAATTAAACATTCGATTAGTGAATCCAGCTCGTATGGTAAGGTGAACAGCAAGTGTAAGCATAAAAGTCAGTGAGATATTGAGAGCTAACTTCATTCATTTTATTGGGCGATAAGTAGGACGGAGACAGGTGTATGTGGAAAGACTACCGTGAACTAAATCTTAACATAGTGTCTGATCTAATCCCTCTGCCGTTGATGGGCGATCAGATTGCACGATTATCAGGCGTTTGCTATTACACCTGTCTTGATTGCGCGAGTGGCTTACATCAAAGTCCCGTCAGTGAAGATAGTATTATTGCTGCATTCGTCACCCCTCACGGGCAGTGAGAGTATCTAGCGATGCCGTCTGGTCTTCGTAACGCTCCGAGCGTATTTCAGCGTGCGTGTCTAAAGCACTTGGTGAACTTTCTCATCGTATGCTGCACTTTTCATGAACGACAGTTTATTTCTGTCACGTGATAAAGAGGAAAGTCTGACCCGGTTGCAGGAAGTTCTTGCGGCGTTCACAAAAGCAGGCTTTTCTTTGAAATCTTCAAAATACTCTCTGGAGAGGAATGGTGTGTGTGGAATTTGATTATGGTGTCTCAAGTGGTGCCCCATAGAGGATGAGTCTACTTTATCGAGTCTGAGTTCAGATCTTTACAGATTTCTCAAGAATAAGACGTGTTCCATTGTTCATTCTCATCAACAGTAAAAAGTTTGAATGGAAAGCTGAGCACGAAATTGTCAGACAACGTGATTTCGATTATAACGAGTAAACCCGTCCTCATGATATACAACGCAGAGCTTCCAATCGAACTTCATACTGACGCGAGCGCTGAGGGTTGTTGTGATTCTTTCCAAAAGCTCTCTCGATGGTAAATGGTGATGGTGATTGCATGTTGTCGAGTATTTCAGCAGGTGAACCGCGGGAGGAGTCAAAGTACCAATCCTACGTATTAGTAACTCTAGCGGTCGTGAACGTTGTGATTGTGAATCACTTTTGACATTATCCTACAAGGTTATTGTTTTACTATTGTCACGCTGGTGGGCTTTCCTTCAGACTTTCTATTTCGACATTGAGTATTGACACCATTTTGCTGAGCTTAACAAGACTCCTATTCTTAAAGTTTCCATCCAAAAGACAGCGGAAAGGCGAGTAGAGTTTGCGATTCTATCTGAAAATTGGCATTTCGCTGAACAGTTCCAAGACTCAGAAATTCAGGACATCGTCTCTAAGTTCAAAAACGGTTAGCTTTTAGCGGAAGTAGTGAAAGCTTATGTGTTACGAAAGGTGTGTTACTTCGTAAAGTTCTGTTCTTTTATCATACCTTGAGCTTTTCGTTGGTCCTTGGTGAATCTTGTTCATGAAGCCCTCATGCATCTTAGTTGGGAAAAGAGTTTGGAGAAGCTCTATAAAAGTTATTGGTTCGAGCACATGACCAAATATTGTCAGTTCGTGGAAAATTGTATTAGACGTAGAGTCTTATAGTCTTCTTCCGGTCTGGTGCAAGATGAGTTGCATCCAATCCCAAAAGTGAATGTCCTATGGCACACGGTGCATATTACTCAGGAAAGTTGACTGAGAATAATTACGTGAAAGAGAATGTAATAGTTTTCATAGACGCGTTTACGAAGTTTGTGTTATTGTACCACTGTCTACGTCTTTATGCAGCCTGCACTATTAAAGCTTTGAGTTCCAGTGTTGCTCTATTTGGTTTGCACTATTATCACTGACCAAGGTCGTTGCTTTGTCAGTAGAGAGTTGACCTCGTACAAAAATAAGGCCAAAGTGGTTGATTTCGGTGTTGGTGATTTGGTCAATTAAGAGAGAAACCAAACCAAATTAGAACCCAAATTTAAAGGTCCTTTCAAAGTTGTAGAGTCACCTGAAAATGATCGCTATGTTTTAAAATCACTGACAGGAAATAGAACGTACAAGTACGCTCATGACTGCATTCGAAAACTGCCGCAAAGTGGAGTTTCCTCTGAGCTTAATCCTATTAGCGAGAGCGATGAAGACTAAAGAAATCTCTTTTATTTGATTGTATGCACACTTGTAACTATTTGGCCGCACTGCACGTCTTGTCGTAATATCTGTAACTGCAGTTCGAAGCTGGACAGCGGCGGTGAGCGGCGGTAGACGTTGTGGCGGGGGCCAGGGTCTTGTAGAGACTAGATAAGTTTGGCCGACTTGGACGGACCAGGAAGTCACGAGGACTTTAGGGCTTGGTTGGCCCAGGGTGACATATGCCATTAGATAGACTGTGAGTTTTGGGCCTGGTCAGCCCAGGGTGACATATGCCACTGACTGTAAGTGTTTGGGCCTGGTTTGCCCTGAGTGACATGGGTCACTAGACTGTAAGTGTTTGGGCCTGGTTTGCCCCGGGTGGCATGTGTCACTAGACTTTGTGTGTGTGAAGGGCTTGGTCACCCCTGGGTGGCATGTGTCACTAGACCGTGAATTAAGGGTTTGGTCAGCCCAGGGTGGCATGTGCCACTAGACTGTATGTGTGACTTTTTGCTAAGGGCTTGGTCAGCCCTGGGTGGCACGTGTCACTAGACTGTGAATGTGGGCTTGGTCAACCCCGGGTGACAGTTTGTCACTCTAGTACTATAAATGTGGGCTCGCAGTCAACCCCGGGTGACGGGCTGTCACTAGGACTGTGAATTTGGGCTTGGTCAACCCAGGGTGACAGGTTGTCACTAGGAATGTGAATTTGGGCTTGGTCAAGCCAGGGTGACAGTGTCACTAGAATAAGCTGCCTGGGGCAGCTGGGTTACAAGAGTGTGTGCAATTAGTGAAGTATTGCTTTGTTTGATTATGCACAGTACGACGCGAGTTTTTAATTGTTTTGAATTAATGCGATTGGACCTTTGAATTAGATTTGCTTTCATGATTTTACGACTCTATTGACAGAGGCATTAATCTTGGTCAGGTAGGCCGAGTCGATAGTCTAGTTTAAGTTTGTGTTCTCGTCGGTACAGATACCATATCACCACCACACGAGGACGTGTGATAGTCAGTTCTGGCCGTGTCGGAGTTTGCAGTCTCTGAACGTGGATAAAATCAGAACTACTGGAATGTCGAGCAACTATTGTCGTGTAGTTCAACCTCTTTAGTAGTTGCTTGGGTGTGTTTAGTTCTGGCACGATTTATAACGACAACTGTCAGATGAATGATGACGGAGGCGCTCGTCAATTTAGAGGAGCCCGAGCCAGCAGGGGCTTCTGGGGCAGACGGCGCTGTGGTTGGTCGTGGTCGTGTTTCCTACTAACCTCACTGCATTCCATGTGGTTGACTTCATCGTTTATCATGAACCACTGACTGTTATTTTGCGATATCCATCCTGTCTTATCATCGTCATCATGAAGAATACCGTATTCTCCGATATACATATATGTATTTTATACTGAAATAAATACAATAACATGACTATAATTTTACCTACAAATACGTACGTACGCAATTATGAACTGCCTATCTCACTTACTTAGCAATCTCTAATAATTTTTCTGTTTCCGTATAGTTTAACTTTAGCAACCAATTAATAATTTTAGTTTTACATTCAACCTTACTGCAATTTGCTATATTAGTAATTTTATTAAGTTTATTATACAATTCACCTCCACGGAAAGGGAAGAATCTTTGTGCGAAGGAAGTTCCAACCGCAGTCGTCCTACATACTGCAAAATTTCTCCTGGAGAGACCTATGCGTTTTCTGCTTTCTTCGGATAGCATTGAATGTTGGAGTAATGAAGTAAGCATTATGTACAGCTGACGTACAGTTAGCACCTGTGCTTCCTCATAAAGTGTAATGGTGCTGAAAAGACGTGGTTTCGATAAACTAACTTTTAGTATTAACCTTTGGGCTCTTTCTACTGTTATTAGCTTGGTTTTACATGCCCCGCCCCAAGTGGTAATGCAGTAGCCAATGATAGATTGCACCAGAGCCTCGTATACCATCCTCATCGTTTTTTTGTCTATTAAGTCACGGAGTCCTTTAAAAATGTAAGTGAGCTTCCGTATTCTTTTAGACAAAAAGTTTATGTGGTTTTCAAAAGTTAGATTTGAGTCAATTTCAACTCCAAGGTACTTAATACTTTTTGTAGAATTAATATTGGGACAATTACAGTTTGGAGTTGGAGGGAAATTACATTTGTGCGCACGGATATTGGAAGTACGGCGGTTGGCAAGTTCAAATTGATTACGAATACTGTATAAAATGTATTTGGTTTTGTCTTCATTTAAGGTGAGGGAGTTTGAGAATAGCCAGTGACACACAGTGTTAAAACCATTTTGCGCGAGATTAAAAAGCTCAATCCACGAGTCAGCGAAAAAGGTTAGGGCAGTATCGTCTGCATAGGCGGAGATGCGGCAATTTGTGATCTTAAGGGAACAGAGCTCGTTAATATAGCAGAGAAAAAGAGTGGGACCTAATATACTGCCTTGTGGCACCCCAAAATCAACTGGCAGTTCGTTACTAATTTGCTCGCCAATTTTAACCGATTGGGTTCTATTACTTAGGTAATCCGTGAGTAAGTCCAGTGGAACACCTCGAATACCAAGATCTTCCAGCTTTTGCACAAGGCGGGGTACAGAAACAGTGTCAACATATAAAGACATAGACTTCGTATTTTGTATTACACTGACCTATATGAATAAAAGAAGTACCTACGTTATGCTAAGCATACTCAAAGCGAGTGTAAAAAGCAACGGGCAATAATATTCTTTCATCTCTTGACAAATTAAATTACGTATACCTACCTTCTACAAGTGCGGACGTCCTGAAAAGCCTGAAACACTTCTCGCTCATGAGAAGATATTATTTTTGTACTTCCTGTATCCATTTTATTTTTCTTACCCTTCAATAAACTTTATGTCTTTCTAAAAACACCTACTTGGCGTACTTTTAGCCCTACCACACGTTCAAGCTTCACCACACTCTTGGTTCACACTTCACAGTACATCGCGCGGATGGTTGGTAAAACTGTATTACCATTACCAACCACGTGCGCGATGTACTGTGTGCACCGTGTAATCGCGCAGGCAAGACTGTGGTGAAGTGTGAGCGTATGGTAGGCGCAATAAGTACGTGTTCCTCGTTAGGTTTCTTCGAATTCGAATATTCCTGAAAATTTCATTAAACACTCTTAGCGAGAACTAATCCCATGAAGGGAGGGACAAAGACCAAAATAATGCCTTTTAAGTTTCAGAAACACAATAGAAAATAAGAGTTGAAAAAACATAAATATTATTACTTTACATTAGACACGCACCTCTGATTTTTCGGATTTATTTGCGTATTGTATCTAGGTCTCACTTGCTTCGGTGATGAAAAACATCGTGAGGAAACCAGCATGCCTGCGAGATATTTGTCGACGACATGTAAAGTCCAAGTCAGAGGGCAAAAAAAAAAAAAAAAAAAGGCACTCACCACACGATTAAGATTGTCAGAAATGGTCTATATTTTGAAAAAACAGACACGACGCGTATTCAGGGCAACACACTACACCAGAATTAACAACCTTCATTTAGATGCAAATCGATGTAACATATAACTAAGACATATAATCTCTTTAGCCAGTTAAGCCCAAATATATTCAGATACGATTGCCGTTTGATTGCATCCGGCTGATAATTACCGCGTGTTGATATATGCTGGTATTAGCGAGCAACTACGACGTCATGATTAATATTTAGTTACGGGGGATGTTGATCATGTTAGTTCTTGGACGCACTGTTCGTGAGGCAGAATTATTGTGATGATAACATTTTCTGTAACGATTTACGGTAACTTCATAATTTTGAAGAAAAAAGGTTTTTAAATTACCAAATTGAAGTTATTGAATGTTAGTAAATCATAACATAACATCCCGCTTTGTGTTTGCAGACAGAGGTATATCCAACAAATACACACTCATTTTGTCAATTATGTTGACTATTGACACTATTGTTGACGTTGTAAGGCCCAGGTAATAAGGGGTAAACCTATTTCTATTAACCGGACACAAATACATACTCTGTGGCTGCTACTGAGATACCTATTTCTGACAAAACACAATAACAACTTGCCCGAGCCAAGAATCTTGCCCGAGCCAAGAATCTTGCCAGAGCCAAGAATCTTGCCCGAGCCAAGAATCGGATCCAGAACCTCATTCTCACGCTCGTTACCACTAGTGACTGGATCAACAAGGCAGTCAGAGGAGTCTTAGAGTATTTTAAAATGTTACATTGATAAGAGATAAGAATACCTAAGTACTTAAGAAAGTATTCTTATAGTACATTATCTTGAAAAGCCTTATCTTTTGGTTTGGCAGCAGGTAATGTCCTCCACAATCTTCAGATATATAGCGGTTTCCTCCTACAAACTTAATTGTTTTAGCAAATTGACACTAGTAATCTCTTGGTACATCGAGAACGTTACGACCCTTGAGTGGAACCATGTCATAAAAGCTTTCAGGGAGCCCATTACCTACGTCACAGGTTGTAAGTCGAAGACATGGTGCATTCAGCTTCTTATTTGAAATCATATTTGGATTTTTTTTGTATAGTTTTTCCAGTTACTGTACCTTTATTTCAAATTCAAATTACCTTTGTACGCGGTACTCTATTATGTAAATAATAAGGCTAACATCAAGAAACCAACAAAACAATGCTACGGACGACTCGTGAACTCAGCTGTTCACTTCCTGCCTAGCTCCAGAGTTCAACGAACTCGTCGTCGCACTTGCCGTTTGCTACGTGCGTTTTGTCACTGTAACGACACGTTACGTATAACTATAAGAAAATGAATGATAAAAAAATGAAAAAAAAATTAATGAATGATGTATGAATGTGGACGAGACAAAAGGAGTATGAAAGATCGTAGCAGGTGGCATTCTGTGGTTTCTGCCTACCCCCATGGGAAAAGAGCGTGAGTTTATGTATGTATGTGTTGTATACTTGTATACCTACAAGCAATGTGTGTAACTGTGTAGCGATGCGCGGCGCCAAGGACTGCCTGCGCAGACGACGCGCGCGCATCGCCCCGCACCCCGCGCCCCGCACTCCGCGCCCAGCCGCGTTGTTTGGAAATAAAGCTCAGTGCGTTCTCAGGCAGCCGTAGTTTCACTTGTACCCGTATCCAACAGTGGCGACGAGAGCGACCCACGCTTTAACAAGATGGCTCAGTTTAATTTCGGTATTTTAAGTAATTTCGACCACACAGTGCACGAATGGCAGGCGTACAAAAGTCGCCTGCGGCAATGGTTCGTGGCAAACGAGATTTCGGAGAAAAACGACGCTACGGGTTCAAGACGGCGAGCAATCCTACTGAGCGCACTCGCGGATGGTACCTACCAGCTCGCAGCCGACTTGGCTTTGCCAAAACAGCTGGAGGAGGTGCCAATAGAAGATATTTATGTGCTCCTTGACACTCACTTTTCCCCGACAAAATGTGGATTCGGAGAGCGGTACGCATTTTACGCGGCAACGCAGCAAACGGGCGAGACGCATGCGCAGTGGGCGGCAAGACTGCGTGGCCTCACGAAACATTGCAAGTTCGCCAACGTAGAAGAGGCATTGCGAGACCGTTTCGTGATGGGTATGTTGGCGGGTCCCGAGAGGGACAAACTGTTCACAAAGGACACAGAAACCTTGACCCTGGCAAAGGCGGTGGAGTTGGCGCAGAGCGTCCGGTGCGCGCGGGCAGGCGCCGCCGCCGGCGTTTCCACGACGGCGTCGACCACACAGCAAGAACATTCAGTGTTCAAGGTGCAGGGCAAGAGTGCGGGTTCTGATAAGGAACCGGTAATGGAGAAGTGTTCCGTGTGCGGTCGAAAAAACCATGCATCGTCTCAGTGCCGATTCGCGAGTTATTCTTGTAGGAAGTGTAATAAAAAGGGTCACTTACGTAGAATGTGCAAAGTAAAAAGTGTGGTGGCCGGTGACGTGAGTGAGGAGAACGACGATGGTGAGGTTTTATGTTGTAACATCATTTCAGAGCGGGGAGAACCCATGACAGAAATCGTGTCCATAAACGGCTCACAAATCAAATTCGAGATTGATAGTGGATCTGCAGTAACAGTAATTTCCGAGAGTCTATACAACAAATGTTTTGGCAGGTTACCCTTGTTACCACCTAAGAAAAGGCTATTTACCTACACGGGCAGCAGTATTGTGTGTCTCGGTATAATTCACCTCCCGGTTACATATAGGCTGAGCACACGCACACTAGATGCTTACGTGGTACGCAGCGAAGGCCCGCCATTGCTCGGAAGAGATTTTTTATCCTTATTTAAGTTAAAACTAGCACCCTGTAATTTCATAAATAATGAAGCAAAAACAATCGATGACTTGCTTATTAGATTCAGAGACGTATTTTCAGATCAATTGGGTAAATTCAATAAGTTCAAGGTTAAATTACGTTTAAAAGATGATGCAGTGCCAATATTTTTCAAAGCGCGTCCCATCGCTTTTGCATTGCGAGACAAGGTGGATAAAGAGATAGTCCGCCTTGTAAACTTAGGGATACTTAAACAGGTTGATCATTCGGAGTATGCATCACCCGTAGTGCCAGTATTAAAGCGTAATGGAAGTGTTCGGCTGTGTGCAGACTATTCTGTAACCATAAATAAACAATTAGTTGTAGAACAATACCCGTTGCCTACTATCCACGAGCTGTTTTCAAAATTGCATGGAGGTCAACAGTTTTCAAAATTAGACCTATCCATGGCCTATAATCAGTTTGTTTTAGACGAAGACTCGCAAAAGATTACATGCATAAATACTCACCGCGGTTTGTTTCAGTATACACGTATGGTTTTTGGTTTAACGAGCGCACCGTCTATCTTTCAACGCGCAATGGAAAACGTATTATCTGGTATGGACGGTGTGTTATGTCTTTTAGATGATGTCCTTATCACAGCCGAAGGACCGGGATTACATTTACAACGGTTAACGGCAGTGTTACAGAGGCTGCAAGACGCAGGACTAACCTTGCAAAAAGAAAAGTGTGAATTTTTTAAGAATGAAATCAATTACTTAGGGTATGTAATTAACAAAAATGGTTTAAAAAAATCATCAGATAAAGTAACAGCAATTGAGAAATCTCCAGTGCCCACTGATGTAGGCAAACTTCAATCATTTTTAGGATTAGTCAATTATTACCGTAATTTTGTACCTAAGGCGTCCGAAATTTTAAGTCCCCTATACGATCTTTTAAGGAAGGGTGTTAAATGGCATTGGGCCGACGAGCATCAAAGAGCGTTCGTCAAAATAAAAAAACATTTAACGTCGGATCAGGTGTTAGCGCATTTCGACCCAAATGCAAAGTTAATCCTCACAGTGGACGCTTCACCTAATGGGTTAGGTGCGATATTATCGCAAACAGGTATAGATGGATGCGAGCGTCCCATTTCGTTTGCATCACGCACTCTAAACACAGCTGAAAAACGTTATTCTCAAATTCAGAAAGAGGCAACGGCTATTATCTTTGGAGTTCGGAGATTCCATCAGTACTTGTACGGTAAGTCAGACCCGTTCATCCTTCGCACTGATCACAAACCTTTAATTTCAATTTTTGGGCCGCATAAAGGTATACCGGAGGTTTCGGCAAATCGATTACAAAGATACGCATTGTTCCTCAGCGCATATAATTATAAGATAGAATACGTTCGCAGCGAAAACAACAGCGCGGATTATTTGTCCCGCGCAAGTCTTCCCGACGACGATAAGCAATCGCGGTCAATGACCGCGGACAGCGAACGCGAGGACAGCGCTCAACACGCTGCCGCCGCGGCCGCCCCGATTGATCGCGCGTCGTATGTCCACTTTGTAATAGACGGACACATGCCAGTTACGCGGGACGAATTACGCAGGGAAACTAGCCGAGATGCTAGTTTAATGAAGGTGATTGATTTTATTTTTAAGGGTTGGCCTAGAAGCGTGTCGGATGTCGACTTAAAACCGTTCCACGCATGCAGGAATCAATTATCTTATGAAGACGGCTGTGTTATGAGAGGGCATAAATTGATTTTACCAGAAAGCCTAAAAATGAAAATGTTAAACGAACTTCATACTTCCCACCTGGGAATTGTAAAAACAAAGGCCGAAGCTCGTTCGCGGTTCTGGTTTCCGGGTATTGATAAAAAAATAGAAACTATGATCAACTCGTGTAATGTTTGCATACATTTACGACCTACCCCCCCGCGCGCCCCGCTTGCGCCCTGGCAATACCCACCTCAACCATTTTACCGGTTGCACATAGATTTCTTGGGTCCGTTAGATAATAGACATTATTTAATTGTAGTAGATGCTTATACGAAATGGGTGGAAGTTTACGATATGTGTGGTTCAACGACCTCATCAGCGGCAGTAGAAAAACTATACGAGTTTGTTTCAAGGTTCGGGTTACCAAATACAATTGTAAGTGATAACGGCACTGCTTTCACGTCACAAGATTTTAAACGATTTTGTACAATTAACGGGATTGAGCACGTGACATCACCGCCCTATCATCCTGCGAGCAATGGCCAGGCCGAGAGTTACGTAAAGATCGCAAAAAAGGGTATAAAATCCTGTATTTTATCCAGTAGCAGCCAAAAAGACACCAAGGTTAAACTGTTAAAATATCTTTTTGACTATCGGAATTCGGTACACTCAGTAACAGGGTTCTCTCCGGCTCAATTAGTTTTTGGCCATAAGTTAAGATCAAGATTGGATCTATTGTCGCCGGAACCGCCGCTGTCGTCGCCCTCACACGCGTCACTGGACAGCGCAGTGAAAGCAAAACAGTGTTTACAGAGTAAATTCTACGGAGGCAAAAATACACAAAGTTTTGAAAACGGACACGAAGTTTTATACAAAAAATTTAACAATAAAGACAAGTTCACGTGGTGCAGAGGCAAAATAATAGGCAAAAGTGGTAAAATTGTGTATTTGGTTAAAGACAATTTAACAGGGAGTGTAGTAAAAAAACACAAAAACCAGATTGTGTTATATAAAGGCAATAGCAATGTACAGCAAAGTTGGGATGCTGGCGAAATAGAGGATGATGGTGATGATGACATATCATCAGCAGCACCACCGAGCCCCCAACCCGCGTCTCAAGTTGACGCCGCGGGGGAGGGGGGGCAGGGTGCAAGTACGCCGACCTCGCCTCCCGCACCTGTGGCGCCTGGCCATCCCGGTAGGGTGTTGCGCCAACTTCCAAAAGTAGACTATAGAAGCCTGGCGTTAGGCAAGTGACAATAGTAGTAGTTGTAAGGACCTTTATGTACCTACTTTAGTTTTATTATTTCGTATGGTTATGTGTTGTTTTTATCTGATTGTATCTTGTACCTATTGTATCTTTCGAAATAGGGTTGGGAGATGTTGTATACTTGTATACCTACAAGCAATGTGTGTAACTGTGTAGCGATGCGCGGCGCCAAGGACTGCCTGCGCAGACGACGCGCGCGCATCGCCCCGCACCCCGCGCCCCGCACTCCGCGCCCAGCCGCGTTGTTTGGAAATAAAGCTCAGTGCGTTCTCAGGCAGCCGTAGTTTCACTTGTACCCGTATCCAACAGTATGTTATAAGAAAATAAAATTGGATTCCCATACCGTTCCTAAAATATATTCTTGTACCGGTCATCTTAGTGTGATATACTAAATTCACCCCATGAGTATACGGCGGGCTGTCCCCAACACCCTGTATCTACAAGGGTCCGGGGTTCAAACATAAAGTTATTTCCAAGTCAAACACCGAACCCACGTTACTGAAAATATCTTTGATATTACGACGGTCGGAAAATATATCCATATAAAATAGAAACTTTAGTTAAGTATTAAAATTATATATTTCAATCCATTGGTCACCAATGGGAAACCCTGTAGTTGCTTAATACAAGGCCAAGCGAAAAAGCCTTATGTCAAAGGAATAAGGGTCGTATTCGTTTACCGCGACACCTATCCCAAAGAAGTAATATCCCGGTCCCTATGAACCCGGCTTAGTAGAGTACAATATATCGTGTCCAAAAGACTTTAGATAGCCACTGTTGACTTTATCGGAACACCCGTATATGACATCGGATTAAAACCGGATCTCTTCATAAAATCGAGTTTCTGGAAGTTATCTTTTCCTAATATTGTTTTTCTCTCATGTTTCCCACTGCTGGGAAGGCCTCTCCTTTTGCCTTTCAAACCTCTCTACGATTATCTTGTACGATATCTGGCCATGTTCGCTCCACAAATAAGATTAGATCGTCACATCACCTCGTGACCTCATCGTGACCTCCTCCGTACTTATTTTTATTATATTTTTTATATCATCATTTTTTAATAAAACTTTCCTTTTAATAATTCTATATACTACAGCGAAATCCAAAAACGCGCGTAACCAAGTGTAAAATACTGCTACGTGGTCTACAGGGTGGGCCTACGCGTCTACGCGCCGGTGCTACGAACCGTAGAGCAATTTTGTCTACATTACGAAAAAAATTACGGGACTGTATTTATCAAGATTGTGTGATATACTGATATGACCACGTTAAGGGCTGATTTGTGTTCTTTCGGTTTTTTTTGTTTCTGGCCATGAAGTCCCAGGCTGATTTGTGTTTCAGCTCGGGCACAGCTATTAGGTTTTTCCTCAATTTAAGGAATTTAATTCTGGGGTTGTGCCCGGGTAATGGCAGTAGACCCGCTGCCACCGACAATGAGGGTGTATAGGTACACAACTGCCTTTGAGCACTGCTTACTGCAACCTTTGAGTGATTACAGCGTGACATTTTTTTTAACACTACATCATTTTTGACGGCACGGTTAGCGCTGTGGCTCAAGCAATGGACTGCTGCGCTGCGTGTCGCGGGTTCGATCCCCGCACGGATCAAATATTTGTATGACCTACAGGTAGTTGTTCCGGGTCTGGGTATTTGTGTATGTGAGTTTAAATGTTTGTAAACGCACCCACGATACAGGAAAAATTCCTAGTGTTGGGCAAAGTTTAAAAAAAAAAATCTAAGTATTATTCTGTCAGTTAAAGCAGTTTTCGGTGTGATCGATCCTCGAAACAACAAAAAACTATAAACACGTAGGTACTGCAATATTAAACATACACCATAGTTTCTGATTGCTGAGCGCACGTACGTAAGTAACGCTGTACGCACGTGCGATATCAACAAAATCATAAACATTTTGAGGGTGGTGCGGGCCCGCGTGGAGGGAAGTGCGCAACGCTTCCGGTTTCAGTTTCATTACAGATATTGGTACGGAAGCTGCTTCGATTCAATTTCCTCGGTTCGGCTCACATCTCGAGACTGACGTTTATATAACGAGCCCATGCGGGATGCGCCTTACTCCCTACCTACTCCGTATTATAAGTAGGTAAGCTATTTACATAAAATTACTCCGACACGCTGCTGAACAAATTCGTTCTTGGGCACAAGGTTAGATACATCCAGACTGCTTTAAATATTTATGATCAGCTACTTTATTTGCTAAATAACTTAGGTGTTTACTTTGAAAGACTCGTCACAGTCTATCCACCTACGTCGACCCACTCATTGCTATTCTTTCCGAATTCTGAGGCAGGCAGAGATAAACGTTTGATTTTCCTGTAAAAAATAATAGGCACAATTGTATTTCAGTGTGTGCTTTCCCTCCACTTATATAAAACAACATCTATCCCCTGCCGCTTCGACATTGCGTTGTTGACGCCCTCAGCAGGACATGAGCTGAATAAAAATGTGGACATTATTTATTCTACTTCTGTTGACTCGTAGAAAACTGCCATCAGACCTTCGTGCCAAAATTCGTCGACAAATAGAAAATATTGACGTAGGCAAAATGTTTCTCCGTCACTAAAAAGGTGCTCTAGGGATTTTTTAAACTGATCCGACGGCACTTGCCATTTGCGTAACTAAATAACACCTGTGTCAGCCTGTGTGCGAATAACGATTGAAATAAGTAAGATCGTACCTATGTGGCAAGAAATCTAATTCAAAGGTATCATTACCTAAATGTAAAAGGCAATAAACATGTTGCGCCAAATATTTTGGAACAGCTCTTTACCTTTATTAGAAAATTGCCTTCATGTTTCTGAAGGAAATGAGGGTTAACATGAAAGGCTTCGCCGTAATTGCTATTTGCGTGTAAACTCCATTATTATAGGTCGCGTCGCATGTAACAAAGGGCTATTATGTCAGAGCACTCGGCTTCACAGATAAATCTAATGCTCATATCAACTTGATACTGTCGCAACCTGCCAGATTGATTTAATATTTAGATAGTATTTTTAACGAAGATAAACTTCTCTCATTCTTCATGAGTAGGTACAGTTGATATTAAAAGATCGTAAACGGCTACAAAACGGGATACATTTATTTGTTTTTTTTTTACGTAATGATTTCACTAAAGATTAAAATATAGGGCCAAAAGAATAAAATAAAAGAAATAGTCGTGCTCGTGGCTAAATAGTAGCAGCCGCTCCGATCAGTCTTCAGGTTAAGTCAGGCTTGTCTACGATGAGCCATCATCACCCACGACATATTGAGTTTCCTCCATGCCTCGGAAAGTATGGGCCGTAGGTCCCGGCTGTCATTTGTAAATCTAGCTGACCATCGTAACAGGTAATAACTGGATTGTGGAGGTCAGCCTATCTGACCTCCACAATCCAGTTATTAACCTTGAAGTTTGAGGTTCCCAGTTTGTATTTTACATGGAGCGACTCCATGTAAACTACAAACTGGGAACCTCAACATTGTTGGGAAAAGGCTAGGCAGATGATGATGAATTTAAAAATAAATAAAAGAATCCTAGTGTGCTATAACTTATATATTTCTTCATAAATGAGTGTTAACAATTCAAAAAGTAGGAAAATAATTTCACAGCACGTTTAAAAACGTGTCCGCGTACACACGCAAATATCAGGTGTTCAATATCAATCACGTGAATGCATTCAACATCCTTAACAAATGCAATATCTTGGGTGCTGAAGTTATAAACAACACACTCAAAGCATTTAGGGAATAATATTAAAAGATTAAATGGAAAAAGGTGGGTAAATATAATGTAAACAGTAACCGACCATAAATATTACAGAAGAATTTAGAAAGAGACACATGAGTGACGCAATTTGAAATATTTACGGCCGGTTACTATTATCTATGTACATTTAAAGACTACAATACTAATATTTAGATAAAGCTAAAAAAATGTTCTGTTTTAATACTTAAAGAAAATGATCAGCGTCAGTCTGATTTCGTAAATAAAATTATTCACAAGGCATCCCAACAGAACATCATTATGGCAACAAATCTTAAAACTAAGCTAAAACAAAAGCTAAATAATATTTAATAAACATAATAAAGGTATAACAAAAAGTCACACAGACCTGTTATCCCCGAAGGGCTAGGCAGAGGACCTAAGAGCAAACAAATCCAGACTCCGTGGCTGCTACAGAGGAAATTCCTTACGGATAAGCCCAAATACACTTTCCCCTACCCATGAATCGAACCCAGATCATGCTTAGCAGTTGAGTCGACTATTGCCCACTGTCCCAACGCTACATTAGGCAACATTTGAATAAAAGCCCGAAGATGTATTTTCAACTTTCAGCGCTTCACCGAGCATTGAAAATCCAACAGCACGCAGTTATTACTTAAAACGGGCAATAGATAACAAATCTTTGTCTTAAATATGTAGATAATCTTCAACCAACTTATCTATGCAGGCGGGAAAAAACAGAACTAAAATATATGTAACAAGTTTGACATATCAACGCAAATTTTCTTGACACGCAACGGCACCATGAACAGCCCACATAAAGTGGTCGTAATATACAAAGTTACAAACATATTTATAACAAAGATTGTCATATCCACGTCACGTCTCATTCATACACTAAAATAAATCTGACGCATGGTAGTATCGCAAACTGTAAATGCCGCAATTTATTGCACTTTCCATATAGCCTGTTTCACCAGCAATTAAAAATATTAGTTACTTTCTAAATGTAAATCCGTTATTTTGGTCAATAACGATGTATTGGTTCATGTTCGACAGGACATGTTTACCCGGTTTCTTTAGGATATTATAAGTCTTACTTACGCCATCTGTCGAGTAGTTATAATAATAATAATAATAATAATAATATTCCACAACTATCACACAACGCCATCTAGTCCCAAGCTAAGCAGAGCTTGTGTTATGGGTACTAGACAACTGATAAACATACTTATATATTTCTAAATACATACATATTATAGATAAATTACACCCAGACACAGAACAAATGATCGTGCTCATCACACAAACATTTGTCCTGGGTGGGAATCGAACCCACGACCTCCGGCATAGCAGTTAGGGTCACTAACCACTAGACCAACAGGCCAGTCATAAAACCGACAAGCGGAAAAATTCCTTACACCCGTATCTTGCAAGTCAAAGTAAGTACCTGAGTTACAGTAATTAACTTCTGTAAACATATTCATGCAATAGACAAGAATCTAATCGAAGTAAGAATCGTCAAAAAGAAAGCAGGTCTAACTTTAAGAAATTGCTAAGTATAACATACAAATCAAATCTTAATTAATTACTATTACTCAAGTAATCGACTTGTTTATAGATACGGATGTTAAGAGTTCTTATGCAATTTATATTATTATTAACAGATCAGTATACAATAACACAGTAACAGTGTGTTTATTTGCATTCTTTTGAACCCAATGTTCATAAAAAAGAGGCACGGGACATCGACAACGCTATTTTAGCTCTTCACATTATATCTCATGCATGATGTGACACTTAACTTCCAATATCTTGTGCATTATTGATACAAATCTTATCTTATTACTTTATTGCTATTATGTAGTCTTAACTTGTTCCAATATATTTTATAACAATATGTATTCTATGGTCTGTTACCCTTAGTGAGTATGATGCCTTAATTTATTTATTTAGATAAACTAAAATCCATTACAATACCAAATGTATACTATTACTAAATGGCAAGTTGATTTAAATTGCATTTTTAAACAATTATGTTAGTGTGTTCATTACAATAATTAGTCTTTACCGCTTATTTTAAGAATTTAAGGGTGCTTTCACAACTTTTTCCCGACATTACTATCTTTGCCTATCTTATTCATAGGAATTAGGATGTTATAATTATTTTAAACTACTGATTAAGAAAAATTTGTTCTTTCACTTGCATAATAATGACCTTTAATTTAATTTAGTTCTCTATATTATCCTGTATTCTGAATTTCTAAGGCATGCTTGGGTATAACACGCTGACTGACGGTGCACTTCTAATTGCTTTATTCATGTAACAACTCACGAAATTATATAAACAGAAAATTATCGGATCGCGACCTATACGGCACAGGCAATTTCCAAAGCACCCCCCTCCCCCCGCTACCGGTTCCTATATCTCACACTTCTTTAAATGGCACACCTGGGATGGTATACCGATTATCAAGCGTGTTCCTTTTATATAATTAAGCGCTTCGCTCTTGTAATAGTCCTCTTAAATCTAACCCAATTAAATTATTTAGGTAATCATTTGTTGTGTTGACCACTATACATAGATAACTCATATTACTCACATCTTATTGCCACTTACAGTACTTCAGCATTCTATAGTAGTCGCATTCCACAGGCAATCAATTTAATCCTTATATCAGTTACATACAAGTCAACCGATGACGTGTGTCTACTGATTCGCCTATGTTTGACTTGCTTACAATCTAATTTTGGTTACATGGTGTACTGTAATGGGCTTTGGCCTAAAAAACAATACTTTTTGAAATATACAACCAACAAAACTTAATAATATAAAAGCGCTTTTGATTTAATAATAGATCTATTTTATAATAGTACAACATTATGACTTAATTAAAGAATAAATGAGCGTTTTATGGACAAAGATACTTTAGAAAATGTATTATATTATAACTAGATTGAATTTTCATGATCCAATTGGCACAGCCCTTGTATTTTCTTTGATCATTTAAAAGCATCATTAATGATATAACTTGTTCATTGCATGAACATTTTTAAAAGAAAATTGGTGGAAACAATGTCCACCTCGACACTGGCATTAACTAGAAGGCACAATCTTTTAGATTGACTCTCATTACAAAGTCACAGCCGGTAGCTGATTAAGTTCTATATTACAAGATATTTTGACAATTATTTTGTGTGACAACACATGGTGAACCAAATTGATGTGATAAATTACAGTGACTAGTATATATATTTACATATTAACAATTTAATTATATATATACATAGGCATGTTGTGTATCCAGTCTTCTTTACTTGATTAACAATACTTTGGAAACTTAGCTAAATTATCATTATTATTCTGGGAGAACTCATCATGCCTGATTAAATATATTATTCGAAACTTATATTTTATAAATGTGAAAAATAGTACCCAATTATCATCATTAGCATTGTAATCAATATACAGGGTGTTATGTTTAACGAGGGACATATTGAAGGAGGGTATTCAGTATTTGATTCTCGTCCCAAATAATAATATGTAAAAAAAACTATGACCTTAATTTGTGATGTAAATATCCCATGGCTCTCCAGATCACAATTTATTAGACGTTTCTTTATCGCCATTGTCTTACGCCAGTTTCAAAATATGAAGGGAAAATGGATTATACTTAATAGACAGATAGTCATTGATCCGCCCACATTTTCTGTGATAAACGCAAGAGTGGCGAGACTTTTCCGAAATATTCGGTATGGTTCTGTCTGTTATTTATCAGTGTTTCTTTTTTGTTTACATTTTTACCCGACTGCGGCGAAGCCCAAAAGGAGGGTTATGTGTTTGACGTGTATGTATGTATGTAAGTATGTATGTATGTATGTATGTCCGTTTCTTTGTTCCCTCATAACTCATAAACGGATGAACCGATTTGAATGAAATATACGTCGTTAGATTCGTCTTGATGGCGCGAGTGTTATAGGCTACATTAAAATTAAAAAACAAAGAAAAATTGCGGAATTTGGGGACGAAAGAACAAACACAAAAGAACTAAAAAGTTGGAAATAAAAAAAGTAGTTAAAAAAATAAAAAATCCGACTGAAAAAACTGAAAAGCAAAAAACAACCACATTTTAAATTAAAAAACAAAACTTGGAAGCAGGCCGGGTTCATTTGAATATTAAATTATGAAAAGAAAAAATTAAAATAGAAT
Organism: Diarsia dahlii; assembly: GCA_949775195.1. NCBI lineage: Eukaryota > Metazoa > Arthropoda > Insecta > Lepidoptera > Noctuidae > Diarsia > Diarsia dahlii. The sequence goes on from OX459191.1 coordinate 15,527,101, forward strand.
GGACCCCGCCTGCTTCCAAGTTTTGTTTTTTAATTTAAAAAGTGCTTGTTTTTTGCTTTTCAGTTTTTTCAGTCGGGTTTTTAGTTTTTTAACTAGGTACTTTTTATTAGTATCATGTAAGCATGCCGGGTGCGCCAAAGTTCACCTAAAATTTCAACTCCGATAATTGGAAATCCGAAAATGTTCTTCCTAACATTTTTCATCCTAACAATCGCAATTCCTAACTTCTCTGTCTCTAATGTTTTAATTCCGAAGCATTCGACTTCATAATGTCTGTAGCAATAAACATCTATTACACTATTATTTGTTTTCCTATATTTTCTCAACATAACCATCTTTTACACTATTATTCAAAGTCATATATTTTTTTGTTTATATTACTTTTTATTCATAATAATCAGTATTATAAAAGGTCCCATTAAAATAGGTGGACAAAATTTTAGAAATCATTCAGACCGCTAAAAAAAAAAAAAATATTATTTTAAGTCAAAATAAAATCACTTTATGTGTTTTTTTTTTGTTTAGATGTCTTTAGTTAGGCTTACTAAACGCTGTGTTAAAATTTGTCCACCTATTTTAATGGGACCTTATATACTATGCAAAGATATACATAGGTTAGGTTAGGTTAGAACTGTGACCAACTACGCGCGAGCCGAGCGAGCGTAGCGAGCGGTGCCGCGGCAGCGGCCGGCGAGCGCTACCTCGAAATTGGTCGCGAAATTTTTCTAAGTATTTTTTTCATAGTGCCCCCAAGACGACACTCTGACCTGAATTTCATTCATTTATTTTATTTCAAGACAAAAATCAGTGAAACGACCTTTAATCATTCTAAGCAGTTGTATGAGTGAAAATATTATGGTAATTATGTTTAGGAATAAAAGCGTTAGGATAAAAAACAGTAGGAGTTTAAATATATTTACACTAATGATATTATGAATTCCAATTTTCGGAAATATGAGTGTTATGAACATCGTCGGTAGGACTACAAATAGTATGAATGAAAACTTTAGGATGAAAAATTTTAGGAAGAGTGATCATTCGGATTACAAATCGTTAGGAAGAACAATTTCGGATAAAGAACTTTAGGTGAGCCAATATGGACCCAAGCATGCCCTATTGCTGGTTTCAATATGTCCATCGTTTAAAATTACATACTGTACCTATTATCTTAAAACAGAGCAATAAAATAATTAATTAACTTAGTAGTTCGCATTACTAAAACTTGTAATATACAGGGTAGGTATAAGATAATAACAAGATTTAAACAAAAAAAATACAAATACGGATAAAAATTACGCCAAACAAATATACGAACAACATTGTGAAAATCGAATTCCTTCGTTCTATTCCACAAGAGGAAATAGCAATGATAAATATTAGTCGCGTAACTTTATACATATTATCAGTTTGGTTTTTCCACACACACTTTCATGACGCAAAACAAAATGAAATGTCAACAAAAACACTCTACTTTCTGGAAACATTCTTTTATGCTGATTAATATAGTTCAAAGACGTGGGCTTCGAAAACCGTAACGCTTGATTCACAGATTATGACCAACTTTACTTGATGAGGTCATAGGTTAAATTAACGTCATGCCTGTATTTCCAGAAAGGTTAAGTTCAGTACACGGAATACACCCACATTTAGGCGTTTCATTAGTCATAGATAAACAAGTGATTAATGACTTGTTGACAAATTACAAAACCGAGGACCACTTCACATACAAGTAGGTATATAGTTCGAAAGTGTTGTAGTAAATGCTGTTTCTTTGCCTCTTTGCAGATTGGGAATCCTGAAATAAGGAAAAAAATATTTTTTTAAAACATCCTGGTTTGTGCCATAGTAGCACTGGGAAAAATGAACTGGGAATAATGATAATATTATTTAAATCATTTTCAAACATATTTACCTTATTGTTCAATCATCATGCAACAATAACTTTGATTGTCCTTTCTATGGTACTTCTACACATAGGACAGTTCACTATTCCTTTGTTAGCACATGGGTAGCAGCAGCACATGTGTCCACAAGGTACAAATACGACTTCGCTCTTTACTTCCATACAAATGACACACTCTGCCTCTGCTATATCATCAGACTCGGTAGGTGTCACCACTCCTGTGCATTTTTCTTCTTGAGCGATATCTGCATCAGTCGGAGCACTTGGTGCAACAGAAGAAGATGCTTCAAAGTTGTGGTTTTGACTTTTAGCTGCTACATAACAATTAATTGCTCTAATAATTCCCTCTCTGTCAGTGTTCAATGAAACACCACATGATTTTAGCTCTTCTGGAGTGATGTTCAACAATGGTTCATCAGAAAATAGGAAATTAACCAAGAATGGCAGACAGTGTATAACACCTTCCTGTAATAGATAGTTTGCTAGTACTGGGTCTAAATTTTTCCCTATCTCCAGTAAAGTTTTTGGAGCTGAGTTGATTAACTTTTGATAATTTTTCAACCAAAAATCATGCGACTTATTTTTTTCATTATCCATTTCTCTCAAAGTTTCAACAAGCTGTTTTCGTCTCTTATTCTGTTGACCAAAAAGATCATCTAATAAATTAACCAATTGCATCCTCTGGTGAAGCAACTCATTATAATTGTAAGATATTTGCAATTTCTTCTTTTCCTGTTCAATAACACTGAGTCGTGCTAAATGTGAAGAAATCAATGATATTTCCTGGTTAAGACTCCAGGTTCTAGCATCAGTTTTTTCTAGCAGTGATGCAACCATTGCCATTTGAATGTCCTGATCTTCCAGAAGTTGTCCGACTAACGCTGTGCGTGACTGATCTTTAGCATTTAATAACTGTGTCAATTTCTCACCTACTTCTAAATCTTGTAAGAGCACACTTTGTTTCATATTATTCATAGAATCTTCATAATGTTTCTTGGAATGCCTCATTGAATAGTCTTCTTCTATAAGCATTTCCATTGCTCTTAAAACATCAGCCTTTTTAATATTATCATAATTTTGTCGCGCGATTTCAAGTAATCTATCGTGTTCAGCCTGTTCATATGCAAGTTGCTGTTGTATAATTTCTGGGTTTAAATTTTCAGACTGAATAAAGTTCTTCACTAAACATTCAATTTCTTTTTCTTCCTCTTTCATAGCTTTAATAAGGTTTTGCCGATCTATTTCTCTTACACTGTGAACTTTAGCTATCTCATTGTCTAGCTCCATCTGTTCTTGTATAAATGTACTTAAAAACTTTTCTCTTTGTTCCTTAGCTGCTTTATGTAGCCTACGTTCTTGTTCTATGATGGCAGCTTCTTGTTCCTCCCAGGTCAGGGTATTACGTCTTGCAAATGGATCCAGAACAATATTTGGAACTTGAACTGTGGGAGTATCTTGCTCTATGGATATTGGAGGGTTATAGTCTATGTTCATTTTACCACATAAATATTTCATAATTTCTGCAGTATCCTGAATGGCAATATCTGATGGAGGGAATAAAAACTGTTCTCCATCTATCATTAGTGTTATCAGATTAGTAGCTAAACATAGTTCTGGACAGACTTCATTTAAATCTTTATTTTCAGTGAGGTTTAGTTTTCTTAGATTCTTCAGCTTACCTACTGATGGTGTTAAACTTTGTAGTTTATTATTTGATGCATCTAGTATTTTCAATGATTGCATAAACTGTATACTATCAGGAAGGGTTTTAATTTGATTATCTTGAATGTACAGCTCAGTCAAGTTTACCAAATATCTAATATCACTAGGTAGCTGTGAAAATTTATTATTGCTAAGGTTGATAACCTGAAGAAGGTATAAATCTGACAATTGACCTCCTTCATCTATTGACTGTAAACTGTTATTGTACAAATACAATCGTTCTTTTCTGTATACCTTGCATATCGAAAATGTACCGGACGGTACTTGGCGCAGCTGACACTCGGACAGATCAAAGTCTGGTTCAGGCGATTCTTTAGCAATGTATAGCTTCCTTTCTAGTCTCGCTCGGGCATCATTATTATCATTATTTTGTCTCCCAAACAACGACATTGTCGCTTGGTTGACGCACGACACAGCACAACCCATTAAACAATACGTATAATTTTTTAACAAGCTTCACAATCGTCACCGACTTTGGATATTCATTGCAAATTAATTGTTGTGCAATCTTATGTAAAAAGGATTATCATAGTTTCCACTTCATTATCAAGCAAATATGACAAATAAACCGAAAAACAATAGTAAATAATCAATCAGCACAAGAATTGACAAGAATGTTTTGAAAACTATCACCTTGTGACAGTCAGTGACAGATGACAGCAGACAAAAACAATGACATTGGAAATCTGTTCCTTTCGACGCATACTACACCCGTAACCCGTAACTTTACTCCGTCGAAGTTCATTTTATTCGAAACCGAATTTATTAAAATTAAATATTCGAGTAGGTATTTGGTTTTAAACCGAAGAACGGTCAAAATGTTATTCACAGATCCGATTGCTATGGCAGAAAGTGAACACTTGCGGTAGAGAGACAATAAAAACAAATAAATGTTCTTGACTGAGTATTTTTTAGTTTTACTGTAGATTATACTGAATATCCGTAGAGTAACAGTTGGGCTGAAAAGTTCGTAGGCACAGTATAAATATCGTACAGTAGTGTGACTCGCCCGTGTCCTTGAAATAAATGACTACAGCCGCGCGGCACGTACAGTGCGATCAAATTATCTTGGCAGCTCTGAACATAGGCTTTGCGAAATTTTACGCATGTAAACTTGGGAATAAAACTGTTATTGCCAGATAAACCAATACTTAAACGATCAGAAAATATCTAATTTAAACAGTGAGAAATACAAATAAAATAAATATCTTAACACTTTTATCATTCGTTGTAACAAAATGACCTGCCCCCCTATTGCGTATCTTTTTAACGTCAGTGGCTATCAGAAATGTCCATAGATTAACTATAAATTGGTTATGGTTTGGTACATTTTTTTCTTAAAAACTCACCATTTGACAGTTATTTGATAGACATTATAAGTTATCCACTGTCATTAAAAGATACGCAATAGCCCTGCTGCACGAAGTTCGGAGCTGCCAAGATAATTTGATCGCACTGTAAACATGCGAAAGGGCTGCCGCCTCCAGTATTTTAATTACATGTGCCTACTTTGTGTTTCCATTTAGTTTTGTGATCGTAAATATACTTTTTAAAACAAATAAAATACTTTGTGAATTGAAAAGTGTTCAATAAACATGCGTGTTGTTTTTTGATTGATGATCAACTAATTTTGTAACACTATTAGTGCCAGAATACATGCTGAAAATTTACATCTACCCGCAAAATGAGTTCAAAAATATGCTTTTTTTTATTTAAATATTATGGCAGTTTTAGACGTGATACAACAAAATTAATATTTTTCCGGTAGTGAGAGTGGGTATAGCTATGATATGACTAGGGTCAAGTGGGGGACAGTGTAACAAAAAAGTCATTTTCATTTTTATAAAAAAAAAAACCTTTATTATATCGTATATCTTCATATTATGCTTGATATAATATCGAAATTATGCTTATAGAAATTAATATTCTTTTTAGTTTTCTGAGATCACAAGTTTGTTATAGTGTACAAGTTTGTTATAGGGTTGGGGTACAGTTTAACAGCCATAGGGGTAAGTACACTATAACAGTAGATTAAACATACATCATACGAAAGAAAATATGAAAAATCGAAAACCTTTAACCTCACTTATGCTCTACTACCTTTTGCCAGCGGCTTCGCCCTCGTGAAAATGACGATTTTCCATACAAACTTTCATCCCCTATAGCCTATTTAACTACCTTAGGGGTTGAATTTCGAAAAATCCTTCCTTATTCCTTGTCTACATTATAAAGGGAACCTCTGTGCAAAATTTCAGCTTTCTAGGTCCAAGGGTTTGGGCTGGGCGTTGATGAGTCAGTCAGTCAGGACTTCTCTTTTTATTTATATAGATAACATATTTTTGGTACCTAATAAAAATCAAACAAACAAATCACTACATATTATTAAACAAAGACCTCCGCGGCATCTGTCTGTCTGCTAACGATGAACTCAAAAATTACTACACCGATTTTTTAATGCTGGTTTCACCAATAGAGAGAATGGTTTTCGAGGAAGGCTACGACAGCGTCAAAATCATCTTTTTTGGACGTGTACGTTTTTTATTTTTTTTTCACACTATAATATGTTACACTGTACCCCAACCCAAGCCATATTATTTCAAACAAAAATTCGTTAAAATTTGATAGGTTAGAAATTGCAATAAACTTTGTTTACTATTTAAACACCAACTAATTGTAGATTAAAAGGTACATTATATAATTTATACTCACCAGAATGTATAATTACTTTGCCAATAAGAACAAAACTTCACCCTCTAAATTTTCTACAATTTTTAACGAAAAACATAAAATCGAGCATTGTTCCGTTCATCCAGCGATTTGTCGTTCGATGATAGGTGTTTAAGATGGTTTGCCATGAGACTGACAAAAAGTAAAGTAAAGAGACACCATTGATAAATTAGAAAACGACAGAGTTTATCTTGATGTGATACTGTGCCCCCTGTTACACTGTCCCCCATTTGACCCTACTGCATCACTTTTGCGGGATTTTTTTAGTGTTGACTAGTGTAATCGGTTTTCCGTTTTTAATAGGGAAAACAAGGTAATTACTTAAAATAACTACTATTTTCATTTTTTCAGACTATGTAGTAGGTGGATCAATCTCCAAAACGGGCGTATTCGTGTGATCGCTCTGGTGCTTTTCAGATATTGATATTTTATGGTATTTTTATTTATTTATTTATTTATTTATTTATAACCAACTTATACTAACAGTAACACCACACTTATAAGTTATAGGTCGAACATAAAAATTACACAAACAAAATAATTAGAAATATAAAAATAATATCAAAACGAGAAAATAAAAGCAATAATACAATAAAATTAACATAAAATTTAGTGGAAAAAATTGGAATACTTAATGAACATAGATAGGTATATAAAAAATAATCAATTAAAAATTTAACAAAAACTCATCTTAAATCGTAATTATATTTTATTGCTCGGAATACAATTTCTTTAACCCGAGGAGATAGTACTGGGAGTGGCAATGGACTCCAGGTATCGGGAAGCAGTGTTAAGGAGACTCAGTTCCGTACTTGCAAATATATCTAATGATTCGTCATACATTAATATGTTGTTGATATGGGTAAGAGCTAGAAATAGTGGGCTGGTCTTAAGAGTTACGGTGCTAGTTTGAGGAATCGAAAAAAGAGGACGTTGGCGTGGGCGAAGAGAGTGCCGGATAGGTAGTGGGATGTTAAAAGATATGTACTCTAACAGCAGGGAATTAGAATGGGAGCCACGAATTAAGTAAATGACATACTTAACTAGACCAAGATTTCTCCTGACTTCTAACCTCTGGTATGTCACCATACCTAGCACGAACGGCGTAGGGTACATATATGGGTAAAAACCAAATAATTTGAGGTAGAGGTAGCGAATAAAAGATTTCTGGACCTTTTCAATTACAAACCTATTATATTTTTTTTCGTGAGGGTTCCAGATTACACTGTTCTGTTGGTTTCGAGTAAACTGCGTAGGTACGAAGGAGTTGTAGATTAGGGTTATGGCATGTCGATTATTAAAATTTTTAACTTGTCGTAAAACAAAACCTAAGTTTTTCCGGGACTTGTTGCATATAATTATGTATCTCACTATAAAGAATGATATTCAAATTGTACATTTATACTATTGGCCTTCAATTTACACAAACAGTTAAGGAAATATTTAAGTTCAAAAAATTTCGCGACCAGAGCAATCATAATTGGTGCCAGAGCGATCATAAATGGTGAAAACAGTGAAAAAAAAAAAAACATCATCTGCCTAGCCTTTTTCCAACTATATTGGGGTCGGCTTCCAGTCTAACCGGATGCAGCTGAATACCATATTTACATGGAATGACTGCAGTCGTTCCCAAGCCGTTACCAAGGGGTATCCCTAAGGGGAGACCCTAGATTAAGCCGTGCTTAAGCACGGCTTAATCTAGGTAATACTAATACTGGGTAATATGATACCTTTTGGTAAGACTGGTTAAAAGGGTACAACACAATAATACAATATTATTAAAAACATGATAGATATGTTTTCAGTAAAATTTCTTTTATAATTTATCCTCGGGAGAAGGGCGCGATAGGGTTTGTTACCAAGTGGAAAATTACAGAATTTCTGAAAAAGAAAAATACAAAATTAATTGAAAAGAGATTTTTTTAATAATATTTTTGGTTATAATAGTCATAGTCATTTATTTCATAACAAAATACATTGTGTAGAAAAACTTAAAATTATATTAATATTAGATAGAATAAAAAAAAAATTAAATTAAAATAAATTCATGTCAAATAATAATAAGATCATACTGGCTACATTTACGAAAACATGAAATAAAAATAAAGAGCAATAATAATAATTTAAAATGAAAATAAGTAAATGTCGCATAATTATAGTACATTTGTCAACTTTAATTGTCAATGAACTCTTCTATACTGTAGTAGCCCTTCCTCAATAAATATCTCCTTAATTTGTTTTTAAATAAATTTACACTGGTAATGCTTTTAAGTTCTATTGGCAACTTGTTGTTTATCCATACTGATTGGTATCTGGGACTATGTTGAACAACTTTAAATTTTGGTTGAATTGTGTAGTAGGGTAAGTTCTTCCTACGAGTACTATCCCTAGCCAGTCTTTGCTCTTCAGTTTCGTACTTGTGCAAATTCTTACAAAGTTAGTTAGCAACACAAGAATATAGAGACATGGCACTGTTAGAATTTTTAGTCTTATGAAGTGTTCCTTACACGATTCTATCTGTCTCATGCGAAGGATTGTCCTTAAAGCTCTCTTTTGGATAACAAATGCTGACTGGATAAAGAATATCGTTCTCTCAGTAAGCTCGATAAAGAGGTCGTTAACCTATTCAATCTCCAATCAGATTCATTTCCTCTCACCATTCCCTTCATACCACCCCTCCCCCACCCTCATCAGTCTTACGCCTACATCATTGGCAAACGCACTTAATTTAACGTGCGCGCGAGTGCGTCTGGCGACCGCCATTAAAAGACTCAAAAATCTGTGAATAAAAATGTGTGTGTGATCCTCATATCATCTCGTGACACTTGGTGGAAGTTCGCTGAATCAACCTGTGCTCCTAACCCTTTGCTATCGAACCTTACTCCTACAAATGTGAGTACCTATTTTTCCATCCAAGTGTTCTGGTAATATGCATTGTTCATCGTTTGTCATTGTTACAGTCCGGTACTACTACATAAAATAGATTTATAACGTACAATTAATGCAAAATATCATCGCTCTGGTCTTTTTGGGCAGAGCAATCAGAGCCATAGCTATCACAAAAAGTCACAAAATCATAAATATAGGTAGCCGAATTTAAAAGCAGTAGAAAGTTGTGATTACGTCTCATATAAAACATCGTAACGATAAATTAATTCACATAACAAACACATTCACAAGCTTACTATTGAATTTAAATAACGTGCCATAGCAATCATAAAATTAGAGAACCAAATCCAGATCAATCATAAACTTACCTTCGTAATGTTGGTTGGCACGCGGGAACGTGGCACACAGGTATCCTCCTCGGCGGTTGGACCACTAACTACTGGCGTTGCCCCGCGGAAGGGGAAGAGAACGTATATAACGCTTAACTAGGGATGAGCGCGATGTTCTACCTCAGCGCAGAGCGATGAGATAAAATGGTCACGATTTTAAATTCAAATTGTGGCAAAAGTATTGTTAAATATAACCAAAAATATTTTATTACTATGAAGATTTACTATTTGTTAGGTTATTGTTTCATAATGATCCTTCTCATTAAAAAGTTAAAGAATATTTTTTCATTCAATCGGGAGTTGGGTTATATATAAAGGACAATAGGGTTTACGATTTTTTTTTAAAATTTAAAATAAACTTATTCATAATATTAGCCTTGTATCACGTAGATTAGACACCGAACTTTATATAAAAAAAAATATTAAAACGTTTTTCGATTTTAAAATGGGTTTATCCAGCCCGACACGAAAAAAAATGCCTCTGGAGATCGACCCAGGTACATACACCTTCAAACATCTTAAAAACACAACTTTGAAAAAATACTCATAATTTTATCAGGGTAGGTAGGTATACGGTAGATGGTGAGAGTTGGGTGGTTAATATAAATAGGTAATATTAAATTAAAACATCGAAAAATTTATATAAAATGTATAAAAATCAACTAAAACTTTGGAGTAACGAAAATAAGTGTGTTAACCCTGTGTCTACCCACACAGGCAAAAATGAAGTAACTTTCTTTCTTTCTGGAGGGTTTTCGACGCCATGGGTTATGGTCGTTTTAGTGTCGCAGTACATTTTGATCACCTTTTGTACATCTTTTTCTGACAGTCTTTCTCTTTGACCGATTTGAGCACTACCCTGGAAACCAAAAACTAATCATTAATTTATGGAACTGTACTCGGTGCATATCTACCTACTATTTGCCATACCTTTGCTTTTACAGAAGAATATTTTGACGCCTCTTAATTATTTTCTGCTTTTGATAAGTATCTACATGTAACTACATATTTTTGTTATTATTCTAAGTCGGTTACTTACAGAATCAAATAAAAATAAAGCCTTCACCAAAATCTCAATCACCTCTGTTGGAACAATCGTAGTATTACCGTTGGTACTGAAAGCCCACTGGCTGTAGTGCAAGCAACTTTCGTAGTCGTACCCCAAGCCGAAGTTTGACACCTCGGACACCTGGTGTTTCTTAAAGTTGTTTTTTCTCTCTGCAAACAAACAAATAAAAAGCGTTTTGTTTTGCCCAATTAGCTTGTGTTATTACACAAAACTTTCAATTGAAATCGAATTTAATTCACACCGTAATTTTATTGCAATAATTGACATTCGCATTGTGTAGCATTCGTGACAAGCACGGCAACAAAAATCGCTAGTATTTAGTGTTCACTTACTATGCGCTATGTTCTCCCAAAAAATATCGACGTAGTCATCTCTCTCAGGGCTACTGTGAACGTGAAAGAAACCAAGAACATGCAACAACTCATGCACGATGGTGCCACTTCGGAAGCAGCCCGTGCCGGCCCGGTGCCGTGCGCACAGGTTCGTCAGTTGATAACCACCCTGGTAGCCCACTTGAGAAAAACAACCATGTCGGCTACCCTGCAATAGAAAATATTGAGGTTTTGAGAGAATTCTCGCTGAAGAGTTGTAGGTAGGTTTCTTGTCTGACGTCCGATAAGAAGACATCGATACTTATGATTGATAAATAAAAAGTTTCAGCAGGTACGGAATTCCAAGGTTGGAAGTAGGGCATCCACGAGCTCGTACACTCAATTCAAATACTCACTTTGAATTGTATGTATTATGTGCTAACATATAAACACTACAAAGCTCATTTCAGGATAAGTTCATAGTCCAGTCAATTAAGTAGTAGTTTCACCTCGGAATTTGAGATACCTACCCAGCTACAAACTCGTATAAAGTTGTATTTTGACATCCTAAAAGTTGCCTCAAAAGTCACATAATATGGTAGGGTGTCCGCACCTATTAATCTAAGGTTAAAGGTCACAAAAATCGATTTTTTGCAAATATCCCGTTTCCTATGGGTTTTTCGCAATTTGATATAACGTATAAAAAAAAAATTAAACAGAAGTTTAACAGTGTTTTGAAACGGAATTTAATTCTCTACAATATTAATTATACATAAAAATATATCTTATATCTGACCCAGACAACCCACCCAGACAACGCTTTAGACAAACTTACGCAAATAATGAAAAATGCCTTAAATGAATGCACGACATCTGTCAAAGCTCCTGCACGTAAAAGGATATTGAAACCGTGGATTACGCCAGGCTTGCTGCGTTGTATCCGGAACCGAGATTCTCTCCACAAAAAAGTTAGGCAGTCACCAGACAATCAAACTCTACTTATCACCTATAAGCGATACAGAAATTTCTGCACAAATCTTTTGAAAAAAATTAAAAGAAAATTTGATTCCGAAGAATTAAATAAAGCACAACACAACCCTAAAAAACTATGGGACTCAATAAAATCCATCACTAATAGGGTATTTCACCAAAAAAATATAATTAGTCCGTCTGTTAGATTATCGAAAAATATTGGATACGTGTTTTTTGTTATATCAAATTGATAAAAAATGACGAAAATACAACGTGTCAAAGATCATGAGTGGGGGCTTTTCGCGTCACTTAGTGGGTAAAAAAGTACTAACCTTGTGACGTCACACGACTTGACACGACTTTTCGAAGCACTGTATCGTCTTCAACTTTTGTTTACGTGAAAAAAGAAAAAATACGTGTCCATTATTTTTTGGTAATCTATCAGACGGACTAATTAGATTTTTTTGGTGAAATACCCTATTCACAGAAAAATAGGAACTCTTCTAACCAACTGTTAACTCATTCTGATTCGCCCAGGCAGTCTTGCAATGTTGTAAACGAATTCTTTGTGAACGTTGGGAAAGAACTCGCCGAAAATATTGAGACCACCCAAACACACTCAACTCCCCCCCAATCTACAAAGTTCGATAAATCGTTCGTTTTGGAACAGACGGATCCTGACGAAGTTGTAAGTACCATTAACCAACTAAGGGTTAATGCTGCTACTGGTTGGGATGGCATATCTCAAACCTTTCTGAGGAGGTACGCACGGACCCTTGCACCTATATTATGCCACATCTTCATCCTTTGCTTTCAATCAGCTATCTTCCCATCTTCTTTTAAAAGAGCAATTATTCATCCAATCTTCAAGGGTGGTGACGGAACCCTACCAAACAGCTACCGCCCAATAGCTGTTTTTAGTGCACTGTCTAAAGTGCTTGAACGCCTCTTAAACAAGCAATTAGTCACATACCTCGAACACTTCAAACTGTTATCACCCCACCAGTTTGGCTTTCGCAGGAACAAATCCACTTGTGATGCAGACCATACGATAATTGACAATATAGTAAAAAACTTAAATGCTAACAAGAAGGTCCTCACCATATTTTTAGATCTTGCGAAAGCATTTGACACCGTTCCCATCTCCACTCTTTTATTCAAGCTTGAAAGTCTAGGTGTCAGAGGGTCCTCACTTGACCTCTTCAGGAGTTATCTAACTAATCGCTCGCAGTGTGTGACTATTGGTAACTACAGGAGTGAAGAACTACCCATTCACTATGGCGTACCTCAGGGTAGCATTCTGGGGCCAACCCTCTTTCTTGTGTTTATCCATGATCTCTGTAATCTTTCAATTCCAAATGCTGCTGTAGTTTCTTTTGCAGACGATACTGCCATCACTTTTACCGCCAATTCATGGCCGGAACTCCAAGTTACTGCGCAGGAGGGTTTCAATTCCACCTTGAGGTGGCTTTCCTCTCATACCCTTACTCTTAATGCCAACAAAACCAACTTCGTCACTTTTTCAATGACGAACATCTCCCAGCCTAAATCCACAATCTCTATAAAAGCCCATTCGTGTTCCACACAAAGTCAACATGTTTGTCAATGCCCCACCTTAACCTCAGTAGAACAGGTTAAATATCTTGGTATAGTTCTAGACAAAAACCTTAATTTCAAATATCATATTAACACCCTCGCTGGTCGCGTGCGAAAGTTAATTTACATTTTTAAAACCCTGCGTCACGTGGCCAACCAGTTCATCATTCGAAACGTTTACTTTGAAATTTGTCAGTCCATCTTAATCTACTGTATCTCTTGCTGGGGTGGTGCTGCAAAGACCATACTTAAGCCTCTGGAGGTCGCACACAGAGCTATTTTGAAAGTTTCTACATTCCGATCGATCCTTTTCCCAACTGTCGAGCTATATCAATCCTGTAACGTACCTACTCAATGTAAGACAACAATATATTTTACATATAATCCTTCTGCAACACCGACGTACGCCATTTAAAAAAATCTCCAAACGCCGCAAAGACCCAATCTGCACAATTCCACCTTCACGCACAGCTTTTACAAAAAAATTTGCTCACTATCTTGGCCCATCTCTCTACAATAAAATTAACGCAAAAATTCCCGTTTACGGCTTAACAAACTTTAATTGCAAAAAAACTGTTCGCACCTTCCTTCTAAACCTAAACTATGACGTAACCGAAGAATTCCTGAAAAAGTAATCACTTTAAAACATACATACATCACACACCACACTAACAATATACACACCACACTAACAATATACACACCACTTAAATACTGAACTATTTTATAAATATTCATTTCTTATTTTGATTTTAAATTTACTAAATTTGTTCTTTTTAGAGTCTAAATGTTGTTTTTTGTTGTATAAGAACCTATTTTGTCGCTGTTTAATGACTACTATATGTCTACATATTAAACACTTGCTGTATACATCATCCATCTGTGTCGGGAATCATAACTGTTTCTCCTGAACACAGGTTACTTTGTAATCTCTCCAGGAGAGCAGTGCGGCACCCACTAGCTAGCTAGAATAACAAAATTTATGTTTGTGTTTTATCTTGTACATTGCCATGTAATCTAGCCATAGCCATAGTTGATCAATAAACATTATTATTATTATAATTATTTTAAGTAGTAGTAAAGAAATAGCGAGAAACCCATAGGAAACGAAATATTTGCATAAAATCGGTTTTGTGACCTTTGACCTTAGATTTTTAATAGACGCGGTCACCCTACCATATGTGAATTTTGAGACAACTTTTAGGATGTCAAAATACAAGTTTATACGAGTTTGTAGCTGGGTATCTCAAATTCCGAGATTCTTACCTAATTTTGGCTGATTTGACTGGACTATCAGGTGATGAAACATACGAGGAAGATACCTGTATAATGAGCATATCACGATCTCCTTTCCTGTACGGACGGAATTTGATACAAGTCCTTTTTGCAAGCTCCTCTATTCCGTTTCTAATGGCTTGCATTTGATCGTTAGCTGTAAAATTGAATGAGACTTACATTAGATCCATAAATTGTGCATTTTCCACTACTTACTGGATACCATTCCAAAAATAGCCAACCTCTTCAAGTAGGCCTACCTAAATTGGTAAGTCAACAATTTTATTGCCCCAATAGAATGTCATTACTATTACTTGAGTAAATGTCATTGTTAAAGATACGATTTTTTCTCTGTAGTTTAGTAATTCCTTAATGTTAGAAGTTTTAGAACTACCAAACGTTAGAATTCTTAGTTTTGCTTTCATTGACGGTTCTAACTTCGTTTAAATTCTTGCCCATTGTATAAAAATATTTGCATAAGTAATTGCTTAAGTCCAAGTATGAAGTAATTACTTTGACTTGACTATAAATACGAGGGTAACAATTCGAGGGACTAAATAAGTCATTAACCCGAGGTAAACACTGTGCTTTTCATTACGAATAAGTACAAGGAAAGTAAAATTTATGTTTTTTTTTGGTTGATGAATAAGCTTGCCCCCAATTACATCGGTGGATGGCAACAGGCTTGCTCCCAATTACATCGGTTGATTGTAATAGGCTTGCCCCCAATTGCATCAGTAGATGGCAATAGGCTTGCCCCCAATTACATCGGTTGATGGCAATAGGCTTGCTCCTAACTACATCGGTTGATGGCAATAGACTTGTCCCCAACTTCATCAGTTGATGGCAATAAGCTTGCTCCTAATTACCTACATCGTTTGATGGCAATAGGCATGCCCCCAATTACATCTGTTGATGGCAATAGGCTTGCTCCCAATTGCACTAGTTAATTTGACAGCTTTCAGTTGAAAGCGATTCTCCCTAGGGCTGAAAAATATTACTTTCAACCCGCTCCTCAGACAACTTCAAACAGACCTACTTTCCGAGTATGAGTAATGAAATAGTAGATTGTATCATAAGGGAGCAAAATAATATTTTTACGGCGAGGGCGCTTTTTTGAATCCAGAGCGAAGTGAGGGATTCTAGAGTAGAAT
This sequence comes from Diarsia dahlii, assembly GCA_949775195.1. NCBI lineage: Eukaryota > Metazoa > Arthropoda > Insecta > Lepidoptera > Noctuidae > Diarsia > Diarsia dahlii. The sequence goes on from OX459191.1 coordinate 15,543,108, forward strand.
CCCGAACGTAGTGAGGGATTCTTTAGTAGAATCCTGAACGTAGCGAGGGATTCAAAGTACGTCGCCCGAGTCCAAAATATATTTTGCACCCGAGTGATACACTCGACTTTTCATCACCCTCTATGAGAAAATAAAAGGCGCCTCATATTTTATTGTAATATTATTATTTAATAAAAATAGAGTGACGACACGTTTAAATCCATCAGACATATTAATTACGAATATGTGTCCAGTTTTACGTCCTTATTAAGACAACACGTTACTAAACAACCTTCTACTCCATATTAAGAAATTGTCGTATGCCTTTAAATATTTCTCCCGGGATTTCGTAGGGGTTAAGTTTTGTATGACGTTATTAGATTCTATTTTTATTGTTTCAGGAGTTAATGCACTATCACTTTCAGAACTCGACGTAGAGCTCATTTTTTTACAATAAAGTCCGTACCGATTATTAGAACAGGGAAGTAAATCGCGCGCTTTTGTTTTTTTTTTAAATTTAGTTACCGCGTCTCCTCGCACCGTACAGCCAACACAATACAATTTGGGTTCGATTTCAATGAACGATTCATGTTCTAAATTCAAATCTCATTACTGCCCGCTAAAAAGTCTAATGGAGAAAAGAGCTACTTTGCTCGCACTTATAGAGGAACAAAACGACACTTTTCGAATTGAAGGGATGAAAAATATATAACTCACAGAAGTGGGCTACTATTATGTGGTAGATGACTTCATTATTGGGCCACCTCATAGCAGCGTCTATGTAGCCGTTCCTAGAAGCGAGGTCCTCGGCGGCTTCCTCGAGGATCAGTGCCCGCTGGCGCCCGTTAAGGATCAGGTCACCCTCGAACTTGCCACTTTCCTCCCAGGCGTTGTCAGACACGTCTTCTTCGTCATCATAATCTTCGTAAGAGTATTCAGCGTCTGTGATATGAGACAATAAAAACTATATTTTCAAAATAAATTCAATAATTATCCATGAGTATTGAGTCGGTTCTGTCTTCTCCAGGAAGGAAGGCAGCTTAAAGGCAATATTAATTGTATATTGTATAATTAATTGTTAAGTGGGAGAAAATAATTGTTAATCAACAAATGCGTTTTTAAGCAATGATTTTTTTTTTAAAGAAACAATTTTTTTAAAAAGTATCGTAGTTATCATCAAAGATTATGTTATTAAAAAAATAATTAAATTGTCTCATAAACAACGCATTTGTTTATAAAAATTGTTTAAACAATAGAAGATAAAAAATATTAAAAATCATTTTTAAGTAGCTTCTGATCATAAAAAAACGGTTCACTAATAATATTATAAAAAAAAAGAATTTTTGAATGTCTAATGAAGCTTTGTAATTTTTCACCTCAGTAAATTGTTAATAAAAAAATGAAAATTAAGATTTTTTAAATTTTTCCTACGAAAATCTATTTTTCATTACTCATACTCTGAAAGTAGGTCATGACATGCCTGCGGAGCGGGTTGAAAGTAGTACTTTTCAGCCCTAGGGAGAATCGCTTTCTACTGACAGCTGTCAAATTATTTGATGTAATTGGGAGCAAGCCTATTGCCACCAACTGATGTGATTAGGTGCAAGCCTATTGCCATCAAACAATGTAATTAGGAGCAAGCCTATTGCCATCAACTGATGTAATTGGGGGCGAGCCTATTGCCATCAACCAATCTAATTAGGAGCAAGCCAATTGCCATCAATCGATGTAATTAAGTGCAAGCCTATTGCTATCAACCAAGCTAATTAGGAGCAAGCCTATTGCCATCAACCGATATGATTAGGAGCAAGCCTATTGTCATCCACCGATTTGGGTAATTAGGAGCAAGCCTATTGCCATCAAGCAATGTAATTAGGAGCAAGCCTATTGCCATCAATTGATGTAATTGGGGGCAAGCCTATTGCCCCCAACCGATGTAATTAGGAGCAAGACTATTGCCCATCAACCAATTAGGAGCAATCCTATTGCCATCAACCGATGTAATTAGGAGCAAGCCTATTACCATCCACCGATTAGATTTAACCGATTTTAAGTGTTTCTCTTATGTTTACTTTTTTTTTTTTTTTGTCAATTTGTTTTTTCTTTCTTTCGATTTAGGTAATTGGGCGCAAGCCTATTCCCATCAACTTTCCTTGTATTCGTGATGAAAAGCACAGTGTTTACCTCGGGTTAAAGACTTATTTAGTCCCTCGAACTTTTAGCGCCCTCGCTGCGCTCAGGCGCCAAACCCCGTCTCGGGGACTAAATAAGTTACTTTCACCCCTAAGGTAACAATGTACTATTACGACCTTTGAAAAATAGCGCCACGAAAGGAAACAAATCTCAGATTAATAGTTTAACAATTATCACACTTGCAATGTTAATGTTCGTGCTACAAAAAACTGTGAATTAACTAATGGATAACTTATTGAAAATTCGCGATAAAAACTTTTGGACCACTGATTATTTAGTTTATTAATCTATCCTGCAGGCGCTTGAATTTTTTCAATTTTTAATTTTCATATTTAATAAGTTTAAATAATATTTAGTCATGAGTAGGCCGTAAGCCGGAGTACGCGTTTTCGGGCGTATTTTCAACCGGATGGGACAGTTATTAATATTGGTCCTACAATTGTAGGACCAATATTAATTTTAGGGAGTTAAAACATTCTTTAGGAAATTTTCTCCTCTTTTTGAATCCTTTTTCAAATTTGAAAAAAAAATAATTAGAATTTGAGATATTTGCAAAAAACTAAACCCATTTTTAATTTTTTTGTTGATTGTTAATAACTTTTGCAATTTTTGCAAGCGGAACTTCAATCATAATTTTCGGAGACTGCTGAAAAAAGTTGATCAAAAAGGCACTTGTTGCCTAGACTATAATTAGCACACATACTGACATACCAAAAATGTGGTTTTGTTTTAAGTACCATACGTACTTTCAGATTCATTCAGTAAAAAGTTGTTATTTTGAAATTACAAACAGACACTTCAATTAAATGTATTTTTATAATGATGTACAGATAAAAAGAAATACTCAAAAACATGAAGATAGGCATCTTATATCCTGGGGAACACGGCTAACTAACTTGTTATTAAATCGAGTAAATTAGGTTGCACCTTAATTCTGTTTTCAAGGCTGCCCTGCCAAAAATGACTTCTTATAAGTATAATCTGATTTAAAACCGCATAAATTTTTAGGAGTAAAACCTCAGAGGACAAGAATTACTTCCTACCATTCCTAGTTAGGCTAAGCAGCGACGCGTTATTGAGATACTCCGCCAAATCCTTCAGTTCGTCATAGGACTCATAGGTAATCGCTAAACATTTGACCGCACAGACAATTATTATAAGAATCACCGGTAACTTTGTCCGCCCCATGCTATGTACAAAATCTTCGCCTGATTTCACTAAATATTCATAATTGCGTGCGATATTTATGTTGGCTTTTGTAACTGTGTGAACTTTTGCACAGGATTGTGCATCTAGTTCTTTAATAGTGATCGATAGGGCTGTAACGAATTAACGATAGACATTATACAATTATTTTGTAAGTTGTTCTTTGTTATTTGAACTTTACTATATTTAAGAGGAGAGGGCTTATTTTCATCTTCTTTAAAACCGGTTAATTCCACAGGATGCAGTCGCGTACAGCGTAATTGTAGAGTTAGGATCCGTATGTTTCCTTTAATTAGATCTGCCGTATTCAAATCTAAATCCAGCTTTGACCCTCAAATGGATGAATGAATGAATAAATTAAAAGAGAAGTCCTGACTGACTGACTGACTCATCAATGCCCAGCCCAAACCCTTGTTGGACCTTGAAAGTTGATATTTTGCACAGGAATAAGGAAGAATTTATAATCTTCCTTATTCTTGTCTTGTTTATGTTTGGGAGAATGATAGACAGATGAAAATGAGCCCTCTCCTCTTTACAGTGGCGGATTTGCCCTAAGGCCCAGTAGGCCCGGGCCTAGGGCGGCCAGATACTAAGGGCGGCAAATCGTGAAAAAGAAAATCTTCTATCTGTCTTCATCAATCATCAATATAAATAAAAAGAGAAGTCCTGACTGACTGACTGATTGACTGACTCATCAACGCCCAGCCCAAACCCTTTTGCTTGCTAGAAAGCTGAAATTTTGCAAAGAGGTTCCCTTTATAATGTAGATAAGGAATAAGGAAGGATTTTTCGAAATTCAACCCCTAAGGGAGTTAAACAGGATGAAAGTTTGTATGGAAAATCGACATTTTCACGCGGGCGAAGCCGCTGGCAAAAGCTAGTCATTGATAATAACGAAAAAAAAATATTTAAAAAAAGGATACCCAATAGTGTAGAGTGGTGAGGGCTGGGGGGCTAGGCCCCCGGCAGAACATTTCAAGGGGCGGCAGAGAGCGAAGCCAGGCCGTGTCAGGTCATGATTATTAGATCATGATCATGATGATGACTATTGTCATCGGGACTATGTTGTAAAAATAAGGACAACCAACCAGTGGCGTATTTTCCTTACTATAAGCCGCTGCTCTGGGGTGGCCTTTCGAACTAGCTTTACGTATATTAAGATCTGGCGCATGTTCGCCCCAAAAATCTAGAAACAAGCACTATATTTTTCTAACCTGACGCTTAAACTTTCTGGATCGCTCAGTCTTCTGAATTGTCCAATACATCAAATGCCATCAATACGTTAGTAGTAAAAGTAAATAAAAAGTATATTTTTTAATGATAACAAGAAAATCAGTTATGAGGAGCTAAAATTTTCGAGCTCGCTTCGCTCGCTCTTGCCTTTAAGTGCCCTCTTATCTGTTCTGAAGCTTCATGCATAAATCGTATAAAAACCCTTCTCTATCTCTATGAATTGTTGAAGCAAAATGTGTAATTTACCTAATGTGCAAAGTATAACATTTTCAAATAATATAAAACTTGACTTAACATGGCTTAAGAAAAATCGATTTCCATAAAAGTTGAGAAAGGGGCGGCAAATACCCGTCGGGGCTGCGGGTTGGTCACAAAGATACCGCGGCTTCGACATAAAGGGCAGGGCTATGGGTGGTTTTTAGTCAGTAGAAGTCTGACACTCCCTTTCGCTCTGCCCAAGAGGAAATGGAGTGGGTTATTTGATGATTTTTCACCAACACAAAAAAAATGGGGCGGCAAATAGCCCGGGGCCTAGGGCGGCCAAGACTGTAAATCCGCCACTGCCTCTTTAATATTGCTGAATTCAACTCACAAAGTAATTGTATTTTGTAGCCATCGATCACTATTAAAGAACTAGATGCACCATCCCATGCAAAACGTCTCTTAAAACAGTCGCCAATTGTGGTAACGTTACTCTAGTTGAAATAAACATACAATATTGTAAATTTAACCTTAAGTGTATTACTTAAAGTTGTATTCACAAAGCATGTACAAACAGCAATAAACTATGACCGATTTACAAAGTGTAAAAAGAAAGAAATAAAACTTTATGACCGAGGCTCGCCGCTAGGACAAGGAATGAGTTGAATGTATTTATTTTTTTGTAAAACTAGCTCTTGCTCACGACTTCACTCCCGTAACTTACGGAAATTAACCCTACGGGAACCTTTAAAATGCATCTTACGACACTGGGAGATAATATAGCTTCCTGTTATACGTGTATGTGTCCAGTGTCAGCCGGTTTAGGTTACAATTTTAATGATTTAAATTTTATAACATGGATCCCTGATTATTTCAAACAAAAGTACCCTAATTTACTCCTTGTGTTCTAAATAACCTCAGCTTTCTGCCAATCCCTAAATCGCTAGGTTCCGTTTCAGAGATTGGCCGGAACAAACAACTTACAAAAACTTTGTACAATGTACGCTTCGATCGTCAAAGTGGAAATCATACTCGGTACAGCCGTTTTGAAGATTAGCCGAGGAAAAAGGACAGACAGACAAGAAATTAAAAAACATGTTTTTTTGTTTAAAAGTACCGTATGTATATGCTTTTATATGCACTCAATAAGAAAATTTAATAAACAATCACTTTTACTATGGTAGTATTAAAACTAGAGCAGAAATAGTTTTTATATTTGATATTATGACGATGACGAAGTAAGAGAAATAAAACGTAAAAACAAAAAACTATTACACGAAACTGTTTAAAGAAGAGAGACGGAATTTGGGTTCAATCAGAGATTTACAGTACAGACTTAAATATAAAGAAGTTAAACGCAGTTTTAAAACAGACATTAGAAATTAAAGCAATGCAGCCATAGCCCATAGCGCTAGATGGCGTACTTCTTCGAGTTTACTCCGACTTTCGGTATCTCGGTTCACTCGTGCAGTGATGATAAAATACTATCGTAGGTATTGTAAAGTACGGAAATAACACGGGGTGGATGAAATGGCGGCAGGTCACGGGAACAATATGCGTCTCCCGCATTCCCCTTACTCTCAAGGGGAAGATATAATAAACCATGGTTAGACCTGCTGTCGCGTATGGATTAGAATGTTGGACCACAAAAGGAATACTTGGGAAATGTGTGGTGTAACGCGAATGGATAGAATAAGGCATGTGTACAAAAGATTAAGAAGTCTGAAAGTGGCGCCGGTGAATGAAAAGTTGTATAGTAATCGGTTATTGTGGTATAAACATATGATGCGAAGAGATGAGGAAATGTAGTGAGTAAAATGTTGAGTACGGATGAAGATTGCGGACTGTGAAAGAAACGATGGATGGACTGTGTGAAGGATGATAATATAGTCCTCCTGACCGTTTTTCGGCCACGGCGGCCAATCTCAGCGGAGATTAGCCATCTGCGCGGGAGATATTATAGTGCACAAGTGTGTGTGCAGGCACAGGTGCACTCTCTGTTCCCTTTCTCTCATAGTCCGATGGGACGGCAATCCGACACGACCGGAGAGAGATCAGGCGCAGGACCAACGGCTTAACGTGCTATCCGAGGCACGGGGGTATTATACCGCCAACTTCCAAACTCCGGGCTACTACTGGGAAATTTCTAATGAAAAACCCAATAGCACTTTTTGTCCGACCCGGGAATCGAACCCAGGACCTCACGCTCAGCAGTCGCGCTTGCGACCACTAGACCAACGAGGCAGTTAAAAAAAGAAAGAAAAAAGGAATGAAGGAAGGATGTTATAGCAAGAAAGGAGGTATGATTGCTGAGTGTCACTGGTAAATTGGCTGTCGTAGTATAGGTATGCGTATGTGATGCCGAGGAAGGAATGAGGAAATTGTCGTGAGGAAAGTTTTGACTATGAATGTGGATGGCTATAAGAGAAGAGGAAGACCAAAAAAAAGATGGATGGACTGTGTAAAGATATGAAATGGCAAGAAAGGAGGTGTCTCACGAGTAATAGAGAATTATGGAAAACGAAAATAGGAAGGCAGTTACAAAATAATGGACTTGAAGTTGTCTATTACATATATTTATAGAAAATTAAACAAACTGTACAAAATCTTAAACACCTACTTAGAAAATAACATGGTATCTCACTTATCTAAAGTCGTGACTGTCGTCATTATACCAGCTTTTAGTCACTTTTGCTGGAAAGCGAAAATCAGAATAGCCTTGAGGTTTTTTGAGATTGAAGTGCTATAAATATTTTCTTTCTCATGTCCATCACGAGCGGGTTTTTCCAAACTGTCCTTTGAATAATCATGATAATCGTGATCAGGATAGTGTCGAATATACTTCGAATACCAGTCATAATCATTATCGCTTGACTTTTGTTCCTTATTTATTTTTGGAGAATGTAATGTTGAATATTCATCTTCATCTCGATAGTTTTCTAGTGGTTTATAATCTGGCACGAAAGCATATTCTTTTTCATATTTATTATACCATGGAGATGTATTTTTTTCGTTCTCGGACTCAAGTTTCAACGGTTCATCTTTAACAATCTTTCTTTTTGGTTCATATCTTTCCTCGTACATATTGTTGATAAATCGAATAGCAGAGTTCATTTTATCTTGTTCAGGTCTATTAGCTTCTGTTGGCAAAGGATCTATCTGCTTTAGTGCTAGGTGATCATAATTTTTATTATAGTGTCCATTACTTTTATAAACACTCAGATCTGGTGTATGGGAAGGATACACGTGCACTTTTATTATCTTTGATAATCTATCAAAAGCATCGATTAAATCTGCATCAACTTCTTTTGCGACTGGTGGACTAGATTGTTCATCATGTGTAGAAATATCATCAGCGAAATGAGGCCGAGTTAAATTTTGAATATTTCTTTGTTTAACTTCTGCAACATCATCATTCTGCGCCTGGAAGTTTTCTCCATTATGATCCGGCTGAAATTCTGACATGGTGTCAAAATGATCTTCTGAATGGCCTTCTGGTGTCAAATGGTGGTGTTGCGCCGGTTCTGGTGGACTGTAGGAATACGCTATTTCTTTACCAATACGAAAGCCTTCGTTTTCCGACGTCGACAGGATTTGCGGCTCTTTACTAAAATAATCAAATACATGAAAACTAGGTACGTCAGGTAACTTATATGTTTCAGCTGCAGGTAATATTTTGATAGCCACAGCTTTACCTTGGTGGTATCCAATCCCATGACCTTCAAATGGTTTATTCTTCCCCTTCTTTTTCTTAGTGTCAGTCTTTTGTGGAGGGTTTTCGTCAGCTAGGCCGCTGTCCGAATCAGCATCGCAGTACATTTTGTTCAACTTTTGTGTATCCTTTTCTGATAGTCCTACTCTTTGACCAATTTCAGCACCACCCTGGAAAAGAAACAAATAATTTATAATCATTAAAATTACCTATGGGTCATTTCAATTGGCATTTCCTTTTGCTTTTCACAATGGTGCGGGCAAATTTTGAGACGCCATTCCATAATTTTCTGCTTTTGATACATACAATTGTACATTATTATAAAAATTATTTGTATCTAAGTCGCCTATAATTATTAGAAAATAATGTAAATATATCAATATTTATATTATTTTAACATTACCAAAAATAAAAATTAAGAAAAACTCAATGACCTGTTTTGGAACAATCGTGTCCTGACCGTTGGAGGAGAAAGCTCGCCGGCTGTAATGCAGGACACTGTCGTAGTCGTACCCCACGCCGAAGTCTGACACGGAGAACGAGTTGTATTTGCGAAAGTTATGCCTCGCCGCTGCAAACAAACAAATATCGACTCAAGCGAAAACTGTTTGGACGATTGATTTCTCGACTACAAAAATGTACCGACCTAGCTTCTGTTAACATACAAAGAAACTTTCAATAGAAATCGAATTTACTTCAGACCGTAATTTTATTGCTCAGACAAGCAGGTGGGCTAATTGACATTCGCATTGTGTAGCGTTCGTGACAGGCTTGTATGTACCCACCGGTCACTGACATTAGTGCTGGATTATAATATAATACGTAGTAAAAATAAGTGTTTAGTATGCAGTGTTGCTCTCAAAAGTGACTTACGTTGAATTATGTTGGCCCAAACAATGTTGACGTAGTCATCTCTGTCGGGGCTACTCTGCATGTGGTAGAAGCCTAGAGTATGCAGCAGCTCATGCACGACGGTGCCGTGTCGGAAGCAACCGCGGCCGACCGGGTGACGGCCAGACAGGTTCAACACTTGGTACCCACCCTGGTAGCCCACTTGGGAAAAGCAGCCTCTTCGACTACCCTGCAACAGGAAATTTTGAGGTGATTCGAAAAAGTTCTCGCTATTGTGGTCACGTTTTCTGGTGGCCAATGAGGTGTCATGACATATTCGATGGATAGGTAATATGAAGGTTCCAGCATGAAATTACAGATTTGGAAGTTTTGGCATCTCCGAAAGCGTTGGTAGATACGCGTTACAAGAGCTGATTTTAAATTCAAACATTCACTTTCAATTGCACTCGAAATGCTAACACTGCTGAGTACCTACAAAAAGCAGAGAACGAGTGACATCTCACGAAGCCTGAGCTTAAATGCTAAAACATAACATAATATATCAAGTGGGTATAATACCTGTATAACGACTGCATCACGGTCTCCTTTCCTATACGGACGGAATTTGACACAAGAAGCGCGTGAAAGATCCTCTATTCCACTTTCAATAGCTTGCACTTGATCGCTAGCTGAAAAATTAGATGAGAGTATAAACATTAGATTCTTTAGCTTGGATAAGCAGCATCAGTGATGTTAGGTCCTGAAATGAGGGCTTTATTCATTAGAACGTTCCAACTTCTACAGAATAAATTGTTCGGACATAAATCTTTATACAAATATATAAAATTGACGTGTCTGTTTGTAATATCAAAATAACTTTTTACTGAATTACATATGAAAATATATTACTTATAGCACTTTTGCACAAAATCACTTTTTTTTTAATTTTTGCATTTTTTTAGGGTTCCGTACCTCAAAAGGAAAAAACGGAACCCTTATAGGATCACTTTGTTGTCCGTCTGTCCGTCCGTCCGTCTGTCAAGACCCTTTTTCTCAGGAACGCGTGAAGGTATGAAGCTGAAATTTATATCAATTACTCAGGTCTACTGTCCCTTGAAGCTGTGAAAAAATCAAACTTCTAAGCCAACGCAATCAAAAGATACAGCCGTTTATGCCGCAAATTTTCGACACTTGCAAGGGAATCAAAACCTACAGGGTGCTTCCCGTGAACTCAGAATCTTGAAATTTGGTACGAAGCAACGTCTTATAGCAAAGATAAAGGAAAAATTACGAAAACCATAAATTTTTAGTTACATCACATAATATATTTTTTTTTAATAATTTTAAACTTACTACCCATTTCCTCATAAACGCGTAGAGGTATTAAATTGAAATTCATACCAAATACTCAGGTCTATAATACCTTTAAGTTGTAACAAAATCAAACTTCTATGTCAACGCAATTAAAAGAAACAGCAATTTAAGTTGCATATTTTGAAACTCGCAAGTACTCGCAAGGGAATCAAAACCTAAAGGGTACTTCCAGTCGACCTAGAATCTTGAAATTTGGCATGAAGCAACGTTTTATAGCACACATAAAGGAAAAATTCCGAAAACCTTAAATTTTTAGTTACATTACAAAATATATATTTTTTAATAAATATAAACTTATTACTTTTTTCCTCATGAACGCGTAGAGCTATCAAGTTGAAATTCATATCAAATACTTAGATCTAAGGTTTGTACGGAACCCTCGGTGCGCGAGTCCGACTCGCACTTGGCCGGTTTTTTTTGGTCCGGCCAATCTCCGAAACGGCTGGACTGTTTACTCATACTGTCGCAAAATATATCAAACTATAGCTACTTACTGAAATGCTCTACTTGAATGTAGACGATGACTTCATTATTGGGCCACCTCTTAGCACCGTCTCTGATGCCGTTCCTAGCGAGGCCCTCAGCGACATCCTCGACGATCAGCCTCCGCTGGCGCTCGTTGAGGATCAGGTCACCCTCGAACTTGCCACTCTCCTCCCACGCGTGGTCAGACACGACTTCGTCGTCATCGTAGTCGACGTCAGGGTCTACACCTTCTGTAAGATGAGGTGATGGAAAGGATATTAAAATCACTATAAGTAATAGCTTATTATCTATTAATATTGAGTTGAATGCTCCGGGATACGCGTAATAAGTATAAGCAACGTAACTCGCCTCCCTGCTGGAATACTATACTGTGCTATCAAGTCCCCATAACAGATCGACTTCAAAATTTAAATCACCAGAATTTCTATAGGGTCGGTTTGGAATCTATCTATACTATTGTATATTTGTATATTTGTAGACTAATGATCCAATTCTAAAAATACTTTCATTGGCAGAAAACTACATTGTTCGTGGGTGCTAAAGGCTATAAATTTTATATATACCATACATAATAGCCGCGCTATCAAATTTTTTGCGGACAAAGTCGCGTGTCAAATATAGTCTCTATAAAATTACCTACAAGTTAATTATTGCATAGACTAGACGTGATAGTTGGCCACTAGAAAAGGCAAAACAACTACAATAATGCAATCAACCACTTTCATTTTCAACACTTTTGAACCGGTATTGTAACCTCATAGAAGTTAATCATTAATGTTTTATAGCAGTGTTGCGAATAGCGTTATAATTTAAATTTTCCTCTATGTGTTGACTTTGAACTTGAAGCACTTCAATAGTTACCCTAGTCCTACTACCTACTACAAGCAGTCGGAACCATGTCAATACGTATTTATTATGAGGAATACGCAAATCACTGGGTAGTACCTAGAACTATTAGAAGCACTTACAGGATGTAAGTTTTTTACCATTACTACATATATGAAAACTAGAAAAAAACACAAAAACTCGGAAGTAACTTTATTTCCGAAATAATTTTACTTCTGGAAGTCGGTGACTTTTGTTTGTTTAATTATATAACTTTTTTGCCATCGACTTCGGTCGGTAAGTCAAGTTATTTTACTACTTATTGCTTTTTTTGGAAGGTTTTTTTTTTATTTAAGCCTGTTTAGTTGTGGTACGATGCTGTCTCATACAAATTCTTGTTGGTCATTCATTTTCATTGTTTTTAGCTGATCATCCACTTTGATATCGAAGAAAAAATATGTACCTAAATTATAGAAGACTAGCGGACGTCCCGCGGTTTCACCCGCGTAGATCCCGATCCCGGGAATATAGGGACAAAAAGTAGCCTATGACACTCAGCAATAATGTGGCTTTCTATTGGTGAAAGAATTTTTAAAATCGGTTCAGTAGATCCCGAGATTACCCCTTACAATTTAACAAATATACAAACACACAAACTTTACTTCTTTATAATATTATTATTATATTATTATTATTATGTATAGATCACGTAAATCGGAACAGTAGGTAATCACGGGACTCATGAAGTAGCAAACAAAATACAGCCAAGTTGGGGACCTTTTTTTTGGGTGTTGGGAAATTATCCAATGACTCCTCCTGCTCTGGGCAGACCGAAAGGGCGTACCAGACTTCTACTGACTAAAACCCAACCACGTTCCTTCTTAGCCCTTTGTGTCGAGGCCGCGGTATCTCTTTCGAACAACCCGCCCCGACGGGAAGTTGAGAACCTCCTCGATCCTTTTATTTCGATAGGCTATATATCACGGTAAAAACGGCTGGCCTAGAGGCTCAGGGTTCCTTATTATTAAATCAAGTAAATTGGGATACACCTTTATATTTCATTCGTTAGGTCTACATAATTCTGTCGGGGCTGCAGGTTGTTCGAAAGAGGTACCACGGCCCCGCGGACACAAGGAACATGGGTGGTTTTAGCCAGTAAAACTTTGACACTCCCTTCCGCTCCGCCCAGAGGAGGAGTCATTTGATGATTTACCACACTCCAAAAAAAAGGTCTACTTAATTAGGTACTTATTTAGATTCTGTCTTCAGCTCCCACAATTTTTGAAACACTTACCTAAAAGTCCAGAAAAAAAATTGACTTCTCCGTATCTATCTGATTTGAAAACCATATAAAACATCAGAAGTAGGAAAATAGAGAACAAATATCACTTACTTTTCAAAGTTGGGCTCAGCAGCGACGTCTTCTTGAGGTACTCCGCAAAATCCTCAAGTTCGTGGTAGGTCATCGCGAAACACTTGACCGCACAGAAGATTATGAGAACCACCGATAACTTTGTCCGTCCCATGATAACTACAAAATCTTCGCCTGATTCCAATTAATATTCATAAATGCATGCGATATTGATTTCGCTTTTTGTTAACTTAACTCACACGTTGTATCCGAAAAAAGTATGTCATATTAACGGTATGTTGCTTTTATAAATATTTTGAATTCTTATTTATGCTAACGAATTTATGCCGCTGCTTTAGTCCAGTCCCGCGCGATTTTTTGTGTAGGACAAAACCCGCCGGGGTGGGGCGAAGTTTAATATAGCTTCGGATACGACCATTTCACAAGGTGGTAGGCCGCAACTGCGTCGGCGACGGCGTCGCTTGCGTCAGCGCCGGCGCTGGTGACAGCGGCAGCACTCCACGCCACCACCCATAACTCGTGCAACACAGACTTGCGACATTTACTGGCTCCAGTTATTCTTAACGTTTACGTCCTCCAACAATAATACCAACTTGCCATTTTTGTAATTGAATGAGTGAAATAGTAAAGGGAAAGCAACGGTTGGCCGTTCCGGTGAAATAAGTGTTGACATGCAATCGGATAAATTGTTCCCTTTGTTGAAACAATATTTTTATAACAATAACTCCCGAAAGGCATGCAATGCAATAATATGTCGTGGACACTTCTGGTGTGTCTGAAATCGAAAAAGTTATAATCTTCATAGGCAGTCTACACACAGCTCCACTCACTCGAACTCTTAAGAATGCCATTAATTGACTAGACAGTATGGACTGTTCATATTGAAGAGCGGAATCATCTTCCTGCTGGATATAGCCTATACACCTCACCATTCCATAACCAGGTAAGTACCTACTCGTACCTAGTGGAATCCATGAACGATGTCGGCCTTACGAAGAAATCGGTCAAATAATAAAGATAGATCCATATTAATTAAGATGGGAAATTAACCAAAAGGCATATTGTTATGTTCTATTCAGTAGCTAACGTTCTGGAACATTAAGTTAACGAAGCCTGACTGACAACTTCATTAAAATTATAGAAGAGGTTTTTTCTCGATTCCCTATACAATCATAGCGCTGTAATTATTACGACAAATTCATTCGAGCAAAACAATAGAATAGGCTTTTGATTAGTTGGAAGTTTGGAAGACATTATACAATACAAATAAACTATTATCGATTCTTGCAGAGTATTCTGCAATATTCAATGACAATGGCATTGTCAGACGAAAACGCGTGTAATTTCAAGAATGCAAAAACTATCTGATATCTTATTTTATTTAAGTGTCCTTGTGAGAAATGAGGTCGATGTCGTAAAGAAAATTGACCGTGACTATGACTAGTAATTACGGTAAAATAATAGTAAGATATTTTATTGCATCAATCATTTTATTTGGAAAGTAATTCCCCATTCGATATACCTACAAGGTGGAAGTCCCATTGGCTCTAAAACGTTTACCATGTATTCAGTACATTTTAAAACATCCCAAATCATTTTTTTCATTTTGGTAGTTTAAAAAAACTGCTGTTCCATAAATTTTGACCGTGTTAAACTTTTGGAGCCCATAATTTCAGTCATAATCTAGCTGATATTATTATCAGATTCTTTGCCCGATTTACATCGCTATTATAAACTTTTACATCACCAAACCTTTCCTTCGCCTCTTTTATAATGCTACTTTCCATCTTTAAACAGAGTACTCAAGCACGAAGATGTTGCGCTGGATCTTGCAAGTGCACCTATTGTTGATTGTTGTGCACCTATTGTTGATTGTTGTGCACCAATTGAAGCACTCAGCCGAAACTGATACATCGCGAGCGACACTTGAGTAGCAAGGTTGCTAAACCTTGTTGATACAGCTTGTCTCATGAATTAGGTACGGATTTTTGTATTTTTTTTATCATTTATTAAAAAGAACCAGGCTCTTAATAATTAATTACAATCTAGCCTACAAGACTAATAAGCAATTTTAATCTAACTTAACTTTTTACGTGATAATTATTTTAAAGCAGAATAGTGCTGATTGTACTTTATACAAGTCCGTTCCACTTTCTTAGAGTCTGCGATATTATAATAATATAAACACTTTGTTCATGTGTTATTATGAGTGTCATTGTCACTATTATTTCTACATCATTTATAAATAAATAAATAAAATAAAAATAAAAAAGCCTTTATTGTTGCTATCAAGTTTTACACAAAGTAGTTTCGTGTGCCTAGAATTAATTTACCTAAGACTACTATCTAAAAAAACACATTTTGACTATTAACTAGAGTTTAACTAATATACTAACAATTTTAATATCTAATGCTTATCGGCAAACGGTAGTTCGGTTGCAACTTGTCTTCCGACAAAGGCCTCCTCTAAAGCTCTCCAGTCTTTTCTCATTTTTGCAGTGCGAGTCCATGTTGAACCCGCTATTTTCTTAACGTCATCCTCCCATCTCTTAGCCTGTCTTCCTCTATGTCTCTTTCCGTCTAAAGGGTACCATTCTGTGATAAGTTTTGTCCATTTTTCTTGCTTTTCTCTCATCATATGCCCTGTCCACCTCCACTTCAGCTGTTTGTATGTTGTGTATGCATTCTTAAACTTGGTTTTACTTTTGATGTCTATTAATTTTTCTCGGTCTTTTCTTTTGACACCTATTGTACTTCTTTCTATGCTGTTTTGACAAACTTTAATTTTATTTGCTAGATGTTCTGTCAATGCCCAAGTTTGACACCCGTATAGTAAACATGGTAGAATGCACATATTATATACCTTCCTCTTTTCTTTCATAGGCATATCTTTGTTCTTCATCACTTCACTGAGTGACCAATATCTTTTCCAAGTATTGGTAACTCTTCTTTCAATCTCTTTTTCCATGCAGCCTTCAGTAGATATTAGCTGTCCTAAGTATACATATTCCTGTACGTACTCTATTTGCTCATTATTTACTTTTATCGTGTCTGTTTGCGATGAGTTTGTCATGATTTTTGTTTTATTTAAATTCATCGATAGTCCAGCTTTGTCGCTTTCATCTGCTAGTTGTTGCAGCATCATTTCTAGTGATCTTGAATTTTCCGAGAATATTATTAAGTCGTCTGCAAAGCGTAGGTGGCTCAAGTTTTCACCGTTTATGTTAAGTCCCTCATTTGTCCAGTCTAGGTTCCTAAATATTATTTCCAAAACGGCAGAAAATAATTTGGGTGAGATAGGGTCTCCTTGGCGTACACCTCTCATGATAGGGAATTCTTCGCCTATAGCTTCTAACTTGACTTGCGCAGTACTCTTGGTGTATACATTACGAAGTAATCGTATGTATTTTGTTTGTACACCCTGTATTTTTAGTGCATCCCAGATATATCCGTGTTCTAGTGTGTCGAATGCTTTATTGAAATCGACAAACCCTAGGTAGTAGCTTTTGTTGTATTCTTTATATTTTTGTAATATTTGTCTAAGGGTGTGTATATGATCTATGGTTGAAAAATTTCGACGGAATCCAGCTTGTTCTTTTGGTTGATTCTCTTCAAGAATATTTGTAATCCTCGATAGTATAATTTTAGAAAATACCTTATAAATATTGGACATTAAGCTTATGGGCCTGTAATTTGCTATATCTCCTTTGTCACCTTTTTTGTGTAGTAATATAATTGTAGATTTAGTCCAATCCTCTGGAATATTTTCCGTTTTAATAATTTCGTTAAATATATTTGTAAGCATCGGACCAATACCTGGTGATGTAATTTTCAGTATTTCATTTGTAATGAGGTCTGATCCTGGAGCTTTATCATTCTTTTGTGTACTAATTGCTTTTAAGGTTTCTTCGTTTAGTATTTCAGGTATTTCCTCTTCATCGGTAGATGCATCATATTCTCTTACCACTTCTCCCAACTTTTGACTTTGATATAAATTTCGATAGAATTCTGTAGCAGCTTTTAGTATCTCGGGTCTCTTCTCTGTAATTTTACCATCCTTCTTTTTTATATTTAGTATCCAATCCTTTTTTCTATTTAGTTCTTTCAGTGCCTTTTTTATTCCTCCGGTTTTTTCTATATAATTCTTCATAGTGTTAAATCGTTTCGTTTTTCTTTCGTTCCGTAGTTCTTTGCTTATGCTTTTGCTTATTTCTGCGATTTTTCGGCGGTTGTCTTTAGTTTTCTTTTCTTGTAGTAGTTCCTTACGTTTCTGTAGTAGTTGTTTACTTTTGAGTGAGACTCGCTTCTTGCTGTTTGTATTTACTTTTCTAGGTACAGTTTTTAGTTGGTTTAGTAGTTTGTTGTATTTTTCTTGTATTGATACGCCTTCTTTACTATCTATTGATATTTGTAAATTATTAAGTAGGACTTCTGGTTCTCCTTTGTATTGAATAACTGCGTATTTATTATGAAATCGTCTTGTTTTCTTAGGGCGTATCCCTGTCAGTGTAGCTCGAATCATTCTATGGTCTGTGTTAAAATTTAAGTTATGTATGACCGACACATCTTTGAATATTTTTCTATTGTTAGTCATAATAAAGTCGATTTCGTTCTTATAAAGGCCGTTCGGTGAGATCCATGTCCATTTATTTCTTAATTTCTTTTTATAAAAGCTATTTAGGATATTTAGTCTATTTTGTAATGAAAAATTTACCAACCTTGTTCCATTTTTGCTTCTAGTTCCAAACCCGTAGCTTCCTATACTAAGTTCTTCTCCGATATTTTGTGTACCGATTTGGCCATTAAAATCTCCCATTATTATGACGTTTTTATATGCAGTTTCAATTGTATTTTGGAGGTCTTCATAAAATTCCTCGATTTTTGTTATGTCTTCCTTTTTGCTAGATTCCGTTGGTGAATACGCCTGGATAATGGACCAATCTTCTTCTTTTTCTATATTAAGTTTAATGTTAAGAATTGCGATACGTTCAGTTATTCCCCTTATTTCTTCTATTTTGTTTATAAGATGTCTTTTAATCATGAATCCTATTCCATACATACCCGGCGTCTCTCCTTTATGATATAATATATACTTTCCATGATCTTCTATATGTTCTCCAAATCTTCTCATTTCGCTGATCCCTATAATATCCCATTTTATTTCTTGTATAGCTAGTTCAAGTTCTTCAAGTTTTTCGGGTGTTCTAAGAGATCGACAGTTGATGGTTGCTATTTGAATATCATTCGTTTTCTTTTTAGTGTGAGTATTGACGTTGACGTTATTTTTAACCTTTAGAGGGTCGTGGTCATTTTCCCCCACGATGACCAATCGGCTTGGGGGAGCCTACATCATTTACACTACACTAATTCAAAAGGTTTTGTTCGTTTTAGCATTCGCACTATATTTGTCTGGTCTAGCAGCTGAATTGCCTCGATGTGCACATGTTGGTGGAGTCGGTGTTCATGGGCCTCAGCAAATTTTTGTATTATTTTGGTGACGGGTTCCACTTTTAGGTACGGATGGGTAAAGCTGTAATAAGCATAAGCAGCGTCCTCTGTTATGTTTATAACTGCGTCCCCATTATCAAAAGATTCTCATTAAACATTGTTTAAATCACTAATTCTCGCTCTTATTTTAATTGTAATCTTTTATTTTATTACACATGGTTTACGAGAATGCTTTACCGGTTGGAAAGCATGGCAAGCTTCCGCTATGTATGGTCAATGAAGCGAAAAACCAGTGGATGGCAGTACGTCTGTACCTCGGCTTACACCAAGAATTAAACACAATTGCATTTAAGTACTCAGGCGTTGTAATATGTACTCATACTTAGTTATACAACACTTTATTATCCTATTTAAGTTTATAGTTAATCACGTATTTGTCAATGCTCGTAATCTTTATCGCCATTATTATTGTCAATCTGTATTACTTCCTTATCATCGGTTTCTTCACAATACATTTTGTTCAGCTTTAATATGTCACTTTCTGATAGTCCGTCTCTTTGACCAATGGTTACATTTTCCTGGAAATATAAAATACATAGTTGGGTAGGTTTATTAAGAAAGTGTGTCAGATGATGCAGTTGGAAATAAAAGCTGAGTTTCAAATATATTTTTTTGGAAACGTGTAGTTCAATTAATTATGGTGACTGGCATGCTCTTTTAAGCCAAGACCATGCTGCGAGCCGATTGTCTTTGTGTGCTGCAGCCCGGAGTCAAAGACGCATCGCTATCGCTCGAAATCGTCATACAGCACATTTCGGAACATCGGCATTTTCCATCTTCGACCAAGAGCGCGACATTGCCTGGAAAGCACATGGGAATAGATAGGCCTGCATAACAACAGACGACTGTAACCCACGACTTACTTTTGTGTGCTTCCGACTAAAATGGTTAAGTCTACTGTGGTTCTGAATATGTTGCTGTATGTTGGTGTTGCTGTTTTTTATAGCACCATCATTATCACAATATATCATTTACAAAGACACCTCACATTGGTACTTTCCCGGATTTGAACCGGTCGCGGTGGGGCATCACAATATTTTTTTTTTAAAGATACACGTTTTTATAGTTATTTATTAATATCTGAAGAGAAACTTTACCTTTAACGGGATAATGGTTCGATTTTCATTTACAGAGAATGCTTTCTCCGGATAATGCATTACGCTGTTGTAGTCGTAAGGTACGCCGAAATCTGTTACTGTGTCATTGTTGTACTTTGCGAAATTATGTTCGTGACCTGTAAGATGTCAACATTGCAACATTACTCCCATTTTACGGTTTATTGAATCCAATTATTGACCTGTACCTCATTTTTTTGGTTTTTCTAAAAAGTCTGAATGACTGTGTTGACGATGTAAGCTTTTTGTATCTTATGGTCAGTCATAAGATCAGATACGCTTGTAAAAGGTCTACAATCAATAACGGACCGGCAAATGGAGCTTTAGAGACTATAGCCCCGTTGGTCTCGTGGTCGGAACTGCAACTGCTGAGCGTAGGATCCCGGTTTCGATTCTAAAAAGAGTGATATTGGGATATTCCATTCGGAATTTCTCGGGAGCAGCCCGGAGTTTGGAAGTTGGCGGTATGATACGCCGCCCATGCCTCGGACAGCACGGCCGTTGGTCCTGCGCCTGATCTCTCTCCGGTCGTTTTGGATTCCCGTCCCATCGGACTATGAGACTAAAGGAATGAAGAGTGAACCTGTGTCTGTGCACAACCTTGTGCACTCATCTATGCTGCGATTGGTCGCGCCGTGGCCGGAAAACGGTCAGGAGGACTTTTATTATTAGGTATTATGTGAGAGTTGGAAAGGAATTGGAGAGGCCTTAGCAATATGTGACAGGGAAGACTCTCATCAAAACCACGCCATTTAAAAAAAAAAAAATCTTTTTGACAACATTAACGGCAGAATCCATCAACTGTTTTTCTCCTACTACTGTACCAATCGTTATTTTTACAAAATTCCTCACCAGGTTTAATGTTTTCCCACACGATGGTGACAAATTCATCTCTATCATAGGTGCTCTGCATATGGTAAAAGCCGAGGGTGTGCAACATCTCATGCACAATGGTGCCGCGTCTGAAGCAACCTTTAGCCAGATTCAGTACTTGCCGAACTTCACCCTCATCATCAGGAGTGCTAAAGCCCACGTTTGAATAGCAGCCACTCTTGTTACCCTAGAAACATATATGAATGGATAAGGATAAGATTTTTATGAAAACCATGAAATATATATAGGCAGGTATTTACGTGTATGAGAACGGCATGTTCTTCTTCCTTTTCTCTTTTGCGGAATGTGAGGCAGGATTTGTTCGCAATTTCACCGAGAGCATCTTCTATCTTCTGCACATGTTCCTCATCTGTTACATAAAACCATAACGTAGTAAGTGTATAAATATAACGTAAAAAGGTAGTTATTCGATGACGAATTTTCAGGAAATGAAGTTGCGGTTAAAACTGCAAAGGCCGTTTATCGAACGCAAAGAATTAATAATTTGGCAGCACTAAATCACACCTATGACACAGTGTAACCAATTATTTCTTACACTGGATTCATAAGGATAAACTACCTATTGAGTCCATTGTTAATTACAGTGGAAATGCTGCAAATACAATTTGGGTTATACCCAATTACCTACTAATTATTAGATTATAAACCGAGAAGACAAAGAAAAAGAATCCCTAATGTAAAGAGGCCTTTTTAAGCACAAATACTGATTTTACCGGGGTGGAAATGCAAGAGCTATAACGTTAAATCTAAAATTCACATTCAAAGCATTAAGTTTACATAAGCTACTTATGTTTATGCTACGTGATCAACATCATTGTTAGTAGAAGCCCGCAGCGTCAAGCAACTACTTATTATTCCCACCATAGGAGCGAGTAACGGAGCGGTTACCTACTCCGTTACGCCGACATTGTGTGAGGTTTTGAGTAATCACCGAATCACATCACAGAAAGGTCTAAAAACAATAGGAAAGCCAATCCAAATGGATGTAGAGCAATGGATGGATGTAAACCTACCATGACCGATTACAACAAGCAATCTAGCTACCAAATAATGGGGTAACCATTAATGGAAGGTAAATGGAAGCAGACTGGATGGGGACTAGAGACCAGGTGATGGCAAAACCTAGAGAGGTTTTAATACAGAAAAACAATGATAAAATTATCTTGAGCAAGAAACGAACGATAAGAATTTTATCGGGCGAGCATATTAAAGGACATTAGGACGTATTGGCGATAAAATGTAGGAAAACAAAACAATTATATTCAAGATATCTGATGCAAATAACAAACCAAAGTCCTCTTCTTCGATGTGATACACGACAGTGCGGTTCGGCCAGCGCTTGGCAACGTCCCGGAGCCCGTTCCGACTGTCAGGGTCTGCGGCCTCAGTTATTGCTTCTCGCTGGGCCTTCGTCAGCAGCATATCACCCTCAAAGTAATCTCCAAACTCACCTTAAGCAGAGTCATTACTTCATTAGTCATCCAACAATTTATTTTAATTAATAAAATAATAAAGAACAAAAAGACCAAGATTTAATTTTTTTTTTTTTAAATCGCTATTAGAGTAAAAAATATTTTCCTTTCAGAGATTGGTGGCAAAAAGTAAATGTGCCAAACTAAGTCGCTCGAATAGTAAATTATTTAATTAATTTTCATCTAAATCAAGGTTTTTTATCAAAAAATCTAAATTTAATGGTGCATGATCCTCGAATGAAGAATGCGGATTGACGCATACAATAGCAACTCATGTATGCGGAGCAGATCCACAATCCGCTGCACCCATATCCGCTTGACAAGGGAAAGCACCAGCGATCTAGCTCTGATGTACCTAAGCTAAGCATAAGAGTCATATTATGGCAGCCAAAACAAAAGACAGAGCTCCTATATATAGAGCTGCTATTTACATAGGTCAATATAGGAGAAGAAGGCCTACAAAATTAGGGAATAAGTAATAACCACTCCAAGAATTTAAAAAATGTTAATAAAATAAAATATTTACCATCGTTCTCGAGTACCTCGTCCTCCCAAATTGGCGCAGCTGTAGATGTAACTAGTATTAAACTTAAAATGATCAATATCATATTGGGAAACAGTTCCATAGTAAAATGACGGCTGTTTACGGTTCGACCGCCAATAATATGAACCACTAACGCACTGAACATCGTCACATTTCTCCTCGCCTTTTTAAACGAGTGCTGCTCTTACTCATAAAGGTATAACAACGGGACATCACAATCGATCACCTAATTAGATAGTCAGGTTATCTTTTAACGCGTTTACTTACGAAATGGAGTGGTTTTTATTTCGCCACTCGAGTTATCTCTCAAGAACCCTGGGGCGCACTCATCAGGACACTGTTAAATTTAAGTATGCATTTTAATTAGTACCTAAACAAAGGTAAAACGCAAATTAAAACATCATTGGAATAACCAATTAACATTCTCTAAATCCAAATTAGGGTATTTTGTTTGAGCTTTTAGCCTCGAACATTGGTAACAAAAGATGACTTTCATCCAATTTAACTTGCAGTCCAGTTTGACAAAAATCATGGGCCGGGGCTGCAGGGAGCAAGAGGGGTGCACTTGGACTCCCCTGTCAAAAAATAAAATACATAGAAAAGATTAACTTTCTTTTTCATTTGGTACTGTTGAATAAAAACTTGGTTTCCAAAGGTTGGTGTCGGTATTGGTTCATCACTTTTTCAATAAGGTTAGTGTCCTCCTCTACTCTTTTCCTGTGAACACTGAGCATACGGGCCACTTACCGCAACTTATCCAGTAGCCTCCTGTCTTCCATCATCAGAGCCGTAGGCAGCGAGAGGGCCATTGTTGTTGTAGAGAAACTAATGTATCCGAATCAGAAATTTTCCAGCTCGCTACGCACTACGCTCGCTCGTACGCCTATTTGGGTTTCGCTAATTTATTAGATCACGCTCAGGTTCATAAACTATTCTTTATTAATAGGCAGAATTCCCAGAATTATTAAGAGGCCTATGTCCAGCAGTGAACGTCTTTTGGCTGAAATGATGATGATGATGAGGCAGAATTAGCCGTACTTCTGTGTTCAATATAAGATACAAAAGAAAAATTTTCAATTTCAAAATTTTAAAGTTCACTACACTAAAAAACAAATGATCAAAAAAATTTAGAGCTACAATTTTTTTATTTTTTTGATAACTTGCTGTTGCCAGCGGTTTCACCCGCTACAACTCGAAAACTATCCCACGGAAAGATGAAATCGGAATAAAATCTATCCTATGTGTTAATCCAGGTTATAAACTATCTGTGTACCAAATTTAATACAAATCCGTTCAGTCGTTTTTGCGTGAAGAAGTAACAAACATACACACTCACAAACTTTCGCCTTTATAATATTAGTGTGATGATTTGTTTTTTCAGAATAAGTATATCAACAAAGTTACTTCTTGAATCTAACATTATCTAGAGTTCATAAACTTTCGAGCTGTTTTCACCTACCTGGGAGAAATCCTGCCGGCGCCCATGACAATGGTGCTAAAGTACGGGAGTTTCCCTCTTAGGGGTCTTTGACAGGGAGTTCCATGCACGATATATGTTGAAACATAGGTAATCTATTATTATCTTATGTATGATTGTTTACAGTTCAACTCGTGCCATTGCGTGGCGGGGTTGGTCTCGCAAGTCGCAACTTCCATCCGTATTGCTGCAACGAATGGTACTGAATTAAATTATTTGCTTTTCCGGAGAATCTCAGGTTTATTCAAAGATCATTATAATTTTATTTGAAAAGACTTGACTGTTGGTTGACTTTCGGCTGCTCCATTAGACTTACCTACGGTTACAAGCACGACTCTGGTAGGGCCAAACTTGTTAAGTATTGGGTTTTTCATTAGAAATTTCTGAGTAGCCACCAACTTCCAAACTCCGCGCGGGGAGTTAGGAAGTTGATGAAATGAAACCCTCATTCCGCTGTGCGCACGTTTAGCCATTTTTCCTGCACCAGCTCTATCTCCGGCCGTGGCGGATATTAGCCTAGCATATAAATTAAAGATTACTGGCATAGACAGTGCACTGGTTGACCTATGCCTGCAGTGCCTGCACACATTACGCTTGTAATCTAACTCCTGAGCCGATCGTAGTAAATCTATACTAGTAGTATTATAATAAAGCTGAAGAGTTTGTTTGTTTGTTTGAACGCGATAAACTCAGGAGCACTGGTTGGAATTGAAAAATTCTTTTTGTGTTGGATAGTCCATTTACCGAGGAAGGTTATAGGCTATATAACATCACGCTACGACCAATAGGAACGGATAATAAAAAAAGAAGATATTATGTACCTATTCCTTGCTCTTGCCGTAAATCTATATAGAGTGATTTAATACCAAATAGGTATATTATGAGACAGGTCTGCAGTATTCGCCTGCATAAAATTACTCTATGACACTGTATTTAATTAAACGGAATCAGGCATGGTTACAATCACGTTACAATATAATAACTACAATTTTAAAAGCCGTGAAGTCATAAATCATCATAAGTTTTTAAATAAAATAAATTTATATAGCGTAGCTTCCAACATTATCGATTCATTCATATTGCCCAGCGAAAATATACGTATTTCTTTTAAAGTATAAGCAAGAAAAAGTAACTAAGCTCGCAACAAAGGAACACTGTAGGTACTTTATATAGGTAAATCATGGAGCTTTCAGGGTCGCTGCTATCCGGTCAAGAATGGATGCGATCTTCTTCTTCTTTACGTGTCCATGAACTCAAAACTGTGCAAGACCAGTACCTATGTAAGCACACTAGGCACCTGCTGTAACAGCTGCGACACATTTGCATCGATTAAATCCTGAGAGGTGCAAGTGGTTGTGCAGGCAGGACATGAGGTGGCGCATACCGCGCATATCCTGCAGAGGGGCTCCACACTGAAAATTTTGAGTGAACCGAGGATACCCCATTTGGCCAGATTAAATCTACAACGGCAAACCTGGGGTTTTAATCGGTTAAGAATGATGGTCAATGGGTACGATATTTCATCTCATTACTAGCATAGTTTTGGCAGGCGCCATGCCGCTGAGATACTGCAAAGGACACAGACATTTTGCTTACACGTGTTCAATTCGAGACACCACGTGTAATCGCCACGCACAGTACATTGTTTACAGATTAATGGATTTCCTTCAATTATTTACCATAACCACCTTAACCGTGACCTTTATTTCACTCGACTTGAAATTATCCGCAATTAATGTCCTTCGCCCTAGGGAGAGCGAAGGGGTCTCTCAGACTCGTACTGACTAAAACTACGCCGGTTTTCTCTCGGACACGCGTCGGGGGGGCTGCGGGATCTAAAGCGACTTCCGCTGTCCGTGGCTAGTGCTAACCTGCAGACCTTGTCCTAGGGGGAGTGTGGTGTAAAACTATTAAGGGTTCGTTCTCTGCCCGTCCGTCCATCTGTCACTTAATATGGTTGTATCTCTTGAACCGTAATAGTTAGACAATTGAAATTTTCCAAAAAAATGCATCTATGGACCATAGAGACCATTTGGTCCATAGAGCTTATCAATAAAACAAAATGGGGAACCAGCAATGCCCAACACAGGAATGCACGACACGAGAACGCGCGACATAGGAATGTAAG
The DNA here is from genome assembly GCA_949775195.1 of Diarsia dahlii. NCBI lineage: Eukaryota > Metazoa > Arthropoda > Insecta > Lepidoptera > Noctuidae > Diarsia > Diarsia dahlii. The sequence goes on from OX459191.1 coordinate 15,569,658, forward strand.
TGTTTTGAATTCCAATGTTGTACATTGTCATGTCGTGCATTCTCGGCCCGAACCTCGATTGTCCGGGCAAGAATGTACAGCACGAGAATTGGAATCAAAACAAACAGTGACGTCACATTAAAAAAGTAAAAAGCCATGTGACAATAGGGACGGGTGATACAATAAAATACTGGAAAATTCCGTGGTTCCTTCTTTTTTTCTTCGTGTTCCTATAATACGACCGTCTCGCGACAGTATCCTTTATGGGCGGCATGGGCACCGGGCCGTAGGCCGACGAAGGAGGCCGGCGGAGGCCCGGCACTTCGGGGACAGAAGATATTAGTGTTATAAATTATGCGAGCGTAGCGAGCGCACGTCTTGGAGTACAATTTAATTCGGCAGCACTACCTAGCTCAATTACCTAGTATCCAAGTCCCAAAATTTCGAGTTGCCCAACTAGTCGGCCAACCAATCGCGCGATGTCGCCGATTACTGTGTCGTACACTCCTGTGTTGTACATTCCAGTGTCGTGCATTGCTGGTATGTGCATTACTGTGACGGGCATTATAGGGACTCACAAAATGCATGGAAAAATAATTAATAACTGACACATTGATGAGTTTAGCTACCTCGTAGGTCTAGTGATCGCAAGCGCAACTGCTGTGCATGAGGTGCTGGGTTCGATTCCCAGGGCTGTAAAAAATCTTTTTCATTCGTTACAAAAAAAAATCTTTTTCATTCGTTACAAAAATAATGATCCTCCCCTTGTTTTAAAACATCCACTGCAATATTATATGTCTTCAGTATGATTCACAAGACTTTTCGTTAAGCAAATACAGCGAAAAATCGAAATGTGAGATACACTCAAGCAGTGTCTTGTCGCTAAACACAAAACATCACGCCTCGTCTGGAATCCCTACAAGACGTGTAGCTACACCCGCCAGTTATGAAATACCATGTCATACAGAGCAATGAGGCCAGTCATCAACCGGGCACAAGGCTAGTTTCCGTGTCTGCTATTGAGAAATCTGTGAAAAACCTAATAACACCTTCCCCGATCAGAGAAATCAAACCTGATCGTCAGTCTCCAGGTCTCGCACTTATAACGTCTAGACCACGGCAGACGACCTCACTGGAAACATGCTCGCAAAACCATCAAAATTCCCTCGAGGATGATAGGGTTTAAAGAAAAAGATAAACTGTTGTAAATAAAGTGCTATATTTATTTTACAAAATAGTTACAAAAAGAACTTGACACACAAAATTTTACTGTACACACCTGCGGTTTTGATACTTTAAAAAACCAACTAACTCAATAAATGTACAATAAAGTATAATAATATTTTAATAAAACAAAACTTTACATAAAGTAAGAATTAAACTTAAAAAAAACGGTCCCAAAAAAAGATAAAAATATACTAATATTTAATTCAATTCATAAGATTATGGCATTTCTTTAATTTAACGTAATACTGAACTTGCTAATACAACAAAAATATGTACGCTGTTCACTATAATGTGATCTTTATACTTCTTATGAATACTTTAATAATGTATGTATGTAATAAATATGAACATTGTGACAAATTATCATTGTGTATTGTAAAATTAAGCCAAGGCTACATTGCTTTGCGATTAGAAATCTCACACGCGAGTGATTGCATCAAAGTTAAATGATTTTCACGATAAATCAGATACATAGTTTTACCTACATGTTAAAGTGGTTTCGTAAATCAGCGATCAACTTTGATGCAACTCCACTCTATAAGACATCCTTTGGTGACATAATGGGACAATTTTAAATATTTCTCTAATTTACACATCAAATACAGTGAATAATTAATTTAGGCAGTCTTTAATATACTTTAGATAATAATTATATCCGTTAATCGCTCCGTATTTCCATAATACACTAAATAAATAATAATACCAGATAAAGAATGGTAACGTACCCTAATAACTTAACTATCAATCAAAATATTTTACATACAAAATACAATATCAGCACATAATTCACTAAAGCACTGTAAAACATTCTAAATATTGGTCTAGTTATTATTGCGTGGAACGTTATGTTCCTTTTGAAAATACGAACTATTTGATCGATGCAAATACATTTTTTATTCTTAGCCTGTAGTAAAAATGGTATTGCTTGTTTCAAATCTTGACTATTGTTACAGTGACACTTTGTCGTAGCACGATTACACATATTGCGCGTACAGTCGCAAGTCGCAACAAACGAGGCAGCTCGGCAACAATCGTTAACGTAACATACGTACTGCGGTACTGCGGTACTGCACACCTCAGCAACACTATCATACTGGGGTTTATTACGCTTACTACTAATATTCCTCTAATACAATTGCCTACGCGTACAGGACGTCAATAAGACTGAGTAGTAAGCGGCACGCTACATGATTAGTATCACAAATTGTGCAGCAATTCTAACAACAATTAAATTTTATTGCTATTTCACTGAAGACTCGATCGTCTTAAGGCAAATTAAACGTTGATTATATTACACTATTCGAATTCGACCTACCATTATCTATTTAAAAATGCGATTACTGTGAACATGAGACTATCAAGTGAATTTAAATATTTATCCAAACTTTCGTACAATACTAGCTACGTGTAGCTTCAGAGCTAGCAGCGTTGTATCTAAATCTTACATTATAGTAAAATTACGCAAACACTGAAGAATAATCATTGTAAATAAGTATACATCTCAAAAGTATGTAATTTCGTTAGCTTCCTTGCAGGTAGGAACCTATAGGAAAAAGTTTTTGAATATCAAAAATAAAATATGCATCAAATTCATATGAATACTTCAAGAGCATACACAAAAATATCAACAAGAATGAAATGGCATCGACGCATTTAGACAGCGTCATATTTTTTCATAAAAATAGTAGAGACAGATCTCATATTAAAGTATGGACTACTTATTATTAAATGATTGAAGTTCATTATGTATATATTACAAACCTCTAATAAACTCCCTATAAGTAGTATTTCCCATCGACGGTCAATGATAGCCTAACCATGTTGCAAGATATTAATTTTATGACATTTTATCTTTTCTTTACTTGCTTTCTGTTCGAAGCAATTAAGTATATTTAGATGTGAGTCTTTGTTGCAACTTTGTACCATTAGAGCATTTCTACAAATTTTCGATACGCAACATTTTCGCTTAGATACTTATTAAGTAATTACTTGGACTAAGTATAGAAATGGGACATTTCTGTTGGTTTTAAAGTTTGGCACACATTTAAAAATGATATAATGCTCAGCTATGAGGGAGAATACTTTAATACAAGTGTATACAAAAATATAATGTCTTTATTTCAAAACTTCATGACAGGTCTTATTTTTTAGGGGTTTTTAAAACTTCTCATTTCATTATGTTTCTGGAAGCCCCTTATGAAAATTGAATTCTGAAGCGTGCACATTTAACTTTCCACTAAAACTAAAATGAACTGTCCCATTTCCTTTAGATACTTACTTACACGTTAGAAGTATGTTATTCAAACATGGTGAACAATTTAAAAATGAATACACTCGAAATGCTTAATATCGACTAAGTCACTATGATCAAACAGTAGTTCTGCTACCATTCCTAAGACTTCAAAAAGTTTCCTCTAATTCGATGTATAGAAAGCTAACTTCCGAAGCTGGCTTATCAATAATGTATATAATGACATCAATGGCAAATACAACAACGAGATGGTTCAAGGACTTTACTCTAAACACCCAAGGCGTCGCTCGTTTCATCATTAGTACACTATGCAAGTCACATGCTGATATGTAATAGACGACAGTTATTCGATTTAAATACTGATAGAAATTCACTCGATTATTATCATTTGTTGCACATGAAAAGCGTTGTAATCGTAAGCGCGAAACCTCAACCCTCGTCGCATCGACCACTCACACTCAGTTCAATCACAGTCGAGAAAATCGCACAATTAATAAATACACTAATATTAATTAGGCCTTTTTAGGACAGATAATCACAATTTCTCTAAATTAATATATCTCCTCGACATACAATTCAAGCGACTCGTTTAATATCCTATTCCGTCTTCATTTTCTTTGGATTTATAATTTACCTGCAAAAGAAAACAAAACTTTAACATTGTTGGGGAGAGCACATTAGTATCTTGTATTTGAAACTGGCGAAGTAGTGCGGTTTTTGTATTTTGGCAGTACAGCATAAAATCACGCTACGCTTATTACGCAATTTTTTTTTCGGATGTGGTGTCCCTCCCGCTCTGGGCAGAGCGGAAGGGAGTGTCAGACTTTAGTCACCCTGTTGTTTCTTAGTTCTTTGTGTTCCAGGGCCACGGTATGGTATGTATCTTTCGAACAGTCCCGCAAATTCGTGCAAAGGACGCTGCAAGTGACGGCCCTCAGTGCCGTGTTTAGTGCTCGTCCGTACGCACCGATAAGCTAGCAGGCGGCGAGGTCAGGCCGCCGCGTGCGCGGGCGGCGCGTGGGCGGCGGGCGCGGCGCGGGTGCGGCCGCCGCGAGGTTTGATGCTCTCCGACACTTGCCACATCGCCTCCTCGCTCAGCACGTCGTCGAACTCGTTGAACATCGCCAGGATGCGCTCGTTCTTCTTGAACTTGTACTGCCTGTTAACCAAAGTAATATTAGTTTTTGCGAAGATCGACCACGTGACTTCAATTAGTGGGTGATCGCGGCAGTTAACTTTTCTTTTCTTTTTGTCATTGAATTTGTTTCGGTCAGACGTGACGTTACAACAGTTCAATGCGTACTTGTACAAGTCTTTGCAATATTTAAAACAAAAATCTTTTACTGACAGGATAAGACACAATACGATAAGTCTACAAAGTTAGAGTAATCAAAACGAATTTCGTACTCTTTATGGAATCTCTTCATATTTTCCATGATGTGGTACTGCTGCCATCTCTTGGTGAAATTGATGCAGCCTTCCGGAAGTAGGTCCGGATTGCCGATGTGGACGAAAGTCAGATCTTGAAGGACTAGACCACTGCAAAAAAAAAATATTATGTAAGTTATTTGCAACCATATTACAGTACCTAGAATAACAGCTCATCAGTATCACCCAGGATTCACCACATAGCACTGTATTTTGAGAGATAAGCATTTTTTTTTCGCAAGGTAGCTGTGCCCCAAAACTCCGCTTGTCATGCGGAGTTTTGGGGCACAGCTGCTGATACCAGACGTTTGAATGTCTTGTCGACTTGCCACTAACGGCAATAGTGGAATTAACTAGTAGCTCGACGATTTAGCAATTTGATAGATACATTCTCATTTCTCATTCATTCATTAGTAGCTCGACCAACGTAAGGTGGATTGTTAAGCGAAAGCAAGAATTATCAGCCGATTCATCGCACTAATGAGTCAAGTATTCAGTTTTACCAGAGCTAAACAATATGATGAATAATATCAAAAAACGTACATGTAGGGTATGCAAGGCGGCTGCGTCTCAGCAAGCGCCTGGCGGTAGGTACGGAAGGAAGAGGACGAGTCGATGATGGTGCAGTAGTCATGCAACGTGTCCACGATAGAGCGCGGCCAGCCCAGACGTCGCACGGGCGGCGAGTCCAGCGCTGACACCAGCGCTAAGTACGAGTTGAAGTTGTTCATCTTGCGTAACGCCTTCATGACCTTCAGGAACTTGCTGGCGTACTTTTCTCGCTCTCGGGCTTCCTCCTGTAAGTATTGTTTTTTTAATGAAATGTGTGTGTGAAAGAAACAGGTGGCAGATGGTATAGTTACCCCGAACTGTAGCAAAGGAATCGAAGATGCGTTGCCATTCAGAGACATAGTTGAAATGTCTTATATGCCTGTAATTGCCCGTCAAATGGTACACTATAATACTACCTGGCATGGTACGACATGGTAGTAGAAGGCCAGTTCTTTCATGAAGAGATTGTCAACTATTGTTTTACCCAAATCTAAAATAATAAATTTCATCGAACAACATTATTGTTACACAAAATTCAACTTTAAAACAACGAACCTGTTCCAAAATCCTAGAGCGTGCCCAATAGCTCATCTTATTGAAGTGCTCCGTGAACCGCGTGAGGTTAGGCGAGCTCTCCTCTGACTGGTCGCGCGGCCACAGCAGCACTTCGGCAGTAGTGAGCCGTATGAATAGCGCGGCGTCTAACAACGTCATCTGTTCGGCTAACTCCGTCGCTTTGAAGTCGAGGAGTGTGTCGCGACGCGTCGATACGCTGCCGAAGCAGGGATTTTCGTACTCGTATCTGTTGTTTGTCTGTAATAGGAAATGGATTTAGTTGTTTTTTCCACACTTGTATACTCGAATCATGATGTGTCATTCAACACAATAGGGTATTTTACCAAAAAATTCTAATTAGTCCGTCTGTTAGATTATCGAAAAATATCGGATACGTGTTTTTTGTTTTCTCAAATTAATAAAAATTGACGAAGATGAAACCTGTCAAAGATCATGAGTGGGGGTTTTTCACGTCACTTTGTGGGTAAAAAAGTACTATCCTTGTGACGTCACACGACTTGAAACGACTTTTCGAAGCACTGTATCGTCTTTATTTTTTGTTTACGTAAAAAAAGAAAAAATACGTGTCCATAATTTTTTGGAAATCTATCTGACGGACTAATTAGATTTTTTTGGTGAAATACCCTATTATAACGTTTACTGTTTTGTGTACTTTAAATGGGTTTAGACAATCATGACTTTTTTGTTCATCAAATGATAACAAAAAAAGTGATGTCTGTCGCGTCTGCGAGATGCCAACGAATTATTTTAAGCCTTGTAACAATCAAAGGGACTGTTTTATCAAAATCAGTATGTGAAGGGAACTTACTTGTTGGAAGTGAAGCTGTTTCTGCTTGTCGACTAGAATTTGCCTGAGAGCCTTCGCTATGATCAGCTCCTCAGCATCCACGAGCCAGTAAATGAACTCCATTATCTCCTGCATCAGCGGGCAATCCAAATCGGACATCCTGAAATCAAACAAAAGATCGTTGTTAACTGATAATTTGATAAGCTACGTGGTTTGATTTGCTCGCCTGATATTTTCGTCCTGCAAAGCAGCATCAGATCATCACACCATCTTCGCCAAGTGATTGTTTTTTTGTTTATTTAAAACCGGAACCTCAAATTGATTAATAGTATCTATTTTAATTTGTAGATTGAATATGTTGGCATAGTGGGTTATTGTCTATTCCTTCTTATAGTGAGGAGGTCTGTGTTCCAGCAGTGGGAAGATTGGAGGCCTGTGTCCCAGCTGTGGGAAGATTGGAGGCCTGTGTCCCAGCTATGGGAAGATTGGAGGCCTGTGTCCCAGCTATGGGAAGATTGGAGGCCTGTGTCCCAGCAGTTGGAAGAATGGAGGCCTGTGTCACAGCAGTGGGAATATTGGCTGATTATGCTTATAAGATGTTAGCAGTGATACTCACGTGAGGTCGGCAACGACGCGCGTGAGCAGACAGAGCGTGGAGCGCAGCTCGTGCGGGCGCGGGCGGTAGTGGTGCGCGCGCCGCACCAGCCGCGCCACCAGCCCGCCCGGCGACACCCACGTGCGGTACAGATGTTAGCAGTGATACTCACGTGAGGTCGGCAACGACGCGCGTGAGCAGACAGAGCGTGGAGCGCAGCTCGTGCGGGCGCGGGCGGTAGTGGTGCGCGCGCCGCACCAGCCGCGCCACCAGCCCGCCCGGCGACACCCACGTGCGGTACAGATGTTAGCAGTGATACTCACGTGAGGTCGGCAACGACGCGCGTGAGCAGACAGAGCGTGGAGCGCAGCTCGTGCGGGCGCGGGCGGTAGTGGTGCGCGCGCCGCACCAGCCGCGCCACCAGCCCGCCCGGCGACACCCACGTGCGGTACAGATGTTAGCAGTGATACTCACGTGAGGTCGGCAACGACGCGCGTGAGCAGACAGAGCGTGGAGCGCAGCTCGTGCGGGCGCGGGCGGTAGTGGTGCGCGCGCCGCACCAGCCGCGCCACCAGCCCGCCCGGCGACACCCACGTGCGGTACAGATGTTAGCAGTGATACTCACGTGAGGTCGGCAACGACGCGCGTGAGCAGACAGAGCGTGGAGCGCAGCTCGTGCGGGCGCGGGCGGTAGTGGTGCGCGCGCCGCACCAGCCGCGCCACCAGCCCGCCCGGCGACACCCACGTGCGGTACGTTGCCAGGAACGCCTCCTGGTACGTGAAGTCTGCACCCACAGGTAGCGTCAGTACACACGTCAAACATGTTTACAGATAATGAAAGAGTCTACAGATACTATTTGGACACGATATTCTGATATCATGCAAAAGTTACTATTCCGACTGAAGTTTAAGCTTCCGTTTACAATGTTTATTTCTACTATCGGAATTGTTCACGATAGCAGAAATATACGGCGAAGCTTTCCTTATGTTTCGCATACGACCCTTGATAAGACACTGACTGAGACTCCAACATTTACCCGTAAACCTCTTGGTACATTTTACGACACAATTTTGAGCGCCCCTATTGCTGATATTAATCGACCGGTGAGATTTTCCCTCCGTTTGCACGGCGTTTAAAATATTTGGGATCACATGTCAGTTCCATGTTGCATTTGTTTATATTCATATAAATGTCGTGCAGAACAGAGCCGTGTGAACGATCGCCAAAAGTGCACTCAAAATGTGTAGTATACGTCTAAAGCAGAACTAAAGCTGGTAACATATTTGACCAAATCGAAAATTAGACTATAAAACTATAGCTTCATAGATTGGCTTTAAATAATTTGGATCGTCAAAAACGTATGTTACTATAAAATTGCGGTGCTAAGCCAAAGCGAGAGTTCATATGCGTAGCGCTTAACTACATCTAAAGCTTTTCGTTATGTTTTAGTAACACATTCGTATACTAAGTTTGTGTGGCTTAGCTTAGCCTGCGTGACGCAGGCTAAAATCAATCTCACGTATTTCGTCGAAGCTGACACAAAATTCGACAAAAGACGTTATCTCTCTCATCAGAGCTGTGCGCTATATAGCCAATTAGTGAATTATTTTCATTCAGTGTTTTAAGCAGTGTATAGGTTTAAGTATCAAAATCACCACTTAAAATATTTCCAAGGCTACTTGAAGCAACATTCAACAAGCTTCCAAATATTAGTAAAAATAAAAACCAGCAAGACTTCCACAGCCCCAAATTAAAGAATGGTTCAACCACTTACACTCGTCCGTTTCTGTAAAGTGAAAGCATGAGGGTTGAGAGGTTAGAAGCAATGATAAGACATGACTTAGATAAAGATATAGTTACAGATTTTATGGAGGTGGTTTAATAAATTTTAAGTCTGTATTACTGATTATTCTGTATTGTCTGTAAAGAGTACCCAAAATGCATATGTATCCAGTACCCAAAATGCATTCATGCCTATAACCACCGTATTAATGAATTATGAGATGAATTAGGAATTTAAATTTCATCGCAATCATTCAGGATGATGCTTTCTGTCAAGTGTCAATAAAAGTTAATGATCCCTTATCCATATTGTTTGTGGAGATGACTGACCTTTGGTGGCCTTGGTGGCGAGTACGATGAGTGCGTCAGGTTGGCCGCCGCGCACGTCGGGCGGCTCCTTGCCGGGTCCCTTCAGCACCAACCACGAGCTGATGTCTATCTGCAGGATGATATCGTCGGGGTCGGCTGCGGGAGGCTCGCTGTTGTTTTCAACGGGCGCCGGTGCGGGTTCCGTACTGCCTTCACTCCTCTGTGACATTGATTAATATTATTACAAGTCTATACGTCTTTCTGGTGACCATACTTTGTTTTGGCGTTTATTAGCTGTATGGCCTTCATATACGGTCGCTTGCTCGCCGGATATTTTAGTGTTCATGGTCAAAAGGTCGTCGCTTGCTTCGCAGGCGTATTACATGTTGAAAATATGTCTCAAGAGAAAAAGATAGAAAATGTAAACAAGCGAGTAAACACAAAGGTTAGAACAGAATAGACATTCTCGACCGCTCAATAAATAAAATATTATAAAGGTTATCTCTTCTTTTCTCTCTTAGCGTAATTATAATCTTCTATCGACGTTACCTGAGACGGAACAGGTGAGGGCGTCGGTGGTTGTTGCACAAGCATTTCCAACTCATCCTCAAGCGGGAACTTTCCGGGTGCGGGAGCAGTAGTACTTGTAAATGATTCATCGGAATTCTGAAACAAAACGAGATCATGAATTTGAGCAATTAAATATTCATTAGAATCTATTAGGCAGGTTATTCGTACACAAGTACGTTTAGGCATTTGTCGGAAAACGTACCTGGACAGAGCAATAGGGTAGTTGATAAAAAAAAATCTAATTAGTCGGTCAGATAGATTTCCAAAAAATATTGGCCACATATTTTTTTCTTTTTTCACGTAAACCAAAAATTAAGACGATACAGTGCTTCGAAAAGTCAAGTGACGTCACAGTTTGGTACATTATTTTTACCAGAAAGTGACGTCACAAGCCCCCACTCATGATCTTTGACACGTTTTATTTTCCTAAATTTTTATTAATTTGATACAACAAAAAACACGTATCCAATATTTTTCGAACCGAATCATATTTTTTTTAGTCAGGAGACATCTATTTTAAAAAAGAAACAGTTTTAATAAAATTATGTGCTAGATAATTTATTTGAAATTTATCCCAGTCATAAAACTAAGTAGAATCAGCAGAAACTTACATTATTCAAGATGGTTTCATCAGCGGAGCTGTTGTGTGATGACGGCCGCGGCGACGGCGGAGGGAGTAATTCGTTGCTCGAATTCACAGAGAGCTACAACAAGATATTAAAATGTTCATAAATAATGCATTGCAATCAACACTAGTGAAACATCTTGCATATTCTTCAAACATTAATTACAGTACCTACCCGAGGCCCTAGTACGAGCGCATGGCGTAAACGTAACGTATATACGTCGATTACGAAATTAAAAATATTCGTTTCATAATCATCAATCATTTATAATATTTTATTTTAGGAATGTTTTAATATCTTTCGATGATACTTATTGTGTTTGATGTAAATAATTTAACTAATATTATGTAGAATATAATTTGATTTTTTGGTTCAAATATCGACGTTATATACACCGCGCGCTCGTGGTAGGGCCTCTGGTCGCAGTACGAGTTTTAAAAATGTTTACTTTGTAGAGCTTCTTGCCTTTGTATACAGCTCAATATAGCTCATCATGAGCGTGAGAAAATGCTGTAAATAAGGTCGTAGTTACCTGTTTACTCTTGTTCATCTTAGGCGGTAGAGCCGGGGGCGGCTCCAACGGGATGGGACTAGTACCACTCGACGTGATCATGTTCACGCTGTCTTCTGATCCACTGCTAAAGAACCAAACAAACATGATCAGTGTGGTGTGGAATTATCCTCTGTTCAGTTTGATGTACACACGGCTACACATCAAGATATACATTTCCAGTTTACGCTGATCTCGCACTGTACGGAAATCCTATACTATGTGAGATCAGCTTATGCTGGAAATGTATATCTTGATGATTGTGTAGCCGTGCGTACATACAACAAAGTATATTTAATTTTTGCACGACACTTATGCCAAGCCTTTTAGTAAGGTTTGAAAAAAAGATTATCAATTTTGTACAGAATTAATTACTATCTATGTTGTTTAAATTGAGTAATTTAGATAAATAGCGTTAAATTAGATTGTACCACGTAAATAAAAAGGAAACAAATTCTTAGGTTTCATACCTCATTGGTGGGTTTCCAAAGTGCTGTACAGTAAATGACTGCGCAATAGACCTCTGTACTTGTTGGCGTTGCATACTGATGGCGCCGTCCCCGAGTTGTTTGGCACTAAAAACGAAAACGTTATAAATGTTAATAAAAAGAAAACTTTATACCATTTAACTTTAAGTCACAAAGTCGTGAAGTTACATTAATTGCACAATGAACATAAAAATAATAGTTAGAAACTTTGACTGTGGTTTATTGCACGGCCTAACGAACATTAAGGCTCAGTTGCACCATAACTAAAACACCACTAAACGAATTAAAACATGTTTTTATTTTGGTCAATTGTTTGAAGTTGACAGAGCATCACAACATTACGTTTTTTTCATTATGCAAAATGTGCTTAGCGATGGTGTAAGGTAAGTTGTTGGCAAAAGATTAAGTTATTGTCTAATTACCTGGCTACGTTATACGTGTGTATCGAGTGACGGAACATGTCCGGCGGGGCTGCGGCTCCGGGCGCATTCGGCGGGTGACTGCAGTTCCCGAACATCTCCATGTATGCCATTACTACACAGACAATCACTTCACTTATATTTCAGTCCACTATGATATCACAAGGCGTATTCGAATTAAACTCTGTATTTCACTTGAAGATTTTCGTGTTCAAACTTAATGTTTAGCCGAACATAAACGATATTTGCGAAAGATAAAGATAATCTTATCATCGAAGTAGTTATTTTTTATCAATACTTGTTTAATTACAATACACCTTACAGTTAGTCAAAAAGATGATCTGATACACTAAGAGCGAAGGCGAAAATGTTTTTTCCGAAGAAATACAGTCATATTAAAAAACATGAAACAGCAATAACACATGATCGTAATGAAGCGCTAAATACATTCCTCATCTCTGGTGATAATTAACCACGGCAAGAACCGCGCTGTCGTCAACCAATGTAAGCTGCAGAAGCTTATTTGTACAAATGTAGTCATTTTGCACGTGGAAAGCAAGCAAGGCATCCACCATGATAGCAACACTGTCTTGCCATAACACTTTGAAAGAAAATGCGGACATAAAGTTTGCATTTTCATGGTAGAGCCTCCAAACATCGAGTGAAATTGGCGACTAGATTTGCGAGTGTAAGTGACAAGAAGCTTTGTTGACTGCTAAAGCGCGTCTGATGAATCTCCAACACGTCCGTTCATGGAGTGGTCCTTTATATCTAAAATATAATGAAACACGAATGCTTGCATCTTCAAAGAAACAGATGTTTTATTTTGGAGCTAAATAGCGCTTTACATGCATATATCCACTCACCGCTGTACGCGACGCTTTGGAACACTGCCGCGCCGCACCGGCACAACAGACAAACATGCCGTTATAGCCCCACACATAACATTATCATTCATTATACCATAGCGCCCAAGAAATCGCAAAGGACCAAAGGATTTTTCAAGAGAGTCACAGAACCATTGAACATTTCAAGCATTTATAGATTCTCATAGATCACATACAAATGAAAACAATACTTGTTTAGGGTTACATACAGACATGAATAGTGCCATTGACATTGTGACGGTGACAGAATACATTCACAGTTTTCTTTTATTGACTTTATAGTATTTACACCCATTGTTGTTATTTATTGTGGAGATCTTATGCAGGCATTCCCAAGAATTTGTAGTTAGCAATTGAAGTAAATAGTTATATTAACATTTTTTATTTAAACGAATCATTTCGTTCCGCCACCAAACTGGGTCAAGTAGTTTACATTGGAGTTTGTTTTTTCAGGACTGTGCAAAGTTGAACAAAAAGTATACTGACTGTGTTTTTTCTTGAGCGGCAGCGGCGGCGGGCGCGGCGGCTGGTGTACTGCCAGCGTGTGCGGCCGCGCCTCTCCGTGCAGCGAGCACAGCGGGGCTGGCCTGCAGGCATACACTCACGTTATTCACCGTGAACATTGCACGCACTTCACCTCTTGTTTACGACAGACGGCGATAGGCGTCAAGGCCGTGTGAGCTAATCACCTGATTTCAACAGTTGGGAAATGTTGTTGCACGTCGACGCGAATGTTCCGGCGCGTCTTGACGGGCAGCTCCGGCGGCGTCTCGTTCTCGTCTGATGTGATGCTCGCCAGTCTGCAAGGCAAAACACTAAGTTACGAAAATAAACAAGTAAATTGGTTAGTCCGCCTCGCGTCCTTGGTGATGTAATTTATACCGTGTTGCGATGTTTTGAGTAAGAAACAAAATTAATGTACCGAACTATGTTAAATTGTTGGTAGTACCACTGTGCTCATCAAGTTAACGAGATCTTATCGGTGCCAGTTATTTAAGTTTGTGCCAAGAATGGAGTGTTATTTTAAAATGACGTGTATTCAATTTATAATTGGTGGTATGTGTGTTAATTTAAAAACTATTTAAAATTGGGATTTAATCACATCTAAAAAAAAACAAAATAAGCCAATTCACTAAGATTTTATAAAACTACAGGTAAGAAGGGTGTGTGGTAAAACATAGGAACACTCACTTTGAAGAATGGTGCGTGGTTATACTGTTCATATTGGTTACATTCATGCGGCTCTCAAAGCTTTGTAGTGTGCACTTCATTTCGGTCACACTGTCTGTACTGTTAAAAAAACTGCAAAAACAATAACAGAAAGCATGATACTTTAAGATATTTAATATACTTTGCTATAAATGGTCATTTTAAGACAGAATAACATTTAATTTAATTATTTTAATTTCCATTACACTCAAAGTATATTAAACGTTTTTAAAAACACTGAAACCAGAAACATGAAGAAGAGAAAAGAAAGAGTGATAATTAAAAATGTAATAGAGGTGTATTAAAAAACGGATGTGCAAACAAACAACAGTAGAAAAGACTTGCAAATGAGATAAGTAGAGTTGATACAAAGGAAGTTACCTGTCCGTATGGCTAGCGTAGTGGTGTGACGAGAACGAAGATGTGAAACTATGTTCAGCCGATATCTCTGCATGGCCGACTGACACAAACCCGGACTCATTGGAGAAACTTTGGAAAATCATACAACACAAATGATACGAAAATAGAAGTACCTGCTATATTCCCCTGATACATAGTTTAGGATTATAAATAAAGTGTGTACGAGATAAACATTGACCAGACTTGTTCAGGAAGGAAAATTATATGTCGTATTTATATTACAAAATTGCTACTTCTAGCGCTAGTCTTACTAACCAGTATGCATTATATTTAATATAGTTTTTTTGAAGCACCTCTTTTACTTGTATCCATAATAATATTTCCTGCGCCTTATTTATTATGGATCAACTTTTGCTGGTTATAATACAATATTGTTAGACTTACCGATTGTGGTTGGAATTGGCGTGCGCGTGAGTGGAGTTCATGTGCGACTCTTGCGACTCCACCGAGGTGCGCATGTCGCTGACATTGTTGCAACTGCACATAGCTGTAATGTTCATATTACGAATAAGTTCTTACACCCGTTTCTATAAACAAGTCATTACTATTACTGATACGATTTGTCTCTGTAGTTTAGTAATTCCTTGATGTTAGAACTATCAAACGTTAGAATTCTTAGGTTTGCTTTCATTGACGGTTCTAACTTCGCTTAAACTCTAGTCCATTGCATAAAAATTTATGGAGTAATTACTTTAACTTGACTATAAATACGGATGTTAGTAATGGAGCACTCGCAGCTGTGTAAGTTCGGAGTTCGAAGTCTACCTGTACTAATGAATCATCTAACCTTACTCACAAAAGGTTTTGTTTGTAAACCCACTCCAAAGATGACATGTATTTTTCAATAACGGTTATCTAACTTGAATGGAATTCGAATGGCAATACTTTTTAATAAAAAAGCTAACTCTACTGATTTATACAGCAGAGCTGCGAACTTATTGGAGATCTAATCATAGTAAGTATAGACTATAGTCATAGGCACATGGGAAGGTAACGTAAACCCGTCTGGCGTCCTGCGAGGCAAGAGAGAGTGCATATAGAGTGGCATATAGAGTTGCTGCCAGTTAAGATGTCAATACTGGTAATTTCCCTTTCTCTAATATCTCTTCGTACGAACCAAAACAAATGAAACATGTCTCGTTTTTCATTAGATGTGTAGAATGTTGAAGATCACGATAGATGAAGATTCAAGACATGAGCAGAATTATTTTTGGATTTCAAAGTTAAGAAATTTAATAAATGTAGGTAGGTCAATGACCGCTATTGACATCTTAACTGGCAGCAGCTATAGACCGTGGAAGATTGACAACATTGAGGCAGGCAGGTTTCGCCATAACATTTCTTAGATACTTTCAATGAAATGTTGTACTAACCAACTAATTCCGAGTTAGGCGGAGCAAACACGTGGTCGTGATTAGTGGAGTCGTGTGCGTTCCTCTCTTCATCATTTGACACATTCAGCATTGAGTCCAGCGAACCACTGCTATGAGATTGCAGAGACAGTCTGTAAATGTACAAAAAGAAAACAATATTTTACAATGCTACTATTTTTTATCATCTTGCTCGCCAAATAAAAATGATCCTTTTTGCAAAGTAAATCATAGTTAAAATTCGAAATAATAATTTAAAACATGAATGTATCTAACAGTACCTAAGTACGCATGAAAGTGATAGCAAGCTTTCGAAGCGTAGCATATAGTTGAACGTTCAACTAACCTATCAATAGAGAGAGCCAGTAGGGAGTTGTCGTTCGCTGACTTACGCTTAGGCGGCAGAGGTGGGGCCAACTCGATTTTCCTGCAAACACACATTGCACTCTCACTGACCATACCTTTTAGTAGCCTTTGTTAAAATTAAGACTATGTACTATCCTACTGACCTAACGCCAATAACCTTGAAATTTTAGTATTGATATGCGCACATTTGAAAACATATGCAATTATTCAATAACCCCAATACAGTAATTAAAATCCTGCGTTCCGTAGTATCTGAAGCTAACGGGGCCATGATACTTTCAAAGTGTTATAGTGTCGCCATTAAATTTTACGCCATCCATCAATACTGTATGTGCTATTGTGACTGACTTTCACGCAGTCGACACGACTGACTAGTGTTTGTTGGCGCGGCTATGTTAGGTTGAAGTAAAAGTGCAAAGCCTATTTAAATCTTTGTTTCTAATTGACGTTTTCCAATGTCAACTTTAAACAGATGAATATTGAGTTGGTTTTAGAATGACTTGTAATATTGGCATGTGGTATACTGACCGGTTAGGCCTGGCAGGCTTGGGTGGTGGTGAGTCTGGCGCGTCCAGCACGGACTCGGACGAGTGCGAGGCGCGAACGCCGTTGTTTTCGGAGCCCGCCTCGCCTGTCAGCAGCGACCGCTCCTTCGGCGTCAGCGGAATATCTACAACAGACGTAACAGAATGCTTACACACTGTTTATATAATAAAAATATAATATTTGTTTTACACATATATCTTTTCTCAACAAATGTTTACTTTAATATTACATCTAAACTAAAGATATGTATAATCCAAGAAATAATTGTAAACAGTAAAAGATTATTGGTTTTGCAGCTACGAAGTATGAACAGCTAAATAATTATAGCTAAGAATTTAGCCGTTGTATTTAATTGGCGGAACTGATTAGTTCCATCACAGTGGTTTTGTAATGGAGGCTCTATTATGTATGATAGCGTTTCAACAGAAATGAATAACGCACCTGGTAAGGAATTCCTTTGTGTTGAAGACCGCGGCGAGACGAGTGCGGGGCGTGGGGAAAGTGCGGGCCGCGTCATGTGTTGCTGAGCTAGTGCTGACACTTCTTCCACCGCACCCGTCACTCCTTTCACCACAGAGCTGACGTACTCTGGCGACAAAGCCTCAGCTGACGTATCCAGTTCCTCGTTGCTGGCATCAGCTCGCAAACTCAGAGCAGTGATCTCGTCGCACAGTCGTATGAGCGTTGCTAATGCCGCGCAGAGACGCTTTACGGCACTAGTTAGTTGTGGCGATCGGCTGCAGTATGGTTTTATTGCTGAAAAGTTTATGATACAAAGTTTTACTCCTTTATTTTAACTTCTTTTACCTTAATAGGTTCTAAAAGTAGGTAATCAAATGGTTTCCGTTGTTGGGTATTAATATCAAAATAGCAGGAAAATTTTGTTACGTTTCGTCATACATACCTAAAAATATACATTCTAGGTACCTAAGTAAAATAAAATCACAAAAGTTATTTACCTTTATGTATATTTGCAATTGATTCAAAAACAATAGTGCCATTGTCGGGGAGCATTTCCAGTTTCCCCTTTGTAATAACATCCGAAAAGTGTTTTAAGCCGAACGTAACCTGCGGACAATAGACGTGTTAAGATAAAATGTGTGTACAGAATAGTCTGAGAGGTATGTAACTTTGTTGAGACGAGTACTGACCTCTTTGACTAGCCGTTCGAGTTCTTTGGCAGGTGTGACTTCCCCCTCCTCAGCAGTGTTATTAAGGTTTTTCGCCATATTCCGAATTTTCGGGCTAAGTGGCGAGTGCGATCTGCTGTAACAGAACCAAATGAAATACTAAGTAAAGATAAAAAAGATTGCAATAATTTAACTGGATACCAAGTGGGCCCAGCAATGAAATGATACAGCCAATACAAATTAGATAAACGATCACTAAAGTTTTAACGTTTAGTATCTAAATAAAATGAAATCTGAACGTTAGTTTACGATGTTCCAAATTGAGATACTTTAACATTTAATTCATTCATAAATACATAAACTCACGCCCTTTTCTCATGGGGATAGGCAGAAACCACAGAACGCCACGTGCTACGATCCTTACATACTTCTTTTGCCTCGTCCACGTTCATACATTTCATACAATTAAACCAAAAATAAACCACTTGTTTATTCAATCAATGTGAGTACTGTCTATTATAATATTGTAAGAGAATGCTCGCGTTACGTCACTATACTCGCCTCGCCTATAAAAACCAGCCGCTGCGGGTAGAACGTCCCTTTGCTGCTCGACGCTTGGACTGGACGGACGTTAGATTCATAAGTCAATTGTAATGTTACGTAAGCCATTTTGAGTTTAGTTTGTCGTAAAAATCATAAAGTGAGTTTGTGTTTTGTTGTGTTAATTTTAAGACTTACTGGACTGTAAGTAAATTGTGCTGGTTGTAATTTGAGTCAATTATAAAGTAAAAATGGTTTTTTTGTTGTTAATTGTTTTTTTTAAATAAATTTCCACTTCTGAAACTTACATCTGAAGTGGGATAAAGGACTTTTTAGGCCCACTTAGACGAAGTCTCGTAGCTGAAAATTGTTTTGAACAGAAAAGCCGTTCTTTTACTTTTAAATTTTGTTTTGCAACTACCCACTTTATTATTTTTCTTTTTATTCGATTGTCTGACCTGTTTTAGTTGTTTGTCTGATTTAATCCCGATTTTCTTGTGATAATGGGGCGTGAAAAGCCGCATACTCGCGACAAACGGTCACGTACTCGGGATTTAGTCACGGGTGCGCAAGCGACGCCGATCCCGTGGGTCATTGATCGCAATAGTGGTAGATCGTACCGCGATTCGAGTAGTAGTCGTCGTACTCCATGAGATGGCTTGCGTAATCGAGATTGGCATGATTTTTATAGTCCCGAAAGGCACCAATCGTGTAGTAGGGATAGGCGCGATACGCGTAGGTCGTTCGCGTAGCGACATTGCAGCATTGGCAATAGAAAACGCACACGTACTCCTTCACCGCCGGTTCAAACGAGTTCTACCTAGAAGAATAGTGGGTTTGCTTTCGTCCCTGATACAAGTAAGGTCGAACCATTGTTATAATTCGTTGGTCTTGTAGTCGCAAGCGCGACTGCTGAGGATGAAGGTTCTGGGTTCGATTCCCGGGTCGGGCAAAGTTTTATTGTCTGGATTTATGCTTTTGGTTGGTGGCAATAGGCTCGCCCCTATTACATAGGAGTTAACATAACTGGCGAAATGTGGGTATACTGGGTACCTCTGCCTTACCCTTTGGGGATTGCAGGCGTGATGTTATGTTGTGTGTGTGTGTGTTTATTATGTCACTGGGGCAATTGGCAATGCCTCGGACGCATTGGTGGTTGTTTACATGGTGGTGCTAAGACGAGGCTTAAAGATTGAGTGACCAACAACAGTACGTGGACTAATTTTAAACCCGAATTTTGGTCAGTGTCTGCGTGAAGTTGATATGGCCACTGTGCTATATGACGTTATGAGTACGACTTCGAATAAATGTACCACACATGCAGGCTATGCCTGAAAGTCCTTGATGCGGTTGAATATCGTCAAGGGACTGTCGTTGGTTCGATTCCCGCACGGAACAACCTTTTGTATGGCATACAAATAGTTTTTCCGGGTCTTGGTATTTGTGTATGTGAGTTTAAATACACACCTCAAAAGTGTCTAGGGATCAACATATATTTTTGCAATAACTTTTCTCCTGATTGATATTAATTAAAATTTTCTTTAAGGATTCATCAAATAAAGTGTTTTCGTTTGTCACAGTAACGATAAACCAAGTCACCTTTGCATTAATAAAGAAATTTGCCATTTTCCTAATAAAGGGATTTTTGACATTTGAACCACTAACATTAAAGTTCGAAAAAAAGACTGAAATAACAGTTTTCTTTAAAATTTTATTGGGTAACTTAAACAATTAATAATCCGTGTTTCTACCGCGAACACTAACAACACAAGAACATCGGTTTGGCATACTCAAAATGAGTTCATTCAAATCACGCTGTGGAATGGCCGCCCATGTTCGTTGCAACAACAAAAAAAGGTCTTCTTGCGACTGGATACCCTCCATATTCGGCAGAGCTCTTCTCTGTAGCATATCCCATGCATGCTCAATCGGGTTCAAGTCTGGCGACTGAGCAGGCCAGGGCAGGACATTGATGTTAGCTGCGGCGAGAGTCTGTCTTACAACTCTTGCGGTGTGCGGTCGTGCATTATCATGCATTAACTGAAATAAGGGACCGATTTGCACTTGTAGAGGAACGATGACGTCTGATACAATCGTCTCAGCATAAATTTGAGCGTTGAGGTTGCCTTTGATCCAAATTAACTCAGTTCTTCCGCCGATCCAAATACCCGCCCATACCATGATGGTTCCACCACTATAAGGATGGACTTCCTGGCAGGATTTTAATCGCTGTTGGCGTCCAGGGGTTCTCCAGTGTCGTATACGTCTTGTATCCGGTCTCATACCAAAACGAGACTCATCAGAAAAGCACACGAAACGCCATTGTTCTTCTGCCCAATTTCTGTGTTCAAGAGCCCATTGATATCGAATCCTACGATTGTGCATTGCTATAGGTGGTACCCGTAGCGGTCTTCGGGAATGAAGGTTCACTTCATGCAAGCGGTTTCTGACTGTTTGGTCGCTAATTCAGTTCCCTGAAGAGTGATGAAGCCTCACGGCTAACATCATGGCGGTTATTGTTGGAGCTCTGCGAGTTAAGATTTGAATGTATCGGTCTTGTCTCCGTGTGGTGCAGCGATACCGTCCTCCATGGCGCTCAGCCACGGTACCAGTGCTTCGGTAACGTGTCCAAAGTCGACTGATAACACTCTGACTTGTATTCAGAGCTAAAGCCACAGTACGTTGCCGGGAACCAGCTTCTATCATTCCCACGGCTCTGAGCATTTCTTCCCTGCTTAAATGACGTCGCCGCTCCATAATAACGTTGGTTTTAATCAGTAGTAGGGAAACAGTAGCACTACTAATGTCTTCAATGCGTTGTATGTTTTTATAGGGAAAATATTGACAGCTGATTTTCATCTTTTACTCGAATTTGATTCACAGTTCCTGATTAAAATTATGAAATGCACCAAAAAGGATCCATATAAATTTATAAAATCATAAATTTATAACAAAGCCACATCTCAATCTTAAGAAATCCGCATAAAAATGCTTGATCCCTAGACACTTTTGATGTGTGTATTTGTGAAAGTACCCACGACACAGGAGAAATTGCTAGTGTGGGGCAACGTTGTGATTTGTGGTATATCTGATGCTTAAATAAAAGCCGCAATTATGAACAAAACAAAATACAGTCAAGTCTTGTTTTCTGTATATTTGAAACCCAAAAGTGCAGTTGTTTGCACATCAAACTCAAATAATCATGATCTGCGTAAACTCAAACCACTACGCAATATGATCAGTTGACTTGTTTTTCGTGTGAAGAAGTAGGCCGTATACAGGTTCACTGTAAAGTCTGATAAGTCTTAGTCTAGTCTTTTTTGCTTTATTAAAGAAGGTGCCTAAGACTCATGATTGGCTAAGGAAGAAGCCAACGGGTCACGTACCAGTCGATGTTCATAAAGGTTTTGATGAAGTTAAGTTGAGGTAGAAAGTCGAGTAAGGGTTTCTATCGGCTGTGTTGTGTTCGACCGTACCAGTAGTTATTGCGTAGTCGTGGCTCGGTTGAAATTGGAGTTTTTTTGAGGAAACTCAAGTCGACTGTGTGTGCGATGCGCGTTTAGCTCTGGTTGAGGTCAGGGTCTGGAAAGACCTTAGTGTGAAGTCAAATAGTGATCGACTTGTTTACTAGTCAGTTAGAGATCTGTGGTTTTACTCGAAGATTTTTGTGAACCTGGCATTTGTTTTGACGCAATAATGTTTTTAAGATTGATTTGAACGACTATGTTACATGACCCAGGGTGGTTGATTGTTGTATTTTCGATAATTTCCAGTTTGGCCACGTTTGATTTTATCAAAAAGAGTGGGACCTAATGGATGTTTGGTCAGGAGTGACCGAGTGGAACAAAATTCTGTCGTAGATTTGTCTCTTTGCAGAGTAACCATTACATAAGAACGTGTGGCGTGTGATATGCAACGCAACGCTGCCTGGTCTCATAGCAGTGGTTGCCAGGGCTGCGCAACAGTGACGCCATGAACGTGCACGTGGCCGCAGGCCGCCGCCGCGCGCCTGTGTACCTTATTGACGTTGCCGAGCGTGTCAATGCAGGCTGACTGCGCGCCCTACTGGCGTTGCCGAGCGCGTCGCTGCACGCTGACTGCGCGCCCTACTGGTGTTGCCGAGCGCGTCGCTGCACGCTGACTGCGCGCCCTACTGGCGATGCCGAGCGCGTCGCTGCACGCTGCCAGCGCGCCCTACTGGCGCAGTTGTGCGTGGCACACCACGGTGCCAGCGCGCCCTACTGGCGCAGTTGTGCGTGGCACACCACGGTGCCAGCGCGCCCTACTGGCGCAGTTGTGCGTGGCACACCACGGTGCCAGCGCGCCCTACTGGCGCAGTTGTGCGTGGCACACCACGGTGCTAGCGCGCCCTACTGGCGCAGTTGTGCGTGGCACGCCACGGTGCCAGCGCGCCCTACTGGCGCAGTTGTGCGTGGCACACCACGGTGCCAGCGCGCCCTACTGGCGCAGTTGTGCGTGGCACACCACGGTGCCAGCGCGCCCTACTGGCGCAGTTGTGCGTGGCACACCACGGTGCCAGCGCGCCCTACTGGCGCAGTTGTGCGTGGCACACCACGGTGCCAGCGCGCCCTACTGGCGCAGTTGTGCGTGGCACTCACGGTGCCAGCGCGCCCTACTGGCGCAGTTGTGCGTGGCACACCACGGTGCTAGCGCGCCCTGCTGGCGCGGTTGAGCGCATGGCCCCAGCTACTGGCGCGGTTGAGCGCATGGCCCCGGCTACTGGCGCGGTTGAGCGCATGGCCCCGGCTACTGGCGCGACCTGGCTTGGTCAAGCGCGTCGCTGCAGGACTACTGCTACTTATTTGTCGTGAGCATGTAAACGTTTGGGCGTCTGCTCTGCTCTGCTCCGCGGTCATAGTGGAGACATGTGGAAGTTTTGGGCTTCAGTCTCAATGACGCGGTGTGTCACAAAATCATTAGCGATGCATTGAATCTCTTGGGTTTGAAGCTGTTTCAATTTTAAAAATCACTATTGGTGGTCTTTGTTGCTGTCGCTTGAGTGCACGCTTGCGCCTGGAACATTGGTCAAATTTATGGACTCTAACTTATGAAATTACTTCGCTTTGAATAGGCTTCAAACCATAGTGGTCATGTTATTTATTTGCTCATGTGTTCACTTTCATGTGTTTGCAGATCTGGTTGTGAGAGATGGATCTGAGGACAGTGGTGCCCAGAAACGTGTGCCACGTTCTTTGAGCTTTGGCTGCTGTGCTGTACTGCGGTGCCGCTGGTAGCAGGCGCGTGTGTGTCGCCGGTTGTGATGGCACCTGTTGCTGAGTCACTGGTAGCCGCATAAATTTGGCCATGTGTGGTCAATTTGTGGTCTCACACGTATGAATACGGTCTGCGTGTTGAGAGAACTCGTGCGTATGAATACGGTCTGCGTATCGAGTGGGCTTGTACACATGATTGCGGTCAGTGTATGAGTCGGCTTACACGTATGAATACGGTCTGCGTGTTAAGCGGCTTGCACGTATGAATACGGTCTGCGTGTCAAGCGGGTCTGCAGGTTGTCAGACCATGTTGCAGGTGGTGAGAGCTGAACGCTGGTCGTGGTCGCAGTTGCGGTCACCGCCAGCAAGACGGCAGCATAGAAACCGCCTCTTACGCGCTGGATACGTACAGGACAATGCCTTGGCTTTATTTTTATAAATGCTTTGAGAAAGATGGATGTGTGTGTCTATTCAAACTTATGAACTATTTGAGAGAACGATGAATGAATTAGTTGGCTGAAAATGAATGGAACTTAGTGAGAGGTTGAACGCTTTTACACAAATTGCTGGATAGCTTCTAACAAGATCTTGTTTTCAGATGAAGATACTGATGACGACTCTGAACAAACGGGGCCTCTACTGCGGTCAACCCGGCGCTTCTGCCAGCGGGCGAAGTGGAGCTCGCAGTGCCGACCTCTCCCAGCGCGGCGCGCGGGTCCTAGCGGGGCCTCCAAGAGCTTGTGTCGAGGACGACACTTCGTCAGGAGAGGCCGTGTAAGAGAATGCTCGCGTTACGTCACTATACTCGCCTCGCCTATAAAAACCAGCCGCTGCGGGTAGAACGTCCCTTTGCTGCTCGACGCTTGGACTGGACGGACGTTAGATTCATAAGTCAATTGTAATGTTACGTAAGCCATTTTGAGTTTAGTTTGTCGTAAAAATCATAAAGTGAGTTTGTGTTTTGTTGTGTTAATTTTAAGACTTACTGGACTGTAAGTAAATTGTGCTGGTTGTAATTTGAGTCAATTATAAAGTAAAAATGGTTTTTTTGTTGTTAATTGTTTTTTTTAAATAAATTTCCACTTCTGAAACTTACAATATATAAATGATCATTTAAAATGTCATTGCTTGGTATGCGTTGCGAAAGAATCTGCTTTGCATGCAAGCCCACACCTGTGCGCGAATACAAAGCTGAGCTATATTTGATATTCAAGTAGGAGGTCCCGGTTCACCTTACTAGAGTTCAACTAAAATCAATATAGACTTTACGCCTGATATAGTTTTTTAATTGCTAGGCATTAAGGTCACGAGACTCGAGGTTGTAATGTGTTTTTTACTACTCTTCATATTTGGTAAACAAATATTACGTAGACTGTAATAAGATTTTATTTTGAGAGAAATCTGAGCAATGTTTGTGCTTAGTAGTAGTTATGATGTGAAAACTCGTGATCCTCAACCGGTGTTTGTCTAGCAAATAAACGTTAAGTAAAATGCTGTTGATACCTTACTAGTAGTAGCCAGTAGTCACAATAACTGGTGACTTTCTGATCTAATTAGGCTTAATTTATTCACTTATATACACACTTTTTTTTTTTTTTTTTGGTGGGTGGAAAATCATCAAATGACCCCCCCCCCCCCGCTCTTGGGCAGAGCGAAGGGGAGTGTCAGACTTCTACTGACTAAAAACCGAACCCATGTTCCTTCTTTGCCCTTGCGTCGAGGCCACGTCATCTAGTACAAAAATCCGCGGCCCCGACGGGACTTATATACACACTGTCTACGTTTCTTGTCTATCTATCGAGTTGCAGGTTCACTACAAGAGATTTCTAAATGAAATAAGCGGTACCTTTGTGGTCCTTTTTTGTAATATAATGTTTCCTGCATGTTCTGGCTTTGAATAGCTAGATTAGTTGTCGTGTGTACATAAATAAATAAATAATCTTTTTGGGATTATCTAAACACGTAAAATAAATATTATGCAGGAATTCCCAAACTAACAGGAAAACAAAATATTACCTCGAATATTGGATTTATTAGATACCTAGTCCCATTGTTTCAAGATTTATAATTAACACTTTATAAAGATAACCGGTACTTTATGAGGAATATATAAAGTAGTTTGAATTGTTACAATTCAAAAATAAATTATTGAGCTATTTCAAGTACGTACAGAAAGATTTCCCAGCCACACAGTGTAATCAACAATATAGGTGAATTGTCAAATATAAATATACTGTGATCCATTGTGATTGTGTCAAGCAAAATGTAAAAAAAAAATGTTCATAAGTACTTAGATACTATTTCGGGTAATATTTTATCAGGTATAATGTAACTACGGTAGTTATATTATTAGTTATTCATTTTGCCAATTTTATTGTGTAATAAGTTTCATTTCCCTTGATTCGAATTGTATGAACCACGCAATATTACAGCTGTGACTCGTTTATGATTACGTTTTATCGAGTCATCATTTATTGTGTTTGTTTTTTGATACTTCTTTATCTTGCCTGTGTTTACTTTGTGTGCCAAATGGTACATTGATTACGTCCCTTTATTAAACAATAAAATATATTCTAGATATTTATCATTATGAAATTTGAGTACTACAGTAATATTTGTAATCCATTTATTTTTATTATAAGACAGAACAGTCAGTTCGTACCGTTTTCCATTGTTAGCAAATTTCCGATGAAGTATATTCTTTCGTTTGTGAAACCATCCGCCGACAGGCGATCTTAAAGCACTCGACATCATAATTATCACAGCTAGACTCCTTATTCGTAAAGTACACTCGACAACACTACTTGATTCAACTTCTTAAACGAACTACTTTCGAACAAGATCACTGAGACAAAACAAAAAACTGGTGTCCACTGGCCGTTCAATAAATAAAAAGCGATTCGGTCACGCTGACAGCCCGCGGGGACATTAAAATGTAATCACTTAACATTGCACGCACTAAACTAATGAGATTTCAGCGGACAATGTACTAATGAGTCCGACAGCCGCGGGTCGCGCTTATGACTCATATTTAATGCCACATTTAGTGCAATGTCCACACTAATAACAAGCCCAATAGACTAGTTACTATTTCACGCAACTATATGACTTCTTTAACAAATTACGACACACAAAACCATTTACGTGACTACTTCAATAAAAAATATGATAAAACTTAACACAATAACACTGTTCCTGCACTAGTGGCAGAGATAATACTGTGTGAGTATGAGCGACACTTTCTTGTCGCTGTCAGACCAAAGATAGCGAGTTATGTATGTAAATTTATCAATATAGATAACAAGTAATATACAAAGATTTCAATGCTGTGTAAACAAGTATTAGATAAGGTGGGTACACCATAAGATGTAATCAACAAAACATCTGCAGTTTGTAAAGATAACGTTTGCGCCATGAAGGTAATGATTAGTTCTTACCTACTGGGTTTTGCTACTAGAATAATAAGTCCATAAACATGACAATGTGATTGGGATACTGTCACGTACTTATTGTTTAGATTGAAGTAGCGTATTTGGAGCATGGACCTAATAAGGTACGGAAGCCATGAGCGACGGGCGTGTCCAAATCACGCTGGACTCTTTCAAGCATAATGCGCGGAAACTGTGCGTTATCATAGAAACGGATGTGCGGATGTTGACCTGAGATTGGAGGAGAGATGCGGTGGTCGGTGATGCTGCTGCGCCGGTGAGCGCATGTTGGAGATGCGCTCGAGCAGGTCGTCCTTGAATGAGCGTGCGCGCCTCGCCAACTTGTTGGCGCCGCGCAACGACCCGCGGTGCCCTGAGCTCCCCTCGCTGCCTGATTCGTTCTCTGTAATTTTATTGAATCAATTACTACAAATTACGACTGTAATGAATTTAGAGGAAATACAACAGTCAACAAAATTACGTTTGCCTTGGATTTAAATAATTATGCATCCACATAGTCCATACACAAACAATTATTAGCTTAAATACCAATATTTGCTTCAAAGATAGCCATTATGAGCCCTACTTAAAGTTGCCACTTATACATACAACATGGCACAAATTCGTGTTTGCTCGTAATCGGATGTTAGAACATTCCTAGATAAGAGATCAATTTAAGAAGTAGAGGTGATAAGTCAATAAACCGTATCTTCCTGAATACTACCTGAAAATGTAGATAATTCCATGAACAATGAGATCGATCAAGATATACTAATTCATAAATAGTTTTCAAAATGTATGTCTTGTAAATCTAATATAGAGATACATTGCACAGCTACTATTACGGCTGGATAAACAAAAACTAGCGTTAACATTTTTTATATGACCTTACACAAACGATACAGTCATACAGTTGCGTCATTCTGACATTGATCTTATGAAAACACCTTGTATTTGGACCTTAACTTATAAAAAACTACTAATCATATTCATTTAGATTTCTAATGGTTTTGTATATTTGAGAAGGTAGACACTGAGTCTGAGAAGTTAAGTAGTTGGTATCATTTGAGATACCTGTTATGTTTGATTAGATATGGCCTTTATAAAGGCATTTCCGGTTTTACCCAACACCTTCCATAAAAATATTTGAAGAACTTGTCCAATTGAGACTCAACATTAAAATACTGGTAGGTATACTTAATATTATTTTCATATTTTTAAATTACTAAAAATAATAAGGTTTAAGATTGACTGGTTGGTTGGTGTAGTAAGATTGACTGTACAAACCTATGCCCAAAATTATCATTATTTATTAGTTATGTTTGCAAAAGCCTTCTTTTTTACCTTTAGTACTTTATAAGTTAACACCTAATTAATGCACAAGCAGGTAGGTAAATCTGGTTAGAAGGAAAAATAATAAATCAACAAATTATCCTTTAGTTAGGTAGGTAAGGTACTGCAATCTGCATTTGAATTTGAAATAAAGGTATTATGACTTAAAATGCGGGAACATAGGGATAGGGATAGACATAGGGATTCCAGTTTTTGTTTTATGATTTTTACTGCTATTTATAATATTTTATAATTTTAGGGATAATACATATCTGCCAAGCAGGCTAAAAATGATTTGGAAGTGGTGAACAATTTTTTGTTTATAGTTTCTTCCTATCCCCAAGGAAAAAAGGTGAGTTTTTAAAAGTATTTATTATTTTTAAAATAAGATGAGGGAAATTAGAACTACATTGAACTGGATTTATTAATTTTAAAATAGATTGTATATTTTATCCTTTAGAAGCAGGAAGATGTCTACAAAATCAGGCTTCAAGTTAGGTTTAAACAGGAAAATATGCCATGAACTTTGTTATAATATTGATAAATTCTCAGAATTATTTACAATGACCTACAGCAAATAAAAAATATGTTTACTAAAAATGTCCCCAAAAGTAATGTTTAGTAAAATTGCAAATTGAAACAACAGGTATTCATACATTAAAAAAATTGAAGACTTGCATCCCTACAAAGATAAAAAATATTGTTTAAATGAAAAAAATACCTCACCAGAATGCAACTGCTACTCTATGACGCAGAACAGGTCTCCTTTATCCACAACATAAAATATAGTACGAACAAGTATGAAAATTGAACTAAGGGTCACAATAATCGGGAGAATATAAACGTAGTAAACATCAGTTTATAAATTATAATGCCGATGACGCTTGAGTTTATAAATAAACGCGAAGGCGACAGGAGGACGCGCCCAAAGTCGCGGTGACGACTGGCGTCGACTGAACTAGTGAACCTCCGCACTTGCGAGTCGCACCGCCCGCGACAGACGGACGCCCCGGTACATACTCGCTTCCCAAACCCGAGTGCGTCATACATAACACATCATCAGCACAGTGCACACACTCGGTATTAAGTCCTACTTAACATGCGACATCGGTATAACACGCCTGCCTGTCCTGTCTACGCACTCCCTTATGCGTGCAAGATCACTAGCCTCACTCGAGTACAAGACAACTCTTGTAGTATCGGATCGGCGCGACGTCAAAACTAATTTTTAACCGACTTCTAAAAAAAGAAGGAGGTTCTCAATTCAGATGTTTATATATTTTTTTTTATGTTTGTTCGGGCATAACTCCGTCACTTGCAAACCGATTTGAAAAATTCTTTTTTTGTTGGAAAGGGTATACTTCCCAAATAGTCCCATAATTTTTTTATCGAAATCGGACAAGCGGTTTTTGAAAAATCAACAAAACTCAAAAAAAAACTTCATTGACCACATTATGACCCATGAAGATGTGAACTTTCATATTATGATCCACTAAAAAGTGAAAAATAAAAACTTTGTAACTAAAAATAATACCGACTTCAAAAAAAAAACACAAAAAAGTGAAAAATAAACTATAGAAGAAAAATCAGTTTCTGAAGCCGGTGGCAAAAAAAATAAATCAAAGAAACAACAGTCACCGACTTCAGAAACTGATTTTTCTTCTAAAGTTTATTTTTCACTTTTTTGTTCTTTTTTTTTTGAAGTCGGTATTCTTTTTTGTTAAAAAGTTTTGATATCAATTAATTTTGTGCAAGATTAATTCAGATTAATAAAACGTAATAAAAACGGCATTGAAATGGAATCTTTAGTATTACTGACATTCGCAACATCTAGGACACTTATATTTTATTCATGATTGCGTAGATAATCTCTTGCATTTACATCGTGTCTCGTATAATTTATTGGATGTGGCGCGGCTCTTATGGTACAACTTTGTTTTTAATTTTCCGTGTCAGAACTGGCAAAGCGATCTTATATGTATGAAGTTTATTATCAGCGAATCTTAGGACAATGCTGAACATTCTAATAGCATACTATACCATTTAACTCCATCCACGGTTATTCGTATCCAGCTGCTTTCGTTCAACTCACATGACGTAAGTACAGATTTGGAATTTGGCCCAGATATCTCAGTGAATGCCCATCATGATCTATCGACCATGGCACGGTGGCCTATTCATTAATTAAAGAAGTACGTATTTAATAGAAGATTGATAAATAATACTAAATGTGGCGATAATGGTTTGAATAAGGGGTAAGGATTAGAAGAACCCCATTCCACGTTTTTAGAAAGGTCAAGGTAGGAAAAGCCAAGAAACTTCGAAAATATTATGCTTTACTATACGGGAGCATCCTGTTTATTTTTCACTGAATATCATGTATCTATGTATTTAGATAAAAGCATAATTGATACGTTCTTGGCGTGAAAAAAGATTTTATGCCATGTATGATAGATAAGATAAGCCAGACAAAAAATATTTGGTTTATCGCTCCATACAATATTTTGTTAGGATGTTTCAGATTTAACATTTAGGATAATATTATAATATCTAGAAAACGAAAGTCAATCTAATCTAATAATTATGTAAATAAGTGAGATTCTCTATTTAGCAATCATCAGGAAACCTACTGACCTAACGAGTGTGTCTTCGAAATCGAAAGTTGTTTTCATAAGTTATACACGAAATAAAACTTTAAGAGATATCCTCATTAAAATATTCTATTAATCGTTTTAACTAGGTAACCGGCTAGTAAATGTTAAATGTCTTACAACAATAAATTATGTTAATTTGAGAATACACATCATTTTATAAGTAGCAATTCGAGTAGCGTAGTGGCATTGTTTAGCCATTAGTCAACTTTTTTGTCAACGGCCTTAACATTATGATAACAATAGACACAATAGTGCAGTTCCCGCGTCTCTTACGTCTTGTTACACAATATCAGGCATTTCATTAGATGCACTACCACTACCTGTTTATAAAGCGCAGAGATACGAACAAGGAAGGAAAATCGAAAGCTTAGAGGCAGGTTCTTATCTTCCGTTTCGCACGTGGAAATGCCTCGGGATAAGTCTTTCGACGGCAGAAACAACTTTCAACTCAGAGACTGTCACTGGACGGATATTTTAAATTAGTGCTTGTTTTTCCAATAAGAACTTTAATGGGTATGGAACGCAGACCAATTTCATATATACCAATACGTATATTAATTGCATCGTGAATAAATACGCAATTGATTTCATACCTTTCTTTCCAGAATCGCCTTCGTTGTTTATTTGACGGTATACTCCTGGTCCTGGCGCCGGAGTACATAGAGTTCGGCAATGTGCTGGTCGACTTTCGGCATCAACTACGGAATATGACTTCCTAGCATCTTCTCTGCGGCATGCTGTAGTGTCACGATCATCCACTGAAGACGCAAAGTGCTTCAATTGTCCGTCATCCACCAAGTTTTGAAGACTGCTCCCGTTTCTTATTTTATTTTTATAAGGATAGTTCTTTTTCGACGGTTTCAGCGTCAAGTTGTCAAAACTTTTACAAGGTGTAAGGGAATACACGTTATTGTTTCTTAGGTCGTAATATTTATTGGGGTCGAACACAGTCATTCGTGGACTGTGATCTACAATAATATCGGGGGTTTTATATTTCATTGGACTGGTACTTTGTAATCCATTCTGTGCTACCGGTTTATACCGATTTCCACGGCACTTTATATTTCTAATGTTATTTTTGATTACAGATGATCCTCTCTCTTCTAGAGCGTGAAGCATATCACTTGTTTCTATTAGCCTCAGGGGAGTTAACCCATTTTTGTAAACGTGATAGCTCCTTTTATTTCTCCTTTGATTTAGATTGTCGTCGTGGATAAAACTTTCATCGTAATGTGGCATTTTGCTTTTTTGGGTCTCCTTTTTTCTCAATTATTATTTTTCCTCGTTTCAGTTTGCTACAAAATAGCGAAGTTTTTAGTACTTTCTGTACTTTGACGACTGGTTCGTCTCTAGTTGAGGTCACACATTGCGGATATTTCCATAGTAACCGGTGATCGCAAGCAACGAAGCGGATGCTAGCCGCAGTGAAAAGGAGGGCCCTCTAGAAATCCAAGAAAGTGGGCAATGAACCTCTGTTAAGTTTCACTATTTTGTGAAAATATTGGCATTTATTACATGGCTATACATTGTCACGACTTTAACATTTGTCTGTATCAGGCTACGGTCAGACACAGAAATAGCAAATACGTTGGAAGATACAATTAGATCATTATTTATTTACAGTATATGTACCCGTCGTCGGTGTAGATGGCGACGGCCGTCATATTATGAGTATCACGCGCGTCTGTTTTACATTGACTGATGTCCAGCGTCCACTGTCAACCTTGACACCACAAATTCGAGCGCAATAAAACCGATTTAACATTAGCACACTAACATTATTTCGTTCATGAACGTAACTCACTAGTCTCGTTTTAATTTCCGTCACTCGTACACTAAACACAGATTTATTAATTAATCACTTTTTATCATTTGAGAAAGTAACCGAGTCAAAACATACACTAAGGGGAAAACTTAACATCGGAATTTGTATATATACTTTCTCTGCAAAACGAACGTCTGATTTTGGATACTGCAGTTTTCACTTTAACAATATTTGAATATACACTGAATTTAAATTACCAAAAAATGGTAATGACTGCCTTCTGCCACATAATTTCCTGTAACAACACACGACCGAACAACACCTAATCTAAAAATATCTGTGCGCTTTTTCACAACACGATCTCGATATTCAGCAGAGCAACGAGTGACGAGCTCATGCGCAGCGGACCATAGTATTGACACAGACACAGGGTGTCGATCGGTCGCGGAGCTGGGCGGCGCAGCCGGCAGCGGCGAGCACAGGCGCGGCACCACTGCCAGCCTGTGACCGGTACCCCGGTACCCGCGGTGCTGTCACACCGGCGAGAGTGAAAGTGCAGCCACCGCCGCACATCTCCGACAACTAACCATTGCACACCTGTCCTAACAACATACACCATTCCTACGCTAATACGTACTCGTTGCATAACAATCGTAATCTCCTCTTTTCTTGCA
Source organism: Diarsia dahlii (assembly GCA_949775195.1). Classification (NCBI taxonomy): domain Eukaryota; kingdom Metazoa; phylum Arthropoda; class Insecta; order Lepidoptera; family Noctuidae; genus Diarsia; species Diarsia dahlii. The sequence goes on from OX459191.1 coordinate 15,603,353, forward strand.
GTCTCACATCGCAAATTGTCTCTGACATACAATAAATGTAGACCATTGACAGATCAAGTGATGTAATGCAGAATTCGTTTTAATGCGTTCTCAATTAAGTACATGATGTAATTAATACTCGCACAAATATCATATGACGAGTTTGGCAAAGAAAGTATTAATTGGTTATACTCTAGTAGGCTTTACAACTTTACATCATACCACAGTCGGAGCAGTCGTTTTCTCTTATATTATGCAATAATGACCAAAGTAAGATTGTTAAGTGTGTACACAAAACTTGAATCCCGCTTTCCTGTCACAGACCTTTTGAGGCTCTACTTACACATTTTTACATAAAAGATTATAAGATATAGGCTGAATTAAAAAAAATAAGGATCATTCCTGTAACAGTTTTAGAGCAACAAGTTATTTTCATGTTGAGTTATAATTATAATTAAACGAGTATTGTAATTATTTAGGAAGATAAGACCCTAGGATTGACCCATTTTAGAAATATGGTGCAAAACGTTTATGTATCTCATAGCTGACAAAAGGTTTAATGAGTGTTAATTTTTAATGAATGATAAATTCGACAAAACAATTCCCTTGCCGGATGGACCTTGCCAGTCTTGTCACCAACACTAAACGCAACACTACTACTGAAGTATATTAATAAAGGATGTTTTTTATTCCTTTAGCACTAATGCATAAAATAAGAAACTTAAAATTACGTTTTATGACATGAAATCATATTATTATAAATCAATTTATCGATATCTTAAAAAAAAATAAAAATGGTGCCGACCCCTAAATAACGTTTGCTGCAAGTATTCCAAATCTAACTTTCATGGCGTATAGATAGATAAAGCAAAATAACAGTTACTCAATGGGCTTGCCAGCCAACATGGTAAGTCCAAAATAAAATAATGGAAGCAACGGAACAAAAAATTAACCGCAACGATACTCTTTTAAAACAAATCTGTAGTTTGAAGTTAGTACAGCGGAAAAAGCATTACATGCTCATAATAATTATGAAAAAAAAGAAACCAGAAACGTGTAAAATACTCTGAACTACATATTTTTCAGTAATTATAAATTATTGTTATAAAAAAATATATTTATTGCTTTAACGGCCGGATTAGGGTTTTCTTCCGACAGGCAGGCACACGGGCGCACGCGTACTCGGGCACCAGCCACGGTCCATGTAACTCACTTTCCAATAAACTAGCTGCGGTCGTGATACCTAGCTAACGGGATCATATACTTCTAGGTAGATTGCAGCCTGATCATTACACTCAAGATAATGTAAGGTACGCCGTCGTCCGTTAGCATTGAATTATTGCGTGCTCAAGCTCGATATCATTGCTTGTAATGAATTCACATTTTGACCATCACCTATAACGCTAACAGCAGCGTTTTAAGTGCTGTTGTTATTGTATCTAGATTGAACAGTATTTCGGCATTCTATTGAATTCTTTGCATTATAAAAACGAGGCTCATTCCGCCACATCGTGATGGTTAAGATAACATTGCGTTTGCGGTGACGACCATCTCATCACGATTCTTCACAATAAGAAACCGTAATGATAAAGCGAATTACACTGCAATTCGAGGTTGCAAGCTTGCAATGTTTTTATACCAATCGTTATCTTAAATTTTGTAAATGATTACATCCAGCAGCGTAACTTCCCGTATTGGCACATGATTTCTTTGAATTATACCACCTCCTGTCTCCTGTCTGGCCTTAAAAGACCACTTAGTTAAAACAAAAATTAAAGCAAGATAATAGTTCTTAGCTAGTAATTGCTCTAGTCAAGTACCACCCATTATAATTAGGCTTTTGTCAAACATGGGGTTTTTCACTTCTACTGGGTAACCCCATGAAATGCAATACAAGGTTTGACGAGTTGTGCGCTGCATGCCCTGACATCTGCACACTTGACGATCTAATGACTGCATCAGCGAGTGGAGTTCGCATAGCTGAATATTGGGCTTTTATTTAAGTTATTTAGACAAGTGGACTCCAGTGGAAAATGTTTTTATTTTTCAATTAATGTTAAGAACTGACTGAAGAAAAGAGACTACTTGCTTACTTACGTCCCTTTTCAGTCATATTTTAACATAGAACTTAATTTGGTGATTAAGGGGTTTTAAGAGCATTAATTTTTTTCTAGGTTTGCATTAAACAATTTTGTTTGAAGGTCAAAAACCTTTCGATAGCAATTTGTCAATTCGTGTATGTAATTGGCCACAATTGGCATAACGTAATTCACACGCAAGTGTTCTCACGTTTATACTGCACTACTGCAGAATTTCCATTAATATTTCGGAAACGTCCATTTCAATATTTTAACCTACTCTATATCTGTAACTTACAATTGCACGTTGCAATAAACGATATGCCACGTTCTTTAATACTAAGGAAATTAAAGATAAATAAGCATCATATTTGTAATGAAATATTAATGAAATACTGCGAAATCGAGCGCACGATCATTACGTTCGTGTGGCAACACCATACTATAATTGCGTAAATACATAGCCGAGACGAACCGTACGTCTATCTCAGGGGTTTAATAAAATATTGAAGACTGAAAAACATTATTATGGTTATTTTAAGCAACAATCTGAGTCTTGTTTGCACGAAACGGCCGAGCAATTTTAGTTCAATTAACATTTAGATTTAAACATAACAAAAAGAGGAAATACGTAAGTTTAACCTATGATGTAAGTAAGTGGCCTATGAAAGTTTTCCTTTTTCCTTAATCACTATTAGTCAGAGATCTTTCAAAATTACTCTGTTTGATTTTCGCGTATTGGCCATGGTAAACAGAAAATACTCGTCGGCCAGCAAGGTGAAAAATCCCACCAAAAAATCTAAAATCGTACGCGACATTCATAAATTATTTTAATAAAGCGAGATTCGCGGAGTTTAATTATCTAATTGTTCGTTTAAAACCCGTGTCATTCCAACAATATCATCAATCAAATTACTAAACGCAGCAGCATTTTATTTTGGAAGTTGTTATTTTACTTCTTCCCTTTCACTTTCTTTAAAATATGAGTAACTGTTATCCAGTTTTACTATCCTATCAAACTTTGTACAATATGAGAACCACCAGTAACATCAATCAAGAGACGCCGAAGAGAATTGAATTGGCGCACTTAAACACACATTTGCATAGAAGACGCTATGTGAATAGCTTTGTAATGGAGGTAACATGTGGCAAGTGCAAATGGGTTCCATATAACGGGTCTCTATATTCAGAAGAGCATTATGAAATAGCTCGGGTAACTGTTGAGGTACAGTACACATTATGCGAATAAAACGTCAACGTAATACTCCTTTGGGTAGTTACGTACAATATGTTTTTAAATAGACTGCTGGTGTCATGATGTAATGAGGATGCACGAAAATACAAAGCTAATAAATGTAGCTTCACTACATCAGATTACTCGAACGAACTATTGCGAAAGAACTAGTTATTCAATTACTTTAAGGTATTTCCAATTATGTGTTCCCTTGCATTGTGTATATTATGTTTAACCGACCCCTAATCTCTATTGTAGCATTTCAGCTCTTCTTTAATAATTTCACCTGAATGAAAGCTAAACTAACAAAATCGACTCTCTTCTGTGTGATTGAATAGACGATTGCAATTATTTGGCCATATTGCCTGTGGTAATAACTCCATGGCACGAAGATATGGTCAAGTTAAGAGTCGGAGAAACAGAAAGTGCCGCTAAACGTGGCTCTCCATCACACCACGGGCCGCAGCAAGTGTTTTCCGAACTGACTGAAGAGAAGTTACGATTCTCAATAGTGAGACAGACTTAGGATTAGGATGAAGAATTCCAAAATTGTTATGGACCTCGAGTATGAGGGAGGAATAGGTTAACATTTCAATCATGAAAACAGTTCTCCAATTTTGAATGAGGCATTTCTAGAGTAGCTGCTATCCATCCTACTTCCTACTAATTTTGGTCCTATTCTCAGATATAATAGCAAAATTATAGTGTCTGGATAAATTAAAATTGCTATATTAACAAAGATGGTCAAAAACCCCGTTAGTTAGCAAACAGATTGTACAGTCGAGACTAAATCATTGTCATTTGAACTATCCCGTATTCTTCTCATAACAATGAACCGTGAAGCCTGGAAACCAAAACATTTATTTTAATTACAACGGTTACAGGAAATAACAGTCGCTCGGCTGTACGTTGTTCTCTTATGAGCGAAACGAGGTTGTATGACCGCAATCACGTCCAGGCTGCGTCCGTGACTGCTTCGCCATCCAAGTCTATGCACACGGACTACATTATGTTCTTTGAATATTACAGACACAAGAATCTATCATCGATTTACTAAACTATCGGCAAACTGTGGCACAGTACGATACCCAGCTATTAATTAATGTCCCATTTATTGTGTTGTCTACACGTCTTACATATTTTTTGCCGTGCGTGACTAGAGGAAATTAATAATTTCTAATCTACACTGCATTTTTAGGGAGCCAATTAATGTGCTTGAAATACTCAAACCAAAAATAAGCACGACGCGGCGTGTCGCAGATTACTGACTAAAATTCTTCCGAAAGGGCTAGACCACGTTTAGCAGAGCGCAGACAAATGGGTGAATTAGGGAGGGAGATGTCTTTGCCCGTGGCATCATTCGGGCTAGCTCGATTGATAAAATTTCAGGAGATAGTTTTAGTGTTTTCCCATAAGTGGACATGCACATAGCGGATTACCCAGCTGACTACAATGTACAGAATTTGTGTCAATAAACTACGGTATTTCATTGTAGCGGTCGTTGTGAGGCCCATGTTTACCAGTCACCAATTGCAGGTGTCATTCATTAAAAAAAGAATTCGACAACTTAACAACTTGTAATGTTCATAGGATATATTTATGTCATTGTCTATCGTTCAGAGGTAGAGCTGAGCTCGAGCTGTCCAATGGAAGCCCAAAAATACATTATGAACACTTCTAGATTAATCTTGCTAGCAAATTGAACAACCTATTTACACGAGCGAGTCTCGTAGAGCTGTAAAACCTCGGAAATATTATAATTAGTGGTGCGAAACAGAACGCATTGTAGGTACTCAATAATCTCGCGTCTCTGCCAGTATCGCTCGAGACAGGAATGTCTCATTTTAATAGCCCCATTAAGAATACGCGATTCCGTTACGGTTTTCAGATAGGATTATCGTACCACCATAGTCGGTGTCGAACGGTCAGTCTTTTACAGGTTCGCCATGCGACGATGAATATTATATGCTTTTGTAGTACCTATGTTGTCATAACGTCACATAGGAGGGGAAAGTACCGATATTACAAATATGGTGATGGAACCACGGGAAAATAAGCTATTACAAAACCACAAGTAATGGAACTCGGAATTAAGTTCGTTTTTTTATACGAAATGGGCCTGATCTTGACCACAATCTAGTCCTGGACAGTGATGAGGTCGACGATGGAACGAGCTAACCCAGAAGATGCCTATTAACTCGCGACCTAAATAGATTTTGAAAATCCACTTCAATGATCGGAATTTGGAACACAGGCGCTAAAAAAGAATCACTAAGGCTAAAGAATTAGCATGCACAGCTGGGCATAGAGTAGGTATTTCCCTTGAAACCTCTCTCATTTTGTGTCTTTAATGCCAGACCTTCCTTCCAATTACGTCAAAACACCTATTCCAGGATCGGAATGACATCAGCATCTTCCGTAGTCAATCCTCGTTAAACTGCACGGCTATGTCCTGCCTCAAGTTTCCAGTAAAATAATTAAGTGGTTTATTCTATTGAGTAGGTGGTAATAGGCAGGTGTATCCAATATTATTCACGGAGGTAGAGGCAATAAAATTGCGTGTTTAACCAAGATTTGTCAAGTTTTAGTACCTATGATACAAATTCATAGATGAGACGATATGGCGAATCCAATCAAAAAAGTGGGACGGAACTAAATTTGCCGCGGCGGATGCTGTGCTCGTTGATTGGCATTTAGGGTTGCCAGCATAAGCAAGTTTTCCTTTAGTCTTCAAAAAAGGTTCAATTTTAAGGGTACAGTCATCATTATCTTCCTGCCGTTGTCCCATTCCTTTGAGGTCGGTGTTACACGTTTTCTTCTTCCGTTCTCCCCTGTCAGACGTCATACCATCATTTATTCCTTTAAGTTTTAAGGCTAGGTAGACGTATCCAATGAAAAATCATGATGACAAATTGGATAGTTCCAGTGTTTTGGTAATAGTAGTGGCATTCCCGAATTACCAATGATCATGCAGAAATGACATGACTTATGGTTCTTAACTACTAGCCTCTTAAGAGGAGAGAAGCTTAGGGTCACGGAACGAGCCGTGGAAAGAACCGTGGAGAGAAACTCCGTGCGATAACATCCGAAAAGAGGAAATTCGCCGAAGAACCAGGGTCACCCACATAGCTCTCAGAATATGCAAGTTAAGTGGCAATGAGCAGGCCACATCGCTCGAAGAACCGACAACCGATGGGGTGAATGGAAAAAAGGTTCTCGAGTGGCATCTACGAACCAGAAGACGCAGCATTGGTAGGCCTCCCATCAAGTGGACCGACGACATCGTGAGAGTCGCGGGCAACCGGTGGATGCAAACGGCAGGCTGTCGTTCTTTATAGCGTTTTATGGGGGAAGCCTTTGTTCAACAGTGGACATCTTATGGCTGATGATGATGATGCAGACAAAACCCCAAAACATCATGATTCTAATTCGTACACGCGTAAGACCGCGTCGTGATACTTCTTTTCTTTAAGCTCATTTTTAATAGCTAAATTTTAAAGGACACTATCCTTCGCCCTTGATTTCGCTTAGTGGATAGAAGTAGCGGTATTTAAAATCCCCCTTCAACACAACCAGGTTATCTATATAAATAAAAAGAGAAGTCCTGACTGACTGCATGACTCATCAACGCCCAGCCCAAACCCTTGGACCTAGAAAGCTGAAATTTTGCACAGAGGTTCCCTTTAAAATGTAGACAAGGAATAAGGAAGGATTTTTCGAAATTCAACCCATGGGAGTTAAATAGAGGATGAAAGTTTGTATAGAAAATCGTCATTTTTGTAGTTAAACCGACATCCACACGGGCGAAGCCGTGGGCAAAAGCTAGTATAAACTATCTTTGTGCCAACATCATCCAAATCCATTCAGCCTTTTTTGCGTGAAAGAGTAATAAACATCCATCCGTCAAAAACTTTCGTGTTTTTATTAGAAGATATTATTTTATTTTATAAAATTTATAGGTTCACTAATTATTTATTGTCAAGCAGACAGCTGAGACAAGTAACCAACTTGGACTTTGTTGCTGCTTTCATGTCTTGAATAAAAGGTGTTATCATGGAACCCACACTGAACTGCTTCAGAAATCATCTGGGCTGATTAAAATAAATATGTCCAAGCTATTTGAAAAACACATCAGTTAGATGCCAGTATGCATCTATTATTTACCAAAAGTGAAGTATAAGCTACGTCGATTATATTTAGCTTTTACCACTAACTACCCAAACTGCCTAGTACGGAGGTTTGGAAAGACAGATAATGTGTTGTTATTCTATAGGCTTAACTATTTATGGCAAAATTACATTGTTATTGTTACAACTTTCCTTCTAATATTTCCTTGTATTTTGCTTTTATTCAACATATTGGCATGTTACAAGATGTTTACTTGGAATTATAGGATTATAATTCTTAACAAAAATGAGAAAATTAAATTACATTGTATTGTGAAGTGACTTTGGGAACAGAATCTTATTTATTTTGCAATAAAACTATCAAACATCCATTTAAAGGTCATGTTGTCATGTATTTTGGATGGTAATTAAACAAAAACACAAACAATGATCCATTTTAAGGACTAAGTGCGGAAACCAAATCCTTTACATGGAACTGGATGGCATCACCAAAGAAATTGTCACAAAACTTGTGATATCATAGTCCCTACCTATTACAAATTTCGTTATGATTAATTTATGATAAAATAAAATTTACCTGTAGGTATCACTATGACCAAATTCATGACACACTACCTAGCTACAATTACTTTGGACATAAATCTAAATCTATATTCTGTAAGGTTACTTGTTTGTTATTTTATTATTCATAGTTAATTTAATAAAGACTGGCGAAAGTTGGTCACCTAGATCAAGCAAAAGTAGAATTTGTTTATCAATATTGATTATTATCGGGTAGAGTTTGATAACCTTTGTGGTGCTTTCTTATTCTTCAACTGCATTGAGGAAATAAAAACTAAAAAGAGCAGTAGGTATAATGATTTCGATAATTTTTGAAGATGAGCATTCAGACTCGAGATGAGCACTGCTGCTTTAGCAAAACAGACCCCAGAGAAAAGTTTCCGAGTAAAATTACTCGGTGGGTTTGACATAGAAAACCACATTTGAGGACAAAAATACAAAATAACATTGTATTGAAAGCTCAAGTACACTACGAACAGTAGGTGGAACATTGGCATACAATTTGTAAATTATGTGGCTCTTCTATAGTAAATAATCAAAGATAAACTGAGATACAGAACCACAATTACTATTTAATTTAAGTAAGTTAGACGATTCAATTTCATATACATTGAGTTAGCAAATATAAATAGAACTAGAGAAACAGATGAACAAAAACTCTATTATAAATTACTACAGAATGAAAAGCAATAAGTTCGAAATATCTTACCTTGTCCGCATTTGTCAGTCTTTGGAGTGGAAGTCATTTTAGATAAACTGTTACTACTATGTCATATTAACACCGATAACAAAGTTTTTATTTGATTTAAAATTAGTTAAATAGGGCAGAATTCACAAAAAATATCATTAGACTCGACCGGCAGCCATGTTTAGAAAACAATTTATAATTTGTTGCAGTTACCGCCACCTATCCAAATTTTAGAGAATACTTTTTTTTTAATATTTTATAATAATCTACTAGATGGCAGTAAGGTTGAGGTTTTTTAAAGTTTTACAATGTTAACTGAAAAAAAATGCATTAATCGTGATTTTTAAATAATAGTAGTTGGTGGCAAAACATTATTCCCAATAGCAATAATTAAGTTTCATTTAGGCTTAGACCAAGAAAGGTAAAGCTGCCACCTAAAGTACGCAGCAAGCTATGGCAAGAGAGATGCCCACCACTTTACGACTTCTTAAAGCCTCAAGAACACCTGGCTCCCGGCAGTGAACTACAGTGGCCTATTTGTAAAGTCCTAAATAGATTGCACATCGAAGTGGGCCGCTGCAAACATAATCTGACAAAGTGGGGTATTATCGGTTCCTCCAACACGGTGCGAGTCCGGCGCTCCGGATCAAACAATGCCCCACTTGCTGGAATGTCCCAGATGGCCATTGTACATGCACCTTTAGGCAACAAGTAACGTTTGGTAAAGTCCATTTCACGTGATTTCACGAAAGAAGTCCCGCGGACAATTGTGGAACTTTTGACAGATGGGGAGATATGGAGAGAGAGAGAGATAGCAACATTATGTCGCGCGAATACAGCGCTGCGTCTGCGGGACTTCTTTCGTGAAATGGACTTTAACAGCACTTCTGACGCCGCAATAAACGTTATTACAGTGCGATCAAATTATCTTGGCAGCTCTGAACATAGGCTTTGCGAAATTTTACGCATGTAAACTTGGGAATAAAACTGTTATTGCCAGATAAACCAATACTTAAACGATCAGAAAATATCTAATTTAAACAGTGAGAAATACAAATAAAATAAATATCGTAACACTTTTATACATTCGTTGTAACAAAATGACCTGCACGAAGTTCGGAGCTGCCAAGATAATTTGATCGCACTGTACCTCCACTTTCTTTCAGAAAAAAATCACTAGAGGACACAATAGAAAGACCTTAGTGTCTTGGCAACCCACTCCCAACCATCAAGCCCGAACACGTCCCGCTTCGGCCGCTTCCTCAATGCAGTCGACCTTACCCTGACCGAGGACATTCTATACGCCAATACACACGTTTGCCCACGTTTGCCGTTGTGTTGGCTGGCACGTTTCAAGTAGAAAATAAATATTTAGTCTGTGAATACTATTTTACACATCTGTGTCAATCTGTGTGATCTGTGGTCAATGGCGGAGTTGTGTCACAATGTGTGTGTGTTGATGTCGTAGATGTGTATCGGTGTCCCGCTTGCTTAAATTACGAACGCGATGTATAATTAATGTAGCACACAGTTTTAATACGTTTTGTGCTACACATTATTTGTCGTTCTGTGTAACTGTATTACAATTTGTAATCGTTATAATTCCCAGCGAAAACAGCAGTGAATGAAGTAGGTAATCATGGCCGACCCACTGAGTTTACTTCGACAGTACAACGTAAACAAAAAAGAAATAATTGAACGTGATAATCAAATTATATTTGGTGAATTCTCGTGGCCCAAAAATGTCAAAACTAACTATCTTATGTGGGGGTATGTATCACTTGATTATTTCTATTTGTAACATACTGAATATTGTCACAATATGCCTGATTTCATAACAAACTATTTACTACTTTTAGCTCCGGAAAAGAAGGCAACGATAAGGAATATTATACATTGGAATGTCTTCTCTTCATCCTTAAAAATATACAATTGACGCATCCTGTTTATGTCAGACAGGCGGCTGTAAGTACAGCAACTTCTTGTGTGAAACTCTCCCACCATGAATTTGCAGTGACTATCTAATTTTCTACAGGCTGCAAACATACCCGCTGTCCGTCGTCCAGATCGTAAAGAATTATTGGCATATTTGAATGGTGAAACTGCTACTTGTGCATCTATTGATAAAAGTGCGCCATTAGAAATACCAACACAGGTAAGGGATTTCGTTTCAAATTTAACATGGTGTTCTAAATGAACAAAGCTGTAATGTACCATGTGATTGTAGGTCAAACGTACTCATGATCATGATGGAGGTGAATCTGCAGCAAAGAAACCTCGTATTGAGGAAACCCATGTGCAGAAGGTCCGAGAACAACTTGCTGCCCGACTTGATGCACCAAAGGAAGCATCAGTTACAGTTGATAATATCAAGTAAGCATTAAGAAAATGAGAAACCATTTTCATACTTGTAATTTGTATGATCTACTAAATACAGAATACTCTATCTATCAATAATTATTTCACCTGACAATCCCATGAGATGAATTCTGCTAGTTACACTTAAAATGATAAAAAAATAAATTCATGAGAAAGAATCAGATGGTCAATGGTTAGTTAGCATGCTAAATATTTTTGTAGTCGAAAATCACCGACAAATAAAAATTCATTAATTTAGTGTGTTTCCTGAGTGATAGTGCATTTTCAAACCACAAGCCAAAGACAACTTGAAAAGTTTGAACTTGTTCAGAGGAGTTGTAGAGGTTGGACATGTTCTGATACATTAAACTGATGGACTTGTCAACTTCTGAACACACATGTGCTGACAAGTCATCAACACAAATGTTGATTTCAACTGGAGGATATTGCATTGAGAACTTTTAATATGTCCTAAAGTAATTTAAATGAAACTGTTTAGAAGGAACATAATTTATTACAGCAGTAATGGTCTTGATTTTGAATATCTAGGCATCCTGAACAGATAAATAAACAACTTACAAGGATAGGGTTGAGTAAAATAGCATTGCACTGGGTTTTTCCCATACTGTGCCACAACACTGTGTTTTACCTTCTGTATCTAGTGCTACCTAAAACAGGTTGTTGGTCCATCTAGCTTGGGGGCATCCAATACTGCACTCATAGTCTCTACTAGGACACACAATGCTAGCCCACTGCCACTTTAGCAAAGACGAGACCTATGTTCAGCAGTAGACTGAGTTGATTGATGCACATCACTAATATGTGTGAAAGCAGAAGCTTTGTAACATGCACTACAGATATCTACACACCTGCTCTCACTCATGCACATTCTTACACTCATTACACATGTGCAGTCCATCACTACTTAGTTCTGTATTTGAGCTGATTCAGTTGTTGGTTCTAAATGTTTTGGAATAAATGTATATAACATACAATTTTGGTGCTAGCCAAAAACAACTAGGTACTAAATGATATTTATTTTCATAAAGGTCTTTATCGGAGGCTATGTCAGTGGAGAAGATTGCTGCAATTAAGGCAAAACGTTTAGCTAAAAAGAGGACCACAATCAAGAGCAATGATTATTCTGATACTCTGGGAGTCGTTGGATCAGACTTCAGAGCTATTCTTGACTATGATGTGGACCTTACCAAGGATATTATCAGCCGAGAAAGACAATGGCGTACTAGGACAACAGTATTACAGAGTAATGGAAAAGTAAGTAATGTTGGTTACCCGCTTGATAAGAACCAGTGCCAAAATATAAATGGGCAATGAATATAGAAAGCTGAGCATGGGAAGCTACCAGTTTCAAAAACAGGTAATGATAGATAAAAATATTTGCTATTTACTCCAATGTTCACTATTCTAGTGAACATTTGTGGTAACATGAACTTTGTATGTTTTCAGATGTTTGCTAAAAGTATTTTGGCTCTTCTGGGCAGTATCCGTGCGCGCGAGGAGGGTAGACCGGGGGCACCGCGGCCACAGCCCATCGTCATGCCGCCGCCAACTTCCCTGCCGCAACAGCAGACACAGTACAACAGATACGATCAGGAAAGGTTTATTAGGCAAAAAGAAGGTATGTATACTTATATCCAAGAACTTTCTCCAACAGCCACGCATGCACATGTATTTTCATAAATTTAGTATGTTCTAAAACCATCTACATTGTTTTGTTTCAGAAACGGAGGGATTCAAAATCGATACCATGGGTACCTATCATGGTATGACATTGAAGTCGGTGACAGAGGGGCCGAGTGCTCCTGCCGCTGCTCGCGCGCCTCAAACCCCGAACCATCCTCGGCAAATGCCACGTAAGTAATTGATATTTATACTGATAGGTTATTTTGACAATTTGTTACTCATCTCAAATGAATAGCTAAGTTGCAAATTATTTTCTCCAATGTGTGTGTCGACGATAAAGAGAAGATAATTCGTAAGGGAGGGTAAAGCCTCCCTCTCCTTTACCACTGTATGTAACAGTGTTCCTAATGTTTTATTTTATCACGACCAGAGAACGGATCGATGGGCGGCAGCACACCAGGTCGTCGCGAGCTGCTTCCTGTGACAGCGGCAAGGCCTCCATCAGGCGCGGGTGGCAAGCGACCATCGCGCACGCCCATCATCATTATACCAGCGGCAACCACCTCACTCTTAACTATGTACAATGTTAAGGATACACTGCAGGATCTTAAGTAAGTCCTTCATCATTAAGGCTTAACTTTGTCTAAACACGAATAAGATAAGTCACTATTTAAATATAAATAGTGGATAGCATAAGCACTAAGTAGGTAGGTGCCTTATACTAATAGAGATATTCATGGGGGGTACTTCTTCTTCTTGTTGAAGAAGTTTAACAAGGTCTACAATTTAAATGCTCACCAAAAAATATTTTTAGACCCTAGATTAAAGTACAGTAGAGTACTAAATAAAATATTTTAACTTCAAATAAAATAAACCCACTCTATACTGAGGTGCCTAAAGAAAAACGTTTTAAGTTTCAAAATAATTAGACACTCATCAGAATAATTGTACGTGTTGTATTTATATTCTTTTTGCCTACCAAAATGGATAAATGCTCACCAAATCAATTAACCAAAATTATAATACGATCGTCTCGCGACAGTATCCTTTATGGGCGGCATGGGCACCGGGCCGTAGGCCGACGAAGGAGGCCGGCGGAGGCCCGGCACTTCGGGGACAGAAGATATTAGTGTTATTTAATATGCGAGCGAAGCGAGCGCGCGTCATGGAGATAAATTGAAAGTCGTGAAATACAATATTGGTGACATCTATTTAGTGATAATATAAAATATTTGGTCTGCAGTTAACTTTAAAGGCGTTTATAAATCTTTATGGTATAGAATAAAAAGGAAAATAGGTTCATTCCTACAATACTTTAGGAAACACAATTTGGTGAGCATTAATCCATTTTGGCCGGCATTTCGAATTTTTTTGGTAGTAAAATAGGTTCTTTTCTGGTAGGCGTTTAAACAAGCCTTTAACAAGTACCTACTATGATACACAACAGACTTTTTGAACCATAACTTATTTAGAACAATATTCTGTTTCTGTCAATCGTTTGAAGATGGCAGAGAAAGTTAATTACATTTAGTAGTATATTGGGCCAGCGGGCATTGTTCTTAATTTTTTTAACCGACTTCCAAAAAAAGGAGGAGGTTATCAATTCGACTGTATTTTTTTTTTTTTTTTATGTTTGTTCGCTCATAACTTGCGACTGGGTGAACTGATTTTCATGATTCTTTTTTCATTTGAAAGCTGGTGCTTCCCGTGTGGTCCCATTGTCACCATTTCAATATCTGATGATGGGATCTTGTAGAAATCGGGGGAACTCTTCAATAAATAACAGCAGATTAACCGCGATTGTTGCTATAGCATATCTAAGCATTGTTTACGCCATCACACAACAATATAATATCACGCCTGTACTCACTACAAAGGTTATAAAAACTATTTTGTGAAAATCTGATGAAGAACTTCGGAGATATTCAACGGAACTCCTCAATAAATGATAGCAAATGGACTGGGATTGCTGAAATCTCATATTGTCTGTCTATTGTTTACACCAGTCCTAACATAACATCACGCCGGTACGTTGTGAAGGGGTAAGCACATGTGAAACACTAAAAAGTGAAAAATAAAAACTTTTTTACAAAAAATAAAACCGACTTCGACAAAAAAAAACACTCAAAAGTGAAAAATAAACTTGAGAAGAAAAATCAGTTTCTGAAGTCGGTGACAAAAAAATGAAATCAAAGAAACAAAAGTCACCGACTTCAGAAACTGATTTTTCTTCTCAAGTTTATTTTTCACTTTTGAGTGTTTTTTTTGGCGAAGTCGGTTTTATTTTTTAAATCTTTCTACGCATGTTGTCCCTTATACATCACCAATCTTGATTGGAATATATGTAATATAATATACATGGGACATGTTAATACAGGTCGAGACACAAAGCTACTGACGCAAATATTTAAGCTATTTAGATAATACAATATCTGATTTTAGTAAAACCCAAAAAGGGGCTTTTTAATTTGAATTCCTTTATCACTGACGATAGTGTAATAATAAAAGAATTAGTCATAATATTCGGACATTATTTTCAGGTTCGTTACTGTAGAACAAAAGAAGGCTGAAGGCGTAGCGCGTGAAAATGAAATCCTATTGCAGAGAAGGAAAGGACCCAGCGGGGACCTTCCAAACAACGCGACAACTATGACGGTATGTATCCACAAATTATTTTTAAAGATACAGTTTTCCAGTATGGATAAATCAGAACCTGTTAGTGCAGGTAAAATACACACAAAGGAACACTTATCAAACACGTCTAAGGTGCAGGTAAAATACACACAAAGAAACAAGTGTTTCTTTGTGTGAATCTTACCTGCATTAGGCCCGGGTTCCACCATAACAGAGAGGAGGCGTGCCGGCCGAATACATTTATCATGTATTTGTTTACTGAGTTAAAAAAAAATGTGGCCTGAAAGTCGCCAAAGCTTCCGCATTTTTTTTTTTCGAAACTGAACTGTTGTTGACCTCGAGCTCACCTGATGGAAAGTGATGGATAAAGTCTATCATGGAATGAGCGTATCCAGAAATCCCTGTTCACTCTTGTTGTGAAAACGCTTGTTCACTCTTACTTTGAGGCAGACGACATAATTTTTTTAAACAAAATGTACAACAATGAGCAAAATCCCAGAGGATATAATATGGGATTCCACTAATAAGTACATTTTCCTTATCCTTTCTAACATTTATCGTTGTTTTAGGTGCCTTACCGCGTGGTAGACAATCCAGGCAGACTTTCAGCGGCAGAATGGGACCGCGTGGTCGCCGTGTTCGTTCAGGGACCAGCCTGGCAGTTCAAAGGGTGGCCGTGGGATGGCAACCCTGTCCAGATATTTGCTAACAGTGAGTTTGCAGTGTATGCTGTTTTAATTTATTTATTAGCTGATGCCCGCGTGTATTTCGGTTTTTGCGACCAAAAGTAATCTTTCACCCGCCCTTTTCAACCCTTTTTTCGCATTAAAAAGTAGCCTGTGTCGTTTCTCAGGCTCTAGAGCTAGACTCTGTACCAAATTTTATTTAAATCAGTTCAGTAGTTTTGGCGTGAAAGCACAACAGACAGACAGAGTTACTTTCGCATTTATAATATTATGTAAGGATTTTACACACAAAATCACTGACGTTGCTCAAAATGCCGCTAAGCCGAAGTGCAACTGGGCGGCCATGTCTGCCTTATGCCCAACGAGCTGTGGTCCAAAATAACCACGTGGTGCACAGCCACAAAGTGACGCGTTAGACCTCGCAGGAGATGGCGGGACGAGCTAGACAGAACCAAGTGGTCAACATTGACAATGAATCGAAAAATTTGGAAGTCAAGCCAATGACTAAAGTAACTGCAGATAAGCAGATCAGGCCACCATGCCACTGCCTCCATGTGTGACCTTCGATATTTTGAACCATCAAATATTTTGATGTAAATGATGAGAGAGAGCCAGTCTGCTGCATAATCAATAAAATTATATAAAATTCAAAGTCCTCACTGACTTTCTGAAATATCAACATACAGTCTAAACGGCTGGTCCTAGAGACATCCTTTGGAGGGTTTGTTCTTTGTTGCTGAAGGGTTAGGCATAGGTGTACCTAAAAGTACACCCACATTTCGCCAGTTATGTTTAAGTCCATGTAATAGGGGGTGAGCCTAATGCCATCATCATCAGCCATGACGTCTACTGCTGGACACAGGCCTTCATAAAACGCCATAAAAAATGGCAACCTGCCGTTTGCATCCACCGGTTGCCCGCGACTCTTCATTGCCATTACTGAGAAATTCCTGATGGTAAAACCTACTTATAAACTTAATCTTTTTCTCTCTCCAGTATGTGCCTTCCACTTGAAGTTCGACGAGATGAAGCTGGACGCTAACGTGGCTCGCTGGGCCGTGACCGTGCTCAACCTTAGTCGCACCAAGCGGCATCTCGACCGCGCCGTCTTGCTCGGCTTTTGGGAGACACTCGACAAGTATGTATTGCTCATTTAAAAATTAAAATTAAATTAGCCTTTATTCACTGGTCTACATGTATAAATCTTATTCTAATGCTTACAATCTATTATTTACGTAAAATTAACTTATTAATAACATCAGTCAGCATCTGAATCGTGACCAGGTTGTCCTCGGACATAGGCCTCCTCCAGAAGGCGCCATTGGGTTCGATCCCTGGCTAATCTACGCCATCCTTGTGGTAGGTCATCCTCCCACCTTTTAGGTTGCCTTCCCCTTCTCCTTTTTCCATCTCTCGGGTACCAGAATAGCATTTCCTTAGTCCACTTGTCCCTAGAGGATCTAATTGTATGTCCTGTCCAGCGCCATTTTAATTTCTTAATTTTTCTAGAGACATCAATCACTCTGGTGGCCTTTCTTATTCTGGTTAATCTCCATTTGTCTCTCAGCCTAATGTGTAGCATGCTACGTTCCATCCCTTGTTGGCACACTTTCAATTTCTGGCTGAGTGACTTTGTCAAGCCCCAGGTCTGGCATCCATATGTGAGCACCGGTAAGATGCATGTGTTGTACACCTTGCATTTTTCGGACATAGGTATAGATTTATTTTTCATTATCTCTTTTAGAGACCAGTACCGAGCCCAGCTGTTATTGACTCTTCGTCTTATTTCTTTGTCTGTCTGTGATTGTGGTGCTATGATCTGGCCTAAATAAATATATTCGTCCACATATTCTACTTGTTGGTTGTGTATTTGTAGAGCTTGTTTATTCTGACTATTAGTCATTGCCTTTGTTTTGGAGATATTCATTGTCAGGCCAGCTTTTCTGCTCTCCAATGCGAGTTGTTCTAGCATTTCCTGTAAAACCCCGGGACACTCTGCAAACAGCACAATGTCATCTGCAAACCGTAGATGGGATAGCATGCTTCCATTGATGTTTAATCCCTTCCTGTCCCATTCCAAATGCCTGAAGACTTCTTCTAATACAGCAGAGAAGAGTTTTGGAGACAGTGGGTCACCCTGTCTAACCCCTTTCTGTATCTGGAACTCTTCTCCAGTTGTTTCCAGTTGCACTTTTGATGTAGAATTACTATATATTTCCTTTATAATTCTTATATATTTATTTTCGATGCCTTGATTCTCCAAGGCTTTATATATATAGTTATGTGATAAGGAATCAAATGCCTTGTTGTAGTCTACAAAACAAATGTAATATGTTTTGTTGTACTCATTGTATTTCTCTACTATTTGTTTTACGACATGCATATGATCCACTGTAGAGAAATTGGCTCGGAAGCCTGCCTGTTCCCTAGGCTGTTCTTCGTCTAGTCTTTGAGTGAGTCTGGTTAGTATAATTTTAGAAAAAAGTTTGTAAATATTGGACATCAAGCTAATTGGTCTATAATTGTCTATTTTATCTTTGTCTCCTTTTTTATGGAGTAGAACTATAGTGGACTTCGTCCATTGATCTGGGATATATTCACTGTATAGTATCTCATTAAACAGGGCAGTCAACGGTTGTTGTATAAGGTCCAATGTTGCTTTTAATAGCTCGTTGGTTATTTTGTCTGCTCCAGGTGCTTTTCCGTTTTTTTGGGATAGAGTGGCCTTCCTTATTTCACTTTGTAAAATATTCGGAATTTGTTCTTCTTTGTAAGGAATTTCCATTTCTGTTACCGTTTCATGTGACTTGTATAGCTTGCGGTAAAAGTCTGTTGCTATTTTACTGATCTGGGGTCGTTCTGAAGTGACATATTGCTTAGTATGGTTATTGCCTTTCAAGCTTGGTATCCATGTTGAATGATCCTTAAGTTGTTTTAAGGCAGCTTTTACTCCTCCTGTTCTCTCTATTTCGAATCTAATTTTATTTAGTCTATTTTGTATTGCTCATTTACTTTCTCCTAAATAACGTACAAGCAAACTTTACCTCATGTGTCCTATAGGGGTAGGCGGAAACTACAGACTACCTAAAAATTCAATTTATTTAGAACTAGCACTTATATTTTCCTCGTTTATAATATTAGTTTAGATTCATATCTATGACAGTATGATGTTGGATATTCTGCAGTCATAAAATAACTCAAACTGAAAGCATTTATTTCAATAAGACCATTACAGGCACTTTTGAATGTTAGAAAAACAAATAAAACGAAGCTACAGTCACAGTCACAAGGCATGATAACTTGTGAAAGTACTGAAGTTATTTGCCCATTCCCTAGCGTAGATCTCCATGGGGGATAGGGCAAGAAACTCCATGGACACTCTCTTAAATCAATATATTGTAATAAATCTTGGTTACGTCATTCATGATAAGATCTTACATATATGTGAGAACGATGTAAAAATATGTACAAGTTAAGAGCAACCACCACTACAACGTTCGCACTACGTTCGAAGCTAAAGGTTCAAGTTCTCGTTGAGGCTTCTACCCATTACCATTCTAAGTATACATTCATTGGTTATGCAGACATATGCTTTACTCCTCCATACCTGACTTTGTTATGAAACTACTGTGTAAACATAATCGATTCTTCATAACTTTGTTGATAGTTTAATTAATCGTTCTCATTGTTCCAGGCACATGATGAAGAATAAACCGCACCTTAGGTTCTAAGTCCGTTTTAACTAGATAGTTTACCTATTAGTATATTATAATGCCATGTGAATATCAGAATGCCTTCAAAGCAAAGCGAATCTAAGTCAATTCATACCATTTAAGAAATATTTTGGCCAATTTGCATAGTTCAATAATATTAGCATGTTGAGTAGGGTATAACCAGTTGTTATTCATTAATATAATACAATATATAACAGTTTGTACACACTTTCTAGTTTTATACTGAACAATATACCTATTGGACTGTATGGTAGTAACACCATGTAATATTTTATCGTTTACAATATGACCACACATCTATTTAATTATGTGCATTATATACTGTCAAATATTTTATGTAAGTATGTATAGAAAGTCTCAATTGTATGGCTTGCAAATATGTATATGTGAGTGGATATGTTGAATGTTAAAAATATATGAATAAAGTATATTTAATACTATAGTATCATTTTTAACTGCATCCCTCTTTCTTTAATTTAATTTAAGACTTTATCATCACATAGACAATAATATGACGTAGGTTCGTTCTTGTGTATCACTTTATAACTTAAGGGTGCGCCAGGGTGGCCCATGTAATTCAATTGGAGGTCAGTATCAGGTTGTATGTTGATTGAAATATTATTCACAATCGCAAATATGACTTTACAGAGTTATAATCTTTAAACCCATTGATACAACACTCTAAGTTTAATAAATAATAGTCATTTAAGAACTTAAAGCGGTTGTATCGATGATTTTATTGGCTACAAGTCTATACGGCCACGAAACATTTCGTTCAACATAGTACCTACCTGACACTGACCGGAAAATTGCAATAAACGTAAGAAAATTAAAATTTCGTGGGCTACCATGGTGCTTCCACCATAACATTAAGCGATTTTTATTGTTGCTTCATCTATGTTTGGTTTTAATTATACCCATCTTCTCTTGATTGATGTAGCCGTATCGCCAAAATATTTCAAATGGTATAGGACTGTTCAGAGATCTGGGATCTTTGTTAATTGACTGCAATAAATTGTTGAACATAACTTATTCTTTTTTATTTACACACACACCACACTTCCGAAAGGGATTCCATTAGTAATAGTTAAAAAGAAACAATAATTGGTTTATTTGTCTTTATTTAAAATTTCATTTCAATGGTAGTATATAACAATAAATAATTCTGATCTCTTTCAGAGATAAGTACACACATTTATATTATGTAAGTATAGGTATGTTTTTTTAATGATATTTCTGTACACAAAAATAAAACCATTCGTTTTTACCCATAACAATATCACATCGTTAGGTGTGTACTTTCTGTGTGCCCGTTTTTGCTTAGTATTTAGCTTTAACTATACAAATTATGTACTCTTAAAAATGTCCAAACTGCTAGTTAATACAATAGAACATAACTATTGGGCAACTTATCGAAATTAGCTTTATAATCAATCTCTAATTCATTGTAATGTACCTAAACTGTAAGATTCTCAAATTAATAAGTAATAAAAAAACAATTATTATAATACAATCAATAAATATAAAAATATCTTCGATAAAAAGTCGGTGGTATCGCTTGCCCCGGTAAGGAATGATAGGACCAAATTTTACCGGTCGCAAACATCAACCATCGAAACATTTTTAAAACTATTGTTAATACACACTTTAGTCTTTCAAAAGGGATAAAGTATCCGCCCAAGATTGATGAGATTTCCGTTTTAAATGTAATTAATCTTAGGCTTTTGTGCCGCCTTTAGAACCTTTCTTGTACAATCAGCGCTTGAGATTATTGGCATTTAGTTAAATACATTAGCATCACATTGATTGTACAAAATGGCAATCTACAGATAAGTACTTAATTGTTTTCTTGGGTAAAATCCTAGCGTATCAGCACCTTAAACGAATAGGTACGTCAAAACTAATAATTAACCCCTGTAAGAATTACACTTAATGCAAACCGAATATAATTAAATATGTATATTATCAAAATAAAACACATTGCTATACCTACTCCCTTACTTCTAAGGTTGGCTATGAATGAGTCGATGAGCTACAAACTATGAGTTTAGCACAATCACTCATAGTGACGCGAACAGGGCTCGAGTCTTATCGAGAACTACTGCATACCACGTATGATCATAGGAGAATTAAGGATAGGGTCTGCAAAATGTCCTCTCTAAGTAGCTTGTAGATATTAGCCTCTGACAGAGCTGACTTACATCTAAATGACCTCTAAACACATTAGCATAAAAAGGATTAAGAGCGCACGGCCAACTTAAAGCTTAGCCGAGCTCGACTATCGACTGGAGCAACCTTACGATAAAAGGTTCCTAACAACAGTATAGTAACATAATGTAGGTAGTAAGTACCCAAGTATACTTACCTATTGTATTAGGTGGGCCATTGACATAGTTCAAATGTCCTAACGCTAACATAAAGCCATGGAGCATACACGTAATGGGCTATCACGAGTATCGCGTAATGGGACGGGCAACTGGTGGAACTAATGGCGCTAGCACAGCATGAACCTAAGCTCTTCATTGGTTGAATATCTGTCAATGTCATTTTATATTTCAAAATAGCTTGACCTCATTGGTCGGATTGGGACAAGCTATGGACACGCCATCTACAATCAGCTTTCACTTGCCAACCCCATTGAACCATTATCCTTAACCCTCGCCTTCTTCGTCACGATCGATATTGTCTACTGCTATCATGATCTCCTCGCCTCACTCCAACATGGCGCAGCGTCTACACCTCGAAATGCATGTCCCCATAGGAATGATTCGTGCAAACTAATGAAATGAACGACGTCTTTACTACCTACTTTATAGCAGAAAATATTGCCGTTTGGCTTTTACATCTTTAAAACACTGCATTATTTCCAAATATATTTCATAAGTACAACATTTTTTTCTTAAAATTCAAAATGAAAAGTGTAAAAAGCTTTACGCTGCAACAACATCAAAATACCATGTAATTTTTAAGTCATTAAATATAACACGATATTACACAATTATATTTTACAGTTATTGCATTTACACAATATTGTGGGCAATAATTTTGGATAAGGAACATACCTATCAGTCAAAAAATTATATCAAATTTTAATTAAGTATCTAGGTACATCACCGCCTCCAAGAAATTGAGGTCTTTAGTTACAAAATATATTATTTTTGTTAACATTAACCCTTTTAGACTTTCTTGTAGGTAGGTGAAACAGGACCAAAAATAGTTAACAATGTACGAAATCCAAATAATACTCAGATATGGTACAATAAATCGACAGAGTAATTTTGTCATAATTGCTTCTTTATAGTCCAGCTCCGACTACTTTCTAATATTCGAAGGTTGTTGATGTTGGCACTACCTCCAGCGCCATTTGCAAGAAAACTGTTATTTTATCTGGAACAAAAAATTGACATAATTCTATAATTACACAAAGTTCTATGGAAAATTATACGTGGGGGTAGTTACAACCAGAAGGTAAAAATCTTGGTCGTTTCCTATTCCTATGGAGGAAAACCGGTAAGAAACTACATGGTTACATAACGCCTGTAGTTGCCGAAGGCTTAGGCAATTGTTTACCCGTTAGTACATCCACATTTCGCCAGTTGTTTTGAAATCCCATGTATTAGGGTGCGAGCATATTGCCATCAACTTGGCACAATCCGAGGCTGCTACTGAGAAATGCCTTAAGGGAAACCCAATAACACTGTTCAACCTGGAAAACGAACCCAGGACCAAAGCACAGCAGTCGCCGTTGCAACCACTAGACCAAGCAGACAGTTCACTCCCCATGGTTACTCTACTATAGTAATTATCTTATGGTATAGATATAGAGCCCAAAATAGTATATTTCATTATAAGTGCGGAAAGCCTGTCATTGCAAAGAGTTCCGACAAATGTCTACCCGAGCCGAGGCACAGCCGACGGCGAGGGTTGACATTCGGAACAAGTTGCAATGACGGTTCCGCACGTGTACTGAACAACTATTTTTAATACAGTTGCGAAAAAATGAAGCAATTTAATAAAATAATAAAACCGTAATTAAACTCGCAAAGAACATTTTTGGAAAATGGCGCCAACCGTAAAAGAATGTAAGCAGAGATTTTTTTTGTTTTCTTCACCCATTCTGGGTAAGCAAAGGGAACTATGCCCATACAGCCAAGTCTTCAGTAGATTTTTTTTATTGCTACGAAATGAAAATTAAAGAAGAATGGGTATTTTTGTATAGACCCCGTCCCTTTCCTTGTAACACTTTCTCCTATATATCAAATGAAAGAGCGTTAAAAATACATCATTTTATTGTATGACAGTAAATGTGTGAATAATGGGGGAAAAAAGTTATTCACCGATAAAGAAAGAAAATATTTTTTTTTTTTTTCGTAGAACCTGCTTGAGTGTGGTGTCTATTGATAGGTCTTTTAAAATGACACTGAGGTTACTAAAACCATTTCTTCTCAAAGTCAATCGTTTGAAAGATAGACACTTCCAAAGTGCAAAAATGTGCCACCACCCCCTCTAACTTTTAAACTAACTAGGTGAAAAATCTAATAAAAATATATGCTGTAGATCGCAATGAAAACTCACAACCGAAATTAGTTTGAACGAGATATAGTCAGCAGTTTTTGAGATATAGCTCATTTAAAAAACCGCAAATATAACTTTGTCATTCATACAAACACTATGAAAAACAAACTTATCACAAAATACGTATTTATGTTGCCGCTTTAACAACAAATAATACAAATTAAAGGGGACTTCCCTACTACGATGATGCAGAACCTGTCATGTGCGAGTCCGACTCACACTTGGCAAGTTTTTTTTACCCAATTCATTTTTTTTTTCAATTATTCACACGGTTACTGAACCGTGTGAATAATTGAAGAATTGAATTGAGGAAATGGAATACTTCTATGGTGTATACACCATAGAAGTATGTCTAAATTAAAGTCCAAGAATGACTGACTAAGAAATCAGAATCGACGGATCCGTGTTGCTGAGAGGCCGCATTTTATCGTGGCACATATAAAAAAAAAAACTTATATTTTGTTCAATCCTAACACAGAGTGTAGTTAGCTTGGGGCAGTTTTCAGCAATAGACAGAGTGATTCAAGAGGAAGGTTTATAATATGTAGCACATTGCACCCGTGCGTAGCCGGGGCGGGTCGTTAACTAGTAAAAAAATAAAGAATAAATTCAATTCTTTATCGGTGAATAACTTTTTTCCCCAATTATTCACACAGTAACCTTATGAATAATTGGAAAAAAATGAATTGGATTAAAACTTGCCTAGTCGGACTCGTACATGAAAGGTTCCGTACCATAGGGCACGCCACGATAGCGGCGGTAAGTCCGCTCATTGAGGAGTGGCTGAAGAGGCACCACGGGCGCCCTCTTCAGCGGACACGGTTGTTTCGGGAGGTACCTGCACCGAATCAGGCGGGTGGAAACACCTGAATGCTACTATTGCGAGGATCAACCGGAGGATACGATGGAGCACAACGTGGAGGTCTGCCCCGCTTGGGCGGAGCCCCGCCGTGATCGGCGATTGGCGGCGGTGACCTCTCGCGTCCAAGCTCTGGTGCAAGCCATGGTCCGGGGCGAGAGGGAATGGGAAGCCGTCGCCTACTTCTGCGAAGCAGTAATACTAGCGAAGGAGGTGGTAGAACGTGAGAGGAAGAGAACCTCTCGTCGCAGCCGCCGCGGGAGACGCTCCGGGCGTCGGGGGCCACGTGATGGCTTCCAACAACCATAGACGCGGACCTGAGGACGGTGAGTAATGGGCTAGCTCGCCGCCGCGCCGTCCGTCTTAGGAGGACGACAGGCGTGTCGACGTCGAGTTCGTGTTCCACGCGCGCCTCAAAGAGATGTCAGCAACATGGAAGGGGCCCGTAAGGGTCGACGCCCGTCGGGGCTGCGGGTTGTTCGAAAGAGATAGAGCGGCCTCGACATAAAGGGCTAAGAAGGAACATGGGTGGTTTTTAGTAAGTACAAGTCTGACTAAAATCTGGGTTTTAAAAAAAATGTTCCGTATCATCGTCGTAGGGTCTGCCCTTTAATTTGTATTATTTGTTGTTAAAGCGGCAACAGATATACACACTTTGTGATAAGTTTGTTTTTCATAGTGTTTGTATGATTGACAAAGTTATATTTTCGGTTTTTTGAATGTTCTCTATCTCAAAAACTGCTAACTATATCTCGCTCAAACTAATTTTAGTTGTAAGTTTTTATTGCGATCTAGAGCATATATTTTTATTAGATTTTTCACTCGCTTATTTTAAAAGTTAGAGGGGTTGGGGGACACCTTTTAGCACTTTGGAAGTGTCTATCTTTCAAACGATTGACTTTGAGAAAAAATGGTTTTAGAAACCTCAGTTTCATTTTTAAATACAATAGACACCCCACTCAAGTAAGTTCGATGAAAAAAAAAAAAAATTATTTTTCCATCTTTATCGGTGAATAACTTTTTTCTCCCATTATTCACACATTTACTGTAATACAATAAAATGATGTACATTTAACGCTCTTTCATTTGATATATAGTAGAAAGTGTTACAAGGGTAGGGACGTTTTGCCCCTTCTTCTTTAATGAGATGAAATGGAATGAAACCTTTAACTCATTAAATCAAATAATTAAATCTGATATTTAAACAAATTAGTAGCTTCTTTAGAAATATTTGCATGAATCATAAAAACTTCTATGATTGTTTTTAGTAAAAACTTCGTGGTTGTTTTTTTTAATGGACATTATTTTGACAGTTGGGAAAGAGAACGCACGAGTTCGGAAATGGTAAAGAAAAAGCACGAGTACGTAATAGCCCACATCCCGAACGCTATACGTCCCTGCAAT
Organism: Diarsia dahlii; assembly: GCA_949775195.1. Taxonomy (NCBI): domain Eukaryota; kingdom Metazoa; phylum Arthropoda; class Insecta; order Lepidoptera; family Noctuidae; genus Diarsia; species Diarsia dahlii. The sequence goes on from OX459191.1 coordinate 15,629,914, forward strand.
ACGCCACTTTTTGAGCAACTGTATTAAAAAATTCTTACCCATGAACGGTAACGAGTAGCCCCACTTGACGAAAGGCACGTACACCAGTCCGCCGGCGCATATGAAGGCCGTGGCGTACAAGTACTCCCACTGCGGCTTGTCTATGATCGGCGCCACCACCAGGTACGTTGACACCAGCAGCACCACGTACGGGATTATTATCGGCACCTGTGAAGACAATAACTAAGTAATTCCCGAAGGGTAAGGGAAAAGGTGTACCTAATAGTACCCCCACATTTCGCCAGTTATGGTAATGTCCCATGTAATAGAGGGTGAGCCTATTGTAACCGGGGACAACTGCAGACTTTGTGCTGCTACTGAGAAATTCTTGATGAATAAACTCAATAGCACTTGGCCGACTCGGGAATTGAACCCAGGACCTCATGTTGAGCAGTCGCGGTTGGCACTAGACCACTAGATTAACGAGGCAGAAACATAAGAATTATAATGTCAAACTACTGGAATTATACGATATAAATGAGGAAAGAGTGAAAAGGCTTTTTTCCGAAATGATCTAATGAAATAATATTTCAGAAAAAAAAACCATTTACAACTAGGGGGCTTCTGTGCTTTTATATCATAAAGCATTGTCTAAGCTATGGACCTAACAAGAATTACAAAAGCGCTTACCTTGTATGGTCTGGGTGCATGTGGCTTGGTAAACCTCATAACGATCAGGGCAAGCATCGCGCCACCGTAGAAGATCCACGCAGTGAAAGAGAAGAAATCAATCAACGAGTCTATTGTTCCGTACAGCACCATCGCCACTGCTATCAGAGACTGAAACAACACAGAATCATTGGTAAGTAAACCTAGAACTTATTGAAATTAAGTCGTTTATCATCATCTATAATTCTATATAGGTGCATTGTGGTGTAGTGGTGATTCTATGGACGACCCCGACTTACGAACAGTGAGTCGTGGGTTCGAACCCCATCAGGCGCATTACTTTGTGTAATTTATTTCATCATCACTGCTCTCAAAACGGTGAAGGAAAACATCGTGAGGAAACCGGCATGTCTTAGAACCAAAAAAAAAATCGAAGACATGTGACATCTACCAATCCGCACTGGGCCCGCGTGGTAGATTATAGCCCATCCCTCTCCTAGAGAGGAGGCCTGAGTCCCTGCAGTGGGAACAATATAGGCTGATGATGATGATGATGATAATTCTATGTCTACCTACATATTTTATTTTTATATTTCTGCAAAGAAAACATAAAAGCATTTAAAAATATTATCCCGCCGGCATTGGGAACAGGGTCCGAACTACCGGTGCGGTGGTCAGAGCTCTTGAGAGAGCAACCTCCTAACAATACGCGCCGTGTCCTAAAGTACTGCTTTCTGAATCATCAATCAAGCCCTTGATCCAGCCGTCTAACGAGATTCTAAGAGTCTTCAGGTATTTATTGAGGCTCTTGACAATTAAACCATTAACGGATACGACTATCGGCACAATGATCGCTGAGTCGACATCCCAGATGTCGAGGACCTCGCGAACCAAGTCAAGATAGTTGATTTTTTATCTTTCTCGGCTTTGAAAGAATATTATCGTATTACCTACGTGCCAGTAATAACTTACATGGAATATCAATCCAGGTGCAGGAGTGAAACGACGAACATGAACGTACGATAAGATGTCCAGTAAATGACCTTCCCTTGACGCCGCGAAGCACAACCTGAGCAAACAAACAAATACCATCAGTCATTGAAAGAAGGAACGGTAAAATTACTCAAACATATAGCGTTACTGATTGAATGTGAATTTTGGGTGCGTAGTAGATGGGGTAGCTAAGTATCCCTAAAGTCAACAGCTTAATTTTAAAGGTCATGGTCGCGTCCCTTACACATACATTTTGATGCGAAGAAATGAGGAAAATGTAGTAGAAAATCGTAGTAGAAAGACGTTGAGTATGGCTATGAAAGTCGAGGAAGACCAAAGAAAAGATGGATCGATGTACTGTTAAGGATGATATGGCTAGAAAGGAGGTGACTGCTGAGATGACGAGTAATAGAGGAGTACGCAAGAGGAAGGCATGTTGCGCCGACCCCAAAAAAATTGGGATAAGGGCAGGTGAATGATGATGGACACGAACCTTCCCGCAACGAACAGGGTTCCGTTAGCTGATCCGAACGTAGAGATGGTAACGGCCAGCGGCATCAACCAGGCCATCGGTCCCAGGAGTCGGTTCCCGAAGGTGACGGCTACCGCCTCGCTGTCGGCCATCTCACTGACCGACATCACGGCTAAGTACGACACGTTCACCAGCGCGTAGCACAGCGTCACCAGGGGGATGCCGATTATTATGCTCAGCGGTAAGTTTCTATAAGTTTAGTAGACAAACTAATTAGTAACCTACCTATCATAAGTATTTCTAAAAAAAATCCGCATCAGAAGTACCTAGCTTAACATTTCGGAATTTTAATTATTTGATGTACAGGACTCCACCTATTATTTTGAATGTTTCAGAAGATAATTCTTTAAAATATTCCTTACTCTTCAATAACTTTTTAGTACCTATAATAACGGTGATTAATAAAAAACAAGTTTTTATTAAAAAAGCTGCTTTGAAACTTGAGTAATGTTATTCTACTTCAGATGCTGACTGTACACAACCTAAAAAATATTTATTTAAACGGCTTCGGCCGTCTACGAAACCGTAGTTTCGTAACTGGTTTCGATGAAGGAATGATTTGTCCTTGTACGTAACTGGTTTCGATGGAGGACATATTTGTCTTTGTACGAAACCACGGTTATGTATCATGGTTACGTACGAAGAATTTACTGTTAAGGTTTCGATGAAGGAATGATTTGTCCTTGTACGTAACTAGTTTCGATTGAGGTATTATTTTGGTGATTGAAGTAGTTCAGTAGACGCGTTTGCTGTCTACTGAACTGACCTTCATTCATCTTGTAATTATTATTGAAACAAGGTAAGTTGAAATATAGCACCGAACTACTGACACTCATTAGTCGCAACAGTACGGATTCTTTTTTTTGTTTTAGAAAATAAGAATAGGTAGTAAAGTCCCACAAATTACCAGGAGAACAGAAGTAGGCAGGAGGTATTGGAAATTGGAATCTTGAATTCAAATCTTTTTTTTTTTGTTGAAAATGAGAAACAAGGATAGTAATAGTAAAGTCCCACAAACTACCAGGAGAACAAAAGTAGACAAGAGGTATTAAAATCTTTAAATCAAATCTATACTATGCCTTTCTAATACCATGCATTTTTTTTGTTGGAGATAGGAAACCAGGTTAGTAAAGTCCCACAAACTACTAGGAGGCCAGAATGGTAAATTAGTGGGGAAATCACCAAATGCCTCCTCCCAGTCTGGGCAGAGCGGTAGGAAGTGTCAGACTTCTACTGACTATAAGCCACCCATGTTCCTTCTTAGCCCTGTGTCGAGGCCGCGGTATCTTTTTTTGTAATACAAAACCTCCTTCCTACTTCTGTTCTCCTGGTAGTTTTTGGGACTTTACTACCTATTCTTATTTTCTGAAACAAAAAAAAAAGAAACCGAACTGTTGCCACTAAAGAGTATCAGTAGTTCGGTGTTATAATTCAACCGGACTAACAACCGGACTACTGCAACTAGCCTGATATTTGCGGCTATGAGATCCTGGACCAATAGGGGATCGGACAGGGTCAAAATAATATGATTCTGTTTAGTCCGTATGTTAGATTATCGAAAAATATTGAATACGTGTTTTTTGTTGTAGCAAATCAATAAAAAATGACGAATATAAAACGTGTCAAAGATCTTGGAGTGGGGCTTGAAACGTCACTTGTGTTGTCAAAATGTACTATCATATGACGTCACACGAGTTTTCGAAGCACTGTATCGTCTTCATTTTAAGTTTACGTGAAAAAAGAAAAAATACGTGTCCAATAATTTTTGGAAATCTATCTGACGGACTAATTAGTTTTTTTTTGTCCGATCCCCTATTATCACATAAATCAATAGTTTCGATAAAAGAATTATTATTCCTTGTTCGTAACTAGTAAAATTTCATATTTTTGCAAAAATTCCTTGTACGTAACCGTGGTTTCGTACAAAGACAAATATGTCCTCCATCGAAACCAGTTACGTACAAGGACAAATCATTCCTTCATCGAAACCAGTTACGAAACTCCGGTTTCGTAGACGGCCGAAGCCATTTAAACATGTTTTAATTTCTTCGGCCAAATTGGTATGAACTCTAAAAACATTTTCTTCTTGGCCTGTGTGTAAGGCCACAGCTGGTCACGAGACGTGTTCCAATTTCAACAGCAATTAATTTCTCAAGCCACTAGGGATAAAAAGCGGACCTAAATAAATAACATTACAGGGTTTCTGATTGCAATGTCGGCGAGAATAACAATTGAATTAGAAAAATAACAAAGAAAACTGAGCACTTACTTGGAGGGGTTCTTAATTTCCTCAGTGACATAGTTCAGGTTATTCCAACCGTCATATGCCCAGAGGCCAGTGTAGAAGGCTGTGGCAATGTTGCCCAGCGTGGCCGTACTACTTGCGAAGTTGGGCTCCTGTAAATGTCGCGTATTACCTGCACCATATCGAACAACCAACCGTCAGTTTTTGAACAAATATTTACAACCCATTAGGATAATGAAAAGGGTAGCTAATGGATACGTTGAGCTTGAGTTAGGTGGTTACGGTGATTCATTTGATAATGAACTGTTCTTTTGTCTTTGGGTATCTTTTTTGGTTCAATGCTAAGTGTAGATGGTAAAGGGAAAGCTCGAAGTATTTTTCCGATATCCGACCGCATCTGTTCAGCCTGGAAGCTGACTCCAACACGTCGTCTCGGATGATGATGGGTAAAAGCTCTTGAGTGCGAACATGGGCTTACTCATGTGATGTGGGTGCATTACCTAATATTAACTTATACGCTCCGCCGCCCACGATGATAGCAATCGCCACCAGCTTAGCTGCCGTGAAGATGTTCTGTACATTCGTAGCTAAATTGACGCTGTAGCAGTTTACCGCTAATATCATCACTGCAAAAGAGAAATTCTAATTTAGACTCGGCTGTTAATTTATGGCTTCCAATCGACGACAGCTTATTGACTTCAATTAGCACTAGCTATATATCAATTTGTATTCGTCTATTTCGATCTTTAATCAAGCATATTAAAGACTACTTATATACATTGTATCATTGTATGGTGTTCGTTATCGTTCACGTACCAATAACAATGACCGCGACCAGTTTGACGAGGCTGACCGGCGGCTCACACTCTGATACGAATGGCTCCACTGCATATTTCGCGAAGCTCAAACATATTATAGCCATCTGGGATGGTTTCAGTACTAATGTCGATACCTGCAATAAGGAAAATACACTTTAGTATCGCACTATATATGTGGTTAATTAATTTTTCCTTGATATAATTTAAATTACCCATGAAAACAGAAATGCGGGAGGTCCTCCGAACGCATCCATAAAGTAAGCGTACTCGGCACCTGAGGACGTGTTCATCGTTCCCAGCTCCGCGTACGCGAGCGCTCCTAATTAAAATAAATCTTCATTAATATACAATTTAATAGCATAGGTATGCAGACTGAAAAATAAACTCCTGATGTCCATGAACTGATGTAAACGTAGGTTATAATTACTACAACACGCTAAGTCAACGAATCGAACAGCTACGTGCCACATGCCACGATAACCGATAGTCAACTACAGCAAAACAAGCAAAGCAATTACGGCAATGTCAATATAAAACTAAATATATTACTGAAGCCGGCAACAAGTAGGTACAAAGTTGAAAGGATTCTTTGATCTATGAATTTGCAATCTCATCCGTTCGTATGCTCCGTATGTTACAATATTATGTACATCCCGATAGGAATACAATTGCTCGTTGAGGCCAATGAGGTTTTACCAACCTATATAATATCATTGGTTGAGGCAGTTAACCAATTCGATGATTGAAGTACTAGGTACATGAGGCAGTCACGCGACTGATCAGTGAGTACTGATTATTGTTTCATGTGCCACTTACCAAGCAGCGAGAGCAGGCCACATGACATCCAAATGATGAAGCTAATGCCCACTGAGCCGGTGCGCTCCAAAAGCCCAGAGGGCGAGACGAATATTCCAGAACCTGTAAAAATAAACAACTTTACTATGTGCAATTTATTGCATACATATTTTCTTGTTTTTGGTGCCGGGATAAACATAATTCAGTGCTGGCATAATGATTCATAGGAGCTCTATACCTTCCTAATTTCTGTACCTTCTTTTTGACATTACGGTATAATACCTACCTGTGTAAACGTGTGTAACTAAGAGCTTTTCTATAGTAAATAGATACTATTTACTTATATTATTGTTACCACTAGACTAAGTTTAGTCGGTATTGTATACAGCATTATGAACTTCGCCGCTACTAGTTTTTCCCTAGACGCCAGCTGTACTGCGATATTGCTAGAATTATTTTGATGTAAGTACTAAAAAAACATGTAGTCTAACTAAGCTGTGATTTTAGGAATGTGGTTTCTTTATTATGTTGTTTTTCAGAGTGTATTGTTTCAAGAGTTTTATTGACACGTGTTTAGACCTTTGGCAGCTACGTTGGCGCTACGTCCAGTGTTGACGCGTGGGATTCAAAAGAATAATCTTTAAGAGTGACAGATCGCTGGCTCGAAGCCTATTACTATCAACGAGTTCCACATTCTGCATTATAAGAGGACTTAGTTAGGTGCTAAATAAGACTTGTGGTTTGTCTCCGCAACAGTCGTATATATTTGGTCTAAATTTTTCTATTTTAATCACAGTAACAGAACATGGAGTAAATAAAGAAAAATACCTACAGTATAACCACATTGGTTAACATCAGGTCATCATCGTAAATACATTTCTCTCATGCCCGTCGTATTTATTTCAATGCTACGGGAACTAATTATAATTTATTTGAATTATTATAATTAATTACGTATCTTGCGTAAGTAAATGTTTATCTTGAGCCAGATGCACATCTGAATAATTTTTCGCCGAGCCAATATGCCCGTGAAGCTGGTGCGGTAAGCACGTGTGACGGTAACATGAAATAAACAATCACGTGATGAATTATTTATGTGTCGCGTTACCATAATATTTGCAAACGGCTCTACTTTTGTAGGTGAAGTTAATATTTGCAAGGAAATACCTTTACATTGTAGTTGTAACCAATGTAGGTAAATATTAAATTAAATGTTTAATGACCATTTAAGTTCGGCAAAAAATGTTTTATCATAACAACATCTGACTTTTAACAAAGGTTGTAACAGGCTCTTGACTCTATACAAATTGGAATTCTTGATTAGAATATTTTAGAGGACTGCTGCTGCTGCGAGCCGAATAATTGCCTCTCCCAGTGACAAAAGGTTTGGGTCGGGCCGCACTTGAGAGAATACATTACAATTCAACAATAACGTGGGTAAGGAAATTATCCCTTTAGTGTTTTCCTCAACGAAATAGGTAATATTGGAATATCAGAGCAGGTTTGGTTAAGGTACCTAAGCAACTTTAATTAGAAGTAAGTAAAGACGTCATACCGATCATAGTGCCGACAATTAGAGCCACCCCACTGAAGAGTCCCACCCGTCTCTTGAGGTGAACAGGGTCGTCCGGAGCTGCGTCCGACCCCTCCAACTGCGTAATCCAATTAAAAATAACACATTAGTAAGCTTACTAATACTAAGCTGGATAGGTTAGGGTTTTAGACGGCTAATTCTGTAAAAAAAAACATTGTTAAGCAATGTGGTAGAGACACCGACGCTAAAACGGTTAACACGTATTCAATATATCGTTCTGAACCCACAAAGAAATGTTTATATGGCAATTAAAAAAAAATTTTGCTGTTCCATACATTTTGAACGTGTAGCTAGCTACCTATTGCAGTTTTGTAGGAAATAGCTGTTTTTCGGTGTCCCTTCCACCCTGTATCGCCAAGATCAAGTATTTTTGTTCTTTCCTATATCTTACGATTTCAAAAGATGCTGTAACACTAAGATAAACTTGTGCACTGAGGCAACTCCTTGAGAAGATAAGAAGTGAAGTATGTTGGCAGGAAAGTTTTCCAAGAAAAATTAAGACCGCACCACATAAATGCAGTGGGCGAACAAAATGTCCCACGCAAAAGACGTTTCAAGAAAAATATCACGTCGTCAAAAAGAGCAAAATATTCTGGTTCAGTGCAGAACTTTGTATAATACATCGAGCTCGCGACTTGACCGCTAAGGAGATTTACTCTGACACTGAAGGACACTGTAAACATTGAAGGCTTTATTGAGTTTTCTCCTCTCAGTAATGTCTTCGAAACCATTTCACAAACAAGATTTTCTACTTCAAACCGTTTAAAATTTTTCTTGTAGAACAGGATATAGAATTTTCCAATGCATTTTCTGCCGGGGCGCCTTCGATCAATAACATTATTGATCGAAGCGAGGCGCAAATCAATAATCGAATTTCCTTTTTCAATACTTGTTTATGAGTGGAAAACTAAAGCTACTTCACCTGACCTACATAAGTGCAATACATACAGTACAGATAGTCCTACAACGAATAAGCACTTCAACTTCTAAATCAAAGCGGATCGATATTAGCATCGTAAACAGGTTAGTTTATGTCCCACCTACCTACCTAAGTAGCTGCCACGTTCATCACATTAACATACAGTGCGATCAAATTATCTTGGCAGCTCTGAACATAGGCTTTGTGAAATTTTACGCATGTAAACTTGGGAATAAAACTGTTATTGCCAGATAAACCAATACTTAAACGATCAGAAAATATCTAATTTAAACAGTGAGAAATACAAATAAAATAAATATCATAACACTTTTATACATTCGTTGTAACAAAATGACCTACACGAAGTTCGGAGCTGCCAAGATAATTTGATCGCACTGTACGTACATAAACTCACGTCCTTTTCCCATGGGGGTAGGTAGAAACTACAGAACGCCACCTGCTACAATCCTTACATACTCTTTTTGCCTCGTCCACATTCATACACGGCAGCCAGTTGCGATTACTACGCACCTATCCTTTCTGAAGATCCTCAAAAATAAGGTCAGTAAAACAGTCGTCGTCACATTAACACAGTTTTGATTTTTCTCTCAACACTATATTTTGTTCTAAAGTGCTTTTACAATTCCGTGCCGCATATCGGAAAACTTTTATCGTTGGTTTTCCACAGTCTCTGAGTGAACACTTCATTTCTACGGAGGTTCGTTTCAAGGATCTGGGCCATTAACTGCGGGTGTTAGTTTTCTACTCCATTTTAAGATCCGTTTGTTTTTAGAGGTCTTTAAGTACGAGAGTGTCAGGTGGGCTAATGTAAGGTGAGTACGGTTTAGTTTAATCCTTATCCTTACTTCAAGGGAATAAGGTCTCTATTGACGTGGTGTAGGAGTCTGGTCTGTATAATACTAAGTAGGTGTAGGAGTGAGAAGCAAAGAGGAGGGTTATTAGTAGTGTAGTGTAGAAATGTCTAATTTGTATTTTGTCAGTGTAATTGATGTTCCTTGTTTCCTGAGCAGGTGTTGTGTCAGCAAAGAGTGATTCTATGGTGAACCCATCGCTGCTTTATAGTACCCATCGCTGCTATGGACTAACCATCACTGCTGTCATGGAGTACCTATCGCAGCTATGCTATGGTGTACCCATCGTTGCTATAGAATACCCAACGCTGCTATGGAGTACCCATCGCTGATATGGTGTACCCATTGCTGCTCTTTAGTACCCATCGCTGCTATAGAGTAAGTACCCATCGCTGGTATTTTAGTGGTGTGTCGTTGTGGTTGGTGTACCTTGTCTCCTGGGTTGACGTTCCCGTCGGTGAGCGCACCCGCCGCGCCGTCTTCTGCGTCGCACTCTGCTGAGCACCCGCGCCATACCAATCCGCCTTCGCGTGCGCTCCCTGTTGACAATGAAGCAAATATCTGAGCATTTGTGGATAAATTAATAAATACCGCTGAGCATGAGGTTCTGAGTTTGATGTCCCGGATGTCCGGGCAGTGTTATTGGAGTTTTCCATCAGGTAAATTTCTCAATAGCAGCCACCACGAAATCTGGATGTGTGCCCGGTTGATGGCAATAAGCTCGCCCCTTATTACATGGGACTTAAATATAACTAGCGAAATGTGGGCTTCGAGGATTTCAGGTGTGTACATGGTAATGCTGCTGTAAACTATATCAGAATTCATGATCTACGGCGTTGGCCGTAGGTAAGTTATGGTACAGTAGTCGAGTACATGAGTAGGTATTGATAAACTAGTCCGACGTAGGCCATCCTCTGTAGACCTTAAACAAGTTATGACTTAGCTGTTCTACGAGGTCTAGTCTAATGAATTGATGTCAGAAGAAAATTGCACTAGTGATATCAAAATCAAACCTATTTTTTAGTAAATATTGTAATCAATCAAAACAGACCTGTAAAAATACTGCAGATTATGCTGAAGAGTATTTAAGATTTACAACTACCTATACAAAAGCTTTACCAAAATCAAACCAGCTGGTGCTCTGTTCAATTTCGATTTCCCTAAGATCATTTTTGTATAGGTACGTACAGTCACAGAACGACCACAAGTCTTTTTTCAATAGCTCTAGTAGGTATAATTTGTAATAAATTAGCACAATCACAGATATATTAAAAGTGTTAACTAATGTACAAGCATATAACGCTGATTCGTAATAATGTGGACCGATTATATTTCCACAGACGTAGCGTATTCGTAGCACACATCTAAACATAAACTGATGAACAGAAATATCTATTAAATAAACTTATTATACTCTATAATAATTAATAAGAACCTGTTTTAAAAAATTGAATTATTTATCCACAACATTTAGGCAATCGAAAAACAATGTAGGTACTAAGGTACATTGTTTATTAGTAAGCGGTAACTAGAAATAAAAACAAACGCTACAACAACCTGCAAAAGGATAAATTTCAGTTTTCCTGTACCTAAATCAAAGTGCAACAACATAGTTAAAAAATCAACACTTTACCATTTTTCTTTTTCAAATCCATAAAAGTTTATGTATCCGTTAGCAATCACTATTATAAATTTTATTTGATAATCTTTTATGTTACCGAAGATAAAACCACGTTACAAACAAATAATAAATGCTGGAACTGTGATACGTTATTGCTTATTAGTAATATATTTTATTACTGCACTAAGAATACTCGAAACCGCAAGACACGTTATATTTGAAGGACTATTTCTAATAAACTGAGATATTATTTGATGAACGTGTGCTGAGGTTGAAGGCAGACGGTGTAAAGAATTAATTTATTTTAAGGAAGATGACTAAAATAAACAGTCGCCGTGTAAAACCCAGCTGAATTCACCAATCAGTGTCCTGTTTACACTAAGGTATGACACAAATAACCTGGCCATTACAACATTCAATTTGATTACCTGTAATAAATACCTAAGAGCTTAAGTAAATACGTACTTTCAATTCGATAAGGGAAAACATGCTAATTTATTTTTACTGCTAAAATGATATTAGTCATCAGTTCTGCGCTTGCTTCTATAGTCGTGATAACGAGAATGTCTACGTGATTTTTTAGGCGTAAAGCCTGTGTAACGGTACTGCTTATTCTCAGAAACTCCATTAGATAAAGCTCAAACAAGCTCAGAGTTTGTCAAGATCTGTGACATTTGTCTAACGATCCTAATTGATATTATTGCCCAGTGTTCCTTACACGAGCAGATAGCTATTCAAAATAACGAGTAGAAAAAAATGTACTTGAATTGCCTATTAGAGAACAAGGGATATTCAAAAATATTGCTGTGTTCTTTTCGTAAAAAGGCAGAATACAACCTTCGTAAAGAAAAGAAAGTCGCAATTCTTATACCTTACTACTTTTTTACTTTCTTTTCTTATAATGAGCGTATTGTTTAAAATATAACATAGAAAAGTAAAATTTTAAATAACGTAGATAGAGGGATAGGGAGGGCTGGCTACTAAGTGAGAGTGGCGAGACTATTCATTAGAAATGTAGAGCATCCTTACGAAGTTGGTGTTTCGGAAGCTCTACATTTTCTTTTAAGAGAGTTTCTTTCATAGCAAGTAGTCACGTTGTGAAAGATGTGGCACGACTCACGAGTCGGCACGACCCCCTTATTTATTAATTATTCTTGTGTTGCTTTATCGTATAAAACTTTTCCTAATAAAAACAATCATTCAAGTAATCAAATAAAATATTTGGCAACCATTCAGCTACACCTACTACAAAATAACAATGCGGATTAGACACGTATTCAGTAATACTCTTGTATATATATATATATGTATGTATATATATAGATCGTATATTCAGACCTTCGCATCTACTAAAATTTCTAATGTTACAGCCTGAAATAGTGACAGCCACGCCCATTGATGTCACACAGGCAATATAAATTGAGTGTGAGAAAATTCTACAGTTGGATACCCGACGTAATCACACTTATACTTGCCAAAATAGCCAGTAAATCAGTGATAATGAGACTTTAGCATTGTAACGTGGACTATCAAGTAACGCGTTGAAATAAAATTGTAAATAAAAAATTAAAGAATCTAATGATCTTTTCACACTTATGTCGACTATTCATGGAGCTATTTCATTTGTGGAAAGAATGATTTTATTTGCGAAGGTTGCGAATAAGAAACTACGCCACATGAAAGATGACTGCGATTGCCGATTGTTTCATACAAAGTTGACCGATGGCGCAAAATAAACGTGTCCACAAACAATACGCTTTTAGAAAACAAATGAATAAACCAACAATGGGTAAAACAAGTAATAAAATATGGTATTTTCTTTGTCAAAGATTTTAATTAATTAATAAACAGCATTTCAGTGAACCACTTCATTATAGTGGTTTTTACATTATCCTAGCCTAGCTTTTTCCCAACAATGTTGTAATCGGCTTCCAGTCTGATCAGATGCAGCAGAATACCTGTACTGCCTATCTGACCTCCACAAAGACAAGTAGTAGTAGTACAGGTAATACCATACCCCTCCGTAAGACAGGTTGTCAAACTTTCGTTCTACTGACCACTTACTTGTGACGACTGTCTACAATTGATAATGGGTAACGTGCTGAAGATCGATCTGAACGGCTGTTATTATTTAACCACTAGTTTTATTATACCTGGGAAAAATTAAATCGAATCAAGGGCGAATTGGTATTGATTTATGAAGCAAAAACTGCCAGTCACATACACGTGGACATCGCGGTACCAATTGTGTGTGCAAAGTATATCTACGTTTATTTATTGATAATAATCAATTTATGAAAGGAACGAACAATTAGACCAATAAACATGTCTAACATTAAATAGAAGAACATGCAATAAATATTATTTGATATTATCGAAGGACGAGCCCTGTTGCCCGCTCTATCAAATCGGGCCAAAGGGAGTATTCTCAATCCGTAACATCTATCCCAAACAAAATGCCTCTTTCAGCACATGCCCTTTGCTTTCGAACCCATCCTGCAGAACAACTTGGACCTAAAGTTTAAATCGAAGCCAACGTTAAAGCTGTGCTAGTGTCTACATAGGTACTGGTCTAACATAATTAAAGTCGACACGTAATGAAAAAGCAGATCGAAGGACGTGACACCCAACCGAAAGCAAAAGTCTTTGTGTTAAAAAAAAACAATAAAAGCTTAGAGAACGTAATAAACATGCGGAACATTAGACAGTTTGCCAATTTTAGTTATTATAATGAGTCTATTGTTTTGCCAACACTTTTAATTGAGGACAGAAAGTGTCCTCTGGTAGATACCTATGGCGCAGGGTTCTACCGCGTAGCACTATATAATTATCTACGTTCACACAAGCTCGGTTCATAGGAACCGAGCTTGCGGTTGCAGTGATAATATAATTCAGCATAGTATACTACCAACTTTGTGACGCAGTTACACCGAACATCATTCAAATCATTTAATCTTATCTATAATGTTATTATGGAGAAACGATAATGTGACGATGTGCACAGACAGACCACTCAGGTCCTCATATCTCATCAATACAATTATCCCTAATGTCTCAACTCAATCATATATTGGAAATACAAACATTTACGGTGATAAGCATTCGATTTATTACAGCTTTGATCTAGAGTGAATCAAAGTAATTTCGTCATCGATTATAACTCTAAAGATGCTCAGAGCGACTCTAAATTATTATTTAAGCTTTCCTGTCACGAAAAACTCTTTTTAAAAATATGTCAATTAAGACCAAAAACTAAGAGCTTTTACGTTTTTCACCTACGACCAAAGTTACTGTTGTAAATTTTACTGTGATGAGCTTTCGTTCTTAAAATTTATTATGTTACAGGCAGTGTGGTATTTGTAACAGTGTAGTTCAAGTCTCGGATTCTGCTAACTCAAGCTCCAGTTTCCATTTTGGTGACGCAATCAGCCGTATCACATGACCTACCGGACACAGTGTAACCAAAACACTCCGTGTGCAGACCAGCACGTACACCCACTTCTTACTAATTACCTATTGTACGATTTACCTTATTGTCATTTCATTCAAGTATTTGTGTTAATTTCTAATAATAACAGACTATTTCTATCAGCATGGGATCACTATGTTCACCGCAGTCATCATTTACCTATTCAACGTCTATTAAAAAAGTGTTTTGTGTTTCCTTTATTAACTCGGAAAATGTTAAACTTTATTATTGTAAGTAATCTAATGAGTTGCCTGTTGAGAAAATGATTTAATCAATCTGTGGCTTTCCATTGTTAAATATTCAAAATACTTTCTCGATCGCTTTATTGGAACAATTCCAAAATACCTATGTATTTACTAATCTTTATGTTGAAAGGACAAAACATCCGATACAGACGTTGTTTATCGTAAGGTCGACTTTAATCCCAGATTGTAAACATTATCCGATCTCGAAGGCTACGCTAACATTACTGCTGTGAGTACAAAAGCTAATACACTATAGAACTTTGTTGTGACAACGTAATAACTTCATCATACGATTCTTAGGAAAACAGCGAGAATATTTGTTATATTAGTAACAATTTACTTGGACACATATTGGTATAGACAGAGTGTTATTAGTAACAGACAGGAAAACTTTGTGGATATTGTTATAATGAAATTGAAGCCATTTCGAGTAGTGTGAGCACTTGAATGGTACCGCTATAGTTTACTTAGTTTGATAGCTAATTGGTACAAAGATAATATTAAATGGGTTTTAATAAAAGCGTTACAAGTGTTCGTCGTCGGTGGAGACTACTAGAGACCACTCTGAATTAATGTTTCCTACAAAAAACAATTTGTATGAAATCTTGTAAACAATTCGCTAGTGAGGTGGTTTTGAACTGACATATAAATTGTTTCAATACAATAATAGTTTATCATTCCAGGCGAGAAATATTTTAAAATGGTCAAAAAGATTTATCTCCGTTTAGTATGACGCAAAAGCCGGCTCTGTCACGAGCTTAGCATCGTAACAGGAAGAAATAATAATTATTCACAACGTTGCGCTCAAGACTCTGTCTAAATATTTATCGAACAGTGCGATTTTTAAAAAGCAGCGAACTGCTATCTAAGTTCGCCGAGAAAATAACTTTTACAAATATAAATTTCCGCGTTCTTCACTCATTCAAGAAAGTATGAATAAGATTTGTTAATCTTTTCCTCAGCTACTCTGAAAGTAACAGCTAATAAGGCAACTGTATCGGAAAATAATTGGTTGTATCTAGAACAAGCTAATTGATTATTAGCACGAGGCAATAACGTCTTTATTTATACGTAGTAAGTGAGTATTTGCTCTGAAAATAAAACAAGAAAAAGTTTAAAATAAAATCGTCAAGCGTTTTATTGGGCGGCTGTCGTATTTGCCCGGGCGTGCCATAAAGGACATTGACATTGACCATAAGGGCGCCAGTAGCTGCTCTATGGGCCGACTGAGGCTTTGTTATCATGACTACTTTGTGGAAGATCTATGGTTGATTAGCTCGTTACTGAGGCGTAACAGGAACGTACCCGATTTTATCCGTACAGGGTCGGATTTAAAACAAACTGGGTTTAGAGACGCTTTTACATTAATAACAAGAGCATGACACTGTTTAATGGGGACGTATCCATTAGGATGGTTTTAAGTAGGTAATTGACACGTTTTATACCTACATTTGTTAACGCGTGTCTTCATTATTGTTAATGTTAATTAAGAATATACAGAAGCTTGTTATACCCATTTTCCGGCGCTCAATAGATATACATATTGATTTCCGTTACGTAAACTGTAAACACACGTATGTATGTTAAATAAACACTTATTGAAGAGTCTATTATTCCACAACATTAAATGTAAAATGCAAGTGGTTTGAGTTCTATTTCAATGTAGTAGGCGGGTGAAAACTGTCAGTGAAAATGATAACGTTGTGTGGAACGACTAAACTAAATGCTACAGCTACGGCCTTGCCTACGTGGACGTGCTACGAGAATAACTGTGCCCAATAAATCGATATTTTACGTACTACCTGGATTTGTAACTGCAGGACACTGGCGTCAATATTTCAAACCCGCGGCTCCGACACAAGGGCGAAGAAGAAGGAACATGGGTTTGGTTTTTAGTCAGTAGAAGTCTGACACTCCCCTTCGCTCTGCCCAAGAGCGGGGGGGGGGTTATTCGATGATTTTCCACCCAACAAAAAAAAAAAAAAAAAAGGGGCTTACACTCCCCGTCGGGGCTGCGGGTTGTTTAAAAGATACCGCGGCCTCGACATAAAGGGCCAAGAAAGAACATGGGAGGTTTTTAGTCAGTAGAAGTCTGACACTCCCTTTCGCTCTGCCTAAGAGCGGGATGGGTTATTTGATGATTTTAAACCCGACCAAAAAAAAAACAAAAGGTGCTTACACTCCGATTGTCATTCAATGCTATCGACTATAATCAGAGAACATAATTTTATTATACCGTTAATGCAGATTGACGTGCTGGAACTATAGTACATTGTTACCTTAGGGGTGAAAGTAACTTATTTAGTCCCCGAGACGGGGTTTGGCGCCTGAGCGCAGCGAGGGCGCTAATAGTTCGAAGGACTAAATAAGTCTTTAACCCGAGGTAAACACTGTGCTTTTCATTACGAATACAAGGAAAGGTGATGGGAATAGGCTTGCGCCCAATACCTAAATCGAAAGAAAGAAAAACAAATTGCCAAAAAAAAAAGTAAACATAAGAGAAACACTTAAAATCGGTTAAATCTAATCGGTGGATGGCAATAGGCTTGCTCATATTTACATCGGTTGATGGCAATAGGAATGCTCCTAATTAGATTGGTTGATGGCAATAGTCTTGCCCCCAATTACATCAATTGATGGCAATAGGCTTGCTCCTAATTACATTGGTGGATGGCAATAGGCTTGCTCCTAATTAAATCGGTTGATGGCAATAGGCTTGCCCCCAATTACTTCGGTTGATGGCAATAGGCTTGCTCCTAATTAAATTGGTTGATGGCAATAGGCTTGCTCCCAATTACCTAAATCGGTGGATAGCAATAGGCTTGCTCCTAATTAGATTGGTTGATGCCAATAGGCTTGCACCTAATCACATCAGTTGGTGGCAATAGGCTTGCTCCCAATTACATCAAATAATTTGACAGCTGTCAGTAGAAAGCGATTCTCCCTAGGGCTGAAAAGTAGTACTTTCAACCCGCTCCGCAGGCATGTCATGACCTACTTTCAGAGTATGAGTAATGAAAAAACTTTTAACAAACTGTATTCATTCGTAAAGAGGACCTTCAAAACGAACCATAATGAATTGTCTGATGTTTGTCGTCTGACATTTGACCTTCAATTTACACATAAGGGCAGATTTGTAAATATTTAGGACGTGAAAGTTTAACGACCGTTTTGAAATAAAAGCTTTTACGAAGACTGAATTAATAGATGTATGTTATAGATGTATTTGTATATATGTTACATAATTACTCAATGGAAGCGCACAAAATGTATTGTGAATTTAATATTAGATAGACTCCTATTCTTTACGTAAATGTGTAAATGATAGTTATTTCTTATTACATAACCTTCGGAGGCGGGCGCCTATGTTTATCATTTATTTTAATAGGTAGTTTATTAGCTGATGCCCATAGCTTAGCCCTGTCAAATTATATACTAAAACCTTCCTCGAGAACCACTCTATCCATTGGTGAAAACAACATGAAAATCGGTGCAGTGGTTATTGAGTTTATCTCGAACAGACATACGCGGCGGAGGACTTTGTTTTATAATTGTAGTGATAGTGAATAAGTCTTTTCATAAAATTTAAAACACCATTGAAGTTTGTTGAAAGTTGTGGCACCAGCCAGACAACTTAGTCCAGAAATGTATAATCAAGTCAAAGTAAGAGGTTTATATACCTAAACATTATAAGTGGCACGGTATAACAATTTACTGAAACAATAACATTTCATGTAAGTACTTTCATTGTACCAATCAAAGCATACCGTAAGAATTTCACACAACTCAAGCATTGTTTCCAAAATATTAGACGTCACATTTACATTATAATAACATCATTTACATAGCAGATAAAACGAAAATAAATTATATTCGAGGTATTGTATTAATTGATTAGGTTTCTAGAATACCTAACAATATCCATTATTTTATTACCTATTAAAAAAAAACTTTTTTAATACAGTTGCTCAAAAAGTGGCGTATTGCAGGGACGTATAGCGTTCGGGATGTGGGCTATTACGTACTCGTGCTTTTTCTTTACCATTCCCGAACACGTGCGTTCTCTTTCCCAACTGTCAAAATAATGTCCATTAAAAAAAAAAACAACCACGAAGTTTTTACTAAAAAAAAGTCATAGAAGTTTTTATGATTCATGCAAATATTTCTAAAGAAGCTACTAATTTGTTTCAATATCAGATTTAATTATTTGATTCAATGAGATAAAGGTTTCATTCCATTTCATCTCATTAAATTTCATTTTCCTTTCATATCAATAAAAAAAATCTCCTAAAGACTTGGCTGTATGGGCATAGTTCACTTTGCCTACCCAGAATGGGTGAAGAAAACAAAAAAAACTCTGCTTACATTCTTTTACGGTTGGTGCCATTTTCAAAAATGTTCTTTGCGAGTTTAATTACGGTTTTATTATTTTATTAAATTGCTTCATTTTTTCGCAACTGTATTAAAAATAGTTGTTCAGTACACGTGCGGAACCGTCATTGCAACTTGTTCCGACTGTCAACCCTCGCCGTCGGCTGTGCCTCGGCTCGGGTAGACATTTGTCGGAACTCTTTGCAATGACAGGCTTTCCGCACTTATAATGAAATATACTATTTTGCAAAAAAAACAACCGACTTCAAAAACACCAAAAAGTGAAAAATCAGCTTCTGAAGTCGGTGACATTTCTTTGTTTAATTTGGTTTCTTTGCCACTCTAATATTTTTTCTGTCCTTATCTTGGCAGTTTGCACAAAATGACCCAACTATGTAACCTGTAGTAAAAATTCAGTAAAGTGTGAAAAAACCAATAAAACGTGAAACATTCAGTAAAATGTGATAAATTCAGTGAATCGTGAAAAATTCAGTAAATCGTAATAAATTCAGTAAAATATGAAAAATTCAGTCAAACGTGAAGAATTTAATGGCAAAATAAAATGACACAAAGGACTAAGAAGAAGAACATGGGTGGTTTTTAGTCAGTAGAAGTTTGACACTCCCTTGTCCCTTGAGGAGTCATTTGAAGATTTTACCACCCAAAAAAATAAATTGTCACCTTCTTCTGTGAACACGAGCACTGGCCCAAAGGCATCATTATGCAGCTTCTCCCCGTTGTGATGCGCCGGCGCCTGCACTGAGCTCCGCAACAGCGCAGCCAGCTTGTCCCGCATCGCATCGCACATGCGCGCGCCGCACCCACACAACCGCGCGCGGCGCCGGCGCCGTCCACCGACGACTATTCACAGACTATTCGCCGCTATATCAACCCACTGATACACTATCCACCGCCAAATACCAACGTATTCAAAATAACACGATTACTGAATCCAACGCACCCACGGATATCCTTTCCCAGTCAATGCCACTGCACTTCTTACACTCGGAATTTCTAAATCACCTCACACGACGTGACCGAACGATTATTATGAATATTGCTTACGTCCACAACACGACCTTTGCAACATGAACACGAGGAAGTTTATAATTTATTTGAATAATCGACAAATTCTTAAACAACGTTCTAATTACTTAAATATATTTACTATCACAATTTGGATTGACTTTAAAATTTATTTTATGTAAAATATCTTTTTTTTTTTGTTTAACGATGTCTGTTTCAATGTTAAAACTTTTTAGAACCAAAGAGATGTGAGCTGAGAGCAGTTGCGCGGGGCGAACTGTCTATTCCGGGCGGGAGCGAGCACGTGGGCGCCGCCCGCCCTGCCGCTGCCGCGCGCCCGCCCACCGATCAATGGCCACGAGATTTGATATCTAGCCGTATTCACATCTCTGCACTTGTCACATTATGACCAATTTAGTAAACAATAGATGATAACAATATATCATTTCCACGTTTTATTTACTTCCGAGTCCTTAGTTTAGATGAAAGTTGTCATCAAATCTCATTCTGTATCAGACTGTATGTGTGTTTTTCACTTGACCTTCAAACTTTACCCTCGCTACTTGTAACTAGTTGGGGTCGAATTCCCAAAGAATCAATAAGAATAAGAATCGAATAACAAAAGACCTCATTATCATGGAAACAAGCAAATAAAATAAGAAATAGGACGAGAAAATGCTAGCCTACACCTCCGAACATAGTTTACGAGTTACTCGTTATTTCTCTTAGCAGAAAAACAAGTAAGAAAGGAAAAATAGGTAGGTTCAGTTCAGTCCATCAACCGATGATGACGCAATAGTCTGCCTGGATTGCGACCCCACCATCATACAGTATAAGGCTTCGCTACAAAACCCACTGACTTTAGAACCAAACTAGCACATCACCCGCGACTTCATCCGAAAAATTATGATAGCTCTGCTAATATGCTTGATATAAATATGATCTATAGCCAATACTACCCACGGATAACGTATCTTTCTGCCAGTGATTTTTTATTATTGAAGCACTAATGCTTCAATAATAAAAAATCACTGGCATTCCGGAGATAAACCCCTACATACAAACAAATATCTCTTAATAATATTAGTCACTAAATACTTAATTGGATAATTCCTTATCGGTATCGGCTAAACATTGAAATAAACTAATATCAGAACATGGCGCAAGTAATTAATTCACTCGAAGGTTAAATTCTTTCAGTGAATCACATAGTTCAGCGAATTCACTGTTATGCAGAGCGTCTCGTGATCGACCAGCCTTTATTTGCTTAAAAACTGTACAGACGAGTCTGTGCTAATAAATGTAAACATTGAATAACGCCATTGATCATCTGAATGTAGCTAGTTAGTCTATATTAGATTTCGTTTTAATTTGGCGGCAATTTATTTCGATGAAACGCTATGCTCGCCTAACGAATACAAAGTAGCATATAATTTATTCATTTTCGAAACAAAATATATCTTCACGTAAATAATAATAAGGATCACGTCTAGTTTTATCTCGGCAAATAAATCGTGTAATAAAGTTTAGAGAAATATTTCAATTACTCTATAAATGTTCGCTAGAGACTGTGATGAATGTTTTCTTGTAATACTGTTTATTTTGCTCTATTCCCAGCCTCTAAATCTGTCTTATAGCGCACCCAGGTTACATAGCTTTACACCATTTCAATAAAAAATAAAAATGTTTGAAAACCTAGCTGGTCTAAACTGTGGCGCGGATGGCTTATAAATCTTAGACAAACAAAGCTTATTTAGACGGTCTCGGTCTGATACGACCACTCTTTGGCACACGTTACGATTATCACACATACCAACCGAGTACCATGCATCGTATTGCGGAGTCGCCCAAATTAAATGCACTTTCGTCCCTTAATCGCAAACAATTTTCGACCCTAAACCAAAGAAATAATGGTATAACAGATTATTTGCAGTGCAAACTATACTGGTCGAGAATTACGTGACGTAGAAATATTTAGCGTTTGTTACATATAAAAAATGTCTTTGAAAATGGAGTACCTATAAGTAGAGTCTGGCAAATACAATAACTACCATTGACAGAAATAAACGTAAAGTAGAGCAGAATATAGAATAGTGTTGGTGTATTATTGTAGCGACTGTGGGAAGCTTTTTTATCGATTGGGTATCATCGCATGTCCGTATTCACATAGTCGTCATTTAGAAACTACGTGTTCCATACCACGTTTTATATACGTCATTTGATGATAGGAAATAACGTCACCACGACCATGAAAATGTGACTTAAAAACTTTTATATTCAGCACAGTTAACTGCAGGTAAATGCTTTTTATTTCTACGTTATATAAACAAATCTTTTTATAATCTTTTTTTTTTTTTAAAGAAACGTTAACCCACACTAGGAATTTCTCCTGTATCGTGGGTGCGTTCACAAACATATAAACTCACATACACAAACACACCCAGACCCGAAACAACTATCTGTAGGCCATACAAATATTTGTTCCGTGCGGGGATCGAACCCGCGACACCCAGCGCAGCAGTCCAATCTCTCAGTCACTGCGCCAACCGTGCCGTCTGAATAATTTCATTGGCCGTGAATCAACAAACTCGCGCCATGAATATAGGTATGGACAGAGAATGAGTTAGGAAACGTTTGAAAATTACAGTTTCATTAGTAAGTGAATACGCTTAATTCATAATTTCATGTAAATGAGTTGGCAAGTGGCCATAATTAGTACTACAAATCGATTTAACTGTCATAGAACTTTAGAATTAAGATCACGGATTATTTCTGTATCAAAATATTGTCATCGTGCCACTGTATAAATAAAACTTTAAAGGGGTAATCAAAAGCGAGAAAACCTTTATCTTGAACGCAATTTCGCGATGCGATAGGCCAATATGCGAACAAAGTGTATAGGACTTATAGAACCTCGTCGATACAAACAAATGTATATTCGAATCCCGCACGTAGCGAACTCCATAAATAAATGTTGTTCGTACACAATACCTACTTAAATTGAATTTCACATAGGTCTGGCTGGAGGTAAATGAACCCTAGCTGTGACAGAAACATATACAGACATTGTGTCGCCTGCGTCCTGTGTGCCCTTCAAGTGACCTTCCACATGCTTCTCCTCCGAACCTACCATAATAAGATCTGATATCCGCGGAAAATGCCTACAGAGTGTTTAGTTAAAGTTTTTTAAACCATACGCACGAAAATACATTAAAATTTGTGTCTTAAGTAAATGAATGAAAATAGATAGTAAGTAGATAATGCCAAAAATATGATCTCTTTTGTGATGAAAAATATTTTTCGGTGTCACGGGTTTCCTCAATGGACATTGTGTAGAGCAATCAATCAGTAAAAACAGTGCCAAAATTGTAAAAAAACATAAATCAACATGAAAAGATCATTAGTTTTACAGTGTCTATCATAATTTACGAAGAACGAGAGCTTGGGCATGTATTTTGTTATATTTACCCAACTTCAGGACAGCGAAGTCAGGGTTATGTTTTTAAAACTTCCACTGTGGACACAAAGAAGTCGATATTCATACAATTTTAATTAGATAGACCTGCCAGTCGCATGGTGTTGCAAGATTAACTACGGTCAGTAAAAACGGCAGAAAATCACACAAAGTTGAACTAATTCACGGCATTTATCAAATTATTTATGGTAATAAGTGTTTTGGAAGACACGATGATGGGTTTTACAACTATTTGTATGAGGTTTTACTATTTATCACCAAAGTATTTACTCGCTAATTAGCTTCTTCTTAGCGTATCGACGGCAAAAACTTCAGATATATTTAGTCCAAAACTCAGCCACGCGAATCCCGCTCATTGATGTAATAAATAGATCATCAAGTTCACAGGTGCTTATGCGGCGCAAGATGTAAGGTGAGATATTTGACTGTGGGGAGACGCTGCATACGCACTTGAGGTCTGAGCCGTCCATGAACCCTCCTCATCTGCAGTGATTATCTTTGCTCCCGCTGACTTGGGTTCGAAGTTGGGTTCATGGCTAATTACGATTAGAGTCAATGAGTTAATAAAAACGAAGCAGCAGCTATTTTCAAATTAAGTCATTAATTCCTGAATGTCTGGGGATACCTCTACTGTTAATTAAATTAGCTTATATAGACTAAGAGCCGAATTACATTTCTTTTCTTAGAAATCAAGTTTCAAACAGTGTATTTTTACATTTCAAATAATAATAAAAGGTAAATGCAATAGGACGCTGTTACATTTTCGATCAACTCATGTTTAGGTAACTAAAGTCGCTCAAAGCAAGGTCTCACAATAGCGCTCGGTTTTATACCTCCTATAAATAATCTTGATCTTTGATATTATTTTTTAATTGTATTGAAATAGAATTTGGTAGATTACTTGGAACTTTGAAAACGCATTTGGTAATTGTTAATTATTAGTATCGTCGTCATGATAAGTAGGTTAGTATTTTCAACCGAGTCGAAAAAAAAGAAGGTGCTGTATTTGTATGTATCCGCGATTTTCCCAAAAGCTACTGATCCGATATCAATCGGATTTTCGTTGATAAATGCATATTGTGTTTATAAGGAAGGTTTTACTGTAAAATATGATTATAATATAATAATAATAATGTTTATTTATTTCTCTCACAATGGTTTTGTAGCACGTTTTGAACACTATAATATTCACATTGTGAGAGCTGGTGCCTGAAGTAGGTTTCAAAAAAACCTGTATTACAGGTCACCAGGATTGGAGATCTTCCGAAGTAGACAATGGAACTTTTCAATAATATAGACAACAAATGACTCACGATAGCTGTGATCGTATGTTTATGTATTGTTTTCGCCATTTCATAACATAATATCACGCTTGTTCGGGTTTAAGGGGCAAACAGATGTACACCCAATATGGGGTACCTACCAACCAAACTTAACCAGTGGAGAGCGCGTGCGGGGGCTACCGCGGGCGCTAAACATACGCTATATCAAGCGTACGCGGCGATATTTTGCTCAGTCGCAAAAATTGTAGGCTAACGCACGAACGTCACGCGCTCCTGTTTTGAAAGCATTTTATCGAAAAATAATGCCTAGTTGAGCAATTAAATGGTGTGGAAAGTGTACTACAACTTCAAGTTACACAAAAGATGGGATAACATTGCACAGTTATGTGGTTTTCTATTCAATTTGATCAAAACAATGAAAAAAGAATCATATGATTGCTGTCTCTTTCTGGTACACTGATTTGCACTAATGCAGTTGTCTCTTTCTTTCATGATAGTGATGTTCGAGTTCGTAGTATCGCGACGGTTTATGGTATCGATATAATTTAAAATATAAGTTCTTAAAATACCTTATATTTTTTTTGTTTCATTATTGCTATATTTTCAAACATGCTTATTCCCTTGGCTTTACTCGCAAATGTTTATAATACTGGCATAAACTTGTACATAACAGTAAAAAATGTAAGTGTATGATATCTCTGCCTGCCTTTTACACAAAATTTGGACGCGTTGCTTGGAATCTATTTGAATCATTGCAATCCTAGACAATTATGTTTTTTTAAATGTTTTTATATAGGCCAGTGTAGGTATGGAACAGACGTTATCAATTTTAGTTTTGGAGTAAAGGTAGCCAATATGCGCATCGGCATGTGAACACATTGCTGGTAGTGGCGTGCCTGCAGAAAAACGGAGGCAAAGGCCTATGAAAAACTGACACGATAGGGATAAAAAAAAAATTGTTTGGATTGTGTAGCCTAGCTATGGAACGAGGACTTAATTTTTTTTATTACAAATTTTATTGCAGTATCGG
This sequence comes from Diarsia dahlii, assembly GCA_949775195.1. Taxonomy (NCBI): domain Eukaryota; kingdom Metazoa; phylum Arthropoda; class Insecta; order Lepidoptera; family Noctuidae; genus Diarsia; species Diarsia dahlii. Next base: position 15,655,850 of record OX459191.1, read on the forward strand.
GTTAACCTGCGCCATATACACCATTTAGGGTCCGAGAAGGATGGTCCTACGATGCACCGTTTCCGAGTTATGGGCGTTTTAAATTATTGTACCAAAATAAGTTAAATAAAAAATATCTTGAAAACGGAGCGTCCTAGGCAAAAAATGACCGAAATTTTAACCCCCCTTTGCTACCCCAGTGATATCATGATCTTAACACACAAAATTAATTTGAACCAATTTGAGGTCCTTTTACTTTTTTTTTCACCAATTTGACGTAGAATCGACTAACCATTTAATTGATTTAGCTTCATGTGTAGTAAAACATATATTGATACTCGAGTACTCGACTGACATTTATTACGAAAAATAATGCAAATAGATTTATATTATAAGAAAAACATATTCGAAACTAATCCATTTTAAAAACCAGTAGGTAAATATATTATATTTTTTTAATTACAGTCTTCTAAGTTTAATAATTACCTGTTTTATTTCAAAAGCGAACCCGTAATCTCTGTATTGCAAACAAATCGTTATAATACTAATAAGTCAAACAATTCTCGATATCGATACTTTTTCAATTACTTTTATGGAATCCCTAGAGAATGAGTTGTCATTTGGTTGTCAGTTCGTCTACCAATCACAGAGTCCGAAACGTACCTCTCCCCCCGCAGTATATTAGTGACTTTGATTTAGAACAAAAACGTGCCCATACTTTCTCCACTGGTTATTTTGCTCCATGTGAAATAAGTAGGTACTTAAAATGAAATATTTCAATTCCAAACCTCTCCGTCGAAAGCTTGACCTGACCCATCCATTTTCAAACCTCACCGCCGACAGCTTGACCTTACCCATCCATTTCCAAACCTCACCGCCGACAGCTTGACCTGATCCATCCATTTCCAAACCTCACCGCCGACAGCTTGACCTAACCCATCCATTTCCAAACCTCACCGCCGACAGCTTGACCTTACCCATCCATTTCCAAACCTCACCGCCGACAGCTTGACCTGACCCATCCATTTCCAAACCTCACCGCCGACAGCTTGACCTTACCCATCCATTTCCAAACCTCACTGCCGACAGCTTGACCTTTGCCATCCACTTCCGAACCTCACCGTCGACAGCTTGACCTGACCCATCCATTTCCAAACCTCACCGCCGACAGCTTGACCTTACCCATCCATTTCCAAACCTCACCGCCGACAGCTTGACCTTTCCCATCCACTTCCAAACCTCACCGTCGACAGCTTGACCTGACCCATCCATTTTCAAACCTCACCGCCGACAGCTTGACCTTACCCATCCATTTCCAAACCTCACCCCCGACAGCTTGACCTTACCCATCCACTTCCAAACCTCACCGTCGACAGCTTGACCTGACCCATCCATTTCTGAACCTTGTCAACAAACTGCTTAACCCCACCCATCCAAATCCCGGTCGTACCCAACATAATTTCTAAATCACATTCTAATAATAAAAGTATGAAACTCGTACTTACTTTTATCTCAGTCCTAAAAAGTATCAACTCCTTCCGGTCGTCGTCGGTCGTCGGTTGCCGTGGTAACCGACGAAATAGAATCTTTTTCTATCACGTTTATCGTACGTATTTTTTACGAGAGAGCGATACACCCGTCCTTCCACTAGCGCTGCTGAGCGCGGAATGATGAACCGGGAGCGAAAAATGTATGAAGAAATTGGCAAATGTTTTTATTATAGCTAATAATTGAATAAAAAAACTTATATAAACAAAAAAAATATATCTCAAAATCTAAAGGACTATATGTACCGCAATTTATAATAATTTTGGAGATATAATATGCTGTAAATTTACCTATAATGGGTACCTATTCGGACCCTACTTTTTTACATTTTCTGCGATTATTGTGATGGGAAAAACGTATTTGTGCGATTTTTTTGTATGACGTCATACAATTTTTCTGATGCCAATCTGGAGACGAATAAATTATCTTTAAATTAAGACCATGATATCTTCACATTTGTGATTGCTTATACGTTAAAATGGTACCTGAAAACCACTGTTATTTGTAGAAAAATGTTTTAGCGTCCTATTTCACAAAAATTTAGAGTTTGCAAAAAAAACTCTTACGTGACATGTGCGACGCCTAATCTAGGTAAAACGTGACACAGACAATTTGTGGAAAAAAACAAGCTTTTTTTACTGAATAAGCAGATTCTTGACAGACCTAGATAATATTCAATACAGTTTGCCCGCGTGTATTTAGATATGTATCTTACTGGAGCGAACTACCGGGAAATATTCTATGTCGTAACCCAGGTCATGGTTTATGTGAGGTGCCTATTTGCATGAATATTCGTTAAGCCGTTGAGGCGTGAAAACATGTCAGACAGGGGCACAGAGCTACTTTTGCATTAATAATGGTATTACTAGCTGTTGCCCGCGACTTTGATCGCGTGGAGTGTTTTGATGTGTGAGAATAAAAAAATGTGCCCAATTTCATCACAATTTGTTCAGCGGTTCCGGCATGATTGAGTAACAAACATCCATCCTTCGCATATTTATATTTATGATTAGTATAGAAGTATGGATAAGTCTCATAATTTTTGATACTATTCAACTCATACCTAAGTTTTAGTTGTTGTTTTATAGGTTTCACAGATGCAATTAAACCAGAACAAATCGGGCTTTATGCATTTGTGAATAAGTGTTAGCTTACAAAGCCACAAGAATCAAATGTCTGTGGGACCGACATGAAGTAGCAGAATATCATAATAATATAGGTACCTAAGTCATACAAAAAAGAGCAGAATTTTCTATGAATACTATTCTGCATTATTTTCGTTCTAACAAATGTTTCCAACGAGCGACAGACCGAGGAAAGCAACTTTTCGCACCGTGTTTTATAACATCAAGGTAAATCTGTTAGTGCAGCGGTAAACGTGCTACTATGACGCATTGTTCTCTCTGTTAACAGTTTAACACATTACGTTATTACTGAACTCGATATCAACGTATAGCTTGGTGGTTTATGCACCTGTAAAACAACGGCACATACGCAACAGAATCTACCTCATACAGTGTATCTATAACTTGGTTCTCAATATGGTTAATATTATTTCCAAACTATCTTTTTCAGCCATCTCAATTTGTGTGGATATAAAAGAACACCGAGATCCGTATTATAATTAGACGCGACGGTCAGTTATTCTGAGATAGCGAACGATGTCATGTGACATGGCCCACAGCAGCAGCACGCACGCTTTCTGGAAACATTACTTTAGAACTACTCGTAAATCTCACATTACTACACTAAACAAGTACTTTAGACTCCGTTAATAATGTAACACAAAGTTTTCCGCTCTCAATAATAGGGCTACTTGAGACCAATTAATACGAAGATGCTATATATAGCTAAAAACAGTCCATAAAGCACTTGTTTCATAATAATATATTCATGAGCCTAACTAATGTTCGCAACTCACTGCTACCTAGTCAAGGTCGTCTCACCATCGTTATAATTCATGTTGAAGGTTACGTCTCTTATCTAAACTTCGAAAGTTTTAGATAGACGGAGAGAATCTCCGAGAGCACGACGAGAGCGAAACCAGCATGGTGCCGTGGTCCGTGGGACTAATCAATATATTCCACGCATGCGTCACGATGACTTCCAAACGTCTTCGAGTACATGGGAGCGAAGGCGTTTGACGTGTTTTGCTGATTCGAGCATAATGAAAATGTCATCGAAAAGTAGAATACACTACCTATAGTCTCGAAATTCTACTCTCGAGAATTCGAGATGACTTTGTCACGCACCGTTTGCATTCAGGGTCAACCCTAGCAACAGATTGATATGTCCTTCACACAAGGACGATCGGGATTGTCGCTGAAACTCGGGAGAGTTTTTTACTACATATAAAGTTCTACAACGCGATGGTCAAGTAACATCAGCTTTATCATGTTCAATTACTTCGCCACGTGTAACGTAAAAAGGAGGGCCGTGAATATTTCCCGAGAATATTAACGTAACCTTGTGAAACAAAATTGTACTTTCTATGAAATTGTATTTTAAAATTAATTCGAACCTTACTCTCCTGCTCCTCCAACTGTGTAATGATTTTATTTAATTAACCCACACAAGCATTACCTTCATATTTTACAGAACAACATTCGGAAAGAGCTGCTATCACGACATACCATAAGAGTATTTCCGTCATTAAATCTTTAACGATCAAATCATTAAAATAAAGATCAATTGATAGTATAAACGGTACTTTAAATACTTCAGAATAAAGAAAATGATTGATTGTACTCAGAATAAAAGTTATCTCCTTGAGATATTGAATGGAAAATAAATTCCGAAGAGGAAAATTACTTGGTAGAGTACTTCTCCTCATTAGGTGAACCACTCCGGCTAAGTACTCCTAGTACTAACTTATAAAGAGATGGTCTGAGAGTTCGTAGCACAAGCATATATACGCTTTTACATTATGGTGATCAGTAAAACCCCTTCCTATTATAACTTGGGATTTAACTAAGAAAATGTGCAATACCAGGGCCTGCAGTCTCTACACTAAATATCGTTAGAAATCTGTCGCAAAGTCGTATCGATGTCAAATTTCGTTAATAGATTTTCAGCTTTATTTCAACGAAATAAGGTTGAAAATCTATTAAAGAAAGTTTTCGATTTTTCGACTTAGCGACATTCGTAGCGTCGTTATTAGTGTAGAGACTGCAGCCCCTGGGTCGTAAAATGGACAATGTCCGGAGAAATTTAAAAAACAAACGACAAAGGTAATTCTTCTTCTTCTACATCGTGTGGTGCCTTTCCTGATGTCAGAGACTTTATGGCGCCTATGAGCCTCTTACTTGACTTTACATGCCGTCGAGAATAGGTGCTTTCTTGGGTTCGAGCTCGAGACATATACAGTCTTCGCAGTTGGACGTTCACACCACCTCACTCGCTTAAATTCTAATTACACACACATCTAATTAAGATTGCTTCTTTTATCATCCCTGAGTTCATCGAAAAATCAAGCTTTTCCTTCAGTCGACCTTGAAGCTTAAATTCCTATCTCCATTCATACACGTAGAAATAAAACCATATCGAACTAATCAATGTGCATGTACAGTTGTACACTTCCGTCCTTTGTATCATTTTATAGACATCCCTTATCAATAGATAAGCCTATCAATTCTATTGGGACGGATTAGAGGCTTAAATGCAATAGATTTGTAGATATTAAGATAGATACCGCTGATAGCCATCGATTCTCCTAACTTATGAGTAATCATAGCAGTTACGATTAGGGTTATCTTTAAATGCGTGCCGAATCATGATTATACGGAATTATTGGGTTTTTAGTAGGACAAGCGCCATGCTTTTGTGTTATATAAAACTTATAAAGGTTTGAATGAAAAACTTTCAAAAACAAGCAACAAAGTAAAGTTAGTAAGAATCAATTTAATTATTACAGCAACTAATTAATAATGAATTAATTGTAATCTCATTTGTAAAATCTCTAATTTTAACAGTATTTTAAATCTACAAGTAGTTTTTAAACAACATGGATACCTTATACGTATAAACAAAATAATGTCGCTTTTAGTGTAAACCTACCTTTTTGAAAACCCACGTGTTTCTCCATATCACAAAAGTCCGTTATGTACACTCACAGCAGACCAGCAATAGCCGGTAATACGAGTTCTGATATCACACAGTGGGATATCACATACTTACGACTTAGGGCCGTAATGATAAACACCTATCATTTGAGAGCTCACTTATCAAATACTGGCAAAATGTAAACGTCATTATAAAATCATACACATAAGTTCGACCCCCAATAAAACTTGATTATTTAGCTATTCCTTAAGTGGCTTAGTAGCAAATTCAAATAAATACGTTGCTAACAATAAAACCCACGTGCGAAACCTACTGCGTCTGATAAGCGTCTGTGACTCCTACAATTCTGCTACGAGCATAATACGCATCTGCTATACTCTCTTACTAGTCTGCTACGAGTATAATTAGCATCCGCTACGCTATCCTACGAGTATATTACGCCTTTGCTATGATCTCTTACGAATCTGCTACGACAATACCAAACATCTGCTACGCTCTCCTACGAAGCTACTACGAGAACACCAAATATCTACTACGCTCTTCTACGAAGCTGCTACGAGGATGCCAAACATCTGCTACGCTCTTCTACGAAGCTGCTACGAGGATATCAAACATGCTACGCTCTTCTACGAGTCTGCTACGAGGATGCCAAACATCTGCTACGCTCTTCTACGAAGCTGCTACGAGGATATCAAACATGCTACGCTCTTCTACGAAGCTGCTACGAGGATATCAAACAATATCGGCTACGCTCTCCTACGAAGCTGCTACGAGAACACCAAACATCTGCTACGCTCTTCTACGACGCTGCTACGAGTCTGCTACGAGGATGCCAAACATCTGCTACGCTTTTCTACGAAGCTGCTACGAGAACACCAAACATCTGCTACGCTCTTCTACGACGCTGCTACGAGGATGCCAAACATCCGCTACGCTCTTCTACGAAGCTGCTACGAGGATATCAAACATCTGCTACGCTCTCCTACGAAGCTGCTCCGAGAACACCAAACATCTGCTACGCTCTTCTACGAAGCTGCTACGAGGATATCAAACATCTGCTACGCTCTCCTACGAAGCTGCTACGAGTATACAACTCTTTCATGCATGTCTGCTACGTGTATATCAATGCACAATAATAATATGCTGCGCGTCTGCTACACTCTTCTTTACGTTTGCTTCGAAAGTATTATGAGTCTACTACACTCTCCTACATGTTTGCTGCACGTCAGTTTCGTGTTCAATTCAGGTCACAGTAAACGTAGAACCGTTTCATGTCTGAATAGCCTAATATAAATACCGTAACGTACCTCGTAAGTACATATATGTTTATGTTGCACGTCGCGATCAAACTATGTCATTACGGTTCGTTACGTGTCGGCTTCGCGTCAAAGTTTTAGCCGTACAGTATTTCTCAGAAGGAGGACTTCAATACAACATAAAAATAGTAAGCTTTATTCTATGAGTAAGCCAAGCATTTTATCGCAATATAAAACCGTCAACGTTTCGACTAATAGAGACATTAGAGACTATTATTTTAATGAGTCAAATATCCCATTTGCAGATGAAGCACGCAGCAATAAAATGATTTGAATGGAGTGGAAGACCACACTCACTTGTACAATATATTGTACTAGTTCATAGGTATATGAACACAGGTGCATCCACATACAAGATCCCTAACACGAACACAATAGTAATAAATATTACGAATAATTTAGCTTCGTTGCCCATTTGGCTCGGGTGTTGTTGTAACGTGACCAATAGACATGTACTTTTAAATATAATAAATATAAGTAACGTATAAGCGTTAGGTGGCTACACAAGTCTGTACCGATTCTTAGTTTGTTATTTTTCGCCACCATGGCTAAAGATAACTCTGAAACTAAAAGCTTTGGCTGGAAAACTATGGCTACGATGACACTGAAACCCTTATCAGTACCTAATCTAACTTACATAAATATATATTCAAAACAAACAAATCTTACCACACACACGCTACCTCTATTCAATAATCATTATGTACCAGTATTTTTTTTTCTTTTTAGTTTTTCTGTAAGCTTTTATTTATCTACACTAATATTTTATAGAGGAAAGATTTGTACCTATTTTTGTATGTTTGTATGTTTGTAATGAATAGGCTCAAAAAGTACTGGGCCGATTTCAAAAATTCTTTCACCCTTGGAAAGCTACATTCACCCTGAGTAACATAGGCTACTTTTTATCCCTGTATTCCCACGGAAACGGGATCTACGCGGGTGAAACCGCGGGACGTCCGCTAGTGTAGTATATAGTAGTCTCAGTAAGTACTGCTTAAGCCACCTTCAGACCTATATAACCGGACAAACCCCGACCCTCAGATCACAGAAACAACAGGAGATATGGCAAGGAGGCGTGGTACATGCGAACTCATGTGGCCACGACGGGGCCTTATGCCACTTTCAATAATAAGTCGAATGTCAACTTGCGACGTCTTCACTGCTCGTGTTTTTTTACAAAATGCCGCGTTGTTCAGTGAATGTTTGTAAAAATAATAGCTGTATTGTGAATTACACGAAAGATGGTATCTCATTTCACACGTAAGTACTACAAAAATAATGTTTTTCATATTAAATTCATTAAAACATTACTTCGTGGTACGAGAAACATGATGAAAAACCAAATCAATTGTTTTCATTAGGAACAAAAACCATTGCTTGTTTAGTACAAATCGACCAGTGAATCGGCTGATCTAATAGCGCAATGGATAGGTGTTTTACTGATGCTCTCACTCACACAATATTTTCGAAAAGCTGCTGCTGTCAGTCTTTGTGAGCTAGAGATGTCTAATTGTGATGTTTGTAGTTGTCGATATTTTATACGATGATTCTGCGTATACGTACGAATGGTTATACATATTATGCATTATACAATTAATTACTCTACACAATTGTTACTGCAGTATAAGGCGTATTTTATGGCGTTACTGAGCGTTGCCGTAAATGGAGATAAGAAAAACCAATATTCTGTACTATGTATTTACTAATAAAATATAAATTTATTTTTAGTTTAAACAACAAATTATAAATATAGGTAGGTAAAAAAAAAACAAACAAACACTTTCGAACGTAATACAATATTAAAATAAAAATTAATTGCAGTATCATACAGTATTGCAAAATTATTTGCATTTAACATTAATAAAATATAATTAATATAACTGAAACTAACAAATCCCGAGTGATCAAGTGCATACAAGTTTTCAGTATTCAGTTTTTTTTTTTTTCAGTTTTTAGATTTATTTTACAGAAGGTAGGTAGGTAAACCTTAAAAAAATGGGTTGTAGGTTTGATTCCCATCCGAGACAAATATATGTGATGAATATTACCTATGTGATGATGTCAAATATTAATTATTGTTTCCCTCAAATTAAAAACATTTTTCGTTGTGATTGTTCTTTGTGTAATATTTTGAGAATATAATAGTTCGAGAATATAATATTTTGCGAATATAATATTTTGCGAATGTAATAATATGAGAACAAAGGCTAATAACAACGTTTATATTATCACGCTTTCTTATTTTTGCAAGCAATACTGAAAATAGAAAGTGCTTTTTATTGCTTAATATTGACTGAATAAATAGTATTCATTGGTTGCTCGAGTTATCTATCTATCTATCTATTTAGATACTTAAATAAAAAGAGAAGTCCTGACTGACTCTCTGACTGACTGACTCATCAACGCCCAGCCCAAACCCTTGGACCTAGAAAGCTGAAATTTTGCACAGAGGTTCCCTTTATAATGTAGACAAGAAATAAAGAAGGATTTATTTTTTGAAATTCAACCCCTAGGGGACTTAAATAGGGAATGAAAGTTTGTATGGAAAATCGTCATTTTTGTAGTTAAACCGACATCCACGCGGGCGAAGCCGTGGGCAAAAGCTAGTCTTTTATTAAATCAATAGCTAATGGGAATGCATGTAACTGGGAACTTCAGAATTCGGGCATTAAATAGCCGATGAAATGTAAAACAGTATTGTGTAAAAAAAATTAAGCGAATACTTATAGACATTGGATTGTCTTTATTGGCGACTCACACACGGTTACACATCAAGCTACACATTTCTAGTATATGCTGATCTCGCATTGTATAGGATTTTCGTCGTACAGTGCGTGGTCACTGTAAACTGAAAATGTTCCCATAGCTTGATGTGTAGCCGTGTGTACTCGTGCATGATTCTTCTTTCATTGCATCTTGCTTTTATTATTAACTAGCTGATGCCCGCGGCTTCACCCGCGTGGATGTCGTTCAAATTATATACTAAAACCTTCCTCTTGAATCACTCTATCTATTAAAAAAAACCGCATCAAAATCTGTTGCAACACGTCATCTGTGGTGTAAGTTAATATTACGATTTACTACAGACACAAATCAATATATATATTTTTTTTAATCAACCTGTTTTGAATAAATGACTTTTTTTTATTTTGAATGATTTCTGGACATATTGTTTTTTATTTATAATATATTATTTTCAGGACCCCAAAAGAACTTTATTACAATATATTAATAAATAGAACGAATCGATAACTTTTCGATTTAGTCAATCACTAGCGTCGAAGTAAAACAAAATGTATTAAGTAAATTGTGCGGTGCATGGTAAATACACGCTGTGACTGAAGGGATAAGGTTTATAATTGATTGTGTAGTACGTAATGTTTTAAGAAATGCGGATGTGTTTGCGAATGCGTATATCTATTGTTTTTACTGCTCTGCGTGTGTGAACTGACGACACAGGTCCCCATACATTTTCGGCTAAAGGGCATATCTCCTGTTGTTTCTGTGATCTGAGCCCCGACCCCTGTCAAACAGGATGAATGTTCTAGTTCAGGGGTCGAGACATTGATGTAATGTTTATTGAAGTTGTAGAAATTATTATTAAAAAAACCTTTTATTTCAAATACACTCGAGAGCAATGAATCCGGGTCACTTAAAGAATGTTAAAAATCTCGGAAACTAAAAATGATAGGTTAATGGAATAAATTGTATTTAATAGACAATGTAATACTCCTTAAATGATGGTATTAAAACTTCTTAGTTATTGTAAAGTTATATCATAAAAAAATCAAATTTGAAAAAGGGCCACTTTCGAAGATGGAACTACGTAATTACAGCATTTGGTTTTGCTTTTGTTTGTAATTTGTCATTTATGTGGGTACATAAACCATGTTGATAGTGCTCTATATTCATTATTCAAGCTGAAATTATGTCGCTTACGCCTGAAGAATGCACCAGAATACTTACAATGCTGGAAACCGGCCGGAGTCAGCGCGATACAGCCAGGACTGTCGGTGTGTCGCTGTCAACAGTACAAAGAGTTCTCCGACGTTACGAAGAAACTGGTTCTAACCTACGCAGACCAGGAACGGGCAGAACCAGGTGTACCACAGCACGAGAAGACCGATACTTGGTGAACACCATGCTTCGAAATCGCTTTCTCACAGGAACTGAACTCACAAATCAGTTTCGACGCCTCGGAGGAAGTAACCCAAGTGCATGGACAGTAAGACGTCGGCTTGCTGAATCTAACTTAAAACCCCTTAGACCTGCAAACGGCCCTAAACTGGAGCGTGGGCATCGTATTTTAAGACTAAGATATGCCCAGAGCCACGTAAATTGGAGTATTGAAGATTGGTCAAAAGTTATGTTCTCCGACGAATCAAAATGTATGCTCTACAAGCACGATGGAAGACACAGAGTGTATCGAAGACCAGGGGAAAGATTCAAGCAAGCATGCATCGAAGAAAAAGTAGCCTACGGTGGTGGGTCTGTACTTGTGTGGGCCGGAATTTCTTCTGAAAGTCGCACAGAGCTGGTGATCATAGAAAACGGCTCTTTAACTAGCGAAAGATATGTGGAAGAAATCCTCAATGATCACGTTGGTCCATTTATGGTCAATTTAGGTGAGGATGCTATATTTATGCATGACAATGCCCGACCTCATACAGGTAGGATTGTGAATGACTACCTTCAAGAGATGAACATTACTCGTATGGAGTGGCCAGCGCGCAGCCCGGATATCAACCCAATCGAGCATGCTTGGGACGAGCTAGGCAGATGCGTAAAACAACGAAACCCTCCCCCAATCACGCTTCGTGAGCTCAAAATTGCTCTCACAGAGGAATGGGAGAATATTCCCCAAAATCGTATAAGGAACTTGGTGTACAGCATGCCAAACCGCGTAAACGCAGTAATGGAAGCACGAGGAGGCAATACGAAGTATTAAAATTCAAGAAGATCGTAATAAAGTTCAAAAATTTCATGTTTCCTATTTTTGTTTTAAGGAGAGATCAGCAGTTTTTTTCTTTATGTAATTTTGTGTTAATAAAATGTATGGTGACTCATATTTTTTTTACTTTCGTTTAAGGAGTATTACATTGTCTATTAAATACAATTTATTGCATTAACCTATCATTTTTAGTTTCCGAGATTTTTAACATTCTTTAAGTGACCCGGATTCATTGCTCTCGAGTGTATACCAGTTACAGGCATTTCTGATTATTGAGAAACAAAAGATTCTGGTTTGATCTTAAATTACCTAATCTTCAGATATTTAAAATTATATAATTGAAATATGTATTATTTATATTAACCTATTACTAAACTAATACCAAGAAACGTGATATTACTGAAAAACCTAAGAGAGTCCACATCACTTGATGATTTGATGTTTAAAATGTTTGATCAACAAAAAAGCAAACCAAAGGTTCCTAACATCGGGGCTGCGGGTTGTTCGAAAGAGATACCGCGGCCTCGGCACATAGGGCTAAGAAGAAACATGGGTGGTTTTTAGTCAGTAGAAGTCTGACACTCCCTACCGCTCTGCCCAGAGCGGGAGGAGTCATTTGATGATCATCAACTATCTACTCAATAAGATAATTTAAGCGATGAGAATGAGAGCACTCTTACCGAACGCGTATTCATATTGTTACATCTCGAAGTACTATGACAACAACACAATTGGGGCAATGACCATAAATAGGAATGTCGATACACATCGTACACGACAGACGATGTCAATTTATTTTCAGCGAATAATAATGTGAGGCTCATTTTGAAACGGTCTTTGTTACTTTGTCATGTCACACTCGCGTGCATGAAGCTGAAATGGTTGGCGCGCTTTTGAAAAATGGTTATTTGAATGAATATTTGAATTTGAAGATAGTGTGTACCCAACACTATATTGAAATTCAAAGTGTTGAATTTAAAACAATTAGCGTGAAATTAAAAACAGCGGTTTTTTTTTGTGAAGCCGCAACTTTTGTGTCGAAACTTTTAGATAATATTATTATAGCAGCCTAACTATAACTACAAGTAAAATAAATGGAGGATAATACATATTTTTTAACCGACTTCCAAAAAGGAGGAGGTTTCCCAATTCGACCGTATATATATATTTATTAAACTTTATGCTCAAGTAAAAAACTTTTTTACAAAAAATAAAACCGACTTCGACAAAAAAACACTCAAAAGTGAAAAATAAACTTGAGAAGAAAAATCAGTTTCTGAAGTCGGTGACTTTTGTTTCTTTGATTTCATTTTTTTGTCACCGACTTCAGAAACTGATTTTTCTTCTCAAGTTTATTTTTCACTTTTGAGTGTTTTTTTGTCGAAGTCGGTTTTATTTTTTGTAAAAAAGTTTTTATTTTTCACTTTTTAGTGGTTCACATGTGCTTACCCCTTCACAACGTACCGGCGTGATGTTATGTTATGAACTGGTGTAAACAATAGACAGACAATATGAGATTTCAGCAATCCCAGTCCATTTGCTATCATTTATTGAGGAGTTCCGTTGCCTATCTCCGAAGTTCTTCATCAGATCTTCACAAAATAGTTTTTATAACCTTTGTAGTGAGTACAGGCGTGATATTATGTTGTGTGATGGCGTAAACAATGCTTAGATATGCTATAGCAACAATCGCGGTTAATCTGCTGTTATTTATTGAAGAGTTCCCCCGATTTCTACAAGATCCCATCATCAGATATTGAAATGGTGACAATGGGACCACACGGGAAGCACCAGCTTTCAAATGAAAAAAGAATCAAGAAAATCAGTTCACCCAGTCGCAAGATATGAGCGAACAAACATAAAAAAAAAAAAAAAAAATACAGTCGAATTGATAACCTCCTCCTTTTTTTGAAGTCGGTTAAAAACTATACAAAGGCGGACTTAATGCCTTAGGCTTTTTCTACCAGTTTACCTTAGGGTGAAGAAGAGACAATACACAGAAGGAACAAAAACAGAAAAAGATACGACTAAATAAAATAACTTTTTTACAAAAAATAAAACCGACTTCGACAAAAATAAAACACAAAAAAGTGAAAAACTTAAGAAGAAAAATCAGCTTCTGAAGTCGGTGACTTCTGTTTGTTTGATTTCATGTTTTTGCCACCGACTTCGGAAGCTGACCACACGGAAAGCACCAGCTTTCAAATAAAAAAAGAATCATGAAAATCGGTTCACCCAGTCGCAAGTTATGAGGTAAACAAAAAAAAAAAGAAGTCGAATTGATAACCTCCTCCTTTTTTTGAAGTCGGTTAATAAAACAAAATATGTAAAGTTAATAGATACTCAATTCTTTATATATAATAAACTAGCTTATGCCCGCGGCTTCGCCCGCGTGGATACTGTAAAAACAATCCTTGATGCGGATTACATATCATTCTAAAATTTCTGCTCGATCGGTGCAGAACTTTTTGAGTTTTTGAAGCGTACACAAACCAACATAACATTTTATATATATATAGCTGATGCCCGCGGCTTCGCCCGCGTGGATACTGTAAAAACAATCCTTGATGCGGATTACATATCATTCTAAAATTTCTGCTCGATCGGTGCAGAACTTTTTGAGTTTTTGAAGCGTACACAAACCAACATAACATTTTTATATATATAGAAGATAGAAGATATAGATAGAAGATAAAGAAAGGATTTATTATATTATAACAACAGAAGTTAGGAATAAAACATCCTATCTTCTAATTTTCATGTACCTACGTCGGCGTCGTGCTCCTGCCCTTGGGCAATTTTTAAAGTAAACAATAATAATAGAGGTAAAAACAAGCAATAGTTGAATTTTATTTTATTTACAAACTTACGTACACTGACGAAGGAAAGCTACTAAAATACATAAATTATGAACAAGCCTACGACCGTCGTCCGCGTGAAATTGTAAAAAATATATCGGATTTTATTAACAACTTCAAGAAGTTTAATTTTTTTGCACAGAACCCTAATTTTTTTTTCTAACATAAAAGTAAGTTACTACATGGGCTACTTTTATTTTAGAAAAAAAACTAAAACCCGACTACGACAAAAAAACGACGCTGTAAAAGTATGAAACAAAAAAAAAAAAAAAAATTTAAATCTTTTTATTTCCAAAAACACTTAATAAATTTTGAAAAACACACATCGCTTAATCTTAAATCTGAAAGATTATGTGCGAGTGAGGCGTCTCGCTTGTTTACATTAAAATATATTTTTACATAACATTACATTATTTGTTTACCTATTTGTGAAAGATCTGGAGGAACTTTGTATTGATCCACTGTGAGGTAATATTTAATTATTCGTTTTATTTGCAAGGTTTTCTTTGATTATAATTTATTAGTTAATTGCTTAGGGGGTTTATTCAACATGTTAGGTAACAAGTACCTCCAGGTCCTTCTTCCATATTCATTGTTACATTTTGGCAGATTATATAATGGTAGGTATTCTAAACATCTTAAGTTGTTAGGTAAAAGCCGTAGTCACACGGTATTAAAGTGTTTAGGTTGGTACCTATAACGTGTGACTACGGCTTTTCTTTTTGTTCTATCCTGAAAATCTTGTTTCATATATACTTTTACAGCGTCGTTTTTTTTTGTCGTAGTCGGGTTTTAGTTTTTTACTTTTTTTATTTAAACAATTTTGGTGTTAAATATTTTTTTTTACTCTTGACTTTTTGTCCACTAGAGGGCGTGATTTTAATTTGAGCAATATTTTGGAAATGTACAAGTGAGGCCCTTTCAAATGATACCAAACACGGCGTATTTATCTCCATTTTTATTTTTTAAGCCATACTTTTTGTCCGCTAGAGTTCGCCAAATCACTTTTTGTGACACGTCACGTAGCCTATGTTCAGCGGAAAATTAAGACGGTTCTAACGATACCTCATATGTCGAGTTCCGATAAGTAGATTAGAAGCTATGAGGGAACAGATGAAGATACTCACATACATACAAACATACATACATACATAGCCAGTCAAAATCATAACCCTTTTTTTTGGCTTTGCCGTAGTCGGGTAAAAAAGATTAGGGCCCATTTAGTAGGTATCCGATTAAGGAACTTTTACTAGCAGATAGCCGATGTAAGAAGTAGACTACCTTATAATAATATAACATCAGTTATCTTCCAGTAAAAGTTCCAACATAATTTTTCTTAAGTTGGAATTGATATAATTATACTTACTTTCATATACATTCAGTTCATTTTGAAATTACGCATTTTTATAGCAGACTTTCGTAAGTGCTGGAAACTAGCAGCAGCGCTGTGGGTCATTAGAGAATTGAAATAAAGAACTACATATTTCTTCTTTGAAATCTGTGATAAATATAATTCATTATTTTTAAATAAAATTTATTTTTTTCCTGAATTAACTTGGAAGCATTTAGCTAATTCAGCTTGATTCAGAAGTCATTACAATAGAATGATATCTACGACAACGATTACCAACAATTTGTGGTTGACTTTGACCTTCACGGAGGTTTTATGGGAGCCTTTCCTCTTGACCTTCGTTAGAAATAGGTAACTGCACTGTTACAGAGATCACATAGTAAATAGCACAAGTGACTGTTAGAAAGATTTTATATTTCTATCATCTTGACCTAATTCGATAAACGCATAAAATACCTGTAGATATTGTTTTAGTTGTTATTTAATTATAATTGTTTAAACATAACATAACATCACACCTGTAATCCCCAAAGGGATAGGCAGCAGTGTACCTTGTAGTACACTCACAATTCGCCAGTTAAGCTTTTTTAAATATCAAATTCAATAAGGTAAACTCTACCGAAAACCTAGCGATACCGAAAACTTAATTTCATAAAATAAAATACCTACTATTTACCTGCACTTTTTCCTTAATAATGTAATACGAATAAATCATTTCATCATCTGCCAGAACGAGCTTTAAACTTTAACTAATTAAGCAAGTAACTACTTGGTTTCCGATATGCAAAACATAAAAGCTGATGAAATAAACATGACCGCTCTGTACATGTTTAGTCTGGCAGGAAAGAATTCAGGTACCTACTAACTTAGTACTTACCTATAGATAGACATACCTACCACCTGGCTATTTAAAAACAAAACAACTAAATAATCATCTGATAATATCGAACTTAATAAGAATGATAAATTTAACGGCAGACCCTGTTATCTACAATGATCTCTAGTTAAGGTTTTAATTTAATTGAATGCACCTGAAATAATTAACAATACTAGTTTAATTATTTTATGTGCATTTATCACTCAAATTAATTAACTAAGCAAGATATACAGATTCAATTCAACATTCAATTTTACACGCTAAAAGAAACATCGGAATTTAATTTCAATTATTCTAAATCACTTAGAACTGAAGAGACCACTCAGTTGGTAACAGCTTTTTATTGGATTTAAATAACATGAGCAATTAGAGCTGTACCGGGAATTGTGAAACACAACTCTCCGGTGTGTTCGTGCAATATGAGATACAAACGTTCCATAAAAGAGAAAGATGATAAAAACAATTACAATGAAGGATATTTTCAAAATACTCACCATTACATGCATTCCCTGGCGTTTGTTCATGGTGATGCATTGCTCGAAGCACCGTGTTACGTGTGAAGGATCGCGCCCTTTCATGTCACAAGCGAGACTGAATGTTACGAGCGATCAACGAAGCCGGCTGAAACGGCGAGCCACAACCCGCGGCCCCGCCCCTTCCCCCCCGCATGCGCAGGCCGTTATTCTTCTGAGTGCCAATACATGAATGACTCCAGCGAATACC
Source organism: Diarsia dahlii (assembly GCA_949775195.1). Taxonomy (NCBI): domain Eukaryota; kingdom Metazoa; phylum Arthropoda; class Insecta; order Lepidoptera; family Noctuidae; genus Diarsia; species Diarsia dahlii. The sequence continues at coordinate 15,673,515 of OX459191.1, forward strand.
AAAGTAACGTGAAACCGTCGCCTATCGCCTACATAAACTGTACACTGTCACATACTGAATGTTTGAATGCAGCGTGATTTTCAACAGGCACCATATTGTTCATTTATTCGGTCTGAATTCGAAACTTCGGCTGTGTATAATTATTTATTTAATTACGCACAGAGCTGAGGTATTGGAAATTATAATGATTGAAGCAATATGTATAGGAGATAAGATGCTCTCCAAAAATCACTGTTTTGTAAATAATCCAGTAGAAGGCATGCTGAACAAGAAAGAGAGTTTTAGGTTATTTGTGCTTGCTTTTTCTCGCCTTATTTTAAATCCTGTAAATTGAAGGAGAACAGTACCTAAATAAATAAAATATAGCAAGCTAATCGATCGATCAACGTAAAACAGGTCGAGTCTCACTGTTTGGCAGTTCATAAACAACATATTATAGTTTGATTGATTAGAGTTTGCATAATTGTATTGCAACTTGACTATATATACAGTAAGTAGGTAAGTTGGGTTTAGATATATAATAAAACCACCAAATGATCACTAGACTAACTAGCTTAAGTAATTTAGAGCCATGTCCGTCATCCGTCATCATCATCTGTCTAGCCTTTTCCCAACTATGTTGGGGTCGGCTTCCAGTCTTACCGGATGCAGCTGAACACCAGTATTGTACATGGAGCTTCTTAACTGACCTCAACAACCCAGTTAATACTAGGCAATACGCCCTTTGGTAAGACCGGTTGCCAGACTTTCAAGTCACTGATTAATTTTATTTTAATTGTAATGACTACGAAGCAGCCGGGACCTACAGCTTAACGTGCTTTCCGAGGCACGGAGGAAACTCGGTTTGTAATGGGTGGTTACCCATTCACAGACCAGCCTAGGTAAGTTCGGCTTAACTTAACGATCGATCCAAGTGACAGTTATTATAAGGAACGCCACGAGTTATCACTAACTAGTTTAAGGCGGGGTTACCCCGATAAACGTCGTCAACAATAGCGTTTTACTCGTACATGGAACGGATTTAAATTTTGAAAAAAAATGTATTACATAGTTGACTCTTCGATCATGATATGTCGGGCATGCGATACACGATTACTTACACTTCACTGCATCCAATTAAATCGCAAAGACATGTCCAAATGATGGCTAAATAATCGTTTTACTTGAGTTATATTAGGCTTTGAAAAATAAAACTTAAATCATAATAAAGGTCGTAAAAAATGTGTATTATCTCGGGTCACATAATGTATAATTTCTTCATCATTCATTCATTTTTTTTTCATTTCTTTATCATTTTTCTCCAAGAGAGAAAAAACAGTCAAAATTTAGGCATTATATCGCTCGCGCGGCAGAGCGGGGGGTGAGGTCGTGCGTACATAAAAACAAAGTAGGGTAACCTCGCCTTAAGTAATTTAGAACCAGTCATCGCCGGACCTTAAAAGGTTACGTTTTTAGTATTTCACAACATTTATCATTATCTCGTTGGTCTTGTGGTGGCAAGCGCGACTGGCTGACTGCTGAGTATGAGGGACTCATCCGGGTCGGGCAAAATGGCAAAATGATAATGTAGCTTTCCATCAGGAAAAACACGTAGTAAATAGTACGGTTACTTATTATTTGACTATTTATAATAATAATAATATTCCACAACTATCACACAACGCCATCTAGTCCCAAGCTAAGCAGAGCTTGTGTTATGGGTACTAGACAACTGATAAACATACTTATAAATTTCTAAATACATGCATATTATAGATAAATTACACCCAGACACAGAACAAATGATCGTGCTCATCACACAAACATTTGTCCTGGGTGGGAATCGAACCCACGACCTCCGGCATAGCAGTTAGGGTCACTAACCACTAGACCAACAGGCCAGTCCGATTTGCTTGTTTTGTTTCTAAAATAGACAGGTGGTAGGTATGTCTATAGGTAAGTAGATACTAAGTTAGGACCTTAATTCGTGCATGCCAGACTAAAATGCACAAAGCGTTCATGTTTATTTCATCAGCTTTTATTTTTTGCATCGCGGTAAACAAGAAGCTACTTGCATAACAGAAAAGAACCTGATCTGATGAAATATTCCGTGCGTATTAAATCATTAACCCTTCGTGTGCCGGAAAGTATCCACGCGAGACATAACGGCTTTTTATTTCTGTCTCGGCATACGATACGATGAGTTAAGGAAAAAACACAAGTAACTAGTATTTTGGGTACCGTCGGTATCCTCAGGTTTTCCCTACTGAGTTAGATAGATATAAAAAAAAAACAATTAAAAATAACAAGTAAGAACAATAACAACTAGCCTTGTATGAGATGTCACCAACATTGGGGTCGACGCCACGCGCCAGTCGGGGTTGCGGGTTGTTCGAAAGATCTCTTTCTCGCGGTCTCCGACACATAGCTAAGAAGGAACATTGGTGGTATATAGTCAGTAGAAGTCTGACACTCCTTTCCGTTCCTCCTGTGGTAGGAGTCATTTGATGATTTCAAACCCTCCAAAAAAAAAGTACAATATCAACAGTTGATATTGTACTTTTTTATACTTTACTTTTTTGTACTTTAGTAACTAAAGGTAGATATTTTTTGCATTTTAATAGTTTATAATATAGTCATGAGATGACAAGAGTCTCATGAAGATGAATTTATACTCGTATTAGATATAGGTCATATTATAATTTGACTTCCTCGTTGGTCTAGTAGTCGCAACCGCGACTACGGTGCATGGGTTTTTGGATTCGATTGCCAGGTCGGGCAAAGTGTAATTGGGTTTTTAAGTTAGAAATTTCTCAGCAGCAGCCACGTAATCTGGCTTTGTGCACTGTCGAAATGTGGGTGTACCCACATTTCGCAGAGGTGTACCTATGGGTACACCTCTGCCTAAACCTGTGATGTTATGTTAGGTATGTTCATTATAATGACCTAGGATAGAGATAAGTATAGGTATATTCCGCAGCGATTGCCAACTTGTCTTGGTTCTCAAGAACATGTCAATTAGATGAAAATCGCTTTGATACATTTATATTCATCATCATCGTGCATCTTCAGCAGCCTACAGCAGTCCACCGTTCGTCCTACCTAGGTATCTCCAACTTTTAACCATTCTCACAATTACATAACATAACATCACGCCTGTAATCCCCGAAGGATTAGGCAGAGATTAAGTTAAGTTGGAAGTCCCATGTAATAGGGGCGAGTCTATTAGGTACCATCAACCGGGCACTACTTCAGACTTCGTAAGTAGCCTCTAGTGAGAAATTCTTGGTGGAAAAATTCAATAACACTTTGCCCGACACGCAATACGAACCTGAGACCTCATGCTTAGCAGTCGCGCTTGCTACCACCCACTAGACCACCGACCACAAATATTATTATTTTTTAAATATCGGTGCATGTTATAAAGCTACGGATCTGAGGGTTAGGTCTATTCGGGAGCTAGAGACCAACCTTCAAAGTACCGTATCTACCCAAAAGTACCTACTATTAGTATATTCTAGCACTAATTGTTAAATCCGTGAGTCCGATGACCAGCCCTATGCGAACCTCCTGAAATGTTAATCAAGACGCAGAGCTAGGCTATTTAACTATGGGCTATGGGGCCATTGACCGTTGTCACCAGTCTATTGATAGGTACTTACCTACCATAGCTAATTGGAGACATATTTTGTAGAGTTCGTGTCGAACATGTCGACAACCTCAGATCGTTTGCTGACGTCAAATACTTTTTGTAACTGTAGGATAAAGCCCAGGATGTTGCTATAATAACGCAGATAAGATATAAGTACCTAAGTACAAATATAGCTGAATAAGACGCGTTCTTCCAGGAAGTCACCTAGGTATAAACTGCGTAGTTGTAATGTAAGGGATAGGCTGGTCTGGTCCCGTCGGGGTTGCGGGTTGTTCGAAAGAGATAACGCGGTCTCGGCACAAGGGCTAAGAAGGAACATGGGTGGTTTTTAGTCAGTAGAAGTCTGACACTCCCTACCGCTCTGCCCAGATCGGTAGGAGTCATTTGATGATATCCGAGCCCTCAAAAAAAAATGGGATAGGCTGGTGATGCGGAATTGTCCAGCTTAAAGAAATAATGCTAATTACAAAACCATTTTAACGAATAATCGTCATCATCAATCAACAATCCCTAATCATTTATTTCTCGTTAAAATGATAATACTCTTTTTATTTTATTTAGGAAATGTCGTTAGTTAGTGTTAACTTGGAGGCATCCACATGTAGTAGTAGCTAAGGGTTCGAAAGATAGAAACATAACATCACTGTAATCACAGTACCTTAGCGCACCCACATTTTGCCAGTTATGTTAAAATTCCATCAGGGTCCGCGGCTGCTACTGAGAAATTCATAATGAAAAAACTCAATAACAATTTTCCTGACCCGAGAATCGAACCCTGGACCATCTTTTCAGCAGTCGCGCTAGCTACCTCTAGCTAGACCAACGTGGTGGCTTGGAAATTCTAGAATGAACAAAGGAATCTTTTCTAAATTCCAGTGATGACGTAGATCTAAAACTTTTAAATTAAACCAACCATTGAATTTTAAAAATAATCAAATAAGTTTCATAAATAAAGACTACTAGATTGTTAGATTTCTTGGACAATGCCCATTATATATATGTTACTTATATGTTATCTATGTTATCCTCTGTGAGAATTTTTTTATTTTATATTATTTATTTACTACACACTTAGAAATGCCCATTTAATAGAATAATAGCTATTTATTCACCAATGGGAGTAAGGCACAGATTACTAATCGAGTGTGCATTTGAGGCCCGACGCGAAGCGGAGGGCCGTGAACCACACGAGTTTAGTAATCTGTACTTACCCTCGAGTGAAATATACTGCTTTGTACTACACTTAGCTTGTTTTTCACTGCATAAATATTTCATATTCCTTCATATATTTCATCTTGGATTTTCCAGGCAAGAGATTACTAACAATGTCTTTAGCATCTGCTATTATGTCAGGTGGAGTTGTTGTTAATAAATTGCTATCATTGTCACTTGAATCACTCATTTTAACTTGTGATTTACACCGCCAAACTTTAAAATACAAGTAAATTGTTTCTACAAAATACGTCAACCAACAATACTTAAGGGGCCTTGTACAGACAAGACTTGCGGAACTTTAGGCAATTTCGGTGCGATGCTATGTTTGTGTGCAGCGATAACACCGACGAACGCACACACGGGCATTTCGAGCGATGAACTACGGTTGAAAAATTTGATCATTTATACGATTATTATTTTAAATGACATAATTTTATAGTAAGTAAGTACACGCGTACGGCTTTGAAAAAAGTCTGGAATGTGTGTTGTGTATAGGTACAGTATTTCAATCAACATAAAAATGGTTCAATTTGGTGTTATACGAATTAAAATAAAAAATTATGATATCTATTTTAATCACAGATTTTAATATTTGTTGTAAATTGGTTGTGAAAGCACTTTAACACGTCAAAAATAAATAATGTTTCAGTCTCTTTTTAACCGACTTCTAAAAAGGAAGTAGGTTCTCTATTCGTATGTTTTTTTTATGTGTGTCCGCGCATATCTCCGACAATTCTGGACCGATTTTCAAAATTATTTTTTTGTTTGAAAAGGTATACTCCCAAGGTGGTCCCAATGTCACCAAGTCAGTTTCTGATGATGGGAACTCTGAGAAATTGAGGGCAACCCTCGAATATCATAGGCGCACATAACGTTTTCCATACATTTTCAGAAGCTGTTCAAGTATTTGCGTCTGATAATCATAATTTCATGTGGCTGCGCTGATGACGGAAGGTGCAACTCCTCAACGGTCAGGACTTGAAGAAAATTCCTTCAAAATTATAGGTTCTCAATTCGTCGGCTAGGAAAATTTTAGGTTTTTCCGTCATGGGTGTCGTTTTCATGGTTTTCGGGGTCGCTGATTACGAAAATGAAGCCAAAATGAAAATCCAAGATGGAGGCCAGGAAAATTTTTGGTTTTTCCGTCATGGGTGTCGTTTTCATGGTTTTTGGGGTCGCTGATTACGAAAATGAGGTTTAAATGAAAATCCAAGATGGAGGCCAGGAAAATTTTTGGTTTTTCCGTCATGGGTGTCGTTTTCATGGTTTTTGGGGTCGCTGATTACGAAAATGAGGTTTAAATGAAAATCCAAGATGGAGGCCAGGAAAATTTTTGGTTTGTTTGTCCGTCATGATTACGAAAATGAGCTCAAAATTTAGTAATAATATATAAAACGGGTTTGTTAAACATGAAATCGAAATAAATATTAATAAGTTATACTAGACAAAATGTAAAATAACATGAACAGAAAAAAAATGGAATTATAGGCATTGTCATTCAAATAGTCCGTTAGCCGTTATCACGTTTCCACCGGGCACCACGTGGAGGTGGACTGACACCCAGCGTTTTTTTTTGGTTGTTTTTTTTTCATTGATTTTTATACTTACACAATGTTCAAATCAGATTTTAAGTAATCACGTATCATACGTGATGAAGGGAAAAAATATTTGATTTTTTGATAGGTTGTGTTTTTTTTGGTTGTTTTTATTTTTCATTGATTTTTATACACAAAATCAGATTTTAAGTATTATACGTGATGAAGGAAAAAAAACATTTGATTTTTTGTTAGGTTTTGTGCTTTCGAGGTCAAGAATCTCGATCACGCCTGAAGGAATGCTGGCTTATTTTGTAAAAAAAACGGTCATTGGCCGTATGCAGTATGTAGACTTTGACCCCAGATAGATATGATTATTTATTTTAAATTTTTATGCGTTTTAGTTTTTTACGTTTAATCATTTTGTTTGTTTCGTTTTTTTTTAATGTATTTATTTAATCATATTTTTCGGAATTCAAAATTATGAGCAATGGCCTGTAAGTAATCTGGGAGTGGTCTCTCCCCAAATGATTCAACTAAATCTTTCAATCTTGCCGATGTTTGCCTATATCTTGGCCGACTAGTTGTGTGTGATACACGAGACAAAATTTGCTACAATTTCAGCTCTGTCAGGCTTTGCTGCCGACGAAGTTCATCCAAAAACTTCCATATAGATGGATGATGAGATGAGCCGATAGAAGTGACGAGAATCCCCTGTGAAAGCCTTCAACGGAGTTGTTCGTTCGGGGAATTTCCTGAAGAACTGCATCAAAAGTATTCCGCAGATCAATAGGAAATCTAGGAGCTCACCTGCCCCGTCTTTCCAACCTTCCCATCCAAAACATTATCTAGCACTCAAAAGTACTATTAATTGATTTGATTTGATTTAAAAATAATGCCGTCAAAAAATTATTGTTCATTTTAAATGTATATCAATAATTATCTTAATTTCATCGTATCCTTGATTTTTAAAGCTGTAAAGTCATTTGATCCTGTACGGGAACTTTTTTTTTAACATGATATTGTAAAATACAATTGCTATATAGTATTGCCGTTCAAAAGAAACTGTTCTAAAAAAAGTTATAGAGAAATACAAAAACTGAAATTTTGTAAATTATTGCAAAAGTTTAAATATCATAGATTAATGAAATATAGCAGTTTTCTAAATTTTATCCCTTGCTTTAAATAGTATTAACATAAATAAATTAGGAAAAAATGATGCCGTACATTTTAATGCAGACTATATCTTTTAGGCTGATGAAAATGACGCTACCATTTTAAGGGTACTGATACAGGCCTAGGGTACTGATATAGGCCATCTGATACAGTACGGCATTAACATATTTTTGAAGAGAACAATTATTGATAATATGATAAAATCACTATGACGTCTAACTGAACTGAAACGGTGTTTATGTTATATCCAAGAATTGAAACTGTCAATCCCAGTATCAACAGTTTTGTATACTTTTTGGTTTAATATATACTTCAAACGTTATTGATACATATCTATAATTGATTTGTTTCATTCTAATGATGTGAATAAATAAAACAATCAATTTTTAGAAAAAAAAAATTGTTTTTCTTTGGACCAACGAAAATGTACGGCATATGAAAAAATATAATCTATGCATAAAATACTTTCAAAATAAATTAATTTTATGTTGTGTCAAATCACCCCCTGGACCACGGAAAGAGAGGGGGTTGCAACCCTCGATTATTTCCCCTTGTCGCATGATTTTTGTACAGCGTTGCGGAATAATGGATTAGAAGCAGTATTGAAATAGTATGAAACTGATGCCGTACAAAATCAAATGACCAAATTTACCCTGGAAATTGTCGGAAAATAGAAAATAAATTCCGACTTTGTGGCGCACCATTTTTTTACGGCACTACGCGTTTTCTTATTATTTTTCATGGATCTATCGATGGTAAGAATGCCGTACAAAAATATATGACCAAAATGTACCCACTCTACCTGTACTTTTGAATTCTCACCTGCACTCGGTTGGACAGCTTACAAGTGACGGCATAGTGCTGAATCTTATTATTTTATGCTCTTATATCGTTCTAGATAGGTCACCTGGTGGTTCACATGACCCATAATTTTTTCAACACGTGCCAGTAGTCTATAGTATAACTTATTAATATTTATTTCGATTTCATGTTTAACAAACCCGTTTTATCGGATTTTCATTTTGACCTTATTTTCGTAGTCGGCGACCCCAAAAACCATGAAAACGACACCCATGACGGAAAAACTAAAAATTTCGTCGGCTCCATCTTGAATTTTAATTTTGACCTCTTTTTCGTAATCAGCGACCCCAAAAACCATGAAAACGAGACCCATGCCGGAAAAACCAAAAATTTTGTCGGCGCCATCTTGTATTTTCATTTTTGACCTTATTTTCGTAGTCCGCGACCCCAAAAACCATGAAAACGACACCCATTACGGAAAAACCAAAACTTTTCCTGGCCGCCATCTTGAATTTTAATTTTGACCTCATTTTCGTAATCAGCGACCCCAAAAACCATCAAAACGACACCCATGACGGAAAAACCAAAAAATTTCTTGACCGCCATCTTGGATTTTCATTTTAACCTCATTTTCGTAATCAGCGACCCCTATAGCCATGAAAACGACAAACATGACGGAAAAACCAAAAATTTTCGTCGGCGCCATCTTGATTTTCATTTTGACCTCATTTTCGTAATCAGCGACCCCAAAAACCATCAAAACGACACCCATGACGGTTAATGAGATTTACCGTCTATCATCAGTTCAACCTAATAGCCTGAAAGAATAGAACTATCGATCCATAAGTACGTATAATTTTGAAGGAATTTTCTTTCAAGTCCTGACCGTTGAGGAGTTGCACCTTCCGTCATCAGCGCAGCCACATGAAATTATGATTATCAGACGCAAATACTTGAACAGCTTCTGAAAATGTATGGAAAACGTTATGTGCGCCTATGATATTCGAGGGTTGCCCTCAATTTCTCAGAGTTCCCATCATCAGAAACTGACTTGGTGACAATGGGATCACTTCGGGAGTATACCCTTTCCAAGACAAAAAAAAAATTGAAAATCAGTCCACAACTGACGGAGATATTCGCGGACATACAAACACGAATAGAGAACCTCCTCTTTTTTGGAGGTCTGTTAAAAATATATATCGAAGTGCAATCGACAACAACAATCGATCGTGAAATTCGACTTCGACCTGAAGATGAACAAAATTTTAGCAATCTTTAATAACTAGCAAAAAAAACATGTTTGATCAAAATTAATAAGTGTATCAAATTGTGGTAATCGGCTTACAATCTCGAAAATATGTTTACGAAAAACACGGGAGCGTTTGTGACACAAAGCGATACGTCTGTCCTTTGGCAGTGGCCGATTCGTACTGGCGAGATAGAGTTTGCGCGGTCGATAATATAGTTAACTTTGGATTCAATTTACGAAATGAAATTATAGTTTATTGATAAAATAAAAATACGATTCTATTAGAAGGTTACCTTAAAATTAATACGTAGTTTTTAAATTTTCTTTAACGTGATTCTAAGGTATAGAAAAAAAATCTTATTTGTCGAGACATTTTGAGAAAATTGCAATGTTTTAACATTTTTTTTCTGCTATATTTTGTATTGAAGTCGAAAATGTGACAAATAGGTCCGCTAGTAGACCATACGGTGATGTTATTTATATTTTTTTTAATGTTTAAAATCGTTTGTAGTGTTATGTTCGGCTAAGCCAAACGTAACTCGATCGGTATTTGTGCGGAAAAGGGCTTTTGAATACGGGTGATTGTCATTAATATAAACATTATTTTGAAAATTCTTGAAACCTATCCACCAGAAAAAGAACTCGTCTCTTATAATAGCCAAAAGGAAGCTTCAAATTCTTCATAGATTTCCCACACCAAGCGATCAAAATTGATCAAAATGAGATGATTTTGTGGAAGGAGCCTTAAGTCTTTTTTTTTCTTTAAATTTTAGCGCGTCAAACAATTTTTTATTACTCATACTCTGAAAGTAGGTCATGAAATGCCTGCGGAGCGGGTTGAAAGTACTACTTTTCAGCCCTAGGGAAAATCGCTTTCTACTGACAGCTGTCAAATTATTTGATGTAATTGGTAGCAAGCCTATTGCCACCAACTGATGTGATTAGGTGCAAGCCTATCGCCATCAATAAATGTAATCAGGAGCAAGCCTATTGGCATCAACCAATCTAATTAGGAGCAAGCCTATTGCTATCCACCGATTTATGTAATTGGGAGCAAGCCTATTGCCATCAACCAATTTAATTAGGAGCAAGCCTATTGCCATCAACCGAAGTAATTGGGGGCAAGCCTATTGCCATCAACCAATTTAATTAGGAGCAAGCCTATTGCCATCAACCAATCTAATTAGGAGCAAGCCTATTGCCATCAACCGATGTAATTAGGAGCGCGCCTATTGCTATCAACCAATCTAATTAGGAACAAGCCTATTGCCATCAACCGATTTAATTAGGAGCAAGCCTATTGTCATCCACCGATTTGGGTTATTGGGAGCAAGCCTATTGTCATCAACCAATGTAATTAGGAGCAAGCCTATTGCCATCAATTGATGTAATTGGGGGCAAGCCTATTGCCTCCAACCGATGTAATTAGGAGCAAGACTATTGCCATCAACCAATCTAATTAGGAGCAATCCTATTGCCATCAACCGATGTAATTAGGAGCAAGCCTATTGCCATCCACCGATTAGATTTAACCGATTTTAAGTGTTTCTCTTATGTTTACTTTTTAATTTTTTTTGTCAATTTGTTTTTTCTTTCTTCTTTCTTTCGATTTAGGTAATTGGGCGCAAGCCTATTCCCATCAACTTTCCTTGTATTCGTAATGAAAAGCACAGTGTTTACCTCGGGTTAAAGACTTATTTAGTCCCTCGAACTATTAGCGCCCTCGCTGCGCTCAGGCGCCAAACCCCGTCTCGGGGCCTAAATAAGTTACTTTCACCCCTAAGGTAACAATGTACTATTTCATTACTCATACTCTGAAAGTAGGTCAGAACATGCCTGCGGAGCGGGTTGAAAGTACTACTTTTCAGCCCTAGGGAGAATCGCTTTCTACTGACAGCTGTCAAATTATTTGTTGTAATTGGGAGCAAACCTATTACCATCAACCGACGATGTAATTAGGAGCAAGCCTATTGCCATCAACCGATGTAATTAGGAGCAAGCCTATTGCCATCCACCGATTAAGGTAATTGAGAGCAAGTCTATTGCCATCAACCAATGTAATTAGGAGCAAGACTATTGCCATCAACCAATCTTATTAGGAGCAAGCCTATTGCCATCAACCGATGTAATTAGGTGCAAGCCTATTGCCATCAATTAAGCTAATTAGGAGCAAGCCTATTGCCATCAACCGGTATAATTAGGAGCAAGCCTATTGTCATCCACCGATTTGGGTAATTAGGAGCAAGCCTATTGCCATCAACCGATGTAATTAGGAGCAAGCCTATTGCCATCAACGGATGTAATTGATGGTAAGCCTATTGCCCCCAACCGATGTAATTAGGATCAAGCCTATTGCCATCAACTAATCTAATTATGATCAAGCCTATTGCCATCAACTAATCTAATCAGGATCAAGCCTATTGCCATCAACTGATGTAATTGGGACCAAGCCTATTGCCATCAAACAATGTAATTTGGAGCAAGCCTATTGCCATCAACTGATTTAATTTGGGGCAAGCCTATTGCCACCAACCGATGTACCTAATTAGGAGCAAGCCTATTGCCATCGACCGATGTAAATAGGAGCTAACCTATTGCCATCAACTGATGTAATTGGGGGCAAGCCTATTGCCATCAACCAATCTAATTACGAGCAAGCCTATTGCCATTAACCGATATAATTAAGAGCAAGCCTATTGTCATCCACCGATTTGTGTAATTAGGAGCAAGCCTATTGCCATCAACCAATGTAATTAGGAGCAAGCCTATTGCCATCAACTAATCTAATTAGGAGCAAGCCATTGCCATCAACCAATGTAATTAGGAGCAAGCCTATTGCCATCAACTGATGTAATTGGGAGCAAGACTATTGCCCCCAACCGATGTAATTAGGATCAAGCCTATTGCCATCAACTAATCTAATTAGGATCAAGCCTATTGCCATCAACTAATCTAATTAGGAGCAAGCCTATTGCCATTAACCGATGTAATTAGGAGCAAAGTCTATTCACCGATTTAGGTAATTGGGGGCAAGCCTGTTCCCATCAACTTTCTTTGTATTCGTAATGAAAAGCACAGTGTTTACCTCAGGTTAAAGACTTATTTAGTCCCTCGAACTATTAGCGCCCTCGCTGCGCTCAGGCGCCAAACGCCGACTCGGGACTAAATAAGTTCCTTTCACCCCTAAGGTAACAATGTACTATTCACGCCAAAAGACGTTAAGCCGCGTCCCCACTAGAGCCGCGCGGCACGCGAAGCCGAGCCGTGCGGCTCTGTGTGGGGACGCGGCTTTAGAGAAGGTAAAAAACGTCCCGTTTCACAGGTTCCAACTTACTCGCGTGTTAAAGCGAGAGAGTGTTATTTAAATCTCTCGCTCTATCGCAAAGAGGTTTGAAGTTTTCCGGCCTTATCGGAATGTAGAATGTATGCTACCTGCTTTAAAAGTTCTAGTGGCCAGTACTTTTTATGGTAAAATTAAATCGTTTGAATAGCAAGTTAGCAACGTCATCAAGACTTTAAAAAAAAAACTAAACGCGTTAGTAATGAACCCATTACCACCCTGATTTTCAGGGCAGTAATGAAATTCCATACAATATAACTGCCTAGATTTTTGAGAAGGTTTAATGAACAGCTTTCAAGCCTTATAGTGGGGTAGTATTGGTACACTTACCAAGCAAGTGTAGTATAAAATTATTTTCACTTCTCTCGCTCTAAAATTCGTCTTTATGTCGTGCGTCGGCGACATAAAGTAGCGTTTTATGCTCTACTAGAGCATAAAGTAAAATCTTCGTCGAAGACCAAGGTAATCGGCACAGGTAATCGGCCCAACAGCCACAGGGACAACTTCAACTTCATAGAATAACCTCTTTAATTTAATTCGTTTCGCTAGTATTCTAAGAACAAGGGATTACTGCTTTTCATTACGAATACAAGGAAAGTTGATGGGAATAGGCTTCCCCCAATTACCTAAATCGTTTGATGGCAATAGGCTTGCTCTTAATTAGGTTGGTTGATGGCAATAGGCTTATGCTCCTAATTACATCATTTGATGGGAATAGGCTTACTCTTAATTACATTGATTGATTGCAAAGGCTTGCCCCCAATTACATCAGTTGATGGCAATAGGCTTACTCCTAATTACATTGGTTTATGGCAATAGGCTTGTTCAAAATGTTTTTATAACTGAGCAGTATGAGTAACGACCCAAGTCAGGTGTTATGTCAAGTTTCCTACTGAAAAATAAAAGTTAATTGGCGGAAACCATAATTATTTATACAATATTTACAAGTTGCTGTTGCATTTCCTCGCAATCGAAGTGAAAAGTAGAGTGTAAAACTCGTCCATAAAACCCATTTGTAACCGACTTCCCAAAAGGAGGAGGTTCTCAATTCGATTGGTACGTTTTTTTTTTTTTTCTTCTTTGTATGTACACACGGCTACACATCAAGCTATACAAAACCAGTTAATCTTGGCCTCACTTTACTAGATCTTTTCGCACAATGAACGATCAGATTATACTGGTTTTGTATAGCTTGATGTGTAGCCGTGTGTACACCGATTACGCTGCGATTTATGATCCGATTTACGTGATTCTTTTTTAGTTTGATGCGGAATAGTTGCCATTTGGTCCCATAAAAATTTAGTATAGTTTGGCCCAGTACTTTTCATTTTATGAAGATTTTTCTTAATTTATGAACATTTTTCGTTAATGTGTGTTCGCGAATAACTTCGTCGTTTATGAACCAATTTTGATAATTCTTTTTTTATTGTGAAGGAGATATTTTAAGAATGGTACTATGATATGGAAACCAGGACCTGGTGATGGAATCCCAGAGAACTCGAGGGCAACCCTCAAATTTCACAGGCACGTATTACGTGTTTCGTGTTTTTGTCGAATGTTAGGTTTCTTAGTCGAATGTTAAATGTATAGTAAATATTTCTATAGGATATTAAAACTAAAAATGAAAAAATAAAAACTTTTTTGCAAAAAAAAACAACCGACTTCAAAAACACCAAAAAGTGAAAAATAAACTTCAGAAGAAAAATCTGCTTCTGAAGTCGGTGGCAAAAAAACGAAATGTAATAAACAAATGTCACCGACTTCAGAAGCAGATTTTTCTTCTGAAGTTTATTTTTCACTTTTTGGTGTTTTTTAACGACATAAGTCAGGTGTTATGTCAAGTTTCCTACTGAAAAATAAAAGTTAATTGGCGGAAACCATAATTATTTTTACAATATTTACAAGTTGCTGTTGCATTTCCTCGCAATCGAAGTGAAAGTAGAGTGTAAAACTCGTCCATAAAACCCATTTTACTCTCTACTTTATATCCATCCTCGCTCGCAAGCTCGCATCGGATGCCTATGTACCAATATTGTACATGAAGTTTAAATAAATAAATAAACGTCTCGCGCAAAATGGTGTGTTTTATGCACTTGGTGTACAATCTACTATTATTTACTACCTTACCTACTACCCTCATCCGTGTGTCACTGCGGGGGGCCTACTGAAAACCAGCGCTGAGTGTTTTACACCCAGCATAATATGCTGAATTGGTTACCCTTTCGTTATGGGCATGCTCAGCGCAGTTGAGCTGTATAATTAATTGTTAAATATATCAGGTTGATGACCCGAACATAGCCTATAATAACTTTTTAAAGACATTTACTCTACTATATAACCTATGTTTTCCCTTTAAGCGTGTTATGATAAGATTACACAAAAGACCACAATGGGTCTCCCGAGGTATCAAAACATGCAGCAAGAAAAAAAGAGCTCTCCTGTGGCGTTACAGATTGTCCCACACTGAAAATGACAAAAAAGCCTTTAAAAAGTACTCAACAGTTCATAATAAAATAATTAAATTAACGCAACGTGCTCAGAATAACTTCAAGATAAAATCATCATCGAACAAATCTAAAACTACGTGGGAAATAATTAACCAAAGTAAATTAAATATGCCCAATAATAACCTAATCAGTAGCATAAAAATAGGAAATAAAATATTGACACATCCACCCGATATGGCGACCGCATTTAATGACTTCTTTGTTGACAAATTATAACCTATTACAAACTGCGGCATACAAGTGACTTTTTTTTTTTTTTTTTTCTTTATTTAAAGGGCTTTATCGCTGAGCGATAACGTCACCCTGTAAAATTAACAGTAACACTGTATATCTAACAAAAATTATTTTAAAACAAAAGCTGCTAACTTATATAAAATCCGAGCTTGTTCCGATAAAGGGCAAGCCAGGATTGCGTTACATACTCCCACATCATACAATTTGGTAATTCCAAGTAAACTATATCTCATAGCCTCATTCCGTACACACTCCATCAAAACATGTTGCACATCTTGGACTATTCCACAATCTTCACAGTTGGGAGAAGTAACCTTTTTCATAAGAAAGCCAAACTTATTCGATGGAATATGACCGGAACGAAGTCTTAGAGCCATAACTATAACACTCCTACTAGACAAATGATCAATCCAACTATTCACTGAGAGTTGTGGCTGGATGGTTTTGTACCATATTCCCTTTTCAGTCGATCTCTGGTCAAAGTGTTCACTCCACATATCTATACCTTGCTGCTTAATAAATGTGATGTAATCTGTGTACAGGGGTGAGACATTTAAAGGAATTCCGTCTGTCACGGCTTGGTTCGCCAAAATATCTGCTCTTTCATTATCCTGAATCAGTATGTGAGACGGAATCCACTGTAAAATCACATCAATTGACTTACAGGCCAACTTATGTATAGACTCCAGAATCGTGTAGGCTATCGGTACTCCTCGCATGGGCGAGGTGCACCGAGCCAAATGTTGCAAAGCACTCTTAGAGTCTGTTAGAATGACAAATTTGTCGTGATTAATAGAGTTAATATAAGATAAAGCTTCTGCTATTGCAATTAACTCGATGTGCATAATAGAGGAATGGGAGTCTATAGCTAGTTTAACATCTGTACTCAATTGTGGATCCCAAACAGCAGCACCACTACCAGCAACAGTTTTAGAGCCATCTGTATAAACCTTATGGTAATCTTCATAATTCTCTGCAATGAAACGAATACACATTTGTCTAATTCTACTGATGTCATAATCACGTTTGGGCTTAGTTATAACTGAGATATTATGTTTTATGGCTTTATGAACATTTATATTACTGACCCATGTATCCAGAGAGAACATTTCAACTAACTTAACAGAGTGAACAGCAAAAGATTTAAGCGTGTTGTAAATTGTTACTAATAAAGGCTGTTTCCTACGTCTCCAGTATTGAGGGTTATTATTAATGCTAGAATTAAAAGACTCAATCAAATCAATCGAAATGTTCCCCTGAAATGACATACATTTTAGACAATATTTACTTCCTAAATATTTCCTACGAATGTTTAATGGAGGCAAATTCAATTCACTCTCCATTACGTGAATGGGAGTGCTTCTTATAAAGCCCCCAATTATACGAAGAGCTTTATTTTGTACTTTGTCTAATTTTGATAAATGACAGTTATAACTACAATCATACAGGAAGCTACCATAGTCTAACCTACTGCGAATTATAGATATATAAAGTCGACGCAAATGCTTAGGATGAACACCCCAACCAGGACCTGCTAAAACTTTTAAAATATTGATAAATTTTAAAACCTTTTCTACAGATTCATTAATGTGTTTCCCCCACCTTAAAGACCGATCCAACCACATCCCCAGGTACTTAATGCTATTTACTACGGTAAGATTACAATTATTTACTTTTAGATGAACGGATTGTCTAAACATACCTTTCTTAAAAATACAAACTTTAGTCTTAGTGGGAGAAATTTCTAAACCTAAATCGGTAACTAAAGAATCAAATGAAATTATTGCAGACTGCAACTCTGAGACTACTGTATTGACATTAATACCCGATTTAAATAGGACAAAATCATCAGCATACTGAGTAATATCAACGTTCTTAATAGTTTCGCAAATATTGTAAGTAGCAATGTTAAATAATAAAGGGGACAGGGGGTCTCCTTGAGCCAATCCTCGACCCGTAGATCTCAAAAATTCAACATTGTTAACAGCAATTTTAAGTATTCTCTCTTTTAAGAATTGCCACAAATATGAGCATATTTTATGACCTACTTTTAGTTTGTCGAGAATGATGAGCAAACCCACAATATCGACGTTGTTATAGGCATTACTGATGTCTATAAAACAACCAACTGTTGTAAGATTAGAGGCAAACCCAAGCTGGACCTTTGCTATCAAATTATTAAGACTATCCAAACATGACTTTGATTTGCGGAATCCCACAGTGTTATCAGAGAAGATAAATTTATTTTCAAGATACCATTCCAATCGTTTGTTTAAAATTGAGTGAAAAATTTTACATAGGCATGACATCAGGGAGATTGGTCGAAGGGAAGATGTTAATCCTGATTCGCGCCCCGGCTTAGGGATAGGAATGATCTGAATGTGACGCCATTGACTTGGGACAAAACTTAAGTCGTAAAACCTATTGTACATAGAAAGTAGTAACAATTTACCAATGTCTGGAAGGTGTTTGACCATAGAAAAGGAAATTTCGTCGCACCCAGGGGCCGTATCTTTTGATTTAATAGAATTTTCCAGTTCCTGTATAGAGATGACAGATTCTAATTTGCAATTGTTGGATTGAAAACAAGGCTCGGGGGGGGACACGTAGTCAGGCGTTAAATCTTTAAGGAGTTTTCCTGCTAAATTAGAATCGACATGTTGATTGTGAGATCTACGGCCTTTTACCCATCTCATTTTGCGCCACATTTCACTAGCAGAGGTTGTTGCATCGATACTTGAACAAAAGGTTTTCCAAGAACCACACCTAGCATTACGTAATTGCTGTTGGAATTCCTGTATTGCTTTCTGCCATGATGTATAGTTTTGAGGTGTGGGGTTACGTCTAAGCTTTGCTAGTGCCAACCGTCGTATTGCTACAAGTCTAGACAAATCGGAATTCCAGTACGGCTTTGGCTTAAACTTACTGCTGATATGTTGGGGAATAATAATTTGGGGAATATGAGCATCGGCTGCCTCCTGTAAGGTTTTTTCAAAAAATACAAGTGACTTCAAATATAGAAAAGACTAGCAGCTCGATGTTTATGGCACCAAGCAATCAAACTGACATTAATACTATAATTAAATCATTGAAAAATTCCGGCAGTATAGGTAATGATGGTATCTGTACTAAAGTACTTAAACATGTTGCAAATTGCATTAGTGGACATTTAAGCCATATTCTCAATCTCTGCATATTACATGGTACTTACCCAACCAACCTAAAAACAGCTATAATTAAACCATTATTTAAAAAAACGACAAGCAATGTGTCGAGTTTTATAGCCAATAGCGCTTGTGCCAGTTATATCAAAGATATTTGAAAAATATATTTGTAGAGAAATTTTTAAATATTTAGATAAAAATAATATATTAACCGATGAACAGAAAGGCTTCCGAAAAAATAAAACCATTAATATGGCAATATATGATTTTTTGAATAATGTCGTTACGAATGTTGACAAAAGAATACCTGTTTGTTCAGTTTATTGTGACATGACTCAAGCATTTGACTATGTTGATCACAATATCTTGCTCAATAAACTGGATGCGTACGGCATTAGAGGGAATATTCTCAGTTTAATAAAATCATTTTTGCAAAACAGGAAACAGTACGTTGAATTAACTGTTATAGATCCCAAAACTAAATGCCAACGAAGCTATAAGTCTAGCCATCGCACAGTTAATTATGGTGTACCCCAGGGCAGCGTCTTAGGGCCACCACTATTTATAATATACATAAATGATCTGCCAAAAGTAACAAGTCACCCTATGTCACTGTTTGCTGATGACAGCACTGTGACCATTTCGAATACCGATGATCGCAATCACGACGACGTTGTCACTCAGACAATAACCTCCATAGTGACATGGTTAGATAACAATAATCTAAAAATAAATATTGACAAGACGAATTTAATGATGTTTAGCCAACGTGCGAATCCCAATATGACAGTATATTATAATAATAAAACTATAACACAAGTAGACACTTCAAAATTTCTAGGTTTAACGATTGACAAAAAATTAGACTGGAAAGCACACACGGAGGAGCTAACTAAACGTATTAGCAAATCTGCCTATTTAAACTGACCGCAGTAATTAACGTCGATGCATATCATGGTTTGGTGAGTTCAGTATTGAGGTTTGGTATCATTTTCTGGGGTAACTCAACCAACAGAGCAATAGTTTTTAAAGCTCAAAAAAGGTGCATTAGGTCAATGTTTCGACTCCATAACTTAGATTCTTGTAGGCCATTTTTTATCAAATACAAAATATTGACATTTCCGTGCTTATATATATTCGAAGTAGCTGTATTTGTTAAGACCAATCCAGACCTTTTTACAAAACTATCATTTTACAACACACGAACTCGACCACAAAACAATAACCTGTGCGTAACTGCGTAAGAAGGTCCCACACAGCATTAATGCAAAAAAGTGTTTTTTGTATGGCGCCAATCATTTATAACCAGATACCAAATTCAATTATAGTAGTTTATGCGACTGTGCATAATGAAGGGCATTATCTTAATAGCATCACACGAGTGTTGTAATGCCTAATTATGTATAGTTGCATACACTAATTTATCTACCCGAATATCATAAGGGCTCTATGATGGGCTCAGGAACCATAGGGAAATGACCAGCATTGTTACCAGTGTAATGCAATAAAAAATAAACAGGTTATTAGTTGCATTCGTCGGTGCATTTACGATATCTGACGGAGTGTTCATGTTAATTTCTGAGTCACTATCACTCATTTTCGACAGAAATAAAGAACTTATCAGAAAATTTGTCTACTCAATGAAAGGGAATAAAAAGCTAACGAACAAATGACAGCTCGAAATGGCGGCGTTTCGGATATCTGTTATTTTTTTTAAATCATAGGCAAACGAACAAAGTCACTATTCTTGTGTCACTCGAGATCAAAATGTCGTGCGATTTATAATTAAAATCATACTGAATTGGGGTTTCGTATCGATAGGTATCTGTTTTAATGTAGATACTAGAATAGCACACTCACTTGAATTTGACACCTGTTCCAAATTTAAACTCATAACCTACTGTTTTCAGTAGGTTATGAGCTCATTACAGTTCTGTTAATTTCTGCTGGTTGGTAATGCTGGTCATTGCCTATGGTTTTTGAACGTATTAGAGAGGGTTTATGATATTTGGGTAGATAAAAGAATTAAACGTATCCCTATTTAAGAAAAGGCTTAGATCTTTACTGTTGAATAAAGCGTATTACAGCATTTCCTAATTTTTCACAGACAAATTGTAATGACTGTGATTATTTGACCTTGGTATTCATTTGACTTCTAATTCAATTTTCATTTTACATTCCACGTGACATTTTTGTATTATTTTAATTATTATTTTGACGCTCTTTATATTTTATTTTTTGTTTTATATGGACATTGTTTTATATTTTTACTTTTGACATTTTCTTTTATTGTTTACATTTTTGAATTCCATCACTTGAATTATAATATTATCAATTTGAATGTCAATGACTTCTATGAATAATTTGTACACCTTAGGGTATAACACAGTGCGCTTGTATTTTTTTTTATAACAACTATTTACTATACCTGTGTTAGTCAAATGATTAAATGACTTATGCCTATTTGTATAATTATACTTGTTGTTGTATTGTCCTCGATGATTAGGAAGACTAATGTAGTCTCGGCTTTTAGTCACCGACGCCTACATAAGTTTAAAGAAAAAAGTTTCTTTCCGAACGCAAATGCCTCCTGTCATCCGCTTCTGAAAATAGGTTCATTCGGATTTTATGTCATACCGGCGCCATTCTTTCCAATTATTTTTTATTTATTTTTTAGGTTGATAAGTCTTATTTTAACGTTTAAATGGGAAAATAAAGTTGGTGTTAACAAAGTCGAAGCTACTGAAGATATTAAAGATATTGCGGAAAGCGCATAAAATGCTATTAGCTCTGTTTTGAGTGCTAGAAGTAAGAAACCAAAATGGCTTCACTTGTGTGACCTTAATTTGTTTTTTGCCTACTGCTGAAGAATTGGAATCAAAAGCCTAAAGCTCTGTTATGTGGCAATAATCGCTACATCTAAAATATTGTATGTTTTTTATGCCTTGCGCTTTGCACGTACCTATTTGCAACTAACGGCATGATTGCCATGTGGGCACTACATCGGAGTACAGAGAGTTTAAAATGTTTGCCCTTGTTGGCTATTAACATGACCTGAGACCGCTCCGTTGGAACTTGCAACAGACTATGAAGTCCAAAATGGATTGGCCTTATGGCCTACTGGCCTTATGGCCTACACCGGCAATGCCGTAAGCAACCTGGGGGGTGTTCGGTAGGAACACACGCGGTTGACTGTTCTATTATAACCTGCAAGGAAAGTGAACGACTTGCAACGGACTATGAAGTCCAAAATGGATACATTATGGACGACTTGCCTGGCCTGGGACGTCTTGTGGGGGCGTACGCGGTCTAAAAGGCTATGTCGAGAACTCAGCAACCTTCACAGGGTGCTCTGTGGGAGTACACGTGGTTGACTGTTATATAATAACCTTCACGGGAAGTTTTTTGGGAACTTACAGGTTATTTATGTGTAGTTGTTCTTCAACATGCATTATGTTTTTCTTCGAGAAGGTGAAATACCATAGGAGGTCACCTTATGTGGGTGAAGACAGTAAAATTGTCCCTCCACAGTGATTAGAAAATATCCTCCCGTTATTGGTTGAGAATGATTGCCCGGAATTGGTATATGGATAACCACAATAGAAGTTGAAAATGCAGATCAAGAATTAAATGAAGTACCATAGAAAGAATTATTATATAATCAAGTTTCTTGAAATACTTTATGTGGATATACACCCAGAGAAAGAAGAGAAGATTTACATACATTACATACAAGCTGAATCTACCAACCCGCACTGGGCTGGTGTGGTGGATTATATATAGCCCATCCCTCTCCTAGAGAGGAGGCCTGAGTCCCTACAGTGGGAACATTATAGACCGATGATGATGATGATGAAGAAGCTGAATGATGCTTCTGTTATTTGTGTATACATTTAGATACAAGCAAGGGGACACAGATCACTCTTATTGTTGGTAAACAACAAAGACATTCAAGAGTTTGTTGCATTCATAGACGGAAACATATATTTTGGGTGAAGACGCTGAGAAACTAATCTCAGAAAAATCTATAAATAAATCTGGTTGAGGATTAAAGATGAGTGTAACATAAAATTCACTCCTAGAGAGAGCACATGGGTGCCCAGAGCAAATGCTCCTAAAATTAACAATAAATTTTTAAAACTGGCGAGGCCCTCCTCTGGCAGAAATGCAAAAAAAAGGGGGGGGGCGTCATCAAGAGTACGAGTGCAGCAGACAGGTGGCCAGGAGAAATCATCCCCCTAAATTCACAGGTTGGTGGACTAAAATATAATTTATGATTGGAAACTAGTCACTCAAGCGACCCAGTTATTCTTAATTGGATGGTGGTGATGGAGTGATACTCCTCTAGATGATAAAATCTCTATACTTGAATTTATTCAGATAGTATCTGAAATAGAGAAGTGAATTGCTTTCATAGCAATGGAATTTTGTTACCCAAAGGCATGTTTACAAAAACAATTTTGCTTACCATTTTTTCCTTGTCAAAGGCACAAAAATATAGCTTTCCGTTTTTTATGTAAAAGGCGTTACATATGTTTAGTTTACTTGGAGATGACCTAGTATACAACAGTATACCAATTTTTACAGAATAATGGTTTTTTCTTGTCACATTGGATTGGATGCTTATTGCATGAGACAAGGCAAATGCTATGTTTTCAATATTATGTTCAGCCCCATAAACATAAATAACAAAAACATTGAAACCCATTACAGGTTTCAAAGGACCCTTAGAGAGGCCTTTTAATTTTTTAAGAGATGTATAATGTTTAGAAAACATGCAATCATCAGAACCAAAGAGAAATGTGATTTCATACCTATCCGACACTGTAAACTTCTAGATTTACTTCTTAATACTATTCACATAGCTTAA
Organism: Diarsia dahlii; assembly: GCA_949775195.1. NCBI lineage: Eukaryota > Metazoa > Arthropoda > Insecta > Lepidoptera > Noctuidae > Diarsia > Diarsia dahlii. The sequence continues at coordinate 15,697,237 of OX459191.1, forward strand.
CAAGTCAAGACAAGCCTAAACATCACTGAAGAGAAAAGAAATAATTTAGAATTTATTGATAAAAAGTCGAATTAAATTGTTTTTAAGGTTTTAAAACTTTAATATTGTCCAGCCATTACTATAGGATTCTATTCACTAAGAAACTCGAATGGAACAAATACCTTGTTCTAAGAGATAGTTATGGTAAAATAACATCACACCTGTAATCCCCGAAGGATTAGGCAGAGAGGTACCTAATAGTACACCCTCTTTTTTGCCAGTTTGTTTTTATGATAATTAACTGCAATGAATATATCATATCATTTGGCGTGGTCTATAAACATAGCCAGTTCTTTTGAGTTAATAAAAATATTCACAGATGCTTCTCCCGCATGGTGTGGCCCATAGATTGCTATTATACTATGAACTGTAGATTCAGCTCAGTTTTTTCATATCAAAATTGAGTGCTGCCCCTTTTTTCTGGGCTTAAGTGTTCAGTCAGTCATTTACTAGTTATTGAAATTTTTCAAGAATTGAAAATATAACTACAGAATCAAAATTTTTATTTATTAAACATAGGTATAGTACATAATGGATACATTATTATACTCTTTTTTATGATGACATTTCTGAAAAGCATTGGTGCAAATCTAAGTTTACATGGTTACTTACTCGATATTACTTACATAAATACCAAAGGTAATATTATGATAGCAGATTTTGAATGTGGAAGGGAATCTTAGGTGTTTTTAAATTATCAAAATATTATATCCGTATTGGGTGAACCTCCAATTGATTAATAATTGTATCATGGACTAACACAAAGTATCACACTTATGCATCATGACCCTGGGATCTCCAGGGGTTGCGCGGTGATAAGTGGTGGATGCTCCTTGCCAATACAAGGTGGCAATGGAAGGAATGGTATTGAGACCAATATCATTTATTCTATACTTTTTTCAAATTCTCTATGGCTCTGGAAACTATAGAAAAGATAACTACAGACAAACAACTGGTATTATAGGAAATAGATACCTTACTCAACCATGGTCTTTTCCATTATTTAATTTAATACTTTTGTGATACAGGAACCTGCACTTTACATAATTTCAAATAGTTACATCCCTTTTTTCACAAAAAACTGGGATTGATGGCAGGAGTATTATCAGGAATATATTTTAGGTTTTCTGGAACTAGTAATGAAGCTGTTGATATTATTAGGAATTCAATAATTAAAAATACAGAATATTAATGCTTGCCTCATTACCTGCAATTGTTTAAACAAGATACGGTAAGTAATTAAAATATTATATGCATTAGCAAACCATCACTGAAGTTATTCAGTCTTTTCGTTTTGAGGATTAATAAAGGTTTTTTCCTCTATTTTCATATTCTGTTAGTTCAGCTCTATCTCTAACTATAAGACCACATAAAGGTACAGATGAAATATCAAAATACTGTTCAGAGACTTTTTTAAGTTAAGTCCTCCAAGATCCAGAGAATTCTTGGGAATTGGGATGATTTCAGTGTTTTATTCTCTCTCTACTAGATTACATTCAACAAAGTGATTTACAAATTGTTATCAAGAAAGCGGTAACTATATTACTGTTAGAACTACTAACTGCTACTGTTACCACTGTTGCTGTTATTACTGTTTCTCGAATGAGTTTATGTTTGCACCAACTTATTATATAAATGTAATTGTACAACTATTGAATAAATAAATAAATAACCACAAGTGGAAAAGTGCAAACAATATCTCTAATATATATTTATTATGTAGTGATTACACAAAATCGTATTACTTTAAGGATTGATATGCTAACTTTTCTGGGCCAAACAAATGCCAACCTTTTAGAAAGGAACAGTTGTTCCTTTCTCTAGCAATAGAATATGGAGTATGAAAGCCCAGCTACAGCTGTGGATATGATAGAATGAATTAGTTAAAAATTTACCAATAGTGAACAATAGAAAATTCTCTGAAGCAATTTTTAATAACACTGGTAATGATTAAACCTGAACTGTAAAAAATGACTTATTAGTTATTTTATATTCATCTGAATGTTTATTGACTTTATACAGATGTTTATTAATTAAATGTTTATTGATTTTGTATAAATGTTTATAGGTTTTATATAAATGTTTACCTATTTTATATGAATGTTTAATGTTTTTATATAAATGTTTATTGATTTTATATGAATGCTTAATGCTTTTATATAAATGATTATTGATTTTATATAAATGTTTGTTGATTTTACAACTAGTCTTTAAACATCTACGTTAGTTTTCTTAATCATCGAGGACAATACAACAACAAGTATAATTTAATAGTCAAACGAACTTACCTGTAAGTGAAGTTCGATGGTAATTATACTTGTTGTTGTATTGTCCGAAGATGATTAGTCCCACCCGACCCAGAATCTTCATGCTATATAGTCATATGAGCATGAACCCTATGTTGTAAAACCAATAAATTGCTATGAACTTAATGAACCTATTTTCAGAAGCGGATGACAGGAGGCATTTGCGTTCGGAAAGAAACTTTTTTCTTTAAACTTATGTAGGCGTCGGTGACTAAAAGCCGAGACTACATTAGTCTTCCTAATCATCTTCGGACAATACAACAACAAGTATAATTACCATCGAACTTCACTTACAGGTAAGTTCGTTTGATTATTAAAGTATGTGCTGCTCTTTAGTGTTGCTGCTGTCCATTAACGAATAAATATTTATTCTATTCTATTCTATTCATTGACGATGACACAATTTATAGCCAAGATTAGATACTGCAATTGTAGGTACCTAATTCAAAGTACAAGATTATCATCTCAAGTGCAGTGTTGATGTTTTGTGATACTAAACAATCGAGTAGGGACCTACCTAACTCAATAGATTCTGAATTCCTTTCCTTATTCCAGTCCTGGGCCTGCAGTCTCTACACTAAATATCGTTAATAAATAATTAAATTAATTATTATCGTTAATTTTTTTTTTTTTTATCATTATTTTTTTTTTACTAGTTAGACCAGGCTCGATAATTTTTGAAACCAAAAAAAAATACAGTAGGATGAAACCCATTAGAAAAGGAGGGGAATATGATCAAAATAAAAGGAAAAATAAATTATTAAATTATTATTTAAATTTTTTCGGCTTGTTTTAACTTAATATCTAAAAAGCACCCTAATTTTCAATCGAAAATTCTGACGTCAAAATATCAGCTTTTTTTAAAAAGTCGGTGGGCGTTGTGTTCCCTAAAATCTTTACTTTCTGGTGATGTATAAAAAATATACATTGCAATGGTAAATTTTCTCAGAAAAAGCAAAATCAGCCATATAATAATACATATTATGATGAATATTATGATCCATATTAATAAAAACCACCATATTATGGGGTTGGCTTGCATGTATGCTTTCACGGTTGAACAACGACACGCTATGCTTATGCTTTGCTTGGTAGTATAGTATAGATGCAGGTCTACCTTACTGCCTCCCTCAGAGGCGGTAAGGTGGCGGGGTCTTGAGGGAGAGCGCCACAGTCGTGTAGATCCTCAAGGCAAGTCTGGTGAGTTCGCCTTCACGTGGTTGCCACCTAATTACAGCATTTGGTTTTGCTTTTGTTTCTAATCTGTCATTTATGTGGGTACATAAACCATGTTGATAGTGCTCTATATTCATTATTCAAGCTGAAATTATGTCGCTTACGCCTGAAGAATGCACCAGAATACTTACAATGCTGGAAACCGGCCGGAGTCAGCGCGATACCCAGGACTGTCGGTGTGTCGCTGTCAACAGTACAAAGAGTTCTCCGACGTTACGAAGAAACTGGTTCTAACCTACGCAGACCAGGAACGGGTAGAACCAGGTGTACCACAGCACGAGAAGACCGATACTTGGTGAACACCATGCTTCGAAATCGCTATCTCACAGGAACTGAACTCACAAATCAGTTTCGACGCCTCGGAGGAAGTAACCCAAGTGCATGGACAGTAAGACGTCGGCTTGCTGAATCTAACTTAAAACCCCTTAGACCTGCAAACGGCCCTAAACTGGAGCGTGGGCATCGTATTTCAATACTAAGATATGCCCAGAGCCACGTAAATTGGAGTATTGAAGATTGGTCAAAAGTTATGTTCTCCGACGAATCAAAATTTATGCTCTACAAGCACGATGGAAGACACAGAGTGTATCGAAGACCAGGGGAAAGATTCAAGCAAGCATGCATCGAAGAAAAAGTAGCCTACGGTGGTGGGTCTGTACTTGTGTGGGCCGGAATTTCTTCTGAAAGTCGCACAGAGCTGGTGATCATAGAAAACGGCTCTTTAACTAGCGAAAGATATGTGGAAGAAATCCTCTATGATCACGTTGGTCCATTTATGGTCAATTTAGGTGAGGATGCTATATTTATGCATGACAATGCCCGACCTCATACAGGTAGGATTGTGAATGACTACCTTCAAGAGATGAACATTACTCGTATGGAGTGGCCAGCGCGCAGCCCGGATATCAACCCGATCGAGCATGCTTGGGACGAGCTAGGCAGATGCGTAAAACAAAATCGTATAAGGAACTTGGTGTACAGCATGCCAAACCGCGTAAACGCAGTAATGGTAGCACGAGGAGGCAATACGAAGTATTAAAATTCAAGAAAATCGTAATAAAGTTCAAAAATTTCATGTTTTCTATTTTTGTTTTAAGGAGAGATCAGCAGTTTTTTTCTTTATGTAATTTTGTGTTAATAAAATGTATGGTGACTCATATTTTTTTTACTTTCATTTAAGAAGTATTACATTGTCTATTAAATACAATTTATTGCATTATCCTATCATTTTTAGTTTACGAGATTTTTAACATTCTTTAAGTGACCCGGATTCATTGCTCTCGAGTGTATTTCTAAAGTTTTGACGAGCCACGAATGGGGAACAGAGTCGTAGGCTTTTTTGTAATCGATGTAGGTACTTATTAAACAAATCAGTTTTCGTTTTTTGGACTTTTTTAAGAATAACTGAGTCTATGATTAACTGTTCCTTACAGCCTTGACTGAACTTTCGGCAACCCTTCTGTTGTTCAGCTAAAATGTTATTCGGTTCGATGTGTTGATAGATTAGTTTATTATTATCATCATTGTTTTAAGCACGGTTTTAAGGACCAAACAATTACGGGAACTGTGTGAAAAAACATTTTTAACCGACTTCAAAAAAGGAGGAGGTTATAAATGAGTATTTCTCAAAATAAGTGTACATCTGTTGAAAAAAAAGTGTGCCTCGAAATAATAACAAAGTTTCAATGTTTTTATTTAACCATACATACAAAAAATAACATATTTGTGAAGAAAAACTATTAAACTTTAAAGTTGTGAAGAATAAATGGTAAAACCATAGTATTCAATCAATTTTAGAAAGCTTTTTTTAAAAGATGTTTTTTGCGTTTCATACAAAAATCAAATTGCCACCCTACGACTTCATACATGTAATACTTCATAAAATTCGATATGTCGCGTTAATATTGTGCATTTTTTGTATTACAGACCTTGATTAAATGTAGTTTCTTAATTAAAGTGATTTTCTATGGGGTTTCATAGTAAAATATAAAAAAAAAATGCGAAAAACAAAATGAGTCGTGCCCATTTACTTTTTAGTAACTTACTCTTTAGTTACGTTTTATTTCTACTTCCACGTAATTTCTGAACGCATCCGTTACCTTTTAACACGGACAACACTAGCATCATTCTGATTGGCTGTAGGTCTGACGTCTCCACCATAACTTTTAATGTGAAAATCAGTTTTGAACGTGTTGTCCAAGGGAGATTACTTTTTCGTAATAAGAAATACTTTTTCACTTTTTCACATTAAGATAAGTCTTGATTTATATATGTTATTGTAATACGTGTCGTACGAACATTTAAGCGTATTATATTATTTGCAGTTTCACGTTTTATCAAACCATCGACTTAATATGATCTTAATTTGTAAAATTTTCGTTGCTTTTTCGTAACGTTTTTTTATGAATTTCGTTACGTTATGAAAAAGTATAGTGTAAATCTGAGTGTATACAGTTCTTAAAACTTTGCCAATATTAAAACCTTAGTGAACATTCACTGGCAAATAGTTATTTACGAATTTTAAAGTCTCATATGCTTTATTTAATAGGTTGGTTTATAGCCTTATGTTTACTATTTAGTAACATCTAGAACTAATTCATAACAATATTTCGTAACAACTTTTTCGTTACGTACACTTTTTTTGAGAAATACTCAAATACGATTGTATTTTTTTTTTTGTTACCTCTTAACTTGCGACTGAGTGAACCGATTTTCATAATTCTTTTTTTATTCAAAAGCTGGTGCTTCCCGTGTGGTCCCATTGTCACCATTTCAATATCTGATGATGGGATCTTGTAGAAATCGGGGGAACTCTTCAATAAATAACAGCAGATTAACCGCGATTGTTGCTATGGCATATCTAAGCATTGTTTACGCCATCACACAACATAATATCACGCCTGTACTCACTACAAAGGTTATAAAAACTATTTGGTGAAGATCTGATGAAGAACTTCGGAGATAGGCAACGGAACTCCTCAATAAATGATAGCAAATGGACTGGGATTGCTGAAATCTCATGTCTGTCTATTGTTTACACCAGTTCATAACATAACATCACGCCGGTACGTTGTAAAGGGGTAAGCACATGTGAACCACTAAAAAGTGAAAAATAAAAACTTTTACAAAAAATAAAGCCGACTTCGACAAAAATAAAACACAAAAGAGTGAAAAATAAACTTAAGAAGAAAAATCAGCTTCTGAAGTCGGTGGCAAAACCATGAAATCCGTATGAAATCAAACAAACAAAAGTCACCGACTTCAGAATATAATTTTGTAGTAGGTACTGCTATTTCATAATAGATGGCGTTGCCAGCAACACTGTTATACAGATATATGACAATGACGACAGATGGAGAGCTATTGTGAAATGTGAAATTGGAAACTTCCGGTTGCATTAAATCACTTTTTTAACAAGTGAAAAATCGTCACTGGCATAGGTTTTGGCACCATCGGTTATTCTATTAGGTGATGTTTGGCCAGCAATCGGAAGCGGTTAAGTATGGAAATTATGTTTTACCTACTCCTCTGCTATATTTTTTCTAAATAATGTAGTTTCGGGAAGACAGTTGAATTGTTTATCTGGAGCTTCATTCGCTCGGCGATTTTCTGGTGGTCCTGGTCGGCACTGTTGAATCTGAAAAATAATAGAATGTGCCATACCACATACCCGCAAATTGGAGCGTAGAGTTAGACCGGGTATCATAGGTTCTTCCCCGTTTCTACAGAGGTGCCGCCACCGAAACCACATTACTAAGGAAAACATTGGGAAATTAAATCATATCGTCGTCAACAAAACAACGTTGTAATATGTAATCCCCCCCCCCCCCGTGTAATTCTCGACTCAACACTTCGATAGCTTACCTAAAGTACCTACATGTACGCGTACCTACAGGTATTGATATGAGTAACTGATGATGACTAATCATTTTATCATTCCAAACAATGACACTTGATAGTTTCTAAAGTAGGTTTACAGAGATATGAGTGATGTATTATTTATAGGTCATTTCTAGGTTTGGGAATTTGGCCCTCAGTTTGTAAAGGCTGTAAATGCTGTAATGGATATTGAATTTCGATTAAATGAAACAGAGTTAGGTTTTTTTTATTTATTAATATAAAATTAAAAGCAACCATTATTACAGCGTACATCGTTTGTTACCTTCCTTTATTATAACTAGATCTTAATTTATATTTTGTTGTAGGTAATTTAATTATACATTCTATAATAATTAAAAATATGCGATGTAAAAACACGTGAGAATCATATTGATCACTAATGTTATAAGTATTGAAATAAAAGGCAAGGTCATGTGGATGATGAACATAATAAGCGAGGTTTATAATAAAAACATTAATTGTATGTTTTTTATGTAGTGGTCTACATTAAATGGACTTCATGATGCATATGTAACATAATACCACAACTATAACATACAGTACAAATGCTTTTCAAATTTCTATAACTCTAAAACAGCGGTTTCTTACACTAGGTGATAGGTGTAGCTTTAGAAGCTGCTTGTAGCATTACATGTGAAACCAAAAAGCCTTGGTATATATCCAAATGACATAGACCTGATATTTTCTTCTTGATATTGTTTGCAGGTAGATATTTAATTTTTTCTAATGAGTCTGTGTCTTAATGTTTTTGTTCTAATAACCCACAACTTGTTATGAATAGTGCTGAGTAATAACATGTTATTTTATAATATAATGTTACCATTAACTACTTATAACTAATATTTAAAATTCAAATATATACAGAAATGTTTATTGTTGCATAAACTCTGTTCAAACACTGTCTGTTTTCCATTATAATAATCCAATTATGGGGAACAGAGCAGTGAAGAAGCCACAGTAGTCGAATTTCCACATCAATACTGTATATTTCGGTTGTTTACCAAATAGCAACTGAACAAATAACAATTGACATATTTTAACAAAGAATTCAACTTAAAATATCACATTTTGTATATCATGAATGTTATGATATGAGTATGAGGTATGAACTTCATCATGCTTTGAAACAAAATTTATAATCTTTAACTCGGTAACACAGAACTTTATCCGCCTTATTACAAAACGTAGTTAAACCTGGTTTAACTTAGACTTGGTTTATCTCGAATGACGTCTCACTTCAATAATATTCAAAAGAAAGTGACAGCATGCGAGATAGACCAGGTCTAAGTTAAACCAGGTTTAACTACGTTTTGTAATAAGGCGGTATAGGTTTAATAATATCTCTAGCACATTGCAATTTCAGGCAAAAAAAAACAATCAATTATCCTAACTTAATATTGGCAAAGATTTTCAAAGTTGTATCAATTCTGAATCATAATATTATACTTACACATATTTTGCTTTTCCCAGAAATAACAATATGCTACAATATTACATAGAGAATTCACTATCTTATCATTTGAAACAAAGAGTTAGAAGAATATTATTTTGTATGAAGCAGAGAAAAATCATACCTTACAGTATTTTTTATAGTGTTGTTAATAATTAGATACAATAATACATAATTTTGGTATACAGTAATCCATAGCCCACTTCTAACAAATAAAATTTACTTTGTCATTAATGTATTGTGTCACAATCATAAATAGCTGAGTAATAAAGAATGTCTTTAAAAAGTAATTGAAACAATGAGCTTTACATAATATGTTTAATAATAGCATTGTTTTATCGAATAAACCAATAATAACAAGAATTGTACAAAAATCAAAAGCTTTTTTAGCATGTACTTTAGAAACTTCATTGAATAGATGCCAGAATAACTGATAGATATGGGTACAACTATATTTGTTGAAACCTTGAACATGGATTCCAACTAGTTTAAACTGATAATATAATTAATTTTAATGTAGATTATATTAGACCACTTTTTAATCAGTTCTAAATCTTTGGACTGAAACTAAATCTTATTTGAGATTTTTGCCAAAGTTGCCAAAAATAATCTATATAATATTGTACTTAAACCAAGAAAAACCCCAAATTATACAAATATTTTTGTAATGATGCAATAATTGTTTTGTTAATTTAAAAGTGCTTATCAAGCCAATTAATTTAAATATGTGAATGTGGTACATTTTATTTCTATACATTTTTACATGATATAAAAGGAAACATTACTTACAGAATATTATTATACTTTAATGTATGTTTACTTTATATAATCTGAGACTAATAAATTGCCATCACTGAAGCTTATCTCTTAGGGCCTAGCAAGCACAGTTATCACCATCCCTGTTACGACCATTGTCATTGGCATTGAGCTTGATTTGATCAGGGAACTCGTTGTACAGCTCTGCTTCTGTTTCCTGGGCCAAAGCATTCCGAGCTATGGTCTGGAATGCAAGCTCCACATTGACAGCCTCTTTGGCACTTGTTTCAAAGTAGGGAATATCATTTTTACTTTGACACCATTGTTGTGCACGCTTGGCTGAAACAGCGCGATTGTCCAGGTCCACCTTGTTGCCCAGAATGACGAATGGGAAGTTGTCAGGATCTCGTGGCGACGCTTGTATCAAAAATTCGTCCCTCCAACTTTCCAAGGACTTGAACGTGTTGGGGGCAGTTACGTCAAACACTAAGACGCAACAATCCGCCCCACGATAAAACGCCACTCCTAAAGATTGGAACCGCTCTTGACCAGCAGTATCCCAAATCTGCATTGTGACGATTCGATCATCGACGATTACTTCTTTCGTGAGAAAATCTGCGCCTATTGTTGCCTTGTACTGGTTGGAAAATTTCTTGTTGACAAACTGATTCATAAGCGAAGTTTTGCCCACACCGCTGTCGCCAAGGATGATTACCTTCAGCAGTACCTTTTTTCTCGATGACATTTTACACAGAAATTTATAAAACCGTGGAAAATTACAAAATAATCACACTCTTTGTCTGCACTTTTGACATAAAACGAAATTGATAAATGCGTCACCTGTTTTTCGTTCGTGGCTAGTGTATTTCGATGCAGTGTTGCCAACCCTACCTAATTTCAGAAAATTAGTAGAATATGTGCCAAAAATCGGTAGAAATTGGTAGAATCCAAAATGAAAAATAGGTAGATCTACCACCTTAATTTAGTAGGTGTTTTTCAAAAAATTCAGTTATAAAGTCGCGATCATACGTACGTAGGTCTGCCACTTTATTGACATTTTTGATATACTCGACTGCGGTGTGAGCACTGAACGCCCAACCACACGCACAGAAAAGTACGCGCAGGCCGGGCTCGCAGGTACTAGCAAGTCGAATATCGTAATATCGTTCAAGCCGCGCTCAGGCCGCGCCGTGGGGTTTGCGGGAAGAAGTGTGAGCGTGTGTTATGCGCCTACCACACGCTCACACTTCCCCATGGGTTTACTTGCGCAAACTGGCTTGAACGCGGAGCACTATGCGTGTGGTTGGGAAAACTGAATAACGCGCAAACCCCACGGCGCGGTATGAGCGCGGCTTGAACGAACGGCCTGCGCGTACTTTTCTGTGCGTGTGGTTGGGTGTTCAGTGCTCACACCGCAGTCGAGTAGGTATATCAAAAATGTAATTTAAAAAATGGCATACCTACGTACGTGATCGCGACTTTTTAACTGAACTTTTAAGTCTATATAAATCCCTGCCTGCAATTTGGAAAATTAAATCGAAGGATTAAAGAAATAGTTCTTCACTGGGAAACGTTGTTTACACGACGACGATTTTGACAAAAATGAGGCCTGCGCGTACTTCACTGAGCGTGTGGTAGCGCCGGGAGCGTTCAGTTTTTTCGTGAGGTAAGCACGCGCAGGCCCGGACTGTGGTAAAGTGTGTGCGTGTAGTAGGCCCATTAGAAACCTCTATGTCGTCTATTCGCCATTAGACGACATAGAAATGACATTTTTGATATACTCGACTGCGGTGTGACCACTGAACGCCCAACCACACGCACAGAAAAGTACGCGCAGGCCGTTCGTTCAAGCCGCGCTCAGGCCGCGCCGTGGGGTTTGCGCGGGGCTTGCGCGTGATTCAGTTTTCCCAACCACACGCACAGTGCTCCGCGTTCAAGCCAGTTTGCGCAAGTAAACCCATGGGGAAGTGTGAGCGTGTGGTAGGCGCATAAACTATTTTTTCTCAAAGCCAATCGTTTGTAGACACTAGTAAAGTGGTAGGTAAAATGTTGAAAATCTAAAAAAAAAATTATGCTTTAGATCGCAATGAAAACTTTCGACCAAAATGGTTTGAACGGTATTAACTAATAGTTTTTGAAATATAGCACATTTAAAAAACCGCAAATCTAACTTTGTCATTAATACAAACACTGTGAAAAACAAACTTATCCATAACTTATCACAAAATATGATTTTCTGTTTGCGCTATAGCAAGAAATAATAAAAATTAACCCCTTACTGCATGGATTTTTTGATTGGGACGACAAAAATATATGAAGTAGTATGACCCCAAGACCCTTTGTTCTCATATTATTACATTCGCAAAATATTATATTCGCAAAATATTATATTCTCGAATTATTATATTCTCAAAATATTACACAAAGAACAATCACAGCGAAAAATGTTTTTAATTTAAGCGGAAACAATAATAAATATTTGACATCATCACATAGGTTATTCATCATCAGCCTATAATGTTCCCACTGCAGGGACTCAGGCCTCCTCTCTAGGAGAGGGATGGGCTATAATCCACCACACGGGCCCAGTGCGGATTGGCCATAAGTTATTCATCACATATATTTGTCTCGGATGGGAATCAAACCTACAACCCCTTTTTTAAGGTTTTTGATCCCGCACGGATCAAATATTTGTGTGGTCTACAGATAGTTGTTTCGGGTCTGGGTATTTGTGTATGTGAGTTTAAATGTTTGTGAACGCACCCACGATACAGGAGAAATTCCTAGTGTGGGCAACGTTTTTTAAAAAAAAAAAAACCTACCTTCTGTAAAATAAATCTAACTAATGATTTTATATCACCGTAGTAGGTAATCCTGAAGATATGCATTAATATAATATTATGTGCACTTCAATATTATTGAAGTTTTAATAGATAAACTCTTTTTGCTAGTAGTTCCTGTCAGATTACAATGAAAAACCTGTTTTTTTTCTCCTCTCGGGCCGTGAGCTCCGAGTGCTCAAAGCCTGTTTAAGAAAATTTCCAAACGCTTAGTTGACGCTTCTCGTGACCCAAGGGCTGGCTTTTATCTTGGCCAGAGGCTAAGTGTTGCCATACAACGAGGCAATGCCGCCAGTCTTTTGGGCACATTACCGGCTGACAGCGTTGAGGAGCAGTATTGTAAACTTGTATGCACTTGATCACTCGGGATTTGTTTAGTTTCGGTTATTATTATTTATATTTTAATAATGATAAATGCAAATAATTTTGCATTATTGTGTGATACTGCAATTATTTTTTATTTTAATATTGGATTACGTTCGAAAGTGTTTCCATGATGACTAGGTGTTGGAATAAAGAGATTTTGATTTAAATAAATTCATTTTTATTTTTCACTGTGTTTGATTGTACTTCTAATATTTTGAGAATATAATAATTTGAGAATATAATATTTTGCGAATATAATATTTTGCGAATGTAATAATATGAGAACAAAGGCCCAAGACACCCCACATAAAATATTTTAAAAAATCTATGCCAAGTATTTTTGAAAATATTTACCAAAAACTTTCAATGCCAAATATGGCATTATATGCAGTTCAAGGTTTATTTTAAAGTTTGCCAAATATGTCATTGTATGCAGAATTAGCTGGCAAAATAAAAATTTAAGATCAAAATGAGAATTTAGGTACAGGTAATATCAGATAAAGGAAGGATTCTGGTATAAGCTGGTGATAGATTGCATATGCGTAGGGAAAGATAGAATTAAATGAAAAAAACGCGTATATTTACTTATGTTTTATTTTATTTAATGAAAGTATTAGGAAACCTTTTATTTCATTTGTGAGGCTAATATCTCCTAGAAAGGTGTAATTGTCTTCGCTATACTGCCGCTGACCAGTTTCCCATTTATAATAATGTCTTCTTAGAAGTTCCCTTTGTTACCCCCCCCGCCCCCCCCCCCCCTTGTCGACTTGTTGAAGGCTGGTCGCTTTGATCTTCAAATTCAATATCTGACTGTGAATCTACGTCACTATCTTCAGTTCATCGGACTCAGACAAATATAACGGGTCCGATCCACGATTACCTCTCCATTCCGTATCTTCATCAGAAAGCTCTTCGTCTTCACTCACATCTGGAATGTTGAGTACATGCACTTGTTTCTGTCTTGGCATTGTTGTTCATAAACTGTTGGGGAAAAAAGCGTAAGGTGCAAAATAAACAAGTGAGCAAGCCTAATCAAACCAAGGAAACACAAAAAAATATTGTATTATAATATTTCCTATTTGGCAGAATTGCATGCTATCCCATATATGGTTTTCTCATTTCTGTTGACATTCTGCATACAATCCCATATCTGCCAAACAGTTTTTCCTGCGACTGCATACTATCCCATATATGGGTACTAACTTTAGCAACAAAAATATTTGCAATCATTCATGCGAATCTAGTTCTTTTTTGCCTATTGTCTTTCAATAAATGCCTATTGTATGCAAAATAATTGTCGTAGCCGTATATCGTGAAAATCCCTGCAAAAATACCCCAAAAGCTGAGTCCACTTACCTCTTGTCGACCGTTGGGAAACAAACTGCCAAATTCTTCTATTGTACTAGTGCTGGACACCATTTTTTTTACAAACGTCAAATAATATTACCGGTTTTTGATTTAAGAGTTGCAAGAAGGAAAAAAAATGTGCCAAATTTAAATGACGTGACAAAAACCCTCGATGCCAGATATGTCATGCTATGCAGTAAGGGGGAAGCCCCCTTTAATTTTTATTATTTCTTGCTATGGTGCGTATAAAATTTCGATGGTACTGAACCCGTCATGTGCAAGTCAGCAAGTTCGACTTGCACTTTTTACTTTTAGATAATTTTAGCGGTTCTTTCGAAAGGCTTCAAATCTTCAATACCTATGTCATCTAGTGAAGTTTGTTCAGACGGTTTTAGCGGTTTTTTTTTGGGACAGAATTCAAGATGTCGCCACGGTTTCAAAAGCTTATTGTGTGTGAGCTTTGTGTGAGTGACTACATAATAAAAAAAAATAGAAGTCATAAACCAAGGTGTACTCTTTGATCTTTGTAAAGACAGCAGGAGTGCGATTCTGATGGGGTGGATATCAATATAACATTGTATTGAAAATAAATTACTTTTATTCAGAACTATTTCGGCTGACAATATACTTGACACACAACAAACATGACACTACAAATATTTTCTATTCATGGTCTCTTTGGTTTAACCGAGAGTGCGGTGGCCAGTACTCACACTCCTCTTCACGGCACTATCGTGTTCATTCGGAGACTCCTAGGCTGCTTCGCAGTTTCATCAGTCGTGGACCTGCTAGAGCCTTGGTTAGAAGGTCTGCTTCCATGTCTTCAGTTCGCAGATATATGATGTTTATTACTCCTTCTTGGATACAGTTCCTGATGAAGTGCATTTTCAGATCAATATGCTTTGACTTGGAAGTCACCATCTGGTTCTTACTTAGCTTAATGGCTGCTTGATTGTCATTCAGGATGACTATGTGTTCGTAGCTAGCGCCTAGATCTTTGTAGAGACTTTTCAAGTGTATTGCTTCTTTTGCAGCTTCAGTCAGAGCTATATATTCTGCCTCGGCCGTCGACAGCGCAATGCTTTTCTGTTTCTTTGACATCCAAGTTATGGCCGTTCCAGCAAATTTGAAGCAATATCCTGAAAAAGATTTTCTGTCAAGCTTGCAAGCGCCCCAATCTGCATCTGCCATTCCATACAGGTCTTGTCCTGTTTTATTGAATGTTAAGCCGACGTTTTTGGTGGCCTTTAGGTACCGGAGTACTCTCTTGGCGCTCTTGAAGTGTTCTTCATTATAGCAGTCGTTAAACTGTGATAGGTAGCTGATTGCGAACATTATGTCTGGGCGAGTTGCTACTGCCATGTACATTAGTGTTCCTATCAGGTTTTTGTATGGAAGATGCTGTGATTCATTTTTGTCCCCCTTTTCCAATTTGAGTCCAGGCTCCATAGGGGTGGACACTGTTTTGCAGTCTACCATCTTAAATTTTTCAAGGGTATCTTCGATGAACTTTTGTTGGTGTAACTTTATTTCATCCCCATTGTAAGTTACATCTAAGCCTATGAGCCTTTTCGGTCTCCCCAAATCTTTGAATTCAAATTTAGAATTTAGTAGGTCTTTAACTTTCTTCAATGCTTTTGGACACGAGTAGGCAATTAATAAATCGTCGACATAGATTGCAATAATAATCTTTACTCCTCTTTTCTCCAGGATGTATATACACGGGTCGGCTTCAGACGCTCGAAACCCTATGTTCTTCAATTCTTTGTCGAGTTTTATATACCACTGCCTCCCTGCCTGCTTGAGTCCGTACAATGCTTTAATAAGATAACACACTTTTTCTTTTGGAACGCTTTTTATGTCTCTTAGCATGTCTCTGGTTTTATTGTAAATCGTTAAATCCTCTTTCGTACTTTCATCGACCATTATCTCTAATATGTATTCTTCTAAATGGTCAGGGTATTTCATCATAATCTTTTCTTCTAGTATGCCGTTTAGGTACGCAGTTGTTACGTCCATTTGGTTCAGTTTTAACCCTTCTTCTGCGGCTATACCAATAACAGATCTGATCGAGCTTAACTTTGCTACAGGCGCGTAAGTTTCGTTGAAATCTATACCTGGTCGCTGCGTGAAACCGCGTGCTACAAGTCTGGCTTTTCTTATGATGTTGTCATCAGGTCCTATTTTATTTCTTAAAACCATCTTGTAGTCTACGACTTTCATGTCATTGCTTTTCTTTTCCTGTATTTTCCAGGTTCCGTTTTTGACATGTGCTCTGATTTCAGCTTTGATGGCATCATGCCAGTATTCATCGTTTCCGTTTTCAATTTCATCAGACAGGTAAGTCATTTCCGTGAGTGAATGACTTTCTTCGAGATTGCGTAATTCATAATCCTTAGTCCACGCTGGTGGGTGCCTTTCTCTTTGGGGCCTCCAATTTTCAGGTGCTTCTAAGGTCTCAGATGCGTCATCGAAAGAATCGATTTCATTTACTCCATCATTTTGACTTTCAGTATTTTGTAAAGATTTTGTATTATTCTGTCTAGTGAATTCAATTTCTATTTGCTGTTTACATTTGTGAAGTTCTTTTTCTTTTACAAGGTTATCATAGCTCGTGTCTTCTTTTTGAAAGTACATCTTGTCTATGACCTTGATGTCCCTGCTCGTCACTACATCGTCATCTTCAGGTATGTAAACTCTATACCCTTTTGACGTTAGCGAGTATCCCATGAATATGCCCTCCTTGGTTTTTTCTGTTAGCTTTGCTCGTCTGTTCTTTTTCAGGACGAAGGTCTTTCTACCGAAAACTTCAAGATGATTGCCAGACGGTGTTCGGCCTGTCCACCTCGTGAACGGTATATCACCATCTAATGCTTTTGAAGGGCTACGGTTTATGAGATAGTTTGCCGTAGATATCGCTTCCGCCCAGAGTTTTTTAGGAGCATTAGCTTCGATCAACAGGCACCTAGCTTTGTCTAGCAAGGATCTGTTCTTCCTCTCACTAATCCCATTTTGCTGTGGGGTGTAGACAGTGGTCAATCTTCTTTGGATGCCATGTAGTTTGAGGAAATCATCGAACTCCTTGTTACGATATTCAGTGCCGTTGTCGGATTGCAGGTGTTTTATTCTTTTGTTGTGGAACGTTTCGACTTCATTTTTATATTGCTTGAAACAATTGAATACGTCACTTTTCTTCTTTATGAAATAGACGTGGCAATAACGGGTAAAGTCGTCTATGAATGTGACGTAATATCTTGAGCCTGCAAGTGTCTCACACTCAAAAGGTTCACAAACGTCGCTGTGAATTATTTCCAGTTCTTGCGTCGTGTAGAGATCACCATGTATTGTGAAAGGTAATCTTGATAGCTTGCCTTTAATGCAGGTTTCACATGTTTCCAATTTTTCTTTGTTGATGTTCAATCCGTACATTAGGTCATTCGTAGCCATCTTGATCAGATCCTTTTCACTTATATGGCCAAGTTTACGATGCCATTCCATGATGTCATCTTTTTCTCCTCTTCGTGTGTGGTTTGCAGTCTCTTTCTTAAATTCAAGGTAGTAAAGTCCATCTTTTCTTTGTGCTGTCAGTGCTACTTCACCACTTTTTCCTATGATATAGGCTTTGTCTTTTTCAAAAACTACTTTGTTGCCTCTGTCGGCTATTTTGCCTACAGACAGAAGGTTGACTGACACATCAGGAACAAATAAGGTATCGTTGATGGTATAATCTACCATATCTACGGTGATTTTTACTTTCCCCTTGCCTTCAATTTTGCTCGTGTGCTTCTTCGATGCCAGCTTTAGGATACCATTATCAGGGGTCATGGTGGAAAATTTTGTTTTTTCACCACACATATGAGATGAACAGCCGCTATCTAGACACCATACATTTTCATTGGTGTTTTTGTTTGCGGTATTCAGGCAGATGTTGAAGTTCTTGCCTTGAAGTTTTCTTTCAAAGTTTGTTTTCTCATTTTTCTTTTTATTTCCCCAGCACACTTCAGTGGCGTGGCCCTTTTTCTTACAGTTCTTGCAAAACGGTTTTATTTTGTTCTTTTTAGAAAAATACGCATCTGATGAGCTCTCGGGCTGTTCACCAACATTCCTTGCTTGACTTTCTTCCAGAATTTTTATTTTTAAATCGTCAGGATCGGGCAATGTGTCCCTTGATTCGATGGCGATACGAAAGTTTTCAAAATTTGTTGGCAGACTGTATAACATCATTATACTGAGCAGTTCCCGTGGTATCTTTAAGTCCATATCCGCGAGCTTGTCGACTATATCCATGAAGTTATTTAAGTGGTCGCGGATATCTTCCTCATTAGTCATGCGCTTTAAAACCAGTTGCTTTAATAAAGTTGCCTTTCTTGCGGGCCCAGTGCTCTGGTAAATGGCTTTTAACTTGTCCCAAACAGCTTTAGCTGACGTACAGATCTTTATTTGTTTTAACTCCGATGGTGACAAAAGAAGAAAAATTTCTGCTCTTGCCTTTAAGTCTTCCTTCTCGTACGCCGCTGTCGCCGCCGCATCTGCATTTAGCGATAATGTTTTTTCGCCGCTGACGATTTCCCAATAGTCATTTTTTATGAGGACGGCCTGGGCTTGTAAGGACCAGGTGTCATAATTGGATTTTGTCAATAGCTCTATATTGCGGACGGATGCCATTTCCTTTTTTCTTTGGTCAACCACGCTCTGCTACCAATTGATGGGGTGGATATCAATATAACATTGTATTGAAAATAAATTACTTTTATTCAGAACTATTTCGGCTGACAATATACTTGACACACAACAAACATGACACTACAAATATTTTCTATTCATGGTCTCTTTGGTTTAACCGAGAGTGCGGTGGCCAGTACTCACAGATTCATTAAGGCACAACATCTTTACAACCAAGAAATCATCGTTGAAACACAGCCGAAAACAGCGTGTTTCAACGATGATTTCTTGGTTGTAAGGATGTTGTGCCCTATTGAATCGCACTCCAGGAAGCAAATAACCTTCCTTTTAGGCTTCGCCGCAGTCGGGTAAAAATAAAATAAAATTATTCATTCATAACTTCATTCACAGATTATGTTCAACCATGAAGTTATAGATAAATATGGAGACCACACTTCGAATACCTACTTGAAGCAAAACTTAACCCTTAAATTGGCAAATGAAATTATTTCTAAAATTTAATGTTTTTTTGTTATTTCCTGGTTTATTATGATACCAGAAGACTGAAAAAAATTGTGAAAAAAATCTGAATATTACAGTTTTCGCGAAATTCGATGTACTACCGGGAGTACATTGCCAACTATAGTGTGAAATATGTTTCTTGTATTTGTACTACATGGAGCAAAAAGTGACGATTGAAACCTACTTGCGTTTAGATCTAGAGATCGGCACAGGTGAAGATTCCAATGTGCTATGGAACTGGTGACAGTAGAAGTTCTACAGATGGAGTAGATAATGGTTGAATTTAATTTCATGTTGGCATGGCATTATAATATTGATGGATGAATACGGAAAAACCTCTTGAAGCATTGGTGTAAGGAGTACGTTACAACGTTGTATGTGTATTTGACTTTGAAAGACTGAACATTCATAGTGGGTGAGAATTGAGCTTGGTGGAGGAAGTGTGATTCATCATCAAAACAAGAACTGTCATCGGATCATGCATTTTCTTTCGGGATCAAAGCTTGAATTTATATGATTGTGTCAGGTTCAAGTGCTGCAAGAAAAGAGAAAATAACATGCTATACGACGTAAAATGGATATCATTATATATCAAAAACAAACAAAAAAACCTCTTTTGTATTTCTTTGTATACTTGGCAATGTACTTTGTGTATACCGAAGTCTATTTTGCGCGTACTTGGCAACGGTATTCAGGGAGTACACACAAAGTTTCAAACTCATAAAATTGCAATTACGTAATTTACACATAAAATTATGGACGATTGATGTTGTTTATAATGTCCCTGTGCAATGTAAAGCCTAATAACCACAAGTCCTAACCAAAAAAGCGCAGAAAAACTTAAAAAGGTTTCATGTGACACTGAGACGTCAGACAGCTTCGAAGATATTTTGAATTTGACGGATAATTATTGATTTTATCACATCCTAATATTTTATCTACTAAAATACACAATTATTGCAAGCTAAAAATGATAAAAATAGGTATTTTTTTTATATTACTACCACAATTGATGTTTTCAAAGTGTATGTCTTTGGTGGAGTACTCTGCCAATTTAAGGGTTAATGCATCTCTATCTCGCTCTCTGTGGGCTGACCCTCTCTTTCTAAGTAGGGTAACCTTTATTTTATTTTACCTAGGACATTAGTAGTTCCTTTTCATAACTTGTGTTTGATTAAATTAATATATCCACATCTCTGTTCAAATCTAGATTGATGAAAGATGCCAATGATAAATTACGAAAGAAGCCGTTTGCTTACAGTGTGAAAGTTCCTGATTTTTTTTGGCAGTTTGTCATTTTCAATCACGCAAAAAAGTCTTAGTTCGTATACGTACGTAATTTCGCACAGAAATAGAATATAGACCATGGCCAGTATAAAAGTTTAGTTCCTGTAGCAATACGAAATTAATGATCTTCTATCTATCTATCTATATAAATAAAAAGAGAAGTCCTGACAGACTGACTCATCAACGCCCAGCCCAAACCCTTGGACCTAGAAAGCTGAAATTTTGCACAGAGGTTCCCTTTATAATCTAGACAAGGAATAAGGAAGGATTTTTTGAAATTCAACCCCTAAGGGAGTTAAATAGGGGATGAAAGTTTGTATGGAAAATCGCCATTTTCACGCGGGCGAAGCCGCTGGCAAAAGCTAGTAAATCATAATGACAGAAGAGGTGGTGACACGACCACGGTGGTTGCCTACCGCAAGGGCTGGTGGGGTGGCTCAAGATAATGAATCTGGAAGGATTTGGGAGAGATTTTTGCCCAGTACAACTCTTACTATAAAATCATGAAATCGCAAAAAAGAAATTAGATGTTTCTTTTATTTTGTAGACTAATGAAAATGTGTTGACTTAAAATGGATTTAAATTTTAATTTAAACTACTTAACTTACTTCGCTGTTGACCTAAAACCAGAAGAGTGTGAAATCAGAACATAATAAATATAAGATGTATTTTTTTTAAAGATTTCTGGGTAAGTCAGTGTTAAGGTTTTTTACCACTGTGGAAATTTTAATATTATGTATTTTCATCTAAATACGGGGCTATAATAGGAACGGTAATACATATGTATAAAATCTCAAAAAGAAACAAAAACACTTTCTAAATTAAAATCATTTTATTATAATATTTTCTATTATATTACGAAGACATGTCCTGATTTTTTTAGTCTGTCGTAAAACTATTTGCTTAAGAATCTTAGATTTCTTCTGCAGTATTTTTTCTTCAGTTGATTTTATTTACACCTGTACGCCCCTACCAATCTTCGTAGAGACCTGGGCTTCGCTGTTGACCTAAAACCAGAAGAGTGTGAAATCAGAACATAATTTTATATTATTCATTACATTTACTGTATTATTTAAATAGTAATTGGCTATTTGACTACTGTTAAAAATTCACGAAAATGTTATGTTATTTCAAAGAACTAACAGAAATAACACGGTGTGTGAAAAAAGTAATAAAATGTAATAAAGCGAGTATGATAATGACTATATAATTAATGAAGGTCCCACGGAAAGTCCCAGATATATCCCCAATATGGTCACACTACTTCAGTATGACTCCTTAAAAACAAAAACAAATAAAATTGCAGAAAGTCCATGAAATTCAATGTAAAACTGTTTGGTCTTTACATAGTTATCTAAGTTATCATTGACTAAATCATAGGTCAAGCTTTTATGAAGTAATTAATTGAAAATACAAAGAAATATGCAGAAATATGTTTACAATTATTCAGTGTCAAAAATCCCGATTTAAACACTTACGCGTGAAATCTTATATCACCTCCTGGACACCACGTACTACCACAACCACGCACTACACAAGTTTGCACCATTTTCTCAATTATAACTTTGATTACAGGCAAATATCTCAAACGAAACTGTGAACCGCAAAGTAAACAACCGCCATATTGGTACGATTTACATGTTGACATGTGGGGCCAATGTTGCCACATTACCACATCCTTAAGAAATGGGAAAATAATTCACTGATTCGCCAACCTTGTCAAGCATTCGTGAAATACTATTTTGGAATTTTAATTTCAGTAATCTTAGTTTAGCTTTTTATTTATTAGCACATTATTTGACAGTATTTAACTTCTGATTACATTTGTGTGGTGACTCTTTTAAAAAATGAATAAGGAGATTTTAATAACGAGATAGCAATACTATCGTCCACCTTAGAAAGAGAGGTCAGCCCACAGAGAGTGAGATAGAGAATCGTAGGTATTTGACTCAAACTTTTGTTCTAAGTGTGGCCTCCATATTTATCTATAACTTCATGTGTTCAACCATTGTTCAACTCTTCACATCAATTTCGTTCGTTCATAGTTGTTCGTTCGTTTGATTGGTCTGTCTGCGCTGATTTCTGTGTGATTCATGAGTTTTTCAGAAATTATTATTCTAATTTCAATAACTGTATATTTTTCACTTTTTGTAGTGCAAAATGAGAAAGTACTAAAAGTGATGACTTCGTGTTCCTTCGTTACATAAAATTATAATAGTTCGTTGAACCGAAAGGAAAAGAAGGTAAGGGTTAGATCGTGTTGTAAAGATGATCCGATATGCTGCTCCAATTTGTGACTTTGATTTAACTTTTAATATATTTTAGATGGAGAATAACTTGAGCCGTAGTGGCAGCCGATCGAGCTCCGTATGTGAGCTGGAAAAGGACTTCAGCGATATTGAAATTATGAAAACTAGGACGAACCGACGTAACGTACTGCTCCGAACGCCAGCCGCGCGGAAAGCAAAACGAGTCAGATTTTTTAGAAATGGTGATAAATTCTATTCAGGAGTCATTATTCCAGTCTTGCCAGAGAGATACAGGTTCGTAATATGCCTTTAATACTTCAGAAAACACTGACAAAGTTTAGTTCTTGTTGGAAAATGTTTGGAGCACTTTCACTTTTTATAAAGGTACCTATAGCTGAATATTCTAAATTAGATGTCTTTAAAGTATTTAAGTAAGTAGTTCCAGTTCAATTGTGAAATAAGAAGCAATGTGCAATTGTTGATACCAGGTAAATTGCATGTTAGCAATACTGTAGCTTGGTGTTTTTGTGTCATCCAGCTGATTTATGTGATTATTAAGTGCATATTTATCATTACAGGGTGAAAAACAGACACACTTCATTATTCTGATTAGTCTAAATTGTTTACAATTTGATTACCTAGTTGTTTGTCAGATAAAGTGTTCACAGCTGTTATAGAAAATTAAGTAGTTATAAACTATATTATTACGACTTAGTTATCAATAAACACATTAATGAATATCTTATATTGAGATCATATCTTACTTATACCTGTTTAAGTTAAGAACATAAAATTATAGTGAACCTGAATAGATACTTTAAAGCAAAGTTTAATGAGGAAAGTGTTTTAACAGCTGAATATATCTTTAATAGGGATATTTTTTGTTGTTATCTAATACTAATAACATCCACAATTCTACTAACCTATGCAGTCTAGTTCATGTTGATTGCACACTTGTTGTAATCGGTGAAATAAGCAACAATAATTATACTATCAAGGTTGTACAGGATGCTATGATAATTGGCTGATTGTAATTTTGCCTTTCCTTCCCGTGATGTTTAAATATCCTACTGATTCTGATTTCAAATAAATGCTAATTAATAGTTCAAAAAGAAGCAAGCATACTTGCCTTCCCACTAACTTTATGAGGTTTTGTTTGCTTTCTAATTTTCTATGCATTTTGTGTTAAAATTTAGAACTGAGTCACATTGAACTGAATTCCACTAACACAATTATCATAGATATTTTTAATAGATACAAAACATGCAAATCAGAATTATGGTTTCTGCAAAACATTCTTAAACTTCTGACTATTAAACTATACAAATGTAACATACAACCTATTTAAACATGTTGATTAAACAAAGTTTTTGTGAAAAATGACTAACTTCATCTTTTTGACTGGCAATCCAACAATGCCTTTATAATGTATCATCATCAGCCTACAGCAATCCACTGCGGAACATAGGCCTCTTCAATCACACGCAACTCAACTAAAAACTCAGCAACTCTCATCCTTTTTATGTATAGTTAATTTGAAATAGATGGTATTAGTTTTGACCTCACAATATCGGTTTTGACCCAACATATTCTATATTATTTTGTATTTCTGATTACAGGTCCTTTGATAGTCTCACAGCAGATTTAACAAGGGTATTAGTTGACAATGTAACTCTGCCAAGTGGTGTGAGGGCAATATATTCACTTGAGGGTAGAAAAGTAAGTTTTACTCATATACACATTTCAGATCCCTTTCTATATTATGATATTTTAAACTCTTGTATTAAAATAAAACATATTTTTCTACTACTTTCACAGATAGGTAAACTGGATGATCTAGAGGATGGGCAATCATATGTCTGTAGTGGATTTGGTGAGCCCTTCAAACGTCTAGATTATGAAGCCAGTGCAGTCACCCCTCAATCATTCAGACTGAGTGGCCCCGAGTCTCTGAGTGACAGCTCAAGTCCGTCCCCAGCCAGGGCTAATAACCGATTGTCCCGGTATTTGCAGGTATAGCGAATTGAAAACAAATCAGTAACCTTGTTGGTCATGCTTGAATTTTATTTCAATTTTCCTTGATTCTATAATAGTTTCAATATTTCAGGCAAATGGTAGTAGTACTACTGGCAACGGGACAGCACGAGTTAGCCCCGCTGGGGACAATGTAGTCCGACCACGCATAGTTACTATTATTAGAAATGGAGTTAAACCACGAAAGGTAACATATCAATTTTGTTTATCTATTAACACACAACATGTCACACCCTGATTACAAATTAAGATAAATTATTTCCAAGCATGTTAGAGCCTATGATAAATCCATTCATTATGAATCAATGTATATACCTAAGTGTAAGTGACTGAACTGACTTACGTAGTATGACAAAAAACAGGAAAATAGGTTTTATTATTATGTTAAATTACACACTATATTAAAAACCCACTTATATTATTATCTGTTCAAAGCAATGTTTGTCCGCAGGTGTGCAGATTGTTATTAAACAAACGAAACAGCCCCACTTTGGAACACGCACTAGCCGCCATTACGGAATGTGTTAAATTAGATACAGGTTGTGTCCGCAAGGTCTTTACGAGAACTGGCTCCGTAGTCACAGCGTTAAACCAATTCTTTGAAGTTGAAGATGTGTTCTTTGCTTATGGAAATGAGAGGTACTCTTTCAACAATAATAGAAAACCCTTGTTCAGTATACATTCCAGTTAACTAACTTATGGATATTTTATTCTCAGGGTTAACCAAGAAGACTTTGAATTGGAATTCGAAGAAAATAAGGCAGTGCTACAATGTAGAAAAACTCCTATATCAAGAAATTCGAGGTCTGTTATCTATCATGTTTAGTAACTCGGAAATTTAATCATTTATATTTATTATCCTTGTAAGCAATAGAAATACATACTCATAACACAAAGTAACTACTAAGTAAGTATTTTCCGCAAAAGTTATAGCAACAGATAGCACCGATACAGGGTGTAACAGAACAAGCTCAATATTATCTTCAGTAGTGATTCAGTAGACTATCTACTACCTAAGGAGTATGGGTCGAAAAACAACAAATCCCATATAAAATATCGCACTGACCGACACAATTAGTATGAAAAGTCGTTAGATGAAATTTTTATTTGCTTATTCTGTTACACCCAAAATCATCTTACCGAAACGAATTTCGGATTAGGACTAACTCATAGGGCGCATAGGGCAAGTCCTAATTTGACCCGAAGCGTGGGTCGAAAAACAATGAAAACCTATTTAAAATATCACATCGACTGCCGCAATTACTATGATAGGATAAGAGTCCAAGTATAAAATCATCTAAAACTACGTGTTCAACTCACAGGGCGGGTCCTAAACCGCGTATGCCAGTGAAAGCTGGTGGAGGTGCGGCGCGCGCAGCCAGTGAAGCCGGCGCAGGCGCCGCTGGAGACGCCGCAGATGAAACCGCGGGGCCCCTCCTCCCTCAACCTTTGAGACTCAAATACAGCGTCGGCAGAATCATAGGTAATATTCCGAACATTCAACAAGCATCACTCCATTTTCGTACCTGTTTTTCACTTCTTAATATTTCTATTTCCAATGTGTACTTGTCTTGTGTGTTATTTAAAAACCGGTCAGGGTATTTCAACCGCGATGCTCGATTTTTTTTGCTGTTTCCATGCCGCGTAAACGGTTGGTTCTGCCGTAGATGTTTACTTTATAGTTTACTTCCTAAATATTTTAATGACACATTTTTAAAATCTGACACGCTTTCAGAGTTTGTAATGTATAAGAAATTAAAAAAAAAGATCTTTTACAAAAATATTTTTTAACGTAATTTTGGGATTCATCTGACCGGTTTTTATTTTCTGTATATTTATACCAGCAATACTTTGTATATCATTATCGTACCATTTGTCATATCGATAATAGGTGACGGCAACTTCGCTGTTGTACGGATATGTAAAGACAAGACCACCGCGAAGGAATATGCCCTCAAAGTTATTGATAAGGCCAAGTGCAAAGGCAAGGAACACTATGTGGAGGCAGAGGTAACTTTATTATTACTATTAACTTTATTCACAATACAAACCAAGAGCTTTTAATAATGTCTCCAATCTTCAGCAGTTTTGCATTGCAATAAAATAATTTTAGCAAGAGACTATTTGCAAACTGCAGCTTTTAAAAATGTGTGACGTATTTTGCAGCTGTTTTTAGAGTAGAGAAAATATTTTGCAGCGTCGCGTGCGCTTAGACCTTTGATGTGATGCCAACAAACTTCTTATTTATTGACATTGCTAGATATTCGTGATTTTATAACAGAATTACTTTTCTCTTCAGGTTCGAGTCATGAGGAAGTTGTGTCATCCACGAATTGTCTCTCTTATCGAGGAACAGGATAGCCCTGAGTGGCTATTCCTTGTAATGGAATTAGTCAGTGGTGTGTATTTATTACTGTAATTAGGCCTTGTAATCTATCATTTCATCATTATTAATACTCCAATGATACCTAATAGAACATGGCTTTATTATTCTCATGTCACTTCGTTATTTATATTTTTAGGTGGAGACTTGTTTGATAGTATCGCGGCCGCTTCCAAATTCTCTGAGCCCCAAGCGCGTTTGCTAATCGGCCACCTAACATCTGCTATCGCATATCTACACTCGCTTTCTATAGTGCATCGTGACATCAAACCCGAGAATCTATTGGTAAGCTATCAACTAACACACCTTGGAAAATATTTAATTACTGCTCTTTTATTTAATTAATTAAAAAATATATATCACTAGCACTTCGCCCGCGACGTCGTCCGCGTGTAAATTATGTACTAAAACCTTCCTCGAGAATCACTATATATAGCCATTGTCGAAAACAGCATAAAAATCGGTGCAGTAGTTTTTGAGTTTATCGCGAACGGACACACAGACGCGGCGGAGGACTTTGTTTTCTAATATGTAGTGATTCTTTTAATTCTTGTAAATATCCGTCATAATTCATGTGTGTTTATTTCATTGCATATTTCACATTGTAAAAAAATATAATAATTATACTGATGATGGATTCTGTATCTTATAGTAGTACATATAGAGCATAATGTAATAATTGCGTAACGTGGATATATTTTCAGGTGGAAGTGGGTTCGGATGGCAGTATACGCGGCCTGAAGCTGGCTGACTTTGGCCTGGCAGTGGAAGTATGGCGGCCCCTGCACGCGGTCTGCGGTACTCCTACTTACGTAGCGCCCGAAATACTGCTCGAGACTGGATATGGATTAAAGGTATTAAAAAAAAAAACTTCTCAGGACATTTATGAATCGCCAGTTAGCTTTTATCTAAAGAATACATATTCTATTTACAAAAGCTGTGAAAACCGCCATTTATTCCACAAAAGAAAAGTATTTGACGATCGATAAATTGGTCCTTTATCGATTATGCTACTTACTATACCGTAGATTGTACCTCAAATGTACGTATTGCCTCATAATACTCGGAAACGTGCCATTCTCATTATTTTAAACAATACATTAGATACTATTGAAACCATTATGTAAACGTGGTTGTTGTAGATTAAGATAAAGATCTTTTCCCACCATTCTTTACTGTTCATTTGAACTTGAACTTTTAACTCAATTTTGTGGTATGTTATGGTCATGATGCTATACATCTAGTCACATGATATTATTTATTTTAGACTAATGTCCCTCTCCTAGAGGGGATGCCTGACTGAGTCCCTGCAGTGGGAACATTATAGGTTGATGATAATGATGAATGTCCCATCTGCTGCAGTGTCCCAGGTGTCCTTTTACCTGTATCCTTGACGACCTGAATAGCGTCTCTGTCCTGTCACTGAAATAAACGTGGCCACATTCTCGGCCCAACCGTGAATATGGAAGTAGTATCGATACGAGAAGAAGGCATGTCTGACATACCCAACAATGACGACATCTACCAATGCCGCACTGGGCTCGCGTAGTGGATTTTCCCTCTCACATAGAGGAGGCCTGAGTCACATAGAGGAGGCCTATGTCCCAGATATGGGAACATTCATAGCCTGATGATAAGAAGAAAACTAATTCTTCTCCGTTTCATTGCAGATCGATGTTTGGGCCGCTGGCGTTATCCTATACATCTTGCTGTGCGGCTTCCCGCCCTTTTCGTCTCCTGATGGTGATCAAGAGAAGTTGTTCGACGCGATTTTGTCGGCTCGTCTGGAGTTCCCTGCACCGCATTGGGAGCGCGTGTCTGCGGGTGCTATCGACCTCGTCGCTAATATGCTGCGTCCACAGCCCGAACTGCGTTTCGCTGCCGAAGACGTACTCGACCATGCTTGGATGGCGGTAAGTTGATTACACCGATAACCATTAATCACTACTGTCTTGTACTCTAGTCCGCTTATACATACACACAGTTAATTGTTTGAGTAAATATTTGATTATGGGGAACTGGGCGAAATAATCCACAACGAAAGGACTGATCGCCCGTCTGGTGTCTGCCGGCGTCCCCGAAGATAAATAGAAATATTTGATTGAGTGACTCAGTTCCGAAAAGCAGTTTCATCATATTCCTGCCCTTCTTGTCCCCTGTTACTTGAGGTCGGCGCATAACGTATTTTTGTTACATTTTCCTGTCAATCATGATGCTATCATTAACTCCTTTTTCTTTCATATCATTCCTCACACAATCCATCCATCACTTCCTTGGTTTTCCTCTCCCTCTATGAACATTTATATTCATCACTCTTTTAGTCTCATGAGTTTAAATAACGTAAATATTGTTGTTGACAGGATGATTATGACGAAAGCTGCGACTACCGCACGTGGTACGACGAGGACTCCTCATAGCTGGGCGAGTGCCGCCGTCAATCGGTGTCGGCGCCCTTGTGACGACGCGTTACCGGCCGAGCCGAGACTTGAGCTCATTCGAATCTACGCTACGGCTTCAGCGTTTAGTGCTGTTCTTGTCACAGCAATCAGCAATGTATGCCTTTCGATATGTTAACACCAATACCAAAGTTATTATTTAACATATTTTACTTAAAGATACTGCATGCATAAATAGTTTGTGTATTTATATATTGTTTGGTGCGAACTCCGGTGCAGTATTATTGTTTTGGTTTTGAATTATTGTTTTTTTTTTTCTTATAATGTAAGACAAATTCTTTAAATGATTTTCTTTCAGCGAAATATAATATGAATTAGAACTATCGGCGGTATTTTATGCGCCGTTATTGTATAGTGTTAGCATAGCTTGCCAAAATTTGAATGTTACAATACATTGGTGAAGCTTAGACTATCCTTAAAAATTTTAAATGTGGCTGCTCAACTGCTTGTATTTTTTTCGCGACTTTGACAGCCAGTGAGCAATATAATGTTATATTTCGCTTCTTGAATCAAACTGACAATTCTAAAGATCTCTAGATTTCTCTTACCGCTTTTTTAGCTATTCAGTTTTAGATTGAACTTTAGATTTAAAGAAATTATAATATTTAAAACGGATATTTTTATTTAACGATAACATTCTGTAATATACGAGTAATATATCTTATTTAATTATTTGAATGAATTCATATTTACAAGTGTAGAGCGCAAGTTAATTATAATGATTTTTGTATAAATATGAATTGCTTGTAGGCGTATATTCAATGCTATTGCTTCTATCATATCATAATCATATCATTCATTTCTTGATCAAAACATTCCCCTCTTGTAGAAACAAATCAAACAGTGACCATGTAAGACAGAATGTAATCTCTTTTACGTAATGGTAAAATTAAACCGCAAAAAAATGGTGCTAGCGACAGCGATAACATTTTTTATAAATGTAGTTAAGTAATGAACTAGTCCATGACACGAAACAATCTACTGATTGTTCAATGTGGACACACCTTTTGATATTTATATCTTATCAATTTCAATGATGTTTCTATAAGAAATGTCGCGGTTACAACGATCTAGCCATTACAATTGGCAGATTTAAAACGATTGGCAATGAGAGTTAGTGATATGAGCCTAGTAGTTGAGTTTAAAGTAGGTTGTGGCGTGAAATATATTAGGTATCCTTATTATTTAAAATGGTTGTATTAATGAAACGTTGGTCCCTGTTGCAGCACAACATGTATCAACCAACACAAGCAGTTCATAGCGTTTAACTTAACAGCCAATTGCTTAACGTAGAAAAGCCTAACTTATTTATAATTAGATAAGTGCCAAATTCATTTCATTATTGCGCTTATATGAATCATTAATTCACGCAGGTCGCAGCAATCAATGTTCCTCTCGAATATTTATAATGTAATTTTTTTTACTATCAATTAAGTTATTTTCATATAATATAGTAGTGTTAATATATCACTGAGCAACACCAAATGCAACCCACATTAGACTGAAATACATTCCTCCACAGTATGATGTGACACTGTAGCTTTCATCACAGTGTATTGAAAGATATAATAACTCTGTACCTAGTGATTGTTCTGTGTGTGTTTCCATTTTGTATTCTGTGGTTTTGTATTCCACGATTTTATGAAATTTTATAAAGAAATTTACTGTTGTGATTTATACATGATCAGAGTTGCCTAGATAGATACCCCAATTTTTAATGTGGACTAAGTATGAATATAAATTATGAAAGTTATCAATCGAAAATACACAGAAAATTCAAAAGATATAAAATAATGTATCTAAAAAAATACAGTCTCAATTCATTGCATGTCAGTCATAGTGATTCATAAAATTTTATAATGCATTTAGACATGATAATGTTCATTGATTAAATGAGAGAAATAAATAAATTTATAAAAAGTTGTAGTTTATTTTATTTACATATTATGAATCCTTATTATACAAATACTTTTATTACATTTTTATTTACTAAGTACATAACCACTTAACAAGAAGCCACTTGAAGCGTTCATCATGACTTCGGGATGAGTTCTGTCTGGCAGCACCTGAAAAGAATGCATTGAAACTGAGTAATGGCGATCACCTACTTACACATCTATACCTTTTCATGTAAATTCAGGAGATTTTTTTTTAGTAACATGTTTTAGTGAGTGACAAATTTAGTAATAGTCTGTTATGGAATGAGATGACGAGAAATAGGGAAGTATGGAAGAAGAAGAAGAAGACATGTTGCGCCGACCCCAAATGAATTGGGATATGGGCAGGAGAATGATGAGTCTGTTATGGAATGTGGCTGGTTACAGCAGTAAGAGCACTCGGCGCATCGGTGCGGCAAGATTTCAAATAGAGATATGTAGGAGTATCTGTCTGGAAACTTCCACATTATCTTGATAGATTGGTTGTATGGTTTTGTTTCATATATCATCTGCCTACTCTTTTTCCAAGTGTGTTAGAACCGGCTTCCAGTCTAACCGGGTGCAGCTGAATAGCAGTATTTTACTTGGAGTGACTTCCATAATCCAGTTAGTACTGTTTCTGTCATATACAGGGTAGCGCCGACAGTCAATTAAACTGCGTGTACCACATGACGTTCCCAGTCAACTTACAAAAATTTTACTGATTAACCAGTAGTTTAGTCACAGGACTTTTTTTTGGAGGGTGGAAATCATCAAATGACTCCTCCCTTCTGGGCAGAGCGGTAGGGGAGTGTCAGACTCTTACTGACTAAAAACCACCCATGTTCCTTGTGTCGAGCCCGCGGTATCTCTTTCGAACAACCCGCAGCCCTGTCGGGCGTCGGCCCTTGCGGGCCTCTTCCATGTTGCTGACATCTCTTTGAGGAGCGCGTGAAACACGAACGCACCGTCGACATGGCATATCGTCGTCATAAGACGGAAGGACGGCGAGCTAGCCCATTACTCACCGTCCACAGGCCCGCGCCTACGGTGGACGGAAGCCATCACGTGGCCCGCGACACCCGGAGCGTCTCCCGCGGCGGCTGGGACGAGAGGTTCTCTCCCTCTCACGTTCCGCCACCTCCTTCGCTAGCATCACTGCTTCGCAGAAGGAGGCGACGGCGTCCGGCGCCGCCAATCGCCGCTACGAGAGCACGGCGGGGCAGACCTCCACGGTGTGCTCCACCGGGTCCTCCGACCGATCCTCGCAATGGTAGCATCCGGGCGTTTCCGCCCGCCTGATTCGGTGCAAGTACCTCCCGAAACAACCGAGTCCGGTGAGGATCTGCGTCAGACGGAAGGTGAGGACGCCGTGGCGCCTCTCCAGCCGCTCCTTAAAGAGGGGACTTACTGCACGGGGTTGCGACAGTCGCTCTCTCCATGTCGCCATGAGATCGCACCGGAGGAGGTCTGTCGGCTGAGCGGTAATTTGCCGCGGGAACAGAGTTACCCCCCGGTGTAGCGCCTCCGCGCGCCATTCATGCAGGCGTGCGAGGACTATCGCCTCCAGATCCCATGGCGGCAATCCGGCAAAAAGGTTCGTCGCGTCGCCGGAGATCGTGCGGTACCCCCGGACCAGCCTTACGGCTACCACCTTTTGGGGCAGGTTCAGGTAGTGGGCGGCTCGCCGCCTCAAAGAACGTAGTCACAAGACCTTATGTTCCATTTTCTACATGATGCCCGACAGGTTAACGACCCCTGAACGGTATAAACACTTAACATTATGTTGCCAAGTTGTTTCTTCAAAAACCTTTGGTAAATTCGATGCAAATTATACCTAAGGTTAGTGAGCTACTCTCGTCCCAGCCGCCGCGGGAGGCGCTTCGGGTGTCGGGGGCCACGTGATGGGTTCCGGCCACCGTAGACGCGGGCCTGCTGTGGACGGTGATTACAGGGCCGTCTTAAGTCTATTCTGCGCCGGGGTGCGGGACTCAGCCTGCGCCCTCGTTTTTTTTAACACGCTTTTATTAGGTTGACCTGTAGGCTGTATGTATGTAACTATATGTAAGTACCTAATAAAATCTAAGAAAACTAATAGAACCATCTTCCAAAGATCGTAGCGTTATGAAAATTGGCTGTTGTATGTGATTTTAATGACAATACAATAACATGGTACTGTCGAGCTGATCTGATGATGGAGCCGGAAGATATGAACTGGAACTTCATGATGGATGATCGTATTATAGCCGTGTTTGGACTTGTTAGAAAGGTCTTGTAATGAACTTTGACCACGAAATGAACTTTGGCCACGATTAGGTTTAAAGGCCTGAATACAATAATATGGTACTATCGAGCTGATCTGATGATGGAGCCGGAAGATTTGAACTGGAACTTCATGATGGATATTAGCATACGATGTATATTGACGTGTTTTTTATTTACACTGCAGCGTGGCACGCGCGCGTTTTGTCTATACTTCTATACTAATATTTTACAGAAGTAAAGTTTGTGTGTTTGTATATTTGTTAAATTGTAAGGGGTAATCTCGGGATCTACTGAACCGATTTTAAAAATTCTTTCACCAATAGAAAGCCACATTATTGCAGAGTGTCATAGGCTAGGCTTTTTATCCCTGTATTCCCACGGGAACGGGATCTACGCGGGTGAAACCGCGGGACGTCCGCTAGTATTAAATAAAATTGTTATTTGTGTACCTAGTGTAGTAATGCGGTAGGACAAGCGCCGAAAGCGTAATAAAAGTAAAAAAAAATATTATTGCTGATGACTATTTTTTTTTTGCTTGCGCATACTTATTTACCTTATGTAACAAGTATATAAAACTGTGCAATGGCGTTAAGTTCAATCAATGAAAAATCCAAAAATTCAGCGCCCGACAGGCGCCCCCGGGCGCTCCGCGCACGTGTGCACCGCGCCCCTTGCACCCCCTGGTAAAGACGGCCCTGAGTAATGGGCTAACTCGCCGACCAGCCGTCGTCATGACGGCAACAGACCGTGTCGACGACGCGTTCGTGTTCCACGCGCGCCACAAAGAGATGTCAGCAAAGAGGGGCCCGCAAGGGCCGACGCCCGTCGGGGCTGCGGATTATCGAAAGAGATGACGTGGCCTCGGCACAAGGGCGAAGAAGGAACATGGGTTGGTTTTTAGTCAGTAGAAGTCTGACACTCCCCTTCGCTCTGCCCGAGAGCGAGGGGGCGGGTTATTTGAAGATTTTCCACCCACCAAAAAAAAAAAAAGTTTAGTGAGCTAATGTTTACAAATGGTTAACTTAATTGTGTTAACAGTTTTTTGCTGTTCAGTTTGTTTAAAAAATATATTTTTTAATTTGTATTAGGATTATTGATATTTGTAAAATGTTCCTATGAACTAGTATTACCAGTGTCACTGCTGCCTTGTATATATACAGTTTTAATTAATTAGAAATCCTCACCTGATAATTTCTCATCCAGGTACAGGACAGCTTCAGAGCAGCCACATTGCTTTGCATCTTCAATGACATATACAGCTGCTGCAATGGTTCTGCAACATTGTAGTATATCACAAAAGGCCTGCCTGGTTTCACAAATGTTACTAATTCATTGAAAATGTTTTGTGGGTCTTCTTTACATGCTATTACTAATGAATCCATTTTCGTATGCAGTAATTCTGAAGCAGCTATATTGTCAAAGTGCCATTTTGGCTTTTTATTTTCTCTTGGGGCCTCAGCAGTGTTGGTAACGTTGTCATCTTCACTAGGTTTATTCTCATTATCTTCTTGTTTGGTTTTTTTAGATTCATTCTCTTCTGAGTTGTCATAATTTTTTCTCTTCAAAGGATTTTCCTCATTCTCTTCCGAGTTGTCATCAGTTGTCCTCTTCAAGGGATTTTCCTCAGTGCCATTAGCTTCCTTTGCTGGATCTGTTGGACTATTAGTGTCACATCCTTGATAAAATTGTCTGAGTGCAGAATAAACATTGACTGAAACACATCTATTCATTTGTTCTTCTGGAAAGTTCATGGCTAACAGTGATTGTTTCTGTGACATATTACCTGGATGCATGTGTACTAATTTGCCAGTTGTATTTTCCCCAATAACACTCAACAACGCAGCAGCCACTAGGCCATTGGACCCAGAATCATACAACAAATGATTCCCTTCACAATGAATATTAACTGTTGTTATGATTTGCGATAATGTATCAATCCTCAAGTTTTGGATCTTATTTGGTTCAAGTTTGTACATAATTTCACTAATGATCCGAAGATTTGGTTTTACTACTTGAAAGTATTCAAAATACTTTTTCTCCTTTTTTCTCAAATACTTATCTTGTGAAAATTCAGTTTTATTGTGAAATGTGTTTGAGTTACTGATTAATGTTTCAACAATATCAGATGCTTTGTTAGAATCACTTTTTAGTGTCTCTATTTCAGCTGCTGACAACTTTTGTGAGCGTCCATCATCAAGTATGTTTCTGTTATCATTTCCAGATACTTTTATGTCAATTTCATCTTTTAATTTGATAGCTTCATCTGCAAGTTCTATTGTGAATTCTTTATTTTTCTTGTTCGTTTTAGGTATTAATTTAAAAACTGAGAAATATGGGGAGCCCTCTAATCCATTCAAATTAATAGTGTCTCTTCCCAAGGTAATCTTCGAGTCAGACTTATTAAATTTGTGTAATTTTTTATAGTTTTGTTTCTGGATGATAATGTAATCACCTATTTTTACTTCGTTGGCCATTCTGAGCCAAGTTTTTTAGAGGTTAGGTCTCAAAACTATATTTATATTTGAACTGTTGCTCACCTTTCGCTCCTTATTGATATTTGATCCTTAATCAATAGCTAAGTACTGGTGGTCTATAACAATGTATATTTTCTCGTAATAAATAATTGCTGTGGTAAAAATTACAAATACATATTAGAAACCATAATTTCGTTCGTCAACATAATTTGACACTTTTGACAGGCGGCACTCGGCGGCAGGCGGCTACGGGCGGTCAATGACATTGTCATTTTGACACATAGAAAAAAAAGTTAATGACAGCTGAACTTAGGATGGTGATCAATGTCTTTTAAGCCAATGTGTCGTTTTCCAGCCTTGCGTTACAGTACTAAAATTTTGTAAAATCATATTCGACTTAGGATCAAGCAGTACTAAATTGTAAAACCTTAACTCATATAGACAGGTTTTACAATTTAGTACTGCTTGATCGATGTTACTTTTTTCGACATGTTAAATCTCTCAGTTTGTGTGATGGAGAACACACCACAAGTTTGAGCAAAGTAAATAACATTTCATGTGGAAGACAAGCTAGATGGCATCGCACCTAAGACGGTCAAGGACACCTAAAACGACAACACGCAAGTTGGGACTGGTGTCGAAATCGGTGCCTACACCCTCATCATCAGCCTATCTATATTGTTCCCACTGCAGGGACTCAGGCCTCCTCTCTAAAAGAGAGGGATGGGCTATAATCCACCACGCGGGCCCAGTGCGGATTGGTAGATGTCATACTCACATATCTTCGAAATTTTGATTCTAAGATATGCCGGTTTCCTCACGATGTTTTCCTTCACCTGATGAAATAAATTACAGAAAGTAATGTGCCTGCCTGGGTTCGAACCCACGACCAACTGTTCGTAAGTCGGGGCAGCAACCACTGGGCCACCACTGCTCCCTACACCCTGCCATAGTATTATTAATGCCCGCCTTCCACTACGGAGTCCATACGGAGCCCGCTCCACTCGCAGTGGAAGGCGGGCATTAGTCTACACCCATTTGACTGTTAACTGCTGTTACCATGGCCACCATATAATGTGGTTCCAGAGCAACTCCAACTAGAGAAGCTAGATGTTGTTAGTGGATTGATATTAAAAACATTTATTAATAGTATAAACAAGAACAAAAATATAGTTATTTCACTGCTTTAACTGCCTTTTTATGATTTATATAAAACTATTCTTACAAATAAAATATTCATACTTTAGCTATTTCTATCATTTTCTCCACACTGCATATTTTTTCACGTGGCTTGCCTAATATTTTACCTTGTTCTTTTTCATATTTATCTATTTTCTCCCAACCATTCCAATCTATAACATTGCTATTGTTTTCATTTATTATTTTCTTGATTTCTTCAAAGCCACCTTTATTGTGTTCATCAATATTATTTAAATTTTCATGTATTACTTTAGCCACTTGGAATGCATTTCCCATTGTGTGTAATATGACGCCCACAGGTCCAGTGCCCAGCCATCCAGCTACATAGAGCTTTGCTAAGTTTGAAGGAGCATCTTCAACAATGCCCTTTTCATTAGTTACATAGCCATGTTTCAGTACCAAGTCTTTATCTGCTTGAACACTCTTGTAACCTATACTTCTGAATGCTAAATCGCAATTCAATATTTCTTTCTCTTCAGTTGGCACACACTTTTGATCTTCCCAGCCTTCACCAACAAGTTTGTTACGTATTAATTCAATTCCAGTCAGTTGCTTGTTACCATAAACTAAGAATTTATTAGGGCTTCTAAAGAATACTGGTCTGAAATGTTTAATGTTGCTGTCATCAGTCAATGTTTCCTTCTCACTTATAGATTTTAACATTAGTTCAGTTAATCTCTTTCTAGGACGAGCTAGATCAGGAACTACTTTGTGCACTTCAGTAAAGTCATTCTCATTCCAGATTGTTCTACAATTTTTCAACTTAAGTTGCTCTCGCAGTTCTTTGATAGTAAACGCAACTTGTAAAGGTCCTCTTCTACCAACTAAATATATATCTTTGAGCTTTGATTCAGATAAAACAGCAAGAGCATGTTCAGTAATGTCTGTTTTCCTCAGTTCATCAATAGGTGTTAATAAAATTCTTGCCACATCTAATGCAACATTTCCTTGCCCAAGGATAGCTGCAGTTCTGCAGGACAAATCAATCTATAAGAAAAAAGGCTTTTAGAATTCAAATAAAAAATAATATATACTTCAAATAATTAATGTAGCTATCCACAATTCGATTTTGAACAGAAAGAAGTGATTCTGAACTGTTACTTTACAGGTAAATGCTTCCGGTGATGGAGCACCTTAACCCCTTACTGCATAGCATGACATATCGGGCATCGAGGGTAAAATTATCTTATAATCAATTACTTACTTTTAAATCTTTGTCAGAGGGGAGCCCATTATACCACCCTACAAAGTTGCGTGCAGCAATCACATTGGTCGCATCTTCATTTTCTATGCCAAGGGTTTTGTCTTCTTCAGCACCATACGTCTGGAATAAGTAAAATTATTCATTAATTCATGAAGACATTAGGCAAAAGTATTTATTTTAGTGATGAAGTGAATTTACCAAAAGTACTGCATCATAATGTTGTCTCAATTGTTGGAGATTCACATCTTTGCCCAAAGTTATGTTTCCATAGAAATTAACATTGGGATTTTGGGCCACTTTTGTAAACTGATTTATTACATTTTTCACTTCTGGGTGATCTGGAGCCACACCATACCTAGACAGTAACAAAACTGGTTGTATTGAATTTTGCTATGGTAATTTATACACAACATAAGAATGTTTACTTAGCTGTTCTCATGTTTTAATTGTTTTGAAATTAAACTTACCTAATCAGTCCAAAAGGCACAGGAAGCTTTTCCAATATATCAATATTTACAGAGTCCAGTTTCTTAGTAAGATGCATTGCTGCATAGAACCCTGCTGGTCCAGCACCAACGATACATACTTGAGGTCTTTTACTATATGTTGTTGCTGAAGAACTAAAAGCTCTTCTCAATAATTTGTAAGACATTTTGCGTTTCTTTATAGCTGCCCAAGTGTCCAAGGCGACAATCTTTCCACACTAATTTTAAATTCAAATGATTTGTGAGATAAGATAAATTACAATGAATACATAATATACCGATGAAAAAAACATTTTTGGCTATGTTGCCACGGTGCACTTTTTATAATATTATTCTGTGGAAGTGCCCATAATTGCTGCATAACAGTATACATGCTTTCGTATAATATCGGTCATTCTACAACAAATTAACTTGTAAGTGTATACAATTCTAAATCAATTATCAAAACAACTCAACAACTTCAAAAGCTGAACTTTGGAGTGACAGTGACAAGTGACTGGTGATTAGTGGTGATGAGGTGACACCCGTAAAAAGTACTCTGTGCGTGTGTCACCCACAGACTTCGTTTTACTTTTTGGAAATAATAATGTGGAGAATCACTAACATCATCATTCTATTGCCCTTATCACAATTATTTTGGGGTCGGCGCAGCATGTCTTCATCTTCCATACTGTCTTCTCTGTTTCTCGTCATGAATGAGAAGAAAATTAATGGAGAATGTGGAAGAAAAACTCAACTCAAAGGCCGACATAGGTGTCGCTAACATCGACTTTATCCTCAGAAGGTGTATACGGACTTTACGGCCCATTCACGACGCCATCAATCAAGCATTAGGTATTTCATTCGTGTCGTTTTTAGTCGCGTTTTATATTATGACTCGTGGATTTATTTAGTTTATTACTGGCAACTAAACATGAACGAAATAATTTATGAAGTATGAACTGTCAGTGATAGTGATTGTCAATGTCATGAGGTTAATCCATCGTCCATTTAGCATTTCCACTATTTTCACCCAAGTTACAGAAGAAATCTTGGAATTTTTATAACTATAACATTACAAACCAACAACTCCTGATAAAAATCCAGTGTTTAATCCCTGCGAGGATGGCGCATGCAAAGGATATGAAACATCTCTTCACTAGGTTATTTTCTTTAAAAAATGGGTAAGTTTAATATTTGTCCAGACAGCTATGGTTCTTAGATTTACGACTTCTTGTCAATAGTGACCACACGTTTAGAGACAGATCGTTAGTTATAAAAATAAATTGATATTATATGTAAAGTCGGTGAACTAAGTCTAATTCTTGGTTTTATTGCATCATTGACTTGATACACTTTACAGGTACAATACAAATAGATGGACCTCAAAAAACTACAGTCAGGACATCAACATAACCGCGCCAGTGGTGAACAGAGGCAATGTAACTCCTTTACCACCACTGTCAGAACCTATGACCCTGCCCCCAGTTATTTATTCCTCAGCGGATACTGAGGATGCTTTAACAGAAGTCACTGTACTCAGCAATGGACTGCGAGTGGCATCAGAAAAAAAGTTTGGACAGTTTTGCACTGCTGGTGGTAAGAAATTTTTTAACACATAAGTTATTCAAACAAATTCATGTTCAATTTTACAGTTATCTAAATATGATTAATGGGGTTAAGTGCTTTCGTTTTATGTTAACATCTTTGGAAAGATTGACTAATAAAACCTCTTTGTTTGCAGTGGTCATTGACTCTGGTCCAAGGTATGAAGTTGCTTATCCCAATGGCATTTGCCATTTCCTTGAAAAACTGAGTTTTGGTGTAAGTATTTATAATATTGTTAGTTTAGCTTTTACAAGCTGATATTATGTCTATACGTAATCCTATAGGGATTATTTCACTTTGCCCCAATACTAGAATTAAATACATCAACATAGATGTGACACACTGATAAAAAATGTTGTGGTACATTTCAGGCCACACACAAGTATGCCACTCGTGATGTCATGCACAGAGAACTGGAGAGACATGGAGGCATTTGTGATTGCCAAGGTTCTCGGGATACCACTGTTTATGCCACCAGTGCAGATTCTAGAGGCTTGGATGCTGTGACTCAGGTGAAAAATAACATAATTCATTATAAAGGAGATGGCTAAATTCAGTTAGGACGACTGAACCAAGCATGTATAAACATGGCACCTAGCAAAATGCAACGCTTAATAGCTGAATATTAGTATTTCATTTAAAAAACACTTTCGGAAGTTGATCGTAAGTTGAAAATCCTGAAAATAAAATCGTTTAGCTCCTACGTCAATACGTATAAAACTGCAAACAAATGTCATTGCTATGAACTTTTACTTAGGCATTTGGATGTATCTGCATTGAAATTGATATAATTGTATTATAGACTAAACGAGCCACCCCGATTTCGCATCGTGGTACTTTAGTAAATATACACAAAGGGGTAATTGCACCTAAAAATGTAATACAACGGCCTTTCTGCAATCCGCGCAAAAATTACTCCCACCCGCGTGTTTTCTCTTGTAAAACCTAACGGACTCATCCAAATGAGTAAAATAAAGACGGTTTTCACAGACAATGTTCATAGGTGGTGTTCTGTCTGTGTCGAGTAGCGAGAGGTCCGTAAGTAGGCGAGCGAGGGTCATTGAAAATCCAAAATAAAAAATCCAAACGAACATGCAAACGGCAAAGCGTTCAAACGACATCTGACATTATGACGTTTGACGTTTGATTTTTATAGAGATGGGATTGAAATTCAAGTTTAACAGA
Source organism: Diarsia dahlii (assembly GCA_949775195.1). Classification (NCBI taxonomy): domain Eukaryota; kingdom Metazoa; phylum Arthropoda; class Insecta; order Lepidoptera; family Noctuidae; genus Diarsia; species Diarsia dahlii. The sequence goes on from OX459191.1 coordinate 15,739,386, forward strand.
ATCGATAAAATAATAATCTAAAGTTTTTAACATAAAAAATATTGAAAATAAAACAGCAAAAATGTGAATGACTTTATTCTTTTCTGTTATTCTTAACTAAAAATGAAGCCGGAGCGGATAACGTGTTCTGGTCTCTCGCCCATCCTAGATACCAGATCACTGTCATTACATGACAGCAACAGCCCAGAGTTCTGTTCCCCACATTACAGCAGTAATATGACAGTATGTCATCCAGAGGATTATTTGTAGTTTGGCTTTTATATAAAATATACACGTAGTATATTTTTTGAATTAAAAGTTGAGGTCTTCATCCCCATAAATGGAAGTCACATTTGTTCGACGTTTCTTATATTTTATTAGTTCTAGAATAATTCTAACTGTAGATGACTCACCTTAATAACCCACATAATAGTTAACCCACGATGGTTAACAATTGAGGTAAGTCATCTAGGGCTCTTTGGGGAGTGGCTAGAGAGTAGCCACGGCGCCCCTTCCGTCTTACGCAGGTCCTCACCGTACACGAATGTTTCGGGAGGTACTTGTACCGAATCAGGCGGGAGGAACGCGCCCGGATGCTTCCACTGCGAGGATCGACCGGAGGACACGGTGGAGCACACTGTGGAGGTGTGCCCTGCTTGGGCGGAGCCCCGCCGTGTTCTCGTAGTGGCAATCGGCGGCGGCGACCTCTCACGTCCGGTCCTGGTGCAAGCCATGGTCCGGGGCGAGAAGGAATGGGACGCCATCGCCTCCTTCTGCGAAGCAGTTATGCTAACGAAGGAGGTGGCGGAACGTGAGACGGAGAGAACCTCTCGTCCCAGCCGCCGCGGGAGAAGCTCCGGGCGTCGTTGGCCACGTGATGGCTTCCGGCCACCGTAGACGCGGGCCTGTGGACGGTGAGTAATCGGCTAGCTCGCCGTCCGGCCGTCTTATGACGGTAATAGACCGTGTCGACGGCGCGTTCGTGTTCCACGCGCGCCTCAAAGAGATGTCAGCAAGGAGGGGCCCCGCAAGGGCCGACGCCCGTCGGGGCTGCGGATTATCGAAAGAGATAACGCGGCCTCGGCACAAGGGCGAAGAAGGAACATGGGTGGTTTTTAGTCAGTAGAAGTCTGACACTCGCTTCCGCTCTGCCCAAGAGCGGGAGGAGTTATTTGATGATTTCCCAGACGCAAAAAAAAGGTGAGTCATCTACAGTTAGGATAGTAAGTAGAGCAGCAGGCAACGAAGTGATGATATGCCGCCGCAGTCTTTGCGTGGTTATACCTACCGCAGTACATGTATAGCATGATGAATATACTGCAAGTCAAGTCCGCGTTGAGAAGCAAAAGGGTCAAAGCGAGGGTGGAAATTCAAAATATAAAAGCACGACGAACAAATAAACGGCAAAGCGTTAAAACGACGTCTGACATATGACGTGTGCTTTTTTTAGAGATGAAATAAAATAATCGAAACGATTAAAAGAAAAAAATAGAACTACTTTTTAATAATCATCAGTTCATATTTTTCGCAAAATAATAACCTAACCTAACCCTCCTATATTCGCCAGACCGTGAACAACGAGAGCTGTACTCCGCAGCCATCACGATCCAGAAGGCATACCGCCAGTACCGTGGCAGGCAATATGTAGCACGATTAAATGAAAAACCATAATTCGAAGCTATCCCTTGTTTTATTTGATTAGGATTTAATTAAGCTGAATTGGGTAGAATCGACAGTCACTTTCAAACAACCCCATTTTCAAAACACAAGGAACTAAACAAGACACTGAATTGCACGCCATAGATTCCCACCAAAAACTCTGATTACCACTTCTTAGTTTCAAGTAAATAAATCGTTTTAATAACTGTTATCAAGAATCGATATAAGTACTACTTCGATTTAACATTCTGAAAAGTGGTATGGACCATCCTTAGCTTGCCCTTGCAGTTGCTATAGCAACTAGCAGCTGTATTACGAGTATTTCACCATTTTATGTCAATGAAAAGAGAGATTTAATTTTTGCTTTTTCTTTAGTTCATGCAACTTCTAGGAAATTATTAAACACTAAATAATTAATGTTTGATTGTTTAAATACTACGAGTCAGTGTGGGAATCCTATACTTGCTGGAGGCAGTCATTTAGCCATCTCCTTTCTTCAGTATTGTTTTGTTCATGTTAACATGTATAAATTCCTCACTCTGTTGTATAATTGCCTTTTAAATTGGAAAAGAAAATGTATAGAGCAAAATATTTTTATTACTGAACTGTAACAAATGAATCAAGGAACTTTTTAAGTAGATTTGTCCAGCAAACTGTTACTTAACATAATTTTAATGTTACATTCCAGGTTCTAGCAGAAGTGACACTGAGACCACAACTATCCATAGAGGAGATTGAATCAGCGAGACAAGCTGTTGCATTTGAACTAGAGACCCTCTCCATGAGGCCAGAGCAAGAGACTATTCTGATGGACATGATCCATATGGTATGTTTTTCACAATGATATAATATGTATTTGACTAGAATTTAGAGAGACTACACTTGATATATCTATATAAATTATGTGACAACCTGCCAAGAGGCCAAAATAAATAAAGAAGTGTTAAGGTCATTGCTCCCTTTTATATTAGACAAGTTATTGGTCTAGTTTCTAGTAGCTTCATCTTACTCTGTCCCATTCCCATTGAAAACAATTTTTGCTCTTCCTCTATCATGTCATAGTATAGGCCTTATGGTTTTTATTATTTCCTTTACTTTTTAGGCTGCTTACAGAGGAAACACTCTTGGACTTCCTAAGATTTGTCCGAATGAAAACGTCAATAAAATAGACCGAGGTATAATTCTGAACTACCTGAAAAACCATTACACACCTGACAGAATGGTTGTTGCAGCTGTTGGGGTAAGATCGTAAATAAATATTACACTTTTTCTAAGAACAACGAAACAATGTAATAAGACAAACAAACAACAATAAATTATAGTAACAACAACAGAAGAAGACGTATATATATAGTAGAATACAGTAGAATCCCAACTATCTGGATTATTGAAAACCATATTCTATACATATAATCGAAAATTCGGATAATCTATTTCAAGTAAAATCAAACAATATTAATAACTTTTTATTGTAGATAGTGTTTCATATATGTAATTTATACAACAGGTTAGAAAAATATGGTAATTAGAGCCGTGACGAATGAGTCCAGATTATCTTATATCCGCATAATCGTAGTTTGGATATTCAGGATTCTACTGTATGTTAGTAACAATTTAATATATTACATCCTTTCTTTGGTAGCTTCAAACTCTAATGGTGTTCTTAATTCCTAGGTTGACCACAAGCCATTTGTGGAGTTTGTGCAGAAATACTTTGTGGATATGAAGCCTACTTGGCATGATGATCAAGCTCATACATTCAAACCTGTTGTTGACTCTTCAATCGCACTGTACACCGGAGGAATGCAACAGGTAATTACACAATATATGCTGATAAGAATTGGTGGATGGATGCCTTCTTGGAGCAGATGGAGGCTACTAAAAGTGCCAAACTCGTTGCCAAATTTTGGGCTGACCCAATTTGGCTTGTCATTGACATGCTAAGCAGAAGATGGCTTCCTTGAGAATTGGAAAGAAGTAGCACAGAATCGTGACCTTTGGAAGGAATCATGGAAGGCCTTTGCCCAGCAGTAGGACAATATGGGCTAGCTATAATAAAATAAAGAATATCTTCATACTTCTATTCCATGGTTAATAAGTAAATGTTTCAGGATGACTGCGAAATCCCTCTGTATCCAGGATCTGATCTCCCTGAACTATCTCATGTAGTTATTGGGTTGGAAAGTAAGTACCTCTCATATCACTAAACTAGCTTTTACCCGCGGCTTCGCACACGTGGATGTCGAAAACTACGCCAACAAACTTTCATCCCCTATTAAATCCCATAGAGTTAAATAAAAAAAATAAAAAATGCTAAAACCTTCCTTGAGAACCACTATCCATTGGTGAAAACAGCATAAAAATCGGTGTAGTAGTTTTTGAGTTTATCGCGAACAGACAGACACGGCAGAGGACTTTGTTTTATAACACGTAGTGCATGGATAAGTTCTAAGCAGAGTCTATTTGGCCTAACCAAATAGACTCTGCTTAGAACTAATCTAAGACTCTGCTTGCAATGCGAATATTCGACTAGTTTTAAAAGGTCCAATGGGCCTCACGTCAAGTAAATTTATTGGTATTCAGCTAAATGCTATCGGCGCTTTCGGCAAAATAATTTGTAGTTGTTGATTCTTCTTTCCTTCCATAACTAATCGAATATCCTCGTCATTATCATAGGCTTCCCATTTCATATATTACTTTTAAAAAACCGAATATTCCATTGCAAACCCGCATCACAGAATATTCACATGAAGAAAAAAAAACAAATCATTATTCCTTGTTACACATTCTCTAATTTATCATCGACTACCTTATCCGACCTCCACAACCCAGTTAATACTAGGTAATTATTATGTCTAATTATTCCAAATTTTTCTAGGTTGCTCTCACAGTGATCCCGACTTTGTGCCAACATGTGTGCTGAACATGATGATGGGTGGCGGCGGCTCCTTCTCAGCTGGTGGCCCCGGCAAGGGGATGTACACACGACTTTACACTAATGTCCTGAACAGGTAACTATTACAAAAATATACGAGAATAAAAATTTATTTGGGCTTTTGACGCTTTTGCCCAGCGGTCATCGTGCATGCGGCTGACGTTACCCGCTCAATCCCACTTTAATCTAGCAGTCTTCTTGCTTTCTTCTGGCAAAAAATTGGGCTTAGAAATCAACTGTGCTGAATATGAAAATCATACACAAGAGCACCATTCAATAGGGGATCGGACAAAAAAAAACTAATTAGTCCGTCAGATAGATTTACAAAAAATATTGGACACATTTTTTCTTTTTTCACGTAAACAAAAAATGAAAACGATACAGTGCTTCGAAACCTCGTGTGACGTCATATGATAGTACATTTTGTACCTACAAGTGACGTTTCAAGCCCCACTTCATGATCTTTGACACTTTTTATCTTCGTCAATTTTTATTAATTTGATAAAACAAAAAACACGTATCCAATATTTTTTGATAATCTAACTGACGGACTAAACAGATTAATATTTTTTTGAGTCAGTCCGATCCCCTATTCTAGTTTGGTATGCAGCACCGACCCCAATTTAATTGCGATAAGGGCAGGAGAATGATGCTAGTTTTGTATGCAGCACGTTTTCGCCTGACTTTTCGTAACCGTCTCGTAGTCCTAGGCTTGCTGGTTATAAAACCGTAAAACCTACCGTCTAAGTACAAGCAATCATACAAAAACCAGTATAAAAGCAAGATTCTCATGCTTTGAACCATTTTCGTGTTTACTTACACTGTGACCTTTGTTTTTCGCAGATATCACTGGATGTTCAACGCCACAGCGTATAACCACGCATACGGCGACACAGGACTGTTCTGCATACACGCCGCCTCACCTCCTAACCGCATTTACGATACAACGCTAGTTATCGCACGGGAACTCGCGAATATGGCCGGCAAAGTTGGAGAAAATGAACTTCGGGTAAGATTTTTTAATTAGGAAACTAGTGGTGAACTGTTCCATAGTTACTGGCGACTACTGCGTCTTAATAAAGGACTAGACAGTAGTCGCAGTTCAACCTACCTACGAGGTTGTCCACTGCTCAACCGGACTTTATTGTGGGTACCTTGAGTGTAATGTAAGGCCTCCAGTAAGGGCCTCGGCTTAGGGTGTCGCTGGAGGAGGACAATAGTGGCACTGGCTGTATTTGAGTGATGTCATTATTTAGGGACTGATTTTGAACTACAGGTTCCGCCACGAGGGCTGGGTCGAGCGAGGGACGGGGAAGGAAAGGACTTGGCTGGTCTAATCACACTTTATAATATGTAATCAACCTTTATTTGCAGAGAGCAAAGACCCAGTTGCAGTCAATGTTATTGATGAATTTAGAAGCAAGACCAGTTGTATTTGAAGACGTTGGCCGGCAAGTGCTGGCGACCGGCAAGAGGAAGCCACCCTCATTCTTTATCAATGAAATTGGTAAGTAATTAGAGATAAGATCCCCATTGTAACCATATAATGAGCAATAAGTAAAAGAACTGTATCTATCTAAGGTATTTCGCCCTGCCTATATCAAGAGACTATGTCACCAATACACTCATCACATCACAGATGAATTCCATTCTGGCTTTTCTTGTTGCAGAAAAAATAACAGCTGATGATATTACCCGCGTTGCACAACGAATGTTGAACACAAAGCCAGCAGTGGCCGCCCGCGGCAAACTCGCGAACCTTCCTCTGTATGAAGAAATCCAATCTAACATGTCCACCGGTAAAAGTGACTCAACCCAAGGAAGAAAAATCAACTTATTTCGCGCTTAGATAATATTAGGATACTGTCTGGAATTATTTACTGTACTGTAGTAATAAATTGTTAAAAAAATAAAGCTATGCATTTTTTTAATTCATTGGTGTTTTTTTTTACTTTTATAAAATGAAACAATGGCTAATGATTTACTCTATATTTATAAACTATATAGAAAACATTAACAATAATAATTCATGGCAAGACATTTGATTTACATAAATACTATTCTAGTTTTTTTTTGTTAGCAAGTTAAAACAAAATGTCAGTCTTAATTTATTCAATAATAAGTCAAAGAAGATTGTATTAGATATTTACAGGTTTTTGTCTATGACCCAGTTGGGAGCATTTAAAACAATATAATTGCCCTATCCTTGCAGTTCAGATTTATATTTACAAATAAGTACATTTTATTTAGAAGTAGGTAATACTCATAGTAAACTACCCATTCCTGTCTTTTAGGTTTGAACACATTTTTAAGAGAGCTTGTAATGCACATAAAACTAACAAGCGGAACATTTATACATCCACATGAATTTATGTAGCATAGTAAAATAATTCGGATACAGCCCAGTCAATGTGTTAGTGATTTGTATTTGAATGTAAATCAATGAATTGTCAAAACAATTCTCAACATAACATTTTTTATTTACTGTGCCATTTTAACAGCGGTTTTCGCTGCTTCATCAACATCCTTGATGATTGTAAGTGGTAGACCAGATTCCTGAAGCAATTTTTGTGCTGAGTCTGCATTAGTACCCTGTAATCTGATGATAAGGGGATGTTTCGGAGGGTTTTCCTTGCATGCGGTGATGATGCCCTGTGCAATTGTAGCACAGTTGACAATACCTGCAAAAAATTAATGTATTAATTGTAATTACATAATATCTATAAATTTCCCTTCGTTCCGTGTGGTGTCGGACGTAAAGAATAGCACCATCCCATATCTTCCCGTGGGTGTCGTAAGAGGCGACTAAGGGACTTACCAGAGAATGGGCAGCAGCGTTCTCTGTGTCTTTGTAACAACCATACTGCGATCGCCAACCCGCCTGCCAAGCGTGGCGATTATGGCAAACCCCCCCAAAAATGCCTGGGGGAGGCCTATGTCCAGCAGTGGACGTCTTTTGGCTGAATTGATGAATGATGATGATAAATTTCCCTTTAGTTTAGTTTAACGGGGCTTTTATCCGCACGGCCTCTTGATTGGGCCATTGTGCGTGATGTTTTAAGAATACCTACTCCAACCAACATAAATTTCCCTTAAGATAACTTATAATGACTGCGTCATTGGTCTAGTGGTCGCAAGCGCGACCGCTGAGCATGAGCTCCTGGGTTCGATTCCTGGGTAAGGCAAAGTGTTATTGGGATTTTCATCAGGAAAATTTCAGCAGCCTTGTAGTGCGAATTGGTGCTCGGTTGATAGCAATAGGCTCGCCCCCTATTACATGCGACATATACATAACTGACGAAATGTGGGTGTACAGTCGCCGTCAGATATATTGTAGCAGACAAGGTGACCAAATACTTCTGAACAATTTAAAATGTCAATAAGTTCCATACAGTACAAGTTACCATTAATTTCTGAACATTCATTACTTCATTAATATCTGAGCAAGATACTTATCAATAATTTCTATACACACAAATAGCCAAAAATATCTGGACACTTCCAAAACTACCAAGCTCGAAACTAACAAATGACTGGACAAACCACAGATAGTCAAGACGATAGTCGTTTTTGGTTCGTCTTCTATATCACGCAGTAACAAACTGAATCTGAACACTCACAGCGTTAAGTGTATCTATACTTGTTGTTCAGATATTTTTGGTTAGTTGTGTTTAAAGAAATTATTGACAAGCATCTGCTCAGATCTTAATGAAGTAATGAATGTTCATATATTAATTGTAACTTGTGGTGTATGGAACTTATTGACATTTTAAATTGTTCAGAAGTATTTGGTCACCTTGTCTGCTACAATATATCTGACGGCGACTGTACTATTAGGTACACATCTACCTTAGCGCTCGTTTACGGAGACGCGGGGCGTCGCGCGGCTCGTGCAAAAGGCTCGTGGCGTGCTTTTTTATCCATTTACTGAGAGGCGTGTCAACCGCAACAAACGCTGCATTTTAAAGTATCGAGCAAATAATCGCTTCTCGAAAAATCGACGTTTGAAATCGTTAAAGTTTTCATACATCGCCATGCGTTTGAATTTAAAACGCACAACGCGCCGCAAGACGCCCCGCGTATCCGTAAACGAGCGCTTACTCTTCGGGGATTACAGGCGTATGTTATGTTAACTTTTAATGATAAAATAACTTAGGATAACTTACCGCCAAACACATTAACGAAGACAGTCTTCACTTTCGAGTCTGATTCCAATATCTTCAGAGCTGCTGATACTTGTTTAGGTCCAACGCCACCGCCAAGGTCCAAGAAGTTGGCTGCCTTTCCCCCATTCAAGGTGATGATGTCCATGGTGGCCATGGCTAGGCCAGCACCATTGACCATGCACCCAATGCTGCCATCCATATCAATGTAGACAAGGTTGTGTGATGCTGCCTCTCTCTGAAAATGAAGATTTAAGAATTTGTAGACTACTTAGAAAAAGTTTTGAAAGAACTAAAAGAAGATTCAGTATAAGTGAAAGAATTATTGTACAGATGCACACTAAGCTACTACAATCTGTCAAATTTCTTTAATAGATGTTCAACTTTATTGCAAAAGCATTAGGTTCAAGGTTGATTGGGAAAATTTGTCAGTTTCAGGTAGCTTGATGTGTTTGCGACTGTATCTATAAAAATTATATTTTGTGAATTAGGTTTTCAAAGTAAGTTATCTAGCCAAGGGCTAGGGTCGAACTTTCTTTCTTTCTTATAAATAACGTTGCCCTACACTAGGAATTTCTCCTGTATCGTAGGTGCGTTTACAAACATTTAAACTCACATACACAAATACCCAGACCCGAAACAACTATCTGTAGGCCATACAAATATTTGTTCCGTGCGGGAATCGAACCCGCGACACGCAGCGCAGCAGTCCAATCACTTAGCCACTGCACCAACCGTGCCGTCAAAACTAAACAGTATATATGTTTAGCTTTTTTTGCTTGACCCATTTTGAACTAGGACAAGTGTATTTGAAGCATATGGACATAGACAGCTCATCTTTGTTGAGTGTTCTTATCATTAACCAAGATTAGTTTGCTCAGTTGCTATTGCAGCGGTTACATTATCTTCAACCAAATATTATCACAAGTTGTAAATAGCACCAAATAAAGAAAAATAAGTGATATTAGAGGTTACTGAGATAAAGGAGTAGATAAACAAATACTCATTATTTACATTGAACAATGATAAGGAGAACATGCAAGAAGAATAGTTGTGGAGTAGGTTATTGATGTTAGGTAACCATCATACCAACATCATTTAACCTTGAATGTCCAAAGTTCAGATATTAATAGTGAGAATGAACACTGATTGTACTGTTTGTACAAATATACAAGTTCACAAGCGTTAATTTGTATACACTTAGCAAAATTCAATTGAGGGATTTTATTGTGAAACAACTGATTCTACTCATGCACATTGGCCCTATCGAAAGGTTAAGTGTGAATAAAAGCCCAGTTAAACTAAACTAAAACTGGTTCTACTTTGGATAAGACTATTATGTAATAGTATAGCTTCTAAAGTACCATTTTCGTGAAAACATACCATGTTTATCAATATTGTAGGTAAAAATCATTTTTTAAATTTAATTTTATAAAAAATGATTTATTTCTGTGCTTGTCAGTACTGCCTAAATCAGAACTCTGTGTGATCAGGAAAGCATAATAATCAAAATATCATTAGAGCAGGAAAATGGATCTAGCAATTAACTAATTAGTTTCTTATTAGTTAATAAAATTGCTAGATCCATTTTCCAACTAATTACTTTCTTATTAGTTAATTTCAGCTTATCATCATTGACTTACTTCTCTGGGGTCACTCTCTGATAGATCATCCAGGGCGAAAATCTCCTTTTGTCTGAAGTTGGCATTGTCATCAAAGTTGATCTTAGCATCCACAGAGATCACTCTGCCATCATCAGTTTCAACAAGAGGGTTGATCTCTAGCTGGGTAGCATCTACCTGGAAATAGAAATTGCTTAGTTCATTGGATAAGTTTGTTGGTTGCAGCAAGGTAAACCTGCAGAGGTGGACATTCATAAATGACTGCGCCGGAGTGAAAATGTGGGTCTGTTTCTCAAACTTTGGGGCACTTATTAAAATACCAAGAGTGCTAAACTAGTAGCTCAGTTGTGGGCTGACACAGTTTAGATTGCCATCAACATCTAAGAAGAAGATTAGATAAGTGCGGCGCACAATATTACTAGCAAGTAAGCTTGTTTAACAAATGATTAAATACCTTTAAAAATAGTTGCCAAAGTTTTTTAAGTTCTGCCGCACACTTTGCCTTTAACGGTCCTTTGAATTCCAAAAATTCGGCAATCTCATTGGCCATCTCATCTGTGATACCCTCAAATATGTCAACGGGAACTGTTTTCAACAAGTGTGGGGTCTTTTCAGCAACTGCCTCTATGTCCATACCCCCAGCTGGAGAAGCCACTATTGCAGCTCCATTGTAAGACCTCTCCATCACAATACTGAAATACGTCTCCCGCTTAATGTTGACACTTTCTGCCACCATTACCTTGTCCACTAATATCCCGTCTTTGGGAGTTTGTTTTGTAATCAACTTGTGCCCAATCATACTCTTCGCTAATTTCATAACTTCATCACGATTTTTAGTAAGGTGGACACCTCCTTTGAAACCATTGTCAAAATGGCCTTTACCGCGACCACCGGCAAGGATCTGTGCTTTTACGACGTATTCATCAGCCTTAAAACCCGCAAGAGCTTTGGTGTCCAATTTAGAATCGAGAACCCTGAAGTCCTGTACTGAAACTTGATATTTCCTTAACAAATCCTTACTGTGAAACTCTTGCAGATTTAGGTTTCTTGTTGCTGTTACTTGTGGATAATATTTAGGCACGAGTCTTGTTAATAGTTTCAGATTTTTTGTTTTCAACGCAGCCATAGCGAACTTTGTCCAGTTACGGAAATAAATCTTAGCCTAACTCAACGTCAACACTCGTTGATTAGTGAAACTTGATGACGGTAAGTAACACGTTATTATGGCCACTGCACTTGAACAGACAATTCGAATTAAATATTTAATCTAACAGGTGTAAGATGCATCTATTTAATTGATATTATTGCCTCTAATGCGGCGAAATTCATCCAGGAACCAGCAAATCACCAAATGAAAATGAATGATAGATTTGAATTGACAGCTTGTATGTCAAAGGAAGAAATGTCTGTCGCGACTGTCACCTGTCATTCAGCCAGTGCGACCATGGGTGCGTTCCGAATTACGCTGTAATCGATTTGAGCGTCCATAAACCCGTACCGAATTATTGTGAGCGCGATATCGATGTCCCTTGAATCGTCATAGATGACGTCATGACATGCGCCATCTTGCGATTACACCGACCATGCCCCAAATAAATATCACCGTGAGCGCTGTCAAAATCAAAGTAAAAAATGACAGATGTCTGATGCGTGTGTGTGTGTGTCTGGGTGTGTGTGTGTTCACAGCTGAGGTTCACTGGCTGGAGTCGCACAAATACATTCAATTAGTTCTTTGAAATCTCTTTGGAGTCTCATAACCATGAGTATTCAAGTAAATATACAAGACGAGCCTAACGGGCGACGAATTTCTCTCATGCAGGTTATGTTTTTATTATCACGTGACGAGTGAGCACTGTAAACGCGCTAACGAGCGTTCCGAATTGATGACAGGTCTTAGCTGTCATAATCGTGATATCTAATTCGGAACGCAAAATATAGACGTGAGCGCTGTGAGCGATTATTTTGTAATACGGAACGCGGCCCATGTTGTCCATCAACACATACAATCGATTATTCTCCTCTCAGAAAAATTGGCCCCTTATGGCCCTTAGTTTACTCAGGTCCTGCCTCAGGTCAGTCAGGATCAGGATCAATCAGGATCATCTATCGGTATCGGCAGAATATGATCGCCAACAATAGTTAATGCTCCGTGCATGGCACGCGATGGTATTTATTTTTAACCGACTTCCCAAAAAGGAGGAGGTTCTCAATTCAATCGGTATTTCTTTTTTTTTTTTTTTTTCTATGTATGTACACCGATTACGCTGCGATTTATGATCCAATTTACGTGATTCTTTTTTAGTTTGATGCGGAATAGTTGCCATTTGGTCCCATAAAAATTTGGCATGGTTTGGCCTAGTACTTTTAATTTTATGACCATTTTTTATAATTTATGAACATTTTTCGTTCGTTTTTTTATGTGTGTTCGCCAATAACTTCGTTGTTTATGAACCAATTTTGATGATTCTTTTTTTATTAGAACGGAGATATTTCAAGAGTGGTACCTACTCTTTATAAGTCTGTGATACATACAACAGTACAGTGCGATCAAATTATCTTGGCAGCTCTGAACATAGGCTTTGCGAAATTTTACGCATGTAAACTTGGGAATAAAACTGTTATTGCCAGATAAACCAATACTTAAACGATCAGAAAATATCTAATTTAAACAGTGAGAAATACAAATAAAATAAATATCATATCATAACACATTCGTTGTAACAAAATGACCTGCACGAAGTTCGGAGTGCGGAGGTGGGCAGACCACAGAACACATATTACCTAGCGGGGCAGACTCTCCTTCGTGTCAACATTGGTATATATAATACGTTTTATATAAACTTATAGCCACGATTGTTGCCACATGAGATTTACTGGTACTCCACAATAATGGGGAACACAAAAGGGTCAGAATATTCGTATCAAATACACCTAAAATCGAAGTGTAGAACGTGTACATTACATTAGTTTTTGTTTTACTTCGATACAATGCAGTATTTCCGAAGTTATAACGCCGAGAAGTTTAAGTAATTTTTTGAATTTCCGAGATTACGCGCGCTCGTACTAATACGTCACAGCCCGCGACCGTGTCACTGCGCGGCACTTAGTCCGGTGCGTTGACCATAATAAATTAGGCGCGTCTCGTTTTATTTTATTTCGATCGTCTTCGTTTTCCTATTATGTACTTATACATACTGTGGCGTGAAAAATGGGAAACTCGGCACACCACTTTCAATAATATTTTAATTAAGATTTAGTTATCAAAAAAAACAAAGAATTAAAATAGAAATTAATAGTTAAACTAGATAAAAATAGAATTCGTATGACACTGACTGATTTAAAAAAGCAGTTTTTTTAGAAAAATTAAAATTATAGGCAAAATTGAATCTTGCCGGAACGTTCCGCAATTTTCGTTTTTTACATTGCATGAATTTAAAATATGACTAGATTTAAACACAGAGTTTTACAGAGTTCAAATATTAAAAAAAATGTCTCAAACACTTCACCACGCACGAACACACGGAATCTTTAAGGAGTCCACATGGGTCTTGATAAGTTAGTCGAGAATGAATTTTATACCTGTATCCGGCGAAATTTAACCAAAATAAAAAAGGTGACGCGTTCAAACCCGGCCCCAAAACAGCCGTCGCTGCCTCCTCTTGCTTATTTCATCTGCCAGAAATTAAAAGATGTGGCACCCGAAGACGACCAGACCGGTGAAAATAGGGTAATAAAAGAAGGCCTTTAATAGACCTTCTTCAAAACTGGTTCAACACCCTAAAAAGATGAGAAACAACAGGGTTTTAAAAGAAGATCGAAATTTCAACAGGGTTTTAAAAATGAGAGAAAGGCATAATAACGAAGACATAAGATTAGACCAGAAATATACGTACCAGATAATAATAAGAAAACTATATGTCGCGTTAATTCGCGATATCCTTTAATTAAACACTGCACACTGTACACTGCAGTTTTTATGATGAAAACATTACGAATGGATCACATTGGACATTGGACGAAGAAAAAAAACAATAAAATTTTGGTATAATGACCACATTTCCTCCAATCTGTCATACGAATGAAGCCTGGACTCCAAAAAAATCGACTGTCAAGAATTTTTTATCTCCAATTTTAAAAATATTTAGTTGCCCGCGTGGTGAATAGGGGATCGGACAAAAAAAAACTAATTAGTCCGTCAGATAGATTTCCAAAAATTATTGGACACGTATTTTTTCTTTTTTCACGTAAAGTTAAAATGAAGACGATACAAAAGGTAAATATGGCATCGAGGTTTCAAGTAAAAAGTTTAAAATGCAGCGTAATGCTGCAGTACCCTTAATCTAGGAAAAAAAAAAAAATCATTGACCACAACGATAAAATTTGACAACACTAAGTCCAGATATTATCGATAAAAAGTCTTGACACAGTGTCAAGTCAACATCGATAACAAGATACAACACTATGACAAAACAACATCCCTAAAGAGTGACTAAAAGAAGCAGGTAACCACCCTACAGTGTGACCATCAGAAATATGTGACAACCCTATAGTGTGTCCAATAGGAACAAGTGACAACCCTATGGTAGTAGATGACAACCCTATAAGAATATCTGGTTATATAGAATCAGTTGGAAATAACGGATTAAGTGACAAATAATAAAAATGAAGAATATAAAGAAGTATTAGAAGAAAAAAAAAATGAATTAATTAAATATTAAACTACTTAGACTAATTAAAAGGAAAAAAAAAATAACTTAGGTGAATTAGGAGTGAAAGTGGAATTAAATATTAACCTACTTAATAAGTAAATAACCTAGTATTTAATATTAGAAAGCCTAAATGACAAAATAATAAAACGACAACATCGAAGTGCAATGAATACTGAATAAGACAGAAAGTCGACCCTCAACTTAAACGTTATCCGTGCCAACTCCAGATGCGTCTACAGAATTACAACTAATATAGAATCAGATTAAAAGTTAGGGATCCCAAAAAATAATTAAGCGCGCTTAAAATAATGAAGAAGAATTAAATAGACATTAGAAAATCGACTGAAGTCAAAGATCAAACCTTGGTTTAAAAATAGGACCTCGGCTGAGAAAACGGACGACTTCAGTCAAAAAAAATGTCTTCAAGACTACACATGGTCATGAAGACGATAGGGGAACTCAAGACTAAGAGATCATTGAGTCGCAAAGAGGGACTTTGAGTCAATATAGAACTCAGTTACAAGCCAACAGACGTAAGTCAAAAGGTAGACATTATGTCAAAGGCAGAATAAGTCAAAAGGTTGTACACCGAGACCATAGCAAGTCATCGAGACAAAAGAGGGATATCGTGACGATATAAGGTCAACGAATCCTAAGAGGAAGTTCCAATTATGAACTTCGAAGTCAAAGCCTAAGTTCTTGAAGTTAAATATTAGAATTAACTCAAGTTAAGAACATGGGAGGATAGAGAAGGAAGAAAGAAGAAGTGAGGGAACTAGGAGGACTGTATGCATTATAAACTCGAGAATTATAGAAAGCCATACAAATATTATTGGTAAACTTAAGAAAGCCATACAAATATTATCGATGAACCTTGTATTAACCAAAGGAGTAGGAAAAAAGATTAAACACGTGTCAAAACCGACTTTCAGCCAATCATGATACTTAGAGTCTGCCTATTTTCACGAGTAGAATCTATCAAAAAAAATCCCTCCCAAACAACAAGGTGATTGGTTAAAAAACCAGTGGCTAAACAATGTTGTCATTGAATATAGATCGCGACATAACAAGTACCAAAATATGTATTAAAACAATATACACCTTAGATAAACCAGAGGAGGCCTAAAAATAGGGAGCTTCACTAAGAAGAAGTCACAAAGGATAGGAGAAACCTTATTTAAAAAATAGTATTTTGGTCAAAATAAGAGCTTCAGTCGAAAGAAAAGACTGAAAGTCAAAGATATAACTTGAAGTCGAAAGAATAGATAGAAATAAAAGAAAATAGGAACGGAATTATTTCAGAATATCTTTTATATGATATTGTCCGGAGTGAACAGAATCACAATCTTGTAAAACATAAATCGTCCTAGATATAACCCTAGTTACACGGCATTTAACAAAACGTGGAGCAAGTTTTCCGGTAAAATAATCTGTACCAGATGATCTAGTAAAGTTACGTCTCCATACAGTGTCACCAATATTGAGAATGATAGCTGATCGGTTCTTATTATATGCAAGAGAATTACGGAGGAAAGCCATAGAAAGATTATCGGCAACCTTTGCATAAACCTCGGCAAGAGAAGTGAGATTTGACGCATGCTGAGACCGACTTTCAGCTAAATTGGCGCTTCGAGTCTGTCCATAAGCATGTGTCGGATCTATAGTAACTTCCCTACCAAACATAAGGAAATTTGGTGTAAAACTTGTAGCTAAGTTAACGCATGAATTGAGATATAGTTTGACCTTTGGTAGCATTTTTGCCCAATTCCTTTGATTATTTCCAACTAAGATGCTTAAACAGGTAATAATACTTTGATTATAACGTTCAACGGTATTGGCTTGAGGAGTATAATATGGTGTATAAGTAGGAGAATCAATATGAAAAGTTCTAAGAAAGTTTAAAAATTGATTACTACGAAAAACAGTAGCGTTATCACAAAGAATAGAACGCGGAACACCGAAATTAAAAAATATTTGAGACTCTAAAGGGTTTAGGCGCAGAACGTCAGAAACGCAAAATGACAGAAACGCAAATGGTCAGAAACGCATAATGCCAGGTGTCGCAAAATGACAAGATCTGAAAAAGACAGATTCGCAAAATGACAGATTCGCAGAAAGACAGATTAGCAAATGGTCAGAAACGCAAAATGACAAGATCTGAAAAAGTCAGATTCGCAGAAAGACAGATTAGCAAATGGTCAGAAACGCAAAATGACAAGATCTGAAAAAGACAGATTCGCAGAAAGACAGATTAGCAAATGGTCAGAAACGCATATATAACACCAATGTTTTAAAAAAAATGACCTGATCTGAAAATGACAAATTTGTAAAAAGACACCAATCTGGAATTAAATAAAAAAAATCATCAATGAATTAACAACATTCTTTATTGATTATAGGTATATCAGTAAAGTTTACATCAACAATGTCAATTATTTAAATCATCATTTTAAAATAATAAAATCAACCTTTTTCATATATTAAAATCAACATTTTTAAATAAGTAATAAAATCAACCTCTTTCAGATATAAAATCAACATTTTTAAATAATAAAATCAACATTGTTCAAATAATAAAATCAACCTTTTTCAAATAGAAAATCAACATTTTTCAAATAATAAAATCAACCTTTTTCAAATAGAAAATCAACATTTTTCAAATAGAAAATCAACATTTTTCAAATAATTATATCAACCTTTTTCAAATAGAAAATCAACATATTTCAAATAATAAAATCAACCTTTTTCAAAAAGAAAATCAACATTTTTCAAATAATTATATCAACCTTTTTCAAATAGAAAATCAACATTTTTCAAATAATAAAATCAACCTTTTTCAAATAGAAAATCAACATTTTTAAATAATAAAATCAACCTTTTTCAAATAGAAAATCAACATTTTTCAAATAATTATATCAACCTTTTTCAAATAGAAAATCAACATTTTTCAAATAATAAAATCAACCTTTTTCAAATAGAAAATCAACATTTTTCAAATAATTATATCAACATTTTTCAGATAGAAAATCAACATTTTTCAAATAATTATATCAACATTTTTCAAATAGAAAATCAACATTTTTCAAATAATTATATCAACCTTTTTCAAATAGAAAATCAACATATTTCAAATAATAAAATCAACCTTTTTCAAATAGAAAATCAACATTTTTCAAATAATTATATCAACCTTTTTCAAATAGAAAATCAACATTTTTCAAATAATAAAATCAACCTTTTTCAAATAGAAAATCAACATTTTTAAATAATAAAATCAACCTTTTTCAAATAGAAAATCAACATTTTTCAAATAATTATATCAACCTTTTTCAAATAGAAAATCAACATTTTTCAAATAATAAAATCAACCTTTTTCAAATAGAAAATCAACATTTTTCAAATAATTATATCAACATTTTTCAGATAGAAAATCAACATTTTTCAAATAATTATATCAACATTTTTCAAATAGAAAATCAACATTTTTCAAATAATTATATCAACATTTTTAAATAATAAAATCAACATTTTTCAAATACAAAACGAAAAAATTTTAAGAAAATTTGAAAAAAATGACAATCGGGATTGGTCCGAAAGGACATCGGTAGGGTTCCATACATCATTGGGCCAAATATGAACAGTAATCATATAGGTGAGATTTAATAGATAAAACACATTCTTATTCATATCAGTAACATTTTTTTTCAAAATCCTATGGAAATTAGGAAGAAAATAAGTTTTTGGGTCACTAGGTTAGGTTATGCGACAGATGGTAAAATAGTAGGTATCATCATATCAGCCCGGAATCACCCACTGCTGAGCATAGGCTACTAGGAATAGTAGGTATATAATGCCAAAATGTATTGTAAATACCATAATCAAATAAACACATTGATTTAATTGTTTGAAAACACATTTGTATGTTACTATTAGAATATTATTGCATAGCACAAAAAAATCGGTTGTCTGTAAAATCGGTTTACTGACGATAGTTGAACGTGACAACGTCATAAGAAAATAAAACAAAACAATTGACACGCCGTTGCTATGGAACGCCTCAGAGCGAGGTAACGACGCATGACGTTATCTTTTTTCGTGCGTGCAGCCGGCCATCGAATTATAAGACGTTATCACGTCAAAAAGGAAAACGAATGACGGGAGTGACGTGACATTGACATTTTAACAAACATCGATATTTTTTCGTTTTGAAACATTTGGGATTTTATTACGTCGTGTGACGGCACTTTTCGGTGCTGTCCGCCACCATTCTATCAGATTTGCAGTGTAAATTTTGACGTTCGTGATTCCAACGAAAATTGCAGCAATATTATACCGGTGTTCTATGGTTTCTTGCTCCAAAAAAAAAAAAATTGGTAAAATACTTCACTTAAAATATGACAATGAGCAAGCTCAATTTAAAATGCAGTTCAGAATGTATACCCAGAAAAAAAATACTGGATGCTTTTATCATTACGATCGTGCTGTCTAGCGCAATTTAGAAAAACAGTGGATGGCCATAATAATATCTTTCAATAAAATAAGTGTTCATGAAGATTAGCATGGAACAACAAATCAAGTAGAAGGTTGGCAATTGACATCGACGTCTTCGAGCCCGAATACCACAAAGCCCAAATTTTTATTTTTGTAAAAAATTAAGAAAGAAATTATTATTTCATTGTATTTATTGAATTGATGATATCCCACAAAATAAAATAAATTAAAAAGGCTCTCCCTTAAAAAAAATCATAGTGGTCCATGATCCATACATTATGTCATAAGTAACCTTGCGAAAATAGTTTTTTTAATAAACTGTTTTGGAGTAATTTTATTATCTTTTAATATTTCAGTGTACTTTTTCAGTTTTTTACTAAAGGCAATGTCTGAATTCCGTCGATTTTTTTTGGCAGAGTAAAAGAAGCTATTTTTTATAATGTAATTAAAGTGCTGACATTCTTTCATTAATTTTTGAACAAAATAACATACTTGGGGCTTCTTTGGAAATTTGACGCCAAGGCGATGGTGCCAACCCTCCAATGCATTTGTTGTTCTATGCATGTTTTCTGAACAGCTCAATAAGTCTGTTGAAAATTTTTGTAACCACTGACTTTCGAAATATTTTATGAAAGCTTTAAGCTCCCGAGTTTGTGAAACCTCTTCTACAATCGATTCCCAACAAGACCGTATGTAATTTCCCGGTAGAAGAGGTAAACACGCTGTCATTCGGGTGATTTGTCTACCTTCACGAGAGTCGTATAATGTTAAATCCTTCGCCTTCTTTTTCACAGCTTTTTGGAAGTGAAAGAAGCAACCGTTGATGCGTACGTTAGGGAAAACAAAATTAACAGAATTGATTATGGCATTTTCATAATCGCACTTAAAAGAGCCCATCTTTAAGCCCAATATATCTTTTGCTAGTTGGAAAAATCGAACATACGTCTCTTCAGTCTTATTTGGCAATAAACCATAAATCACAGGGCAAATATTGGTGGTATTTTCATCAGATCCTAAATCTAAATGCAGACTGAAAAGTTGATAGAATGGTTTTGGTGCACATTTAAAGGTACCGTCACCAAAATATCGTCCCTCTGGATTGGCTCTAATTACTCTTTTGGCAATTTTTGTGCAAAAAATCAAAATTTTCTCACTTCCACCATCATCACAAACCAAAAAATTTTTTGCTAATACCTCTGGTATGTGGACGTCCTCTAGACGTGTGAAATTTAAAGTGTTTGATTTATAAAACGTTTTCCTGGTCCTATACAGGTTGTCTTTAAATTGTTTGAATTCAGGAATGTAATCTAAATATTTTGATCCTTTTTTCTTTAAAGTTTCAAAATTTTTCTCATAAATGGCTTGTATGGGACCCAAATCTTCGCATACTTCCATTTTACAATTATTTTTGACAATAAGCACTTCATTCGCTTCGGGTTGTGCGATACACGTGTGCGTACTTTTACGAATTATATTTCGTCTTTCATTATGTATTGTCACCGACGCACTGCACTCGGTACGCTTAATGCACCTCCAGTTTGTGGTGTTATTTTTGTTTCGAGTATTTATCGTATAACGGTAACCTCCGTACAAAACCGTTTCATTACCTTTTTGATTTTTCTCGAAAAGCAAGACTTCTTCATCATCCATTATAATAAGACTATCCCTTATATGCACTAAGTATTTATATTATAATAATTATGTACTTCTGTTTTCCCGTAGTAAAGTAATAGTAGTTCTATAGCAGACGTTTAAAGAAATTCTTCTTGATTTCAATCGAAAATTTGAAAGAACCCCCAACCAAAAAGAGCATGTCATTTTACCCCGAACGTTGTCATATAATATTAACAAAGAACAGAATCGGGAAAAATAAACTCATACGGGCCTTAAATATAAAATATTCTTAACTAGTATGTATTACTTAAATTTATACTTATAAATTTTTTTTAAACATTTTTGCCAAAAAAACCACCGATGTTTTTTTTTATTTTTCTTTTTTTTTTTGTAAAATCCTATGCTAATAAATTTACTATGCATTTAACATTCAACCAAGAAACCTAATCCTTAACCATCAAAATTTTGCTTTTTTGCTTTCAACTCCTAACCGTTGAGGAGAAGTACCTTCCATTATCAGCTTATCAACATGAAGTGATGACTGCTAGATGCGAATACTTGAATAGCGTCAGAAAAAGCACGAAACAATAATACGTGCCTATGAAAGAGGGTTGCCCTCGATTTCTCTGGGATCCCATCACCAGGTCCTGGTTTCTATATCATGGTACCACTCTTGAAATATCTCGGTGTTCATACATCGAAAAATAAAAAAAACATACAAGTCGAATTGAGAACCTCCTCTCTTTTGGGAAGTTGGTTAAAAAACGTAAAGTGGTTCACATCTACCTACCAAGTTTCAACTGTGTAGTCTTAATAGTTTCCCAAAAAAGTGGCTGTGACATACGGAAGGACAGACATTAAGAATATTTAAATAGACACAGTTACATGGCTTATTAATATTAAAATACCGGAAAAATATCAAGTTGAATAATAGTTTAGTTGAGTATAAACTTTTTTTTAAATAAAAACAAAGGATGTTTTAATAAGGGTATAGATTTTTATAACGCTGGTAACACTATGTCATAGTCAATGTCAATATGATTGACAAAAACTTATGTCGTTTTAATTTTGAATGTTTTTTTTTTATGGACTAGGCTTTAATCTCCTTGCGTCAAGCAAAGAGGTTACATTCCTAATAATGAATAATAAAAAAACGACGACGACGACGACGACTGTCGGGGCTCCGGATTGTCGAAAGAGATACCGCAGCCTCGGCACAAGGGCGAAGAAGGAACATGGGTTCGGTTTTTAGTAAGTAGAAGTCTGACACTCCCCTTCGCTCTGCCCAAGAGCGGGGGGGGGGGGGTCATTTGATGATTTTCCACCCACCAAAAAAAAAAAAAAAAAAAGGGGCGCAGGACTTAATAACATTTTCAAAGGTTTTATTTTTTCAGAATTCGCCTATTTTTATTGCAGCATCTTATTAACCTTGTCCATAGAAACTATTTAAGTTCTGAGACACATGGTCCTACGACGCACCATTTTGGATATATAGAGCGTTTAACTTATGGTTCTCAGAACCTTAATAAGTTGTATGGTCAAGGTCAACCCAAAACTGCAACAAAAAAAATCTGATTTCCAAAAACAAAAAAATATAAATAACTAAATCACGAAAAAAAAAAGAGCGGAGGGGAGTGTCAGACTTCTACTGACTAAAAACCGAACCCATGCCTTCTTTGCCCTTGTGCCGAAGCCACGTCATCTCGTTCTATAATCCGCGGCCCCGACGGGAAAAAGTTTACACTTACACCACAAAAAAAAAAAAAAAAGTTTACACTTACACCACAATAAAAAAAATTTGACGTTTTGCGTTTCTGTCTTTTTGCGAACCTGACATTTTGCGAATCTGTCTTTTCGCGAACCTGTCATTTTGCGTTTCTGTCTTTTCGCGAATCTGTCATTTTGCGTTTCTGTCTTTTCGCGAACCTGTCATTTTGCGTTTCTGTCATTTTGCGTTTCTGACCATTTGAGAAAAAAATCTCACACCTGACGTTTTGCGTTTCTGTCATTTTGCGTTTCTGACGTTCTGCGCCTAAACCCTCTAAAGCTTTAATTACTGAACTGGCATCTACCTTTTTAAGGGGAATAAGCCAGACATATTTTGAAAAAACGTCTACCATGGATAGAATATATTTATACCCATAGTAGGCAGCAGGTAATGGGCCAATAACGTCGATAGAAATAATCTGTAAAGGTAACGAAACGTCTTTTGGATAACACATCTGTCCACGTGGTTGAGTGTTCGCGATTTTATAAGCTTTACATACCTCACATTGCTTTAAGATTTCGGTAACATCCCGAAACATGTTTGGCCAATAATAGAATTCCTTGATCTTAAGGTATGATTTTGTGACACCAGGATGTATGGAAGGAAAATTATTGTGTACCTCCCAAATAGCTAGTGGAACTTTCTCTTTGGGTAAAACTACGCGCAATGGATCAGAGGATAAAGGACTAGAAATGGGCATGCGTCTTAACAGAACACCGTTCTGAATGACGTAAGCAGGAAACATTTGGGGAGTATCGCGAGCGCCAAGATAAACCTTCTTATACCATCTATCGTTGGTATTCTCAGGACCTTGATCAAAAGTTATAGGACTAGCATAAATTCTAGATAAAGCATCAGGTACGATATGTTGTGAACCTTTGCGGTGAACAATATCAAAAGTATATTGCGAAATAATAGTAGCCCATCGAGCTAAGCGACCAGAAGGATTATTTAATGTAAGAAGCCATTTCAAAGCCATGTGGTCAGTTATAACTGTAAACTTCATTCCATCTAAATAACAACGAAAATGTTTAATCGATTCTAGAACAGCCAAAAGTTCGCGTTCCGTAGTACTATAATTTCGCTCCGCTTTGGAAAAGAGGCGGGAATAATAAGCAACAGGATGTTCGACATTATTTATTTTTTGTGACAGAACAGAACCGAGACCAATTGCTGAAGCATCACACTGTAAAATAAATGGCTTTGAGAAATCAGGACAAGTCATTACTGGCGTGTTAATTAACGCATCTTTTAACTTGGTAAATGCACGTTCGGCAGCATCATCCCAACTGATTGGATCACGACCTTTTCTTTTGCCTATCAGAGATGTGAGAGGAGCTATTATAGAAGAAAAACCTTTTACAAAACGCCTATAATATGAACACATACCAATAAAACCACGTAAAGACTTAGCAGTAGTAGGTGTTGGAAAATCTCTGATCGCCTCCAATTTACTAGGATCAGTCTGAAGACCTTTCTCATTAACAATGTAGCCAAGATATTTTAATTCACTTTTACAGAATTCACATTTCTTTAAATTAATGGATAATCCAGCTTCTTTCAACCGATCTCGAACCTTTTTTAAGAGCGCGAGATGACTATTAAAGTCCTTTGAAATTAAAATTAAATCGTCAACATAACCGAAAACACAATTATCGCTAGTTGAAGTAAATTCAAAATTTACGATCATGTCCGTAAGACGTTGCATTTCAGAAGCTGCATTCGTTAGTCCGAACGGCATCCTAACGAATTCAAATAAACCTCGTTGGGGTACTATGAATGCTGTCTTTTTACAGCTATCGTCATCTGCAAGAGGAATTTGCCAAAATGCACTGCTAAAATCGAGCGAGCTAATATATCTAGCACCACGGAGATTGTCTAGAATATCTTGAATCCGAGGAAGAGGATAAGAATCTCTAACTGTAACACTATTTAGTTTTCTGCTATCTACACAGAAACGGACGGAACCGTCCTTCTTTGTAACCATAACAACGGGACTAGCCCAAGGCGAACGGGAAGGCCGAATAACACCCATCTTTAACATTTTATCAATTTCATCATTAAGGATTTTTAACTTAACCGGAGAAAGTGGGTAAAATCTTTGCCTTATTGGTTGTCCTATCGTATTTATTTTATGGGACAACCACGACGTTTTTCCTAGACCTACTTTATCAGATGAAATATCCTCAAATTCTTTAATTGTCTGTTGAAGGCTTAATTCCTGATAATTAGATAATACATTACGAGGATGTATATAGCGGTCTTTATTTTCAACATTAGATTGAAAAGAATCATGGTTAATTGAAGACAAGTACATATTACCATTGATATTTTTATTAAAAGCTTGACTAAAAAGAGATGTCAAGCCAAACTTCTTCCAAAAATCTATCCCTAATATAACTGAGGAAGTGCAGCAACGTGCAACTAAAAATTCGTGTGTAAAAATCGTATTATTAAATTGAACTGGTAAATTAACAGTTCCCATAATATCAATAGGGGAATTATTAGCAGACATTACGTTAACGTTAATATTAGTTTCAACAGCTATTCTCAATTCTTGAATAAAAGCAACACTAATTATAGACATCTGAGCACCTGAATCTAATAATGCTTTAACACAATGGTCTCCCAAATATATCTCAATAAATGGCCTATTATCCGATGTATCTGAAGCTATCACCGGTGACACTGTACGAAATGCGTGCCGCCGGTAGTCTACGCGTTTTTTTGATTACATTTAGGACAATCCTTAGTTATAACACCAGGACTACGGCACTTAAAACACATAAGTCCAGGAAAATTAGGACAGTCACGATATGAATGACCGGTTTGACTACATTTAGGGCATTTTTGAGCCTGATGTGTAATAGTAGCTACCGCCTTTGAATTTTGAGGCAAGTAACTTTCAAAATGAGAAGCTATATCTATCAGATCATTAATATTTTTGAATCTATGAATCGATAGACAAGGGAAATATCTCTGGTGCATATTATGTGTAATTATCTCGAGGAGTTTAGAATCAACTATAGGATCAGTAAGTCTATCGTTCAAGTATGACACTTGGATAACAAAATCTCTAACCGATTGGTCAGATCTTTGTTTCAAGTTACGAACTTGATGTTCCGTTTTAAATTCAAAGTTTGTCGGTGCGAAAGTTTTAAAGAAATGTTCCTTCAATTCAGGATAAGTTAAATCATCATACCTAATCGACCTGAAATATTTTAGAGCTGCTCCAGATAAAACTTCATGGAATCGCCTAATTAAATATTCGTCCGAAATACCGTCGGCATATTTACGCTCTTCTATATCAACGAAAAACTCACGTACACAAGTATTTGTATCTCCTGAAAATTCAACTTTCCATTTGGAAAGTGAATACCTATTATGGAAATGATGAGGGACTTCTTCGGACCTAACAACAGAAGGAATATTAGATGAGACGGAGAGCCTAGGTGGGATCGGTGGAGGTCTAGAAATGATTGGACTCCTACGTGAAGGAGTCTCACCTATAGGGAAACTCTGTTCTTCCATAGTGACTAAATTTATAACAAAAGATCAAATAATCTTAATAAAGAAACTTCTATCTAACCTTCAAGAATAATAAGCGTGAAGTTATCGTTAAGAAACGAAAAAGTTTCTAACACAAAATATATGTGTTGGTGGGAAAAATCGGAACTAAGATAAATGTACCAAATTTGACGTATTTTAATGTACGTTTTCTAGACAAGCAGCGCCACTGCGAATTGTACAGAGAGATCCGCGCCGCACTGTATCCGTTACCTAGCAACTACTAAATAACAAATCTGACCAAGTAAATGGTGCCAAAAATTATAATATGATGAATAATTACGTAACTTGAAAATGAGAATTTATGTTTACGTAAATATTCATGTAATTTTGGTGTAATAGTGTAACAACATGTTTAAAACCAACATACAATAACTTTCACAAATCGGTTAACGAACGAAGGAGTTATCAGGAAAATAAATTAGTCACAATGTTCGAAGGAAAGATACTCTATAGAAACATGCAGTAGTCTAACAAAGAAATATGCCTAGTGAAAACCACAGCGAGACAAAGGCAAATAAACGAAACAGATGGGCGAGAAACCTGAAAAATCTAAAGGTTCAAGCAAAACCAGTCGTACAAAGCTTACCTTTTAACACGCTGGCTAAACTTTCACGCATCCATAACACTACGGGTTCTAAATACCGCTAGCTAAAGGAGAGAAATGAAATAGGGAATTAACATATATTGTAGGAGAAATAAAAGACTTGAACGTAATATAGTTACAGGTTTAGTTCTTTTAAATTCATGAACATGTCATTAAAATTTAATAAAATAAGTATTCCAGCAATGCGACGTCGAGAACCGTAGTAACAATGTCTTGAAGAAATCACATGTATCGAGAACCGTTGTAACAATTCTTGATAAAATCAAATGTATTTGCTGTATCTGTAAGAAGAAGATGAATAAAATTTACTCGCTAAGAGCACCACACACGAAATAACGAAAAAAAAATGTATTATGTTATTGGTTTTAGTATTGGAAATTACTTACCTTTTGTTCGGGCGCCATACTGTGGCGTGAAAAATGGAAAACTCGGCACACCACTTTCAATAATATTTTAATTAAGATTTAGTTATCAAAAAAAACAAAGAATTAAAATAGAAATTAATAGTTAAACTAGATAAAAATAGAATTCGTATGACACTGACTGATTTAAAAAAGCAGTTTTTTTAGAAAAATTAAAATTATAGGCAAAATTGAATCTTGCCGGAACGTTCCGCAATTTTCGTTTTTTACATTGCATGAATTTAAAATATGACTAGATTTAAACACAGAGTTTTACAGAGTTCAAATAGGTATTGAAAAAAATGTCTCAAACACTTCACCACGCACGAACACACGGAATCTCTAGGGAGTCCACATGGGTCTTGATAAGTTAGTCGAGAATGAATTTTATACCTGTATCCGGCGAAATTTAACCAAAATAAAAAAGGTGACGCGTTCAAACCCGGCCCCAAAACAGCCGTCGCTGCCTCCTCTTGCTTATTTCATCTGCCAGAAATTAAAAGATGTGGCACCCGAAGACGACCAGACCGGTGAAAATAGGGTAATAAAAGAAGGCCTTTAATAGACCTTCTTCAAAACTGGTTCAACACCCTAAAAAGATGAGAAACAACAGGGTTTTAAAAGAAGATCGAAATTTCAACAGGGTTTTAAAAATGAGAGAAAGGCATAATAACGAAGACATAAGATTAGACCAGAAATATACGTACCAGATAATAATAAGAAAACTATATGTCGCGTTAATTCGCGATATCCTTTAATTAAACACTGCACACTGTACACTGCAGTTTTTATGATGAAAACATTACGAATGGATCACATTGGACATTGGACGAAGAAAAAAAACAATAAAATTTTGGTATAATGACCACATTTCCTCCAATCTGTCATACGAATGAAGCCTGGACTCCAAAAAAATCGACTGTCAAGAATTTTTTATCTCCAATTTTAAAAATATTTAGTTAAAGGTAAATATGGCATCGAGGTTTCAAGTAAAAAGTTTAAAATGCAGCGTAATGCTGCAATACACATACATAGGTACATAAACTCACGCCCTTTTCCCATGGGGATAGGCAGAAACCACAGATTGCCACTTGCTTCGATCCTTACATAATACATAGGTACTCCTTTTGCCTCGTCGTTGTCGTCGTACTTATAGTGTCCTTGTATTTCAAAGTAATAATAATATTATCCTTTATATCCGATTACACTAAAGTGAAACGTGTATTGTTTGTGATTGTTTAGAATGGAAGGTTTTCTAATATGTCAGTCGAACAATCTGCCAAGAGTGGATAGTTTGATGGTGACTTGGTGACACAATATGTCATGAAAAATCAGGATTTTATGGCTGCTGAAAATCGTGGAATAACGATGAAAAGGTATAAGTATAGGAATGTTCTAAGTAAGCCTTACCTACTCCTGGGTAGGTATTTGTTCAAACTTAAACCTAACTGAAAGTGTGTCTTTCATCCGCCGCGGAAGGCGCTCCGGGCGCCGGGGGGCACGCGATGACCTCCGGCCACCGTAGACGCGGGCCTGTGGACGGTGAGTAACGGGCTAGCTCGCCGTCCGGCCGTCGTCATGACGGCAACAGACCGTGTCGGCGGCGCGTACGTGTTCCACGCGCGCCTCAAAGAGATGTCAGCAAGGAGGGGCCCGCAAGGGCCGACGCCCGTCGGGGCTGTGGCTTGTCGAAAGGATAACGCGGCTCCGACACAAGGGCGAAGAAGGAACATGGGTTTGGTTTTTAGTCAGTAGAAGTCTGACACTCCCCTTCGCTCTGCCCAAGAGCGGGGGGGGGGGGGGTTATTCGATGATTTTCCAACCAGCAAAAAAAAAAAAAAAAAACTCGAGGTTGTCGATGATTATTTTATGTGTTTTATTAGTAGGTATAAACTAAAAGAAATAGTCACTATTTACCCATGTACAGAATGTAGTAAGTCTTAGCAGGTATTTACGTAGTGACCAGTTTTGTAAGTAGGCAAATACCTACCATTATTATAGTTTTATAGGTACCGTAAAATGCTGCAACTTTGCCAAGTAAACCCAACTTTGCCTATTTTGTTTCGATTACGATATTTCACATTTGCTTAGTTTTTTATTATTTTCTACCATTTGGTAGTAACTTTCCATTATTAGGGCAACATATTTTTATTTTTTTACAATAGTAACTCCATTGGTACGCTGTCAGTTGTGCGACAAACACCGGTGCGCGTGGGTGAAAATTTTTGGTGTCCTGTAACTTTTGCAGTTTCAAATAGAGAAAAGGTGTTTTCAAGCAGAGACATTATTCCAAGGTAAGAAAATATTGTCTATTTTCCGTATTGTTTGATATTTCTATGAAAAGGACGCCATTTCATCAAAATAACTTAGTAGGCAATGTTGTGCACTGTTTTAGAAAGTTGAGTGACACAACTTTGCCTGGGTCTAGGGTTGTCTCTTGTCGAATTTTATTAATTATTGTTTTTTAGTATGAGTTCTTGAATCTATATTTTTTTTACCGACAATCAAACAGAATACAAATCATTAACGATTGAATGGCATACAAAATGTCTGAAATTGTGCCCGGTATGTGACAATTAGACTTACAACCACGACCCCTTTTTTTGGGGTTGGTGTGGGAAATCATCAGATAACCCCTCCTGCTTTGGGACTTAAAAACATAACTGACGGAATGTGGGTATATCATACACAGAGATGGAGGCCTAACCATTCGAGAATACAAGCGTGATTTTGAATTGTGTTGTATTTTACGGGGTCTTTTTGTTGCAGTTATATGAAAAATGGGAAACAAGAAAAAACAAAGCCGGAGAAAACCAGGAGCTCGCAATTATAAACTTGGATTTTACTTTAAACTGACCTAGATATCTAAAAAAAAATTTCGTCCTCTAAGAAGTGCACGCTAAATGTAACATTTCAATGGACTAATAATTTTCTATTTTTGTTTGAGATTATTTTTAAGTGTTTTTTTATATATATATATTATATTTTATACTCGAAAGTCTGTAAAATTTGTGAAAACAAGTAAATAAAAGTATTATTTAAAATAAAGTTTTTTTGTAGTTTGAGACAACCCTACAGTCAACGATATTTTCTATAGAAAGTTTAAGGTACCTGCTACAACTTTGCCTATTAGCTTTGAAAAAAAGAATAATGCCTTTAGGGCAATCATCTGACT
The DNA here is from genome assembly GCA_949775195.1 of Diarsia dahlii. Lineage (NCBI taxonomy): Eukaryota > Metazoa > Arthropoda > Insecta > Lepidoptera > Noctuidae > Diarsia > Diarsia dahlii. The sequence goes on from OX459191.1 coordinate 15,770,076, forward strand.
GCCGGGACCAGCTCGGTGTCTTATGCACCCAGAAAAAAAAACTGAAAATGATAACGCTTTCATTTATTGGGATATTCTTCTAGGCAAAGTTGCGTCTTTCACCTACAACTTTGCCTACGGCTTTGAGTGCTTGTGATTCGGAAAAACAGCATGATTCAAACAGATGTGGGTTCTACTTGGCTAGATATAAGGTCTGTTTTCCGTCTTAAACTCATTAAAAGTCATAATAATAAAAAGGTTCAGAAATACGAACAAAAAACTTCAAAATCCAGGCAAAGTTGCAGCATTTTACGGTACTAAACCAGATATTTTTGATTAATTTTATTTTTAAATGAAAAGAAAATAAAATCGAAATTATCTTCACAGCAGTGCGCTTTAGTTTTAGGACCTATTGAATCAACTCTTTTTACGGGTGTCATCCACTTTTTCTTCATTTTTTGGGTCCTCAAGCACATAAAAAAAGAGTTTATCAGGTGTTTAAACTGTTGAATTGAAGGTGATTGAAGCACCGAGGCACAATACAGTATTTTTTTCCATTTTTACCACAGAGAACTTTATAATTTTGATTTTTACTGCGCACGGGCGTGCAAACGAGAGCGTGGTTGTGGGAGTTATGACGTCATCGTGTAGTGAGCGCAGGGTTGCCAGACGAGTGTGAGCGAATTATCATACCAACATTCGAAAATTATCATAGAAAGCGCGGGAAACTTCTAAACTTGGTGGACGCGTCCTTTTTGAACTTTTCATAAAAAATAATTTTTAATTGTATTATAGTATCAGTAGTCGTAGTTTTAGTGTCGTAGTTTCTTTATATTCTAGTTTAAGTTAGTTGTGTAGGTATATTCTTCGGTAGGGGTAAGTGTTTTATCTATTAGAGGTAGTATCTGACAATGAATGATCCGCCTGATCCGGGGGGCTTGGTCCCCCCGGTAGGCAGCTATGTAACAATATCCAACGAATCAGGTATGGATACCGATGGGTCTTCTACGACCAAATCATTAAAAAGAAGTCGTGTGCATGTGTGCAAGCACTGCAACAAACGTCGTCGTACCCGCAAAGGCCACGGATCCGAATCTTCGGGTTGTGGTTGTGTTGTAGACTCCATCATAAGCGCGGAAACAACTACTATCATTGATTATTCGACCATAAGCGCACCTACCATTGCTAACATATCACCGATTACTCCAGAGTCTCCAGCTCCATCAGTTCCCGCTCAAATTGGGCGAAAAGTTTATGAAAAGTCGGACATCGCGCCATTCATAATACATATCTCAAAAAATTCTTTTTCTGAAAACGATGGAACCACACTGCATCCCATCACGTTTGGGAAGTTTTTAAAACTAAATGCCTTCCAAAACATTATAAATGGCAGTGTCAAGAAAATCGGACGAAATAAAATCAGCATTGCTTTTTCCAATTTCCTGGACGCAAATTCATTTCTAAAAAGTAGCAGTCTTGAAAAATATAATTATAATGCTTACATACCCACATATAATGTAACTAGAATGGGCTTAGTGCGTGGAGTTCCTGCGGAATGGTCTCCGGAGGAAATTATCGAGAATATCTCAGTACCAATTGGTTGTGGGCCTATTTTAAAGGTGAGGCGCCTTAACTTTAAAACTGTAGTGGATGGCAATACTATATGGAAACCTTCCCAATCCATTGTGGTTACATTTGATGGGCAGATTTTGCCAAAAAGAATTTTTATGTGCTATAATGCATTACCAGTCGATTTGTATATTTTCCCCACCGTTCAGTGTTTCAACTGCTGCCGTTTTGGACACACAAAACTCCAATGTAGGTCGAAGCCTAAATGTTATAAATGTGGTCAAGGACACACTGGCGATAGTTGTGAAACTGTTCCAGAAAATGCATCTTGCTGCCTTTGTTCTGGGTATCATTTTGCAACAAATAAGTCTTGCCCAGAATTTAATAGGCAAAAATTAATTAAAACATATATGGCGCAAAGCGCTGTATCATATGCAGAAGCAGCAAAAATCCATCCTCCAGTTTCAAAATCCTATGCAGACACACTTTTATCTCCACCATCCAAAAACTTGCCCGATACCCCATCAATGTCTTTACCTAATAAAATGTCAACAAGTTATAAAAAGACTGTCTTCTCCAAACCACATTCCCCTCCCAAATCTGTACCAGGATATAATAAAGAAGCTCACAATGCTATTATTAAAGATTTTAATATTCCTCAACCATCAGATGGTTGCGCTTTTTCTAAAAAACACAATATTGATGATAAAGATGTAAATTTTTCAATCAATGATTTTCTTTCTGCATTACACAGTCTTCTGTCTCAATTCAACATTTCACCGTCCAACGTTGCCTCTTCTTTTAATGTACCTCAATTCAATCATAATGGATCACACATCGAAAATAATCCAGTGGAACTGCCGCAGTCTAATAAACAAAAAGAGTGATATTATATTTTTGTTAAATAAATTTGAACCTATTGTCTTTGCTTTAGCAGAGACATGGCTCAAAGCTGATCATATTTTTAAAATCAATGGTTATTTAACCATTAGAGAGGATAGATCTGATGGGTATGGTGGAGTAGCTATACTTATCAAGAATTCTATACCTTTTTCCATCATTACATTACCACCTCATAATGAGGAAATTTCAATTGTAGCTATAAAAGTGTATAATACTTGTTTTGTCTCTATATACATTCCTCACCCTTCTTCTTCTGTACTTCAAGAGATGAATAATCTCCTTTCTTTTCTACCAAAGCCACTCTTAATACTGGGGGACTTTAATTGCCATCACCAATCATGGGGTTGTTCAATTTCTAATAGTTATGGAGATGAATTACTTGATATAATAGATGTTCATAA